>OX578139.1:131303855-132713855 GCA_951213105.1 Amaurobius ferox
AATAATTATGCTATTATTTGTAAAAAATTCTATATTCAATATCTGCTAGATTATTTAAAAAATAATAGTCTATTTAAAATTGATTCACACTCTCTTAATAGTATCAAATTGAAAATTATCAATATGTATAGTGATTTAGATATTAATAATAAATTTTTGACATTTCCATATATTGTGCTTATACCTAAATTTCATAAAAATCCTATTAAATTTAGAACTGTTACTAGTGGTCGTAATTCATACTCTACTACTGCTAGTAAATTATTACTAAATTATTTAAATGTACTAAATAGTAATTTACGAGATTCTGGTGATAGCTACATCATTCTAAATAACAGTAAAGAATTAAAAAATAAATTAAAAACGCTTGGTAAAATAATAGGATTTCAAACTTTTGATTTTAAAGATCTTTTTAATAATATTAAGATCACTGATCTATATGATGTCATTTTAGCTTTATATAATGCTTATATTACTAATCATTCTAATCTTACTAAATTTACCAATTTTCCTAAGCTTCTCCATTTTGTTCTTTTCAATAATTATATCTTTCAAGGTAATAAATTATACTTACAAGTCTCAGGTGTTCCACAAGGTGGCTGTAGTAGCAGTATGTTAGCTAATTTATACCTATATCAATATGAAAAATTCTTTACTTCAACAGATTATAAAATTTATAGATATGTAGATGATCTGATTTGTCTTGTATTTACTGATAACTATGTCATAGATATAGATTTCTATCCGGATAATTTGGAATTAATACCTAATGAAACTTCTATTAGTAATAATATTTATTATTTGGATTTAAATCTAATTATAGAACCTGCTCTTGGGATAGTTACTAATTTATATGATAAAAAAGATTTTTTTTAATTTAATATTAATAAATTATTACCTTTTAATTCCTGCAACTCGATTCAATTGTTTAGAAATATTATACTTAATCAACTTTTTAGAATTTATAGATTATCAGATAAAAAATTTCATGCTTTGCACATTAATAACCTCAAAATTACCAGTAAAGTGTATCAATATCCTGCTTATTTAGTAAATAGTATAGTTAATAAGTTTCGATTAGCCTAAAGTTCTCTTATTCTTCCCTTATTATCTTATTTTAGCCGTACTTCTTCATTCTCTTGAAATTATATTTTCATCTTTTTATCTTGAAGCTTTAACTGTTGAATAACTCATTTTATTGCTTTTGCGCAGTGCTGTTTTTATTACTCTCTTTGGCAACAGCAAATCACATCTTTTCTTTTTGGCATATGGCAACATTGCTCTAGTCATATTTTGCTCGTTATGGTTGCGATGATGAGATGTGTTTTGAGATATTTATGTTTCCTTTATTGTTCCATTCTATATGCTTGTCGTCCATATAACACAAGTTTATAGATAAAATCTATCTTGTGTTTCAGAAACAAGCATTTTTGTGTTCATTTCGAGAGGATATATGGACCCGTAGAGAATTTTTTCGAAATGAACGTATCGTAAGCCTAAATCTCTTCCATGTGCAAGATTTTTTGCTTGATTTTTTTTGTTTTCTTATTTGCATTCCTCATTTTTGAAAATTGTTGATTGTCTTTGTCTTTATGACCTGCATTACGCTTTATTATTTCCTCTATATGTCTTAATTTCTTATATTTCTTTGTATTTTGTAGAAAATTTTGGAATAGTGTATTATGAGTTACTACATACATTCTAACTTTGGATTTACTAATTTATATTTATATATATATATATATATGTATATATATATATATATATGTATATATATATATGTATATATATATGTATATATATATATGTATATATATATGTATATATATATATGTATATATATATATATATATATGTATATATATATATGTATATATATATATGTATATATATATATATATATATATATGTATATATATATATATATATATATATATATATATGTATAAAAAAAATGATATTTTGACTTAAATGCCTTCCGAATAGCACAACTCCATTCTTCAAAGGTTTCAATAGGGATACTGTATTTCACTGCCATTTTATAAACAAATGCATTGATATTAGTTTCAAAAGATTTGTCTATCGATCGATAGTCATGCATTCTGTATTTAGTACCTAGTTCAAATATAGGTTTAAGCATTGATCCGGACAGTATTTCCAAGTCTCCAGTGATTACGTGACCAAATTTTTTGTTTACATATGGTGTATACCGCTGACAATCACATGCAATATCGTTATCTTTAATACCTCTGCATACAGTATTATAATTAAAAAGGCTTCTACATAGAGGTTTAGCATATTTATATGCAATTTTTATGTTAATATTGACTGGTAATTTAAATTGATTTTTACTTAAAATATTTGAAAAATTTACATTATCGAATTTTTTTATGTAATGAGATATTCTTGATTTACTTTAATAGTTTTATTATCTTGTAAAGAAATATTTAATCTTTTGGCACGTAATTTTATAAGATCAATAAAAATAGCTGGAAGTGGTGAATCATTCACGAAACGATGTTTAAAATCAACTTCTGAACAGTATTTCCACAGATCCACAAGATAACGTTTTCTAATACCATAAGTGAAGTTTTTAATCCATGAATGTGGAACATCGTTCATTTCTGTAATATTTTTTACAAAAGACACGAGCTCAGTAATAGATTAATTAAGTTTCAGCTTTACCTTTCTTCCAGCCCTTTTATGACGTCTAGAAATACCATTTCTCACTGTATTGTCATAATTCTCTATTACAACTGAAGAAACAGGATTTTGTATATATTCAAAGTTGTACTTCACGTTATATAACATAGAATTTAATCCATATGGATAAATAGTATTATGTTTTTGTATATAATAATTTTCCCACCAAAGGCGATCTTTCAAGTCTATTACTATATCCATAATAGCGACCTGCATGGCTTCAACACCATGTACGCCAAAATGCCTTATTTCAATTGATGACTCATTGGCAGGATTTTTTTGAAATTTATAAATTTGACTGCGATGCAAGTTGACTCTAATATTGAGACAATTTTTGGTCTGTCCTATGTACTGAGATCCACATTTAGTACATTTAATACAATATACGCAGTTGTATACCTTACAAAATACGTAATAATCACGATCATTGCTCATTATTAGAGGGTCTGCCATTGGGCATAATTTACAAAGTGAAGAACTACATCTTCTATATTTGAAAACAAATTGATTAGGTTTATGTATTTTTGCAATTTTGCAATCTTTATTCTGATCACACGAATTTACGATTTTTTTGTATTTCTCACTCAGAGATGGCAAAGGCTTAAAATATCTGTCGATTGTATTTTCCTCAGGGTTACTGTATGACGATTGACTAGTTCCCCCACAACTAGTCAACCGAGCTGTCGTTGCACAAGCCCCGACATTGCCAGTCGCTTTATTTTTCCTTTTAGACATTTCATATATAATATATGGGAATTTTATTTTAATTCCAAAAGCCCAAAGGAATATAACTAAAGCATGTATAAGAGTATATTGTATAAGAGCACATTGAACACCCGTACAGTATAAGCACTATACCAACATCACATAAACACACCTGATCGGTCGATCGCTTTACCAATATCCTCCCATATCCCCCAAGTGAGAAATAGTTTTTTACTATCTATTAATTTTTTTGTTTTATATTATTTTATTATGATTTTTATTATAAGAGTTTATTTATTTTTTATTCTTTATTTTATTTTATAATATACATGACAAGTTGCTGAATACAACAATACACACGATCACATAAGCAATGGACCTAACTATCCCGGAGTTGCCGCTTCACCATGCGAGCTCGCCGTGGCGAGGCATCACAAACACCCTAATATCTATGTGAGATGTTTAATATTAAATAATTACTATTAAAAAACAATTAAGAAACATAAAAATATGTGAAGAATTGAAGTTCGTAAGCGCATTGCTGCATTACTTGAACATCAATGATATAATATGAAAACACCGTGAAATACAACATTACAAAATCATCTGAAATCACACTTAAAAGGCGCAAAGCTGCACTAAAAAGAGGATTAAAATATTTTCAAAAAGAAAAGAGGTATGGATGGAAACAATATACCAAAAGATGGCCGGGGGGAGTTGTGACCCCCTCACCCCGGTTAAGCATGCTTTGCGTCGCGACAACACTCCCGGAGAGCCGGTATATTGCAAAAAAGAATACGAATGTATCAAATTGTAAGATGTAAATAGACAACATACACAAACAAATATAAGATATAATTGTCGAGATCCAGCCCTATCGAAATTCATCAACAGTAAATGTTTGAAATATATTTAAAAAGTGTTTGAATAAAGTTTGAAACATGTTCACAAGTATAAATTATCAAAATTACTTAGCTTCTACTTAAAGAAGACTTTAAATATTGACACATAATAGAACAATAATAACAAAGTCTATTTCTAAAACAATATACCTGAATGACAATCAATAGCATATTACATGCAGATGTACATCAATATTGTTTCATACAAGACGATGCAAATCTTCCATAACGTATTATACAATATACCCTATACAAGAGGTCCCGTATCAGTTATCACACGCTTTACCTATGAAGTCGAGTGTCGTACAAAACAGAGCACCAGGCGCGAAGCGCCTTTAATCTCCAATTTCAAAATGTGGTTCTTATCGTCATACTGTGACATTAATTCAGTGACCCTAATTGGAGGTTCGAGGTTTTTATTTACTACTTTTTATTATTTGTCCTAGCTCCTAGTGTGGCAGTTTGTTGCACATTTAGAGTTTAAGCAGTTTGGGAGGTTGATGCAGATCTGAGGGTTACCTAGCATTTTAACAGCTTAGAGTTTTGAACACTAGTCGCGAGTTTAATTTGATATCAGATGTTTGGGGTGGGATCTTTTAATTCCGATTATCGATGTTTAGAACAGCGCGGGGTCTCTTACGAGATTTGACCTTGCGATGATCATAATCCTGCAGATTGAATAACAGTTCATTTGGAACGGATGGCAAATTTTTGTAAAATTTAAGCGCTAGCTTTTTAATTTGGGCTCTAACAGTTTTTATTTTGAAGTCATTCCTAATTACCGAGTTCCTTAAATACCTGGGAGCTTTCCTGATAATCCGTAGGATTTTGTTTTGTTTTGTCTCTAGGAGGTCTATCGTAGTTTTACAGGCATATCCCCATACGGGTGCTGCATACAGCATTCCCGGGCGGATGACCGATTTATAAATTAGCAGTTTGTTTTGATGACTGAGATTTCCGTTTCCTATCATTGGATATAAGGCTCCTGTAGTTATATACGCTTTTTTGATTAAGTTCGTTACGTGCTGTTTCCAGGTTAGGTAGGAATCTATCGTTACACCTAGGTATTTAGTAGATTTTTCCGCGCGTAAGGCATGATTGTTTATATACAGTGGCGGCGGCGGTTTGTTTTTCCTCGAGAAATAGATCCAATGACATTTGTTGGGGTTTAATTTTATTCGCCATTTTTCCAGCCATGTTTGGAATACGTCTAAGTGTTGTTGTAGCTGTCTGTGCATTACTGAGACATATGGGTGTTTTGCAAGTATCACACTGTCGTCTGCATAGAGTGCCAGCTCTGTGTTTGGAGTCCTGGGGATGTCGTTCAGGTATATGTTAAAGAGTGTCGGGCCCAGGATAGAACCTTGCGGTACACTACTTTTAATGAGCTTGGGTGTTGATAAGTTACCTCCTACTCTGACTTGAAAGTGTCTGTTATTTAAGTATGAGATTAAAAGTTTGACAAGAGCGTCAGGGACTTTTAAAGTGATCAATTTGTACGCTAATCCACAGTGCCATACTTTATCAAAGGCTTTTTGTATGTCCAGAAAAATCGCAGCTGTGGGTGTCTTACTATTAAGTCCAGAAGATATGTACTCTACCACTCTCAGCAACTGATGAGTGGTGGAGTGCTTTGGCCGAAATCCAAACTGCTCCGGAATGAGGATGTCATTCTCACTAAGGTGCGTGTTCAGTCTCTTAAGAATTATTTTCTCAGTAATTTTACTAAGTGTCGGTAGCAGGCTAATTGGTCTGTAGTTGGCTGGAATTGTGGCATCCTCACCTGGTTTGGGGATTGTTATGATTATCGCTTCCTTCCATTCTTTGGGAAAGTAGTTTAATTTTAATATTTTATTTATTAAGATAGTCAAGTAACAAATTACGTTTAGGGGTAGGTTTTTAACCGCAATATTTCTGATTTTGTCGTGCCCTGGGCTTTTACGATTTTTGAGATTTTTGATAATTTCTACTATCTCCTGCGGGGTGGCTGGGTTAATCTCAGCCGTTACCGGTGAATTCCTGAAGTTATTTAAAGTTTGTCTAACCGTTCTTAGGGTATCCTGACACATTAGATCGTGGTTTGGTTGGAATTGTTTTTCATAATGGCTTGCGAGCGCCTCGGCTTTTTCCTCGTCTGAGTACGCGATTTTAGCGCCATCCATTAGTGGCGGGAGCTTAGTTTGAGGTTTCCTGAGTCTTTTTGCGAATTGCCAGAGCGATACATCTTCAGGGCTAAGGGATTCAATTAATTCTTTATACTGTTGCTGCTTTTCTGCGACAATTTTCCCCCTGACTTTGCACGTGAGTCTGTTAAGCTCCCTTTTTAGGGCGGGATCTCTGTTAGCCTGCCATGTCTTACGAATTCTATTCCTTTGCCTGACTAACTGTTTGACATGGTGGGAAAGTGTGGGTAATTTTGGAGACTCACGATGTGTTGTGGCAGACGCAATTGCTCTCTTGATTTCTGTTGTGAGTGTGTGCGTGGCAGAGTCAATATCCGCCGTGCTCATAATGTTAGGTACTGCTAAGTGCGGCTCGAAGAGTGCTCTTTTGAATAGTTCCCAGTTGACCCTCTCTTGTCCCAAAGAGGCTGGAAGAGGTGTATTCAGATCAAATGTCACCAGTACCGGTAGATGATCCGAGTCGAATTCATCCAGGGTACTAATAGTGTGAGCGTAGTCTATGTTTCGCGTTAGGACAAAGTCTATGAATGTGCCGCTGGCGCCTGAGAAGCAGGTTGGTGTCGACGGTGCAATAATGTTAGTATTTGTGGTGTTCAGCAGTCTATGTATCTGTGTTCCGCGTGCATTGGCTCTCTTACAGCCCCACGCTCGGTGATGTGCGTTGAAGTCGCCTGCGAGTATCGTGTTGGGATATCGCGAGAAAAGCAGTTCCAGCTGCGCAGCTACGTCTAATCTACTCATATTTTTCACATATGTTGAGGTTAGGATAAACGGGCTAGTATTATTAATTTTAATTTTTATGCTAGTATTTTCTATACTTTGAAGATTTATGCTTTTTAGTTCCTCGTGGGGAATATTTCTTTTAATGTATATTGCTGTTCCTCCATGGGGCGTTCTAGCATTAGTATTTGAGCTAAGATTATGATAACCTGAGTAGTTGGCTATGTTTAGTTTTTTACTTTCTCTAACTCTAGTTTCCTGAATTAGTAAGGCGTCTACGTCATTTTCGTTTACATAGTTCCTAAGTTCATTTATTCTTGAAGATATGCCGTTCGCATTCCAGAATATTATTTTTATTGACTCCTTTTGGGACCTAGCCATGACGGGTTTGATTCTCACTGTTACTTTTAAAGTCCGCGATTATTTTAAGGGCCTCAAAGACCATTACCATTGGATCGCTCTTTTTTTGCACCAACTCTGCGAACTGCATCAACAGACGTTTTATGTCGTCTAGATTAAACATGCTGATAAATCCTCTGATGAGGTCGAGGATATCCTCCATCTTTTCAGCATCAGATTTATCAGCCTGTTCAGTCTCCGCTTCCATTTCCTCAGCCTCAACCGCGGTTTGCACTTTTTTGTGAGTGTCCTTTTGGAACTCGATAGTTTTTTGTTTTTTTTCACCCGTTTTAGCTAACAGCTGGGTTTGCGCGAGCTCTTCTTCCTCCCTGACTCGTTTAGTATCTTTCCATTCCTTAACTTTGCTATCCAGTCTATCCTTTGCCTCTTTTGCCTGTCTGGCTTTTTCTGCCTCCGATCTCTTTTCAATTGCAGCTGTAGCTGCTCTAACTTCCTCCAGAGTCAATTCTCTGGAGGTCGAAGGTTTGGGGGCCTGCTCTTGCACCGATCTGGTAGGTGCTGTAGGTTGGTGCCTGTTTATCTGTGGCACTAAGTGCGAGGAGCCCTGAGGGGGTGCCTGGGGGTTTGGTCCGAGGGCCTTTTGCCTCCAAGGGGGTATCTGATTTTTTGGGGGTGGGGGGGCATACACCGGTGCCTTTCCCTTGTACCAGGGGTTCTTCGGGCATTGCCTGAAGTTCGCCGGATGGTCTCCATTACAGTTAGCACACGTCGCCTTCTCTGTCCTGGGTCTCTTGCAGTCTCGTGTAAAGTGTCCTTCACCACACTTCAGGCACTTTGGTGGCATACTGCAGTTCTCTGATGAGTGGTTGAATTGCTGGCACCGGTAGCAAATCTTAAAGCCCCTAGCTCTGAAGGCCTCTACCTTCACAGCCAAGTACCCTAATCTTGTGAGTCTGTAGACCCTCTGCCAGTCATCGGTAGGCCTAAGGCTGACTAAAAAGATCGGCAGGGGTAATCTCGTTTTTGTGTTTCTCAATTGAGAAACCCGGACTACATCTAATCCATTGGATGTTAGAGTCAATTTTATCTCCTCAATGTCATAGCTAGTTGGTAGCCCCTTCAAAACTACCTTTTTCGGCCTTTCCGTTTTGAGGTTTAAGCTATGGAAGGGGATTTCCTCGCTAGTCAAATGGCGCTGAACAACCCTATAGGAGTCAGCGTCATTAGGTATAAGTTTGAGCATATCTCCTGAGAGTTTGCCAGATACTTTGTTACCTGTAATTTCGTTTAGTTTCTTAAGGAGAGCCTGGTAGTTATCTCTGAACTTTATGAAGAAGCATTCCGCTTTTGGTTCTTTTTTTTCTACCTCCATACTATTTTCTCTAACAATATTTTCAACCGCTTTAGGTTTAGGTGCACTTTTAAATTGAACAGGTTGTGCAGCAATTTCAGCATAAGTCTTAGTTTTAACAATTTCATTTACAGTTACATTATCACTAACAGCATTACATTTTACTTTTAAATTTTCATCCTGGTCTTTAGTAGTAGTTCCCTTAGTGGGAGACTCCTCTATCCTAGCCCTTTTACTTGGATTTACCACCGTTTCAGTTTTGTCAACAAGTTTAATTTCATTTATAATTCCTAACTCTAACAGTTTAGCTCTAATTATTCTATCATTGTACTCCTCAACTGAATTAAAAATTACATAAATATCACTATCACAGTTTCTAAATTTACAAATGTCACAGCACAACAAAAAAGAATTCACAAAATTGAACGAACCTAGAATCCGGGAGACTTGGTCCTTGTCCTGGCCGAGGAGTCCATACTTCAGCATATCCCGGATATGCAGGGTCAGCATGTAGATGATCAGTCCACAGTAGTTGACGGCATTCTTCACTTCCTGCGTCTTTGCGGCAAGAAGTCCAGCATCCGGCAGGCGTCCAAGATACGCATTCATCGCATCCTTGAGCGGCCGAGCATCATCACCTTCCAGTTCAATGGCAACATCCTTCGTCTTCTTTAACAGGTCAATGTCCAAATCCATCTTAGATCAGGGTCAAGTAGCAGAGCCACGTGGTCAAAACACACGTGTTGATCAAAAGCACAAAATGGCGGAAATCCGCACACAATAAAGTTGAGAGATTACTTAGCCCGACGTGCTCTATCGTAACTTGATATAACACGCCCAAGCGTAAGCAAGAAAGTCACCACAAGGTAAAAGCAGGAGCTTCGCAAAATCACAACCTCACACTTCGAAGTCTGAGCTCCGAATCAATGACGCTTTACCTGTGACAATCCAGTATGTATATTGCCATCAGTTTTATTTAAATATAAACGGTAACTATCGGTTACAGTTATTTTATAAAATTTGTAGATAATGTCACTTAAAAAATACTTGGGAAAACCCTGTGAGATGGTGTTTTGTAGGAAACGATAATCGCATGGTATATTGTTTCCATCCATACCTCTTTTCTTTTTGAAAAAAAAAAAAAAAATATATATATATATATATATATATATATATATATGGCTATTTTCAAAACAAATTTTAACAGAATTCTGCATTTATAAATATATTTTTGGATTTCAAACTAAATCGATATTTACTTTACACTTTAGCTTATGATAAATTTACATTTTCTTTCGTTTTTCAATAAAAAATAAATATTTAATAAATTTTTGCTTTTAAATAAAAAAATACTTAACAAATTTGTTATATAATTCTGTGTTTATAATTTTTCTTTCGCAATAAAAAATAATCATCTAATAAATTTTCGCTTCCAGATATAAAAAAAAAATACATATAAATGTGGTTTTTCTTCCACGAATATTAACATAACTCTGCTTTTACAATTCGTTTTTTGATTTTCGGATATACTGATATTTACTCATCCATTTCATTTTAAGAAAATGCACATGATGGGAGTTCTGCAGAAGTTCAAGATCAAGAACAGGCAGGCTCGAGTCCAACTGCTTCTGCGGATCCAAGAGAAGGACAGCACATCTTTCAACAAATGGTGCGTGGAAATCTTCCTGAGCCGGCGCTTCGAACCTTCAGTATACTGGGCACTTCTCATCAATGTGGTTCCCATTGCGTCCGAATTTGCCGCCGTATTTAGCAGACATCGGTATTCTACAAGTAAGAGGCACATGGAAGGGGAAATTGTTTTGTTCGAGATTCTTCATGCTGTGCTGGCGATGGTCTACGTCTTTGATGCCGTTGTCAGGGTAAGTACAGAGGATGTTGAACAAATGGAAGCTGTAACTTATTCGACAGAGTTCAAAATATATAATAGTGTTGCGGGGCTGCAGCATTGCGTCACTCACTACTACGAAAGACACCCCCAGATTATTCTCTCGGCCTCGAAGAATTCTTTTATTCGCAGATTCCCGATGGTGTGGGATAAGTTCGAACTCGGAACCTTTAGGATGCTGGTCCAGCGCTATGCCGTCAGGCCCAAAAGAATTCTTGGAGGCCTAGAGCATAATCTGGGATGTCTTTCGTAGCAGTGAGTGACGCAATGCTGCAGCCCTACCGCGATAGTATTCTCCATTTGACTCTCTCTAATGCGTCGTATACCTGAAGAAAAGTATTGTTATGTGTCCAATAATGCGACTTTCGGGTGTTTGCCGACTTACACGTTTTGAGCATTCATGAATACGAATCCACTACTAGTCTGAACACAATAACTCAATGAGAAAATTGTATGAAATAATGCACGATTGTCCCAATCGATAAACGTAAAAGGACTCGTGATTTTCGAAGCTCTTTCTCAAGATTATGCACATTTTTTTTAATCGCTTTTAAACGTTTTACAAACACTTTTAATCTGAAATTATTGGACATCCCTGTTTAGAAATTTTATTACGAGACGTTCTCATGAACTTAAAGCGTTTAATTTTTTACTGGGAGTATGATATCTCTCGAAATAATGAAGTCAACACGAAACTTGGCGTGCTTACTTTATTAGTTATCATCAAAGATCCCATCGATTTGTGGAGAGATTTCTTCTAATTTGTTTTCTTGTTTTCTCATAATATCGAAATATCGGATTTTTTTTAAATACATACAGATATCTTATATAATAAAAGATGTCTTTGGTGTCTGTCACGGAAACAGACAGCAGCGAAATTCTGTACACTGTAAAACATTTTCAACATGTTACTGAAAGTTTCAGTGGAATCTGCTGTCCGTAAGGGGGATTAAGGTTCCTAATAGTTAAGATAATATATATAAAAACACAAAAATAACGTTTCGGCATACGATAATTAGCTGAATATTTCAGAAATGAAGCTGGATTTTTTTTTTAACGCCTGTAATTGTGACTTATCAGTTTGTCGAAATTATCAACACAGAAGCTGAAAAAATATGAACAAAGGTTTCGGAATGTTTTACAGTGTATAGAAGTACTTCATGTCCCCGGATAATACGGCTCGATAAGACCTATTTTAAAATTCGTATTAGTTTAAAAGTAATTAATTTTTTGTAGTCGAAAATCGCACTATTATTTTGCCAAATTAAATCTAATATTTTCTTTGCCACCGCAGAGAATAATTCGAGAGCAGGTGTTTTGATTAAATCCCAAACGTTTCATCTCAAAACTGATTGCATACTAAGTGCATTTAATTTATGGGTAACTTTGCAAATTCATCCTATAATATTTCATCCTATCAACATGCGATATATTTATTCTTTTTTAATTTGGTATTATATTATCATATTATGAGTATGATGCTAAAATTCGATACAAATTGGATGAAAATTCGCAGAGATAGCAATAATTTTTTTAATTTTATTTCGAGGGAATCAAGGAACTTTTTTCGACTTCTTTTCGAACTTTTTTCGAAGTATTTACATTTATTTGTGTCGCGAAAATGATTTTAGTTCAAAAACGGCGATTTGGAAATGGAGTAGCTTCTTTTGTATCCGTGTTATTCAAGTAGCGGGCGGTGATTTTAACCCGGATAATTCGTTCTAGTTTTTTTCATAAAATATTCAATTGTAACATTGTTTACACAAAGTTTAGAATCTGCTAAAAACCTACGATTTATTTCATATCTCAACTTTTCATATTTCAGGTGACAAATCGTTCATGTTATTTATTTGTTTTGTTTTTTATCTTTCAGATAGGAGCATTCGGCTCCAAACGTTTCTTCAGATCTAAAGGGAACATATTGGACTTCTTTGTAACTGTAGTTGCATTGGTGCAGATTATTTATGGCATCGTCCTGATATCTGCCTATCGGTATTCGTACAGTGAGGAGGCCTTGTACGTGCTGCTTTCACTAGGTTCAGTGAGGCTCATACGATTACTCAAGGTACGGGATAATCTTTATCTTATTGAATTTTTTTGTATGTGTGAAGTCGAGAGCTTGACTGATAAACGGATCGAAAGTTCAGAACATACACTAGAATTCACTTGTAACGAGCCCATTGTTTAGCGAGGTTTCAGATTTAACTGAAATAAATAACGTTTAATTGCAACAATATTAATCCAACCGGAACATCCAACGTGTTCGTTGGGAGGTTTTCATAAAGACGTTACATGCGCAGAAATCGGGACGTCACAACTTGGTTAAGCGTTCTTTGCTTTTAAAGAATTCGCTGCGAGCTCTGGTTGTTTATATGTTAATCTTCCAAGTTACCGAGATCGAATACGTTTATGAAATTGTGTTTGAAAAATTTCATCTATTTGTGTCTGAAATGAAGAATACTTTGGTCCTTTTTTTTTTTTTTTTCCTTCTGTGAGGTGTTTCGAAAGTGGCTTAATATTACGACATTCGAAATTGAAAAGATGTTTTTAATATATTTGATTATTGGACGAAATTGAAATACTATCGCATGCGGCCACATTAGTGAGTAAAGGCGTATTCAGGTGCTTATTTAGGGTTTATTACGCCTGTGTATCGAGGCATCGGGTGGCTACTCCTTATTAAAAGTGGAATGAATGAATGCAATTAATCCTTGGTTTAAATCCCGGGCATACATTTTCTAATATAGAGATATTTAATTTTTACTAACCTCTTTTGTGGTAATGAAGCTACCCTTTTCACGACGCAAGAAAATAGTTTCAAAATAGAAAGAGTAATAAATTAAGTATATATTTATGTTTATAATTTTAATGCATTAATATAAAAAATATTTGCTCTGCTTGTATCCGGATTAGCGTGAAAATCCAAAATTTATAAAAAAAATCCCTTACGAAAATAATTCCCTCTGAAAAATTTCAAAATTCAATATAATTATTGCATGCACTCTTAAAGTGCATATGTGTAAAGTTTGTAAACAAATGAAAAATGACACTTTAAACAGTATTAAAGTGCTATTGCATTATATTTGCTGTAATTATCTGTAGCCACAGAAAATTTAAATTTTTGTTCCATTTATCTTTTATTTATTTCTCAATAAGCAACTATACAAATAATTAAAGTTCTTAAAATTTCATAATGTTGTAAAGGCGCGGACGTAACCTCCTAAATTTAGAATTTAGAATGCACACAAGCACCAGCACCACTTACAAACCCGTGATCGAAAAGGCCACAAATAATAACCCTCAGGTTCACCCTCCTGTCCGGAGAAGTAAATCTCCAAGATGACCTACCCGAAAACACAACAGAACCAAAACATTAAATAAAACATTTAAAATCAAAACGCTTACCTTTAAGGAACTTCTTCTTCCACAAATATAAAATAAAATACACAATAAACACCAGAATTTAGAGTTAAAATAATATCATTTATTAAAGACGTTAAATTTCAAGGAGTATAATAAACTGCTGAATCCTTGTCAGCCACACCACTGGACTCAGGCGCAAAGACTTCATTTAACCAATGCCACAAGCTTCGAACAGTAATTATCCAATCTTAAATAACTCCGTGGCAAACAAAACAATTATAAATTTTATAAAAGATTGTGGTATGGTCAAACAAACTGGGGCGAGCACTCGGAGAGCATAAAAATAGAATTTACGGCTTTTCATATAAATTGATAGATTAGAATATAACTTAATATTTAAGAATATATTTGAGCAGGATTTTCTCGAACCAGCAAGAGCTGCCAATCATGATCGGCTCGCAGTTCTTTTATGAGTTCAATTCAGGTAATACGAAATTATTCTGAGACGCCATCAAAGACTTACCTCGAGCCACAAAGGAAAAGGGCATCCGCAGAGATACCTAAAGAAAATTCGTCGCTCCGTATGAAACAGATCCGGCACACCAGAGAAGTCTACGGGAGACTCTTGGCCCGGACAGACTCATCCGTCATCTTTCAGTCGCTTCCAGGCTCCATCAGACACAGATTCGGGCGGAATCAAACCCGGCATGGGCCTCTGGTCATTCCCACAGGAGTGACAGGACCCGGCATGGACCTTGAGTCATTCAGGACATCTCAGGGCAACATTTTCTCAGTCCCAAGCAGCAGGAATCAAATGCTCACGAACCTTAAGGAACTGGCAATTAGGCCTAGTTCCTGAGGCCCGGAGGGCGGAGTGAGCATCGAAAACTCCGGTGCCTGGACAGCCGTCAGTTGTAAGCAGTCAAAAAAGAGAAAATGCGTCCAGCAAAATGGCGCTAAGTTCTTTTATGCAGCTTCCAAAACTATCTTCCCGCCAAAAAACATTTCTCACGCCATCAACACCAGATGCCTCTCAAACCAGACACGAAAAGGGAATTTCCCTTTTCCCGTCGCGCCAGCCACCTCCTCTACACCTTCTTCACTGCAAAAACATATACATTGTATTAAGGGGGCATAGGACCTTTAAACAGTCGAAATTCATTGAAAATAGAGCTATCTTTACAATTTTTTAATTTTAGCCAGGTGTATCCCAAATGTTCAAATTTTTTTCTCTAAACATATAGAAAACCTTTCTTACTACACAAGTTTTACTGAAGTCATATAATTATATGTACATTTTATATTGTTTTTTAAAATTTATACAATTTTGACAGACATAACGGTGTATGTAGCAGCCGCGCGCAGGATATTTCAAATAATATTATACTTATGGACTTCAATTTGATAATAATATATTTATAACTATTACATCTTTAATTTGTACACACTTTTTAAAATTTTGAAATAAATTTAATATTTTTAAAATTTAAACAAAATGAAATTTTCATTTTCAGTGTTAAAAAACATACAATAAACCTCTTCACAATTCTTTTTTTACTATTTATGTTGAATTTTTGAAGTACAAATTATATATATGGATGAAACAAGTAAGTCCAAAAAATTTGAAAGTGATTGGTTAAATATATTTTAAGATATGTTGCGTGCAAGGGCTAAAATCACATATCTGAGAAAAACAGCTTTAAAGTTTAAAAATACATTCAGTGTTACTTATTATCTTATTTTACACCTTAAAATGCCTTTAGTTCATAAATAGCACTTTCCTATGTCTGTTATGTAAGAAAAATCAAAAAATTTCTGCTTTTTAGGGGCTACTTGAGCTCTATATGTTGCTTCGGAAACTCAAACAGACGTTTCGCGCAGTCGTTTCTTGTTAGTCAGATGAAGAACGTTTACTAAATTTTTACTTATTTATGAGGAATTTTTATCTATAAATTATGTATATAGATGAAACAAGTAAGAGCAAAAAATTTGAAAGTGATTCGTTACATATATTTTAAAATATATTGCGCGCAAGTGTTTTTCTCAGATATGTGATTTTAAAATCACATATCTGAGAAAAACAGCTTTATAATTTAAAAATGCTTCAATGTTACTTATTATCTTATTTTGTACCTTAAAATGCCTTTAGTTCATAATTAGCACCTTCCTATGTCTGTTATGTAAGAAAAATCAAAAATTTTCTTCCTTTTAGGGGCTACTTGAGCTCTATATGTTGCTTCGGAAACTCGAACAGACGTTTCGCGCAGTCGTTTTTTGTTAGTCAGATGAAGAACGTTTACTAAATTTTTATTTATTTATGAGGAATTTTTATCTATAAATTATGTATATAGATGAAACAAGTAAGAGTAAAAAATTTGAAAGTGATTGGCTACATATATTTTAAAATATATTGCGCACAAGGGCTAAAATCACATATCTGAGATACCCGCTTTTAAGTTTAAAATTATATTCATTGTTACTTATTATAGTATTTTGACCTTAGAATGCCTCCAGTGCATAAATAGCACCTTCCTAATTCTGTTATGTTTAAAAAATCAAAATTTTTCTGCCTTTTAAGGGATATTTGAGCTCTATATGTTGCTTCGGAAGCTCGAACATCAGCTTCGTGAAGAAGTTTCTTGTCAGTCAGATGAAAAACATTTACTAAATTTTTACTTATTTAGGAGGAATCTCTTTTGTATAAATTGTATATATGGATGAAACAAGTAAGAGCAAAAACTTGAAAGTGATTGGTTTAATATATTTTAAAATATGCTGTGCGCAAGTTGTAAAATCACATACCTGAGAAAAACAGCTGCAGTGGTACTTTGATAAACTGAAACTCTAGTGACAAGAAAAGAATGAGTTACAGAAAATTTGACGTATTGAAATTGCTTAAAATTACAAAAATATATAACAAATATGACTTTCGCACATGGAAAATTTTGAGTTATCGCAGTTCGGCTAATTAATGTTTGGCTGTAGTTTATTATACATCCTGTGTTATTTTATATCTAATTTAGCATCAAAATGCACCTGATGCATAAGTAATTCCTTCCTCTTCCTCTTGTCTTTGAAAATCAAATGTTTTCTGCCTTTTACGAGCTTTTCAAACTTCATATGTAGTGCTAGAGACTCGAAATTCCATCACATTCCATTTTTCCCGCACTACCCGAATGGTTTTTCGAACACACTATTTTATGATTATTTTTCCACTTTCATACCGAGGGCCACTTTTCTTACTTCTGTAGCTGTTGCAGCCTTTACAAAAAGAAGACATTACTTCGGTTTCAATAACCTTCCCGCTTTCTGCTCCGATTAGTGTACACACACCTACACGTGGCGAATACCCCCTATTTTTCCAACTATCATCTCCATTTACAGTAATATCTTTCGATCCATTTGATAATTCTCTTTCGTCCTGGACAGCAGTTTTCATTGAAGATTTAGCTACAACAGATGTGGCATTTAAAGTCCTGCGATTAATTTTATTATATGATTTCTGAGAAACAGGCGCTGGAAGACCCATCGTAGAACAAAAAGTAGATAAAGCCGATAAACACTGCCTTATACATCGCATAGAAAATACAGCTCTTCTGTTTATTTCTGGAATATTTTTCTTAACACCAAGCAGTTTTGAATTTTTCACAGACTTCAGTTCATCACAGCTATCACAATATACAAGAAATGTTGATGCTAAACCCATTGAAGATTTTTCACGTATATTTATTGTTCCATGACATATTTTGCAGCACAAAACATTTGCAAGCTCCTTGAAAAGTACTGATATATGAACTATTCTATATTAATGTTCTTCAGATGAAATATGTGTCTTATCAAGTGAAAGTTCATCTTTTGAGCTGAACAGTTTTTTTACTTGAAGCACTTAGCTTAGGCGTAGAATCAACATTTTTCATTCGAACACTTTCGGATTGTTTTTGTTTTTAATTACATACATATTTCATTGAAAACGTCATCTTTTCGTTCTTTTACCAGAACAAGATTTAGTTGCCGGTGTATCCATTATTAGAAAGCAAAAAGCAAAAAGTTTATATTAAAAAATTGCACCAAACAGTCTTGTACGTTGAAGTTTACACAAATAAATATGCAAACGTGAAGAAGTTTGTAATGTATAATTAAAAAATAGATTAACTGTATTTTAGTTCAAAGTTCTTATGCTTAATCAACATAAATGCAGCAAATCAATCGTAAAAAGTAAGAAAATATAATGAAAAGAAATTGTGAAACTCAGAAGAAACTCTCCACGTTATAAACAAGTTAACGGCTCTAGAATATAAACAAACTGGGCTGAGCAGTTCAGTAGAGGTGAGTAGTTGCCTTCCTACTGCTGCAGAAATAATTAAATAAATAATTAAGACATGGTGGTGGAAAAAGTATTAGATTTACATGACAAAACAGCAAACTGCAAACGTAAACAAATAGTGACGTCCCTTTAAAAATGGCGGCGATGGCTGACATGAGAAAATTTTCAAAAGTGTATGTTGCATAAAAGCTCATAACTTTAGAAATAATGCGAATTTAGAATGCGGTTTTTTTGCACAGTGTTCAGAAATGTTCAAACATTCAGAATAAAATAAAATTGAAAAATTGATTTTTTGAAGGTTTAAAGGTCCTATGCCCCCTTAACCCAAAACTTTACTTTCCAGTTGCATCAGCCAAAACGATGACCTCGAACTCAATGGAACGAAATAACTCTCAGAGCGATGGCACGTTAGAAATAATACTTTAAAAACATAATTTCAGATTGCGGTTTAAGAAGTATAAATATTCTAAAATATCAATTACCTAAAATGACAAGGAGGGGTTTCAAAGCAGAATTAAAATAGTTAAAAAGCTGTATATAAAATTAAATTATCAGAAATACATTATATAAATTTTTACATTTTACACAAAAGTAATGCGAGTTCAATCTCGGCATTACAATATGGAGCATAAAGAGTTAATCTAAGTTTTAAGAATTCTAATCATTAAAATATTTTTAAAGCATTTAAAGGCAATTATTTTTTACAGCTTACTCTTACAGGAATGTTTATAAATATTTTGGATCAACTGTGCTCCGACTTCTACAACGCATTTGATCTCGCAATTGGATTTATTGTTGCCAACGAAAAGATTGCGAAGTCTGCTCATAAAATTGTGGAATATGAAAAATGTGCAGACTTTGCTCGTTTTACTTCAGAAAATAATATGCTTGAGGTAAGTTTACAAAAATTTACCAGCTATGAAACCGTTTTCATTTTGTTTAACTGTATCCGAAAAATTCGTAACCTTTTGTAATAAAACCCTGTTTTTGACCAAACGAAACATCCGACCCAACCGATCGGCATTTCTGAATACAGTCTATTATGATTGATCTTAATAATTTACAGTTAGATTACTTACACATTAAAATGGTTCAAATCCAAAAATATTTTGAGTAAGCACTAAATAAAAATATGCATACGTTTTGTTTATTTTCCAACTTATTTGCCAAACATCAACTAATCAACGCCTACTAGAGTCCATTAAATATGTTATGGAATATGCTATACATGAAATTTTAAAATTGAATCTGGATAATTTTTAAACAGATGATGATACATTTAATAATGTAATTTTTAAAAAAATTACACATTAATCTATAAAATTTTATATTTGTTACTTTTTAAGTCAAAATTCCCCTATATTTAAAAAGGTTTTCCCTAATATAGGGAAAATTCCCTTTTGGAGAAGAGTTTGTTCCGATTGGTGCATAGTCATCATATTTGGCGCGACAGCCCAGGATGAGCCATGGCCTTTCGCTGAAGATTCCTCCAGGACTGTCTATTTCTAGACCTGGTTTGCCAGTCTCTTACTCCAATCACTCTTAAAATCCGAATCAACTGAGCCAAGCCATCTCATCTTTGATCTTCCTCTTTTTCTACTAGTAAAGGGCCTTGTAGCAAACATCTTCTTTACCGGGTCCCTTTCATCCATTCTAGCAATATCAGAGGCCCAGCTCATTCGCTTAATTTTAAAAAATTTAATAATATCGGGTTCCTTAAAATATCTATAAATCTCTGAGTTAAAACGCCCCCGCCATAGGCCTTTCTCCTTTACTCCAAAGATGCCGCTGAGAACCAACCCTACGCTCAAAAACAGCAACTCTACCCTCTCCATTTATTGTTAAAGACCATGTTTCCAAACCATACATTAGGGCCGGCCTAATGATAGTTTTATAGATAAGGAACTTTGTTTTTCTAGAGAGGAAACAAGACCTCAAAATAGGGCAAAGTTCAAAACATGTCTTGTTGGTCAGTGAAATACGATTTTGAACTTCAGGGATAATATCATTTTTTGCATTAACAAAAGATCCCAGGTATTTAAAACCAGAAACAGTTTCAAACTCAGGTGGGCCAATTTTCAGAAAGTTGGCCGTATGACCAGTTGGTGTTTTCTGTAATGGCATATATTTGGTTTTAGAAACATGTACAATCAATTCCATTCAACTTGCAGCTACCTCCAAGGAGGAGAATGCTTCTTTCAAAGCCGGAACACTCCTAGCAACTATATCGATATCATCAGCGTAGGCTAGGAGTTGCACAGACCTGTGTATGATGTTTCCCCGTACATCAATTTTTGACTCTCGTACAGCCTTCTCCAGTACGATGTTAAAGAGAATGTACGAGAGAGAGTCCCCCTGTTGTACACCATTGTCCATTATTGACACTCAGGTTCTCGGAAAGGACGCCCAAAAATTTGATTTTACATTTGGTGTCATGCAATGTACACATCACAAGTCTAATCAGTTTAGCAGGAGTATTAAATTCATACATTGCATCCATCAAATGCTTCCTACTCACGCTGTCAAATGCAGCTCTAAAGTCAATAAACAAATGGTGAGTGTCAATACCATATTCAATTGATTTTTCCAAAATCTGACTCAAACAAACAATTTGATCAATAGTGGATTTTCCTCCTCTAAATCCACATTGATAGCTACCAATCTCAGAATCAGCAAACGGACTGAATCTCTGACACAGAATAGTGGAGAAGATTTTATAACATGTGCACAGAAGGGTAATACCCCTATAATTGGAACATATCATTGGGTCTCCCCTCTTAAGGATGGGACATAAAATGCCAATACTCCACTCCGATGGCAGCTTCTCCGAGATTCATATAATCAAAATAAGTCTATGCAAGTGCTCAAGCAGTCGAGGACTTCCAGTCTTAAGCAGCTCTGCAGAGAAAAGATCATGCCCAGGCGACTTACTGTTTTTGAGCCTTTTGATTGCCGACTTAACTTCATCTCTATCAGGAGGAGGTACCAGTTCATCATCAAAAATGCCTAGGACGCTATGGCAAAGGTCGTCATGATTATTCTCTGAATTCAGAAGTGATTGGTGCATAGATTTGAATACATATTTTGTCACTGATCTTGACAATTTATAAATGACGGAAATTAACAATTCACCTCGACTCCAATACTAACTACATAATTGTGAAACCAGAAAAAACAGAAGACTCATCTCTTTATAATCTGCCTTCATCGCAGTTGTTTTGCTTCTACAAATATAATGTTCATCTACCACTCTTTATTTGAAGAAATTTGAGTTGCATTGTAATTATTTAGATTTCTCAAATATTTAGTTGCATCTGCATTTAAGTTTCCAAAATTAGCACCTGTCCCTTTGTTTCCGTGACCTAATCGCAAGAAACCATTTAATTTCAGATGCTGAGCTATCTTGATGACTTGGAAACTGAGCACCCCTCTGTTGCGTGTGCCTGGAGGACGCATAGGGCTGCTGTGTACGTCTTGAGGAACATGAAAGCCATCATAGAAGAGATGGTCAATATTTACATGTTAGACGAGGCCGATGCCGAGCAGCTGCATGAGGTTAGTTACAACGCTGTACTGCATAATAAATTTTTACACTAGTAATAGCTGCTGTTAAGCTTCCATCGTATTTTGAGAATTTTGGCGATACAGTTTAATATCAAGCTTACATTTTTCAATAGCTTCCTAAAAATAAAGTTAATTTACTGCTTGAATTGGGTAGGGCTATACGGGGGTACCTTTCTCCGGCTGCTGTAAACCTTTGGGTCAGTCGGGTGGTCTGGGTTTTCGATGGGGTACTTTTCATTTTTTTGACCCAGGCCGTCCGACCTACTTGAAGGAGTAAGGTATCTGTTAGAACGGCGTGGACCCAGTGGGGGCGACATCTACAGGGACCGTACCCTCCTTCCCCTACCACAAACCTTTCGGAAGGACTTTCAGACCCACATATTTAACATTCCCGAATTCCACGTAAACGTAAAGACAGTTTGGGCAAAGTCGAAAATCGAACTCGGGTATTCAGAGTGTAATCCCCGTGCCTTAATCACTGGACTGCCTCGCCCCCATATTTACATATTTACTGTCAATATTTACTGTTCTACGTTCCTCCAAAGCAACGGTTGCAATATGGCCGGATTTATCAAAAACCGAAGCAATAATTTTCTTTGAAACACTTCGTGCGCAAACAACTTTTGTAAGTTGGTTTATTTTGAAACACACAAACATTAGATTGTTGTTTTGTTTCCAGTTCAAATGCATAAATCCACGTTTCATCACCTGTTATAATGTCAAAGTAATGTTCTGAGGCACCAGAATTGAATATTTTGAGATTTTCCTTGCACACTTTTGAAACGAGCATCCTTTTGAGCTTGAGCTAAATGGTGTGGAATCCAATGCGACATACTTTTTGGGCCTTTAAATGATCATGTAAAATTGGATGTACTAAGGTCTAGAAATGTTCAAAGATGTCACAATCTCATCATATGTGACATGGCGATCTAATGTGATCATTTGTTGCACATCATCAATGTTTTCTGGCATCACAGCAGTTCATGGTCGATCTTCATGAAATTCATCACTGAGACCCCTACGTCGAAGATGGAATTCTTTAAACCAGTTGTAAACTGTTGCTTTGGATGGTGCTTCATCACCAAAATTCGAATGCATTTGATCAACAGACTGTTGCCGCGGGGCGCGGTAGCCCAGTGGTTAGCGCGCGGGAATTCCACTAGGGCCCTGGTTCGATTCCCGCCACTGCCAAAACTGTCGCCGTGTTCACACGTAGTACGATCACGTTAAACATATGGGTCCGTAAGTCCTTCCGAGAGGTTGGTGGTAGGGGAAGGAGGGTACGGTCCCTGTGGATGCCTCCCCCACTGGGTTCCGGTCTAAATTGGGTGGCACTTCCCGACCGTCCAAACAGTTACCTTACACCTTTCTGGTAGGGACAGCTGGTAGGCTTTCTGGTAGATCGTACGCATGTTTTTGTGCTCCCGCTTTTTTATGCCGTGTGCGCGTGATTTTGCGTCTTGTGTTTAATTGTTTAGTGTTTTCTTGAAGTGCTTCGTCTCAGCTTTTCTACGGTATCTGTGATTTTCCGTTCCGACGTCTGATTGTCGAGGTATCTGCATTTTAAAATCAAAAATATTCTATTTATATGTAAAAAAAATGCTGTAATACAATTGTATTGGAAGCTCTTTCAAAAAGTGCGAAATCCCCGCACTTTATACATCTGTAAATCTTAATATATTTGCATATTTTTGTAATTTTGTGTATATATATATGTATTTTCAAGTCTGGTTACTGTTATTCAAAAGTTATTTTCTCCCTCTGTGTTAATTTTTAGTGTGTAATTAGCATTTTAAAATGTATCTGATTTCATGTTCTCAGCTTTCGCTTCAACCTTTCCCCCCTGTATTTTTGTTTTGGATCTGTCCTTGGCAAAGTGCCAGGTTGCTCGTCACATGATTGATGGTGCTTGTCGTTACTATCTCTTTAATTTTGTCATTTCGGACACGCTTGATTTCACTAAATATTTATGCCTCTAAAGCATTTTTTGTTATAAAATGTATATATAATATATATAATATATATATAATTGTCCTTTTGACGACACCTCCGAATTTTTGAAATGCTGACCTGGTTTTATATGCTATACTCTTATCTACAACATTTTTATGAAGTATAATTTTTATATTGTGTACTATTATCTTAACATAGAGTATTATTTTTATATTGAGTATTATAAATATTCTATAAAATGAATCCTAATTCATATTCACCTTCTAACTTGGACTATCCACCCTTGCTACCCCCAATTATACTTACACCTGGTTTAATGAACACTGAAATAACTGAACCCGTAAATACAGACTCAATTATCAGTTCATCCAGTGGAAATAATCCAATTGAGAATACTCCCACTACTGGTGGTTCTGGAATTAGACTTTCCAATTTCAAAAGTGTTCCTCGTATGTCGCAAGTATATGACTCTCCATTGTTCTCCTCCACTATTCTGCCTCCTCAACTGCCTAAACAAACTTCATCCTCTTCTTCAAACTCCGCTGTGACTTCTCTTACTCCCTTGGACCCACCCAAATCTTCAAAAATCCTCTCGAAACCTGTTACAACTCCACTTCTCAAACCTGCATGGACAACTTCAACCAAAAACTTTACGACACCTGCGGTAAAATCAACTACCACTTCAACCTCTCCTGCAATTACCAGATCTACCCAAGTATCCTCACTCCTTCCCACTCTGCTCAGTTCTCTGCTCCAACCCTTCAAGACATCCCATTGGTTTCTTCTCCGGTTCCTGGCTCTCTCTCTCAGGTCGCCTTGGACTCAGCATCTATTCCTGCCGCTTCGGCTTCGCCGGCTCCGACGACTCCTGCTCTCGACTTTCCGATTCTGCCTGGTTCTTCAAAATCCACAGATATTCCCTCTACTCCTGCCCCTTCTACCTGTTCTAGTCCTGGCTCCACCGCTACTGATAAAGATGCTCCACCTTTTAATCTCAATAACGAACATGTGGCTAAGATCATGAAAAACATTGATAGACTTGAGAAATATTTTACCAAAAACGTAAAGTTAAATGCCACTCATAAAGCATACACGGAGGACAAATTTAGAGATATTAAAATCTCTCTTCATACTCTCGAAAGTAACGTTGGTTCTGCTCCATCACCTCGTTCTCGACCGCTACTGGTAGATGCTGTAGCTTTCTCAAACCTTTCCAAGAAACTAAATGATGACTTCGCAAATTTCCAGCATAAAATCAACAATGACCTAAAATCTTTCACTACAAATATTTTGAAAGAAATTCCTACACAGGTCAAAAACTCAGTACAACAGTCATTCAAAAGATCAGGACCTACTGCTCCTGCTCCTTCCTCCTACGCTGCTCAATCTTCTGCTCAACCTGGAACCTCTTCTCGCCAGTTCTCCAGCGTTCTACTCCAAGGACTGGATCGCTCAAAAGATAACCTACAGCTGAAAAAAGACCTTATCTCACTCCCCTGTCCTCTTGGAGTCAACATTAAAAACATCACTACACTGCCTAACGGTACGCTCAAAGTTACATGTAAAGAGGACAACCCAGCGAAACTACTACCAAAATTTCAAAATTCGGCCATCAAGAGCAAATTTACAATTAGGGTCCAGGAGGAACGTAAAAAGGCACTTATAATCTTCAACCTTCCTCCCAATTTCAATGAGGAGAATGTAAAAGCATTGGTGGTGATCAACCATCCTACTTTGAAAACAGAAGATATTAGAATTCTAAAAAATTTCCCAGCCAGGTCTGGCAACTTAAATTGGGTACTTCTCATGAACACTAACGATGCAAATCAAATACTGGAAACGAAAAAACTCTTCCATCACTTCAAGTCTTACCTAGTAAAAAACTATATTGCATTAAAAATATGTCACAAATGTAAGGGCTACGGACACGTGGCAAGTTCCTGTCACCATGTTACCGGTAATTGCAGCCACTGTACCCGTAGCGGACACACATACAAAGAGTGCAAAGCTCAGACCTTAACCTGTGTGAACTGTACTACTTCTAACGCAGGAGACTCTAGTTTAAAATACAAAACTAATCATACAACCTATGATAAAAAGAACTGCCAAACTTTTCAGGCTGAGATGGCGAGAATTAGAAAGCTTCAGAATGAGGCTTAACAATTTTTTGGTTTCCTTAATTCTGCATATTATATGTCTTTTGTTCTGTATGTTTTGTTATTTCATGTTTTTGTTATTTCTTGTTTTTATGTAATTTTAGTACCTTTTGCTTCCCCCTCCGGGCTTTTTTTTTCTTTCTATATTTTTTTCTTTTTTAATGAACTTTTCCGGTATTCAAATTAACGTTAATCACTCGCTCTCTGCTCACTCTTCATTATTTAAATTCGCCCTCGATAATTCAATAGATTTTGTTTGCCTTCAAGAGCCATACGTTAATCATAATTTAATTCTCTCTCCCCCCCCTGGGGTTCGACAATATTCTTCCAACTCACAAAAATCAATTATTCTAATTTTTAACCCCCAACTTATAGTAAACTTTAAATATAAATCACTAACATCAATATTTGTAGAAATTTTACTACCACATCACGCTCCAATTAATTTAGCGAGCATATATTTTCCCCCTCATGATGATTTTACAAACATGCTATCAGAAATTGAAATTTTTAACTATTTTAATGAAAATTTTTTACTCCTTGGAGATTTTAACGCCCGTGCCCGGATGTGGGGATACGGTTTCACCGATCAGAGGGGACTCGACATGATCGACTTTTGTCTTAATAATAATCTTGTAATTTGTAATGATGTTAAATGTGGTCCAACTTTTGTTTCACATACTGGAAATGGCTTCCCCGACTTGTCCCTTGTTAACTTTTCACTTTTCGATTTTATTCAGAGTTGGGAGATTCTCTCGAGTGACACATTTAGTGACCATAAATATATCAAAATTATTTTTAACCTTGATCCTCCTTCAGATAATACTTTCTTCTTAAAAACTCAATACGGTATAGGCAAATTTATATACAACTTCAAAAACAACCTTAACTTTCTTAATCCTCTATTAGATAAAATTCACGACACAAATTCTCTTGACTCCTTTGTAAAAATTTTAATTGAATCCGTCCAAGATTGCGCCTTTAAATATATTAGAAAGAAAAAGACTAAAACTATAAAAAACTTCACTTGGTGGACCCCAACCCTTTCGAAACATAGAAATTTTGTCACTGCCCTATATAAAAGAATTCGGTCACTCGAGAGAAATGATGCTTCTCCTGAAACTATACTTTCTGCCAAAATTCTTTACAAGCTTAATAAAGCCAAATATAAATTACTCCTAAAAAAAACCCGAATGGATTCCTGGAAGGCTTATTGCACTAAGTGCAGTAACTCTTTCGGCTCACATTTCAAATTTGCCTTCCAGAAACATAGAAAATTCAATAATATTAATCTTTTTTTCCCTGACTCCCCCTCCCTTAACTATGAAGACAAATTGAAACGATTGATGGACCACCACTTTAAAATTGATACTGACTTTAGCGGTTTTCCACATTTTAATTTACCTTCTGATGGGTTGGGGGTTGTCTCGGATGAGGAGCTTTCAGCAGTAATCAAAAATTTAAAAAACGGAAAAGCTCCCGGTCTCGATAACCTGGACTTCACAATATGGAAAAAACTTTTTAAATCATTCCCTTTCTTTTTTTCGAAATTCATTAACCTTTGCTTTAAACTTTGCCATTTCCCCTCATGTCTTAATAATGCAAATATCATATTCTTTAATAAACCCGGTAAGGATCCCACCCTTTGTTCTTCCTACCGCCCAATTTGCTTATTACCTACCCTTGGAAAAATTTTGGAAAAAATATTTATTAACAAACTCAACTTTTGGCTTTTCTCTGCTGGAGCTCTTCATCCCCTGCAATTCGGTTTTAGGGAACTTACTAGTTGCGAGGATGCAACCCTCAGGCTGATTAATAACATTTCTACTCACAAATCAAAAAATTTCGTTTCCCTGACCACCGTGGACATCTGCGGGGCCTTCGATAATCTCAACTGGAATATATTACCTCAAACACTTTCTAATATCAATCTTCCACCAATTTACCAAAACTTTATATTCTCTTATTTAAATAATAGACAAATTTCTCTGGCTAACGGCACTTCCTCTATCACTAAATGTATCTCCTCTGGGGCTCCGCAGGGTTCGGTTCTTTCTCCTACCCTGTGGAGTATTTATTTTAATGATATACTTAATCTTAATGATGATCTTTTTTACCTGCAGGCCTTCGCGGATGATCTTGCGGTGGTCACTTTTTCCACAAACTTGAAAACATTACGTATTAATACTAATAATCTCCTTGATCTTATCTCGTCCTCCCTTTCGGCCCTTAAACTCTCCGTCACCCCCGAAAAATGTAAAGCTATCGTATTTAAAAAAAATAGATCTAAAATTAAACAGAGACCCTCATTTAAAATCCAAAACGTTAAAATTCAAACTACTAGACAATTAAATTACTTAGGCATCACGATCGACGATAACCTTAAATGGAGTTCCCATATTTTTAATCTGAGAGAGAAGTGCTTCAAGTTCGCTAGCACTTTTGGGAGAGTGACTGGCAGTAACTGGGGTGTTGATAAATCCTTTCTTAAAGTTTGGTATCTTTCGGTTATCGAAAAGATAATTACTTTCGGCTCAGGAGTTTGGGGAAAAGCATTGACTGGGGCACAGGTCAAAAAACTTATTTCTCTTCAAAGGATTTCTCTTTTAAAAATCTCATCTGGTTTTCGGACTACTTCTAACATTTCTCTCTTTTCTTTAACTGGAATCCCCCCCATTCACTTTGTAATAAATTCTTTGTACAAAAAATATACCTTTTGGAAACTTCGCAATAACCTTTTTACAAATCCTGCCCTTCCCCCCCCTGAAAAATTTGATCATAACTGCCCTTCTTCCAGTATCCCTCCTTCTCAACGTACAGTGACCTTTTCCCCCATTAATCCACTTAACTTTTCCAAAATAAATATTTACACTGATGGTTCCTCTATTGAAAACAATACAGGATACGCCATTTGCATCTTTAACGAAAACACACTGGAAGAAACTTTCACCTTTAAACTTGAGCATGGGAACACAGTTTTCCAAGCAGAAATTGCTGCGATCCATTTCTCTATAAATTGGGCATCTAATAGAAACATTAAAATTAATATCTTTACAGACAGTCAATCGTCAATCTCGGCCTTTAACTCCATCAAAAACAAATCTTTTTACTTATCCAAAATTAAAACTAATGCTAATCTTAATAAACATTTAATTAATTTATGTTGGGTTAAAGCCCACTCCGACATCTCGGGTAACGAGGTCGTAGACAAAAATGCAAAACTA
Source organism: Amaurobius ferox (assembly GCA_951213105.1). Lineage (NCBI taxonomy): Eukaryota > Metazoa > Arthropoda > Arachnida > Araneae > Amaurobiidae > Amaurobius > Amaurobius ferox. The sequence goes on from OX578139.1 coordinate 131,333,270, forward strand.
GCTACTACCTCTGGCTCTCCAACTTCTTTACCTTTCCCTTATTCACTTCTCAAAAAACATTACAAACTTGATATCCTTAGTAATTGGCAATCCTTTTTAAATGACTATGTCTCCCCCCGAACTCACGATCCCGCCAGAATTTTAAATTTCCTTCCAAAAGTTAACTTTAATACACATATTACTAATAAATATTTAATCTACTTTATTACGGGCCACGGCCCATTCCCCGATTATTTATTCTCTTTCAAATGTAAATCTACTTCCTGCTGCTCCTGCGGCGCTTTCGGCGACGCCGATCACTACGTTTTTTCTTGCCCCCTTACCAAAGCTTTTCACCTTTATAAACCTTCACCCCATAATACGGCGACCTGGTTCTCGAGTGTCTGCTCTAACCCTTCTTCAATCAATAAAATAAAAAACTGTGTTCTCATAGCGAGAGAAATCTCTAATAAAATTTCATAATCAGCCTGGGGATCTCTGCTTTTAATTTTTTCGGTCGGTGACTCCTCTTCTTGTTGTTTTTTTGTTTGTTTTTTATGTTGTTTTTTATGTTGTTTTTTTATATGTTGTTTTTCTCGGTGGTGTCGTCTGCTTTTGTTGTGTTGTCTTTAGTTGTTGCACCCCATTTTATAATATATAGTCAACTTCAAAATGTTTTCAACTACTATCATAATACTTATATTATCTCAGATCATTATGTCATTTGTAAATATACAATCAAGTCTTCAATAATGTAAATAAGTCAACAAAATGTATTCAAGTCTAAAAGAGTATAAATGTAATCAAGTCTTCAGATATATTTTCATATTAGCAAAACTATGTTATTAGCTTATATCCTTGTAACCACTCCTGTAAAAATTTTTTAAAGATTCAATAAATTTGGTGTTGGTTGTTGTGGACACCCGGACATCGGCCGGACGCCTGCCATCTCCTCTCCCGGCCGTCCAAATAGATGCTCAAGTCCTCAGGACGAGTCGGACGGTCTGGGTCTTCAACACCTTTCTGGTAGGTCGGACGGTTTGGGTCTCAACAACAACACTGTTGCCGCGTCAACCCTTCTTCTTATTCTTCAACCTAGACCGTCCAACCTACCAGAAGGTGTAAGGTATCTGTTTGGACGGTCGGGAAGTGTCCCCCATTTAGGCCGGAACATAATGGGGGAAGGCATCCACAGGTACTGCTGGATCCTGCCAGTGGAGGAGTGTATGGCTCGCATCCGTAAGCGCCGAGTAGATGGGAAGAAATCTTTTGCAACTTTATGATTAGTGGATCTGAAATAATCTTATGGAGAAATTATCCTTCTAGTCATGTATATTGAGTGTAATGTAATTATGCTTTCATTTTCGATTGCATGTGCATTGTCTTACATCAGTAAAATTCATTTTTACTTTGCCTTAGTATATTTAAATGTTTTATTTTCCTTGCAGGAGATAGCTCTGAAGTTGAATAACACACTGACTGCTCCCCGTTACATGAGCGGTAAGCATGGAATACAGAATACCATGAAGGCAGTACCGTGGATTCAGAATGACTCGATTCTAGATAGGATCATGGTAATAGTTGAATCTACATTAGATAGACACTAAAACTTGTAACAATTTACTATTTTCTGATATTTTGACGTCATGATGCGGTGCAGATCACCAGTCTAGTTTTGTCAGAACCTTTTACTCGAGCCGGTTGCTCCCCCCCCCCCAATATATCTCTGAATTTTGAAAGGCGACCTATAGAGTAATACTTATTACGCTGCTCACTGCTCTATAGGTGTTGTCCATAAGCGCCCATCAAACTTGTTCCAGGAGGGCAGGGTCGTTATAAATTAAGCCAACTAGGTACGTGCCTAGGTCTCGGTTCCTGGATTCCCCTGAGCAAACTAGAATAGTGTAGCAAAAAATAATACAACATTGCACTAAAATCATTTTCTAAAATATGAGAAAATGGGAGCCATAGTGTACACCCTATGTACGAGCGAGGAAAAATCGTTTTCAACTCAAAAGTACAGTGCCTAGAATAGACTTCTTCTAGACATTCTTTCTAGGCACTGTTGAGAATGGGAAACTACATACAGCGCAATCAAGGCAGAATTAACCAAATAAGGTTATTTTTGATCCAGTCTTTGCTCATAGAAAAATTTGAAAAAGCATTTTCTGATCTGATTCGGGCATGCTTAGGCTGTAATAGCATGTGATTATTAAGGACGCAGGCAACGCATAGGCATCGTGTCGTGCGGATAATTCGTTCTAGTTTCAAATAAATCTAAAAACAGTTTTAAAAAATCAAGTTTTTCTTAATACTATCGGACTCTGCCCCTTCTCGCTACGCTTCGCCAACCGCCGTAACTCGCTTCGCGAGTCGGGAGGCTTCGCTTCCTACTCGCTGCGCTTTCAGAGCCCGCTTCTCGAGCTATTTCCAGCCAAACTTATGTTTAAATCTGTAAATGGTTTATTTCATCGTGTTACTCTATTATTTCTCTATAAATGCACCAAATTTCATATTTTTGTATGCTATGGATTTTGCGGTACGAGACAGAGAAAATCGATAGACGTGCCGATACGAAAGAACATTTTTCACTTCAAAAGTGTATAAAAGGCAAAATATCTAGTAAACTACACCGAAATTACAAAAAGGACTCCGTCTCGCAAAAATTCAACTATGTGGGTAGCTGCCAGCTAAAGTGATTTGTCTTGTTGTTGTTAGTCTACCCAGGACATGAACTTGCAGCTCAAATATTTTGTCTTAGACTTTGATATTAACTACTTCTTAAACTACAATATAATATCGAAAAACAGTTTATTTCAGCGTGTTCCCAAATCTTTCTCTACAAGTGTACCCAATTTTATATTTTAGTATGCTATAGTTTTTGCGGTGCGAAGAAAAGAAATAAAACTCAAGGAACGAGAAATGTGTCAAACAGCGGCGGCGACGTTAGCTACTTTGTTTTCAATATCGAGAGACATTTGGGAAGAAGAAAAGTACTTAAGGGTTCAGCATCTTTATGATTAAGAATTTTCTAAAGTCTTTTAGAAATATTTCGTAAAACTTTTTAAACTCCATTTTCACGTGTACATTTTCACGTGTATTTAGCAATCACGTGTTCTACTCTGTTTTTATAACATTTTGAAAAACTTTACTTTTATAAGTTTTATTTTGGTTTATTTATATTTTCGTAACATTTCATCGAATTTCTTAATCTTTTGCACTTTAAACGTTTTCACATCGATGAAATGAGCTACCCATTTTTCGTTCTGCGCCAAAACTGTTTGATATATTTCAAAACAGAAAATGTGAAATATTCCATTGGAAAACTAGCTACAGCGACCCTACCTCCAATCTTCCAAATGCCATAATATTAGCAATAAACCTTTTGGATATTAATTTGAGCAACAATCCCTCTTTAGAAAAAGTGATTTTATCACAGCTCTTCTAGTTTAGTACGTTAACCAATGAATCGTTAAATTTATCGAACACATGCGAAGTAACATCATATTACTAGCCATTTTTCATCGTCGCTGTCGTAATTTCCATGAAAAATTTTACGAAGAGTGTTTCCTAGTTCATAGGAGAAAGATTTATGTCCCATGTTTCCCGAAATTATCCATGTCTTTCGAGTAATTTATTTTCGAGATGATAGCTGGTGTTGAAAGGAAACGCAATTCTTGTGAAATTCGTCAAAAAATAATATTTATTAATTTATAAAAACGAATATTTTATAGATATAAGTAAATCTGTATAAAGGCAGTGTAAACAAAATGTAAAAATATTTATATTTGACGAGGTGTAGTTACACATAATTGTCTGGAAACTATAAAGGAAAGTTTGATATACATTATCAGTAAAAAGGGGAAAAAATTCTAGACGGGTTGGAAAGAAACGGGTATTTTCCATATTAGGCATGTTCCGAATAGGAAAATGTATAGAGAGCATCTATTACCATCTTTAACGAGCATATTTAACGAGCAATTATTTTGTGAATTTCTATATTTGTCGAATCATTTTGCAGAACTTTGCAATTGAACGATAAGCATATATTTTTCGAATTTAATAATTGATTTATTAGACAGGGTTTTGCGGCTTCATTAGAGGTTCCGCAGTATTCAATTTTTATTTTCCTTGCAAACAAAATACATTGTATAGGAATTGCATCATAGAGTCGAGAATTTGAGCTTTGGTCGGATTTACACGTTTTAAGCATTCATGAATTCGAATCGGATGATTTTTGTGCATGTGTGGAGGGATACATAATCTCTCAACCGAATGAAGGAATCGAAGTGCAATTTCGAGCGATTATTGGAATTTGAACATGTTACAGCTTACAAGAGTCGCCCATAAAGGGGATGGACATTACTCGAATTGGGGGGGGGGGGGGCGTCGGAGGTCGGAGGAACCGTTCACTTGATTTTAGAGAGGGAATGACAGAAAGATTCATAAGACAGGGAAAATAAAATATAGAGGGGAGGCAGTGATAAATGTTTATAAGGGGTGTGGGCATGTTCCATGGCAAATATGGAACATTGCGAATTGTGGAGAGAGTACAACCTATAAAGATGGTCCCTGTGCTACCCCTACAATACTTATACATTTCCCTTGGCCAACACCTGCAAAAGGGTGAGCAAGCAATGTTTCTGAGAAATATGGACAGAAATGGCTCAGTTACAGAGGGGCTCACAGCAGGGCGCTTTTGGGGAGAGCTGACCCCTTGACCGTTTCCGGACGCACGTGCGCCCAGGTTCATGGGAACTTTGGCCCAGCTGTCAGATATTAATTCTGGGGTGCTAACCATCCCCCTGTCATCACAGCACCCAATAGCTGGATATAATTCTGTGATATCCAATAAAAATGCCAGGGGCTTCAGTTGGGGGAGCCAATAATAGACCTGGGGCTTAATTGTGTAGGAGGTGACATTTTTCGGATGAGAGAAAGTAAGATTTTGAAAAGAAAGCAGGGAATTGATTTTGTGATCTTGGGAGAGAAGGTTCTCCAAAAGACGACTGCAGAGATGCCGCTCAACCGATGATTCCTCGCCCGAGGACCTCGCACCCGATGACGGTTCAACGAAATATTGAAGGTACGTAATACATGTCCTTTACACAGTCTGTTGACGCTATGTCACTCCTCTCTCTCGACATCGTATTCGCTTTTACACTTAAGTAATCAGTGTGGAAATTGTTTTTAATTGTATTTTGATAGATACTTAAAATTATTACGAGTGTGATTTTAATTATAACCTTAAATGAAGGAGTTTAATTGTATACCATAAATGTTCATGATTATGAGAAATGTGCATATGGCACGTAACAATTATTGTCACAATGGTAATACACGTGAATGTCAACACGAATGTTAATGGGGAGTAATTATGGTTTAGTGAGAGTGTCAATTAAATCAATTAAATATGCTCTTATTACTTTTAATTTCTTTTTTCTTAATAAATGTGTTATTGTTTTAAGTTTTGTTCGCTGTCCTCATTTCTAATTAATATCTTATTGATTGATTATATGTATTTTTATTCGACACGGCCAATGTCGAAGATTGCCTTAATGGGTAATAATACTGATTTATGCGTTCTGACAGGACGTGTGGTGAAAATCCACGCAACAAGGCAATTTGTATGGGCGGTCCTGATCCTACTTCTTTGGCAACTCACAAAACATCCGGAATGCTCTTAACTTATACTCGAGGTACTTCAGTTTTTCGTAATTTTGGAGAGCTGGCTTCGTTTAAAATGAGTTAAGTCGGCAAATGATAAACAACATATTTTGAAACCACAGTTTGGATATAGTTTCAAATAAGTATCCATTTCACGTAGTTATAATTTTGTACGAAAAAATATAAATCAATGTATAATGACTTTGTGTCTGCAAGGGAAAGTCATCTGCAGCCTACATGAGATTATTTCGATAGTAAAAATGTATTCTTTTACAGCCCAAACTTTCTATTACTTAGCTTTCTGTTTTTTCGTCAGGAAAAGTACAGCATTTGTTCTTTCGCACCAGGCGAAACCATTCAAGTTTCAGAGAACGAACATCCGGATGTAAAAGTGATTCACAAAGGGATCGTTCAGGTAAGATGGAAAAAACTCTGAATGTTTGAATAGTCTCACTTTTTACGCTTTTGATCAAAGTGGGGTGAAATGTGGAGAAAATAATTTCATGGCGTTTTTTTTTTATGAGAATTTTGGAATTGACTGGAAAATATTTGTATATCACATTTTTACTTTACCTGCAATACATGGTATTAACTGGACTGGAAAATATTTGTATATCACATTTTTACTTTACCTGCAATACATGGTATTAACTATTGGACTCGTGTCGAAAATTGCAACTCGAGTTTTCGACGGATCTATAGGTTTTGAGACCTCAGGAACATTAAAAAACTATTTTTAACGTGACTTCTCTCTCTGTGTATGTGTGTCTGTCTGGGCAATGTATGTACCCACGCTAACTCAAAAACTAATGAACCGAATTTCGTAAAATTTTATAAGTTACTTGTGGGTAACCCTGGTACTGATTATATTTTGGTACAAATCGGGATAAAAGAATCTGCGTTTCTTTGTGAAATGGCCCACAAAAAGTGTCTGTATCCACTTTAACTGAAAAACTAATTCACCAAATTTCATAAAATTTGGTAGATAAGTCACTTGCAGTTACCCTGGTGCTGATTAGATTTTGATATGGTTCAGAAAAAAAATTTGCTTTTTAGCGAAATAGGATGCAAAAATCATCAAAATCTAAAGTAAAAGATTACATATGCTCAAAAGCATCCATTAAATGCTTGTTTTATATGTAATTTTTAACGATGAAAAGAATAAGATCAACTCCATTACTCTAGGACTAACCATTCTCGAGACATTTTAGTTATTTCTCATTTATGCTAGGCCGGTTCTGAGAATAAGTCTAGTTACTAAATGAAAACGAAAGTTGAATTAAAAGTGTAAATTTAGTGTAAGTAGTGCATATAAGGGGGTTCTGGCTCACCAGGAGCTATACTTTAACATGGGGCTCCTGCAGGAGCTATACTTCCCCATGTTAAAACATAGCTCCTGGTGGAGAGGGGTGGAGCTTTTACATGTCACATGATTTTTTCTATGAATGGAGATTTTATCAGTCAGATAAGTGTAAGGAGAATGCTATCAATCAGCAGGTGGATATGAAGGGTTTTTTTCCCCCGCAGTATAAATCTAATCTTTGCTTGCAAATTTCATTTCGTTTGTATATCTTGAACATTCAATGTGTATATATATATATATTTTAATCGTTCCAAATTTCTGATCCATAAGCATCTTTAGCATATTAGAGTACTACCTTAAATTAAATTGGATTCTGTCAGTATACATGTAAAAAGTAATGTATCTTAGTATAATTCATCATGATTCTACTTGATCATAGACAGCTTCTTGCAATGTATGTAAATGAATTCACTTTCTCTAAAGAATAAATCTTCATTTCATTAATTAACTTAAAATATTTTTTTAAATTGTCTCACCTCCATCCGATGTATACAATACATCGTTACAATTTTAATTTAGCATGGCTTGGTCATTTAAATTTGATAATGACCATATGCTGAGCTCTTGATACCATCATTTAAAATATATCTTTTATTGCTTCACAGTATTTATTGCTTCACAGTATTTGCTTCACAGTATAAATCTTCTGATCTGTACTTGGAATTTTAATTTGCTCAACTCTATTACATCTACGTCTTGTTAAGCAATTATAGTAATCTTGATGATGAATGAATATTTTCATGGCATTCTTATTAACACCTTTAGCAGTTTTCTTTTCCATGAAGGGTGTTTATAAACTATACATTTTTGATCTTAAGTATACAAACTCCAGGACAGGAATACCATTCAACTCACCTTTCATTTTTCCAATCATTTTTTTTATTTTTGTTGGAATAAAATAGATGATCACACGGATAATCCGAAAAGTCGAAAAAATCTTGATGACTTTTAAAATCTTTATAAATATCTTATGTTTCAACTTTATAACACAGGGAATCCGTGTCTGTGAAATGTAATTCAACTCGACTTCCATACACCTTTTTAATAAAATTATAATGAAATTCATACATGAGTGTTTTACTCAAATCAAGTACTGAAAAACCAGCATAGATGGGTCTATTCAATTTTAAATTAGTCTTATGCATATTAACTACAACCAGATAGATCTTCATTAAATACTTTGAAAGAGTGAAAGGCCGGTGATGCAAGTAATTTTTTCAATCTCTTTCTTCTCAGTCTGTACTAGTTTAACATCAATTCTTTTTCTCAAGTTTTCCATGGTCTTACCAAGAACTGCGTTGTTCATAAGTTGAACAGATCTTTTTCGAATGAATTTTACCCCACAGGCGAGTCATCTTCTACTACAAGTGGATCAAAATTCAGGATTTCTTCAGAATCAACCCATCTAAAATCAGATACAGGGAGTGTTTGGCTTAGAGCCCATGCATATAAATTATTAACATTCAGATACATTATATATTTGCTAGGTTTTGCAGAATCATAATGTTCCAAATACTTGTTATTAGCCTGGCTTAGACGTTTACTAATAACACTAATACCACCTCTAGTACCTTCTTCTAAAAATAGGTACATATCAGAATCTGTAATCAGTTCTAGTGATACACCGCTATTCTTTAGGGCAGCATTCCAAATAAGAGATGGTAATGTTATACAGTGAGCAGCATCTTTTCCATAATAATTTAGTGACAAATCACGCAAATTTTCAAAACTGTTCGCTAACAGAAGAATATCAGTTTTCATGTACAAGTCATGATATTCCCCCATATTCTTTATCTTTAAGGATGACCAAACATGTTGGGCATAAGCATAGGTTTCATCAGAGACCTTCTCCTGATTTAAATCATCGAAGAAGGCCTCTTTAGAGGGTAGACTCGGTTTTTCAAACTTCTTAGCACAATCTAGAATAGGGGTAGTAGCACAAGAATAGGGGTAAACACCCTTTCTATTCAACAAATTCACTTGATCATTTGTAAAATGTTCTTTGATGATGCAAAACTGATCGGATTCCAAACTAGAACTGAGTGTCTCAATAGAGGCAGGTAAAAATTGGAAGGAGTCTATAAACTGTAGACTTCCAACACTGAATGTTATATAATTCTGCATATTACTGGAAATACACTTAATTCTCTTATCTTTAAATTGACCGATTCCCTGCATAATTAAATGGCCATCATACCCTTTTAAATTGTGAAACACGAGGTATGCGTCGTCTTATCTTGTAATTCAGATTATAATTAGGATGAGCTGCACCTCTGAACTTAGACGTTAAGTGACAGTGGTCTCTTACATGTTCTCCTCCCAAAGCCTTGCTGCAGATATGACAGATAGTAGCATTTTCAAAGTTTTCACGATCTTCAGCAGTGAAACTCATTTTCATATTTTCTTTCAATATTCTTTGAATCTCCTCTTCATGAATAAAAGCCTTCAAAAAATGAGTAATCAGATCTTCATCTCTATAGATAACAGGACTTTTAAAGGTTTTTCCATCAGGACCAATAATAATGTATGCAAAACCACAAGGAACATGATGAGGTAAGATGACCTCATGTGAAATGGAAGGGGAATTCTCACACAAATTCGTTTTTATTATAAAATATTCAAAGTCCGCATATACCACAAATGGTACACGCATTTACATCTAAACACGTTTAAGTTTCAACATTGCATCATCACCATTAGGCAGTTCCACCCGCTGCAGACCATACTGTTTGCATAATTCAATATGACTCTTTAAACAAGTTTCAGATGAAAACCGTTGTAAACAATGATCACAAAAATGTTGCTTCTCTTTATGCTTTCTTAAACTGTATAGAAGTTTACTCATACTTTTAATACAGCAGTAATGATAATGCTCATCATTACTGCTAAGCAGTAAATTACAGTGTTGATCCCGTCTATCAGATGATATATAGAGCAGAAACACCTTCTTATCTTCATACCCAAAGACATTCAAGCTTATATTGTTATTTCGTTCAAACAATTTAACTTGGTGTAAAGGGGTAGGAAACTCAATTCCGTTAAAATTTAGTTTACATTTATGCTCGATATATTTACCGACACGGGATGCATTCTTACTAAAAGGATAAATACCTGCTAAAATGGACCACATAAAGAATTTTTGATCACTATTTTGTACATTAATAACAGCTTTCTTAGCAGCCAGTTCTTCAGGTAGTGGGATATAGCTAGAAGCAACTAGAGGTTCATATACCCCAACATCAATCATTAGTTTATCAATCCCCTCTAAAACCCAAACACCACCACGTCCTTCATAGGTTTCGAATGATGTTAATACTTTTCCAAAAGCAGAATCCATATTAGCATTCAAATCTTCTTCAGTGATATTCCTCATACAGGAACTTCTGAAATAGGCTGTACAATATTCCTGCTCTTTCTCAGATCGGAAGCGTGTAAAACGGCAACATAGATTAATATACCATACAATAAACACACTTCAAGGCAATCTCCTCTAACAACACCTGTGTTATACCAATTCTGTTAGAATCTAAAAAGTTAAAAATGTATTTTTCTCCATCTCTGGCAATTTTATGAACGGTCACAGTACTATTTAAAGCTTGTTGACAGGGGTTTATAGCCACTTTCCTCTTCTTATTCATGCCAGAAACACCTGAAGTTTTTCTTTTACCGCCTTACAAGCACTAAAAGTTCCACTTTTCATATCCAACATAGGCTTATCACCATGAGCTGTACGCTCATGATGCAACATATAACTCATTCAAGTAAATGCAACAGGACATTGTGACAAGAAACTTTACTTGAAGAGTCATGAATCTTCATGTGTCGTACTAAATTCCTCTTCTTCGTGAAGCTCTTCGCACAAGTAAGACAAACCTGTGAAAGATAAAAATACAAGATTTTAGTATAAGCATGTTATAAATCTTCTTTAGTATTATAATACGGTTCTCAAAGCATATGTAAGGTAATCATAGATTCTTTATACCACCCCAATAAGAATCATTCAAAAAAGTAATGATAAAACCACCAAGTTAAAAAATATGACAAGTTTAATAAATTCACAAAAAAATCATTAAAACAAGTACTTATATGACCACTCATGCGTAAAGGCATAACATCAAGCATATCAACATCGCTAATGTTAGAGGCAATTTCTCCAATATCACTACTTAACGAAAACATCACGATTTAAGAATATGAGACAGAACTGTAAGCACAACCTACCACTATGAAGTATTCACGTAGAATGACAAAATTACAGTCTGCAAGTTACCCAAACTCAGCTGTAAGCAAGAAAAAACTCTAGAGATATCACGGTTACAGTTAAACTGAGTACCAGTTATCATAATTACATACAGCAATCTCATGAAACCATGAAAATAAACAATCCGTTTATAATCATAATCGATAGTATCTTTTTAATAATCGTAATCAATACATTAGCTTCTCGTAGAATTAAAACTCATTGAGATATATTAAAACCCTATCGCATCTACTATAATTACAAGATTTTAATGAAATAATTCCCTCCCCACTCTTTAAAAATTAACTAAGTATAGCAGAAAAATCCCTTTTCACAAGTAAAATATTCTCATTTTCCATAAATCTGTACCTCAAACGAGAAAAAAGCACAGATTTTTACCTCTCAACAAATCCACCATAAAATGTTACCAAACATCCCTATCTTTGGAATATGTAGATAGTAACGTGTATTCATGATAAACAGTAGTAGCGTATTGAAATTCTAAAAATGTGTTTTGTAATTGAAGACCTATATCTGTAATCTTCAAGCTACCAGGTCCAAGAATTTCTTTCCTAAAGGTATCCAATGCTTAATGAGTTCCTCCATAAAAAAATCCTTAGAAAACACACGCCTTTGGAACTTCATACACCTACAGAACAGAGCTATCAAAGTACTGACAAACTCTGTAATGAAATATCACAACTGTACAATGATTATTTTTAATAAGAGTTATCAAACTTTATGGATAAGTGAAAATTAAGGTTTATTACTTTTAGGACTTACTCATCGCTCCATATCAATGAAACCAGAAACGTCTCAAACACCAAATTTTTACTACAATTAGTTATTATGCAGTACTTGATCCTCTGCAAGTTTCAGATTTTTTCCGGTCACCCCACCAGAGATACTAAGGCTTAAATATTTGTAAATTTGAAATAGTCGCCATGTTTGAGACTTTATAAAATAGAAAAGAGAAAGTTCTCAGTCTTCCTCCAGCTAAGACATTGAGAGTAGAGTAAGATATAGTGAAAATTTGAAGATTTAAAATTGTTCCTTTCACTATTTTTAAAAAGCCTAAAAATTGCATTTTTAGCTAAACTGATGCTGAATTTCAACACTAAATTTCAGCCACTCAGGTTGCAGTTACCCAAACTTTACAATAGCATGAAATGTAGAACACTTTAAGGCCAGTAAAATAGTTTTTATTCCAAGTATCTAACTCTTTGGAGTTCCAAGATATTTAAAGTTGCTTGAACATCAAAATTTATCAAATTTGGAATCCGCCATGTTGAAAAAATGGCTGCACCAAAAAAACAATCTGGATGACGATTTTTTAAAACTCATTTTTCATCTGCTGAAATATGTAGGAACATTTGAGCAAAATATAAACTTTTCAAAACTGGTCATGCAACCACCACTAGATGATTCTCCATGGAATGACCCCACTGCAAGTTCTTCAATAGATTCTGGAAACAGATGGTATATATATATACATATATATATAGATATATATAGATATATATATAGATATAGATATAGATAGATATATATAGATATATATATATATACATATATATATATATATATTAGAAAAATGTAATAATAAAAATAATCAATTCAAGTAAACGTGAAGCATTACCATCACCATAGAAGCAAGACCACGGCCATAATGCCTATAATAGAAAAGAACAGCACCTGCTCAAATTCGAAGATTAATCAGAATTAAATTCATTTTCACGTCTGAGTGTTTAATGCTAATTAACCAAACAAATGTCTGTTTCAGATTGGGCAATAGTACATTACTATATATATGTGTGTGTGTGTGTGTGTGTGTGCATGCAAATAATAAAAGATTAAAAATCCAATAAAAGAATAGAGAGAATTTTCAACTCAAAAATCCCAACATTACAAAATGCCTTACAAATAAAAGTATCAAACAGAGAATCCTCAATCAAGTGGAAAATATAAATGCAAACCTCTGGTCAACAAGCTGAAGACAAACAAAAAAACATCAATGGAAAGGAATCGATAAAATAATATCAAATAAAATCCAAGCATGAAAGCTTTACACGTGGACAAGCCCTAGGCCTAATAATGAATTGTTCATTTCGATAAAACTTTTTATCAAGTCCAGGTATTTCATAAAAATGAACAGAATTCATGTTTCTGATATCTGTGATAGATTATATCTATAAACTTATATAACCTGGACAACATGCATAAAGATTGAAAAATAATAGGAAATAAGAATACCTGAAAAAACACTGCATACGTCTGATCCATTGGAACCTTGAATAAACAGACCAATGTTGCCAATCTCAAAAAATAAAAAGTTGAGAACTGCTGTTGCCAGTCGTGAGAAAGAAATAACAGTAATGCTGAAAGACGATAAAAGGTGATATTCAACAGCAAGAACATGTAAGTACAGGATAATGCTTATTCAAGAGAAAGTGGATGTCAGGCTAAAATAAGATACTAAGGAGAGAATTTAAGTATAATCTACCATTCTAAACTTTTTAACTATACTATGTACTAAATAAGCTGGATATTTATATAATTTGCTAGTAATTTTAAGTTTATTAATAAGCATAGCATGAAATTTTTTACCAGATAATCTATATATTCTAAAGAGCTGATTAAGTATTATATTTCTAAACAATTGAATCGAGTTACAGGAATTGAAAGGCAATAATTTTTTAATGTTAAAGTTAAAAAAGTCTTTTTTATCATATAAATTAGTAACTATCCTATTAGTAGGTTCAATAATAAGATTTAAGTCCGAAAAATTAATGTTATTACTAATAGTGACTACATTAGGAATTAGTTCCAAATTATCCGGATAGAAATCTATATCTCTGACACAGTAATCTGTAAAGACCAAACAAAGCAGATCATCAATATATCTGTAATTTTATAATTATATATATATATATATATATATATATATATATATATATATATATATATATATATATATATATATATATATATATATATATATATATATATATATATATATATATAATTTTGTTTATTTATTACTTTCCCTATATACATAGTATAATGTATAGAGTAATTATTGTGACGGAATCGAAAATTCAAATTCGAAATTTCGACGAAGGAGCACGTTTTAAGTATTGCTGAACTCGGATCGAATGATTTTGAGATGGTGAGTGTGCATATGTGCGCGCGCCCATTCGTTCGTTTTGGTACCAATATTACAATCAGTCAATACTGAAGCCTATTGATTTTAAACGCAATCGAATATTCAGTACACTCCCAAATGTTCGAATAAAATTTTAGAAAAGAAAATCCAAATACAGAGCCTTAATAATGGTAAGTAAATAATAATTTCTTGTGAAATTTTTCATTAGAAAACGATTGACACAAACTTGAACCTAGCATAAACTGTTTTCAAGATATTGTATTTTTCCAAATAAATGTATATAGAAAATAATTGCAAAAGTATTTACTATCATGAAATATGTTAACTTTTCATATGTAATATAATGCAATAACTTTATTATCATCATTCTTGTGAATTTTGTTTGTCCCATTCACGAGAAAAGATACTTTGTGTAATAATTTTGTATTTTGACGACTAACAATTCGGCAGCATATATAAGAAATACCCTTCTCTCCATCTTTCTATAACGCTTGATAATAAATTTAGCAATCTTGGCAACTAATTTGGCGAAATATCGTCAACTTTTTTTATATTTCGCCCGAAATTGATGAAAACATCATTAAAATTGCAAAAATGACGAAAACGACATCAAATTGATGTATTAATTATTAATATATATATTTTTTTTCTTCAATGACTATTCCATCTTTAATTAGTATATTCAGCCAGCATTCCTTGTTCTCTTTATATAACTATCAATCTTACAACCATGCAACACTAAATAACACTCTTAAATTAAAAACTTATAATTCTAATAGATGTAAAACGTGGCCGCTTGCTAATCGTAACCAGATCGATTATAGTAATAATCTTGCCTTCTGTAAAACATATAATTGCATCTACCAAATTGTTTGCAAAATATGTAATATGTCATATATAAGCTAAACCAGCAATCCTCTGCACCTCCGAATTAACGTACACAGGAAACGTATTAAAATTTCATATTCACATTTTCAAATAATGCAACTACCCTTAATGAATCAAAATTCGAATACGAACATTTTTCTATACATGGGTTCGACAACATTGAAATTAGTATTCTATGTATCCAAAAAAATTATTATGACAGATTGTTCCTTGAAAATGAATTCATATGTGCACACAAAACTATTTTCCCATATGGACTCAATCAATTATTTAATCATCATAACACTGTTAAAAAATCCTTTAATTATCCTAATGAAGACCATAATATATAAAATTTCTTCAGCATTTCTAACAATAAATCAAGAAACTAAAAGAGCAAGTAAATATAATAAAAAATTGCCCTCATTATCTGATCTAAAAAATGCCATCCTACAGCAACATGCAAATTTCAAAATTACTTTTGTTTGGAAACAATGTAAGAACTGGATTTTCTCAATTAAAAAACAGCAATTAAATATGGTTTATAACCTTTTTAGAACATCTGCATTTGATAACATTCATTTTAAACATTTATTCTATGATTTGCTCATTACCAGAAGTAAAATTCTTAATGTTTATTTATACGTCACGGACTTAAATTTAAATGATGAATCAAAACAATCTACTAAAATAAACAAATATTGTATCCTGAATTTCACTAATTCTGTCTTAAATAATCTGAAGATAAATAATTTTTAAAAATCGGTTTCCAATTACTTTCCAGTCAAGCATGTAAATCCTAAAATTGCATTTAAATATGATAAACCGCTAGGACATTATATTCTCAATTATAATCAAATAGCCAAATCAATAGATATTAATCAAAATTATGAACTGGATAAAGTGTCATACTGCCACTGTCATGTAGATAAATCCAAAGACTACGCGTCGATAAACACCATAGGCATGTTATAACGGGAAATCTAAATATTATTAATTATGATGCACCGAGATCACTGATGTTACTAGGTACTAAGTACCGTTTACCTACTAAATTTAAACATAAATCAATTGGTAAAGATTTCATTCTTGACTTAAATAAATTGATCTATAAAATCAGCTATAAATATCAAATCCCTGTAGAAGCCTTCAAATCCTGAAGCGTCTTAATAGAGCAATATTTAAATCACTATATATATATATATAGTCAGAAAATTTTAATAAATCATATAAACTTAATTCAATTAAAAAGGATATTAAAGAAATTCAAAAGGATTTTGTCATTTCTTATGTCGATAAGGCTAGTAGTAACTACTCATTCATTTGTAAATATTACTATATAAGTACCCTCCAGTCACACTTACTTAATAATCAAATCTATAATTTACACAAAACTAACTTTAAAATCTTATCCAATAGAATATCAGCCAAATATAAGCAAATCCATCTGAAAAATAGTTGTAATAACATTCCATTTCTTGTTTTAGTACCCAAGTTTCATAAATCCCCTGTTGCTTTTCGAACTATTACTAGTGGGCATAATTCTTATATTACTAATGCTGGTAAATTATTATTAAAAATCTTAAATGAAGTATCATTGACAGATGATATCTCAAATAATTGTCATATTGTAAAAATCAGTTTTGAATTAGTTAAGAAATTAAAAACTCTTACTAATATTCATAGTATTTATACTTTTGATTTCAAAGATTTGTTTAATAATATTGATATAGATGATTTGTATAGAATTATTTTAGGAATTTTTGAAAAATATATATCCCCCTAAAATATTCAACTTTTCTTTTTAAAAAAATTACTTAATTCTACCTTCTATAAGAACTATATTCAACATGGTGGTACTTTTTTTAAGCAACAGTTTGGCATCCCACAAAGGGTGTGTGCCTCATCATTATTAGCTAATCTGTATTTATTCTTCTATGAAAAGAACATTAATCAGAGATTGCATAATATGCACGTGTTTAGATATTTAGATGACATATTATGTGTATTCCATTATAATATTCCTATAGTATATAACTTTTATCCTAATAATTTACAATCAAATGCAAGTAATAATGACTCTAATGTTGCAAACTTTTTTGATTTAAATTTAGGTTTACAAAATTGTAATCAGGATATACACTTATATGATAAAAGACAATATTTTAAATTTAATACATCAAAAAATCAACACTTTGACTTTTGTTTGTATATATCAGTTTTTAGAAATATTATAATAAACCAGGTTCCTAGAATCAATAAAATTTGTAATGAAAATTATAAATTAGCACATTTTATGGAATTATTGAGTACAGCGACTAATAATGCATATCCTCCCAAATTCGTCATTAAAAACTCAGTGTATCAACTTCCACTCGATAACATCCAAGACAGTTTTCCAAATTATAGTGGTTAATAATATGGGGAAAAAAAAATTATTGTAATTATTTATTAATTATATAATTAAATAAAAATGAATAATAATAAAATAAACTAAAGAAATTAGAAAAATAAAAATCGGAAAATAAGATACTTTAAGGTTTTGAATTTTATTTTCGTTTAAAAATTGTAACTTTAGCCAGTTTAATACTACGATTTAAGCGCTCTTATCATGGTATATAGTGGCATTCTCGTTTATCCTTTCTTCTTTGAATCACTTGTTTAGTGGGAATTTTCATCTATGATTATGTTCATGTTCTGTTTTATTTATATGGGTAATTGTCATGTCTCCGGTTATGACTCACTGGACGGGTCTGGGAGGGTCATTTTGACGTATGTTCTGCCTCCTAGGTTGTTGCTGTTGTTGAGACCCAGACCGTCCGACCTACCAGAAAGGTGTAAGGTAACCGTTTGGACGGCCAGGAAGTGCCACCCAATTTAGACCGGAACCCAGTGGGGGAGGCATCCACAGGGACCGTACCCTCCTTCCCCTACCACCAACCTCTCGGAAGGACTTACGGACCCACATGTTTAACGTGATCGTACTCCGCATGAACACGGCGGCAGTTGTGGCAGCGTGCAAATCCAGCGCGCAAACCACCGGGCTACCGCGCCCGAAATTTGCTAACAGCACACGGTGTTCCCAGGTAGTCACCCACCTAAGTACTAACCGCGTCCGATGCTGCTTGACTTCGGTGATCTAACGAGAACCGGTGTTTTCTGCACGGTAGAGCCGTTGGCCACCTGCCTCCTGGGTTGTATTTCATCATGTTCATTCCGATGCTTCTCGATATTTTTCATACTCTTGTGGTTGATCGTACTTACACTTGGTGAAAGATGGGTTCCTGCCTCATGGTAATAATAGATTTCCTAATTTTTCTAATCTTCAATTTTTCATCTTTTTGTGCCTGTAGTCTGAGTTTGGGCATTTATAGTAATGCACTATTGCCCAATCTGAAACAGGCATTTGTTTGGGTTAATTAGAATTAAATACTCAGACTTGAAGATGAATTTAATTCTAGTTAATCTTCGAAGTTGGACCATGCTGTTCTTTTCTATTATCGGCATTATGGCCGTGGTTTTGCTTCTATGGTGATGTTAATATTTCACGATTACTTGAATAATTATTTTTATTATTACATTTTTCTAATATATATATATAATATATCGGTATTATAACCGTGGTTTTTCTCATATATATATATATATATATATATGGACTATCGTGTTTATTGCAGATACTATCAATATTGATAATTATCCATTTTGAATTGCGTGAAATTCAGTTAATTGGGTACTTCAAAATAGTTTTACATGTTGTCATCCGGAAAAGCGCCAAATGTGCAATTCAACATTAAAAACATTGTCGAAAGCCCAGACCGTCCGACTCGTCCTGGGACATGAGCAGCAATTTGGACGGCCGGAGATTAAAAGCATTGTGCCATAGATCTTAGACGTCATTATTTCACTATGTGAAAGAAGTTAATTTTTGCATTATATAGGGAAAGTCATATGCTGCCTACGCCCACATCACATTTTTGTGCTTGAATTTAAAATATTTCAATTCATCACTTGGAGAGGTCCAACTGTTCTCTTCGTGAGTCAATTTTAAGCATATCACTTATTTGATCATATTTCAGTTTCTAATTAAGCAAGAGCTTAGCTTTAAAGACTATACTTCTTAGTTTGAGCTAGCAAAGGCCGCGTAACCCGATATCACGCGCCCGCCCGTTTATGTAGGATATATAACGCCCACGCTGTGGCCGTTTGGCAGACGTGTGTGCAGTCCTGCAGAGGTTAAAGCGAGTTTAAGTATTTATTTAGGGATTAAAGATTGAAAAATATATGATTCAGCATATTTTTTTTCAACATTTGATAATCGGTTTCGCTAATAGTTATAGTTTAAAAAAGAAATGATAAGAGAGAAGCCTGAAAGAATAATTTTAAGATGTGAGGAAGAGGGAGACTATAAATCTAACTAAGAACGCATGCAAAGGAAAATCTTTCTGAAAAAAAAGAAAAAAAAATATTGTATATAGCCAGGGTTTAGACTTGTTGTTTTAGAATTTTTAGCGTTTTGCAAAAAGAAATCTTATTTTGCTAAAACATTTTCTGCTATTTTAGCTAAAATGCTAAAGCTTATAAACCCGACACCAGTCTTGATTTTGGATAGCATGCGCATTTTGAACAAAAGGATTTTTAATTCTGCATAAAAGTAAAAATTATACGAGAAATTTGCCCATACTATTTTCAGTTTGAAATTTTAACACTTGATTAAAATTCATTCAAAATGAGGAAAACATGCATTTTGGGGCTGAAAAGCCAACGAATCATGACGAATGTGAAACATGCATCCAATAGATTTTCTGAAGGAAATTTTACCATTGTTTTCTATTGATTTTATTTTTATATTTTGCAGGGCATTAAGTTAGTCCCTGATTTTACGTGTTATCTGACAACTATTACCTGCTATTCACAGTTGAAATTATTTTAACGCAGTAGTACGATTCTACAGTTATTTCAATACGGTTTGTATCTCAAATAGCATTGCAACTGATAATTCGTTAATTAATAAAACTAAGCTACGAAAAGAAAATACAAAAATAATATAAAGTAATTAGTTCAGATGAATAAAGATAACACAAGATGCTCATATGATGCTCACAAGATGTCCATACGAAGTTTATGCAAAATTTATTTTTTGGATAAACATTTTATATTTATTTCACATCGATATAAAAAATATCAAGGCTTTCACTTTAGCTAAAATAAACTGAAAATGCTAAAATAATCTTAACAATTTTAATTAAAATGCTAAAGATTTTATTTGCCAGAACCGGTTTAAACCATGCATAATCAAGTACAATTGAATAAGAAAGAAAAATGTTCCGATTTCAGTATAATTCTTTAGAAATAACAATAGTTTAGATACTAAAATTTTTTAATATAATGCTGTATTCAGACATCCACAACTTTATTTTCATTGAAAATATTTGCAGAGGAAAAGGAATTTTCGGGTCTTTTTGTGGGAATATTAAGCACCTGCATTGTTCATATCAAGAAAGTATGACAAAATATCGTTCTACCAACGTTTATAAAAAAAAAAACTCATTTTATCATTGTTAAAACTCACTATCTCATTTATCCTGATGAAAAGGAGGTAGAAGCAGCGAGGCGAGTCTCTTTTTTGACTCCGGAACCTTCGTTTGGGATGGACACTGTCCCACTCGTAAGCAAAAGGTTAAATAGATGTCTTATACGGTTACTCTGAAGTATTTTAATCTTCACAAAACGTTATTGTTTAGGTAACCGGCAACAACAGTGGTGAAAAATCCGGAACTTTGCCTAACACAGACTCTCTGTGGTTCTTCTACAGAATAGGTGACTTTACGGTTCAACTCGTTGCTCCGGGCACTCTTGGACTGCTGGGCTACCTTCTTGGATCGCCCTCCGTTACAAGTGCCACCTGTTCGAAGGACTGCCAGGTATGGATATTATAGATCTTTAAAAAATATACTGCGTCAAACAGTTTTGTTCTTTTTTTTTATGTCCAAGAGAAAAATTTATTTTTTTCATTTACCAGCAACTGAATAGTGTGGAGGGTGCCCCAAGGAATGTTGAAAGGTCACATTTTGCGTTCATAATTTTTATGTGAGACACCTTTACTCAATTTCAATACGATTTAAATTCGTTCAATTGCAGTAGGAATAAGGCAAAAACTGTACGGGACTTGACCCTGCGTCCAATTGACTGATTTCCAGGGTTACAACTTGCTGTTCGATTACTCAATCATGATTCTTTAAATTGCTATGGAGCAATTATACGACAATCTAACTAAGAAGACTATAAAGATGAGAATAATTGCAAGGAAAATGAAGTTCCACAGAGATGTAGATGTTTTAGCTGCATTCGCACATGTACGCCGAGAGACTCGTGATCTTTTAAAATATGTTCTGTGGTTTAACTTCTGGAAGCACATGGGCCAGCAATGAATAAAAGAAGCCCCTCGAACGCAGTTTTTGACTACAATTTAGCCCCATCCCCACCTGAGCACGAGGTAGTAAAATTTTTTTATTAACTAAAGACCTGATGACTCTATTTTGTCGAGGGAGACATGCCCTTTGTGGACGACATTTTACGGGAAACTGCGCCATATTTACGCTATACCATGAAATTAACGAAAAGTTTCTGAAATGAGTGTTGAGCTATCACCTCTCGGTTTAATTAGTCAGTTATTGTTAGACCCTAGGTTAGGTTGGAACTTAAAGTTGTAAATACGGACGTTTTAACTATAAGATCAACACTATTCAACTTGCATGCACTTTAGCTGAAAAGGGATCCAATTTGGTTTTAATTTAAATGAATTTAATTTTATCACCGCCATTTGATGAAAAAATATTCTTTATTCGAAGGAATGTATTCTTATTCTAAAGAATTGCTTTTGCACATCCCTTGATTTGTTGTTGTTTCATAAAACCTTAGGTACAAAGTTACCAATTTTCGTAGTAAACTGTTGGTGATAAAAATTTGGATCCTCTGCGATTAATTTGCTCCTATACAGCTTTTCAACAATATCTTTTGAGAAATTTTACTGAAATCGGTTTTGATTTCAAAGAGTAGCCTGATGATCCAAGCAATATAACAATATTTCCTAATTATGTTTCCTAATTTAGAAAAGTTCTGTAATAGTGAGTTGTAAAAATAAAAGTTATGGACATTTTTCAAATTACGTATTTTGAAACCTCTAAATATAGAATTTTGTTTACTTCAGTTTGTAAGTTTTAGAAACATAATTCACAGTGAATTTATTAAATTGTTGAAAAAACTTGTTTTCCAGACAGAATGAATTCACTCGAAACATATTATTTTTCAGCTTATTCTCATCGAGTTTGAGACGATGTCCGAAATTGAAATGCAATTCGAGAACTTTTCTTTCGATATGTGGAGACCTTTAGCTCTTCAGATCGCGCGTTCAGTCCTGAAACAAGAGGAGAATTATGAGGTATGCTTATATTATATCTACGTCTTTTTACTTTCCCTTCAATACATAGTATATGAAAGGGAAGATAGTGTGATAAGCATTCCTGAATACGAATCGAACATTTTGGATAAATCTCTTGATCAAAATGAAATAGTCAAAATGGAATTTGGTGCGATATGGGTAAACGCAAGATACCTACCTGTGTGATTTTCGGAAGTTGAGCAAGAGAGAGACTCTCGATTTTTCTGACAACCTGCTGAGAGACATAATAAGGAGCCAATTGTCGATATGGACAACTTTTGGCTCAGCTGAAGATGATTTTCGAATTCGATAAATGACACTGTTTATAATTTTCATTATGACGTAGGGTTCTTATGCTGTAGTTTCGGCGAAAATCCTGGTCGTCGCAGAGAGTTGAACAACCACACTTTTTCGCTTTCCTGAAATCGACATTCATTAGCTTAGGCATCGTACCTGGTCTTCATTCTATCGCCAGTAAGGTTGATCCTTTCACGAGCGACCTCCTCCAACCGTGCCTGCCCTGCAGATCTTACGCACATTCATCAGGCGATCACAGAGTCTTCCAAACATCAGATCACACGGTAGTCCAGATTCCGGCCAAACAGCATTTTTGATGGAGAATGACCTGTCGATTCGTGGACAACACTTTTGTAAAGCAGCAGGAACAACGTAGGTGACGGTCCCAGACTTACTGGTTTCTGAATGCGAATATGGAGAGATGATTAAATATTGTTCTGTTGAACCTCTCAGCCGTCCGATTGAGGACAAAGAGAAGTAGTTCGAGTTTTGTCCATTCCGAGTAGTTTGCACAGTCCCGTAAATATGCCAGAATTAAAGCTCGTTCTCTGGTCAAAATGGATGGGCAAGTGAACCCCGTAACGACATATCCAGTTCCGGGTTAGAATTTCACTAATAATTGTATACTCTTGGTCAGAGATTGCATAAGCTTCTGGCAACTTTGTAAAGTAGTCCATTACTACTAGGATGTATTTGCTATTGCCTAAAGACCGTAGTAGTAACCCCAAAATGTCGAGTGCGATTCTTTCGAAAGGTGCTCCGATATTGTAACACTGAAGAGTCGCATGTGTTTTCTTCTTCCATCTCTTCCGAGTGCCGCATTCAGTGCTCTATTTGCACCAGCGCTCAATCACACATCGGATCTCGCATGGCTTCAGAAGAAGCGTTCATGAACTTTATCCAGCGTCTTGTTAATGCCAAAATGTCCTTCAGTGGGGTTGTCAGATATTTCTTTTAGTACGCTGAATACTCTGGAGTGACGGAGCAGCAACTATCATTTGATGCCCTTTCCATTGCCACTCTCCCATTTACGGTTCCACAAGTTCTGAGAATCCCACATTGCTCAGTACCGATTCATTTCAGGTAAGAAACAGGAAATTTCTTGCCAATTTGGCCTCTTATTAGCTCGTTTCTTTCTGGATATCCCTGTCTTCTCTTTGGGCACGAGGAAGTTCTCCATCACTCCAGAGATCTGTTGATAACTTGTCGGATAGTTGCTGAAATCTGGCCTCCAAACTTTATTTCAACACGTGCACAGTTCAAAGGACATGGACTTCTCGAGATCTTGTGACCTGCCCTTCAGGGTTTTTAAAACTGAGGAGCCAGCTCAGAGCAGCTTTATCCAGTGCATCCCTCAGATCATAACATTGGGCTATAAGAACAGCGTGCTGAATTTCTGGGTCACGAATGGCACCCATAAAATACCAAGCTGCAAGACTTTCTCTAACATTCATAAGGCAGTCTACAAAGGATAGCTGAGAAAGTATTTTAATATTCAACGCAGCTCCTGTCTTGCAGACTTTCTCCGGACTTTTGGCGACGGGACTTCAATTGAACTCTGCTCGCTTCTTTCAAATTATTCTCCTCACGGCGGAGTATACCCTCTTAGGGGAGGGAGGAGCTCAGCCCCTCCGGCCTCTGCCTGGTTATGGCCCTGCGGTAATAGCATTACTGAAATATTTGCATAAAATAAATTTGAATTAGTAAATGGTTTAGTAACTATCTGCATCTGAAAATAATTTGGGGATGCCTTTTTATTTCTCAATGGCAATTTTAATCAATAATAACAATTTTTGATCGTGTTACAGTCAAATTTTTGTCAGTTTTATAAAATACGATCTGGTTAATATTTTTGTAAGTTGACATTTTTCGTCAAAGGGGCTGTATAAAATGTTTATTTTTTTTTAGAAAAGTATTGCATATTATTTCATAGCTTCCCTGTTTAAAACATTTTTGCAACTGAAACTATATATCTACAACCAACGGTTCAAAAATCTTCCACTGTTCACATTTTTTGAAACACCCTGCTTCATACGATACCCCAAATACTTTTCAAGTTATTGGCCTGATCCAAGACTTTTCCTTAACACCTTATATAAATAACTTGTTGTAATAGCATCATGTGAATTACTTGGCACGTTTCATTGTAACACTATTCAATTTCTTTCAGAATTGGTCTGAGGAGAAATTGAAAATTCACCTGGAGGAAGGTATTCTGCCCAATCTTGATGACGAAGTGGAATTCGATGTGCATCCAGTCATTGCCGACATGGTTGTCGTCCAGGGTACCTTAAAAGACAAAAATACGGGCGCGGTATATGTGGGGCCAGCATACATATCGAATTCAGTCAGATCATTGGTCCTGATGGTATGTTATGTTAATTTCACTATAAACCAATTGACGAGTGTACATTTTTGTAATTATTTCTTTTAGAAAAAATGTAAAACTTTCTATCTTTCGATTTTAAAATCAAAAAGAGTAATATATGATCTTGGAATAGATGCAAAGTATTGCCAAGTATGCAAAGGGGTACAATCTGGAGAGCTGCCTAAATTTTGACAACCTGCATGCTTTAAAAAAAGTGATATCATTCATTTGCAGTTCATGTTACATTATAAACTTTAAGTATAATGAACATTTATTGTGTATTATACGGATTTTATTGTTTCTTTTAACATTTCGAGTCTAATATATTCTAAAGCTTTTCTGATAATTTATTTTAAGTACATATTTGTTATATACACACGCAGATTTAGTAAAAAGTTTAGCAGCCAGTATGCAAGTCTTTAGCAGCTCACTTCTGGGTACAATGCAAACTACACTCTTATACGAATTTATTTAATTTATAGCATCTGTAGATATCAGAATGTTATTAATCATTTTAAAATTTCGCCACTCCAATCTCCATTGCGGTGGAACTTTTGGGATGGGGCATATTGTGAAAGTTACTTCTCATTTTTCGTGTACCATGTTTTTATTTCGCTACCCAATTCAGTTGCATGGACCCCACCACAAAGCTTGGAAAATAGTTCAAAAAATGACTTATCTTGAAAATTAAGTTTTTTACTAATATGGCTAATGTTTTAAAAATATACGTGCATTTTATACATATTTAGACCATTATTAGTTACATTATATTTTAAAAATTCAATCTTGCATGAAAATAAAATCCTCTTGAAATGAGAAAAGTATTTAATAGTTTTGTGTTTTATTTATGATTAAAACCATAAAGTTTTTTGGTAATGTACAGGATTACAAATTAAACAAATTTTAGGTTTAAACCTGTATAGGGTATATTCTCGTTTTTTTTTTGTTTTTTTTTCTTTTAGCAAATATTACAAAACACCAAGAAAATAATACACCCATTAAAGACTAACCAATATTACATGAACTATTAGTACTGTAAGTAAAGCACGTCACATTACGTACAATCAATCATACACTGGTATACAGTGTAAAAAAATCTGATGTGGGCAGCACATTACTTTTCTTATATAATGCAATGAATTTACTACTTTTACAGTTAAAAAAATGTTATTCTTATAGTAGATATATTCTTTCCAAGATATTGAATTTTCGTCAATGAGTCGATATTTTCATTGATTTAGCGTCATTTTTATCCATTTGGCGACTTTTTCGCCAATTTAGCAACATTTAAAAAGTCGCAAGTTGGCGACATTCCACCAAATTCGTCGCCGAAATCTCGCCAAGCGTTGTGGACGGAAAAATAAGTTATTCATACAGCAGATAAATGACTGCGTTCAAATACAAAAGTATTACTCAAAGTATATTTTTTCATGAATGGAACGAGTTAGATCCACAATAATGATGTTACCATATTTATCGCATGGTATTACATATGAAAAGTGAACATGTTTCTCAATAGGAAATATTTATTTTTATATTATATGATTTTTTGATAATTTTTTTGAAAAATGTGCAATATTTCGAGAACGGTTCATGTTAGCGTTCTAAAATTTATGTCAATCGTTTTCTAATGAAAATTTACATAAGAAATGTCTATTTCCGTAACTTTTGGTTTTTTGACGATTTTTTGAAAATTTCACACGAAAATTTAGGGCGGTTCTGAACATTCGATTGCTTATGAAAACTTAAGATTCCAGTGTTTACCGATTGTAATTTTTGTACCAAATTTCGTTCGAATCGGTCCATTCGTTCGTCAGTTATCGTCTCCACAGACTTACTGACACACACACACACAGACATCACTTTAAAAATGTTCGATTCGTGATCAGGGATGCTTGAAACGTTCTGTTCCGTCGAAAACTCCAATTCGAATTTTCGACCCCATCACAATACTTTCCTTATACAGTATTGTATATAAGGAAAGTAATATAGTGCAAATGAAAATAAATAAACATACGTGCGTTTCAGAAACCAACTGAATTTCATTCATCAGTGCAAAAAGTCCGAATCTAAATGCCCAAATAAGCGCAAGACACTGTTGGCCAAACTGAAAAGGCTAAACATCATAATAATGGTGGCACGAAAGAGAAAAAAAAAATAAACATAGGAAACAAGTAAAAAAGAGCATGAGTTGTTATAAGTGGGCGTACTATTACAGTGTTCTTTGGTTTTAAAAAATTCGCTGTGATTTAACTTCCAATTATTTTTTTAGTTTATTTTGTTTCAGCATGATGTTCAAACAAATCGCTTCTTGAGCGATCGAAAATATTATCGAGTTCCATCTTGACATCATCAGAAAGACCGAAGAACGTTCTTTCTAACGATCTTTGAACGGAACCTGTAGGACAATTCCTTCACATTTAAATTTTTTTAGGACATCGAAATTTTCATTTTTAAGGTCGGGTCGCGTTCATTTCGTCGACATTCATTTCGTCGATAACTCATTTCGTCGACGCCACTTCGTCGACATTCATTTCGTCGACAACTCCTTTCATCGAAAAGTACATTTCGTCGACAAGTACATTTCGCCGACACTCCTTTTTTTATGTAACTTGGCTAATATTGTGTGCTTCGAATGGCAAAAATGACGCCAATGACCCCCTTTTTCGTATTTGGGTGTTCCCTTTGACACCCAGCTCATTTTATCAGATAAGAGAGTAAAGCGAGATGGGGTGGCCTAGGGGGCTTGTCACGTAGTAGAGTCCAGTACAAAAGCATTGAAATGCATTGATCTGGAGTCCCTCTTTTTAGCAAGCCACTTTGTAGCAACAAACCATTCAGTGCAAGAGACGTCGCTTATCAGAAGCACACTAGTTACGCTCTTGGCTAATAGTAGTCTGGTGAGGTTTTTATTTTACAGTGAATTCGCAGCAATCAAAAGTTTGCGAAATTATTAAAACAGCGAAAGATAAAGATGCAATCACAGTCGACGGGTTCATTTTGACAGAAGATCGGAATCGAAATGACCGTTACTATTTGAAATGTGAAGACCGCAAATGTGCAGGAAGAGCGATCACAACATTAGTCAACGGCCAACACATCCTTAGTCAATACGAGGTTTCCAAACATGACCCCATGCATCACAAGCAAGCAGACAGAGTTCCAGGGATCAACGCCTGCACACAGATGAAGGAAATTGCGAAAATGACAAACGATCAACCTGCCCAAGTAATACAAAATATTAAGGCAGCAACTACTTCAGCTGAAAACCTTCCATGCATGCCCTCCAACAGTGCCATGCGTCAACAAATCAAAAGAGCTCGCAGAGATGAACGTCCTGCTGAACCACAATCTTTGAAAGAATTTTCATTGCCTGACGAATGATTACTGGTATTGAATGGCTTGAACTTTTGCCGAAACATAAAAGATGCAGACCAGAGAATTTTTATTTTCACAACAAGTAATAATTCGAAGTACCTAAAAGAAGCAAAATTCTGGATTATGGATGGAACATTTAAAACGGCTCCCGTTGTATTCAGGCAACTTTATGCAACACATGACAGCAGTAGCTTTCCATCTAATTTATTTGTGTTTTAAAATTTTACTTTGTTACTAAAATTTGTCTTCCTATGGAGAGAACGGAAGCGAAAATCTAAATCTCACCTAAGGTATATGAAACCCTTTCTCCGGTCCTTTACACTTGAGGGGGGTAGTCGACAATTACTTCGTCGACAAGTACATTTCGTCGACAGCCACATCGTCGACGAACTGAATGATAGCCGCCGACCATTTTCAGACCCCCCCCCCTCAAGTGTAAAGGACCGGAGAAAGGGTTTCATATACCTTAGGTGAGATTTAGATTTTCGCTTCCGTTCTCTCCATAGGAAGACAAATTTTAGTAACAAAGTAAAATTTTAAAACACAAATAAATTAGATGGAAAGCTACTGCTGTCATGTGTTGCATAAAGTTGCCTGAATACAACGGGAGCCGTTTTAAATGTTCCATCCATAATCCAGAATTTTGCTTCTTTTAGGTACTTCGAATTATTACTTGTTGTGAAAATAAAAATTCTCTGGTCTGCATCTTTTATGTTTCGGCAAAAGTTCAAGCCATTCAATACCAGTAAACATTCGTCAGGCAATGAAAATTCTTTCAAAGATTGTGGTTCAGCAGGACGTTCTTCTCTGCGAGCTCTTTTGATTTGTTGACGCATGGCACTGTTGGAGGGTATGCATGGAAGGTTTTCAGCTGAAGTAGTTGCTGCCTTAATATTTCGTATTACTTGGGCAGGTTGATCGTTTGTCATTTTCGCAATTTCCTTCATCTGTGTGCAGGCGTTGATCCCTGGAACTCTGTCTGCTTGCTTGTGATGCATGGTCATGTTTGGAAACCTCGTATTGACTAAGGATGTGTTGGCCGTTGACTAATGTTGTGATCGCTCTTCCTGTACATTTGCGGTCTTCACATTTCAAATAGTAACGGTCATTTCGATTCCGATCTTCTGTCAAAATGAACCCGTCGACTGTGATTGCATCTTTATCTTTCGCTGTTTTAATAATTTCGCAAACTTTTGATTGCTGCGAATTCACTGTAAAATAAAAACCTCACCAGACTACTATTAGCCAAGAGCGTAACTAGTGTGCTTCTGATCAGCGACGTCTCTTGCACTGAATGGTTTGTTGCTACAAAGTGGCTTGCTAAAAAGAGGGACTCCAGATCAATGCATTTCAATGCTTTTGTACTGGACTCTACCACGTGACAAGCCCCCTAGGCCACCCCATCTCGCTTTACTCTCTAATCTGATAAAATGAGCCGGGGGGTCAAAAGGAACAGCTCAAATACGAAAAAGGGGGTTATTGGCGTCATTTTTGCCAAAGCATTTTTCTACACAAGCCAAGTTATATAAAAAAAGGAGTGTCGACTAAATGTACTTTTCGACGAAAGGAGTTGTCGACGAAATGAACGCGTTAGCTGTAGGTAACTGCATATGCGCTTAAAGTCATCTTTCCTATAGAAAGGATTACGTTATGAATCTTTTATGTTTTTGCTTACAGGTTACTGTGGCTGCGCCAATGTAGAATGTGAAGTTGTACGGTATCAGAGCCATTTTAAGGGTGAGCGTCAGTAAATCTTCTACCCTATCCGCGCTTTGTTAACTTTCGTAGCAGACATTTTTAGCCGAAATTCTGCTCAAACAGTTGCGAAATATTTTCTGAAAGATAAAATGCAATGCTTAGATTATATTAAAACTAAATTTAATACCCAATAAAACATAGAATATATTTTTTATTTTAATTCAAAATATTTTTGGTGCTGCCATCTGTTGTCGTAATTTAATTCATACCGATTATTTTTATTTTAATGAACATTTTTAAATATCTATTCCTTCTAATACAGTATTAAATACAACAACAGATCATATACAATAATGCCACAATCACGGAAAGGTAATTTCTTATTCCATAAATTCGATACGGGGATCTGAATGTACATCACCGAGGACTTCAATTTTGTCTTCAAGTCCAAGTTCAATTACGTTTTCGTGATTGTGGCATTATTATATATGATCTGTTGTATTTAATAGAGTATTAGAAGGAATAGACATTTAAAAATGTTCATTAAAAAATAATAATACTCGGTATGAATTACATTGCAACAGATGGCAGTACCAAAAATATTTTGAATAAAAATAAAAAAATATATTCTATGTTTTATTGGGTATTAAATTTAATTTTAATATAATCTAAGCATTGCATTTTATCTATCAGAAAATATTTCGCAACTGTTTCAGCAGAATTTCGGCGAGAAATGTGTGCCGCGAAAGTTAACAAAGCGCGGATAGGGCAGAAGATTTACTGACGCTCACCCTTAAATTGTGTTCGTAGAGGGACGAGGATATATTTTGATTTAGGGATGGAGTCATATCACTTACATTGTGCCGGTTTATACGGATTGTATACAATTTTCACTGTTATTTATATGAATAAAATTTATTTGTTATTTTTGAAGAGATTAATAAATTCAAGGTATTCCTTCAACTCACGGTACATTTTCAGTAAGTAAATATATTGCATGAAAGCGTATCATATTTGGTAGACTTAAAAAGACCAAAACATGATAGAGCCAATAAAAGACGACTGCGGAGTCATGAAAAATTAAATTGCACCCACAGGGCCAGAGATCGAGCTTCCACTCGTATAGATAGAATCCACATGCTGTAGGCTTTTGAAGAAAACCCTTTCTGAATAGATAAGGTGATCGGTGAAACTCAGGAAGACAATCGCAGCATGGCAGTTCCATCCTTTGCCCAGACAGAATTTATAAGTTATATATGCAAGTTACCGTGGGTTTCCTATCATTCAATGTTTCCCTTATAAAGTTTTCCATGAAAGACATCCTCCCAATGACAGTATGGCCTTATCTACAACTGGCCATTTTCTAATAAATATTCTTTTTCTAAAATCGTGTTTAAAAATCACTTGACATATGTTACTAATGAAACATTTTCCACAGGATGATCCCAGAGAAAGACCTCGTGTTGTGATGGTGCTTCTGAGAGAAGAGAAATACCATGCCCGATCCATCATGAATTGGGTAGAGATTGATGAGATAACGTATACGGGCCTTTGCCTCGTCCATGGGATCAGCAAGGCTAATCGTTACAACCCCCAGGTAAGAAAAATTTGAATAATCTCAAAATGAACCCTGACTATTATAATACTCGTAGCAGTTGAAATGCTAGATGCTCATATGGCATACATTTACACTAAAAGCAGTTCAAAGTTCAGAGCTCACCCTCTATCAGAGTCTGCCTTTTGAAGAAAGCTTGTATGTTTATACTTGTCCCTCAGTTTTGCTATTTTTTTTTTATAAAATGCCCTTTAATTATAAATTGCTTAAAATGCTACTTTGGGATTATGCTATTTATAGTGGTATGTCACACGGACACTGCTACTGCTACCTTAGGGTAACAAGGTTTAGAATATGAAGTTCCGTCACTGAAATTTCTGTGAATATTTTGTACTGTTACATAATGACCTCCTATGTTACATTCCTACAGGAACGAGCCAGATTGTTGTAAAATTCTCTAAGCTTTTAAAGTATTTAAAATGTGGAAAATTTTGTAAGCAATCTCTATCTCTACTAATAAAACCGGAATATGTTTGACGGGGGCTTCCGGGGCGATCCACTCAGGAACGCTTCCGGGACAATCCACTCCTCAAACTCGGACGTGAATCTATATGGGGAATTAAAACAGAAACGTTTTACATTGGCGCCATCTATCGGCTGAAAATGTAACTAAAGTTTTCGCAAGTTAAATCGATTAGAAACTGCCTCAATAATATTCTCAAAAAAGCTTCTTTTTGATTTGTGATGCTCTTTGAAGCAATTGAAGTAGCTTTCATTTTTTTCCAAATTCATCTTCGCAGATAATTGCTCTACCAGAGCGGAGAGATTGTAAACAAACCCTGGATGTGATTCTTTAGCCGTAATCTATCCTCTGTGTTAATTGGAGATTCTTTACAGTAACGTTTTTTGATATTCTTATATATTACGATAAAGGCAAACAGTACGATAAAGGATTTAATTATAATGTTTATTTATTTTCGTATATTTAAATATTTTCGTCAAAAATAAAATACTCAAAACGATACGAGTTTAGGAAATGCTTGATTTTGCTGTTGGCAATTGCCAACTATAGTTTGTATTTTAGTTTTTAAACAGTTTTTTTTATTTTTTCGGTAATGTTTCTTTAACAGTAACGATTCTTCTTACAGTAACGTTTTGTGATATTCTTATATATTAAGATAAACAGAATTGATTTAATTACGTTGCGTGTTCATGGGTTGGAAATAAGAGTAATCTTCATAGCTCAAAATGGTAGAACAGCTTTATTGTGTATCCAGAAGCTTATTAATATTAATAACGGGGTATTAAACGATAACATAATGATAGTTAACATAATTTATTTGATATTTTACAAAAGTTACTCAAGTAACTTACAAAAGTAACTTTAATTTAGCCATTTCCACAAATATTATGTTGAAAAGGTCCATATTATACTTGATATAATTTATAAATTTTGGCTGCAAAGAACTATGTAATTTTTTGGGAAGAAACCCGCTGAATGAGGAAATATGACTATAGCGGAACCCGCCTCATTTAGCGGTGTGTAACTAAAGGGGTAACGCATCCATGTACTCCACCTCAAAAAAGGTGGATGTGGAAATGAGTACAAAGGAGTGGCATTTTCTTTATTTTTACACTTCAAAACATGTGATCACAATTACAAGATTTAAACACATGATATAATTGCATTTTTCTTTTTCGTATTTTATTTCTTGCCCAATTATGTTTTTATGTTCATCAAAGATTTTTGATGCTTTTTTTTTTATTTGACTGCGCCCATTTCGTCTAACTACGCCGACAAAACATCGGCTGGTACAGCTATCGATTCTCACCCTAACAGCCACCTGGTTGATCTGCAGGGCCCAATGACTTCCATTATCATGTTGAGAGATAGTTTTTAAATGAGCAGCATCCTGTTTAGACACCCAGGGCCCGTCCACAACATTGGTAAAAAATCGATATTTGCACATTTTCTGGTAGCTGTACCAGACAAAGGCCGGTCGCCGTAGGCGGCTAGTTGTAAATATTTCAATGAAGTTTTAATAAAAAAATGTGTTAAACTGTACAAGTTATACTCTGTTGTTTATGTCTTTACTGCGGAGGGTAAAGATTATAATATTAAAATTAAACCCCTTCAGATTTCAAACCTTTGCAGATTTTGTTATATATATATTATATATAGGGTGTCCTAAAAAGATTGAAACACGCTTTAATTCTTTACCCATTGGAGATAAGTGGGTAATGTAAATTGCAAAATGTTGAAAGTAAGGTAGGAAATAAGACTATGTTAATGAAATAGTCCTCCCATTCATTTTCAAAAAGTTACTTTTTAAGTTTTCATATGACCCCCTTAGACAAATCTGGTCAATCAGACAATTTTTAATGCAACAAGATCAATAAAAAAAACCAACATATCTGTATCTTTAAAATCAACTGAATTATGATAAAGGAAAAAATCTGACGTATGCCATTTTCCCGTACTATGTGAAAAGCTCTTTCATCAGTGAAAATAGGGATCATACACAAATTGACGATGGAAATAGTTTAGATCAAAATACGTTAATATGTATCAAATTTTTTTATCACAAATGTATCTAAATAAAGCATTACACAGGCAAAGATCATATAGAGCAGTGGTACTCACTGCGTAATTGGGTATCCTATGTGACAGACTCAGGCCACCTGACTCACTCTAGGGCGATATGTCACAAATTTACATTTCTAATTTGATATATGGTCCCCATTCGTAATATTCAATTTAATATAACTCGTTCAATTTTAAAGATACAGATATGCAGGGATTTTTAATAATCTTGTTGCATTAAAAATAAAAATTTTCTGATTTACCAAATTTGCCTAAGGGGGTCGAATAAAAATTAAAAAAGTGTAACTTTTTGAAAATGAATGGGAGGACTATTTCATTACCATAGTCTTATTTCCTACCTTACTTTCAACATTTATGCAATTTACATTGCCCACTTATCTCCAACAGGTAAAGAATTAAATCATGTTTCAATCTTTTTGGGACACCCTGTATATATGATACAGAAATTTTAAGCTTTCCCCAATAACATGCCCTTTTCCTTCATAATTATTATTCCAAATTCCTATTTCATGTCCAGCACGTATTGCAGCTATATTAAATTCTATCCCACACCACTAATATTAACAAAGTCTGCCAGCACTTCCTCTTTTCCTCGACCATACCATATATGGTCACTAATCTTAACCTCTGCATAAACTTTCTCATATGAAACTGCTTTCCCAACACATTTTTAAAACATAAAGAACACGAAGGCAGCATCTTTCTCATACCGCCATATTCCTCCCCCCTCTGCTGTAACTGTACATTATGTGAACAACCGCAAATTGCATTGAGATTTCTTGAGAGCTAGCTGGTCGATGATTTGGAGTTTCGGTCTATGTAACTAAGTATATTTTATGAGTGTCATATAATAAAGTAGATTTTTGGTAACATGTAAAATGTCTCTTCCCTGGACTATTGTAGCCTGTATTACATACATATATAAATATGCACACACTCATCAAACGTGAAATTGCAACACCATGAAGGAATGAACGTAGCCATATGCAATTCACAGTACTGGTAGAAGAGAGAGTCATATGCAAATGATGAAGTTTTCGTACAAATTGGATCACGTAACATCCAGTTTCGAGTGATAAAGACCAGCAGACAGTTCATCCCGTAAATGCTATCAGTGATGATTTGAAGCAATCGAACTTTCGAAAAAGCGAAGAAACGTTCCCATAAAGACGTTAGCGAGATGCATACTAACAGTTAAAGGCTGTGGAATGAGACCGTATCCTAGAGCTGCGTGACGTGGGTTTGTCGATGCGTGTAATTTCCACATGTGTTGGGCACAAGTGGATCGATCCAGCAATGTGTGACACGATGGACGCAGGAACATCATAGATAACGGCGAAGAGGGAGTGGATCGAACAGGCACACGACAGAGTGCACAGACCGGCAGATTCACCGAATGGCTTGTCGAGATCCATTCGCAAAGGCAAATGAGATCCGAAACAGCCTGCCACCATCAACAGTTGTACATGCGTGCACTCAAATAATTTGCAACAGGTTACATGAAGTACAGCTGCGGGCATGGCGGCCAGCCACTGGGGTATCATTAATCACTAATGAATGGACCAATTAACTGGACCAATGAATGGCATCGGGTATAGTTTACAAATGAATCTTGCTTCTGCCTGTGGAGGAATGACAACTGTGAACAGGTGTGGCATCTTCCTGAGAAACACAACTTGCCAGCCCATATCACCGACCGTCACACTGGGCATCATTGTTGGGGCGGTATCATGTTCGATCAGCTGACAGCTTTGGTGCACATTGCAAGCAATCTGACAGCAGACCAGTATGTCGCACAAGTTGTGATGCCTGTGATTCGGCCACTGGTGCAGGCCGTCCCCGGCACGGTGTCCCAGCAAGACAATGCCACATCACACAGCGATCTCTCAACAGCCTAAACGGAATTAACATCCTTTCCTGGCCAACAGCATCATTGGATCTCTCTCGCATTTGAACACATATGGGCTCTCATTGGACATCAGGTGTACCGGGGACCAACGATATACACACCGCAGACAAACTGTGTGCAGCATTGGACATTGTTTGGCAAGGAATATTTCGGGCAACATTAATAGCCTCATTTATAGTATGCCTCACAGTTTAGCAATATGTATAGCTGCTCGTGGGGCCACATTCTTTACTGAATAAAAAGGTTTCTTTTGCATATCTTTGTTTGTTCTTTTAATTATTTACATATGACTCTCTCTTCTACTGGTACTGTGATTTGCATATGGCTATGTGCGTTCCTTCATGGTGTTGCAATTATATATATATATATATATATTTATGAACTTGGAAAACGCTTTGAAGTCTCTCTTCCCTTTCTCAATTTTGTCACTTTCGAAGATTAGACTAAGAAAACACCCATACATAGATCCTTTCCTGTGACCTGAGTCTAGGGTTGCCACATGCTGAAGTTCGAAGAAGTTTGACAGATTTGATAATTTACTCCAATTTGGCAACTTCCCGAAGGTTCGAGAAGCACTTCGAAATAATGATTATTCTACGAAATAAGAGATATTTCTAGAAGTTTTACAGAGAAAGTTAAAGGAGTCACCACTCAGTTGGAGGGCAGTTGACAAGATACAAGCTATATTGAACTGTGATTTTTGTCAATGCTTTGAGCCGCTGTTTTGTGAAATTAGTGGAGCATTTAAGTGCTGTTTAACTGTATATTGTTCCTGTTTATAACTGTGCTTGTGAATAAACGTGTTAATTATCCAGATATTTGGGCTCATTCTTGTATCCTGAGTGCACACCCACGATTTCAGAGGATACATAGTAACAATATATATATATATATTTTCCTTATATACTGATAATTATTTTTCTTTTATAGAATCTGAATCCAGAATTTGAAAACCACCGGCAATCCTTCATACATACTCTTGGAAAGCTCTTCATGCCAAAAGATGAAAGAATTTTGAGATCAGATACACCTTAAATCCCAGGTTTACAAAATGGATTTATTTTGCTTGTTATATTTGAAAAAGTAAACTTTTAATAAATGAAACATTTAGAAAGTCCAAGTGACATGCAACTATAAAATTTGATACTGGGATAGATAGTTCAGGACCTAATATATCTGAAAATGATTTTTTCAAATTTGATATAGTTAATGTTTAAGTAGAATTTTAAACAATTTTCACACCAATCTGCTTGTAGCCGGAAAATTGATTGTACAGTTTCAATAGAATAAAGTACAAAGAATGATATTTAAAATGAGATTCGATTGGAATCATTAACACAATTTCCTGATTTTCAGTGAATTTACAAAGAAAGCATGTTTTTGAAAAAAAAGTCTGTTGAAGATGTAATTACTTTTCAAATTATGTTGGATCCCCTTTGTTAGTAGGGCAAGAGAACCAACAAACCCAAAGTCCAAAAGAAGAATGTGGAACTACCCTTTCCTCTTTTGGACTTTGGATTTGTTGATTCTCTTGCACTGACAAAGGGGATCCAATGTATCTTCGAAACCACTCTATGCATTATCATTTTATTTGCACTTACATATATTGCTAAAGTTTTCCTCAACTACCTGTTTTTTTTCCTCCTTAAATTGTTATACATTAATTGGAAATGACAGGAAATATATTGTACACATTAATTAGAAATATGAAGGAAAATTTTTTGCATTTTTATTCAGTTTTTCCCAATTTACATTTGCAAATGTAAT
Source organism: Amaurobius ferox (assembly GCA_951213105.1). Taxonomy (NCBI): domain Eukaryota; kingdom Metazoa; phylum Arthropoda; class Arachnida; order Araneae; family Amaurobiidae; genus Amaurobius; species Amaurobius ferox. The sequence goes on from OX578139.1 coordinate 131,371,570, forward strand.
AATGATACACAGAAAAACATAAATGTTATAATTAGCTGCCATTTGACAGCAATAAAAAATGTTAATGGGACATTTTTGAAATACTTAGCTTCAACATAACGTTCACAGTTCTTAAGAATTTTAAAAGATAAATCAAGGTTGCCACCCAAAGAGCATAATAAAACTCCTTGACTATGCCAAATTGTCTTGATAATTCTTCAAATTTTCTACACTGAAAATGTCTCCTGTTGTATTGCACTTGTCCAGAGAGAAGTAAAATACACAATATACCGGAGATACCATGCAAAATTTTAAAATTCCTTGACTTTTCCAAGTTTTAGATTTTTGTCTTGTTTTTCAAATTCTTAGAGAGTTTGTTTTTTCCATTTTCTAAGCAGGGTGGCGACCCTGTAAACATTAATTAACTTACATTATCATAACAATAGACAGAATACTACACTTCATTACATTAGTTTGAAACACAAAATATGATGAAAGATACATTTCAAATTTTTACATACTTTTTCTGATTAAATGTACAGAAGTGTAATGAACATAAGAAAATAGAACTCTTCATTCCATTTAACAGGAGGTATTTAAACAATTTATACATATATTTATATTTTAATATATTTATGTAATAGTTTATAACTGTTCAACTTAAAATGAAAAAAAAAAATGAAAATGAAGAATCATGGGCTAACGTAATCTAATTTCAAAATGTGGAACTTTCAAAATTTAATATATGTGGTTTAAAAACTTCAAATCAATATAACAAAATATAAAAGTTTAATTTAAAATAATTCATAATTTAAGAATTCATTGGCAGAACAAATACAAATTATAAATGAAATGTTAAAACACATAACTAAACAACAGTGATATCAGAATCAAAGTAGTTTAGCTTAAAATTTAGCCATTTATCCTTAAGATAATGTGAAAAAAACATAAATAACAATTTTGATATTTCCATTAGTATAATTTGTTCATTACATTAAAAAATAATGGGCAAGTTTCCTAAATAAGTCAATTCTATACTTTTTTTTATAAGAGAGACTAAGGACGGTTTATACCTTAACAAAGCACTTGAACATTCAATAATCTAGATCAGCGATTCTCAAACGGCTTGGTGCATAGCTGTGTTACGAGAAAAGCAACAAAAACAGTTTTTAAATGGGAAAATAAGAGGAAATATAAAATAGCTATAAAATATTTTTAACAATGATATTTACTAATACGCGATGAGTGTTAACTGGTTTATATATCCTCCACTAGGGTACAGGAATATTCGAGACATTTATCGAACTATGATTTGCCTAATCCACCTTAGTAAGGGCTAGGCCTACATTGAATCCTAATGGTATCTTTGTAAGAATCCTACATTATATCTATAAGATCCAATGTAGAATCCTAATAGTAACTTCCTAAGGATCTTGCATTGGATTTTTAGGATCCAATGTAGGCATAGGTAGGGATAATGCTCTAGCACAGTATCACGACCTACTGTACGGGTGTGCCATTAATGTCCTATATGGTAAAATATGTTGTGAGTTTAAAAAGTTTGAGAATCACTGCTTTAGATAAAAACAGAACAATAATCAAGTTTGAAATTAGCACCTACTAGTTTTTTTACTCATCAAAGATCTAAATGAAATAGTATGCAAGTGGAGTTTAACTATAAAATTACAAAATCAGAAAAGACAATATTACCTCAGACTTCCTTAGTTGTAAATTCCCATTGCCCCGAGCCTGCAAGTTTGAGAAAATGCCATACAGAAATGATATGTTAGTTTCTCAACAAAGCTCTTAAATCACTATCCTACCATTAGAAAATGTTTTGTGCCATATTTTGGATTTTAAATACATAAAAATTACGAGTGTGAGCAGTTTAGTAAAGATTGTCTTTTACAGCAGCCATCCATATTTCAAAAAATCCATAGCCAGATTAAAAATGGCATACAGTGATCCCTACATTTACAGGAGCATCAGTTAATATAATTTTGAATATAGGCCACAGCTTATGACCTTAACCGAGGAATTACAGAATTGTTAATAAAAAAAAGCCTTCAATTTACATTTACAATTGCATACGACGTTAATTACTTCAATAGATTCCTTATATAAAGAAAATCTTATGGATGTTCAAAAGGATTGTGTCAAGCAAAATAGAAATATATTTTTAATTACTTAAAACATTTGCAGATGTTTGGAATTTGAGCATAATGTGCAGATTATGATGGAAAATTATATGTATTTAAGGATTTAAGTAAACAACAACAAAATAATAATGCTCAAATTGGTGACATCTGAAATTTAAAATACTATTATAAATACATCATAAGACTTGATTTAAAGTATCAACCATTTCTGGATTAGCTACACCATAAGATAATTGAAAGAAGGCTGTGTTTTGCCTTCTGAAACCAGTTGATACCTTTAATCAACTATCTTATATTGTAACTAAGGAAGTGTTATAATTTTCAATTTAACAAAACATTTACAATTTTAGAAAATTTTCTGAAATGAGTGATTTCATGATAAAAAGTTAATTTTGAACAATAACTTTATACATTAAATAGAATAATTTGTATTTTAGACTCCACCCCGGATAAAAAAAAAATTCTAAATATTTTTTTCTATTGTTGAAATATTTTGCAAAAGAAAATATTTTTATCTTTAGAATACAATGAGTCCAAATTTCAATTTATGTGGAAAATGCATTAGGTGATTGAATCAATTGTAGATGCATTCCTTTTGCTTTACAAGTGGTAATAATATCAATGGAGTATATTACAGAGCATATTTCATAGTTTTGCTTGCCACTCATTTGCTCAGCTTTAAGGAATGAGTGATTTCTGTCATTACAACAAAAAATCAGACATGCTAACAGAAAATGGTAGAAATGACACTATTTTTCAAAATTATAAATTTCTATTTTTTATTTTTATATTATATCTTCATTTATTCCATGATTTAAGGAATAATATTCTACTTCAAAATTTTGAAGTTAGAAAAATACAAAAGACATGAAGTATGACAGACAAAATAAGTCTTTTAACGTGTTAACAAAGCTTAAAAATTCTATAAAATTTAATTAGTCAAATTTCATACAATGTTTGGGACCTTCTTTAATACTATTAATTGTTTAAAGTCTTATTATGCAATCGCAAAGTATGCTAAAAGAATAAGGACTATATTGTTTTATTTAATATAAACTTGGTGTAAAGGACCTATTTCAAATTAACTTTCCCCAAATTAAGCCTCGCAATACACATTTTTTATATTCACAAATCTGGATTACTAATTTTTTTTATCCAATTAATAGATATTATTATAAATATATTTTAGTATAAAGATGCATTCAAAAAATAAAACATAACACCATATTTCATCTATGATCTTCTCCATACATATATTAAATATTCTTGAATTTGCATAAAAGTACAAAATTCCTGTTAAGGAAATGCCAAACACTCCACACATTACTCTAATGGCAATATTTAATTGACCTTATCACAAAAAGTTTATGAAAAAACTAATAATGTAGTAAGGGACCACTGTAAATATATTTTTGCCAATATTTCAAACAATACTAATATGATGCTATAATATATTTGATTTTTCTCATCATTATATAGTGCACGTTATTAGTTACTTTGATGTTCAGAAATATGTAAAACCTTTTATTAAATGCAATAAAATTTTACATAGCAATTCTAGGGCAAACATTTACATAGTACAATAAAAAAAAATGGAATTAACTTTAATAATTGCTTATTTCTAGTATTTTCATAAGATAAAAAAAGTTCTTATGTGTGGGGATGAAGATATTACATAAATCAAGTGAGAGAAATAAATGTAAACTAAGAAAATTTATTTTCAATAAATCAATAAATCTTAGGTCTGAATTTCATAATACCTTTTCAATTTTTTACCATAAAATAGAGATTTTGAATTATAAACATAATAGTTATATACATATATCTCATCTCCTTTGAGGCTGTTCGAACTGATTCCTTCAAGCAAAACAAGAAAAAATCATATTGTCTACAAATTATTTACAGATGTTCAAAATGGTGTATGGATAGGAATTGGAAATTGGATGTGTAAAATAATTTCAAAAATATTTAATAATTTTAAAAAGATGCAATTTTCTGAAATGACTTGGATTGACAAAAACAGAATATTGCAAACTTGAAATAAAAAAAAAATTAGTATTTTTACAATATATTTATATGTTCAACGGAGGTTATTATTGTGCTTTACTCAAGAAAGTCACCATCTCTAAACCTTTCTCTTAAATTGTAATTTTTGATGTGAATAACATCTATGCTTGGGGTATATCTGGCAGAAATTGGAGTGTTACGGAAAATGTAAACTATTTGGGTGCTTATATCTTCGAACTTAATCAACATAAATGTAAAACAATTTTAACTTTTTTTGTCGGAAATATGAATATATAAATCCAAATCTCTTAAAATTCTGTATCACAAAGCCAGAAGTAATTGCACAAATACTTTACTGCCAAGTGATAATTGTACCAGCTCCTACTAAAGATATTTTCCAAAATTTTGCTTAATGTTCATCCATTCAAACAGCTTTAAGATATGAAGATATGGTAAACAGATATCTGAGCAGTCATAGGTCATAAAACACCTTATGATATATGTAGAAATTTTAATTAGTAAATGTAGCTACAAGGAACACCTTTATATATTTAAAATACACTATTATAGGTATCGCGTTTGTACTCGATTTCTGTAGTACTTTTCTTCAATTTGAATGACAAATACACTCATGTTTAAGACCCTACCCTCCTATTTTAAAATGGTGAAAATTCTTCAAAACACAGTGTTTGTGGATGAGCTGACCCTGAAATTTTAGGTTTGTTAAATAAAAAAAAAAGGTATAACAAATTAAGTTTAAAACAATGTTTTAATAAATCATAAGCATAACACATTAAAAATCCTCAAAATCCAATTATGCATCTGCATTACCAAACAATTTATTGGAGTCCATTTTGAGGAATCATATCTAAAATTAGACAAATCAAAGATTTAAAAAAACACTACTCGACTTTGGTAAATGATACTTTCACCCCATGCAATGTATTTATTCTAGCCCACTGCAACATAACTTTTTTTAAGTTTGCGCACCCTTGTTCTATGCAATAAAATTGTCTTACATTTTTTCTGAAAATATTCTGTATTATTTTACTTCCCTGGTAGAAATATTGATTATAACTCATAAATTTATACATTTACTCATAGATAAATATAACTGAGTCAATTACAGATTCCGCCCCCAAAAAACTAATATTCCCCGACTGTTTTAGGTTTTCAATTTTTTAAGATTTCCCTGACAATACCAGATAACGTGCAACCCTATATTAGAAAACCAAATATAGAAAAAAAGAAACTATTAATTTGTTGTTAATTAGCAATTCTAAATTCGTATCAATTTAACAAACATGCAAGATGCAATACAAAATTAAGTTTCTTTGACACTATTTATCTACTTATTCACATTTTCTTTCTTAGAAAATCCTTTGTAAAATTGTTTGAATTAAAATGCACCAAATTTTGAAGTATTATGCTATGAGTATTGTACTAGTTAAATTCATTTAAATTCCCCATATCAAAATTTACAAAACTTATAAATGTTTTAAAAGGAAAATTACATCAAAATATACAATTAGCAAAATGGCAGCTTATAGCATGCTTTATTCCATTCAATCCTGCTTTATAGCTAACACACTTTAAGACTGAAATCAGCAATAGATTATTAACCATAGAATTTAAAGTATATTTTTTTTATGTTAAAATACTACTGACTATGAAAAACCTACTGAAATTTTATTTCAAAATCTTTTTTTTTTGTAATATTTCAGTAGATGCTCAAAATGACCTGTTTATAAAGATTATTCAAAATGACGATACAAAAACATTCATTCATATGATTAAATGTATAAATCGATATGATTTTCTAGAACTCATTTAGCTGTAACTAAATTTTCAAACTAGTTTTGAAATAAAAATAGTATAACTTCATACTTTACGACATTCGTTGTCATACACAAGTTTTCTAAAGATATGTAAAACTAATTTTCTCACCTCATTAGCACTGTAGAAAATATCACAGAAAAAATAGTTTTAAAAAATACAAATTAATGAAATCTTCATATTATGCAAAATAACATACAACAACTAACTATGAGATTAAAATTTTAACGTTTTAATAAAGCACATTATATTTTATATGTTAAAGTATTCTCACTCATTTTACGTTACACTAAAAACTGCAACACTGAAATTGTTTAAAAACAAGTGAGTTTAACATTAGAAATGACTGACACAAAACTAACAAAACACAATAAAACCAAAACAAAATATTCTCGAGTATAAGAATGAATAAGTGACAAAAATGAATAAATGCTGTACATATGAAAAATGAAATTTTTTGCAGTACTGGCATTCATCTCTTATGCCAATGAACTAAAAGAAAAGTATCTAAGCTGATATGATATAATACAATGATACAAGATATTCTAAGAACTACAAAACATGTGCTATATTATGGCAAAGCTGCAGTTTAACTAAACTAGGTGCAAAGAGTTATTGCAAGACAAAGTAAATATGTTTGCAAGATAAACACTAAATATGAGATATAACGTAGCATTGGTCACTGAAAGTAATTTAAAATATTGATTTGAAATCTGTTACCAATTTGAATTGCCCACTTAAGAGAATTAGTTTTATCTCAAATTTTAGACAATTTATAACGAAGATATTTCTATTGATATATATTATATTCATTTATATTTACAAATATTATACACTTTATTGGAACAATACCGAATCTTGGTATGGTATTAAAATCGTCTTGTAGTGTTTTAAATAACTTGTGGAATTAATTCATTGAAAAATTCATTTGTATTTTTCATAATTAGTCTTAACATTCTCGTAATTGTACTACTGTGCAGTTGATAAAATGTATCAATGCTGAGTGATGGACTTTGCACAGATTTTGATTTTGAGCAGAATATTATATCTTATTAAAAATTTGCATACTAAAAAATTCTGACTCTCATTTTTAGTTTCTATACATAGTAAATAAACTGAAAGAATTGTGATAGGATTTAAAATTGAAGTTTTAACAGATTTTGATATTTTAAGTATTTCAGTTTCTGAATAACTTTTATGGTGTGTATAAGATTAATTGTGCTATGTATTGACTTTAGTTCAGAATGCAATTTAAATTTGTTAAAATGTAACATGAGCATTATTGTCATAAATAAAAGGTAATGTTGCAGTTAACACCTGATGAACTGGCTTATAACCCAAATAGGATTACATGTAATCCTGGAAAACTAATTTTTTTTATACAGTTGGAGAAAAATAATATCCACTTAGACAACACTATGGTAATAAATGTTCAACAGCAACTTGACAGCAGCATTTTTCTTAAATGCTTATCTGTGTTTAATTTTTACAGCTACTTCCCCATCCAAATTGTATTTAAATTTATGAGTGATATGCAGTACAGCTCCGTGAATTTAGAATGAATGAAACCTATAAATTTTATGAATCTATTTTCATTTATAAATACACATTGAACATCTGCTCTACAATAACGCCACAAATCAAATAATGATGATTTTGAGTTAATGCTGTATTTGAAGTGGTGAGGTTAAACTAACCATGCAAAGTGATATTTCCATAGTTTCAAAACTCACCACTAGAGAGCAGAAGTGTTGTTAGTACAATGAGCCAGTTTTGAAACAAATCAATCATGAACAGTGTCACTTTAGAGTTAGGATCATTTCATTCACAACATTTTTAGGAAAGCAAATTTGGTCAAGTGTTAATCAAGAACAGGGACACAAATCAAATAAAATATTCATAAATCAAAAGTTGTGAATTATTTGGGCAACAAAAATGACACAATTCAAAAACAAATGTAACAAAACTCAAAGGCAAAAAATATCACAATTTTTTAATCCACAAGAGTGACACAATTTAAAATGCCTCTTCACTGCAGCCACTAGGGGGTCCTAAGGAAAACAAAATGAATGCGAACATTTTTTGAATTGATCTAAAGGATATATGCAACTTTTTTGGCCAAAACAGTTTCTTTCAAAGGTCAATGAGTTATCCTCTAAAAAATGTAACATTTTTTTATTTTTCATTTTTTACTCATACTGAAAAATGAGGATTTTTTTTTAGTTGTGACATTATTGTAGCCGAAGTGCAATATGTAATTAGGGTTTATAATACAGCAATAGCACAGTTTGAACCTTTTCCATAGTTAAATTTGTTCAATAAATGTTAAAATGTTCTGCAAGGCATTAGTCAGCAGTGATTAAATTAAGTGTTCATATTCTAAATTAAGTATTAATTGTTGGGGGGAAAAAAGAAATTCTTAACATAGACCAAATCTATTAGAAGATCACATAATATTTAAAATTTATTAGTTACTAAGGTTAATCAATTTTTAAAGAAATATTAAATTATTAACTAAATATTTTCTACATTTATGATAAAAAGTTTTTAAAACAAAATATTAAAATGTAAAAAAAAATACCACTCCTTTTAAGATAAATTACGCTTCTTAACTGAATGACTGTTACTGGCATAGGTACTGTTACTGGCACAGTATACAAAACCACACATTTTCAGGACTTTCAACCTTGAATTAAGTAACACCTTTACAAGAAAATATACATTCCTCATTTCTGTCTTAAGATTACATATATAAACAAGCACACACATATTAATTGTATTTCCTTCTGTTGACAACCAACATGCAAGTTGAAAGAACTGTAAAAAAGTTCTACAACTATCTCACAAGTGCCCCCAACTGGTTAACAAGCTCTAAAAGCCATTAGTGTAATATATACTTTTAATCTCGGCAACAATAGTTAGCAATTTTCAAAGGAACATTCTAGAAACCTGCAAGTACTCTGTAAAATGAGAGATGACACTTCTGAGAATTTTCCTACATGGCACCAGTTTAGTTGTTGTCAGCCCATACGGCTTCAACCATATTGCTCAAATATGTCTAGAGAAAAAAAAAATATTTTTAATGGTTTAATTTCTGTAACACTGAATAAAAGTGAAAAACACATTTACTAGATTTCACAGTTTGACATCAATATAAATGGAAAGATTACCCATATAATGCTTTAAATTTCATCACAGTTTAACCATAAAATTATTTTAACTATTTTTTATTATAAGGCAAATTCCAGGTAATAAAAAAAGGTTTAAAAGATAACAAAAATAAAGAAAAAAATTACAGTGTTTTATATCTTCCCCACAGAATTAGTAGGGCCTAATTTGGGTCACACCTACAAACATACTTCATATACAGATTTCCCTTCTAAACATTTCCATTTGTTTTCTGTATGTGTATGTAAAAAGTTATTTATAATTTTAACTTTTATATTTCATTTTTGTACTTCTAATTTATTAATTACTATATCGAATTACCCAGTTTTGAGCGGATTCTAAAGAAGCATACACTATTTAAATAATAGACACAACTCGATTTCCAAATTGCCGGCTTTGAACAAACATCATTCACATGTGGTTTATTTCATGCGCAACCATGTCAATTGTAAAAAGCTGGTGTAATACGTACTAAATAAGCTTTTTTGATACATTTTCAATAAGCATACTGCAATTTGCCACATATGCGCATAAACATCTAGTTCCAGTTCGTCAATCGCTGGTAAAATGACAAAAATATTTTATATACTTTACATGCTATATCTTCTAAATTTGTGAAGTTAGACTACTAATTACCTGTATAGAAAAAAGGGGAATAACCGATTCGGGGAGAAAAATTTGTAATCAGCACTTTAGTTCATGGTACTTTAACATTTAATAACTAAAAACTAATTCAAATTTAAAAAAATCATGATCTCTGAGGTGTCTTTGAGCCTGAACTATAGTATCACTGTACCAAATTTCAAAGCTGTGGGTTGTGTAGATTTTCTGCTACTCGACAAACAGGCAGACTGACGTCTTCCTTTATTATTACAGATTCATAAGTCTGTTTTGTTTGTAAAATAGAAACTACTTACAGTAAAGCCTACTTATAATGGGCTTATTTAGAATGAATAATTCAAATATAATTACATTTAGGAACCTTTATAGTTAATCTAGTCGAAATACAAAGTCTACATTAAATAGATACCATCAATTACTTCAATGTGTTTATTGCGAAATCTGTAAGACTGTAGAATGAGCAAAATTGTGCTTAATAATGCAAATAATTTTTAGAATTTTCTTACAGTATCATTCGTTACCAAATGCTTACTGTTTAAGAATGACAGCAATAGATAAAGTAGATTTTGCAGTGCATCAAATGGTTGTATATGACATTTGGATGTACAAGAATATTAGTTATTTTATTGTGAAATGAGAAATTTTGTAAAAAAATCATTTATATGTTTAGCATAAACAATAAGATTAGTGGTTTACTGCACATTTAAATCTCACTAAAATTAAATTAGTGTGCAATTCTAATAAGAGTGATAGTTGTTTAAAGAAAATAAATTTAATAGTTCCTTAAGATGTGTTTAAGCAGGCTTTATTGTGTTTCAGTGTTTTTACTTCATAACTTTTGAAAACCAAAATAGTACAAAATGTATACATTCTGCAAATATATTCTTACATATTTAAGATTCTGTACACAAAAAGTTTTGAAACCATGCTGACTTATAAGAACAACGAACCTTATCTTTTATTTCCACTCTCCCAATTTTTCTGAAAATTTAATATGCTCATCTTAACTGGTATAAAAATACTTTTCTTTATGGACAAACATATAAAATCAACCAAAATTGAAAAGTTGGTTGCTTGACCAATTTTGATTTTCTTGGGGAAAAAAAAACCCATAATTTTCATGGCCCAAGCCTAATAAGATGTGTGACTTTGGACATGCCTGATCAGGTGAAAAGTTATATCAAAACTTTATATTTCAGCTACACATATAATAATGATATATCAAACTTTTATGTATGTGTAAAAAGATTGTGGTGACCGGTACTTGTGTCATTGTAATGAATGATTGACTAGTGACATGCTATGAATTAGATATCTTTTTCTAAACATTTAGTTCTTAGCTATCATGGTATAGGTCATGGGCTCTCCCCCCCCCCCCCCCCCCCCAAGGCTTCCAGCTGGTCCCCACAATACTACAAGGCAATAATTAGTCAGTTCCAGAAAAAAATAAACGGTTCAAAAGGCACCATCTACAGGACACAGTATTGCTACAGGACACAGTTAAAACAAAACTCAGTATTTTGTATGTTGTGTTTTGAAAAGAAGGAAAGGCAAACCCCAATAAAAAAAAAAATTGCTTCAAAATAAGGATTGCTTGGCTTGAATCCAGAAAGTTTGAAACTTTTATAGATATATCTATAACTAGTCATTTAATCCACACTTCCTATATTCTCAATGGCAAGTGGTAACTTAATGTGACATCTACACACTTAATAAAAGTTCTGAATATTAAGAAAACTATTTAAACTTTAAGCATAAAAATGGAATGGCACATATTTTTGAGAGGCAAAGTGATGTAAGTTTTTGAAAATCCATTTAAATTGTCACCCAAATTGATATTCGAATTTTCAAAATTTTTTACTTCATTGATCTGGAAGCTGAGACAAATTGAATGAGAACAAAACTGTGATTCTGGATCAAGTAAAAATGCTCAATCATTTTGAAAAGTGTTTTTGAATTTTTTAACGACTTCTGCATTGCCACCTCTAATTCAAATTTTCTAAATATTATACTTTTTGGTGATCTGGAGGCTGAGACAGATTTGAAATAGCCCACAACCAAGATTTTAGCTATAGTGGAAGAGCTTGATATGAGCAAAGTGGTTTTGAGTTTTTTTTTTATTATTATTCCTTTGCATCATCACCTCTAATTAGAATTTTTGGAATTGTACATCTTTCCCTTGGTCTCAAGGCTAAGACAGATCAAATACCAAAACAAAGAATCTAGCTAAAGTGGAAGTCCTTGATAATGTTAATACATAACCCCCCTTCACTCACTCTAGGTCTAGTGTATATTATATAGATTATACTTCTGCTTTGCTAGTGTTGAAGACCCAGACCGTCCGACTCGTCCAAAGGACTAAGAGCAACTATTTGGATGGCCGTGCTTTGCTAGCGTGTAGTTTTTTTTTTATTATTATTATTTACCTCAATAATATATGCCTCCAGAGATTTTACACACGTATTGCCAAAAGCCTCTGGACGAGTCGGACGGTCTGGGTCTTCAACACGTATTGCCAAAACTGCCGCCGTGTTCACGCGGAGTACGATTACGTTAAACATGTGGGTCCGTAAGTCCTTCCGAGAGGTTGGAGGTAGGGGAAGGAGGGTACGGTCTCTGTGGATGCCTCCCCCACTGGGTTCCGATCTAAATTGGGTGGCACTTCCCGGCCGTCCAAACAGTTACCTTACACCTTTCTGGTAGGTCGGACGGTCTGGGTCTCAACAACAACACTCCACAGTATATATGTTATCTTATTTTGGATTGCATAGCGTGATAAATATGTATTTTATGGCATTTAAAGTTTTAATTTTGCTATATAAAAACATTAACTGTTTTGTATTGTAAGCAGTTTCATAGAGTGCTTCAATTCCTAAACCGCCTAACATAACTGCTAGAATTTGAAATATATTTATGTCTCAACACTTGTATAGAAATATATATGAGATTTATACAGTAGACTTTTGCTAATCTGGCCCTCAATAATACAGTCTCTGCTGACAGAGACACAAAAAAGGTGTGGTTCCTTCCAAGCGAGAAAAATGGAATGGTGTGATAATTAAATTTTAATAAAAAAATCAAACTATCTTCCTTAACTAAATATTATTTTATTATTAACTAAATATTTATATAAAAAATTAAACTAGTCTTTAACTAGACTCTAACCAAACTCCTTTAGAAAATATTTTTAAATGTTAAAATTTGTTTGACATTTTTGTATATAAAATTAATTCAAGATGTACATGTATAATATGCACATATAAACACTGTACTACATATACACAAGCTTTATCTACTGGTGTCAATAAAAAATTTATATTTAACATGATGTTCTTTCAGTAGGGTATATCAATTATATACTATGTACATACTATGTATGTTCCTAACAGTACAATAGACCTCTGATCTCTGTGCTAGGCTCTCTTTGAGCCACCCACCTCTAAGTCATAAGTCATGTATGTTCCTATAATTTGAAACACTGCCCTTTTTTATTTGATATCTCAAATTTTTTTATGCTCCCCGCTAATTGAAAATATTGAGGGCCAACCGTATATGATCTCATCCTATAATGGACTTTACATATTTACAATGATTCTAGGAAAAGTCAATTTCACATGCACTTAGCATTAGTAGTCATATTGAAAAAAGTGTGCTACAGAAACTCAACTGTAAGGAACATGCATCTGAGTTAATTATATAATTGGATTACTTACATTCAACAAATTTTGATCAATGACTACTTCATTCAGCTTCTCCAAGAAAATCCAGGTATCCTTCAGCACCCGTAAATATGACATCAACCCATATTCGCATGGTCTCTGGTGTCGGAGCCATAAGATAATATACTCTATCATATGTCTTTACACAAAATGTAGACTGAGGATTTGGACTTTTAACAGAATGCAAATGATCAACATACACTTCTTCAATTTCCTGAAACAGATATGAATTCAAATAAAGTATAATATTTTTTAAATAACTGACCAAGAGAGAGGAGAAAATGTTAATTTTAATGATAAAAAATTAAAGAAAGGAAGAGCCAATTATATGAAAACCAATTGAATATGCTAATGCATAAGTAATGTGTTGTGTATTTTGAGATACTAAAAATATTTTTGAATGTTATTCTTATACTATTTAATATAAAATCCAAGAATGTTTGAAAATACTTTCTTTGATTGAAGTAAAAAAATAGGGCACTTAATATGTTGCAGACTAGATATAAATTTTAGAAACAAACTTAGTTTTCATACTTTTTCATAATTGGCTATTTAAATTGTAGGTATTTACTTAAAGTGCAATAAAATCTACTTACATTTGTTGAAAATTTTACAGGATGTCACAGATAATACACAGATTTAAATGAACTATCCACAATGTTTGGCTGCGAGAACATACAAATCTACATGAGCACAAGCTAAACTTTTAGTTAACCATTCTGTACATAAACAACTTTAAATATTCAAAACATTGTTGATTTCAAACTAGATATTTACATTGTATTTATTGTATAGATAAAGTATTATTTTCCCCAAAATTTCTGTGTTTAAGATTTTAACAGTAGAGCATGTTTTACATACACATTTCGAATACTTTCAGAAAAGGTATACAGGTACTTCAGGAATATTTTTTTCACATTCTAATTAGTTTCTTAGTTATTTTATATTTTAGCACAATTTTGAGCGATATTCACACAAATCAGTTCCTTAGCAACTAAAATATTATCAGAGTTTCCGTCTTGACACCAATAGAAAGATCAAAGAATGTTCTTTCCAACAATGTTTGAATTACATCCCATTCCTTTATACTTATTTGCTTTTTAAAACTACGTCAAAATTTGCATCTTTAAAGTTATGTGATACTTCTTTATCCGCATCCTAAAAACTAAGATTTGAAAAATTTTATAGTTTGGCAAAAATTGGGATGTATAATCATCACATTCTAACAAAAGATATATTTTTTTTATATTTCATAAGCAATTTAATTTTCTGTCATTTTTTGAAGCGAGGAAACCTGCAAGATTTTAGATGTTCTGCAATGAAGTTCTGTACATTTTTCGACCTGATGCTGAATTAAAGCCACATATATAGAAAGAGGAATCCTCTCAGAGGATCATTTTCTTAAACATTTTTTTAAATTTTAGATTTTGACGTTTGTAGAGCAGTGCTTAAACAAGAATTAACAAGATAGAATTAACACTTAAACAAGAATTTTGCATTTTGTGATGATTTGGATTGAAACTAATTTAACACAATTACATTACACATTGACATTATGACAAGTATTACAAAATTGCATTATTACAATAACTACAGACTACGAAGGAAAACATATAATCCTAGTCCTAATTAAATGATTAGGTAAAAAAAAGTGTAGGTTTCTGGTTATTTCCGTGCTTCTGTGGAACAAGAACTCATCATCTGCTTCCACTTTGTCTGTAACATTTCTTTTCACATGCATAAGCAAGAATGCTTTCAGATGGGGCATCGTTGGAATACTGTGTCTCTAAGTCTTGTTTTGATCAGTTTTAAATGAGAAAAGCCGCTTTCTTATACTTATGTCATCAAAAGTATAAGAATATACTTGTAGACTTTATACAATACACCATAGTAAGACAAAATATATCTGTAGGTTGTCAATGACATGAAATGCACATGCTAGTCTCCTTGCAACTAGTTCTTCATTTGCAATCTCCATCATCATCTCTGTAGCTTTCTAGTTCATACATCTCAGTTATATCCTCTCCACAGAATTTCTAAAGATTTCCTATTCTTTAGCAAAAGCTGTTGCTTATTTGCTTGACATAACCAAAGTTTTTGGTTGCCAAATTTACAAGTCTCCATACTTTAGCATAGTCTAAGCTTGGGCTTAAATATACAGATGCAAGGCTTAGCACCGAGAAAATCCAAATAAAGGTAAAAGCTACAAGGCCAGCTTCATACTTCAAGAAGTAGTTGAGAAGTGTTTTAACCTCATAACTAATAGTGAAGTTGAACTACAGCAATTCTGACATATGCTCCAAAACTACCATCAGTTGTGGCTTTTTTCGTGCTGATCCTTGGAAGAGACCTATCCTGCGGAAAGATGATCCCTTTCCTTGTCTTGACTGATGCAACAACTCCCGAAATGATCTAAAGACTTTCAGCTGAATGCAAGATTGAAAAATTTTGCAGTAGTTTGTAAAGTTCCAAAGAGGATGCGGCAGGGCCAAAAAGTTAAATCAAATCGATGCTCTGAGAAATTTCCCAGCTTCCAGGTGAGCCAGTATGCTTCTGCTGTTGACCACAGTTAAAGCTAAAAAAACTTTTCAAAGATAAAATCAATAAAAAATTACTTTTGAAAGCAAATGACCCAAGAAAAATAAAATAAGTTAACATTATTATGAATTGAGTACAAAATTGTGAAAATTTTGATTTTTATTATCAATTTACCTTAAAAATGATTTTACTGAATTGAAAGCCAGGAAAATTAATCTCATTTAAGTTATATGCTTATATAAAATTCCATGACCAAATATCGTTCAGTGTAAAATGTTTATATTTATAATAAATTAGAATTTTGATTTTTTGTTTTGTTTTCACAAATGTTTTTTGCCCCGGACTCTGCATTAGTTAAGGATGACCCCACTGCTCCTTATAGCAACAGATATACCTCCAGGCTGTAACGTTATGAAGTAGAGATCAATGCACAAGGGGAAAAACTTCCCTTTGTCCAGAAATTGAAATCAACTTTTATATTTTTGTTTAAAAATTCGAAAAAATTTTGAAGATATAAAAATTTTAAAAAATTGTATTAGCATGCAAAGATAATATATAATCCATATTAATGCCAAAGGTTAGAATTGCGTGATTCTTCCACTCTTGGATGAGACATTCCTATGGTGTCAGAAATGGAAAATCTGATAATATTCTCGAATACTAATGAATCAATTTGTGTGAAAATTGCTGAAAATTGCACTTTAACATAAAACAATTACAAAACTAATATGAATAATAAAAAAAAAAACAGGTTGACATCGTTCCACTAATCATGTATCGATTTTTATGGTTGTACGTAGCTTCGATTTTCTGTATCAAAGACACACACATACACAAAGAGGCACATCCTTTTCTGTTATGTAAGATATAAAAAATGGGTTATTAGATAGGGAACTCAATAACTCAATTAAAAATAATTATAATTTTATATTGGATGAGGGGGAAAAATAAAAGAGAAAATTATACAATGGTCTAATGAAATTTTCAAAGTGTGTACAATTATTCTCTGTGACACATGAATAATTTTTTACTGAAAGCAGGTCTGCCCATGGGGGGGGGGGGGGGGGGGGGGGATGGACAATACTCAAGTAAGGGGGAAGGTCTAGGCTCCAGAAGGACGCAGACCCCCTTTCTGATGGAGAAGATATGAAAATTTCATAGAAAGAGGAAAATCAAATATGAAGGGAGCTCATGATAAATGCCTGTAGGGGGCATATAATTTGTATGTGTGACCCTGCTGAGAAACAATAGTTCTTGCACACAACCTTTCTTCTTAGTAATTAGAAAAAAATCAAAGGATACTGACGACTTGCTTTGACAAAACAGTTTAGGAATCCTGTCTTAAGGGGGGAAAAAATCCTATAAAAAGAAAACAAATATCTTACCTTAAAATTTACACCACCCTTTAATTTGGTTTCGCCTTTATCGCTATAATACAATAAAGCTCGCTGAATTCGGTCAAACACAAACCATCGTTTCTTCCATGTCTTCCAGGTACCCCCAAGTTTATGAAGGTATCCATGACATGATGAGGAGGTTAAATGAATATGAACACATAACTCAATCTGATGTCCTGCAGATTCTATATGTTGGCGTAAATCAAATTCAGCATTTCGAACAGGCAGGTAACGAGTCAATGGACGCTGAAAGACATTGAACAGTCAAATGAGTAAAATATTACATGTATGTTATATATATTAAAAATTTTTTAACTATTGAAACATGATCAAAAATGCTTAATTGTGGGCATCATGCATATTATAAAATCTCATAAATACAGTTACAGACTGTATTTACTGGTACAAGAAAAAAGGAATTAAATATACAAGAATTACTTAAAAGTCAAAATTTTTGTTTATGCTTTTAAATCTGACAAAACAAGAGTTTTGAATATGAACTAATGAAAAAATACGACAAACAAATAATATTGGAACAAGTTAATATAAATGGCAAAGTTTTAAAATGAGTCATCTTTTCTAAAGACCACAATAATTTGGCCATCTCTTTAAAAATTTGTTTCACCCAATTTTCCAGCCTTCAGCAGAGCCGCTGCTGTGTTGAAGATTTTGACTGTATTGATTAGGGATTGAAAATCTCAATATTTGTTTATACATTGACTTAAGTGGCATTGAAATTTGCGTTATTTGTTATTGTTAGGAGTTATTTTGTAATTCACACATTTTAAATTTTTTTTGTATGCAAACATACACTATATACATGATAACATAGAAAAAGTATTGTCTCAAATTCTGGAGAACAAGACAAGTGCATTAAGTTGGACTAAGATGTATTGAATATGGTTGAAGTTATAAAAATATGTGAATACATTAAAATTAAATTTATCTCTGGTTTACCTAATGGCATTCTTGAAGTCAACTAGAGTTTACATTTTTATGCAGAGGCATCCTTTGTAAATGCATAAATGCAAAACCCTTGGATTACAACCAAGTTAAAAGACTGTTTCTGACTTCTACAGACGAGTTTAACAGAAGTCTGAGATGTCCAGTATGAATCCAATTTTTAGAACTAACTCAAATTTATCAAGAACATTTCATTGTTTTAAAAGCATAACTTTTAGATATAATACCAAGTTGCTCAAAATGCAATCAATGTTTTATCATAAAGCTCATCTTCACATGTGACAAAACTTTTTAAGAAGACCCTATATAAATTTTAACATAGTTTATGAAAAAAGTACAGTAAATGACATACAAAATAGTGCATATCATACATCAAAATAAAGGTTTGAACTTATTGATGTGCAGAATTACAGACAAAAAATGTCTCTGGTGACAAATCAGTTATGGTACAGCAAAACTTCTGATAAAGCATTTGCAAGCAGCTAAAAACAAATAGCTTGTATATTAATATGAATTTGTTTTTCCACCACTGTGACAAAATAAAACATTACATACATAGGCGGCGCCACTGGGGGCGCTTCAGCATTCCCATTACAAATTGCACAAACACTCCTTTTTACTTAACAATTGCCTTTTATTCCAACAATTTTCAGTTTTTCTCTCTCCCTTTTTTTAAGTCGTTATTTTATTTATTTTATTTTCAGATTTATAAATCTGAGATCAGATATTTTAGGATTTCTGGTTAGACCCAGTTCCTGCACATGTGCAAGGCTTTAATAAAGAAATCTATTGTAAATTCTTACCTATCTCGGAAGGATACAGAGACATTAGTTTCGTATCGAGTTTGGCAGAACATTGTCAATATTCCATTGGTGTCTGTGCTAGCGTGTTCATAGTTTTCAAATTTCTTTTTATTTAGTATTTTTTACAAATTAAGACCATAGCTATATCATGCAGAAATTGGTGAACAAAATATAATGAATTAAAGTTCCACGAGTAAACTATTTGCTGTTTTTTAACTATACATGCTTTGCATGAGCATATCCAATTGTGAGCAGCCCAATGCATAGCACCCCCAATTGTGAAAGCCTGGCGCCGCCTATGATTACATACCAAAATGATTCTACCACAGTAGAATTAATAGTTAACTACCAAACATTTGATTGTTAATATAAACTTTTCCCCCTTCATCTTTTCAAAATCTGCTTGAATGATTATAATTTCTTAAACAGGCATTCTACAAAATGATTTGAGATGAATTACTAAATGTATAAAAAAAATTATAAAGAAAGGAATGCAGTTTAATAACTAGATAATGAATTCAGCTGCAATACACATTAAGAAATACTACTGAATGAGTATTGAATTCAACTTGCAGTATATCTCCAGAACTTTAAATCTGGCCCCTCTCCATACCCCTCATATGAAATTCTGGCCTGAGATCTTGGATGCACAATATTTACAGAAATAATAGATATATCAATCAAGAACAACATTATACCAGATCTATCAAACACCTACTTTATATATAATAATGAAATAGAGTTATTCTGAGAAAACTGTAAAAATGTTACATACAACTAGGGGATGTAGGTACAAGTATGGTGCAGCTGTATTCCTTCGTATTATTAGTCATACAATAATTATACAATTTCCAATAGTTGCAAACTTTTATCTCAGAAAATTTTATAATTGGAGAAATATATCATATTAGGACATGATTTAAATAAAATTTTATAATTATTTCAACATGCATTTTTAAACATTCTCCAAATATCACCATTTTAAATAAAATTTTAAAATTACTATTTCGATATATACATTTTTAAACACTCTCCAAATATCATATGCATCTGTGCTCGAAAAAAGTGGCGGTAATCCAGCAAATGCCCTGAGCTACCTAAAAACTGCCACAACGTTCAATGGTTCTCAAGGTAGTCTTTGTTATGAGAATTTATAATCCAGCATATTTGTGGAAAAGCTAGAGTGCAACTTTTGTTGCAATTATTCAGAACTCGTAAAAGCATTATGCTGAATCCAGGAAAATTAAAAGCAATTTTACATAGAAGGAATCATAGTAATTAAAAATTATAATGCTGAAAACCACTCCAAAAATAAAAGTTAGAAATCATTTTCAATGGTTAGGAGTGTCACAAGCTAAATAATTTTTACCGATAGCTTACAAAAGCTCACAGTATTTTCTGCTAATATTAAAATCTTATTTCGAGCCCTGATGTGCATGTTGTATTAAAAGTATTTACCAATTGCAATATTTATTCATAGATATCAATTAAGCAACTCAGTTTAATTTCGCTGAGATCAGAATTTCATGAAAATAAAATATGTTCGTATACATGCTGCAAACTTTTAAAGCAAAAAATAGTAATAAAGTAGGATTTCTTTTTAAAAAATAATATTTCAGCAATGCATATTACAAATGTAACAAAGTACAGTCTGTTTCAAAATTATAAGACCACTAAAAATTCCACCCCTTCTCAACAAAGACAACATTGAATGTGAATTTCAAAGAAGGTGTATGAAACGAAACAATTTTGCAGTATTGATTTAGCTTAGAAGAAGAAAAAAAAAGATTGAATATTATTTTCATGCCAAACGATTTTTCGAAATCACGGTGTTACATAAATATAAGACCACTTTAGATTTTCTAATAATGCAGACGATTTTTGTTTAACTTCGCAGTTTAACTGTAACCTAAACCATCTGGAAAGGTTAGAAAGAGGAAAAAAAGACAGAAATTCAGAATTGAACTGTTTGATTCGTTGGATTATTAAAATGCCTCATGGAAGTGATTTAAAGTACTAAGTGTTATTATTGTACTTAGTATTTACAGCAATAAATGAATTGTATCTATCTTTTGCCTTTCATCGAGATATTAAAAATGTTTCCTATTTCTTTACATACATTAAAAATTGGAATTTTGTATCAAGGAAAGGGAACATACTTGAGCTCTGGGTTTATCCCGTCGTTTCACTTCAAAATTTCCATTTTCATGATGATGATTGACTAAAGGAGTCTGATCTTGAAAAGCTGACTGTATGGCACGTTCTTTCTGTAGTACCTGTAAAAAAGCATGCCATTACTATTACAAAATTATTTTTTCACATTACACACATACAATATTTAGCATAATTTTAAGATGAAAACTGCTGAAAGAACTTCAGTCATCCTGTAAAAATATTTCCTTCTGCCATTAAAATACAGGAAATATATTAAAGTGAAAAGTAAAGAAGTAATTTAAGGATAAGTGTTATGTGTGAGATAACAAAGATAAAAGAATTCAATGGTGGCTAGAATAGATAGCTATTTTCTTACAGAATTATTTTATGGAGCTTATCAAACAGATATAAGTACTAACAGTGAAGATCCGACGTAATTTTCGTAGGAGGGTGTACGTCCGAATATTGCTGACTGCAAATTCAAAGCCAGCCATCTTGTTACTCTATGTCTTCGGATGAGTCGGTTGGCCTGGGCTTTCGACTCATTTTGTTAATAATTAGTATTTAAACTAATTATAATAAACTAAGACATGAAAAATAGGAAAAATGCATTATATCCTCAAATTTATTATAAGAAAAGACACGAGCGGATAGGTACGATGTTTGTTCCCCTCCCAAATTTTGGCTCATTCGTTTCTGGCAGTGGCTGCCAACAGATTTTTAAAAGGAGGATCCCAACATTCAACATTGCTCCCTTTAGAACTAATGTTATTTTTCAATACAAAAGGAAGGCACCATGGGCCACCATCCTAAATCCCCGGCTGATTTCTGGTTACAATTTTATGCTGAACAGAGAAAAAACTACCCCTAAAATAGAGGTACAGTTTCGTCACTAAAATTCTTCAAAATGCCAAATTTTAAATGCATTTTACTTGAAAACGACAAGAAATGAGGAACAGTTGATGCGATTAATGAGAAGATTTGACCTCATGTATAAAACGCCATACCAAATTCCCCACAAGACTCCAAAGGGGGGAGGGGGTTGAAGACCCAGACCACACGACCAACCCTAAAGCTTATGGCAACTGAATGTGTGGCCGGAGGAGAGAGGGGGATTGAAGACCCAAGCCGTCCGACTCATCCAAGGACTTGAGCAACCAAATGGACGGCCGGGAAGGGGGGACGGGGTGTCAAATCCTTCTGGGATGAGTTCTTAAATACATGATCAGGGAATTGGCGGTTTTAAATGAGTTAATGTTGTAGCCATATTATAACCCTTAATAAGCTTTACTATCGTACCAAGTTTGGCGAAAATCGATTGGCCTTAAGTAGAGAAATCAGCATCTGTATATCTTGCATTATTATATTACTAGCTACTAGTTTAACATTTGGAAGGCTCCCTCTAAATGGTTACAAATGCTAAATGTTCTAAATTTATTTTATTTCCCATAAATTCTTCGATGTTTCAGTGTTGCCCACATCTTTACAGCAGAATTGAGTTCAATGCTGTCAACAAAATCTTTTTTACTATTCAGTAACAGCATAGCATCTAATCCGCCATTAGACATTTTGGAACGCAAATACGTTTTTATTTGTTACGGTTTTAGTAGTTAGAAAGATTTCATGTTCGGTATTTTTAAAATTGGATCTGGAAACCCTAGATCCGATGCATGCGTTTTATTCTGGTGAGGGTTCACACTTTATTTTGTCTTCAAATCTCGTCTAATAAATATGAATTTTAGGATAAACTCTTCACGTCCGATTTTACCTGATCCAAAGTTTTCACACAGTTTCACATTTTCAAAGTTTCACATTTATCACTTTGTAATTCCTAATTACAAAGGTTGAATAGAATAGTGTTCGGATGTTCCCGAAGTAGTGTTCATGTTTCAATCTGTCATGACTGTAGTTTGATATTTGCATAGTTTTAGAATAATTGTCAGCTTTATTTTCCTTTGCTAAGTGAATTGAAATGAAGAAAAAACATTGCGGGGTTTTTTTCGTACGTAAAATTGTTCAGCCGATCAAACAAGAAATCAAATGTTTTTTATGTGACAGTTTGCCGACTCAGAAATTAGTGTATGTGTGGGGGGGTGTTGAGACCCAGACCGTCTGACCTACTAAAAAGATGTAAGGTAACTGTTTGGACGGCCGGGAAGTGTCACCCAATTTAGACCGGAACCCAGTGGGGGAGGCTCCCACAGGGACCATACCCTCCTTCCCCTACCACTAACCTCTCGGAAGAACTTACGGACCCATATGTTTAATGTGATCGTACTCCGCATGAACACGGTGGCAGTTTTGGCAGTGGCGGGAATCGAACCCGGGCCTACTGAGTGCAATTCCTGCGTGCTAACTACTGGGCTACCGTGTCCGTATGTGTGTTGAAGACTCAGACCGTCCGACTCATCCAAAGGACTCGAGTAACTGCTTGGACAGTCGGGCACCCGTGTGTGTGTGTGTGTGAAGCACCCTCCCTATATCCCCCATAGGATCGTACCTGAGTACTAAGTATGTTACATTATGAATGGACAACTGCAAATTTAGAAGAAAAAATAACACTACAACTTAAGTATGTTGAAATGTGACTAGATATCTAAGTGAATCTAAACATGCATATATATTAGTTATTTTATTATAATTTTACTTTAATAGTACATCTTAAAAATTATAAATCTATAAAATCTATCTTAAAATCTATCATTCATTTCACACCTCATCATTTGAACCTTCGAAATAAACTTAAAAACAATTAGTAGATATTTATCATTTTTTTTTTGTATTCTGAATATTTAAACATTTTCTAAAATGAATTTTGCAAAAAATAATGAATAAACGCTTTTGACCAGCCACCTTTTTTTGTTTTTATTATTTGGCCTTCTTCAACTCAGACTGTACAACTTAACCAAAGGCGTAAGGTATCTGTTTGTTACTTAATTTAGACCGAAACCCAGTGGGAGTGGCACCCACACCACAGGGATTTGGCTCTCTTGTGTTTATCCATCCCTGACCTATATAAAAATATGTGATAAATATTGAGCAATATAGCATGTGAAATAGTGAAGGCAGGGTCGTCCATAAGGTGGTGGGGGGGGGGGGGCGGCACCAGTAGATTGAAGGGGCCCCGAACCATTAATATTTTCTTTAGGGTAGCTAGAGAAGACATGAAAAATTCACAAAAATCGAGAAAATAAAATGTGGTGGGAAGGGCCCATGATAAATGTTTGCAGGGGCTCACAATTTCTGAGGGGCCTTGGCTCAAGCTGTGGTAAATATAGACCTTCTGTATAAAAGATGTCTTTCGTTTAATGATAAATGACCTTGAAAAACAAAACCCGCAAAGGCATGAAGCCACACCTGTCCTTTTGCTTGTATGGTTACTCTGTTTTTATCTTGAAGAAAGAGGATATTTTTATTCACTCCGAATGCAGTTGATACTGATATTAATTGTTATATGCTGTGTTTTAACGAAATGTTAACTTTACAGTATTTTTGCAACAGTCTGGGCGATTTAATTTAAATTTTGACATTAGGTTTTAAAGTTAAATTTGATCTTTTTAGCATGTAAATAAACATTTATATTCGTCCAGGTATGGATAAAAATAAAATTCTTTGAGAGTCGGAGTGGCCAAACAACATAATCAAAATTGTTTGGCAACTGCATCAGTAAGCAAACCATTCATACACAATTACCATAAAAATGTTCAAAAAAATATACTAGAAGAAATATAATCTAAAACTTTCTTATAATTGATAAGAAAAGAAATTGAAAACATTAATATCGACGCAAAAGGCATAAAAACTTTACTTTTATTGGGTAACTAAATATAAATACAAACAAATAATTACCCGCGGCGCATAAAAGAGAGCGACAGGATCGCCGAACATCACTTCGCCATCTATGCTTTTAGCTGTATGGCCAACTAAACAAGTTTATATTTTAATCTCAGAAATGGAAAGTCAAACGCACGATAATCGTTTATCTGATTTATGTAGCCCTCCTTTCCTGGCAACGGCAACAGATTCACAAGGCCGAAACCATGACGCGGTTTTAACATCTGGCGGCTAATTGCTCTCTGGGCGAGTTGAATAGTTACAAAAAGTAATCGTGTTATGGAATGGTTATCAGTGCAAGGTGAAACTTCATAAAGGAATTTTCTGCTGATAATATAAATAAGGGATACATTGATCAGTGATGGTATTAGCAGCAGAACTGAGATTGGGAAATTTATGTTATTTACAGAAACAATGCACAATGGAAAATAGAAAAGTACAAGTTTTATTTTTGAAGAAAAACTTAATGTTTGGTATTGTTCTAAATAAGCTGCGGTTCTCATTATTAGCGGTCACTTTTTAGAACCCTCCACCTCTCCTTTGTAGCGACCTACTCGGGTGTCTGTGCACATGAAAATAAATAAAAAATTATATATATACACACACACACATCTATTTTTAAAATTTCGTATTATGTACGTTGGTTTTTTTTTTTTTATTACCACCTAATAAATAATTGTACAAAAGTAATACCGGATGAAGCACACTAAAACAATGCAGTGGCTTCAGTCCGATGGAGCCGAAATGGTTTTGTGTTGTTGTTGTTTAAACCCAGACCGTCCGACCTACCAGAAAGGTGTAAGGTAACTGTTTGGACGGTCGGGAAGTGCCACCCAATTTAGACCGGAACCCAGTGGGGGAGGCATCCACAGGGACCGTACCCTCCTTCCCCTACCACCAACCTCTCGGAAGGACTTTCGGACCCACATGTTTAACGTGATCGTACTCCGCATGAACACGGCGGCAGTTTTGGCAGTGGCTGGAATCGAACCCGGGCCTACCGAGTGCAACTCCAGCGCGCTAACCAAAGGGCTACCGCGCCCCGAAATGGTTTTGTGTGAAAAACATTTTCCTTTGTGGGTGGTTTGTCTTCATAGCTAACTAATACTCAGGTATCTCCAGTGAAAATATGAAAGTTCATTAAATCGTCGATAAAGACTAGCACTGATTACCACCCAAGAAATTTGAATAGTTCGTTATATAATTACTAACTACTAATCTTGCACAGAAGTCTAAGTGGCCGTGTGTGAATAACGGAAAGCAGTTATTTTTTATTCCTTCTAGGACGGCTTAAAATGCCATTTTGAAAACTTGAATTTGATAAAAAGTAAATTTTGATACATTTTTTTTTAAATTTGTTATATTTTGTCTTAATTCAGGTGATATCCCCCAAAATTCTTGTCTGGTGAACCGCGATATACGCCTTGCCCAGGCTTAACACTTTTTATTTTCCTTATATACATAGTATAATGTATAAGGAAAGTATTGCGACGGGGTCGAAAATTCGAGTTTTCGACGGGTGAGTACATTTCAAACATCCCTGATCACGAATCAAACGTTTTTGAGGTGATGTGTGTGTGTCAGTGAATCTGTGGAGACGATATCTCACGAACGAATGGAGCGATTCTAACGAAATCTGGTATAAAAATTACAATCCGTGAATACTGGATGCCTATTGATTTTAAACACAATTGTATGTTCAGAACTCCCCCCCCCCCCCCCCCCGACACACACACACACACTCCCTAAATTTTGGAGTGAAATTTTGAAAAAATCATCACAAAATCAAAACCTTTAATAAAGTTACGCAAATAGTCGATAATGTAACTTTTTATTAGAAAAAGATTGACATACATTTAAGAACGCTAGCATGAACCGTTCTCGAGATATTTCACATTTTTCAAATAAATTTATCAAAAAATCACATAAAATAAAATAATAAAATATCTATTGTGAAGCGTGTTCACTTTTCATATGTAATATCATACAATAAATTTGGTGACATCATTCTCGTGGATCTAGCTCGTTCCATGTAAGATAACACGCATTTGAGACCAACCAACACAAGGGAAGTAAAGTCGGCGAAGCAGAAGTTGGCGAAAACTTCCTACATTGGCGTTGTCCCTGAAAACAAGTTTGCTCAGCAGGTAATTCGTTAACCTTTATTTCTGTTTCCAAGAGAATTTTTAAAAATCTGATGTGGGCAACACATGATTTTTTCTACCCGATTTTCTCTTTTAAGGATTCATTTAATTACCGAAGGATGACACGGATACTTATTTGATTTTAATCCAATCTGCAGTTTTACATCTTCTTTAACTTTTCCTAGAATGTAAAAATGTAATATATAAAGTGTTGAAATTATGATGAAAATCCGTACTCAGTTTTCAACAGATCCACACGTTTCAGACTTTAGATCACAAATCCAATATATTTAACGTCTGAGCAATGTATCAACTGTAGCTAAAAACTATTCGACGAAATTTCATAAACTTTGGTAAGTGATTCGTTGTCCTGGAGCGATTCGAAATTAACTGAAGTGTGGCTCTACTCAACTTTCTCATACCAAAATACATTTTCTTGCAACCTTTTTTTTTTTCATTTTTTCAAATTTTACGAGAAAAATATTCAAATATCGATATCGTCGGTCCAAATGATTACAATTATAGCGTGTTATATCCTTCACTTTAAAGAGCTTAAACATTTTTCGATTGATACTATACTTGTATGTATCCCCGAGAGAATAACTTGCCCCCCAAGGGGGCTAAGGATGTCACAAACACTGTATCGCAGCCATTTTCACAACAATGATTGAATTTATTAAGTCTCGTGATCATTAAGCCATAAATAATCCCTTTTATTCATGATTATGTCAAATTTTGTCCTATGCTGCTATGCTAAAGACATATATACACTGCTGGCCATTAAAATTGCTATACCAGGAAGGAAAGCAAATAGCAAAATCATTTTTATTGTACATATACAGTATAATGGAATCAAATTGAGCTTGGATGAGATATACGGGTACGTCATTCCATGCGGCTTCAACTCTATGCCAGAGTTCATCAATTGTAGCGGCAGACGAGTGGTGGCGTGCCAGTCTCTCGACAACCCATGACCAGATGTTCTCAATGGGCGACAGATCTAGAGAACGTGCTGGCCAGGGCAGCAGTCGAACACCCTCTGTATCGAGGAAGGTCAGGACAGCAGGGTAGCATGCGGTCGTGCATTATCTTGTTGAAAGATGGCGTCACGCAGGCCTCGAAAATAGGGCACAGCCACAGGCCTTAACACGTCAGAAATGTAACGGCGGTTGTCCACATTACCGGCTATGGGAAAAAGAGGTGACCGGGATGTGTACCCAATCGCACCCCCATACCATCACGCCATGTGCTGGGCCCATATGACGATGACAAATGCAAGCTGGCAATGTTCGTTCTCCCCGGCGCCTCCACACACGAATACGTCCATCATGATGCTGTACGCAGAACCGGGATTCGTCTGAAAAGACGACGTGGTGCCACTCCTGTGTCCAGTATCGTCGTTCGTCGCACCACTGTAGGTACGTCTGTCTCTGTTGCAGCGTCAAGGGAAGCCGCAACAAGGGTCGCCGTGCTGGCGTCCGTAGTGCTGCAGACGTCGTCGCACTGTCCGTGGGAACACTTGTCCTGCAAACGAGCCAACTTCATGACTCAGGGTACGTGGTGTGGCTGTACGATCTCGCAAGGCTGAGAGGACACCATGTCCGTCCTCTCGGGCATTATGGACCGGGGACGCTGAGATCCTGCATGGCGTTCAGTATGGCTCTCCTGGACCCATCGATTCCATATTCGCCTGACAGTCATGGGATCCCGACCAACACGAGCAGCAATGTCGCGGAACGATAAACCGCAGTCCCGATAGGCCACGATCTTGCCGCGGTCGAATTTCGACATGTGCTGGTAGGAGTCTCTCCTTCTTACACGAGGCATAACACGACCTTCACACAAACAACCAACGTTCAAATGCGATTTCCGAATGAGAAACCCGTCGTCGTCGTGTGTACACGGTTCTTGAAGCGCCTAGAAACCAAAGTGCTTATCTCCGAGCTGTTATGCAGTAAATCATTTTCTGCGCCATGGATAGTACATGCGTAAGCATTAGCTGAAGTTGGAACAGGCTATGTGTATAAGAAATAACATTATTTGAAAACCCTAACAAACAAGGGGGTGATCAGCGATCGAATGGGCAAAGGTGACATTTTGAAAAAATAATTTCCGTAACAAAAAGACGTCAGTGACAATACGTGAGCTTTCCTTTAGAAGAAAAACCTCTGAATGGCATTGAAGATCAAGGAAATGCAGTCCATGGCGGCCCTGGGCCCTGGAAAGATTTGATTTCAGAAATTTCGTAAAGTTTAAAATCTTATCAATTTCCGGCAAAATCATTTTTGATTTCATTAAAGAGTTTGATAAATTCATTAATCCCCTGTATGTTCCCGTGGGTGGCAGCTCCGAGGGGGGGGGGAGGGGGCTGTCTGCGTTTTTACCTACTAGCAATATCGGCAAAAGTGGGCTCGTTATTAGTCTGCAATTCAGTTAAGTTTTCAGTTTTATTTCCGATGGGGTTAGAGTAGTTTAAATTGACCTCAGACACTTCGGTCGGGTTCTGGAGAGGGGGGCGGGGGCAAAATTTTGCTTAGAATCTTTAAGGTTTTGCTTAATTTCTTTGAAGTTTTGTTTTTTCTGTTGTCTGTTGGCTGGATTTGACGGGCAGAGTCTGTAATTTGCAGGGTAATCACCCCGGCAATTACAGCATACGGCGGGAGAATCCCTTGGATGCTTGCAATCCCGGGTATGATGCAATCTGGCGCATTTGAGACATCTGCTCGGAAACTAGCAGCACTCAGACGAGTGCCCGTGGCGCCGACAGTTGAAACACATTTTAACTGCGTTAGATTTAAAATAAGTAATTTTGATCTTTAGATTCAGTAAGGTTTTGATCTCTAAAAAATTCGTAAGATATCCATCGGATGGGAAGAGCACAAGAAAAAGGGGGAGGGGTAATCTCAATGATCTATGCGATAATTGGGTCATTCTGGTGATTTGATGTCCAAGGGAAGTAATTTCTTCAACTATTTCACTAATATCAGAGTTAGCGGGGAGTCCGCGGATTAGAAACTTTTTGGGTCTTTCGGTTTATCAAACTGAAAGGAATTTTCCTTTCGGTTAGAATCTTTTGCAACAGTCTATAAACCCCATGTGCAATCTTAATCTTCCCTTTTATACAGAATGTAGATGGCGTTACTCATACCTACTTTGTGCACATGCGCAGCAATGTTAATAATTTGCATATCCCAGCATGTAGTACCTTGCATGCAAATTTGACGTTTGTTGCATGCCGCCTTCATTGTTGAAGACCCAGACCACACGACTGACCCGAAGGCTTTCAGTAGCTGTTTGTGTGGCCGGCCGCCTTCATGGTGTAGCAATTTTAATGGTCAGCAGTGTAATTTAGAAGTTTTTTGCTCGAATTATAAAGGAAATGTATCTAGTCGATCGATAACAAAGCCGGATATAACGTTTTGTGAAAATCCCTTAATATTTGTGGCATTTATCATGTGCACAAGAAATCGACCACAGACAGATGGACATCACTCTAAGCACAGTCGAAAAGTGTTCAGGAGGTCCTAAAACATATATTGGCATCAAAATCTTGAATTCGAAAATTTTCAGGAAAAGAATACTTTCTCTATACCAGTGCTTTTCAACCTTTGTGAGACTGCGGTCAGGTAAATTCTTAAATATGACGATGGCCCGGTCCCAACAAATTTACTTGTAAATCCCTTTCTAATTATTTTTTTTTTAAGTTTATACATTGAATAAGTATTAATAATTAATAATGACATAATCATAAAGCGTATTAGTACATTTATGTATACGGTGTAGCATGTTGACAAATATAAAATTACATTTAAATAAGTTACCAAACACAGGACTCATGAAATCGTGGAGCATGTTGTAATTTTCTCAGGCCAACATCGTTAAATTAATGTGTGTTGATTTTCATTGACATGTTCCATTCTTATCACCAACAATTTATGTAATTATTCAGCATAAAATGAATTATTATATAATTAAATTGATTTTACTTATGCTGGTTTGGGAAAAAAAAAAACGGTATTGAGACGGAACTCAGGCCAACATCGTTAAATCAATGTGTGTTGATTTTCATTGACATGTTCCATTCTTATCACCAACAATTTATGTTATTATTCAGCATAAAATGAATTATTATATAATTAAATTGATTTTACTTATGCTGGTTTGGGAAAAAAAAAACGGTATTGAGACGGAACTCAGGCCAACATCGTTAAATCAATGTGTGTTGATTTTCATTGACATGTTCCATTCTTATCACCAACAATTTATGTAATTATTCAGCATAAAATGAATTATTATATAATTAAATTGATTTTACTTATGCTGGTTTGGGAAAAAAAAAACGGTATTGAGACGGAACTCAGGCCAACATCGTTAAATCAATGTGTGTTGATTTTCATTGACATGTTCCATTCTTATCACCAACAATTTATGTAATTATTCAGCATAAAATGAATTATTATATAATTAAATTGATTTTACTTATGCTGGTTTGGGAAAAAAAAAACGGTATTGAGACGGAACTCAGGCCAACATCGTTAAATCAATGTGTGTTGATTTTCATTGACATGTTCCATTCTTATCACCAACAATTTATGTAATTATTCAGCATAAAATGAATTATTATATAATTAAATTGATTTTACTTATGCTGGTTTGGGAAAAAAAAAACGGTATTGAGACGGAACTCAGGCCAACATCGTTAAATCAATGTGTGTTGATTTTCATTGACATGTTCCATTCTTATCACCAACAATTTATGTAATTATTCAGCATAAAATGAATTATTATATAATTAAATTGATTTTACTTATGCTGGTTTGGGAAAAAAAAAACGGTATTGAGACGGAAAAATATTTATTCATTGTAATTCACCATAGAAGTCATCTGAGTAATCTGATTTATCTTAAAATTGAAATGCGGCTTGGTCACTGACATTTGCTACACAGATGTTATTTAGGCGTTCTAGTTCTGAGTTTTGGGACACATTCATGAATATAATTCTCCTTAGAATATTTCCACTATGGAATATTTATTCATAGAAAATGCTTATAAAATTAAAGAAAAATTTCCGGAGAATCTCTCCTGGTCCGATGTGGATGTCAGTTTCGTGGATGCCAGGACTCAGCGGTGTTTCTTTCAGGCATACATCCGGGGGGGGGGGGGCGCCCCCCCCGGATGTATGCCTGAAAGAAACACCGCCCCCAGGAGACATTTTATGTTAACCTAGTTTCTATTTATGTGACACAGCATTTAAATATATTTATATAGAGCAAATAGAAAACTTACAAACTGGGGCCCGGTACTGGACCGCAGCACGGTGGTTGAGAAAAACTGCTCTTTACTATATTACATAGTACGAGAAAGTAAAAATAGAACCAAACTTTTCTTGCAAAAATAACCCACAAAAATTGTCAAAATTTAAAATAAAAGACTAAAAATGCTTTCTGAAATGCATTAATTAAATGCTGGTTTTTATACATAATTTTTGACGATGAAACGTATAAGACCAACCCCAATACTCTAAAACTCACCGTTCTCGAGATATAAGTTTTTGGAGAAGTAGTAAACGTTTCAAAATATGCATTCAAACTGCGGATATTTATATATATAATGAAGAAAAGTATGTATGCATATATGTATGTATGTATGTATGATCCAACATCACGGGAATTGAACCGAATTTGATGAAATTTGGTGGGTAGTCTTGAAATAGTCCCACTTAAAATTTAGTCCATGTTTCGCGTTTCTAACACTAGGGGTTGTCGCGATATAAAAAAAAAACGAAACTTTCGTTTATCTCATCATCAAGGGAGAACAGCTGCACCGAATTTAATGAAATTTTGTGGGTAACTTTGAAATAGCTCCCTATAAATTTAGTCCAAGTTTCGAGTTTCTAAGACCAGGGGTTGTCGGATATTAATGGAAAACAAAAATTTTTCCAAGGAGCTCTACTCTCTAACTCCATGATTCCCAACAAAAATGGTTGGAAATCGTTGGTTTAAAATGCGAAAGTCAGTTAAATCTCTGAGTTTTGTGGGAATTTATTGAACGTATTAGTTAGTCACTTTTGAAAATCGCAGGTTTGAAATATGAATTTAAATGGAAACTCTTATTTTTCACAGGCTTACTCAACAAATTTTATTAATTTGAATAATAAATAAATGAATATAAAAATATCTATCTATCTATCTACATATATAAAGAAGAAAAGTATGTATCTGTGATCCAATGGATCTGATTGGCCAAAGAGTGGCCAATCAGATCCATTTTTTTTTCTTGATAATGCAATGAATTTACTTCTTTTACAGTGAAAAAACAATGTATACGATTCACGGCCCTATATGTTCCAGTGTAATTTTTATCAGAGTTTTGTAACGTAAATACCGAGCAACGCCGGGTAATCGCTGCTAGTACTATATATAATACAAATAAGTAAGCGCGCCATTTTCGGTAATTGGACTCAGTTCAATAGATTGCGAAAGAGAAAGTACTACTTTATATCTCGGGAACCGCGCATGTAGCTCTTAAACATAGGTGTTCATTCATTTCTGTTTATCACCACATCACATGCCCTTCTCAGTTACTATATACTATAGGGAGAGTATTGCAAGGATACAAAATCTGACTTTTCCTACGAACTAAAAACTTCTAGCTCATGGGGGAAATAATACAAAAAATAGGAAAATCCTTATGATTCGATCTCGCTAAAAATGAATCAATCGGCCTTTTCACATTGCCAAAACACAAATTATCACACTGTAATTCATACACTTCGAAATACCCGGCGTGATCAGGGTCCTAAATAAGTGCCCTTACCGATGTACTAATTATTATTTCAATTTTTATTTAAAAACTACCCAACATACTTCGCTGGAATATTTTTACACATTTTACGTGATAATTTGGATATTTCTTAAACTTTTGAAGCAATTTGTGAATTTTAACTCAGCTTAAAAAATGTTTGAAAAATTAAGTCCCATAGGGTTATTTCATTTTTTTTCAACCCGGGTTCAATCCAAAACTAATTGGGTGATATTATTCCTTTTCATTCCCAAACATCCCATAAAACGCCTCAACAACATACTAAAATGCCATTTCCATAAAGTCATTTTTAAGGAAGTTATCGTGCGAACCGACGGACAGACAGAATGACAAAAACCATAAACACTTTTCAACTATGTTGGAAAGTATTAAAAAGGTTGATTGCATCTAATGAAAGATTGATTACAAAATCGCAAAAGACTAAAAAAATTAAAATAAAATATCATAAAAAATCTTTTTAAGTTACACTACACTGTTTTAGTAAAATGCACTAAAAAGTAAAAAATAATTTTTAGTTATCACAAAATTCTTGGGCATATGCGATTGAAAATAAAACCGTGAGGCGCCCAGAAGTTTAAAGAACAATAGAAGTGATAACATAGAAATGACATATATAAGAATGACGGATTGTTAAATCAAAATTGTCAAAAAAAAAAAAAAAAATTAAATTAATTTAATGTTCTTACATATGTCATTTTTGTGTTATTACTTCCATTGTTCTTTAAAATTTTGTTAATATCTAAATACAAATCTTTTATGGGCGTCCCGCGGTTTTATTTTGAGTCGCATATGACCAAGAATGTTATAACTAAAAATTATTTTTTACTTTTTAGTGCATTTTACTAAAACAGTGTAACTTAAAAAAATATTTTTATAATATTTTATTCATCAGTACTGATATCTAGGTGACTTTCCATTACTGCATAGCAGGTTACATGTAAATTGGTTTGTACTATCGTTAGTGTTTTGGAAATTTCACAGTTCTTAAGTGTGCTTAGAATGTATGTTGTTAAGTAAACAAAAATTTGTAAAATTAAGAATTTTTAAGAATTTGTGTGGTAAGAAATGTATTTATATTCATTTCACACGTTTGAAATTTGCTCGAGATTGCTGAGATGATAATGATAATCTATATAAATAAAAAGAAAAATCTATGTTTGCCTTTTCGTTCGCGATGCTGCGCGATATTTACCGTCCTTACAGGACTGAGATTTTGCACACAGCAACATCCATATATGAACTGGTGCATCTCAAAGCCCTTTTGCCAAATTTTTAATTAGATTTTCTTAAATTAAATTTTAAAACTCTTTTAATATGTTCAATTCGGTCATTCACCGCCAACAATGAGCAACATTTTTTCCCCAGGCGCGCATCCTTTAAACACGTGACTGACAACACAATAGTATTTAATCATTGTTGTAGAATAGATAAAAATGAGTCCAAAATCCAGCTTCACAACCCAAAATGGAGTATGTTGTCTACCATGGGTTATTTTTGTAACTAACAGCCGTTTTAACCTTAAAAAAAAAAAAAAAAAAAAAAAATAATAATAATAATAATAATAATAATAAAACTAAGCAAGGAGTTTTTAAAAACTAAGAATTAAAACAAAATGAGTTGCGGCTGCTGCGTCACTGAAATAAGGGAGAAATGTTCCATATGCAGTAAAACCCGAAGTCTCCAAATTTGGAAAAATACCGGTTCCTGAAGCCGCCAGAAGAAGCTAACGTCAAAAACCAGTTATTTAGAGACTAGAAGTTTGCTCGGGTCCAATTAAAAAAATTACCCAGCCCCAAAATATTAAGGTTTGACTGGGCCAAAGCCCAAGAATTTTTTAAAATAATTCACTCGAGCCTGACCCGTCCCGAAAACACTCAAAGCCAACTTCGGTATGCCGTCAAATAAGTAAGTCTTCCAATTTTTTATCTGAAATTATAAATTTTATGTATCTAGTTCTAATTTATCCATCTGCGTTCTCCGTGCAGAGTAAACTTTTATCCGCTAATTGAAAATTTTGTTTCATATATAATTTCAAATTTTCCTGTTTCAATTTTGATCTCTTTTTGGCTTTTTTATTTATTTTGACCTGGCCCAACCCGACTCGAATATAATAAAACATGGCCCGAGTCCGGCCCGTGGTCAAGTCGAGACTAAGCCCATGTGTCAAGTCTGAGCCCGTACTAACCTCTAACTTAGCCCTCTTGAGATTGATACTTAAAACTAACCCCCCCCCCCCCACCTCAAATTGAATTTCAAAATACGCCACTGTATGTCTGTAATGAAAGTAATAATGCAGAATCATCGCATAGGCATTTTAAACGTTACGTCTTTAAGCTTGTTGAAAGGATTACAGCAACAGCCACGAAATTGGCAATTAAGAGCATCCCTTTCGGTGGAAGGGGAAAAAAGTAAAAGAAAATGAGGAAATGACGTCTACAGATAAATTAAAGCAACCCTATCACGTCGCCAAACTAAATTTGCAACCCCAACTTTAAATGCTTTAAAATAAGTGATAGTTTTTATGAGTAAAATTTACTTTGTTTCTTATAAACACATTTCCGCTCTAGAATAGATATAAGTGGAGACCTACAAAATGGAAATTACCTACAGTTGCAAAGAGAGAAAGAAAGAAAAAAAAAATCAAGCGAATTTTGAGAAGCGAAATAAACCTGCGAATTTTAGGGAATAAACCGGAAAATTTGGAAACTAATTGGGATGCAATAGGAAGAAACGTAAAAAAAATTGGAAAATAGGAAAAATAGGAAAATTTCGTTTCTCGTATGCACCTGGCTAATGCGACACATTACGCAGTTTAAACTTTAATGACGGATCGCCATTTAGATAAATTTACTAAATCTTTGTATTAGTTTAAAGTCTATTGAAATAACATATTTGAAAATTTAAAATTTCAAAATTTTCGCTGAAATGATCAAATTATATTAGTCACAAAAATTATTAAAATGTTACTGGTGCTAAATTGATTTCTTATTATTGTTCAATATTAATAAATGAATATGAATGAATAAGAATCACCAATGAATCACTTTGTAAGAAGTATTTTATCGGTCGGAGTGTTTAACTTTTAAAATAGTTGTAATGCCAGAAATGTAAAGTAATAAATATTTGGAAGGATTAAAAAATAATGGAACCAGGAATGCCGGCGGATTATCCCCACGCTAAGCAGATGGGCGATAGTATACAGGTGGCCCCATATCTTACATACCACGCCCATGTTTACATACCACGCTAAGCCGTTTGGCGGCAACCGAGACGGCGACGCCATGTCTACGGATTAGCCCTCAGCTCTACATTTCAGCACGTGGACCGCCGACCGAAAAAGGGATATAAGTGAGAGTTGCTCGAAGTGAGAGTCAGAATTGGTCAAGGCAGGCTGTTGGAGTGAGACTAGTCAAGAAGAAGCGACGGTAGCAGAGTTAAGAGTGGTGTGTGCGTCTCTGATATAGGAATTCGAAGGAGAGCTCATGGCCATCTGGTATTGCAAGTGTAAAGTGTGACAAAGCATCGGTGTTACCCAAGTTATATGAAAGAAGATCAGGTACCGTACAATTAAACTATATGAGGATAACCTCTGTGTCTAAATTTGTGTTTTTAAGGAAAAGCTAATTAATGCATCCCACCACGTGCTCCAACCAAATATCAATTCATCTGGCATTACACCCCCCGAACTACCATTGAGATGTATTCCACTATTGTGATATTTATTTAATTTGTAAAACTAAAGAGTGTAAATTGAGTATGTGATAAATAAATGTTTGTTCCTTTACTATTAACCTTAATTTTTAGTTTGTTAACTTAGTATCCCGTTAAGCACAGAAATAGGTGGGTTTTGCGGCCACCAACGCAATGTACACAGCAGTAAGTTTTAGAACAGATTACATGTATAATTAATATACTAATAAATAATTAATTTTAATGTAAAATGCATTTTTGACAATATTAATTTTAATCAACAAAAATAAGAATCGGCACATTTGGTGCTCGTGACTTTAGCAGTAACGGGAATAAAATAAGGATTTATGAAATTAATAAAAATAAAAGGAATAATAATAATAAAAAATAAATATTGATAAGGTTGGACAACTGGTGGCGACATAGATGATTGTGAAAATATTGTGCACAATTCTCATTTCTCCTTATGTTATATGTATGATTATGTAAAGTTTTATCAATGAAATGGAAAAAATGGTTCTTCTAAATGAGATCGAAGGTATAATTAGAAAAATGGGATATAGGAATGGGACCAGTTAAAAAAGTGGTGAAAAGTTCAATAAATATCAATTAAAAATTATAGTAAATTGGATAGAAATAATAAAAATATGGATATTCCAGTAATGCAGATCCTGCCATTATTTAGTGGGAGTAAGGAGGAAGATATAAATTTCTTTATAAAACAATTTGATGAATTAGCGGAGTTAGCAAGTTGGAAGGAAGAGCATAAAGTGGCTATCATTAAAACCAGATTAAAAGATAAGGCTATGCAGTTTTTAATTCAAAACCCTGAATTACAAAACGAAAAGGAGTTTGATAAAATAAAAATATTACTAATAAATAAATTTTCAAACAGAATAACGATAACGCAAGAACAGGACGCTTTCAATAAAATAAAACAAACGCCTGATATGTCAGTGGACGAGCTTGTGCTAAAAATAAAAAACGCAGCGCGTAAATTTTTGAACCTTAAGGATACAACAGATGGAGAGGTAGAGAAAATAACCAATAAAATAATGTTGGGAAAATTCATTAGCGCATTACGCCCTGATTTGGCAATTGAAGTGAAGAAAAAAGATCCGCAGCGGTTTGAAGATGCCATAAAAGATGCCGAACTGTTTGAAATAATTCTTAATGATAGGACTCCAGAAGAATCACATAACGAACTGAAAGAAATGTTACTTACAACACAGGTTCAAGATTTGACTTTAGAAATTAATAAATTAAAATTGCAAAATATACCAAATCAATCCATGGAACGAGCTGTTTTTTGCATAGGGTGCGGAAAAAATGGACATTATTTCTCAGATTGCTGGTACAATGAGTGTAATACTGCATTTGCAAGGAATCCCAAACGAATGAATTATCAGCAATATGGGTTGGAGCAAACAAATTATATCAGAGGAAACAGAAACGAAAATCTCAGAAATTTTGAACGAGGAGGATATGATAGAAATAATAGGGAATATCAAGGAAATAATAATGATCAAAGAAATTATTACGATCAATTAGAAACCAACGTAGAAAATAGAGAGAGGCAAAGTATAAGAGGAAATTTTAGGGGGCGCAACGGAAGAAATATAAGATCAAACACATATGAGAGAAACAATAATAATAGTAATTTAAACTAAGAGCTGGAATTTGGGACCAAGGAACGAATCGTACAAATTCCAGAGAAATAAATAAATTCGGTTCACAAACATATAGAAATAACAAAAATGGAGATGACTGGCAAAACTATACAAATTTGAAGAGAGGACAATATTATGAAAATAATGATAAAGCAAAATATGATACCAAAAGTATCCTTTCAAGCGAATGTGAAAACGTATCTAGCCCACAATTACCGATGGTAGAAATAGATTGCAAAGGAATAAAAATAATAAGTGTAATTGATAGTGGGGCTCAAGTTAGTATTATAGATTTGGAAACATTTCAAAAACTAAAACAGAATAGAAATGTAAAAATAAAATACATAACCAGAAGAGTAATACTTCAGACGTTTACTAAAGAAAATATAGAATTTTTAAATTGCATTCAATTTTCATTTAGAATTGGGGAAAAGGCATGCAAAAATTATTTTTTCGTGACAAAACAGAAATTTCAGGGGCAATATAAAATGCTTTTAGGCTACGACTTTTTATCCTCACATAAAGCAATTTTAAATACAAAAGATAACGAAGTACAATTTGGGAATACTGCGATTAAATTGTATAAAAGTGAAAATACAAACCCAATACAGAATTCAAAACAAAAACCACAAAGCCAGGGATTTCGTGATGAAAATAGATATAATAGTAATTATGAAAATTATAATACTGATGACGACGAATATGAGGAAATAAATAGTTGTTATAATGAATCCAATAATGAGAATGAAGATAGAATAAGCGATGATAATGATGACGACGAATATGAGGAAATAAATAATTGTTGTAATGAATTCAATAATGAGAATGAAGGTAGAATAAGCGAGGATAATGAAAGCGATAACGATAGAAAAAACTCTAATATGCAAAATTGTAGCACTCGCGATAATGTAAATGATGAAAAATGGTTACCAAGTTCTAATGAAAGTAATAAGAATAAGAATGTTAAAAAGAAAAAGGAAAAGCAGATTTTCGCTAAATTGAAAAGAAAAATAACATTAAAGCCAGGGGAGTCAGAAATAGTCCAATTGATTTTGTCACAGGAATTAAATGAGGGACAGGATGTTTTATTTTCTCCAATAAAAATGGCAAGAACATTAATCACGGATGAAGCGATCCAAAGTATAGAAAATAAAAATAAGATTAGAATGTTGTTATACAATGAAAAAAATTGCCAAATTACACTTAATAAAAATATGAACGTGGGTATAATAACAGAACAAATCGAAATTGTTGATACAAAAAATAAAAGCAGTAAACCCACGTTGGAAATTAATAATATTCAAAATTTAAATAAAACAGATTATCAACAAATTCGGGAATTAAGAAAGAAAGAAATATCTCCAGACGATTTTCAAGTACAGCACTTAAATAAGGAAGATAGAAATAAAGTTATTGCATTAATGATGACCAATACAGAGGTTTTTTCAAAGTCATATGCTACCCTAGGTAAAACATCAGCAATAGTACCGAAAATCGAACTTATGCACAATTATCCTATTCAGAGTCGACCATACCCAATTCCGAGAGCAGTACGAGAAATTGCGCAAAAAGAAATTAGGGAATTATTGGAAAATGACATTATTGAAAGTTCACAAAGCAAGTACGCTAGTCCCATTATTCTTGTAAAGAAACCAAGTAAACCAAATGAAGAACCTAAATATAGACTTGCTATTGATTATAGGGCCATAAACGCGTATTTACCACTTTTGCCAATAAACTTACCAAAGGTGAAGGATATATTACAAAATATCGCTGGTAGTAAAATTTATACAGTTATGGATTTGAAGGCGGCGTTTTTTCAGATCGAACTAAGAAAACAAGATAGAAAGGCCTTAACGTTCACAACTTTTATGGGAAATTTTAATCCTAAAAGAATTCCGTTTGGTCTTAAAAACTCAGGAGCATATTTTCAACTTTTAATGAACAAAGTGTTAGGAGATCTATCAGAGTTAAAAATATACTTTTACTTAGATGACTTAGTCATATGCGCACAAAATAACGACGAAATGTTAGAGAAAATCAAAATTGTTTTCCAAAGATTGAAAGAAAATAATTTAACACTCGACCCGGCGAAGTTACAGATATGCAAATCGCAAATTGAATTTTTAGGATATAAAGTAAATGCGAATGGTATAAGCCCATCAATAAAAAACTGTGCAAAAGTGCAAAATTTCAAACAACCCCAAAC
This sequence comes from Amaurobius ferox, assembly GCA_951213105.1. Lineage (NCBI taxonomy): Eukaryota > Metazoa > Arthropoda > Arachnida > Araneae > Amaurobiidae > Amaurobius > Amaurobius ferox. Next base: position 131,413,283 of record OX578139.1, read on the forward strand.
GGTTAAACAAGTAAAAAGCTTTCTTGGGACAACAAACTATTTTAGAGGTCTGATAAAAAATTATGCACAAATTGCAGAACCGTTGGTAAATTTGACAAAAAAGAATGTTAGGTTCGAGTGGAATAATGAATGTAGAAAAGCTTTTGAAAAATTAAAAAATGCAATTTTTAAAGAACCAGTTGTAAGACAGCCTGATGAAGTAAACCCGTTTGCATACCTGCCAACTTTTACGCATTATGCGTAAAATTTACGCATTTTAACTGCTCTTTACGCTTTTACGCATTTCTTGCTGTATTTTACGCATTTCCGCATTTATTTGAATTTTTTAACATTAATAGGAAATCAATCTCCGGCGAAATTCTCCGGCTTTTTATGTTTGAAATTTATCAAATAACCAGACATAGTATAATTCCTCGGAAACACCGCATTTCCTCTTTTTTAACACTAATATCTACCATTTCCGGGATCGTAGCAAATCTATAATAAAATGCAGGGTAATGCCAATCAAATTAACGGAGATTTACGGCCGCGTGGAACGTAAATTAAGATCTCGATCGCTTATTTTATAAAAGTAATAAATATACTTCTTCAAAGGTTATCTAATTCAGCATAAATCGCTAAAATGTTATTTTGTTCATTAATTTCGTATAAATACTGCGATTGCGCAATTCAGTTTGTTCTCATGAATCGCCGAGAGTACAATAGTATCTTTTTCCATCCATCTCAATCTTCTAAATATTGCATTTTTAATTGACTAAACTAGCTTATTTTCATATTCTAATTAATTATTACTGTTAATTTCTTAATTATTTTCGCATAAACAGTGCGATTACGCAATTCAGTTACTTCGTGTGAATTACTGAGCGTGCGTTAGTATCTTTTTCCATCCATGTCCATCATTTAAATGTTGCATATTGGATCGACTAAACTAGCTTATTTTCATATTCTGATTAATTATTACGGTTAATTTCTTAATTATTTTCACATAAACAGTGCGATTGCGCAATTCAGTTACTTCACGTGAATTGCCGAGAGTACGTTAGTATCTTTTTTCATCCATCTCCATCATTTAAATGTTGCATATTAGAGCGACTAAACTAGCTTATTTTCATATTATGGCTAATTTTTAAGTCAATTTTTTAATTATATTTGCATAATATAATTTTTTCTATTTAAAAAATGGGTATAAACTCTGTGAAGGGATATTTTCCAAAAAGTGGTATTAAAGCAATGATTTAGGCAAATAAAAGGGAAACCATTTTGGCAGGAATATAATTCAGTGCTATATATATATTTTTTTAATTAAAGATCAATATTTGTTACTCTCGTTAGTGAAAACCTGTGTTTTGCCAAACATAAATATTTGTCTTCATTATAAAGTAATTCTCACCGGATAAAACCTTTATATATTTTTTGCTTTATAATTTATTGACCTGAAATTTTATAAAATTGGTGTCCTGAATTTTCATATTCTACCAGTAAACCTGATATTTAATGCAGTATTTTTTAATGCAGGTATGTGTATATAGTTGAATTTATTAGAAATGTCGTTTGCGCGTGTAGTTTAAAAAAGAAATCATTATAAATGTCATTCACGCAAAATTTTACACATTCCAATTTTCCCAGGTTGGCAGGTATGCGTTTGTCTTAACTACGGATGGCTCAGGTAAGGGAATTAGTAGTATTTTGATGCAAAGGGTAAATGGAGTCGATCATGTTATCGAATTTTATTCAAGACCTGTGAACCCGGCAGAGAAGCGTTATCCTGCAATAAAGCTAGAATTGCTAGCTATACACGCATCCTTACAACACTTCAGAGAATATCTGTTCGGAAGGAGTTTCACCTTGCTGAGTGACGCAAAATCCCTTATGTACCACATAAAATTAGATAAAATGCCAAATATCATATCGAGGTGGCTAATTGACATAAGTCAGTATGATTTTAAATTCAAATATCAAAAAGGTGAAAATAACGCAAGTGATTATTGCTCGAGATATGTATTTGACAATGATAACCAAATCAAATATGTAAATACTTTAATTAAAAATTATGAGATAAATGTGGAGAAAATATTAGAGCAACAAATGGTAGATGAAAAATTAAGTAAAATTAGAGAGGAATTACAAAAAGGAAGAAACCGATATCACAATAACAAGGTATACTATATTGATAGCCAAAATAAACTGTTAATGGTAAAGAAGGAAAATAAAAGACAAACGTATAGGAAAATAAATGAGAGTAAGATTGTAATACCGCACTCGCTAAAGGGAAAGATAATAGAGATAGCACATTTCCCTCATTTCGGAGTAAAAAAGACATACCAATTACTTTCAAGAAAATATTTTTGGATAGGGGCTTTCCAAGACGAGGAAAATTTTTGTAAGTCTTGTAATCAATGCTTATTAGTAAAACACAAAAATATACCACCAGCCAGACTTCAGGCTATGCCAGAAATATTAAAACCAGGAATATATTTACAACTGGATTGCGTAGGAAAACTACCGCGCAGTAATGGAGGAAATAATTTTGTAATTACAATTGTAGACATGTTTTCACGATACTTTGAGGCCTATGCAGTCAGAGACATTACTGCTAAAACAATAGTGAATAAGCTAACAAACTTCGTGACAACTTATGGAGTTCCAATTATTATTCAAAGCGATAATGCTCAAATTTTTAAAAGTAAAGAATACATAGATTTTACAAATGCATTAAATATTGAAAGGCGATACAGTTCGGTTTATTTCCCAAGTTCTTTAGGTCGTTGTGAAAGAATACACAGAGACATGAAACAATGTATAATGTGTTTGTCAAAGACTACGTTTGAATGGGATGAATCTTTAAAATGGTTTAAGTTTTATGTGAATAACACTATTAACAGTAATACAGGATTTGAGCCTTCATTCCTGTTCTATCTTAGAGATTTATCATTGCCATTTGAAAATATTAAACAAACAAACATACCAAGTAAGGAAGAAATAGATATAATGTATAGTGATGTAAATAATTATAAAAATTATGTGGCACAGCATTTAAAAAATATAGATAAAGTCGTGAAAGACGCATCGGAACAACAAAAGCTGATAAATGACAAACAAATAAAGAAATATAAAATAGTGAGAAAAAACGATATATTTATAGGAGCGACAGTGTACCTAAAAAAGTTCCTAAAACCAAGGGTATTAGAGGATCGATATGATGGACCATTTAGAATTACGAAATTAGTCCGAAATAATAATGTTATAATATGTCTTAAAAGTGATGAAAATAAAACTTATAAAGTGCACATAAATAAATTATACATGGCAGCGGAGCGAAAACAATATTTGAAAGATAGTGACGAAAGCGAATCAAACCACACACACACACAGGACAAAGAAAAAAATCAAAATGAGAAAGTGATTAGAAATAATGATCAAAGTCAAATTAAGGAAGGGAAGGTCACTAAAGAAAAGCAATTAAACTGTGAAAATAATAGAAATGATGATGAGGTTTGTTATAATACCAGAGGGTATAATTTTCGCCCTCGAATTGTTGTAAATAGTAATTTCATAAAACAAAGAATATGAAAAATATGTAAAAAGTTTGTAATTAATGTCATAAATAGAAAGTGATAATTGAGTGTATATGTATATGTTTTTATGTTTTAAATTGTGGATAGGTATATTTCAAAAAGTATGCTATGTATTTCTGACATTACATATATGGCAAGTTCAAAAAAAAAAAAAAAAAAAAAAAAAAAGTGAAATAACAAAGTAATTTATAAATAATATGGTGGTATGGAATTCAACCATAACCAAGAATCGGAAGTTGATAGTTGCACTACTACAATATGTTACAAAATGAAATGATAACAAGAAAATGTATAATAATAATAAAGTAATGAATGCTGTTATGTAATGATATGTCGTATGTAAATAATTATGTGAAAGGAGAAATGAAAATTATGCATTGCAAATAATATATATCAAAATTTACAATTTAATAATAATGTGAATGTTGGTAATCCTCATGTAATTTATGGTACATTATGTCAATTATGAATAATGGACTAACTTGACAGGGAACTATCAAGAAACTACAACGAACTATCAAAGCTATGAGTTGTACGAGGCTAAAAAGTGGAACTCAGCCTTTCTCACGATGGATGAACTTATGTGTTTGCGAGGAACCATTGTGAACTTAATTTCTTACCACTGGGGTGAAACTGTGGGAGAGTAACTTTTGGACTTTTTTTTCGCGGGGGGGGGGGGGGGGGGTGAGAATGTAATGCCAGAAATGTAAAGTAATAAATATTTGGAAGGATTAAAAAATAATGGAACCAGGAATGCGGGCGGATTATCCCCACGCTAAGCAGATGGGCGATAGTATACAGGTGGCCCCATATCTTACATACCACGCCCATGTTTACATACCACGCTAAGCCGTTTGGCGGCAACCGAGACGGCGACGCCATGTCTACGGATTAGCCCTCAGCTCTACATTTCAGCACGTGGACCGCCGACCGAAAAAGGGATATAAGTGAGAGTTGCTCGAAGTGAGAGTCAGAATTGGTCAAGGGAGGCTGTTGGAGTGAGACTAGTCAAGAAGAAGCGACGGTAGCAGAGTTAAGAGTGGTGTGTGCGTCTCTGATATAGGAATTCGAAGGAGAGCTCATGGCCATCTGGTATTGCAAGTGTAAAGTGTGACAAAGCATCGGTGTTACCCAAGTTATATGAAAGAAGATCAGGTACCGTACAATTAAACTATATGAGGATAACCTCTGTGTCTAAATTTGTGTTTTTAAGGAAAAGCTAATTAATGCATCCCACCACGTGCTCCAACCAAATATCAATTCATCTGGCATTACACCCCCCGAACTACCATTGAGATGTATTCCACTATTGTGATATTTATTTAATTTGTAAAACTAAAGAGTGTAAATTGAGTATGTGATAAATAAATGTTTGTTCCTTTACTATTAACCTTAATTTTTAGTTTGTTAACTTAGTATCCCGTTAAGCACAGAAATAGGTGGGTTTTGCGGCCACCAACGCAATGTACACAGCAGTAAGTTTTAGAACAGATTACATGTATAATTAATATACTAATAAATAATTAATTTTAATGTAAAATGCATTTTTGACAATATTAATTTTAATCAACAAAAATAAGAATCGGCACAATAGTTACAAATTAAATTACAATTTATTTTTGGAATTCATTTTTATATTTACTTACATATAATGAAAATGTGACACAATTTAAATACTTTTCTTGGATCTAACAAATAACTCAATTTTCCATGCTTCAACTATTTACGATTTCGAATGCAAAAAGTAAATATTAGTTTCTGGTCATATTCATTTCTTTTCCAATGCAAAATGAAATAACTGAAAATTCCATCTCCAAAAGAACCCGGTTTATTCCCGGGGATAAACCGTGTTTTTCCCTGTCTTTCCGACTCTAAAAATACCAGATTTTGATCTTAGAGACCCAACACAACATATTTAAAAGAATGGAACTTAATGTCACAAAAATGCCGTTTCAAGATATTAAAAATATTAACTTGCATAAAAACTTGTATTATATACTCGTTTTAAGTATAAGGCAAATTGCGAACATAACTCATATTACTTGGATAACAACTTAAATACATCAGTAAAACTGTCCTCACAGACCGACTTTTTGTCTGATATTTATTGCTTTTCATATACGCGTTTCCGGCGCTCCTGATGTCGATTCCTACTAATTAGATTATCCTTTACAGCGATGTTTTTCTATTATCCCGCTTTGCTGCAAAGCCCATTATCCTGACATTTTAAATTCTCTGCTAGGGGCACTGCAATAACTTTTATTCCATCGGGCATGTTTATTTTAATATATACGTGTATTTAACGTATGCACTTATGAACCTTCCTTTACAAAGTTATTGGGGTGCTTAAGGATTTTCTTAAGAACTCTTATGTATACAGTTTGTACACAGAATTATAAATCATTATTTCTTATTCTTTTAAATGTACTTTAAAAGTTTTAATTTTGAAATTTTTTAGAATGGACACGAGAAATGTAAAGCTCTGCACATGCCGTATACAGATAGCAGACACAAATGTCTAAAATAAAAATGTATTGTAAACGGCACCAGAGAATCTTGAAAATATATGAGCACGTATCCCAGATGTACGCACAACCCCAGCTCGAGAGATGTAGCTCTAAAGAATTCTTCATATCGTACATTTCAAAAGGCGCGTGACAAGTAGATAAGACGATCATTTTTTCTACGAATTCATTTTCGTTTAGTCCAAAATTGAATTTCCGACCGCAATTTCTGCGAATACTCTCCTTGCCTAGAAGGCGCAACGGCCTCTTCACCCAACCCAATGAAGTGGAAAATTGCTGTTACATGGAAAAGAACACTCCAAGAAACCGGATACGAAGAGTAGAAAACAAGCATGCCATTCCCCCCCCCCCCCACTTCTAATTTCTTTTCTACTCCTCTCTCCACCTTTCACGAAGTGTTGTTGACGTAATCAGCCAAAACAAACAAGCGATTTGTTTTCAAGCGGCTGAACTTGCTACATAAAATTCCGCAGAGCGAATACATTGGTTCTAAATGGAATACTGGATTCAAGCACACGTAGCAGTCACAGGATCTCAAGCGAGCGAAAAGAGGTTTACGGATGATACTTTTAAAACCATTTTGGTTGTGGTTGGCAGCGATTTGTATTCAACTCGGTGTGATCAGCACTGATGAATGGGATGGATCTCAATTTCAAGAACTCTTCAATTAAAAGCAATAAAGTAGTCACCTGGTTATCCCTTCACCATTATTTGCACCATGTTTTCGCGAATTTTACAACTTGTCAGTAGGCTGGGCAGGGCAGGGCTGGATGAAGACCTTTTCAGTTTAAGGCCTTAACTACTGACATTTTTTATGCCCCCCATCCCTCTGATATATAATCCAAATTTTAAGAAATATACTGGCATGTATTTTCAACTTACTTCTGTGATTTTAAATTTAAATATCTTTTGATCAATGTATAAAATGAATAATGAGGCAGTTATGGCGTAATGTGTATTATGAAAAGGAGAAAAATTTATAAAATTAAAATTATTAGATTTATTTATTTTAAAATACTATAAAAAGAAATAGGGTTTAATGGTTTTTGTGGATGCTACATAACAAATTTGATTGGGGCTATAGAGGATTTTGCACCTCAAATGGACTTTAAGGCCCTCAAACTACAATTCCAGTACTATTATTGAAAACAAAATTAGGATCGTAGAAAGGAATAAAATTAAAGGTCTCGAGCGATAGGGGATTATAATTAATATAAATTCTAACAGGGATCAAAGAAGGTTTTCTAAGAAATGTAGGATTTTATTCTTATATAACTGTTTTTAGTAGTGTTTAATAATTCCTCTGTCATAAATAACAAGAAAGATCAATCATGCATAAAGTAATGATTATGAAACACTTTTCAACTTCAATGCAATTTTATTTAAACATCTCTAAAATGCGATACATTCCTCGGTAATATTTTTGAAATTATCACAATGCTACATTAATTTATTATATTTGAAAACTTAAAATTTCATCGAAAAAAATGAACTTCATTCAAATGACGGCATTGAAATATAAATTGCCTGGCTTACACATCTCTAAAATGCGATACATTCCTCGGTAATATTTTTAAAATTATCATAATACTACAATAATTTATTATATTTGAAAACTTCATCGAAAACAAATGAAATTTTTTCAAATGACGACATCGAAATATAACACGCCCGACTCTCTCTATAAAAGCAGCATTTCATTCATAAACTTTTTTCCATTCATCACAATACTATAATAATTTATTTTATTTAAAAACTTGAGACCATGGAGGTGCAAGTAATTTAACTCTATGCTTAAAACTCATCGAAAAACTCGTCTTCTTCTCTGTAAAATCAATGAATTTCATTCATATCAGCTATATTGCAGACTCCATGAGCTAAATAATTTTGTGTTAAAGAAATGCAGTAATTCTTATACAACTCATTCTACATCTTTTGGTGTTTACATTCTCCATAAGTGAAAATTAGACTTCGTAGTAGAAATAATCAAAGTTTGATGATCATTTAAACTCAAATATATTGTTATTGCGTTGTTTCAGTATGTAGATGCACAGAATTTAAGCAAAAATAAAGCGATTTTAGGACGGATACAACACTCAATATGAATTAAAAAGAATTTTAAAAATCACGATTTGGACACAAGATGGATGTCATATTTTATTTTGAAGTTGGTCACGTGATCTCTTCATATAAAAGGTGTAATTATGCTGAATTTTTTTTATATATTTTATGGGATAATTTGAATATTTCCTAAAACTTTCGAAGCAATTTGTGAATTTTAAATTCGCTTAAAAAATGTTTGAACAATTAGATCCCTTAGGGTTCAATGTATTTCATTTTTTCAGCCCGGGTTCAATCCAAAACTAAGTGGGTGATATTATTCATTTATATTCCCATAGGTCCCACAGACCGTCTAAACAACATACTAAAATTTCATTTTGATAAAGTCATTTTTACGGCAGTTATCGTGCTAACGGACAGACAGAATGAACAAAGTCATAAAATTTTTACAACTATATTGTAAAGTGTTAAAAACAATTTATACATAGAAAGAAAAATTAGAGATCAACATGTGTATTTCTTTCATATTTAATAATTCACTCATCATATACATGAAATCTTATCATTTCTTATAACATACTAGTTAAAATAACTATCCCATGAAAATTTAAACTATTATTTTTTTTACTGCAAATCAAGTAATAAACTATCGTACAAGTATAAAAGGCTCATCTATTATGAAATTGTTAATTGTATTTTACAAGAGTAAACAAGAAATAAAAAAAAAATTACATAAAGCTGTAATTATTGAACATACACAATACCTCCATGTTGTCTTATTATGTCTTGGACTTAATGATTTGAATATAAATGCATTCCAGTTTGGGTCTTCCTTTAACCATCCAACAAATTATTAATATAGATCATGATATGGGGGGGGGGATGCAAGTTAGATGTCTTTAGTGTCAACAGAAAAATGTAGGGACATAATTTTAAAAATCACTAGTTTATTATTCGGAAATGATACGAAGAAGAGCAGTTTTTTTCTGAATGTATGAAAAAGTCTTGTAATAAGTTTTCAACAGATAGTGCATTAAAAGACACCAGAGTACAAATGTTTTGTGTGGGTACAGCTAATAGTTTGAATTACGTTATGATCATGTAAAGAATATTATAGCATATATTAACACAGATTAGACCTGTTGTCAACATGACACATTTCTTTAACAAACACAAAATCTTATTATCTTATATAATAAGAGAAGATGTTTTATCTTTCTGTTTGTGTGTGTGTCGTCCGCAGCGGAACATGTACGCTTTGGACAGCCGCGACATTCGGTATTGGGTTAGCTGAACTCCCGGTACGACAGACCTCGGCGAAATGTTTTAAAAATTCGAATTAATTTTTTAATTATCTTATGTTGAAGCACGATTTTGAGCGATCTTCACACAAATCGATTCCTTAGCGATCAAAAATATTATTACAGTATTTCCATTTTGAAATCATTGGAGAGAGTTCTGTTCTTCCGATCGACCTTTAACGATTTTTGAGTCAAATCTGTAGAACGATTCCTTCATCTGTGTTTATTTTATTTTATTTTATTTTTAAATATATCGAATGTTTTATTATTTATGCATGTTTTATTTTTTTATTTCGTCGCATTCTAAAAAGGAAAATTAGCACAATTCTGTAGTTTGGCAAAAATATAGGTATATACATCTTTGCATTCTATGTGCACAATTACACATGCGTCGAAACCAAAGAATTATTTTATATGCGGTTTGCACAGCAGTTAATATTATCTCCGATTTTAAAAAGTGAGTGGAGAGCGACTACGAGTTTTAAAAATTTGAATGAATGAATTTAGTTAATCCCTACTTTCCTGGACAACGCTGGGTACATTTTCTAGACCATTTATAAATGATAACATTCAAGAGCCAGAGAAAAAAAACAAATTTCAAAACAATTATTATGTATATAAATCACCACTCACTATAGAACTATGATAAATATGTGCTATCAAATCAAGAACGTTACATTAAATTATAAATGACTGCCATATGTGAAGTCGTCAGGACCACGTGCAGTGGCTGGCCGCCCTCCCCCATCTCCCCAGGATCACAGCATCCAATCAGAATATTGCTCCCTGAATCCCCTTCCACTCTACAAACCACGATGCGATCGCCAGCCGATTTCAGAACACACACACACATCGGATACCGTTTAATCTCTTAACAAAAGCATCATTTCTAACCTCATACCTAGGAAATAGGCAAGCTGCTCTTGCGCCTCCCGCATCACCATGACAACACCCCACGGATCTGTTCCTCAATCTATGCTAGCCGTCAGTTAGGGTCTAAACCTCCCCCGCAAAAATGACAAATGGGGTTGACACGGGGAGATGAGTCACGGGGGCACCACTTGTTAGGTGTCATCTACTTTTGAGGGGTAAGTGAAGATGACATGAGAGGAGTGCTGTCCATCACTGGGATGGAGATGGGAGGTCGGCCTCAGTACTTGATATCGGTGAAATAATATTCTTGAGGCTGAACTCCGTGCTTCAGGGGTTCTGAAGCGTATTCAATCAATTTGCTACTTTTGGTATTGTTGATTCTGAAGTTCAGTATACATTGGTAATTTTTCCTTGTCCAACACAAAGAGAAACATACTTCTTTTATTTCGGACAAGGAAAAAAATTATTGATTTAGTTAGTCTTTTCTTTTATTGCTCCCCCGCCTCCGTCACCATAAAATGAAAATGTTGACATTTATCATAGTCTCGATGTGCCCGATTTTTGATATCTTTTCAAATTTTGAGGGGTTTTTTTATTTGCACCTCCTGCCTCCCTCCCTCTTCCCACATTTTATAACAACTCTCTCTTTTTTTAATTATCTTGACGTGTCCATGATATGTATTCCTGTATTTAGGCAATTTTTATAAAAACTGTTTCAGAATTTTTATTTTGTCCCTTACTTTTTCACAACTAAGAAAAAAAATGAACATTTTGATTTTTAGCCCCCCCCCCCCCTCAAATATCTGGCGACAAAAATGATATTTTTTTCTTAGTAAAGTTTTCCTAGTTTTCTCGATTTTAAAATACTCAATTCAAATATTTTTAATTTTTTCTTGATTTTCATCCCTCATCCCATATTTTATTACCCCCTCCTCTATTTCTAATCAACCGGAAGTGTCCACGTTTATTATTATTATTATTATTTTCTTTTTGGCTACTCTACTTCCTTTTGTTTCGGGAATGATCATTGTTCCCCTTAGAAAGTGGATATTTTTATTTCTAAATTTGGATATCTTCTTTTCTAAAAATTCGAACCAAGCGAATTATAAAAAAATGTATCTAGTTTTAATTTTAACATATTTGAACACAAAATTTTCTAGCATTACGAGTATTTGTTCTTTATCGTATCCACACACACACACTTTCCGATAATATTCGAAATGTGTTCAGAAAATTTAAAACTTGCTTTTCCGTCAAGATCTCACATTCGGAGAAAAAAAAAACTGACTTTCTCTATGCAATATTATATGAGAAATTACTAAGCAAATACAAATAAAATAGCATCATTTGTTACAAATCACATATTTACAGGTCACCTTTGTCTGGCAACTCACGAAGTAATACCACTAAAACACAGCCTTACGCATGGAATTACCCACTTTCAATAAACTAATTCATTAAATATTTTTTATTCGGTGCCATCTCGTTGGATGCATTATTTGAGTCATTATGCAAGTGCTTATAAGATCTACCTCTACCACAAACAGCAGGATTTTTCCATTTTAAATTAGTTTGATGATCCAACTCCACCTACTTCTTGAACGTGCTGTTTCTATACCACTGCAAGGCAAGTTTACATAGGCAATTAGAATTTTCCACCCATTGCTTTCAACTAATGGGAAATATTTGGAATTGTGCATACCCTCTATAGCAGCATTTAAAAAAGTGGTAGAGAGCATAAAGTTGTTTTCACCAGAGACTGCGGGAGGGAGGGGGGTATCGACCTATTGACTTTTAACAGCACAAAAATATAAGTTGCCTTTATGCCTTAAGCATTATTTATATACATAATTGTAGGAGAGCATTATATTTGTAAAATCAATGTACAGAACCTGCCTATAAGGGGAGTTTTTAAAATGAGAATATTTCATATAACCATGGACTGGTTTCGCTTTTATGTACTCGTTAACGTGAAGCAAACAAGTTCATGGATGCTGTTATCTGAACAGGGGACCGTTATCCTAGCTTTAGAAAGTCCTCTATAGGCGGGTTCTGCATGCTGTATGAACTTGCCTGTTATAGCCTAGGGCAGAGTTTGTCAAAATGCATAATTGCACGCGTCTGGTACACACTGAAATACATATTTACTCTTCAAAATTTTAACAGTGTGTAAAAATTACAGTGAAGTTTTTATCGATAAAATAAAAAATTATCTTCCAATCTTACATATTCTCTTATATATTTCAATTCCTATTTATAAGTACTACAAATAAGTATTATCTGCAATGGGAGCGTATTCCATAATTTTGGAAACGCCCCAGATAGGTGGGTTCTGTGACTATGAATTTGGTCATTGCACAGTCTCGTCTGTAGCCTGAACTTTAAAATTTAATATACATTTTAAGCTATTCCATGTTGACGAACGCATAATATGCGCAAAACGGATGGTTCATGGATGTTATCTGCATTAGAAACGTATTCTAAATATGTAAGGCTATTCACTGGTCTCAGAGAAATATGAGATATCTTCAGGACAAGGTAAAGTAAGTCACTCAATCGAAACAAGTAAATGTCTATAGATGTACGTTTTTATTTATCCATATATTGAAAAATAAATATTCTTGCTTAAAAAAAAAATAATAGATCGTGGAGGCTATTCCATACTAACGAGTGCATAAGCACGAAACCAGCCAGCGGAAGATTTTATCTGAATTGGGAGCGCGACTCTAAAAGCAATGCATACTTAGATTTCCATTGCTGTTGAAAAGTGATATATAATAATGATAAAGAAATAAGCAAATAGGATTCCAATAACGTTATTGAAAATATACGAAGATAAAGGTCAATTAAGGTTAGCTAGGAAAAGTAATCTAAGATAATATGAATCTGTGGGAACAAGAATAAAAATATACTTAAAAGTACTACTTATTATTATTTATAATAATAAAATATCGCTAAATTAAACTTAATATACATGGCCGTAAATTACTCGTATAGTGGTACTTATTTATTGAATTAGGACATTGCTTTGTTATGCCGCTATATAAAACCCTCCAATTATTTAACTCTCGCGCGAGTTCTGTAAAAGAATTATTAATTAATATAGTACTAAATGGATTACACCACTTTAACTTTAACAATAAAACATTTATTAAAAACATAAATACTTAATTATTCAATTACAACAATTAATCATTATTATTTCGGCGGAGGGAACATGTGAGACCAGTATGAATAAAATTACTTAAAATGTGTCTACGACCTTTGATTACTGATGAACACATATCTTCAAGTCTGTCTTGGACTTTGATCATATATCAAAACGCTTGCGTCAGTACTCTGTACTTGCCATAACTCTAGATGTTTGGCTCCTTCTCGTACTACCCATTGCACTGCACACATCATATAGATCTAGCCATTATTTTTGAACATCTACGGAACACTCTACATCTCTAGTAGTCGTGCTATACTTTCTAAGTCATCATGTCGACCGTATATCTATCTATCTATTGCAAGTCATCGTTGTTATATCATAATGTCGCACCGGATGCACAAGTATTCTCTTAAGTCACAGGTTGTGGCTCTTTTTCCCTCGGAGGTGTCACTCCCCCCCCCCTTTGCTTTCATTTGCCGCATCCAGTGTGACGCAACAAGCACGTTTTCTATTGGTTAATCATTTATCCAATGTCGCTACTTGACATCCCCGTAAGGGCCCGCTCGGCCCCCTCTGTCTTGACACTTCTGGTTTATGGTTTTATCTGACTTTTAGGTTCACATGCTGTAAAACCTGGCGTCATCTAGACTAGAAGTATTGTTCGATGTTTCGGACACAATAAATATGCACATAAAACTGTCTCACCAAAGTGTGAGATCTATTTCTGGTCTCACAGAATCATAATTTATCAAAAAATTAAACTGTCTGGCCAAAAAAGAAGTCGTGCATGTTAATATTTTGTTGGATCACCTTTAGCACGAATTCGCCGTGGTATTGTGTTCATGAATTTATGCAATGTCTCAACACTTATTTGTAATCAGATATGCAGCAACATTTTCTCAAAATCCTTGGTTGAGGAAGAAAGAGTGGGATTATTCCATATATGCTTCTCCAGTATATTTTACATACCTCAATGGGGTTAAGATCAGGACTTTATGGTAGCCAATTCCAGTTTGCGAATGAGGCCTCCTGCTCCTCGAACCAATCTTTCACAATTTTAGTGCGATGAATCGGGGCGTTTCCTTGATTATGCAACTACCTTCAGGGAAGGAAAATGTCGTTGATGGAATAAACTGGTCGTTCAGTACGCTCAGATACTCAGCCGAGTTCATTTTATTGTTGCGTCTAGACCAACCGATCAGAAGAAACTCCCAGATTACATTACTTTCTCCTGAGGCCTGTATAGGAAGGGTCCAATCAATGCTTCATGTGGTTCCTTTCTAAACCTGATGCGTTCATTAAGTTGAAAGAGAATATAAATATGGACTCGTCGGACCATATGATTTTCCCCTATTGCTCAGACGTCCAATTTTAATGTTCCTTGGGGAATTGGAGTCTTTCTTTCCGATTACTCTCAGTAACAAGTGGGCTTTTTGCAACACAGCTGTTAAATCTCAGTCCTATGAGTTCTCGTCTCATCATGTGAGTAGAAATGGCCTGCTTCCCCTATTGAACATGGTAGTAAGTTCTAGGGTTGATTTTTTAGAATTGGATTTCACTAAGCAATGATTTTCGGTCACGATTATTCAGGACTGTTTATCAACCACACATTTTCCGCAAAGTTGATGCCATCCACTAAGATTTAATACTGCCGTGGACTGTTCGTAAAAGGTTGTATTGCTAACAGAATTATGCAAATTTTCGAAATGTACCACTACTCCTTCTCTCCTTAGTATTTACATGTTTCAAATTACTACACCGCGGCATGTTTTTAGCCACTCTGTGTATAAATCATAACCTGTGAAAAAAAAAATGTATCTAGTGAAGTGCAATTATTTTTGTGGCAGAGGGGGTGGTGGTGGAGGATCATTTTTCAGATAAATTTTTGAAGCAGAAGACAGTGCTAGAAAATAGAAGTGTGCAACTTGTTGTGTACTAACACCAGATTATAACGGTAAACAAAGGAGTGGAATTTACAGAGCAGGTCTGTTATCTATAAAACAGTTAAAAAATGTCAAATCCACGAAGATGTTGTACCGAACTGGGCTCTCATTTCCAATGCTCATTGCCTTGAGCCCGTTCGCTCCTCTAAGCTTGAGCAATGTATTCAAGCGCAAATAAAATAAGGATGTTGTTTTGCATTGTTACATAACGCAATAAAATTGTTATATATTATATTTGTGCTTGAATACGTTGCTCAAGTTTTCCTTATCTTTTGCATAAAGTGTTTTTTACTTATTGATTAAAACGTCATGTTGGATAAAATACAAAATCGTGAGAAAATAATTAGGGTGGAGCTGGAGTACAATTATTCCACCGCATTGTATGTATTTGTATTGAGGAAAGCTCGTACTGAATTAAATAATATTCCTTTAAATTGCTGATTTTGTAGAATTAAATTACCAGTTTAATGCAAATTAGATCTCAAACAGTAATGAATATTCCTACGTATTTAAATTTATTTTATTTTTCTATCTTTTTTTTCTCTCCAAATATTCTGTGCTCTGTTTGTTCTACAACTAGGAAAAAATACTGATTATTTCTATTCATAATTAGGAAACTTAAATTTAAAATAATCAAAAATACACATATGTATATTATATACTAAATGTTATGCCTTCCCGTTGTGCCAAATGAGAACACATGGAATGTTATTAATACTAGCGACATCTAGATGCAAAGCTCAAAGCAATATGGTATTTTAAAGCTTTTCGTCCATAGGAGTTTTATCTTCATCTCTCTAACTCCATATAGTAAGCTGATTGATGCTTCCAATGCATCGATTTGATAAACCTGTTTCCAACTTATTTTTTTAATAAAAAATATAAAAAAATCAACTAGCCAACGAAATGTTATAAAATATGCATTTGCTTTCATACTAACTTTGACTGTAATATGAATGAATACATGAGAAGAAGTTCGAGTTCAGATATTTAAAAGAAAATTCTGTGTTACTCGCGTGTTATATGAATAGTCAAATTCTTAAAAATCTGAGACAGGCTGGGTCACAATTGTCAGAGCCCGGCTTTGAAAAAATTATCTAGTTGGATCATTATTAATTTGCGAGACTGACTTTTTTTTTTAGATTTCTTTAGATTGATAAAGAAAAGCATGCTGTTTACTTTTAAGAAACATAATGATTTACGTGTCAAGAATTTCTCATCAAAAGATTATCCCTATTAACTTCCAAGAGCACAGACATTCATCTCATAGCGGACTTCGAGTTGAAAGGTCCCGAGTCTTGGCCCAGTACAGCCCAAAATAATTTGTATTTAAATGTATTAAAAAACCGTTTGTGCGAAGAATTAAAGTTGGTTTATTTTTAAACATTATCTTTACATAGCTGAAATCTAACACAATAATTTCAGTCTATTAACTATATTAAGATTATTGTACTCTATTCAAATTCATTTAATACGTTTTCAAAATTAAATATGTTCAGGCCCGACCCGACTTTTTTTAAATCTAAGTTTGAGACTGCAGTGTTTGAAAATTCAAGTCGACCCGGCTCACGGGGCACAAGCACGTGCTCTACTTCATATATGAACCACAGCAAACAGTATTTCTCTGGCGATAACGTCTGATAACCTTTAACGCTCACACAACAGATGTTGACTGCAAGTGGCCGTTGTCTGGCAAATGGAACGAAACTTTATTCTCGCCATTTGTGCCTCTCCATTATATCCAGGGTAGATAGATTACGTTATTCAAGAGCGGAGATTAGCTATCTCTAATTTCGTTTCAACTGCTGCGCTGAGTTTCTGGCAGTTCCTTTAACGTTTTGTCTTGCGCATTTAAATGGGCCCACATTTTTCAAAAATAGAACACATATACAATATCTCAAAATTGTAATTTGAATCTTTATAAAATAGATATACAGAGTATATCTATTGTATGCCTGTCTGTTTTTTTTATGAAATGTCATGTTTTTAAACAAAAGATGACATACATTCAGGTTTTTATCTTCAAAGATATATTTATAGAGGAACTTTGATTCGGAGGGGGGGGGGGGGGGGGAGCGCCACGTTGGGTAGCAATCTAAAACTTCGATCTCTGCACATGTTTAAAAATTAACTCTTGACTCGAACCTCGGTGTTTATCTAATTTTAAATAAAGAGCATTAAAGTCACTTGACAACAACATCAACCATCTTTAGATAAGATCTTCCGGGTGCTCTTAAATGTTCTTATTTTAACTTAATTATATAGCATTTGGAATTATTTTTTACAAAAGCGAAAGCTTGTAACTTACAAACACCACTTCAACTTCTGAAGGTCTATACGGACTGATTTAGATGTCGGCTGTAATGAAACTAAACTGGTTCCGAGAAATAAAGGAAGTTCGCTTAATTGATAGGGGGGAAATTACCCGAATTTCGAACATGTGAGGTTTAAATGACATATCAGAACTTCCGTGATGTGTCGAAGGTCCTGAAAGGTCGAGCCATTCAAGAACATAAAGTTAGGTACTAATTAACACGTTCTAGACGGACTGTTCGGGCCCTGAGGACCGGCACTGAATTTTCAGTTTAGCCGGCGGATTCTGTGGAACGACTCTATCGAATATGATAAATAGACTTAATTTATAAAACATAAAAAGTACACTTACAAAGCTTAATTTATATAACATAAAAAATACACTTACACTTCTTCAGTGTATCTTATTGAAACATTCTAAACATAAAGTGAAATAGAATCTCTATTGAGTTGAGCGCGTTATCTTCTTTCTATACTCTGTACGGCCAAACATCCAACTCCGCCGACTGAACGGAAAGTATATCAAAATCGGCTCCGTCTCGAACGTGTTAACAGCGGATTTATAATGAAGACGGAATCAATTTATATAAGTAAACAGCCGAGATAATAGAGACGGCCATTTATTAGGTTCTGCGAATAATATCCACTCAAATGTTTTATTGACTCAAAATTGCAAACACAAGTAACTAGCTATATTACATAATAAAACCGCTGTTTTATTGACTTAAAATCTCCTTGCCTAAAGTGATTCAATTACTCGAGAATGACAGCACAGTAGTACTAATATATTTCAATTTAATTTTTTTTTTAAGGAAACTGGGTAGCATGCAATAGCGTAGCGTCTATTGAGGCTCAAAAACTAAGCCTCAATTGTTTAAAATCTAATTTAAATATACTTTTATTTATTATATTTTTTAGTTCGAGAGAGTATTTATAGGATCGCAAATGGATCCATATCTTGATATCATAGAAATATAATTATTTTACAAACCTTTTTTTCCAGAAACGGGAATTAGTGGATCAGATAGCAAAAAATCATACCTAAACAGTTATTTCTATAATAACCCTGATGCTTAATGGATATTCTTCTGCCATTGAAAGTACGCCGACGAACCTACTTCCACGTACTATAAAAATGCACAATTCTGGTATAATCGATCTGCAAACAGAGTAAACAAACAAATGGTGTGCTAACCCCAAATAAATAAAATATTGATCAGCCTTTGCTGATCCTCTCCAGTCTGTATTTAAACATCCCCTCACCCCATAAATTTTACAACCTCAATATCCCGAAAATAAAACGGTGCACTTACCCTCGGATATCTCGCAAAACGTCACAAAGTACACCTTTAGAAACAGCAATAAACATAGGAATAATCAAAACACCGTATAAATTTACACGATTTTTTGCAGTTCTCGTAGTTAGATATTTTTCAATAAAATACACGTAATTAGTAGCTTTTGTAAATAAAATGCTAGTCATTAAAAACCTATATAAACTGAGTGTAGCGCTTAAAAAAGCTTGAAACTCTAAGTCTGGGCAATTGTATTACCAGAAACAACTTCCCCAATAACATATTCGTGGAACAAGGCCCTGAAATACAGATTTTGTGGAGCCTACATATAGCGACTTCAGATGTAGTATCGGTTATTACGAATTTTTCTGTCATATTGGATCTGCAATGTTAAACGTGTCGCTTATAGCGAATAATGAGATATATATGTGAATCGGATATTGAGAAGTTTTCAGTGTGGAAGAAGATTATTTTCACAGAGTAAAAGCGAAATCCCAGGAGTAACAATTAGTTTGGTAACAAAGATTCATCCCCAAATACGCCAACTCTAAAAACTTCCTTATATGCATCTTCAGATATGTTCAGATAGCCTAAAGACACGAAGATGATGCCTGATGTCTGGCGTGATGTCCATCCGCAAACATAGAAAAACTGCTGGAAACATGCTGGGATTTTAGGAGAAATCCAACAATCCTTCATTTTTGACCCTGTGTATAATAAAGATACGTAGTTCAATGTGGCATAAGTCATGAGAAAATGGAGTTTTGCCAAGATATTTTACTTTTGACGATGATTGCGTTGAAACAGAAGTACAACAAACTGACACAATGTCATTATTGCTACAGTTGCTGATAATAAGTCGAATGAATCCGAATCTGGAGAAATCTCAAATGATTTTAAAAGAGGGCGGATGACATCAAAAATTGTTGCGCAAAGCTCAACAATTTGTGAGACCATTTCGAAGTCCACAACATTAACTGCAGTGACCATTTAGATGCAATGGGAAAAGTGCTGTGCAAGCATGTTGTAAATTCAAAAGTTCAAAAGAAAGTTAGATTTTTCTTCAACTTACAAAAAAAAAAAAAAAAAAAAAAAAAAGCTTTGCAACCTTACTATAATGATTTTTTGTTTTACAATATGCAGTCATATAAGTTATTCTTATTGTCTATCTCGTACCTAAACATTTTATAGGTTATTGCAAATATCGGTCATAACGAATATTTTTCTTGTCCCTGAGACTTCCGCTACATGCAGGCATACATTGATGCGGTGATATATATTAATAGAATATATGAAGCTAAATGACAAACAACAAAAATTCACTATCCCAAAACAACCAACGCAATTGCCAATATCTTACAGATTGTGTTTACACGTATCTAAAGAATTCTTTTGCGTGATTGTGATTCAATATATATCTCTTCTATTGTAATTTTTTGAATTTAAAATAAAGCTTTTGGTAGTTCTGTGACCCTGGAAGCCGGCTTCCGCTTGCTTCCTCTCCCGGCCGTCCAAATTGCAGCAAGTTCTAGGATGATTCGGACGGTCTGGGTTTTCAATGTATCTAAAGAATTCTTTTGAGTGTATCACGAAAGAAAGAAATATTTCTTTTAGAGATTTGCGAATACTATCCACGAATGCTCGAATACTAGAAATTGTTCGATCTTGAATATGACATCACTAGAAGAAATTCGAATACCTCGAATATCGTATCTTGATTAATAGCAGGTTTTTGAATAAAAAGCCAGGATACTCAAGAAGAAATTCGAGACTACCTAGAAGAAAGTATGCTTCTACCAAATGAAAACATTTACGACTACTGGAAAAATAAGTCAATGCTTGAAGGAATTATTTTTGAAATATTTAATCATGCTGCCGTCAACAGTTTTCTTAAGAACGAATCTTTAGCACCCGTAGTTTAATTTGAGAGGGGAAAAAAACAAACAAAAAAAAAACAGACAAGATCCTGAACATGTTCGAATGCTTGTTTTCTTAAATAAATATTTACAGTAGGTGAGAAACATTTACAGTTAATTAATTATTGTAGTTAAGAGTACTTTAAAAAAAAAGTTTCATTTCTAAATTAATGTGATTTTATTACACTTTTTACTTATTTTTATTTTACTTCATTAATTAATTACTGAAACAATATTTAATAAATGTAAATATTATTTATTAACAATTTAAAATAACTATTAGAGTTATTCGAATGATCTGGTTAATATTCGAATTAATTCGCTCATCTCTAATTTCTTTATGCCATAATAATCAAATGAAAAGAATTTAGAAAGATTGCAAAACTAATACACAGAGAAAAAATGACACATTTTCAATTCAATTATTTTCATATGAACTAATATTTCCAATTTTAAACTTTCAATAAGATAAAATATTAAAAATTGGAGAAAATTTCCAAAACAACGCACCTTGTTTGCTTCCAGAACCCTGCCGTCCACCGGCCTCGTCTTGTCTTCGGACCTCCTCCCGCTGCAACACAAAAGAGTCATGATAATTTTTATCCAAACATTGATACACCACCTTCTATCAAAAAAAGCACATTCGAAAAGACAGAATCCGGGACTATCAAACCACCCGCGCCGATGCGAGAACTGGTCTGTCCCGTCAAGTAATTCAACACCTTCTCCACCCCCCCGCTGCCACGGCGCACGCATATGCTTAGGTGGCGATTGGCACACAGACGCGCGATGAGGAATAAAAACACAATTCTTGATCTTTGTGTTCCTCAATTGTGAGGGTACTTAACAGCAGAGATCGTGTTCTTTATTCAGAGATTTTTAGCTTTCGCATGATGGCAACAATGACTGCATTATGGCTTTCTAAGAGGTAGTTGAGGGATGAAAGGGCATTTATAGGCAGGAATGTGGAGCAGGAATGGATGAATGGGCGGGCAATTATAAAGTGGACACTTTAAAACACAGGAAGGTCAAAGAACACATACAGCCTTTCTTGGGTTAATTTTTGCAATCTTAGAAAAGTAGCTGTATTTGATGAAAAATAAATTGATAATGGGTGGTGGATTAATAATCGTGGGTATACAGTAAAAACCACACAGTCCACATTTATAGAAAAATGATACATATTTATGCAGTTTGCTATTTATAAGGAGGACGACGGAATTTCTCGCCGCATCTTTTATTACTTACTATTCGCCTACTTCATGAACCAGATTCATCCCTAATAGGGATGGAATGTCCGGCGCATCTTTGCCAGAAGATTTTCTACCAGGGATCCCTGTATACTTCCCCAGGGATCCCTGTATACTTCCCCAGAGATCCCTGTATACTTCCTCAGGGATGGAAAGAAATAACAGGTTGGGTTAGAGAGAAAATCCGATTCCCACTATAAATTTGGCAATCTCTGTATTTACATCCCAACAACAGGTGTGAACAGGTTTCTCTTGTACGCCCACCATTTGTTCTTTGAAAATTTGCAAGTAAATTTAAACCGATCTGCTTTCTCATTGGAGGGTGGTGCATCCAATACAGATTGCATCTTAAAACTTACTTTGAATGCCATACACGAGTTATAGATAAAACTATATAAAAACAGCGTAGTAATTATAAATATTTTATTATCAGAACTACAAAATGGAACAAGCGTTGCTCAGAGTTCAAAGAAGAGATTTGAATTCATTCATTAAATTTTTCAACAGACGACAGGCCTGATATCTATATAAATGAAATTGAAAATCTGTCTGCTATTTTATTGAGATAAGTTTAGAATACAACTTTCAAGTACTCCCTTAAAAGAAAAAAAAAAACCAGGCGTAAACAAATTAAGCGACTATAATTGTTTCGAGAAAGCTATAAGACCTTTGCCCCAGGGCAGAAATAGCGTGCTCTTAACAAATGCTAAGATACAACTGCCAAACTCTCAGTGCTGTATTTCCTTAGAAGCGGAAGCGCAAACTTCAGACACTAATATTAAATCAAATAATATAATTTCGAGTGTTTATTAGATCTCTGAGGCCAGTGGGATTAGTCTCAGGTGGGAACTAACAAAGGGGCTCCTCATCCCCACCCCACTTCCCTTCTAATCCCTCCTCAATATGGTTTCTCTTTCCCTCAGAGAAGGAGAAACCATTGAGGTTAGATTAGTAACCAGATACTATAATACCCTAATCCCCCCCCCCCCCCCGAATATTTTTTGAGGTATGATATCAGTATATTTAAAATCTTTGGAATACACCATATAAAAGTTTTTCTGTAAGTTTTCATGTGTACCCACTAGTACCACTCTGTAAGCACTTTTATCCAGAGATAAATGGACATTATTGTTTAAGATTTATCATGACCCGTTCTCGAAGTAATTATAAATTTTACTTTTGAGCATGAGATAGATCTCTGAAAAGAATTGAGTTTTTTTTTTTTTTTTCCCCCCACACAATATTGAAATATTTTCAATCTCTAAGGAAAATCAAGCATTCGACACATGGAATCTTAAAAGAATAGTTGGTTCGGAATTTTTATAATTTTCAAGAAACACGGAAAATTCCATTTAAAGTACGGACTGTAGAGAAATTAACAATTTTTTGGTACATCGAACAGTGAAATAACACCAGTAGCGGCTTATAATTTATATATCTCCTATAATTTATTTTTAAAAAAAAGAAAATATTTTTATTTTTTCATCGCATCTGTACAATTTTCCCACACAAACTCTACAATTCATACATATCGGAATGTCCGTAAATAAATTCTTGAGGCTGCAACGTAAATGGGAAAGTCAAGTTTCTTATGCATGTTCTCAAAGCATCTTTCGGGCTGCAGCACTTGCAGTTCCTTTTCTCAACTAAAAGGTAAAGTGCGCATGCTCCGAATGATGCGTAGGGAGTAAAGTAAGCGAGTTGTTTCAACTCCGCGCCGTGCTGCAATAATTGCAGCCCCACCTTATAGAAGAATGCTTTAGTCATATAACATGCGCTATTGTTTCAGTTGATTTTCTGTTTTTAGTCAGCAACCGTTCGCTTTTACTGCTTGTTTTATTTCCTTCGAATTTCGAAATAAATTACTTTTTAAAAGAAGATAATGTTCTTTGTGTACAAATAAATGAAACATTTAGTTATGCATTTTTTTTTTATTGTTGTGTTAAAAATGTAGTTTAGTTTAAAACAGGGTTGGCCGGTTTAAACTGTTTTCTTAACTATGATTTCTTTGTTTAAACTATTTTTTTTTAGTTTAAACCATGGTTCAGATCTTGGTTTATATTGTCGTGCTAAAAATCTAGTTTAATTTAAAACAGGGGTTAACTGGTTTGCACCACATTGGTTTAGAACATTTTTTTTACTTATATTTAAAATTCATTAGCAGCACTCCCAACAGAGGAGCCGCTACTGGATAACACCCTTGACATGGTTTGTCGGTTCGCGTTGAGCCATTTTTGCCTCATTTCCATGCAAGTTTGAGAGCCTATTTAGATCTGAAACATATGATTATCATTACGAGAAACTACCACATGATGTTTCTGGGAAGTGGCACAATGGATGATTTAATACTGTGTTTCAACCTACGCAATTTTACGGCCGTTGAAGTATTGTAGTTTTTTTTTTCCAGCTTTGTATTGTTTATTTTCTTTTACCAGGAAGAAAAGCAAAATGAAAAGGATATGTTTTTGTTTATGTTACTATAATTCCCAAATAAGTTAGAATATGGATAATAAAGTAATCGGAGACATCCATTGGCGTATTTAGGGGGAGGGTTGAGATCCAGGCCATACGACCTACTAGAAAGGTGTAAGGTAACTGTTTGGACGGCCGGAGGGGGGGGGGGGGGGGGTAGGGCTGCCAAAGTATCCCCCGGAAAATTGTTAATTCAATTAAAAGCCAGTATGCCAGAGAACAAATAAGAAAAATTCTTCTTGGAATTAGAACATTCAACCACAACTGTGTGTTTTCTCCCACGTGTATATTAATAACAAGAAAAATCAATCCTGCATAAAGCATTGATTATGATTTCATCGAAAAAGGCATTGCTATAAAATCGTCTGCTTCCTTATGTAAAATTAATGAATATTTCATTCATATCAGCTATATTCCAGACTCCAGAGCTACATAATTTTGCGTTAAAGAAATTCAGCAATTCTTATACAACTCATCTCACAGCTTGATGTGTTTACGTTCTGCATACGTTAAAATTAGGCTTCGTTGTAGAAATAATCAAAGTTTGAAGATCATTTAAATTAAAAAATATTGTAATTGCTTTGGCGCAGAATATAAATGCACAGAAATTATGCAAAATAAAGCGGTTTTAGGACGGATACAACATTAAATATAAATTAAAAAGAACTTTAAAAATCACTGGGAAAAAAGATGGATGCCATATTTTATTTTGAAGTAAGTGACGTACGTGATCTCTTCATATAATATGGGTGCAATTATTATTTAAATTTTTATTTACGAAACTACCGAACACATTCTGCTGATTTTTTTTTTTTTTTATATTTTATGGGACAACTACCATCTTTTTACAACGCAGTTGGTTGTTTTGTTTGAAAAAAAAATTTCAGAATAAAATAAGAATAAAATGATAATTTTTCCTTTGTTTAGCATTACAATGTGATTTTACTTAAATTCACATACAAGTAAACATCAAGTAAAGAAAACACATTTTAGAGAAACTTTTTTTTATTAATTTTTGCCAGTTTGGAATATCTCGAAGTATCACATAATAATCACGGTCCTTCAAAGATTATTGTGTAAAATTCCAGAATACATAGAAATTGATTTACAAAGGTAAAATTAAAAAAAAAAAACACACACACACAATGGGGAGTCTAATTAGGAGAAACCACCCAAACTCGAAAGGAGTTGTTTACAGCCGTGAACCTACCCTAAACGATACCCCCTTTGATCTTCGTGTAATTTTGATAGATAAAAGAAAAATTCATGGTATTGTAGAAAGATGCAATAACAATATGAAATCATAACAAGAAAGATCGATCATGCATAAAGCATTGATTATGAAACACTTTCCAACGGCAATGCCATTATTATTCAAACATCTCTAAAATCCGATGCATTCAGCCGTAATATTTTTAAAATTATCACAATACTACATTAATTTATTATATTTCAAAACTCAAAACTTCATCGAAAAAAAAAATGAACTTTATTCAAATGACGTCATTGAAATATAAATTGCCTGGTTTCTTTAAAATGCGATTCATTCAGCGGTAATATTTTTAAAATTATCACAATACTACAATAATTTATTATACGGGTGATTATAATTAAAGTTCCCGGTTTGAAAATGGTCTCAAATAAAAAGCACTGGTCAAAATGATTTGAAATTTTGCGTGAACACTCGTGGAGCAATGGAATTTTGTTTGGTGAAGAAAAAACAGTAGTTCAAAAAGTCACCGCTAGGAGAATAATTGGCGCTTTACTACACTAGAATGCAATACAAAAGTAATAAACGTTGACTTACTCATTGGCTAATGACGTAATAAATGTTCAATATGCTGTCCTTCGAATACTGAATTAAAAGTCGATCTTTCATCATCATACGCATGCAAGTAATGAAAAATAAATTTCATCCATTGAAACAATGTTAAATTCTAAGCAAACGTAAGCCGTATCTTTTTTCACAAAAAGTGGATTTAACTTGTTTTGCATAATTGCTCTTCAAATGCTGCTGCAAATTTGTATAAGACAGTGACGTTGCAATAAACGTTTGCTATAAGAAAGGAAGAGCGGAACTTGTTTCTCATAACTTAATGAAAAATCTCTATTGTTCTGTCGCAATGACTCTATCATTAAAAGATCGTGCTCTTCTTGTCAAATCGTTTTATGAGAATAACAGCTCCCGTTTAGTAGCTCTTAGAAAGTTCAGAACGCTGAAAATGTTAAAATCTGGTCCTTTGTGTGGCAAAAGCTTGCGCAAAAGGATTTTAAAATTTGAAGAGACTGGCTCTTTGAGACATCAAACCTGGCAGGGGACGGAAAGTAGTAGATGGAGAGATAGTGGAAGACGTAGCTACAGCGTTAGAAGAAGAGCGTAACGCTAATGCATCTACGAGTGCACGTGAAATTGCCCGATCATTAGACGTACCCTCCAGTACGATGCAAAAAAATTTTGAAACACATTTTGAAATGTTATCCTTACAAACTGACCCATGTTCAACAGTTGCTACCTTCGGATAATGTTGCACGTGAAATGTTCGCACTTCAATTTCTGGCTCGGATACAAGTGGACGATGAATGGCCCTGGAACGTTTTGTGGACAGACGAAGCACACTTCCATCTCCCCGGAACTGTTAATACGCAAAATTGCAGAATCTGGGCAATCGAAACTCCACAGGAACTACGCCAGGTGCTTCTTCATTCCCCCAAAGTCACTGTGTGGTGCGACTTACAGCAACGTTTACTATCGGGCCTTTCTTTTTTGAGGAAGTCGGTCCTCATGGCCCCGTCATCTGTTCTGTCAATTTCCATCGATATGAACGTCTTTTGAAAAGTCACGTTATACCCACACTGCAAGAGCGTCAGCGTATCGATAACACTATTTTCATGCAGGATGGGGCTCCACCACATATCGCAAAACCAGTGAAGTGGCTACTTCGCAGTCATTTTGGAGATGACAAAATCATCAGCCGCCATTTCCCTGCAAGATGGCCAGCACGTTCCCCTGACCTTAATCCATGTGATTTTTGGCTTTGGGGGTATCTGAAGAATATGGTGTTTAATGGACACATTACCAATTTAGCGGAAGCTAGCATCACACATCACATCCACAACATCTCTACAGAAACACTCAAATCTGTTGTTGAACACGCTATTTTGAGATTTCAGCTTGTTTCAGAATGCGAAGGACAGCATACTGAACATTTATTACGTCATTAGCCAATGAGTAAGTCAACGTTTATTACTTTTGTATTGCATTCTAGTGTAGTAAAGCGCCAATTATTCTCCTAGCGGCGACTTTCTGAACTACTGTTTTTTCTTCACCAAACAAAATTCCATTGCTCCACGAGTGTTCACGCAAAATTTCAAATCATTCTGAACAGTGCTTTTTATTTGAGACTATTTTCAAACCGGGAACTTTAATTATAATCACTCTGTATTTCAAAACTTAAAACTTCATAAAAAAAAATGAACTTTATTCAAATGACGTTATTGAAATGTAAATCGCCTGGTTTTCTATGTAAAAGCTGTAAATATTTCATTCATACACTTTTATTCCATTCCTTTCATTCATCACAATACTACAATAATTTATTTTATTGAAAAACTTAAAACCATGGAGTTACAAGTAATTTAACTCTATACTTAAAACTTCATCGAAAAAATCGTCTGCTTCTCTATGTAAAAACAGTGAAGGTTTCATTCATATCAGTATTATTGCAGACTCCAGAGCTAAATAATTTTGCGTTAAAGAAATTCATCAATTCTTATACAACTCATCCTACATCCTTATTTGTTTACATTCTCCATAAGTGAAAATTAGGCTTCGTTGTAGAAATAATCAAAGTTTGATGATCATTTTAAACTCAAATATATTGTAATTGAGTTATTTCAAAATATAGATGCACAGAAATTAAGCAAAAATAAAGCGGTTTTAGGACGGATACAACAATAAATATAAATTAAAAAGAACTTTAAAAATCACGTTTTTGACTCAAGCTGGATGCTATATTTTATTTTGAAGTGGGTCAAGTGATCTCTTCATATAATATGGGTGTAATTATTATTTTAATTTTTACTTTAAAAACTACTGAATATATTTTGCTGAAATTTTTTTCACATTTTTTATGGGATAATTTGAATATTTCCTAAACCTTTCGAAGCAATTTGTGAATTTTAAATTCGCTTAAAAAATGTTTGAAAAATTAAGTCTCATAGGTTTGAATGTATTTTATTTTTTCAATCCGGGTTCAGTCCAAAACTAATTGGCTGTTATCATTCATTTATATTCCCATAGGCCCCACAGACCGTCTGAACAACATACTAAAATTTCATTTTGATAAAGTCATTTTTACGGCAGTTATCGCGCGAACGGACGGACGGACAGACAGACAGAATGAACAAAGTCAAACACTTTTCAACTATGTTGTAACGTGTTAAAAACAATTTAAACTTATACCTAAATGGAAAACTTAAGATTATTGCATTTGGTGTGTTTATGAATGTCCAATTTGTTAGTTTAATTGCTCTGCCTCCAGGAAGGTTAGAATTTTTTATGAAAGGGGGAATATTTTTTAAAGGTGGTACACACTATTTTTAAAAGTGCTATACACACTAATTCTTAAAATGTGATGCTCATACCATCTTTTCAAATTTACTTTGTAACAATACATATTTCAAGGTTGATAACAGTCACTAAATTTTGAATGCAATCAATTTTAGCACCTCCCTGGAAAAAATCCTGCATACACCCATGGAGACATCGTCTCTGAAATAGGGACCATTATGAAAGTTAGCAAAAATTATTAAATGCATTTGCTTGTAGTCTCGAATTAGAACACGCAATTCTGAAGGGATTTTAAAAAATATGACGAGTTCAAACACTACTTTGCCTATACACTAACAGATTTTGATACAGGGAGAAGCCGAAAGTAGTATAAATTAAAACTTGCTTTAGTGGAAATTGCTTGATTCTTTCAAAAGCTTTATCTTTTCTCCTGTAGAACATTAAAAGGGCTAACACATCGAGAACGGCTCATGATAACTTCCAAACAATGGTATATATATACTTTTGGTTAAAAATACTCATGAAGCATATTTAAATTAAATGTTTAAGATTTCTCGAATACGGCGCATGTTAAAGTCCTATAAATGATGTTATGTCCTTCTTAAATAAAAAGATGGATATACAATGACTATTCAACGACATCATTAATTTCGTGCCTATTTTTTTTTTCTTTAATTTTTGGAGGAAAAAAAGTGCTCGAAAAAAGGAGGACCTTTCCATGGCGAGAACCCTACGAAAATCAATAGGCCTACTGCTGTTGCCGATCGAAACAATTGTACTAGATTTCATTAGAATATTTTAATTTGTTCCAGAGGTATTGCGCCCAGATTAAGAGACATTTAAAAGAAATGTGAATTTGTAGTTAATTATGCTCAAAACGTACAAATCTATAAAAATCAGAGTACGCATTTTTTAAAACAAGTAATACTTTAAATCTAATAAAATTGTATCAACAAAACTAAATAAGAGAATTAAATTTAAAACTTTCAAAAATTTACAATAAAGGGCTCTTTGCGTGCGAAAAAATATCATTTAAAATTCTGTATATCTGGTTTTGCAGCACACAGAAACACCCCATAACGACCTTTTTATTTTATTATTAATTTTTCTCTCAGCAGAACGGATTGCAAACTCCATAAGCATGTTAATTTTAACTTCGCTAAACGACTATACGTACTCCTCTAAAAGGTAACAAGAAAGATCAATCATGCTTAAAGCATTGATTATGAAACACTTTCCAACTTCAATGCAATTTTATTTAAACATGTCTAAAATGCAATACATTCCTCGGTAATATTTTAAAACTTATCACAATACTACTTTAATTTATTATATTTGAAAACTTGAAACTTCATCGAAAAAAATGAACTTCATTCAAATGACGGCATTGAAATATAAATTGCCTGGTTTAAACATCTCTAAAATGTGATACATTCCTCAGTAATAATTTTAGAATTATCATAATACTACGATAATTTATTATATTTGAAAACTTCATCGATTTTAATACAACTAATTCTATATATTTTGCTGTTTACATTTTACTACAGTGGCTAGAATAGATAGTGTGCCGACCGAGGCGAAAAACAGGTTCCCTAAAAACCGCCTACGCCAGACGGCGTTGGTCTCAAATAAGCGGTCTAAAGCGCAGGAATTAACATTGAAACTAATGGGAATTTAATTCAAACGAAATGATTGATATCTTTGGAAATAATTGAAGAATTTGTCTGAAATTTGGTGTAATTATTGCAAGTGGTATACACAAAAAGTCATTTGATTTTCAGAGAGATTGACCTAGGGATATATCCATATTTTAAAAATTTTATTTAGCTTTATCTGTGGTCGTTCAAACATTTGAGATCCAAAATAATCAAATTCATTCATCACAGTAACATGAAATTCGGTATGACGTTTTCTCTTGTGGTACATTTCAAGTCTTTCGATTTTGAAGCTTATCGGGCTAGCCCGTCCTGGGCCCGCCATATGACTTTACTTTTTGGTATAACTCGAGAACAGGTATATCTAAAAATTCGATGTTTAGCATATGCTTGTCATTTGCTGTATATTTTAACTCTTTGGATTAAAAATCTTATCGGGCTAGCCCGTCCTGAGCCCAACAAGAGGAATATATCGTTTTTTGAGAATAACTCAAAATTCGAAGCATCTGGAATGTCTAAATTTAATATATCATTGCCCTTTGTGGTATATTATATTTCATCGCATTTCGAACCTTATCGGGCTAGCCCGCCTTGGCCCGCCATAGAAATTTACTCGCTTTTCAAGAATAACTCGATCAAACGGAGTAGCTAAAGAATGTGAATTTTGTATATCATTTCCTTTTGGATGGATTTTAATTTAGATTTTGAACCCCATCGGGCTAGCCCGTCCTGAGCCCAACAAGAGGAATATATCGTTTTCTGAGAATAATTCAAAATTCGGATCATCTGGAATGTCTAAATTTAATATATCATTGCCCTTTGTGGTATATTATATTTCATCGCATTTCGAACCTTATCGGGCTAGCCCGCCATAGAAATTTACTCGCTTTTCAAGAATAACTCGATCAGTCGGAGTAGCTAAAAAATGTAAATTTAGTATATCATTCCCTTTTGGATGGATTTTAATTTATAATATAGTATTCTCTTTTGGGATATATTTTAATTCTTTGGATTTTAAACTTTATTAGATTACCCCATCTTTGCCCAGCCTTAGGAATGCATTCGTTTTTGGAAAATAACTCGAAAATTGGAGAAAAATTATCATTTACCAAACAATTAAACAATTACATTAGTTCTCCTTAGGGATTATATTTGAGAAAGTATTTTGTACTGTTGTGTAAACCCACATTCGATCGTCGACCCCCCCTTATCCTAGATCTTGCCTACGCTTATATGCAAGAGAATTAAATAATGCGAAACCAGTCCACGGTGCACTTTAAAGATTCATAGTAATATAGTGATTCGTACTACATAGTATAATAGAAAGAAAAGTCTTGGGATTTTTGGATGCTGAAATTCGCAGATTATGAAATGTTAAGCTATTTTTTAGCCTATTCGTCGAAATGCAAAATACAGTAATATGCTGGATGAATCGAATTAATACATTTTTCTAGGCAATTTTACACAGAACAGGCGATAATGGTATAGCTATAAAAACAGCCCTTTTTAATCCAAATATAGATTTTCAACGTCAGTTACAACAAACATCAAATGAGTGAAAGCTTGCTGCTTACAATTTCGAAAAATCTTTCTTTCTGAGTGGGTCCATCCTGTCCAATTTTAGAACGAAAAAGAATATTGTACAGGTGACGGTTCTTAGTAAAAACAAATTCGATCTCAGATGACCAATGTGCTAATGAGATACTTCCTATTGTATCTAGAGGCCACCCTGAAGGCAGTACAAAATGCCCTTCCCTGGTGTTCTACCCATTTCCAGAGCCCCCGCTGATTTGCGGATCTTTTGAGCATTGTTCGTGTAAGAGATGTGGCAACTTGCGGAAACGTATGTAAAGGAGACGCGCCTGTCGAAATAAAATAGCGGTCGATTACATGTCCACCCTCAATCGAAATTCTTATCAGCGCTATCTTTCACCGTACAAAGAGACAGCACTTGTAGGCAGACCCCACCTTGTTCTAATGTTCAAGCGGCAATGGTGTTTCATGTTTTTCTTCCAAATTCACAGGGCCACCCACAGGCATTTTCCCCAGAACACGAACATATGAGATAAAACAAAATATTTGCCAGACATTCTCATACATTCTTTTTTTAGGTTTACATTGTAATATGTATCAAAATGCAAAACAAAAATTTGGTTTTAAAGCATTCGTTTAAAGCAAGTTATTCATATAATGCTTTTAAAAATTATTGAAAAATTTCAATTTCAAGTAAATAAAATCAATATGTGCGGTCCAAATTTCTGCTAAAGAAATACAATTTTCTTCGTAAAAAGCAGAATACCACTCAAAATACTAATATCGACCGGTTTCGAAGGCATAAAACCCTCTTCGTCAGATCACGCAGAACCGTAACCTTCACTCGTACTCCCAGTGCACCGACCCAACATCCGTGGACAAATTTCGCACTTCTTAGCTCATTTGCATATGGATGTAACTATGTATTTAGGACACAAGGGGGTCGACGATCGAATGGAGCTTATAGTACAAAATTCATTTTTTTTTATATATAGACAATTTTGAGAACTAATGTAATTGTTCGGTAAATGAGGTTTTTTACCACACATCCTATCTCCCATGCCTACGCCACTAATTATAATTATATATACGCCGAAAATATTAAATTCTACCCGAAATGGAAATAATATACCAAATTTGAATTTTCTATCTGCTCCTGTTTTCGGGTTATTCTAAAAAAATGAGTCTATTCCTATAGCAGGCACAGCACGAGCTAGCTGAATGAAGTTCAAATTCGAAAAAATGAAATATATCACAAAAGACAATAGCATGCTAAATTTGGAATTTTTAGCTACTCCGGTTCTCGAGTTATTCATCAAACACGATCGCATTCCTAAGACGGACTCAAGACGATGAGGTTCAAATTATAAATTATGATAAACCCCAAAAGAAATTGATATACTAAATTTGAATTTTTTAGCTGCTCCAATTTACGAGTTATTCTCGAAAAATGAGTACATTACCACTCTGTCGGGCCCAAGACGGGCGAGTCTGATAAGATTCAAAATCCAAAGAAATAAAATATACCCTAAAAAACAATGATATACTAAATTTAGATATTCTAGCTGCTACAGTTTTGGAGTTATTCTTAAAAAACGAGTTCATTCTTTTTGTTGGGACCGGGACGGGCTAGCCCGACCAGGTTTTGAATCCAATGAGCTTAGACATACCGCAAATGACAACGACATTCTAAACTTGAAACTTTTTGATACTCCGGTTCTAGAGTTATTCCACTAAAAAAGTGAATTTCTAAGTCGGGCCCAAAACGGGTTGGCCCGATACGGTTCAAAAACAAAGGAATTAAAATATTCCCCTAAGGATAAGGATGTACTAAATTTATATTTTCTAGTTTCCCCGATTTTCCAGGTATTCTAAAAAACGGGTCCATTCCTATGTCGGGCCCAGGACGGACTACCCCGGTAAAGTTCAAATCCGAAGAAACTTAGATATACCCCAAAAGCCAACGACATGTTAAATTTGGAATTTTTAGCTACTTCGGTTCTCGTCTTATTTTTCAAAAACTAATGCATTCTTCAGCGGATCCAAGACGGGCTAGCCCGACGAGCTTCAAAATCTAAATTAAAATCCATCCAAACGGAAATGATATACTAAATTTATATTTTTCAGCTACTCCGATTGATCGATTTATTTTTTAAAAGCGAGTAAATTTCTATGGCAGGCCCAAGACGGGCTAACCCGATACGGTTCGAAATGAGGTGAAATGTAATATACTCCAAAGGACAATGACATATTAAATTTATACATTCTAGATGCTCCAAATTTTTAGTTATTCTCAGAAAACGAAACCTTTTGTTGAACTCAGGACGGGCTAGCCCGATAAAATTTTTATCCAAAGAGTTAAAATATACAGCAAATGGCATAGATATTCTAAACTTCGAATTTTTAGATACACCTGTTCTCGAGTTATACCGCAAAAACGGGTGAGTTTCTAAGGCGGGCCTAAGACGGGTTAACCCGGTACGGTTGAAAATTGAAAGAATTAAAATACACCCCAAAAGAAAACGATATATTAAACTTAGATTTCCAACGTTCTCTGATTTTCGAGATATTCTCTAAAACCAGGTAATGTCCTATGGCGGGTCCAGAACGGGCTAGCCCGATATGCTTCAAAATCGAAAGAACTGAAATGTGCCACAAGAGGAAAATTCATAACGAATTTCGCGTTACTATGATAAATGAACCTGATTATTTTGGACCTCAAATGTTTGAACGAACACCAGATCAAGTTAAATAAAATTTTAAAAATAAGAATATATCCCTAGCTCAATCTGTCTGAAAATCAAATGACTTTTTGTGTATACCACTTACAATAATCACACCCAATTTCACACAAATTCTTCAGTTATTTCGAAAGATATCAGTCATTTCATTTGCAATAAATTCCCATTTGTTTCAATGTTAACTCCTCCGCTTTGGGCCGCTTATTCGAGACCAACGCCGTCTGGCGGAGGCGGCTTTTCAGGAACATCTCCCAGCATTGGGAGGTATAGGCGGTCGGCACACTATTAGTTCTAGACACTGTAATTTTACATAAGTGAAAAATAGGCTTCGTTGTAGAAATAATAAAATTTGGATGATCATTTAAACTCAAATATATAGTAATTGCGTTGTTTCAGTATGCAGATGCACAGAATTTAAGCAAAAAAAATCTGATGTGGGCAACACATGACTTTCCTTATATAATGTGATGAATTTACTATTTTACAGTAAAAAAATTGGTTTTTCTTATAGTATAGATACTTATATTCTTTCCAAGATATTGAATTTTCGACAATTAGTCGTAATTTTCATTGATTTAGCGTCATTTTTATCCATTTGGCGAAAATTTCGTTAATTTGGCAGCATTTCAAAAAGTCGCCAAGTTGGCGACATTCTACCAAAATCGTCGCCAAAATCTCGCTAAGCGTTATGGACGCAGAAATAAGTTATTCTTACAGCAGATAAATGACTATTGGTGATCAAATACAAAAGTATTATTCAAAGTATCTTTTTTCATGAATGGAACGAGCTAGATCCACGAGAATGATGTCACCCAATTTATCGCATGATATTACATATGAAGAGTGAATATGTTTCTCAATTGGAAATATTTTTTTTTATTTTATATGACTTTTTGATAATTTTTTTCAAAAATGTGCAATATCTCGAGAACGGTTCATGTTAGCATTCTAAAATTTATGTCAATCGTTTTCTAATGAAAAATTACATAAAAAATGTCTATTTACGTAACTTTATTAGCGGTTTTGATATTTTGACGGTTTTTTCAAAATTTCACTCGAAAATTTAGAGGGAGGGGATTCTGAACATTCGATTGCGTATGAAAACAATAGGCTTCCAGTGTTTACGGATTGTGATTTTTGTACCAAATTTCGTTCGAATCGGTCTATTCGTTCGTAAGTTAACGTCTCCAAAGTCTCACTGACACACACATACTTTCACACACACACACACACACACACACACAGACATCACTTCAAAAATGTTTGATTCGTGATCAGGGATGCTTGAAACGTGCTCTCCCGTCGAAAACTTGAATTCGAATTTTCGACCCCGTCACAATACTTTCCTTATACATTATGTATATAAGGAAAGTAATAAAGTGGTTTTAGGACGAATACAACACTGAATATGAATTAAAAAGAACTTTAAAAATCACGATTTTGAGACAAGATGGATGCCATATATCATTTTGAAGTGGGTCACGTGATCACTTCATATAAGAGGTGTAATTATTATTTTAATTTTTATTTAAAAACTACTGAATGTATTTCGCTGAATTTTTTTTATATTTTATGGATCAATTTGAATATTACCTAAAATTTTCGAAGCAATTTGTGAATTTTAAATCCGCTTAAAAAATGCTTGAAAAATTATGTCCCATAGGGCTCAATGTATTTTATTTTTTCATTCCGGGTTCAATCCAAAACTAATTGTATGATATTATTCATTTATATCCCCATAGGTCCTACAGACCGTCTGAACAACAAACTAAAATTTCATTTTGATTAAGTCATTTGTACGGCAGTTAACGTGCTAACGGACAGACAGACAGACAGAATGAACAAAGTCATAAACACTTTTCAACATTGTTGTTAATAAAAACGGATTCTTAAATAAAAATTGTCAAAGAGAAATTTAAATGAATTGATTGTAATCATACTGATTATGTCATTTCTACATTATTACTTCTACTGTTCTTAAAAATTCCTGTAATGTTCAAATACAATTATTTTATGAGTGACGTACGATTTTATTTTTAGTTGCATATGATCAAGAATATTGTAATAGCTAAAAATTATTTTTTGCTTTTCAGTGCATTTTACTAAAACTGTGCAATTTAAAAAGATTTCTTATATATTTTATTTTATACTTTTTATTAACACTTTACAACATAGTTGAAAAGTGTTTATGACTTTGTTCATTCTGTCTGTCTGTCTGTCCGTTAGCACGATAACTGCCGTAAGAATGACTTTATCAAAATGAAATTTCAGTATGTTGTTCAGACGGTTTGTGGGACCTATGGGAATATAAATAAATAATATCACACAATTAGTTTTTTATTGAACCCGGGTTGAAAATATGAAATACATTGAACCCTATGGGACCTAATTTTTCAAACATTTTTAAGAAAATTTAAAATTCACAAATTGCTTCCAAATGTTTAGGAACTATTCACATTATCCCATAAAATACATAAAAAGATTTTCAGTATAATATGTTAGGTAGTTTTTTAATTAATAAGAAAGATCAATCATGCTTAAAGCATTGATTATGAAACACTTTCCAACTTCAGTGCAATTTTATTTAAACAAGTCTAAAATGCAATACATTCCTCGGTAATATTTTGAAACTTATCACAATACTGCATTAATTTATTATATTTGAAAACTTAAACCTTCATCGAAAAAAATGAACTTCATTCAAATGACGGCATTGAAATATAAATTGCCTGGTTTAAACATCTCTAAAATGTTATACATTCCTCGGTAATAGTTTTAGAATTATCATAATACTACGATAATTTTTTATATTTGAAAACTTCATCGAAAACAACTGAAATTAATTCAAATGACGTCATAGAAAAAATAACACGCCTGGATCTGTCTATAAAAACAGGATTTCATTCATAACTTTCTCCCATTCATTTCAATCATCACAATACTATAATAATTTATTTTATTTAAACATTTTGTTTAAGACCATGGAGCTACAAAAACTTAAACTCTATGCTTGAAACTTCATCGAAAAAAATCGTCCTTCTCTTTATGAAATCAATTAATATTTCATTCATATCAGCCATGGACTAAATTATTTTGTGTTAAAAAAATACAGGAATTCTAATACAACTCATTCTATATATTTTGCTGTTTACATTTTACATAGGTGAAAAATAGGCTTAGTTGTAGAAATAATCAAATTTAGATGAGCATTTAAACTCAAATATATTGTCATTGCGTTGTTTCAGTATGTAGATGCACAGAATTTAAGCAAAAACAAAGTAGTTTTAGGACGGATACAACACTCAATATGAATTAAAAAGAACTTTAAAAAATCACGATTTTGAAACAAGATGGATGCCATATATCATTTTGAAGTGGGTCATGTGATCGTTTCATATAAGAGGTGTAATTATTATTTTAATTTTTATTTAAAAAGCTACTGAATATATTTCGCTGAATTTTTTTTTATATATTTTATGGAACAATTTGAATATTACCTAAAATTTTCGAAGCAATTTGTGAATTTTAAATCCGCTTAAAAAATGTTTGAAAAATTAGGTCCCATAGAGCTCAATGTATTTCATTTTTTCGACCCGGGTTCAATCCAAAACTAATTGGGTGATATTATTCATTTATATTCCCATAGGTTCTACAGACCGTCTGAAAAACATACTAAAATTTCATTTTGATTAAGTCATTTTTACGGCAGTTATCGTGCTAACGGACAGACAGACAGACAGAATGAACAAAGTCATAAACACTTTTCAACTTTGTTGTAAAGTGTTAATAAAGCTGTTCCGATGACAAGGGAAAAATCTGATGTGGGCAGCACATGACTTTCCCTGCAGAATTATATCCACGTTCTCTTTATTTCAATTAAATTTAATTCACTTTTAATTCAATTTTCGTTCTCATTTGATAACTGGACTTATTTTCAAAGGTGGCGTGGAGAAAATACGAAAAAAACTAATATATCTCGAGAACGGCTAGTCCTAGTGTAATGGGGTTGGTCTTATTCTTTTCTTCGTTAAAAATTACGTATTAATCAAACACTTAATGGATATATTGAGCATACGTAGCTTTTTAGTTTAGATTTTGACAGTTTTTGCGGGCCAATCTAATCAGCACCAGGGTGACCTATACGTGACTCATCTACCGAATTTTTTGAAATTCGGTCCATTAGTTTTTCAGCTAGAGTGGATACAAGCTTTTGCGGGCCATTTCGCAAAAAAAAGGCGGGTTCTTTTATCCCAAATCGTACCCAAAACTAATCAGCACCAGACTCGCCCACAAGTGACTTACCTACAAAATTTTGTGAAATTCGGTGTATTAGTTTTTTAGTTAGAGTGGATACAAAATCTGCACAGACAGACAGACACACACACAGACGTCACGCTTAAAATGGTGTTTTCGTATTCTAGAGATCTTGAAACGTGTAGATCCGTCGAAAACTCGAGTTGCGATTTTCGACATGATTCCAATACTTTCCCTATACATTACCATGTATTGCAGGGAAAGTAAAAGCAATTTTCTTCCCAGACTCCCGAAGGCGCAGAGTTTAACAAAATTCACAATTTTTTCGGAATACGAGTTCTATCGTCTGCTGGTACGCCGTGCCCTCAAATGTATAGTCTTCAAGAGTCGTAATATTCAGGGTTGCGCTTCAGAAGAAACAATGTTTCTACTTCCCACAGAAATATCTACTTTTCGCCCATTAGACAAGCTCTGCAACATTAGGGACGAAAAGTAAAAAAAAATCTGATGTGGACAGACAGCACATGACTTTCCATGCAGATTTATATTTACGTTCTCTTTATTTTAATTAAATTTAATTCACTTTTAATTCAATTTTCGTTTTCATTTGGTAACTGGACTTATTTTCGAAGGTGGCGTAGAGAAAATACGAAAAAACTAAAATACCTCGAGAACGGCCAGTTCTATAGTGTAATGGGGATTAGTCTTATTCTTTTCATCGTTAAAAATTACGCATAAAACAAGCATTTAATATATTTAAGCATACGTAGTTTTTATTTTAGATTTTGACGATTTTTGCGGGCCATTTCGCAAAAAAAGGCAGATATCTTTCCGAATTGTACCAAAATCTAATCAGCACCAGGGTGACCCACAAGTGACTTATCTACCGAATTTTATGAAATTCGGTCCATTAGTTTTTCAGCTAGAGTGGATACAGGCAATTTTTGCAGCCTATTTCGCAAAAAAAAAAA
This sequence comes from Amaurobius ferox, assembly GCA_951213105.1. Lineage (NCBI taxonomy): Eukaryota > Metazoa > Arthropoda > Arachnida > Araneae > Amaurobiidae > Amaurobius > Amaurobius ferox. The sequence continues at coordinate 131,453,688 of OX578139.1, forward strand.
AAAAAAAAAAAAAAAAAAAAAAAAAAAAAAAAAAAGGCGGGTTCCTTTATCCCGAATCGCACTCAAAACTAATCAGCACCAGATTCGCCCACATGTAACTTACCTACCAAATTTTATGAAATTCGGTCAATTAGTTTTTTAGTTAGAGTGGATACAAAATTTGCACACACACACATCACGCTAAAAATGGTTTTATCGTATTCTAAAGGTCCCGAAACGCGTAGATCCGTCGAAAACTCGAATTGCGATTATCGGTATGATTCCAATACTTTCCCTATACATTACCATGTACTGCAGGGAAAGTAAAAAGAAAGTTTTTTTTTCTCACGACTGAAGAAAATTTAGAAGGGGAAAAAAGAAAGGGGGTTTCGAGAAGGGGCGTCCCATGGGTCAAGCAGCACAAGCGACCGCTTAGGGCCTCATATTTGCAGAAGGCCCCAAATTTTGCACATTTTTTTTTTTATCAAGCTTTTCCAGAATATAATTTTTCTTATTTAGTGCTTCCCAATCCATCGTTTACATAAATAAATCATTGAATAACCAATTTTTGAATGAGTGACGTTTTATTGCATTTATTGTTCGGATGGGGCCTTTTCATGAAGCTCGTTTGGGGCCTCCGAAAACCTCGAGACGCTGTTTTCAAGTAAAATTGCCGATGCGGCAGATAAAGATACATGTCATTTTCAAATAAATTATAAACTCATCTAAGGCATAAATTTCTTGAAACTATTTCTGTGTAATTATATTATCATTACAAATAGTAATATTTTAATGTATTTAATAAATTCTGAAGAAATGTGCACTTTTACTATATTTATAACCCAGGAGTGACATTAGTTTTGTTTTATTTCTAAAATATGCACCCTCAATAAAACAACCACCTCTCTAAAAGCCCATATTTTGTGGGAATGGGGGCCCGATGGTCGGTTTAGAGCAAGTATGACGTATTTTCTGGAATCGTGGGTGTGTACGCAGGATATAAGAATGAGTCCAAATTTCTATAAAGTTTATTCACAAGCACAGCGTAAACAGGAACAATACACAGTAAAACAACACTTAAATACCTCACGCAATTCCCAAAACAATCGATACTATTCTCAAAACATTGACGAAAGTCCAATTCCATGTAGCTGGTATCTCGTCAACTGCTCTCCAACGGAGTGATGACTCCTTTAATAGTCTCTCTATAGAAATTTCTGGAATTCTTCATATCTCATAGAATATTGGTTATTTCGCGATCTTTCTCGAATCTCCGAAAAATCACAGAATTAGCGATAAATCGCCAAATATGGAAACCCTACGTTGATATTCGGAATTCTGGCAACCCTACGGTCATATCATGAAGACATTATGGGTGTTTCCTCCGTCTGGTCTTCGAAAGAGACGAAAATAAGGAAGGGGGGGGGGGGGGGGGAGAGACTCCGAAGCGCTTTATAAATTCGCAACAGTACTTTAAACAAGGGTATAAAAAGTTTTTATAGTATTATGGTATTACAGTATATGGTTTTTATAGTATTTATAGTATTATTTTTATAGTACTCCCCAACACCAAAATAGAAAAAAAAAAGATATTTTTTGTTCGTCGGCAGATGGGACGGAATAATTTTCAAATGGGAAAAGTTGGCTGGCAGCAGCTCTGTGATGCCAAAGAACACGCAGTCAATCAACATTTTCGTGTGGCAAGAGATCAGAAACTCTTTCATCACACCGCGTGATCTCATTGAAAATGCAGCTTTAAAACATCACGGAAACAGGTGGAAACGGTTAATGGCACGATGCACAACTGGGAGTTGATTAGAGTTGTTCAAAACAAATATTACCATAATTTTCATTTCTAGATTTAATAATGTACAGGCAGGTGCTTGAAAAAAGGATGACGTTTAGAGTTAAGAGCCTCTATTAAACACATAGTGAGATCTTACAGCAACGAGAAAATTAAGAAAATTAAACGTCTCGGTAATTCTAATCTAGGAGTGGTTTAGGACAAAAAGAATCTGATGTAGGCAGCACATGACTTTCTCTACAGACTTAAATTATTTTTATTTTTTTATTAATTTATTACATTGAGTTTAATTGCACAAAATAACACGTATAATTATTTGAAATGACACTGAATTTGCACTTTCAATTCAATTTTCGTCTTCATTTCGTAAGTGGATTTATTTTCAAAGGAGGCGTATCAAAAATGCGAAAAAAATAAAATAGATCTCGAAAATGGCTGATCCTAAAATAATGGTTTTATTCTTTCTATCCTAAAAAATTATGAATAAAACAAGCATTTAATTGATATATTTGAGCCTACGTAGTCTTGACGATTTTCGCGAACATTTCGCAAAAAAAGGTATGGTTTTTTTTTTTCCCGAATCATACTGAAATCTAATCAGCACCACATGTGGCTTACTAATTTACCGAATTTTGTGAAATTGGGTCAATTCATTTTTTAGCTAGAGTGGATACATACGACTTTTGTGGATCATTTTGCAAAAAAAAAAAAAAAAAAGGCAGGTTCTTTTATCTCAAATTGTACAAAAAAAAAAAAAAAAAAAACGAAAAAACAGCACCAGGGTCACCCACAAGTCACTTACCTATAAAATTTTATGAAATTAGGTCCATTAGTTTTTGCGTTAGAGTGGATATTACATTGCACACACGCACAGATGTAATATTAAAAATAGTTTTTTCATGTTCTAGAGGTCCCAAAACGTGTAGAGGTGTAGATCCGTCGAAAACTCGAGTTGCGATTTTCGACACGATTCGAATATTTTTCTTATACATTACCATGTATTGTAGGAAAGAAAAATAAAAAATAAAAATATTTTTCAGTCAAAAATCCTACTATTATGGATAAATTGCAATGTGTAAAAGTAAAATAGTAGTTTTCTGCACTGAAAAAATTCTGATATGTGTAGCACAGGGCTTTCTTAACATAATGCAGTGATCTCACTTCTTTCACAGCCAAATAATGATGTACTAGATCCACAGTACAATGTTTTTAGCATTGAATTCTATTAACATTTGACACATTTCTCTGTATGAAAACAAGTATGACTATTTCAAAATACCAAATTAACTTATATTTCGGGAAAATCTAACTTGACAATTGAAAATACTGCTTGCATCTACTAAGTAGTATATATGCCTATATTAAAAGATTTTAATTAAATCTTAATTTAGTGTTCTTTGTGTCAATTGAGCAAGATTTTCGTCAAATACTGTATATGGAAGTGAACATAATGGACATCACATACTACATATTAATTTTATGTAATTTTTTTAGATGAATTTATTTCGAAAAAACTTGCAATATATCTCATGAGAACAGTTCATGCTAACGATACTTGCATCTAAAATTTGTTTCATTCGTTTTCTAATGAAAAATTACGTATAAAATGATTATTTTTTTTTATGATATTTCTCAAAGATTTCTTCAAAAATTTCTGGGAGAGGGGAACTTAAATAACTCGGGTCCATAGAAATTGTTAAAATATGCGAAAATTAGTGTTTCCTTAGCATTGATATCAAAACCAGGGGCGGCATTTCAGCATTCCATTTGGGGGTGCGAGATTTGTATGTATGAAAATCCACAATATGGAATAAATAAAATGTTTGTTAACAAGGGGGAGGGGGGGGGGGGGAAGAGGGATCACAAAATTGAATTGATGTTGAGAAAAATAATTGTTGTTAATATAGTTTTTGTACATAATTGTGTTAATATATTGTTAACATAATTTTTCTGAATACAAATATCTATATTTATTTACATTTTATTAAAGTTTTAAACGCCGTTCTTTAGAGTCTGGAAGAAGAGAAAATTTTGTTAGAATATCATCATAATCCAGTGGTATATCTTGTTCTATAGCTAAAACAGCTAAATATGAAGGTCTTTCTTGTCCCATTGAACTGGAAAAATAATTTTTCAGCCACCTTAGACACTAAAAAGACCTTTCCCAACTGGCTGAGCTGATTGGCACAGCCAAAAATAATTTAACTAATAATGTTACGACAGGAAACACATTTTTTTAAATTCCGCTCTTTAAAATAATCCAGGCGACTTTTAAAATTGGGATGGGCTAAGTTTTCATTTTTCACCATTGAATAATACAGTCGCAATTCTTCTTTCTGGAAGTCATATACTTTGCATATGGTTGAAACATTTTCTTTTTCTTTTTTGACATCTGATCCGCATAATACTAAACTAAGGGCAAACAAAACAGATATATTGTTCTCATTAAATCTTTCAATTTCATTAGAAACTGAATCTATAATTTCATATTGAATATTGATTCTGTGATATGATTTAACATCATCATGGGGATTTTTTTCACCGCCTCCGAATTTGCTTGGAATTTTTTTACGCCTTTTCAGTGTTGGTCCAGAATAAGAATTTTTTCGCAAAGTTCTGTCACAAAACTTCACACGTGATTGAAATATGCATCAGTGCGAAAAGAACTAACAGTTTCAATAATAGCTTTAGCCAAAGCTTGCACAGCCTGAAAATTAAGATCAGATGACTGAAGATGCTTTAAGAGAGTATTGCATTGATCAAAAACACTGTTCAATACAAACAAAGTGAACAAAAATTCGAAACATGTCATGCATGTTAAAAGGGCTTCGAATCTTCCACCATTGAGAAAATCGTTTTCAGATAATTCTTCCAGTGTTAAAATCACCACTTCAAAATTATCAAGCAGTGCTTTTATGGCTTTAATTTTGGAAGACCACCTCGTATCACCTCGATTGTAGAGTTGAAGAGACTCCAGAAAAAGTATTTGTTGATGAGCGAATTTTTTCGAAAATAGTATGTCATATATATGATATTTCTATGAAAGAATATAATGCATTGAGCTGCTGAAATGCATTTACAGCGTAAGGAATGGATGAGAATGCGCTAACTACACACAAATTTAATCGGACACTTGAAATTTTCAAGTGAAAAGGATAACATCACCCCAATATTTTCAAGTTGAAAAGGATTCGTTCCAGCCGGAAGTAGGAACTTCACTGGGAAGGTTGGCGCTTTTGAAGCTCCATGGCCTGAGAAAACTGACCAGTTGACAGTCGATAAAAAATGGAAGAAGCCGATAGACGACGTATGAAAATTTGGGGGCGCGACCGCGCCCCCTCGCGCCCCCTATTTGCCGCCCCTGATCAAAACCCAACTGTTCATAAAGTATTAATTCTAGTGTAATCTATTAGATTCACAAACAATAAATAGTTTTTGATAAAATTTCTTGCTAAAAAGGATTTGGTTAAGATTTCAGATAGCTGTGGCGATTGAGCGTATGTTGCATTTTTCATGAATGTTAATTTCAGAAGTACAGTGAAACCTGGAAAAGTGACCACCTAGCTAATGTGACCATAGCATTTTCATTCAGTGATTATCACCATTTTCATAAAGTGACCAGTTTCAGTCTCAAGGGTAGTCCCTTTAACCAGGTTATACTGTTGGTTGGTTGATGTCGTGTCCCTAACTTATTTTATTAAGGAAGAATATGTGCACTGCTTCTGTTTAGTTATAGACCCGGGGTACCCAAAGGTAGAAGTCTGACTTCTGCCCCAATAAGACATAACAACGTCCATGCCCGCAGGCGGGACTCAAACCCGCAATCTGGCAGCCTAGCCATCACGAGAAAACACCTGCCTCTTTGACCGCTCGGCCACCACATCGTCCCAGGTTATACTGTATTTAGCATTTTTGGATTGTTAATATTTTATTAAAATTTTTAATTTCCTTCCCAGTCTCAATTCATTCATTATCTAAAATATTACAAAAGATTTCCTCTGTATTTTGGTTTATCATCTTCCTTTCAATGGTATGAATTTTCTATAAGTACATCTTATCAATAGCATCATATTCAGTCAACACAGCTTAGTTGACCACCTTTGTAAGTTATTCACATCTCTAAGTTGCAACCCCAACATGCAAATAAGCAAAATAAAAACTTCAATTATCAAAATATGCTTAAAACTGCTATTAAAACTTATTCTACCGCATGGGTAAGTGAGGTCATGTTTCTTACTTGTCCTGAAGAAAGAGATTGTTTTTTGTCTTCGAAATCGGTTGATACTCTTATTTTTTACTGTATGCTATAGTTACATGAAGCCTTTCTTTGAAATTATATGTTAGTTGACCACCTTTGCAAGTTATTAATCTGCAAAGTGAAGTTGGATAAGCCTTCACTAGCAAACAAAAAAACATATGCAGAGCAAAACTTTTGTAAGTTTGCCACTCGTTAAGCTACTCAGAATCATTTTTCTCTTTTTGAAAATAAAAATCTAATGATTCTAAAGAAGAAATTCGGGGAATTCTGTGATAAGTTTGAAACTTGGGTAATTCTGCAATAGCTTAAAGCTCAAAGGTAACTCAAGAAGATAAGTACTAACATAAAATCTATCTTTATAGGCATACTTTTATACAGTAGAAATATTACGTTATTATGCTTACCATACAAATATATTGCAAGAAAATTAATTTCATGCTGGCATCTTCGTTAATCAATTTTATTAAAGCTACAGAATTATCCTAGTTTCCTGTTTATTACAAAAGTTTTTGGGTTTCCCCTATGCATAATTTTAAATGTCATTTATCATGTATATTGTTGTTTAAATCCTTTCAATTTGGATAATGGAATATATTAACCATAAATGTGTAGAAACATTTGGTGCCTAATTAAGTGTTCATTGTATTAGAGGACAATCACTATTTACTTATCCATTCTCATAAACAACTAACTCATAAAAATTAAAGTTTTCATTTTTGAAGCACTATTCAAAATGCTTTCTTCATCCCAAAAATTTCCCCTTATACCTTCTCAAGTTTAATAACATCAACATTATTTCTTTATTTTTAATTCTGCAAATGGTGAATCCTAGAAAATTTATCAAAACTCTACACAAAAACTGTACAGGGTGTCCCAAAAAGATTGAAATGTGCTTTAATTCTTTACCTGTTGGAGATAAGTGGGCAAGGTAAACTTAGACAAATTTGGTCAATCAGAAAATTTTTATTTTTAATGCAACAAGATCATTAAAAAACCCCTGCATATCTGTATCTTTAAAATCAACTGAATTATGATAAAGGAAAAAAAATCTGACTTATGCCACTTTTTCGTACCATGTGAAAGGCTGTGTCATCAGTGAAAATAGGGATCATAAACAAATTGATGATGAAAATTGTTTAGATCAAAAATACATTAATATGTGTCAAAATTTTTGATTACAAATGCATCTAAATAAAGCATTACACAGACAGAGATCATGTAAAGCAGTTTTATGCACTATGCGGTTGGGTATCCTATACATTATCCTCCAGTTTTATCTTTTTTGTGATATGTCACAAATTTACATTTCTAATTTGATACATGGTCCCCATTCACAATGTTCAATTCAATGTAGCTCACTTAATTTTAAAGATACAGATATGCGGTTTTTTTTTAATGATCTTGTTGCATTAAAAATAAAAATTTTCTGATTGACCCAATTTGTCTAAGGGGGTCGTATAAAAATTTAAAAAGTGTAACTTTCTGAAAATTAATGGGAGGACTATTTCCTTAACGTAGTCTTATTTCCTACCTTACTTTCAACATTTTTGCGATTTACATTGCCCACTTATCTCCAACAGTTAAAGAATTAAAGTGTGTTTCAATCTTTTTGGGACACCCTGTATACTAAACATGATAGATACAGGCGTTTTCAAAATTAAAAAGATGTCTGTTTCATCTTTATTACAGTCAAACGATGAAATAAAATCAAATTGAAAAGATCACCCAAGCAAAATATAACAACAGGATTGTAGCACATCTGATAATGGCTTCTTTATTTTATGATGCATTTGATTGTGGTTTACATGTTGATTGCCATATCTGTTGCTCCAATCGAAACTCATCCCAGTTTCCGTAATTAAATCTGTCCTGTAGCAAAACCTATATAGATATTGAAACTTAGCAAGGACCATGTGTACTACACTTTCTTGCTTGTGATTGAGAACACATTTTTTCTGTCCAATGAAAGAACACTCAGGGCCATATTTGACCATAGGCAAAGTTAGGGCCATATATTTGACCATAATCAAAGTCAAGGCCTGACTAATGCATGCGCCTATGGGGCCGCAATCTTGAGCCCCCAAATTTTAAGGGGCACCCTAAATATTGTATGTGATAAAAAAAATTTAAAAATAAATAAATTCTTGATTAATTGAAAACTGGTAATATTAGTTTTTATTTTAAATTATAAAATATGTAATAGTTTTAAATATTATGCATCCTTTAAAGACGTAATATATTATTTCAAAGTAAAATGTTTGGAAGTTTTCTACATGTACCAAAGGGCCTTTAGAGCTGCGATCCTGAACCCCAAAATTTGTTACGTATTGATATTTTTCATGTGTTTGGTATGCTGTGAGGGCATGGGGACCCCAAATTAATATCAGGCCTTGGACTCCACTTTAGCTTGATAGGGCTATTAGCAAAATAGGCCAATGCTGGGGCCTCCTGCAGCTCTGGGATCTTATCTTCTTTGCTCAATGTAACACTTTTAACTATAAAAGTTTTATATGGGGCTAAAATTTACTTTTGCTTAAGAGACCTTGGCAAGGATTAAGGTGGCTTTCAGAACACCTACCTAGTTCTATTTCATTCAAAAATTATTTAACTATGTTCCTAATAAATGTTTGTTTATATAAATTTAACTCATTAGCATAACCAGATCCTAGAAGGTCAATGAGTTTGTTGAGTCAATGGTCCGACAATCTTCTAACCTCCTCTATCCCAGGGTATACCACTAGATATGATTAAATTATGAAAGTATCAAAATTTTCAAAGAAAATTAGAGGTCATTAACGATTTCCAAGTTACATTTTTATTGTGTGCAGCATATGTGCCAAGACTGAAAACCTCCCCTGGAAATTTAAGAAACCAGAAACAAAAGTGTGCTAAATTTTTTTTGTCATATGGTACTATTCATGGCCCTATGTTCTAACTGTTCATATATCCTGCTAAATCTGCCTAGATTCTGTCACAGACAGAATACAGAAATAGTAGCTATACCATGCTAAATATAAAGGTAGAGGAACCAAATTACTACTTTTAAAGCATTGCTGAGGTGCACCCTCAAGGGTCTGAAGTACTTACTTGTCTACCAAATTTCATGGTTGTGAGTTGCTTGATTTCCTGCTACAGACTACATAGACAGACATACAGATATCATTTATTATTATGTAAATTTTCCTGAAAATTTCGGTAAAAACATATAAAGCACTGTTTTCTCTAAAATACAAGTGTTATGTAGAAATACATTTTAGGACTATTTAAACACATTATGAGAACTTTTGGAATAATGTCCGTCCGTCTGTGTGAAGGTATGTGAGTGCATATCTCTGAGATGTAGACAGGATAACATAAAAGCAAATGCATGCATCAACATGAGATTTTATATTTCAATATTTTACGTACTAGGAAATTTAGTATCAAAAATCTATATTTATTTAAAAAAAAAAAAACGCTTTTATAGTTTTCGAGTAATCGTCTTGTTAGGTTGAAGAAGATTGAAAATTTTCTGTTTTCAAGTTTGTAAAGCTTAAATCTGGAAAATTAAAAGTGCTAGTTTGGAACAATAAGCAAGAATATGTAGCTCTTTAAAAGCTCTATAAATGAATATAATTAGATTTTGGATTAAGCTCTTTTTTCTCAAAAAAGTATATGTTTGAATGAGGGTTTTTTTTTTTATTTTTCTTACTTTCACTAGAAATATCTTCAAAACTATAAAAAATAGATATATAGTAATAGATATGTAGTAATAGATAAATAGTAAGCAACAAATATATGTATGATGAAATTTAGCTTCTAAATCATCTTTTAGTAGGGGACCAGGAGAGGGTAACCTCTCTGCTTTATGTGTGGCGCAATCTTTTGAACTTGACCTAGCATTTTCTAGGACAAAGGCCTTAGTAACATGAATAATAGTTTGTAAATCTATAAATTTTTTTTTAAAAAAAAGCTCTTATAGTTTTCGAGTAATTGACTTGTCAAGTTGAAGAATATTGATAATGCCTATATATTAAAAACTAAACGTGCAAGCTATAAACAATAAGCAATTTATATTTCTTTGAAAAATCTACTAGTGTATATAATTGGATTTTGGATTGGGCCCTTAGTTTTCGAAGTATAGTGGTTATAATTTTGATATTTTGGCATTTTAAAATGGAGTTTCCAATGGGTGGGAAAGCTGTAATATTTAAAATATCATGATTGTTGCAGTTCAATCTGTTAACTTACTCTTTGGGGAAATATTGGTGCACAAGAACGAGATATTTTATTTTGTTTAAAAAAAAAAAAAAAATTAGGAAGTTAAATAACTTGGGGATTCTAAAGATATTTAATGAGTGGTAAAGTTTGAACAGAATAGATGGAAATATACGTATTGAAGTATGTATTTACGTGCCACTAGGCAAGTTTATAGAATAGATTAACTTGAATGAAAACCTCATCAGATATTTTGTATAAGTTTAATTTATATACCTCAAAGCAAGTCAGTAAAATATTTGGATATGTTGAAGTCTATTGCCAGAGTTTTCAGATGAAATTGGGGTGACAATTAAAAGTACTCGCTAGCTATAAACAGTTAGCGAGTAACTTGTAGTGCTTTGAAAGCCTGTAAAGAAACAAATAAGCCTGGAAAAAATGAATAAATTTTACTGGAGTTGTTTTTTACAAAATGTTATTCACATAAAACCATTTTGGCTCCAGACTGGAGCCACTACCAATTTTTTCTTAAGTCTGTAGTCATCTACTCTTTGGTATTTCTTATTTAGTTTGATTAAAAGTTATTTGAATTTTCCAGTTCATAAATTAGTGCATCATGTAGCTTTCCAAAACTTGCTGTTTCTCTATTTTTTTTTTTTTTTTAATCATAGGACACTGATGTTCATACCTTAATTCACTGAAAAAGTATTTTGATTTTTCTACTGCCTTTTCCCCCCCACCTAGGTTTTTCATTTCATTTTTTTAAATATTCGTTCGGCAACAATTTCTTTCTTGGGTCATGTGATATAACTATTTATTGATAGACATGTTCTTACCATTGTTAATGCTGGTACCCTGTATTTTTATTTTGATGAAGGAAGATGTGTTTTACCTCCAAAAACTGGTTGATACCTTTTAATCAACCTTGCATACTGTTAAACTAACAAAGTATTCATTTTACTATTTTTTGGGTTATCAAAATATTACAATGTGTCAGTATTTTAAGAACTTTGCAGGATATTTTATTTTCTGATAAAATACTTTACAGTCTTAGGTTCTTCTTTATGTTAACATGCACACAGTGTATTGAATTCAAAGTTTATTTCTTTTCAATTGTTGATTGCATACTGTAAATTTTTATACTGTCATTCCTTTAGTAAAAAAAATTAATTAAAAAAAAGGTATATCTCCCGCTAACTGCAATGATGCCTAGTTTGCTTTACAGTAAAATTGTTTAAGAAATTCATCAAAATGAATATATCAGTATGTCATCAACAGAAAGCCCAGTTGCTTTCTTTCGACAGCGAGAGGTGCAGCTTTATCTAATGGAGCGTGTTCACTACACGAGTCATATACAAATTTAGATTTCCTTCTTTTTATATACCACCCCAGGAATGGAACTGCAATGACAAAATTTGACATTTGATTTTGAAACATTTTCAGATAAGTACTTATGTTGGATCAATAGATGAAAAAATAAACCTCAGATGCAATGTTTATTAAAGACCCTGTATATCCACATAAGTGATATAAAATTGAAAGCAAATGAAAAAAAAAACTTTGTACTTAATTAGTGGCAAAATCCCAATATAAGTTTACTTATTGAATTTAAATGCATTTTTTTTATTCACTGGACTATATTAATCATATATTGATATTTTGTATTTGCAAATGAAATACTAAAATCAACAGACTTAGAGACATGCAAACCACACATACTTAATATAGTTCTTTGGATTAAAAAAAATGAACTCAATAAATCAATTTACATTAAAATATTGTTACTAATCATATACGCAAAAGCATTATTTTTATATATAGTCTATCAAAACAATTTAAATTATACAAAACATGCATAAATGAATTAAATCCTAACATACAAATTTGATAACCTGCAAGTTTGTGTCTCAGACAAAAGGGACATATTTTTGAAAGGATGTTTATTTAAAATAAATTAAATGTGATGTTTTTACTATATCATGCTGCATATTTTTTTAACACTTTACAACATAGTTGAAAAGTGTTTATGACTTTGTTCATTCTGTCTGTCCGTTAGCACGATAACTGCCATAAAAATGACTTTATCAAAATGAAATTTTAATATGTTTTTCAGACGGTCTGTGGGACCTATGGGAATATAAATAAATAATATCACCCAATTAGTTTTTTATTGAACCCGGGTTGAAAAAATGAAATATATTGAACCCTATGGGGCCTAATTTTTCAAACATTTTTTAAGTAAATTTAAAAGTCACAAATTGCTTCGAAATTTTTAGGAATATTCACATTATCCCATAAAATATATATAAAAAATTTCACTAAAATATGTTAAGTAGTTTTTTAATTAAAAATTATTTAATATAGGGAAAAAAACAAATTCAATTAAATTCTGACTTTTGGGATATCCTCCAGAAAGAAAAAAGAGATATATTATACAATAAATATCTTTCCAAGAGTTTAATCATTTTGTATATGAAAGATGCTTCACATTTTAAAATAAATTTGGTAGATAACAATTTTTCAAATTTTTTTTTAATTTTATATAACTCTTCATTATATACTTATTTGATGGCATTTTTAATGCACTTTCCTACGTCCTAGAGAGTTAAAATTTGGTACACAGCTTAAATTTGCTGAACATTTTATTCTACAAAAATTTGGTGGATCTTTAAATATAGATCATACATTTTTCTCGAAATGGCCCGCAAATAATCCCCGTTCACTTCTATAAATCCTTGTTGTAATATTGTTAAAAATTCTGATGTGGGCAGCACATGTCTTTCCCTGCAGACTCATATTTACGTTCTCTTTATTTCTTCAAGAATAATTTGAGTTTATCTGCACGAAATAACAGCTATAAGTATTTTAAATGACATTGAATTTGCACGTTAAACTTAAATTTGGTTCTCATTTGATAGCTGGACTTATTGTCAAAGGTGGCGTAGCGAAAACGCGAAAAAACTAGAATATCTCAAGAACGGCTAGTCTTAGAGTAATGGGTTTAGTCTTATTCTTTTTGTTGTCAAAAATCACGTATAAAATAGGAATTTAATTGATATAATTGAGCACACGTAGTCTTTTATTTTTATTGATTTTTGCAGGCCAGTTCGCAAAAATAGCCCGTTCCTTTTTCCTGAATCGTACTAGAATAACCTACAAATGATTTATGTACCAAATTTTGTTAAATTTGATATATAAATCACTTGTAGGTCATTGAAATATTATACACCAAATTTTGTTAAATTTGTTCCATTAGTTTTTAGCTAGAGTGGATAAAGGCAATTTCTGCCGGCCATTTCGCAAAGAAATCAGATTCTTTTATTATGAATCGTACTATAATCTAATGAACATCAGGATTTCCCACAAAAAATATACCTACCAAATTTTATGAAATTCGGTCCATTAGTTTTTCAATTAGAGTGGATGTAATACCCTCACAGACACACAGTAACATACACAGATACACTCTTACACACAAAGACGTCTACCTAAAAATAGTTTTTTCGTGTTCTAGAAGTCCCAAAACGTGTAGATCAGGGTAAGAAATTAGAAAAAAAACGTAGGGGCCAAATGGCCCCCAACATCAATTTTTTATGGGCCATTTGAAAATTTCAAAGGGCCAAAATAAAACAATTTAATGAAATAAAAAATATACACGATAAAACCACATAGGCCTAATCTAAATATTTTATTTGCTTGCCAAATATATATATTTAAAAAAAAGTCACTAAAGTGCAAATTAAAAATTTTAAATTGACTTATACTTTAATTCCCATTTTTAGTTAGTAGCCACTGGCCGGTAGGTCAATGACGTTTAATGGCCAGTTGTTGACAGCTGCAAAATGTTCGATGTTTTTTTCAACTTGCTTAATATCATGCAAAATTGTGTTAAAGTATGTTATTTAATAATTTAGGAATTTGCTAGTATTACCTATTTATTTATAGATTTATTATACAGTAAACATAAGTCACTATTAGGTCTATTATCAAGAAAACTCCCCTTAGCGGATCTACTTTTATACAATCTGTTATTTGGATGTTGATGCAAAAGAGGAGGATTTTAAAAATTGAGGGAAATTTAAGAGATTGGCAAGGTACACATTTTTTTTATTATTATTTAATAAGAAAACAATACAAATTCACAGAAATATTTAAAAATTTTAATGAGTAATATTGTTAACATGCATTGATTATTGCTAACATCTCATTTTTAACATTTAATAGATTTTCAAAACTTATTTTAAGTGTTTTTTCTAAAACTAATTATTTTCCATAAGTTAGTGCCCCTATCCCCATCTTTTCCATTTCTTAAAAGTTTTCAAATTTAAATTTTTTATTTTTCCCATTTTTGAATATTTTAAATATTTATATTCAGTATTTCTTTTTAATCTTGTTTTAAATATTACCAATGACTTTTATTATAAGTCTTTTCAGGTGTTTTATAATATTTGTTTTCCAATATATTATAAAAAAATTAATTTATCATGAAGCATTCAAATATTTTTGGAGGCAGTTTTAAATTCAATCAATTAATTTAAGCAATTTCAAGTTTTCTCATCTTGATCTTTTTATTTTTTACTTTTCCAAGCTGACGAAGCATTTACTATTATTTATTCCTCCTTATTATTTTTAAAAAGTCCGGCCACTAATTTTTCTTTAATTTAGAAGGTTTTACCAATGATTTTCAGTGATTTTTAATAAATTTATAATCTTGTTTTAATTTTTTGATCATTTACTATGTAAATTTTCCGTCATCGCGATCGCGATATTTCGGTCTTTTTTCCCGTTATATTATCGGACGTTATGAACGCTTTATTTTAAAATTTCCTCAATATATGTATTTCATGACAAGGGAATTCTTTATCCTCTTAAGGAAATTTGATCTTTTTAATATTTCGACGTTTTCAAATTTAAGAACTGTCGCCTTGTATTGCTAGAAACATGATATTTTATTACAATACTCGAATTTTCTGATCAACGGGGGGTGGGGGGGGTGGGGATGAACGGCTCTTGACCGCGGATAAGTTGAAAATGGAACCGATTTAACATTGAATTTATAATTATTGTTAACAGTTAGCACTTCTAAAAACACAACTATGCAAATATTTTAGGAATCCATGTATTTTTATTTTTATGCATCATCGATGAGAGATTAAAAAGGGTATAATCTATAAAAGGAAACCTACAATTTCTCTGAACAAAAAACTGTAGGGCATCGAGACTTTAAAAATTGTGAAATTCTCGCGATCTAGCTTTAAAATTAATACGAAGAATGTTCAGGCTAGCATCCTTCAAACGCGCTATTTTAGTCAATGCTAAACACATTCATAATTTCTATATGGTCGTTTATGGACCGTGAATATGTAGATTAAAGTAGAATAATACTATATAACATTGCAATGTCAGCAATTCCGCTCGGAAAAGAATTCCCCCTTCCCGAAGGTTGATGTCCTTTATTCGCGCTGGACGCCCAGATTTTAGTTCGCTTGCGCCGGTCCCGAGCCTCAGCGAATTCCCGAAACTCTTTCTTATAGATTACTTCTTTTAATTTTTTATTATGAAAAACATGCTATAATGAATATTTAACCAATAAATAAATTCACATGCCTAAAATTGACAGGGCGAATTTCACGCAGCATGTTTTATTTTAGCGAGTGATTTCAATTCCGTTTGTGTGCATCCCTTTTAAATTTGAGGTAGGTGTAAAAATGATGAAAGACCCATCAGTACCAAAGATCCAAATTAGTCCTCGAAGCAGAGTAGTTACTTCTTCGCACAGCGTGTAAAAAGGGGGGAGGGGGTGTCTAGGTCAATGCATAGAGCCCGGTAAAGACGCTATGCCACGGTATGTCGCAAAACACATCGCTGATTAAGAGGAAGGGTAAGATAGGAATATTGCAAATGCAATAAATTATGATCTCCTCACAACTACGGAAGAGCCATAGCAGTATCGTAGTGATTGTTGACAGATTTTTATTACTCCACAGGTGGCATTGTTTAAGGAGAAGGATTATTCTTTAAGCTATCAGAGTTTGGCCGGTAGTCAGGATTTTGTTAATCGTCAGTTTTTTAAGTTTAGTCACCATCTGGCGAGTAGGAATATTAAGCTTGTCTTATATTATTGTATTAATTTTAAATTGACTTATTGTTTTATACAAGAAAAAAAAGGGGGGTTTTATTTTTCCTCGGTTATTTTTGGGAAATTATAGTGGTTTAATTCTAGTCGCGATTTGGCCCCCGATTTCGAAATTTTGGTCGCAAACGATAAAAATTTGGTCGCATTTCGCGCATGGCCCCCGCTAATTTCTTACCCTGGTGTAGATCCTTCGAAACTTCGAGTTCCGATCTTCGGCACGATTCCAATACTTTGAATACATACACACACACATATATTATCTGCGTATCTGTGTATTATCTGTGTATCTAAATTCCGTGCCTATGCAATTACAATAGTTGTGATTTTAAATGATCCCTAAACTTTTATTATTTCTTCAACGAAGCCTAATTTTAACTTATGCAGAATGCAAATATCTGAAGCGATTGAGTTACATAAGAATTGCTGAATTTTTTTCACACAAAATTATTTAGCTCTGGAGTCTGGAATACAAGTTATATGAATGAAATATTCATTGATTTTGCATAGAGAATCACATGATTTAGATTTTGATACAGTTTTAAATATTTAAGTATAATAAATTACTGTAGTACTGTGATAATGTAAAAGATATCCCCACTGAATGTATCACATTTTAAAATTTTTTAAATGAAATTGCATTTCAGTTGGAAAATGTTTCATAATCAATGCTTATGCATGATTGATCTTTCTTGTTTAAATATGAAGGCAATTTCAGCTTTCAAATCATGCCCTTCTAAATTATATCCCTGATAATGTGATCAAATTGAGCAAGATGGACTTTCCTAGAATACAGCCCAGTTTCTCTTTGAAAGTCCTCATTAAGCATTTTTCATAGCTTACCACTTTTATACAAAATATCCATTCTAGTACATTTCATCTGCTCAAATAAAAATGAGTGATTCAAGAGCATGTTTAGTATAACACAATAAATAAAATGATTTAGTAAACCATCATTTCTACATTAAATTTGTTAACAAATAATTCTTTATAGTATATTGTTAAAAACAATATCGGTCAAATTAAAAGTCTTTACACTAAAGATGAAAAAGAGAATTAGTATAATGTGATGGCCTTAACATTCTTAAAAAATATGTAATACAACTTTTAATCACATATATTTTAAGAATGCAAAAATCAAAAATGTTTAACTATGACAGAAGTATAGAACTTACACTGTTTTAATAGTTACAACATGATATATATTTTGTCAATTTATAGTCCTTAGCATGAAAAAGAAAAAAAAAATGATGTGGACAGTAAAAACTCAGGCACACATTTATGGTGTGGGAGATATATATGTATAGATATATATTTATCTTAAGCTAAATATGTATATCTAAAAATTGCTTTTAATGGGTTATATTTTAAAGAAAAGGTATGAAATATATATTTTTCAATCTGATCAGCGCCTTCTACCCCCAGAAGGTTTTCCTGGCAAACTTATACCATGTAACATAAGTACTTCATTAACAGTCTAATAATCCTCTTTAAGGTCCATTAAACAATATTATTATGTTGAATCAATATAATTTATGTTAGTATGTAAACTCATTTACATTCATTTATAACAGTGATATAATTAACTGGAACATGCTCAATTTGATCTTCTCATACCAGAATACATTTTTAAGTAGCTTGTAATTTCTTTTTCTTGCAAATTTTACAAGAAAAATTTGAAAAATCTGTATTGTTGTTCTAAATCAGTGGTTCCCAAACTGGGGTCCCCGGACCCCTGGGGGTTCGCGACGAGGTTTTAGGGGGTCCGCGAACAACACACAATATTTAACTAATAAATAGTTAGCTTTAAAAAAAAATAAAATTCATTATTTTTCTCCACTCTTTTTTTCATTTTATTTTTTTAAATAAAATAATAATGAAATTTCTTTCTAAATAACTTTGAATTAAATACATTCATGAAATTAATTTCAAACTGATAGGTTATATGTTCAAACAGAATTAAATTGTTTGGGAGTAGGTTTCGTTTCGGCACAATGCCATGATTAACGGTGACGATACTCTAGCTCGGACGTCAAAGTACTTGTAACTTCGAGCATTAATACTACTAGAGACCGGATGACGTCAGCTTTGAATAGAGGGGGGCTTAGCGAATATCTCCCGTCTCTCCCGCGGAAAGTCACGTGACATAGCTACTCAAGGTACATAGCTACTAGCTATGTCACGTGATGTTCTTCACTAACGTACTTTTCCGGCCGTCCAAATAGTTGCTCTTAGTCCTCTGGACGAGTCGGACGGTCTGGGTCTTCAACTAACGTACTTTCAACCCTGCAGATATTTGTTAATTATTTGATAAAATGGATCGTTGGTTAAAATTAGGTGCTTCAAATTCATCAACCACTCTCTTACACCACAAGAAGATTTTTTGGCGGATCTTTCATCGGATTGTTCTCTAAAATTAATGTTCTCACAAGTACAATTAGCTGACTTCTGGTTATCAGTAATGGTTGACTATTCTCAACTCGCAAGAAAGGCTCTTAAGTGCTTAACTCCCTTTCCCACAACTTACTTGTGCGAAACAGCTTTCTCCCACCTGACATATTTAAAATGCAAGTTGAGAAATAGACTTGAGGTTGAAAGTGATTTAAGACTGAAATTATCAGATATTAAACCAAATATTACTAAGCTAATTGCAAGAAAGCAGCATCACTGTTCACACTAAATTATGCTTGTTGTACATATCCAATAGAAACACGCCCTTGCAATATGGTTTTAAGGGGTCCGCGAAATTTATTTTTTCTCTGAGGGGGTCCGCGGACCCGAAAGTTTGGGGACCACTGTTCTAAATGATCACAATTATAGTATGTTACCCTTCATATTAAAGAGCTTGAAAAAATCTTTAGACTGATACCAAGTTTGATAATATACCCCCGGAGGGTAACTAGTTCTCCTGAGAGGTTAATTAATGTTATGAACACAAAAATTGTATCACAACTACTTTTTCACTACAATGATTGAAACTATTAAGTTTCATGATAACACTGGTCTGTCCCAAAGATGTTATTAGCCAATCTGTATAGTATTATTCGTGCTGAATTTAATAATGAAAACTAGTTTTCTCTATCACATAAGGTTTGGTTGTGACAGTTATGTAAATATTTTACATTAATAACATGTACACCAAGGAAATTAATTAATGTTCAAAGTACCTAAAACGTTTTAGTTAAAAATTTTCTGGAATACTTTGCCTCAGGAACATCCTTTTTGAGAGTCCAGCAGTAATCTGCTAACATACTTGAACTAATAACAAATTTCCTTTCAATAACTCATTTTGTTTTAGAGCTATTGTGTTCACTAATACACACAGAGACACACAACTTAGAAACATTCAATTTGAACTAAGGTCCTTCAAAATGAGGAAATCTGTCCAAATTTGAATTTGAAAATGTTAGTTTTCATATGTTATAATAGTACTGCATGCATAGGAAGTAAGCAGGATGAGAAAGACCTTAAATATGCCCCGTTTTAATCAGCTGATGATCATACATAATTGATATTTGTGCTATCTCAAATGGATAAATTTTATTAGTTTTAGTATATTTGCACAAATTTCCATTATTATTTTTAAAAAAATGTTTGTCTGATATGGCTGATTTTCTGATAATTGTCAATTTTCAGGTTCCAAAACATTGTTTTTTAAGTTTATAGTTCTTAGAAATTTTTGCTTGGTTAATGCCTTTCTAATGGATTACAACACAGCTGGTTAGCATGATTCATAGAATTTTAATGCATATTCATTAGATTCCCATGTTAGATATGATGGTGAAAGGAAAGACATATGTGTTTGTTTTCATTCAGCATTGAAATTGAAACTAACATTGGGAAACAAAAATATGCATTATGCATAAAAGGAGACAGAGTATTTTTCAATTTTCATTTATATTAATAATAACTACATGTGTGTCAATGGCAAGTAATAAATATACTCATAAAAATGAGTCATAAAATTGTATTTTCCACGTATTAGTTAATAACAAAGTTCTAAAACTCTAAACAGATGTGGAACAAAACTCTACATAGTGTTTGTTCTTCAGCTGACTTTAAATCACTGCTGTTACCATCTGATGGATGAAAAGGACTATTTTTCAGACAACATTGCAATGTTGCTGATTCTCAAGACAAACATGTATCAGCCATTTCTCAAAATAATGTTGTTAAAATTTATATAAATAAGGGTTTTTATATAAGTCAAAATCATAATTTCTTAAGTGTTATCCATTTATTTCCATTATTTATATTTTTTACTGATTTTAGGAAAGGAAAAATGAACTCATCACTCCGGAACAGTGACAAAAATCATAAATTTACATTTTTATGGTCAAAAGTGCATTTAATATAATTGAAAAATACTTTTTTATTAAAAAATATGTCAAACAGATTGTACTTTAAAGAAATACAACAAAAATATCCATGTTATTTATTAATATTTTTCTAATGCTCGAGGGACACAAAATTAACAATTATCAGATATTCAGCCATAAACAATCACTCAAAACATGGTGCATAAATCTAAACTTTTGTAAATAAGGTAAATCTTTTCTTACACTAGATGTTCAAACTTTTGAATCAAAAGAACTTATTTTTACCAAACTATCTATAAATTTGTATACCATACGTTATATCAATGCAATATGTAAAATATATTTCCTGCATGAAAAATAAAAGCTACTAAATACATAAGCTTCCTTTTTAGTGAATTCAGTATAGATTCAGTGCCATAAGATTAATCAAAATGTAATATGCATTCACAGTATATTTTCGATAATTGTTGCTTTGGTGACATATCCAAGAAATATTTTTTGTCAAATAATTAAATTAACAACCAGTTAATGTCAATTTATCTGACGAGCATTATAATTTTAATGAAAAAAAAAAAACCGATTGCATTCATATTTTAGAGTGCATTTTAATAGTGTAGATTACCAAAGGATTAATAAAATGTGGTAGAATTAGAAAATATTACAATATTCTGAATCACAATTAAAAGTTTTACACTTGACTCCGAGTTTCACATTTATAACAACTTTTGTATGCTGTATTGATTAAATAGCTAGCTGTTGTGTAATGTAAACTTAGCAAAACTGACAAAAGAAAACGTTTAAGGTACTACAAATCAACCCAGTGCCAATTTTTAAGCAAT
This sequence comes from Amaurobius ferox, assembly GCA_951213105.1. Taxonomy (NCBI): domain Eukaryota; kingdom Metazoa; phylum Arthropoda; class Arachnida; order Araneae; family Amaurobiidae; genus Amaurobius; species Amaurobius ferox. The sequence continues at coordinate 131,475,217 of OX578139.1, forward strand.
AATTGATATTTGCAAACAGTTTTTGTGAGAAACCCAGACAAATTTTTCGAACATTTTTCAGAGTACGGTTTTGCTCATACTCGGGTCATAGGCCCTCAGCAGAGAATGTCAAAAACAAAGTCGTTAAGACTGTTGTTGACACCTGGAAGATGCTGGGAAATACAGAAAAAGCCATTTGTCAGTCATCAGGGTGAGGGGATGTAGATCCCGAGTGTACGAGAGGGTGGTCTGAGCATCGTTGGATGCTGGGAAAAATTCCAGAGGGCTTATACCAGGGTCCCATAATCACGGTGGTATGGTATGATAGGATTATATAGGCAAAAAAGACGCGCTCGAGAGAGATACCCCACGGTCCCGAGAGAGAAAGGTTGCACTGATAGAGCTCACGTAGCGCGCTTATGCTAGGATAAGCTCACATGCCTCTTACCAATCGAGGATTGTTGTAAATTCTGATGTGCAGATAATGTTAATAAAGTTTGTCTTATAATGGCAAACTTGGCTCGCATTTTTCCATCAATCAGTGGCTATATTCCTTTTAGCATAGAACATCACGATTCAAATACTCATGCAAATCCGAAAGATGATGAATCACGAGAGCAGCAGAGATCGGTTAATTTAATACTGATTTTCTGTGAACGTGGCAACGATGATCGACAATCGCATATATGTTACGACAAGTGTACATTTTGTACAAGCTACAACTATCGTACATACATTTCATTACAGTTTTAAACAAATATTACTCATTCAAAATTTTACAATAACAGAGCATTAAGCACTCACTTTTCACCACCAGTATCAGAACTTGTAAGACTAGAAGATTCAGATTCAAAACTGTGAAAGCTATTACAATTATCACTTCTTTCCTCAGACTGTCGTCTCCTAGGAACATTATCTGAAATAAAATAAAACATTTTATTACTGTTTTTTTTTCTTATAATTTGTGACTTATTTGCTTTAAAGCAAAAACAAAATCAAATACCGTATCTCCCATTTTAACCAAATTGCGCAAGGATATGCGAAATGCCCCAGAAATCTATGTTCATACAAAAATTAAATAAAAATGTATGAAGTGGAAATGTTAAACTTAATTTTTTTTTTTTTTTTTTTTGAAAATTATTCTTAATGTAAGTAAATACATAACCAAATACAGAATTAACTAATTAAATAACTGCTCATTAAGAAAAAAAAAATCAGTGGCTCCAGTTCAATGGAGCCGAAATGGTTTGTTACAGTTAACAGAGAACATTTGTTTGTAGGCGGTGTTTTCTTTTTTAGACATTTTTGAAACAGTTCAAAATATTAAAATATTGAAATTAAAACCACCTGTTCAAAAAATTTCAAAATATTAAAATATCAGAATTAGAACCAATTTTTCAAAATAGTTTAAAATATTAAAATAGTTATAACCATTATATATTGAAAATTAAGGACCAGATCCAAAATCCAATAATGTATCCTTGTGGGGCTTTCAAAAGATGAAAAATTTCTTCTTACATAGTTAGCACTTTTAGTTTTCATGATAAAAGCATTATAAGCTTGAAAAATTGAAAATTTTCTACTGAATTTACTACTGAATATTTTTATCACTTACTATTTCCATCTATCTTTATTTCGATTGAAAATAAATAAAGTGAGGCAAAATCTTGCTCAAACAAAAACATTCTAGTTTAAAAAAGAAATTCAAAATTTTAAATTATTGAAATTATTTTTATATATTCATAAATAGAAACATATTTCTGACACAATAAGTAAGAATTTTTTACATTTTTAACTATTAGGATTGGAAATATAAATATTTTTTGTAATGCTCCAATTTCAAAGATACCCCAATCATACATGTTATTTACATAAAAAAATAATGCATTAGAATAAAAACCAAGGTCTGATTATTATTGAATAAATGAATGTCATAATTTGCTTTTGTCTCTCTGTTCGTAATGCTCTGATTTTGAATAATTCAAATAAATCATTTTTTTTTTTTTTTCAAAATGTTTGATTAGGCAGTAAAATTTAAAAAAGGGCATTTCAGAAATGATATGCCAATTTTATTGACCAAACTGATGCAATATTATAAAAAAGAAATTATACATAATACTGTCAAAGCAAAGGGTGGATTATATTTTATCTTAGAGCACCAACAAAAGCATTCTGAAGGATGTAGCATAAACCTTTCTATTAGGAGTATTAAGGTTTCTTCTAAGTTGGCAACCTCGGGAAATTACCATTAAGGCCAATAAATTTATTTAGCCTTTGCACAGTAAAGCTTGCAAAGAAAAGTTAATTGAATATTTTATAAAAATTAAGATAATAGCAAATACTTAAAATAATTCATTAAGTTATGACAACCATCATGCTTTCCATGGCCTATAATCAATTTCTCTAATAATATACAATTTGTTTAACAATTTTAATTTTTAAATGTTCTGTTTACATTTATATAACTTATATTTAAATATATTTTCTAAACATACTATTTTATATATTTTTATTTATTTATGAATTATTTAAATATTTTTTTATTTAAAAAATTGAGCATTTTTGTATAAAATAATTTGTATATATTTATAAATTTTAAGTAAATTCAAATATCCTGTCATTTATATTTAACAAATCTATTTAGTATTTATGCATGATTGTTGATATCACCAAAAAGTGGTACGGTATATACTTTACATATACTATATTATTTGCTATGGTTGATTTACAGGTGATATCAAGCTATAGGCAGGGTGTAAATATAATTATTTTAAAATTTTCTAATGATTATTTCAAAATGTCTGTTCTCATTGCCAAATTTCACTTTTAATTTGGCAATGAGAACATTTTAGAATCAGGATTGCAGACATAATCTTTTATTTGACAGAGGCTTTTATATTGCTTATATTTCATATTAAATTAGGCAATTGCAACCATGAATGCATTTGCATTTCATGTACGATATTAAAATATAGTATGATATTAAAAGGAATTAATATATAGGTGATTAGACCAAGTTGACTGGTGTCTAATTATTTATGCATTTTTAACCAGGTTTAATTATTTGCATTGAGTGTATTTTTGTTAAAGTGGGCATGTTTGTTCAGTACCTAATTAGCTGATTATTTGCTGATCTATTGTTTTTAATTATAATTTTTATTACGTAATGATCAGACCAGGTAACACAATACCTGGTTTTCAGAGAACTGGACATTTGATGAACTGCAATTTGAAAAATAATTTTTATTGTGTAGTATATCAGTTCCTTCAAGTCTAGCTGATCAGGATTTCTCTGGAAAGAATCAAAAGCTTGAACAGTAATTCAGAAAGTTAATTAGTACCTGGTCAACTGTATGTATTCTGGTCAACAGCATGTATTCAGTGCACTAAATTTTTAAGTATTAGCAGTTAGCTGCAGCTAATATGTTTAATAAAAAATTTCAATTTCCTTGTCAGTTTAACGTTTTCATTTCACTACTTCAATAATTTCTCAATTTTTGCTTTCAAAGTTGCAACTTTTAACTTCACAGGTAAATAACTTTATTGATAACTTTTATACTCGTTTTTTTTTTTTCCCCCAATACAAAACAACCTAATACAACAAAATTGAAGTTAAAATAGAATATTTTAAACATATGATCTGCTGAGATAGAACAGTTAAGACATATGACCAAGAACATATTTTAGAACATAGAAATGCTCATTGAATATGCACACAGAAATAATCTGAAATAAGAATGTTGATGTAGGGTCAATGAAATGGAATGTTAGATGTATATAAAATGGTTAGCATTTTAAACATTAGTTCTGGTCTTTTCAATACAAGGAAATTAAGGATTCTAAAACATGTTGATTAAAGGGAAATGTTGGATTGGAATGGCTATTTTGGAAATGTCACACTTTACAACTCATGTACTACTTGCTCTGAAATTTTTTGTATGTTCCAGTTCATGGCCAATAAAGCACTGTTGCTCATGTAATCTACGTCTACATACATACTTATGCTCTTTGTCTATGCAAAAGGACTGATTGGTGCATCTTGCCCATGTAATTTCCTTCTTTTTTTGTTTGTCCAGATAAACATTGTTGCATTATTATCTTTAATTTAAAGCTAGTAAAACTGTAAAACTTTAATTCACGGAAAAGAAAAATGAGCTTACCATCAAGTACTAAGTGAGGCTGTGCATTCCATACACCATTTCGTTTTACCTAATTTAAAACAAAACATAAAACTATTAAATTTCCGAAATCTGCTACTTGCAAGTATAATGCTCTTAAAATTTTAGGTAATACATGGACACACTGCGATATACTTGTTACTTAGATTTATATTTGTCTTTGTAAAAGTTATATTTTCTACAATTTCTTCAATTCTAGTTTAAGCAATCACAATTAAAGCATCTCTATTCAAAGACTTCAGAAAACAATTTCTATCTGCAAAAATTCAATCAAACTTAGCTGGTATATCTTTCAAAACTAGCTGCAGAAATTTTACGAAAATAATATTTCAAAAATCACCACTCGAGGGAAATTGGTACTAAGGGTGGGAAAATGCAGCAAACATGTATGATTGCAAGATGTACAAACTTAATCAAAGTAAATGAATCAGAAGCTTTAATCTAAAGTAAGATCAAGAAATTTTATCGATTTTTTAAATTAATTTAGCAAACATAGCAACATAATTGCAATTCCTTTTATTGAACGGATTCTCATACAAAGCACTTTCTGTTATGGAAGAATCATTGATTTTTGCTTTTCTTGCTAAACCTTTCGTAATATGCATCAAGTATTATCACGTGAATATGCACACTTGTAATTTTCACAACACATGCAGAACTCTCCATTATAGACTATATATATGTCTACTTAATGCAATGTATAGACCACACTTTTATTTCTACTTAACCCTTTCGGGACGGCGGCATTCCGGAGCTGTCGCGGCCCAAAAGACAACGTGCTTCGCTTCCGAACTGGTCGAAAAGGACGGCGTATTTTTTGAGCTAAGCCTAACTCTCGAAAAAAATTCACTAAAAATCACCTATTCAATACAGAAATCTACTTTTTACAGGAATAAAAGAAATATTTATGTTCTATTTGATGTATAATTTTCATACAAATCTGAATACAAAATACTCGTTAGTTGCTCCCATTCTTTTATCCGAAATAACGAATAATTTCACTGCCTCTAAAACCCAAACAAAAAAAAATACTCTCTTATATTCCTATGATTCACCAACGAAATCATAACGCTGAAATAAAAATAAAAACCGAAACTCAATTATAAAATTGTTGATGCTACGAGAATTGCTCTGTTTGTTTATGTTACAAAATGATTTTCACCGCTCCAAATGGAGAAATAATTCATTCGATCCTCTTCTGCCAAGGTCATGCCTCTGCAAAATGCATTGAAGTTAGTTCCATGGACAAGTAACGCCATCTAGTTCACAAATTAAAACGTTCTGCATAGTGGCACTTATAGGTGCCACTATCCGCTTGCGGTAAAATTTCCTCTGGCCCGAGTGAGTGCCGTTCGTCCTTGAATGCATATTCGCATCTGGCACCTGGGCGTGCCATTTGTCGCGAAAGGGTTAATGCAAGACATTTTTATTTAGTTTTCTTGTTTAATTTTACATTCAGTTAACTTATTTTAATAAGTTACCCATTTTCTATGTATATAAAACAATGTATAAAATTGAATGCTACAACAAATAGAATCCATATATTAAAACTAATACAAAACAAATATTGAATAATCACTTAAATAATTAACTCTTTCGCGACAGGGCATTGTTGTCCGGGACGCTTGCTCAGAATGGAGCAGGGTCGAAATACACTGATCATAGAGGACAGAGCTTTTTGCATAACTAAGCCTAACTTTTGAAAAAGAAATCGAATGAAAAAACTTTAAATTCAATTGTTTCATTTTTTCGTATAACCTTAGATGACTATTGAAGTAACCATGTACATAAATATCATAGTTTTTGGGTTATATTTTCTTTTGAAAATTACATGAAGATCATAAGAAATTGATTTATATTGATAAAACATTTAAAGGAAAAATTTTTTAAAAATTAGGAATTTTAATCAATACAATAATTAATCAAACATTAGTAGAAAATATGCAGTAAAGACTATTTACAATAAAATGTAAGAATGTTTAAAAGTTTGATTTTGTATGATAATCTTTAAAATAGGGATACACGCTAAGACTACATTGCTAAGACAATGTGTTGCATAAAAATATCATTTTACGACTCTTTCAGATAGAAAAGATTCATAACTATCACCTGAATAACCCAAAAGATAATTGACAATACAAATGATTTCTTCTTTGAATAAAAAAAGCTTCTTTCAGCCTTTCCAAATCACTAATTTCTTGTCTAAATGCTCCACAAAATATCTCTCTATATGCTGCGAAAAACACAAAAAGTTACAAAACGACTGAATATCAAAACTACAGAAATACCTCTTCTCTCTAAAAAATAAAAGTATCCAGGAGGGACGGAAACATGAGAATGTCTATACCACATGACACATTTACAGAGCAAGCTTAGTTTGTTTACATTACTCACAATTCTGGCTTCAACATCGAACCAAAATATCAAACATACAAAACACTTGAACAAATCGAAGATCAACATTCTAGACTCATGATAAATTCAACTGTAATGGACATAGGGCTCCATCTACTTGCATTAAAAAGTACTAAATAAATGAGCATTACTTCAAACTCATATATGACACACCCGTTCTTCGGGGCACGGTAGCCCATTGGTTAGCGCGCTGGAGTTACACTCGGTAGGCCCGGGTTCGATTCCAGCCACTGCCAAAACTGCCGCCGCGTTCACACGGAGTACGATCACGTTAAACATGTGGGTCCGTAAGTCCTTCCGAGAGGTTGGTGGTAGGGGAAGGAGGGTACGGTCCCTGTGGATGCCTCCCCCACTGGGTTCCGGTCTAAATTGGGTGGCACTTCCCGGCTGTCCAAACTGTTACCTTACACCTTTCTGGTAGGTCGGACGGTCTGGGTCTCAACAACAACAACACCCGTTCTTCGATTGCTCTATGTCCTAGAAGGAGTCGGATGGTCTGGGCTTTCGACGACACCCATTCTTCGGCCGTCCAAACTGCTGCTCAAATCCTCGGATGAGTCGGACGGTCTGGGTCTTCCACACCCGTTCTCAGAACCAATTCAAGTGGCGGCTCACATATGAGCCATCCGGCTGTGAATGACATTCACTACTGGCACACTAGTGAGACACCTGTCTCGAAAGGGTTAAATATTGAAAAAAAAATGTCCATTAACTTTCAACTCTGTAGATGTTCATTATCTAATGTTACAGTTGCAACAGATTGAGCAAACCGAAATACTAGTGATTGTCAGGAATTGTGGGCAGAGATTTTATGAATGAATAAGAATAATGGTTGATGACATGTTGAATTTTATTTTACAGAAAAATAAATGTGAATGCTGTACTTTTTACAACAGTGCACATGATGAAAGGCGCATTTTCATGCTTTAAGTAAAATATGATCAAACTCTCAAATTTGTGAATTTTGGAGAAAACAATATTTTAATTATGCAAGCTTAATGGCATGGGAAGTAAAAAGAACAATGTATTTACCCTCCATTTTATCCAATTACAATATGCAATTTAAGTTTTTACAGAATATACTTATTGCTTAAATTCAGATATATTTGACAGCATAAATATATAAAAATCTCATACCTCAATATCAGAATCTGAGGTACGAGGACTACTTTCAGGACTAGAACAAGGGGTGGCACCAGGTTTCACACTTGTTAATGCCTTTAACTTGCTATTTATCATATCCAAATTAGATACTTCCTGAAAGAGGGTAGAGAAGAAATTAAAATCACATTACATACACATGTCAAGCACAAGATTGATAAATATTACAAACATTACAGAACATAAGTGCAACTAATTCAGATAGTGGCTCTCTTTATATGCTACTTTATAAGAATCATGCTAGACAATGCCTATTTTGATTCATACAAACAGCTGATTCTTAAGACAAATTCAATCAAGAACTGCCAGATACAAAATGGTTTTGTAATTATTTGTTTCCAAAGCTGGTCATAATATTTTATCATCTTTTCACACTTTCTTTTAATTTATTTTCTCCTTTAATCACCTTTTCACATTTTTTGTAAGCACTAATGCCTATTTTACAACTTAAAATGAGCATTAGTGCTTCAATGAGTGCTGACAAGAGGTGAGGCAGGAGTTAAACAGGGTGACATCTCAAGGCATAGAGTTTGAGAGGAAGGGAGTGCATTGCATTATATTATATGTCAAAAGCAAATTAAGTACATTCTAGACAGTTAAAATCTAAATATTTAACTTTGTAAATTCGTCATTCCCAGGGTTTACAATATCCCTTGAAGACCCTGGGTTTGATGCATTATTAAGAAGAATCACACAAATGGCTAAAAGACCGAAACAAATTCATAATCTTAAACTTCAAACACTTAATCTTCTCTTAATCTTCTGACAAATGATAGATTAGAAATAGTCTTAATTATTTTATGCAGTCTAAATAACAATACAAAGATTGTTCCATATGGTGATGATAAAAGGAAAAGAATTCCTTTCATGTATTGCACAGGCTTACAATCATTAAATGACTTCTCTCCACTTTGAATAACCATTAAAACAAATCACCACCACCTTCTAAAACAAATTAAATACTTTTGAAGGCATACATATAGGTATTCAGTCTGACCACAGTGAGTTTATATATTTTCAAGCAATCAGGAAAGTGAATGAAATGCAGCCCATTTACATTATAATGAACTCAGTTATATCAGAATTTCAAAATTTGGTTGGGTATACATATTTCTTATTAGAATTATTTTCTATAAAATACATAATATTGTACAATTTTGGTTATAAAGCAGCAATATTCTTAAAAAATTTACTCTTGTAGACTTGTTGTCACAGTAAAAATTATTTTCGGATTCTTTATTGAGTTTTGCTTAGACATCATAAATTAACAGATTTCTTTTTGCACATAAATTTTATGCCTTGCATAATCAGTTTTCCCAATCTTTATTAATAAAAGTTGAAATATTTTTTATTAATAAAGTTTTAATGACGGTACCCTTTTTTTGTTTGATAACTTTGTACTTCAAAGTTAAAAACTTTTAGTTATAATGAATTTTACTTATAACACACAAAATATGAATACCCTTGCAGGACCGGCTCTTTTTATTGATAGTATAGATAGATAGATAGATAGTACCCTACTTTTTTTTGATAATTTTGTACCTCAAAGTTGAAAACTTTTGTTTATAATGAAATTTACTTATAACAAACAATGAATCCCCTTGTATAGGCGGGTCTAGGAATTTTACTGCCTGGTGCAAACTCCTCAACCATCCCTCTCCCACACCTAGGATTACCAGTTTTTGAAAATTAAAGAGTTCTCGGCATCTCAGACCTTGACAATTTTTAAGGATTTAGGTGATTAGCTGATGGTGAATGGATTATAAACTGATGGTTGTATGTCAGTGTACAGGAGACAGTAATATTACTTAATAATAACACCTAATATGTAGTGGCAAACCTATGCAGGAGACAACAGTGGTTTTTGCTCAAGTTTGAAAATTTTTTTCTTAATTCCAGTCTAGCTTTTTAAAACAATTAAAAATTGAACTAAAATTTATAAAGAATTCAAATTTTCAGAATATTGCATCTCAAATACATACCCAACATAATAAAAAAATATTTGGAAGAAAAATAAAAAATAATAAAATTTGTTCTAGTCTCTTATTGTTATTGACAAATTTGGCATATGAATGTTGTATTTGGCAAAATTTATATTCTTTTAGAGTTAAAATCTTCAATCTTTTGATAATGAAAGTTATACGGTAGTAAAACTAAACAATTTAAGTATTTAAAAATTATCTTCCCTTTATTATGCCTTACGAAAAACTCAAAATTTTGCTGCAAAATTTTTGCTAGGTTGCATCAGCACTGGAGCTGGCCCTGTCCTCTTGTAATTTTATGATAATGGAAAATTGACTGTATATACACTCTTAAGACAAAAAAAAAAATCGACGCACCCCGTAAAATAATCCGATAGTAATGAAACTGTGCATGTAAACACCTGTTGACCGAATATGTAAATGATAAAAAATTCACAGTCAATGAAATAGTCGGAACTACAGTGCATTGAAACTGAGCAGTGTATATAAGGAGTGAACCTCGCTTTCAGAAACAAAATGTTCAGTGGATTTCGATTGCATTTTGGTATCTTGATTGTAACAATGCCTCGCCGGCGAATTCGTGGCCACTACAAGCATACGGAGTTTGAAGGAGGACGTGCGGTCGGACTGTATGAGTCTGGATGGGCACACTGACGAATCGCTCAGCATTTGAGTAAGAACAATGCAGCAATTAGACGATGTTGTCAGAAATGGGTCCGGAATGGCAGATTTCAGCTGCAATAGGGCAACAGACGGCCTACAGCGAAGACAAAATGGGAAGATAAAGCGATTGTCAGAGCAGCTGTGACAGCATGAGATTCGTCGTTATCAACCATTCAATGTGTGACAAACATGGAAGTTACCACCCGGATCATTAATGGAAGACTACAGGAGCAGCAGAATCTATACTCGTGGCACCCATTGCGCCACCTACTACTGATCAGTATGCACCGTCAACAGCGATTGCAATGGTGCCAGGAATGATCAACGTGAAATTGTTTGGATTGGAAACGAATTGGCTTCAGTGATGAGTTCCGTTTCGAACTGAGTCCCGACGACCAATGCAGACGTATCTGGAGATAGCCTGGAAATCGTCAGGATCCTGCTCTTACTGTCACACACCACACGGCCTGACAACCGGGAGTTGTGGTCTGGGGTACCATTTTGTTTGATAACCGAACCCCTTTGACAGTCCTCCGTGGCACCATCACAGCACAGCAGTACGTTGCAAGCATTCTATGACTCATTGTATTGCTATTCCTTTCGCGATAGCCCGGGCTAACTTTTCAGCAAGGTAAGGCCACACATGGCACTCCTTTCTATTGATTGTCTGCATGCTTATGACACACTTCCTTGGCCAGCTAGATCCCCAGATCTCTCGCCTATTGAGCACATTTGGTCTAATATGGGGCGTTGCCTGCGACCATCCCAGAATGTAGACAAATTAGCTCGTCAATTGGAGACCATTTGGAATGACATCCCTCAGAACACCATCTGACAACATTATGCATCAATGCCATAATGTTGATGGAATGAATAGTCGGATAACAGCCTGTATCAAGGCCAGAGGTGAACCAACACCATATTGACATACTCATTTTGTGTAGATCTTTCAGTGCAATAAATCATCTAATTGTTCTGAAATTCGAATAATTTCTTTTTCTGTACATCCATATTACACGTACCAAGTTTTGTCTCATTTGGATAAGTCTTTCTTGGTGCATCGATTTTTTTGTCTTAGAGTGTATATTCTTTAGAAAGGGTAATGAAATGAAGCATAGAATTTTAGAATTGAATTGATTCTAATAGATGGCAAGGATCATTCTATGAAGTAGGATTTCACAAGTAAAGGTGGGATTTGAGCATATTTTGTAAGTTTTGATTCTTATAAGGATCTGATTCTGATAATCAGTTAACATTAAGGTGATCACTGTATTTTAAAATATTTTATCAAATAAACTTTTCCATCTGGGTTAAAAATAAACCTGAAATGTATTGAATAAGAATAGTAATAACATTACAACTATGACACACACATTAAGCTGAGAGCTAGAAATTTTCATTTAGGAAACAGGTTTAATGATTATTGTAAGCAATTTTGTTAGTTTTGGTTATTTTTGTAAATATAATTCAAGATTCTCCCCCCATTGTTTATCTTATAAACTTAGGAATTTTAAAGGACCTAAACTATATTTTAAATTCTTTTACCCTGCTTATCGGCTGCTTACTTAAATATGAGGACTTTAAGAAACAAATCTAGTTACAAAACTGTCAGTGGAGAATACACAAAACATGTTACTCAGAGCAATGTTTCTCAAATAGTGATGCACAGCCCACCTTTAAGTAAGTCGCAAAATAATTTAAAAATGTAAGGTCAGTCAAAGTTAAATCGAATATTCCACATTTGTAATACACATGTATGGTTTTAGCTAGATGAGATAAAAAATTCTCAACTAGAGAAACAGGTAGATTTCCAATGGCTTATTGTAAAGAATGGGTACTTCTCATATTCCCACTCTTGTCTAAAATGGTCAGAATTGAATGCATAAAAAGAAATAAACTATGCATGCAAATACAAATACTTTTTATCTCTGATATGTCCTGATCCATGTTCTAATAATTTCTGGTTGAATCAAAATTAGAAAGTTTTTAAGATTTGAATACTTTAGCAAGTGCATTAAAAAAAGAAATTTAACAAAATGTAAAATCACATTATACGTTATTTTTGTTATGTATATTGCAATTATAATATATGCCTGGTTGTTTTGATGAAAATTCTTTGAAACATGTTAAAAATTATAAATAATGTATAGATAATAGACAAAATGTAAGATACCTGTCGTAACTGTTCTGTAAAAATCCTCAACTGATTTTCACACCTTAATTTTTCATTATCCATTTGTTCTGCTAGAGACTGCTTTTGCTTATTCATTTCACTAAGCTGCATCTGAAAATATTAATAAAATAAATTACAAACCAGCATAAAAGTTATCAATATTTTAATTAATGAATTTTTAGCAAATAGAAAAATTGATGCTTTCATAAATTAATACCTTAGAAATCAACTTTAGTTTTTAACATTTAAAACATCCCAATTATCCCATTATATAATTTCACATGGAAATTAAGTAAAAGATATAAATCACGTTCTGAAAACATAAATAAAACTGCATTAAAACTATGAAGTTACATTGAGAGGAGTCAAACTTTTATTACAACTACTTCTGCAATTGCCAGAGACATTTTTTAGACTCCACATTTTATACTGAACCACAGGCTTTCATTACACTGTAGAAAAGCTAACTTGACAGTGGTACATGAACAACTATTATTTTTTATACTTATATAGTAAACCCCAAATTTCCCATATAACACTCAATATGTGTCCAGCAAGTATAAAAGGATATTAATAACACCAGAGCAATAACACCAGGGCAATCTCACAGGATGCAGACACCAAGTGCACACAGTAAGAGTGCACTTGGTGTCTGCATCCTATGAGATTGCCCTGAGATAATTCCTACAGACTGCTCCAAGGGGGTTGTTGTTGAAACCCAGACCGTCCGACCTACCAGAGGATGTTTTCCTTCCTGAAGGTCAACCTCCTAGCCATGTTCCTAGCCATGTAGTTTAATCATGTTCCTAACCATGAAGTTTAACCTTGCTCCTAGCCATGTAGTTTAGCCTTCCTTCAACTGTTATGAAGTTTCATTCATATTAATTTAAATTCCCTAAGACCAGACAGAGAATAAAATTTAATTTTAACATACCCATCATACTACGAGATATTAGGTTCTTACAATGGTAACTAAAATTAATTAAAATGTTAAATTATTGTTATAATGATTATGAATAATTTTGTGTTATTCAGAATAAATTTATTTTAAATATTTAAGATGCATTTATTAAATTTAAATATATTATTATTTGTTATACAATCACATTTGGGATTTAAATTAGCCTTTTAAGCCCAAGGACATACGATTGTATAGATCAGGCATTATCTAAATTTTTTACTTCCTGGCTAGTGTGATGTAATAAACGTCAGAAAAGAATGATAATGCTAGTCTACAATAGTATTAATTTTGCTCAATAGATGGCGAGCCTAATTAGTTTTTGAGTTACAGTTGACAGTCATTTTTATATTTGCAAGTACACATGAAACAGCTCAGCAATTTATTATTACAATTCAGTAATTATCAACATATTTTAATTCCTTAAATATAAATTATTAATTTAATATTTAAATAAGTGGGAAATAAGAAAATTTATAAATTATACATTAATTTTTTTGCTCATACGATGTAATATTTCATCACGTGTATGATTGTTGTTGTTGAGACCCAGACCGTCCGACCTACCAGAAAGGTGTAAGGTAACGTGTATGATTGTGCTACTTTAGTGTTAAGCTCATTACATTTACTGTCATAAACATCAGATTTTTATCCAAGAAACTTTTGTTTACTGTATTATGAATGTTGACTATGGCCTAAATTATTACAAAAACCTTGAATATCTACATAATATACAATCAGCATAATGTATGTATATTTACACAGACGTAAGCAGGGGATAGGGAGAGGTTATGTCCATCTTCCTCAGATTTTGAAATTCCAAGTTCCTGCAAGGCATTATAATCCACCAGCAAACTATGTGCAGATAAAATATATAATGAGTATGACCACTTTCCACATTGTGGCAGCAGTTTAAGGTCTTGTATGTGCAATTATGAAAACTGCAAATGCAGCACAAAAACACATTGTGAAAAATGCAATGTATACTTCTGCACCTCAAAGGCTAACAATTCCTTTAATGATTTTCACTGTAAATAAATATAATATCAGTAAAATTGTAATTAGTTTATTTGCAAAAATTTTCAATTAAATAAAATTATTTTCTGCAACTGACTTTAAACAAGAAAAATCCTAACCTATACAACTTAGGTTCTGTGATGTTTACACCAAAAAAGCTTGACCCACATGATTGTACAAGTGCCTCCTAAGGTTTTTTTGGGGGGAGTATTAATTTTTTAAAGTTATTCTTTTCAGTGTCAATGGGGTCAGTGACTAATAAAAATAAATAAATAAATAAAATTTATAGGTGAAAGCATTTCCAGTCTTAAAGGGTTACATTTTTCATCATGCTGGACTGTCACATCAGTAGAATAGACAAAGACTATGTTGTATTGCTAGTACAAACACCTATTTGTCGAAAATGGCTGTTATACATAAGAAAACAAAATGTTATTTGACCAATAAAAGTGCTAACTTTTTGAGAAACAAGTAGGCTATTTTTAATCAAAAACTGAATTTACTAGTAAAATAAACGACAAAAAAGTTTTGAAAACTAATAAAAATAACATGTCAGAATTGATGGCAAGTTAACTGCTCAGGTACTGCATTGTTTTTATTTCTGAAAATTAGTTTGAATTTAATTTATATAAACATATCTAACACGTGCGAAAAAGTAATATTCACCTGTCTTTGTGCAATAGTTTCTTTGAAGCATTCTACTTCTTGCCCTAACTCTTCTTTTTCTTCTTCATCATGAGCTTGTGACTCTAACTGTTGAAACTCCAAATCTTCAAAAGCTTTTCTTTCAATTTCTAACAGATCAGACTGAGCTTTTAATTCTTCTAGTTTGTCTGCCATTTCAGTCTCACTAGAATTAAGTTGCCGGCTTTGAATCTGTTTTTGGAGATTTTGAACCAAGTTTTCCTGCTCATGGATTTTTGCTTTGGCAGACTCAAGCTAAAGAGAAATGTCAGAAAACAAAATATTAGATCTCCCTAAATTAATACATGTGAAATAATTCTGATAAACATTAAGTAGATAAAAAAATGCAATGAACAATTTTCCTAAAATGTTTAATATATACTAATGAAACCCACGGCATTTTACCATATAAGTAATTTTTAAAAACTGACCTATTCATGGGATATGTTTTGCATAATTGTTACAATAAAATCATAGGTTTGTTTTCAGAAAGTGGCAAACAGGCGATTGCTCATTTTTAACCTGATTGTTCAAGTAGTAATAAAATATCATTGTGCTTCTGTTTATAAAAACGTTTAAAAAATTAAACATTAGAATCCACAACATCTTTTAATAATAAGTTAAATAAAATTACATTTTAACTTCAATAAATATGTTACATAAGAGATTATTTGCTTTTAAATCACAATTCATGTTCTTTATTTATGAAAAGTAAAAACAAAATAACTTAAATGTTGGAATCCATGACAACATATTTTAGAGCAAAATACTGATTGGCTTTATATTTATACTTGTTTATTGACACCACATGCGAGCGAGTACCATTTGGTGAAGGTCATTTCGAAAAAGTGTTTTTAACCATTATTTCACGAAATTGAGCACAATGACCTACACCTGTGAAAAGAGGAGTTCAAAAACTATAGAAGCTTCTTAACTAAATATCAAAGTAGGTTTTTTTTAATGTCAGTTATAAGGTACTGAAAAATAAATTTTCATTAATAGCAATGGGACAAAATACTTGAAAGTGGCCTCGATTTTGTTAGATGTTATTTGCCATTTAATTATTGATTGTGTTTATGGGAATTTGCTCGATTTTGAGCTGCAACTTATGGCTCGGCCGATTTTAGTGTGGATTCTTTGATTTTTATATACAGATGTAATTTCATATACTATATTAGATTTTAATTTTTCAGTTTAGACTTTTTCAAAATCTACATTGTGTTTAAAATATTTAAATAGCAAGTCAGGAAATCAATCTGGTTTTCTGAGTAAATAAAATGCTACTTTATAAGGCACAAGGAATTTTTATGGGCAAAACCAGGAATACCCGTATTGTCAACCCAAACAAGGTTTATTTATTTTAATGGAAAATATTAAACGGAAATGATCAACATTTAAATACAATGAAATTGAACTGTCTTGTCATCCTAAGAGCATAAAATATCCTGATTCTAAGTTTTCCAGAAAGGTTTTTTGAAATGTTGAAGTAATGGCCAAGTTATAATGGTTAACATCTTTATTAGATTTAAGAAATAGAACAGAATATATCTAAATGGTCTTCATTATTTTATGCTTATCTAGAAGCAAGCAAAATATGGGATATATCCAATGATCTTTATAAAAATAAAAAATACAATAAAAACTGGTTATAACAATCTTTAAAGCATTCGTTGTAATGAAAGTTCATTATAGGCAAAACATTGATCTTTACAATTATATTATTAAATTTTATAATGCACTTTTAAATGCAGGCCTGATCCATATCAGCACTATACATTTCAAAATATATTTTATCATTTTATATGCGAAGTAATTTTGGTCCTCTCAAAACAAATTTCTATCAATTTCTTTTTAAATAATATAAAACAACATTTAAGACTGTATTTCTCGACTCACTCATTTTTTGCTAGCAGTTTCTTTAGAAAACTGCAAAACTGAGAACTTTCATCTAAAATAGAATAATTTAACAAATACAATTGAGCTTATTTTTATCTCTATATAGAAAATCTATGGAGTACTAAAATGTGACCGATATTTAGAAAATGGAACAAACAGTTGGAGAGTTTCAATCAGAAGATAAAGAACATATTTTTAAGGGGGGAAATGTTGTGAATGCTAGGCAGAAAAAATTAAAGAATTTCTTATATAAACAAATAAAACAAGCAAACTGCTTTAGCACTTAATTGTACATTAAGTTTCATGAAACTATTGAAATAATATTTATGCATTTTCAGTGAATAAATTATATTAAGTTTTCACACAAGTATTATGATAACTAATTATACTGTTAATTAATTCGCATATATGTGACCAAAACATAAAAAAGGATTGTGATGGTGAAATCAATGTTTTGAGAAATCTCAATAAGTTAACTCAAACAAGCTGCATTTAAAATTTAAAAAAAAAAGGTCTGAATTTTAAATAATTATTCAGTATTTATATTTATTCAATATCTAGTTGATGACCATGAAAATTCATAGAAAAACTTGTGGAATCCCAAAGATCTTAAATATACTGAAATCATATCTCAGAAATCATTCAGGAAGGATTGGGGTATAAAGAGCCTGGTTGCTAATCTGACTTCAATGGTTTCTCTGTGTTCTTTTTGTTAGTCTTCATTTGAGAGAAACTTATCCCACTGGTTTCTGGAGATTAAACTCATTATCAAAATTACATTATTTGATTATTCCTACTAAATTTGTTCCAGATAGAAATTTGAGACCCATTAAAAGGAAATATGGAGTTTCTGCTGTTGATACTTTTTGTGATCACATGATGTTGTTAAAGCAGCGTAACTTGGAACTTCACAGTTTCTATCACAATTCATGCAGCCTATTCCAGGCATCCTCAAGTAAAATCACTTCATGCCACAAAAACAGGTGTTGTTAAAGACAGGGAATATGCAGATAGTATGGTGCTGCAGTTCAATATCTTGACAGTTCCAGTCAACACTAACCTAAGTAAAACCTAAATGCATTCTTACTCTTGATAGTCTTGGTGTCCAGTGACAGTGGTACCTCTAAAATGAGATTTTTCAGAAAGTAAAATAGACAAAATAATTCTATTTTGAGTGTTGATTTCATAAAAGTCTAAATAACAATAAACATTTAATATCTAAAAAGAGCCAAATCATCCCCCGTAGTCCCTTTTATTATGTTTGGGTCACATGTGTCATATATCAAGATAATTTGGAGCTCATACAAATATCTCAAATAAATCTAAAAAATGGTCATCACAAAATTTAGTTAAGGTAAAATTCAATTGATTAAAAAAATAAATTAAGGTTAAAGAATAGGTGGTTTCCACTGCATATGGTATGTTCAATAAATGTCACTTTAAAAATATTTATCACTTAAATAAAAACTTAATAAGTACTTCTTGCTGGGTAAGCTCATATTTCTGTTCAAGTGCAATTTTTTGTTTCTGTAGCTCAGCTAATTTGTTACCCTCAAACATTTGAAGCTGCTCTTTATCTTTCAACTCCCCTGCAATTAATGCATGTTCCAGCTGCAACTAAAAAATGAAAGTTATATTAGCATAAAAACATTAGTATTTTTAATTACATTATTCAGATTTTTGAACATGTTTTTTAAGAGATAATAATAAAGAAAAGTAATGAAGATGCATTAAATCAAAATAATGAAATTGTTGATGCTAAGCAGCTAGCACTGTTCAACAAATTAGAAACATTTGTTTATTTTGAGGAACAGGTGGTTCCTAAAAAAATTTTTAGACTGAGCTGACAAATATGGATATTTTAGCAAAACTGATACATAAAGGGCAAAACCAATTTCTCTAATTTTGTAAGCATTAAACAATAATAATTATGATCTTATTCTAATGAACTATAGTGTGTGACTATTCTTAGAAGTAAAGACATGAGTTGAGACCCCTTGTTTAAATGCAATCATGAAAATCAGCAGATTAGATTTTGAAAACAGGCTTAGGGCAACCATGAATTCATAAAATGATCATAATTCAAATGTGAACATATTCTCAAGTTAAGCAAACATTTTAGGCTAATCTGCTAGTTGAGACCTTTTATTTAAATAAATAATAATAAAAAAAATAGTGAGTAACACTGTTACTCATTATAGATTGATATGAAATATCATATTTTTTACATATTTTGAATGGGAAAAGGCCAGTGTGTTGTGTGTGACAATGATACAAGCTACCTAGGCAAAGGTTTCAATATTTTCAATCTAAAATTTGTATACATTTCTACCAGAATTATTTTATAATACAGCTTAAAGTGTATATGAAATCAGAAGATACAATAATTATTGGATTCTGTAATGAGGTCGACAGATATTTTTACTTATATCACGTCAACAACTCAACTGAACAATGACAAGCTTATATGCCTTCTGTGGAAAGTTTCGTAAGATGCACATAACTCATAAGAATAGTAATCAATTAACAAAAAATTCGAAGTTTCAAGAACTCGCCAAGTCGGGGATATTTTGTAAAATTTGTCACTAAGGTTACCAACTTTGTCACCAAGGTCAAGTGACCCAGACATTCAAATCATAATAATGGTTTTCTGTTACATATTTGAGACAATAGATGTCACTAAAATTGCCAGTAAAAAATTCATTTTATTATTACTTCATTCAAAACTTCATTCTTTTGGCAGTCTAACTCAGAAACGTTATGCTTTATTGTAGTAATTGCTTGCAGGCACTCTTGTTTTTCTTTTTGAAGTTTATTGATTTCTTCAACGAGATCTAAGCCAATCTAAAAATAAATGAAGCAAATCAAAATATTTTACAGGAAGTACCCAACAGAAAAATAACAGCAAAGCAAATTAACTTTACAAAAAGAAAAAACGATAAAGAACCATAAGTTCTTTTTTGTACACTCACTTGACTCAATTCTAGAAGGTGTAGTTCTTTGACTCAATTCTAGAAGGTCTTCAATTATTTAAAAAGTCAAATAAATTTATTTGTCTTATGGTATAAGTTAGAGTAATTAGAGAATACTTTCTCCCAAGAGACTTTTGAGAATGTTAAAAATTTTTAAAATAACAAATATATATATATTATATATATATATATATAATATATATATATATATTATATATATATATATAATATATATATATATATTATATAAATTAAAATAACAAAAACTAAAGTGCAAGAGTGTGAATCAGTAACCACAGTATCTAACCGCGAGCAAAATAAAAGCGTGTGTGAAAAGCAAAAAGCAACGAGGAAGGGCCGAAAAAGCAGAGCACGGAGAGGCCAGGACAAGGAAAATATATTAAAAAATAGTATATCTGCCAGAAACGTCTTCAGGGGCACATTCTAGACAGATATACTAAAATCCGTTGTTTCTATGATTGCATAAAAACACGTGGTTAAAATATTATGCAATCTGTGCCCAACAACGGAATAACAGAAAAAAACCAAATAGGATAAATTCAATTATATAACATAAAATACCACATAAACATGAAATATAAAATACCACATAGACATGAACATGAAAAATATAGCACACAAATATACGAATTTGCAAAAAAGAGCAACTCACATGTCGAAAGGTCGTCACCGTGAATAATCTTCAAATGATTCCCCCACATGCTACAATCTGTACGCTTACCTCGCTGAATACCACGTGGGAATAATCCAGACCAGAAGAAGTGGAAGTAGCAGTACATAGTTTCGGAGAGATAAACCCAAGAGTTTAGAAACTGACCGAGATGTGACCACGATTATCAAAAACTTTGAAAGAATGGATAACACTGTTTTTTGGAGCCGTAGCCTGTTTTTTGTTTTATTAGTTTTTTAGATATCCGCCTTAACGGTTTTATGAGTGTTTTAAACTTTTTTCTTTACCCGCCGAGGCGGTTTTTTTAAAAAAAATTTTCGTTTTTAGTGTAATCGAAATTACTGTTTTTTAATATTTTTACATTTTTATGTTTGCCCGCCGGGGCGGTGTTTATTTTATGGTGTTTCCACGACTTTAGAATACTGTACTTATACTGCGATCTACAAATAAGGGGGGGAAGTTGTACATATAGCAAAGATTTTTGAGATTATTAATGTGTGATAGTGTACACTTATTACTATCCAGGCGTTTAATGCGGAGCAAATAGCTAGTGATTAGATTTCTAAAAACTTGGTTGCTAAGGCAAGAAGAGAAATGTGGGAAGAATTTTACATTAAATTTAAATTGATGTCTCTTATCATAAATAGTAGTAGTGAAAGAGTTACAATGTATATCAATGGTGATGTCAAGATAATTTACAGATTTGGAAGGGTGGGATTCATTCGGTATTAATTCAAGATTGGATGGATATATATTAAGTGTGGGTAAAGAAACGTGTGCAGTATGAAAACAAAGAAAAACATCATCAATGTATCGAAAAATAGAAATGTTACGAGTGAACAGAGTGGATTTTCTTTCGTAGAAGTAGAGATAAATATTGGCGAGCATGGAGCTACTAGTGGATCCTTGCGGTACTCCAATCGTTTGGAGATATACAGCATTGCCATGTACAAGATAGTTGTTGTTGTTGAGACCCAGACCGTCCGACCTACCAGAAAGGTGTAAGGTAACTGTATGGACGGCCGGGAAGTGCCACCCAATTTAGACCGGAACCCAGTGGGGGAGGCATCCACAGGGACCGTACCCTCCTTCCCCTACCACCAACCTCTCGGAAGGACTTACGGACCCACATGTTTAACGTGATCGTACTCCGCATGAACACGGCGGCATTTGTGGCAGCGTGCAAATCTAGCGCGCAAACCACGGGGATACCGCACCCGAGATGGCCAACAGCACGCGGCGTTCCGAGGTGGTCACCCACCAAGTACTATCCGCGCCCGATGCTGCTTGACTTCGGTGATCTAACGAGAACCGGTGTTTTCAGCACGGTACGGCCGTTGGCCTGTACAAGATAGTTGTGAAAAAGCACAAAATGCAATAAATTATTAAAGGTGGACGAGTCATATTTAGTAAGAGTATTTAATTTGAATTGATCGAAGAGTTGTTTAATGACAGAGAATAAATCTTTAATGTCGATGTTATTAAAAAGATCTTTAAAATCTAATGTTTGGAAAGAGTCAATGGCAGAAAAGGATTTCAGTTTTTGAATAAGTTCATAGCTATTTCGGATAATGCAATGTGGCTCTCGGGAAATAGCATGAAAAAGAATGTTCAAGACTTTGAGAAGTTTTTTTATTAGCTTTTGATGCATAAGAGTTGTGTCCACTGGTAACTGTTCTAAATTTTACTGGGTCCTTGTGAAATTTTGGTATGATTACTAAATATGGAATGTTTAAATTTTGATGGGTATCAAAAAATTGTTTATACTTGGAAATAAGTTTGCGTTTTAAATCATGTATGGTTGTTTTTTGCAATTTGAAGGTATTAATTTGATTTAAATTGGATAACAATGTTTTAATGTAGAAAAATTTGCAGAAAATAGCATAGTTTGATGAAGCTTTGTCTACATACGTAAAAACTAGGAATTTCTGCATATGTGTAATACTTTTCTTTAATTTTGATAATTGGAAATTCGACTGTGGAATATTCGAATGTGATAGCTTAAGTTGAACATGGGATAAGATTTTAGATTTCCAGATACAAAAGGCTTCCATAGGTGTTGAATGTGTAATGGACATTTTATATATGAATTTATCAATATCAAGAGAGAGAGTGTTAAGGATAGAATAAGGATGATTTTTAGAAGGTAGTCTATATTTTGTTCCATATGACATAATGAGTTTTAAGGAAGGGTCAGTGATTATATCTAAGTTACCCGTTAGTACATGACCAAAATGGGTATTTATAAAAGGTTTCAATGCAGGTGAATCACAATTACAAAGATTATTTTTATCTATCGGAGTAGAGGACGATGGATCAGTAGATTTTGAAATTTGGTTATAGTTAAAAATAAGTCTACCGAAGGGGATGTTATATTTATATGATTTAACTATATTGATGTTTTTTATTGGAAATTCAAGTGATAGGTGATGGAAAAGTTTGGTGAAGTTGAAGGAATCAATGATTCGGTTTGAAAAGTTAATAACACAATAAGAGTTAGAGGGAGGGATACTTGGTTGAACATGAGCAGGCATTAAGTTGCGTTTGATGTAATGCGCACAGGTAACAATTAAGTCAAAGAATAAGTGGGAGAAGTGAGAGCTAGACAAATTTAAATTAAGGAAGACATTATAAACAGTGTTAAGTAGCTTTTTCTTAATAGCAAAAATCCAGGTTTTACAATCAGTCATATTGAAGGAAGTTTCATATAGATTTAAAAGCCTAATGATTTTAGTTTTAATGTAGAGAAAGTTTGAATTATTGCTAGTAGGTTTATTGACTTTACTACCTCTGTTAGTACGTTTGGAATTTTGAGAATGATTAACATTGTTTGAAGTTTTGATGAGGTTGTATATTGATAAAAGTTGTGGTGTGTAGTCTGCGAATTTTTTTTTAACAATATTTTGGTTAAAAAGAAGTTGATTCAGACCATAAGGGAATATACATTTGTGTTTGATTATATAATTGTTTTCAAAAAATAGTCGATGATGAAGATTTGGTATGATGTCTAGAATAGAGATGATGTTTTCAAATCCATGTTTTTGAAAATGTTCAAATTCGATACAACAATCATTTTGCTTTCCATTATAATTTTTGATATTACTGCGATGTAGATTAATTCTGAGATGTAGATGATTTTTAGTTTGTCCTATATAAGCAAGATTACATATTTTGCAGGTGATTTTGTAGATGCAATTAAATACTTTACAAAAATTAAGAGTTTTCTGATTATCGATTTGTGTGGGATCAGCGACGGGACAAGTTTTGCAAGTTTTGGAGTTACAAGAAGCAAAAGAAAGATTCTTGTGATAATCGTAGGAGGATAAAGAAGGATCAAAAGAGCAATATTGGTCAAATGTTTTCGATCCGAGTGTACCCCAACCAGTACACAAGTACCGAGCACAAGATTGGTGGGTTAGACCATCTTTCTTGCCAGGCGCTAAATCTAAAATTGGAACTTGATTCATTTGAAATAGAGAAAGCACATGAAATGCAAAGGAGATATTATGATATTACACAACAATAACATAATTTATGTGGAGATATAAAGTTGAAAATAGATAATGGTGGATCAATTGTTTAAATTAAAAAACTCTGAAGAGGATGGGAAATTATGGACACTGCATATTACAGATTCAATTCAGACACTACCGTAAAATAAAAATGAGAGATTAATAATTCCTATATAACTTATTAAGCGCATGTGCAGCTTTGATAAGTTATTAGTAATGTAAAATACGTAGTTAACTAGACGTGCATAAAAATACACAACATACTAAAAAATGTAAAGTAATAAGGAGTACGAAGATCATTATATATATATATATATATATATATATTATATATATATATATATATATATATATATATATATATATATATATATATATATATATATATATAAGGGTCACACTGCAGGTTGTCATTATGGCATTTAATGAAAGAAAATTCAATTTGACGATCAAGAAAAAGATTTTGCAGAAATGATGGCAATTATGAATTCTGCCAATATCAAAATCAAAAATCATGGTATACTAATCGTAATGTGTACTACTATACTATTTATCTTTTCCAAAACAATGATCTTTGGGATATGAGAATTTATAAATTGAAATAAGTTTTTCAAATGGAATGCCAAAATAAAATTTGGAGAATATTAACTCTATATTGTGATTAAAAACGTAATTTAAAAATTACATAAAAATAAAATAGATTTTATAATGTAGTCATTGTATTTCATGTTTATAAAAAAATTCAAATTATTTATTTGAAAAGAAAAAGCAAATTCTCTAAATGCAGTCTATTTTTTATTTTTAAATCAAGGCTAACTTTTATACCAGTGGTTTCCAACCTTTTCCAAGCTATAGACCCTTGAAGGACACTGCAAACCTGACTCTCTCATCCAAATTATAAGAAAATTAAAGAATGAATAAAATTCTTCCATCATACATATTCAAGCAGCATGAAAACATGACTGAATAGTAAACAGAAGTAAAATTGCAATTTAACCACTATCTATAGTTAAAAAATACTTGTACAAAGAATTCTTTGACATATCAATCAGCCTAAAAACTGGGTCATGATTAAATCATTTGATAGTTGAACTGATATTAAGAATGTTAAATCAGATTTCCTTGATACTGTTAAATAATGATTTTATATGATGTTAAATGCATTTTACAGTTTTGGTTCTATTTGTAATGATTGCAAAATTCATTACATTTTAATTTAAATGCTACCAACATGTAAAAGAGTTCCCTGGAGGTTAAAAAAGTTCTGCAATAATTAGGCTGAATAATTAACAGAATGGCAAAAAAATGAAGTTTGAAACATATGTTTCATACATTCTTTAATATTTTGGATATGAAACAAATATTTTAAATTATTTGGCAGCAGTCAATTTATTGGGCTCAGTTGATGGAACATATTTTAAGCTCAACATAAAATTTGCTTCAATATTTACTTTTATAGACAAAAGTAGAAAAAAACTGTTTTATTATTAAACTGTTTTGCATCCTGCTTAGTACCTTGTTAAAGGCCTTCTCCCCCCCCCCCCCCCCTACAAACATGCATACACGTTTATGGTTACAGATTAGAAACTTCTGTTCTACATCCTTAAATATAAATTATTTTTTGATCTAGTTTTAATTTTAATTACACACACACACACACACACAAAAAAAAAAAAAAAAAAAAAAAAAAAAGGCTAAAATTTTTAAGAGTTTTATACAATATCAATGGTCAGTCTGTTGTTATGTGCAAAACCCTAACTTTAGTCAGAAAGATTTCAATAGTTAAAATAGATATTAGATAATTAACATGCAATCTCCATAATGTTTTGGATAAAAGTTCAAAAGAAATAAAAGACATTCATATTTATGTAACACATAATCTTGGTTCTTAAATGGAAACTATATCTTGAGCACAAGCCCAATTTAGAAAATTATTTATTTTTGTATAATTCTATTTAGCACAGAGATTGTGTGGTCTCACACTTTGAATTTCTTCCTGCACTTGACTGATAGTATCACATTCTTCATCCACTGAATTATCAGATGGTATATTCTGAATCAAGCATAAAGCTTCTTCAACACTAAGACTTTTGCTTCTACTGTAACCCATCATACTTTTTCTAAATCAAGACACATTCATTGATATTTCAATAATGCAAACATATAAGGATTCTATTATTAAAATTTTAGTGATAGCAAAAGAACATAGTGAAAATTAATATACTATAAATAAATTACGATGTAGGAAATCGAAAACTACAGGAAAATTGCGTAATCATCAAACAG
Organism: Amaurobius ferox; assembly: GCA_951213105.1. Lineage (NCBI taxonomy): Eukaryota > Metazoa > Arthropoda > Arachnida > Araneae > Amaurobiidae > Amaurobius > Amaurobius ferox. Next base: position 131,501,784 of record OX578139.1, read on the forward strand.
CGGTCATTCATGACCAGTTAGTACTTATAAGTAGAATGCTGAAAATTTTCAAAAATAAATTACAAAATTGAAAAAAAAATCTGGCATTAAAATAAGAACATCAAGTTAGGAAACGTCCTTCATATTTAAACTGATAGCAATTCAGTGTAAAATTTGACATAGTTTCAAAAATTGAAAATGGTCAAAAATCACTGCTTAGTGCTTTTAGTGTTAAATAAATTGTATGTCATTATAAAAACATGTTAAGAATTCAGCATTAACACATATATTTCATGTATAGTTTGCTAAACTATCTGTGTAATACTGGATAAGGAATCTAATTGGCTGCTGACTGAAATATTTCTTATTTAAATAAGTTTTATTGTTTAAAAGTGAAGCTAGTCAATTATGGTATTGAAATGGTTTTCAATTGAGTTTCAGTAATCAATTTAGTTTTGACTATACAAGGAAATTGGGTATATGTAATAGTTTCAAGGAAGTCTTATACTAACTGTATTTTTTAAGGGTTGTAAAGAAATTATATTTTGCTCAGAGTCATACAGTATTTATATTTTGTTAGGGGGTTGTTTAGTAATTAATAATGCTGATGTGGAGAGGTGTCCAGGGATTTTATAAGTGCCACTGCTGTAAGTAGACAAATGGGAGGGGGGGGGGGGGAATTACACCTGCATATACAGTTGTTAATTTTTTATGTAAGGCTGAACAAGGAATCTCAGGTGACTGGGCGATCTGAGCAGGACAACTCGCACATGACTTTATGACTTTTGTGTGCCAAGATTTCCATTTTCTCCCTGTACAGGGTTCCCATCTATTTCACAGAATGAAAATAAATGACTTTCCAAGAACCGAAATGTTAATTTTAAGGATCTTATTTTGAAAAATATTTTCATCCAAAACCTGCCCCATGTTATCTGTAAGGCACTAACTACAAAAGTCTTAGAAATAATACTTAGTTTAAAACATTAACTCTTTCTATATGGCTGTTCATTAAAACAAGTTTAAAGCATTGATATACTATTTAAATGCCATGCAAATATTTCATATTTCCTGGGATAGAAAGGCTTCACAAAATTTTTAATAGAAGGCAAGAATTCTGTTTTTAATGCAGATGAAAATTAAGCATTTTTAAGGACCTCTAAGCATCTTCAAGCACTTTTAAAGCTTTGGAAATATATATAAAAAAATTAAATCCTTTTAATGACCATGGGAACACTGCTGTAGGTCTCTCATGTTCATCCTTAAAAAATTATACCCATCATGCACACAGACAGGTACACAAACATACATACAGACAACATTGAAAAAATGGTTGATTCGCATTCAGGGATGCTCAGAGTCAGAGCATGCATATCCATCAAAACTCGATGGTCAAATTTTTTATCCTATCACAATATTTTCCCTTTACAATTACAATGTATGGAAAAGAAAGTAAAAATAAAACTGATAAAATATGCATATAAAAGATTAACACTAAAATTAAACAGAATGCCATTACACAAGAAATCAATGTATGCTTCTGATGAACATGCAAAAAATGAACTACGATAAGCATGCTATTTAACAAATGAAATAGTTATATATAGGCACCGTTAAAAACTGTCTTAATCTACTCAATCATAACCAGGATCTTTGAAAGAGGAAAGTTGACCTCTGAAGAGAGTATTTGTATATGGGTACATATAAGCATTGTAGATAGGGAGGAGGGGTCATCAGTCAAAATATATACCCCACCTTAGATATGCCACTGATTTTGATCACATTTCAATGAAAAAATTACTTTAAAAATTGAAAATTATTCATGCTTAAACAAACACATCAGAATTGCTACTTCAAAATCTCTCTGCCTTTCTGAAAGTTTATTGCAAAACATATTGAAAAAATATGTTTTATTGTTGGATTTTTTAATTGTTATACAGGAGAAATGTTTGTTCTTTTAATAAAATAATTAAAACCAAAATTTAGACCTTGGCAAAAAAATTTCATATAATCACAGGTTCATAAAATTTTAAAAATAAACAATATTGATTAAATAGTTTATTTCACTATGCTTTTCTATGCACAAAGAATAAATCATCAGACTAGTGAAAGACATTCTATTCAACATGCAGTATGACATATGCATGACAATAACAGGATTAAAATTGAATGCTTTTGTTGACTTTCAAATGTCATTATGGAACTGTGTTGAGGAACAGACTTCACTTTCCTTTAAATTTCAATAGATGATCTTAACTCGCTTTAAATATTTTAACTTTCCCTATATTCAAAGTATAATGTATGGAATGTATTGTGATTGGGTTGAAAATTTGAATTCGAGTTTTCAAAGGATGAGTATGTTTCAAGCATCCCTGAACACGAAATAAAGATTTTTGCGGTGATATATGTGCGTAAGTGTTGAAGACTCAGACCACACGACCAACCCTAAGGCTTGTGGTAGCTTATTGTGTGGCCGGATGTGCATAGGTGTGTATGTCCATGAAGGCGATATCTCACAAATGAATGGTGCATTTCAAATGAAATTTGGTACAAAAATTACAATCAGTGAATACTGGAAGCCTACTGATTTTAAAAGTAATTGCATGTTTGGAAGCCCCCAAATTTTTTAATGAAATCTTGAAAAAATCATCAAAAATCAGAGCTTTCAATAATGTTATGTAAATAATAATTTTTTATGAAACTTTTCATTAGAAAACAATTGACACAAAATTTAGAATGCTAGCATGAACTATTCTCGAGATATTGCACTATTTCCAAATAAATTTATAAAATAAATCACATAAAATTAAAAGAAATATAAACAATTACAAAATATGTTAACTTTTCATATGTAATATTATGTGATAAATTTGTTAACATTATTCGCATGGATCTAGTTCATTCCATTCACAAGAGCAGTTACTTTGTGTAATGGTTTCGAATTTTGACACCTAACAACTCGCCAACAGTTATTTATATATAAGAAATGTTCTTCTCTGCATTGTAGTAATACCTAGTGATAAATTTGGCAACTAATTTAGTGAAATATTACCAACTTGGTGATATTTTAACCCAGATTAACGTAAATATTATTAAAATTGCAAAAATGATGCTAAATTAAAGAAAATGACACCAAATTGATGAATTAATTATTAGATTATTTTAATATATGAACTATATTATTTATTGCAGATGCTATCTATGTTGACAATTGCCAATTTAAAGTTGGTTTAAATCTAAGTTAATTGGGTACTTTGAAATAGTTTTACATGTTGTCATCCAGAAAAGCACCAAATGTGCAAACCAACATTAAAAACATTGTGTTGCAGCTATTATACTTTATGTTTTCACTGTGTAAATTCATTGCATTATATAGGAAAAGTTATGTGCTACTCACATCAAATTTTTTACAATGGCTTTTTAAAATCTACAAGGGACTTTTATTAAACATAATTTAAATTTTGTACCGTGTTAATATATAAAAATGAAAATTGGAAAATGTTTCTAAGCTAAATTTCTCGTGAAATATGCAATCAAATTCGATAAATCTGCTTTGTCAATGTGTCATAGATCTTATTCATCATTTTTTCACTGTGAAAGAAGTAAATTTATTGCATTATATAGGGAAAGTCTTATGCTGCCCACATCAGAGTTTCATGTTTGTATTGATTGATATCAATAGTCTGATCTATTTAAAAACCAAACAATGCTTGTTTGAAAGCAATTATTGTTATTTTTTAAATAATGCAAAAATTAAGATTTTACGTATAACACTTGTTAAAATGATTGTTGCTTGAAATCCCACCACATTATTGCCATTCAGAGGGAAAAAATTCATAAACATTTATAAAAAATTTTATACATATTACTTGGGGTCCAATATATGAAATAAATGTTCACAGGGAATTTACAGGTTGAGTTTTTTAATTTGATGTGTGATTTTGTATCACAAAATAATAAAGACCTTGTATGCACATTAAAAAGTGCTTAAAGGAATAAGATTAGATAGGAATTTGTAGCTTAAAAGTGGTTTCAGAAATGTTATATATAACCATGTCAAATATAGAATGCAAATTTATCAGACTCAGAACCCCAAAAACACTAACCATAAGGCCAAAAGTAGGCCTAAAAGGAAATAAATGACTTTACAATTAAACACCACATCTTGCATAAAGGAAGATGTCTGTCTGTATGTCTCTATGTGTGTTTGTGCAGTTTGTAGAGGGAAATGTAAGCCTTGTACGACCAAGAAATTTGGTACACAGGTATTTCAGGACCTGAATAGGTACACCTCAGAAATTTAATTTCGGATTAGTTTTTCAGTTATTTTACTTTTAGCCCAATTGGCCAATATGTATGAATATTGGCCAATAGATTTTGGCCAATATTCATACATATCGATTTCTTAGTGACCTAAAATATTATATCTAATTCTATCTTGACTCCAACCGAAAGATTGAAAAATTCTCTTCAAACAAATAGTGATTTGATGTACAATTATTAGACGATTTTTAGTGAATTTAAAAATTACATATACTTTTTGTGCATTTTAAAAGTTTCAAAGTTTTATATTACAATATACAGAAATTAACTTGCCATCCATCATTCATTTTTAATTCAGCACTTGTGTACAATATCACAGATTACTCTGGAAAAAAAAATTCATAAACCCATCCATTAATTCATTAAAAAATTTTTAAATGTCTTTGATTCTTTTGAGCGAATCACAGAGTCTCGGATCCCTTGGAGGTAAAAAAGGAGGAACCACTCATGTTGTCATAGGGAGTGGATATTTTAGGATGGGTTGAGAAGGAGGTGTATGAAAAAAATTGCCTTATCGTCTGTAAAGGGGTGGTCAGATTTCACGTTTATATGAACGAGCGGTATTAAATTGAGTAGTTGTTCGGTCAATTGTGATTTTCATATTTTTTGTTTTTGCAAAAAACGTGTGTGATTTGATTCATGCAATTTTTGTATTGAAGCCATTTTAAATTGTGTTTAAATGTATTATTTAAGCAGTGGGTGCTTATTTAATTATTTATACATAGTGGATGCCTATTTAGAACCCAAGTAATGCCAGGTATTTTGTTCTAATCAAATTACACATAGGAAATGGTGCTTATGAACAAGACCCACATATTTAATAATTCAATTTTTAGTGATTATAAATTAAGTCCCTCTAAATGTTTACTGCTAAGCTAAAGCACCATGAAATAAAAACTATTATCTACAAAATCAATATGCAAAATATTTTTGATATAATTTTCTTTTACTTCAGTAATGTACATCAATTTACAGTTTCATCCTAAAATTCTGCCTCAGCAAATAGCTAAAAATAATTTATAAAAGTTTGCATAACTCAACAAGCTTTCTAAATATGATGTTAAATAAATAGTCTCATCCCAATGAATCCTCTCATCCACTAGAATTTTCACTATTCAATTCATACTATAAACACCAGTTGATGAAAGAAAGAAAAATGAAGCATTTTACTGAAATATACAGACGTTAAAAAAAAAACAAATGTTAAATAAAACAAAAAGAAAAGAAACTTTATAAAATTATAAAAAAGTGCTAGTAAAGAAAAATGTATTTCATACATGGTTTGGAGATTGATAGTTGTCATTCAAATATTTTACTCCATCAAAATAACTAGGTTTCTTATCCAATGGTATAGTTGTCAACATTTCTGAACTGGTTAAAGGCAATGTCATATTTTTCTTTGGTGTCATCTCATTAACAACCATTTTATTCTCATAAACTTCAGGTCCTCGTTCACGATGTCCAGCAACTGTCTTAATGCGAGTTCTAGGGGAATGAGGATATGTGAGAAAAGCAGTGCTCATGTTCGGGCTACTAGGTCCGCATTCATTCACCGGGCTTTGCTTTGTAATAGAACTATTCCCTAAAATGGCACAGAGCTCATCTTCTGATGATGCAGAATTCAAGGCTTTATGATTAACAAATAATGTAGCACCATTATTACTTGACACACCATCAGCTTGAGTAAAAGGAGAATCATTAGTAGGTGACAACTGCACGTTGCCACGATCACGAGGTAGAGATCCATTAGTTTTTATTCTATTTGGAACAGTATGATAACTACTGGGGACTGCATAATTGGAACTATTAGGTTTTGCATTACTGATAACAATCAACTGATTCTGTTGCGTTGGAACAGCTGGTAGTGTAGGATATTTAGGTATCCCATTACATTTGGAATCATCAGAAGAATAGCCCTCAATATTCGACTCTGACTTTGAACTAACAGGGTTAGAGTTATTTGATGAATGCGTGGATGCAGGAACAGATGAATCTGTAGAAACTGAACTAAATTCACCAGACGATGAGTTAGAAGCTGGATCTTGTTTAGCAGGAGCAAGTTTTGTTTTATTGGCCCTCTGAGTTTGAACATGCTCTTCATACTCAGCACACAAATGAAGAATTTCTTCCAAGCGCTGTCTCTCTTGTTTCTCCTGTTCTTGATCTCTTAACCTTTCTTGAACTGCCTAAAAAATTTTAACAAAAATTTAGAATACATACAAAGTAAACTTTTATATACATAGATTATTTAGTAAAATTTAACACCCAATTTTACTAAATAATATATTTAGATAATATAATTCTAACAAAAATTTAGAATATATACAAAGTAAACTTTTATATACATAGATTATTTAATAAAATTTAACACCCAATTATTCACTATCATTGAAGTGGAGCAAAATAATTATGTTATAAAAAGATAATACATTCAGTATTTATAAATACAGCTAATTGGAGCAAATATTAAAACATACTCATATAAAATATCCCTAATATAATAAGATATATGAATATTTATGGCAGCACATAAAAATATATGAGCACTAAGAATGATAACACTAAAAATTCCTTAAAACTGATTCAGGAATGAAAATTCATTTTTAAATAAAACTAAAAACAATATAAAACAGGACAAAAAAGATACTTAGATTATTCTTTACCATGTAAAAAGCAAGTATTAAATTATGAATCTGCAGAAAATTCTCTACATACAGAAATGGAAAAAAAAATCATAAATAAAAACAGAAAAGATTCTCAGGTAATAAAATTGGGAACAATCAATAGTTCTAAAATAAAATCTATAAACTGAGGATTTCCAACTAAGTGCTTTAGTGTACCATAAAATTCCAAAAATTGCGCTGCAAAATCCTTAATGTTTAAGAAAACAACAACATAAAAAAACCCACAGCAAATTATCCATGCCTGTATTCTGTAACATAAATACAATATATTATACAGAAAGAATACCAGTAAAATGAAACTAACTTTTCTGTGCTGCTCATGAAGTTCAAATTCACAGGCTTTGAGATTTTCAACACTAACATGGTGACTCCTACAACCAGGTACTAATGGTGAAGTGGGAGTACAACGTCCAGACCATGGAGCTGCAGGAGACTTATGGCCCATAACTACAGGATCAGGTGTCTTAGAAAAGAATCTTGTAGCTTTTGGCGACATGGCAACTTTGTGAGCTGCACGGTGCGGATATGGAGGAGGTGTAGAAAAACCAGGTTTAGATAATGGGCTAAAAAGTCTAGATACAGGACTGGGATTCTTTATACTGTTCTCAGAGGAGTAGCCCTTATGGACTCGCATCACAGGGGGAGCAGAGTGTAGAATCCTAATTCCTTCTTTTACAAAATACTTGGGAGTGTCTTGAGAAGTTACAGGGGAGCCTTGGCTGTGAGACATATACTCATACTTTGAAACCTTTTCAACAAGGTCTATACCATCCATGTATGGATTTATAATAGAGTGATTTTCATCACGATGAGGTTGTTGATTTCTAACAGATTCAACTGAAAGTAATATAAAGCATATTAAATATTTTGGCATGTTTAGTAAACATTTTAAAACTGTGGCATCAATTAAAACATGGTGTATATCAAAAAGAAATATTTTCACAAAAATGATATGTTTAAATAGGCTTACATACTTATGCTTAAAAAGCTATATGCAACAGAAGACTAATTTTAATATTGTTATGTGAATTAGCCAAAGTAAAATATAGAGAAATCCGTATAAGAGAGAAATCTGAATAGGATCTAAAATACTTCTGTCTAAAGAAAATTGCCATTGTACTCATATTACATCAGCATGTTAAACTCCGGGACTGTAAAATGTTTTCCTGTTACCCAGGATTTTGTCTTATTCTGTTTACATAGATTTCACTGTAAACATTACCAAAAATGAAAATTGCTGAAAGCTATAATATTATGTGCATTGGTTTATTAATGCTTATATAACTTTAAAATTCTGCAAAATGATCATAAAAATTGGAATAGTTGTTACTATCCTTCTCTGTCAGAAATCATATAATTACATATTCACACTCAAAAACATTTAATCAATTGTAGGATACTTGGTTATAGTCTTGGTAAATGTTGAATAAAAAGCTGATAATTCTTACATTTTTATCTGTCTTTGATACTTTTAATAGGTGGTCCACAATACATGCTGCACACATAATTGCGTACATAAGGAGATTAGCCTTTGTTCCTGGATTTTTTAATATTAACTGGTATATATTTATATTATGTAAGAGAAGTGGTGGATTCAGGCACCAAGGCATGTATACCCCTATATAGTTAGCACTTCTAGTATTCAATTAGCCAGTAGACAATCCTCAGTAATTGGTATGCTACATCTTCTCTTAGAGTAACAATTTTTGAATAAATAATATTATGCCATATATAAAAAATATGTATAAAACTTTTTGAAACATGATATGAAGAGTAGTGAAATAATGCAATCATCATTTCAAAGAATACCTTTTTATTAATCAATTTCTTTAATATAAAAAGTTGAAGAATGATTTAAAAGTAATGCTCCCATCTACTACTTATTTAGCTTAATATATTCAATACAGTATGCTGCTGTATATGCAAGAATATTTTTCATTCATGAGATGTAAAAAAATTCTGCTCCTTTAAAAAAAAGTTTGAAGAAAATTTAAATAGTGCATTGAAAAGTTACAATTGTTATCTTATTTTTATTCTACAATATATTACATTTAAATTTCGATATTTTTTGCACATCATTTATAAATAACATTTGTCCGGAGTTTCAGAAAGTCTCCTATAGTAATAAAAAAATTCTTATCTACAGAAGTATTTGGTGTAGCAAAACATCCTTTAGTGATACTGATTACGAATTTAATTGTTGAATGTATATTTTTGTTCCATGAAAGTAATTATACTTTCCTTGAAATTAACAATAATTCAGAAAAGACTTAAAGGTCTAGCATTTTTGAACATCCATAAATATATTAAAGTAAATATGGAAGAGATTTTAAATTCATTTGACAAATCCGTCTTATAAAAACTACAATTAAAAAATATATTGATATACACTATTAACATTAATTTTTATATTTATTTTTTATTATAATTTTATTATATTGGAAAAAAATTTTTATTAGACAAACTTCTTTTGTTAATAAGTAAAATACACTTTGTGCAAATGATAAGGAAAACTTGAGCAATGCATATAAGCACAAATAACATAACAATGCAGCATACAGCTGTTTTGAGGATATGTTGGATCCCCTTTGTCAGTGCAAAAGAACCAACAAACTTGAAGTCTAAAAGAGGAATCGCAAATAGAACAAATAGAGAAAGAGAAAAAAACAGGTCTTGGGTATATAACCACCTCTGTTTCTTCTATTTATACCCATTCCTCTTCTGAACTTTGGGTTTGTTGATTCTCTTGCACAGATGAAGGGGACCAGCATATTCCCGAAACAGCTGTATGCTGCATTATTGTGTTTTTGTGCTTATATACATTTAGAGATGTGAGTCGGAAAATTTTTCACTTTTTTTACCCTAATTCATTTGAAAATGAAATGTAATACTCTTTCCACACTTTTTCTTTCTTTTTTTTTTTTTAAAGTAGGTAACTTTACAAGAAGGCTTTGATCATTTAGTTTTCTAATTTTGAGAAGAGGAAAGGAAATAGTGCTTTATTTTGAAGGAAAGGATAGACAAGAACTAGAAGGGTACAAGTGACATTTTATTTATTCTGATAAAACAGCAGGTAATATTTTTAGAAGACTATTCTTTCAGTAATAAATTCTGTAAAATTTATGAAAATATAATAAATATGAAATATCTTCGCAAGTGATTTGGCCAAAGGAAAATACTTTAACAGCACTAAATATATACTTAATTGAATGTCCACCAAATTGTCTTTTTTAACTCATGGTACTCACCCATTAATTATAAACAGGTCTTTTTTAAACACTTTTTAATATTATTATATATAGGAATTATTTAAAAATGGGTTTAATTATAAGTACTTATTTAATATTTTTACATATTTTTATATATTTCTTATACCTTTAATAAACTGAAACTAAACAATTTATTTTATTATTATTATTAATTACTAAATAGTAGAGAGCAGTAGTCAATCAAGACAGTGGTAGATTCAGGGCTCATGCTGGGCTAATTTACATACTATAGGCGTAACAGGAGTCCTTCTAATTTCCCTTTCAATTACCAGCAGCAGGGTTGGATGATTAAAATCCCATTGGTCCCCCCCCCCCCCCCCCCCCGCTTAAATCACGGATTTCGGTTTTAAAAAACCATCCATTTTTTTTTCTAACTCGAGTCAGCAGGCATCTTTTAAACATTGTTAATATAATATTTAATTATTTATTTTTAAATTATAAATAGTTTTCATCTGTGCTTATATTTTTATATCACAATAAATAAAACTGCAAGCCTATATATTATAGTTTATTATAAGTTATTATAGTTAATATTAATATGTAATACTTTATTTTTAAATCATAAGCAATTTTTATTTTTTCTTATATTTTTATATCACAATAAATAAAACTGCTACTTGTGAGAATAAAACTTTCTAATCTTTCCCTAAAGAAAGAAAGCATAAAGTTTTATATTTAATAATGTATTTCTTACACCTATAATAAACAACAAATTATTTATGATTCAGAAAGGGTTTAGCAATTTTTAATTATTTTTAATTTATTATATTGTTTTAAATTTATGATTTACAAAAATATTTTTTCTATTGTTCATAAAATATAATTATTTTATAATTTTTCAGAAGCAGAGGTACTCAATGAAAATATTAAATTGCAGCTGTAACTTCAATATATATGTATTAGAAATTTTTGTGCACAGAATATTTTTATATATTTCTAAATTTAAACCCTTTTTTAATCATATCATTTAGTATATATAAATCATTGTAGCTCTAATGTAAGAACAAATACTTTTAAAAGTCACTGGACATATTATTTTAGTTTAAATGTAATATTCAAGAATAAGTTCAAAATTTTCGATTACGGAAAAATTTTCATTTGAAAATTTTCCAGAACATTCATATCTCTATATACATTACTTAAGTTTTTCGTATACTTCCTTCGGTTCAATGATGATTCACATCTAAATGTTTCAAAATGGAACTGTTTTTAATGGAACTGGTGCAGCCTTTTGCAAATTGAATTTGTTTGAAATTGGATAATTAGATTTTTAAGCCACACCTTTTACAGTTTTTTTTAAATCTAACTTCAAAATGAAATTCCTTACACCAAATTAAGCAGGTATGTTAAATTTGGTGTAAATCAGGGAGAAAAAAAAAACTACTTTTTTTTTTCAAAATGTGCATGTGTATTTCTCACATGAAATTAGTTTTAAAATACCAAATTATTTTTAAATTAAAATTATATTTAATCAAAATGTGCTTATATGTACTATAGTTAACCAAAACTAATTAAAAAACAAAAGAAATAACAACATTTTAATGAATAAAATTAATCTTTATACCAATAATTTTTAAAAGTTTGTTAAGATGTTTTAGTGAAAAATGGATTGTATCAAAATGTGGACAGGCAGACTGATGATGGACATGTAGAATGCCAAACAAAATCCCTTACACTACAGATTTTTCATTTTGCCCCAAATGTTCTTTGAAAAAAGAGCATACTCTTTTTCAAATAAAGTAAAAACTTGATATCCATAAATCTGTATAAAAGAAATAATTTTTTCTTTGTAATGATGGTTAACAGTATATTAAACACAGCAGAAACATATCTGAAATACAGTCAAACTGCTGTTCAAAATGCAAAAAGGTTTAGAAAGCTTACGAAGCTTTTTAAACCCTTTGACCAAAAATATATTATTGGTAAGCATTTAAAGCATCCTCACCAGGGATAAAACCAGCAGGAAAGGGCACCTTTCGTGGAGCAGGAGATGCTTGCTTCATAAGATGGGCTTCTTTAGGATTGTTAAAACGGAAATAGTTTGAACGACCAAGGCACAGCATGCATCCTGAAAATTATCAATTGAACTGAGTTATCTATAATTATGCTCAATAATATAAATAAATATGCTGAGCACGTAAAAATTTATCACTGATTACAAAAAGCATACATTAAGATACAAAATTGAAAAAATGCCTGTGTTTTGATGTAACTTCATCTTTATTTTATTTTATTATTATTTTTTTTATTTTATTCAAATTTGGTGTATGGAAATTATTTAGGATATTGTGAATAATCTTGGGCCATGTTATACATTCTTGGAATCAAGAATTTTTGAGTAAACTATTAGAAACTCAACTTCCTATAGAAAGGATGTGTACTAATTTTTACATAAGATCAGCTTTTTCCAGTAAAAATCTTTTCGCGATTTACAAGGTGTGATCAAAATGTATCCATACTGGATTAGTTAAAAAAATGTACAAGACTTACAGAGTTGAAACTTAGTAACCTTCAAAGTAATTCCCTTCCAAAGCCACATACTTGACCCAGTGCAGTTTCCACTGTTCAAAACTTTTTTGCAATCATCTTTAGAAATAACAATCAACTGCTTCATCACATTCTTTTGAATCTCTTAAATGCCCTGAAATCTTTTTCCTTTCAAGTAAAGTTTGATTTTGGGGAACAGATAAAATCACAGGGAGTGAGATATGGCAAATAGAATGGCTGTCGGATCTGTGGAATGCAGCAGTTTCTTATACATGCACAAACGCATTACCATGGTGCAATTTCCACTTGTCACTCTTTTGCAAAAATTGAGTTCCCTCAAATACCACAAAACTTGACAGTAATACTCTTTGTTGATTGCCTGACCTGATGGAGCATGTTTTCATAATACACAATTCCCTCATCATCGAAGAAACAGTCAGCATTGTTTTGACATTGCTGCGACTCTGTCATGCTTTTTTGGGTATGGGAGAATTTGAGGCCTTCCCCTGTCAAGACTGGGACTTAGTTTCAGGGCCATAATAATATACCCAGCATTCATCATCATTTATGATAGTTTTAAAAAGTTTTCATTTTTGTCACACTCAAGAGGGTTAGCATCAGCTGAAACACAAGCCTCTTTTTGCTCATCTAAGAGCAATTTTGAGACAAATTTGGCTGAGACACGTCATATACTCAAATTATCTGTACGAATTGACTGAAAAATACTGAAATCACTGTTGAAGTTTTCAGATAACTCAATTAAAGTGATTCAGTCATTTTCTCGCACAGCTGTGTAAACAAGTTCAGCATTGCTTTTGCTTTTGCTGGTTGAGAGTCTCATAGAACATTTAGTATGCTGAACACTTTCCCGACCATCGTTAAAATGTTTATGTCACTCAACTTGTGCTCGACTCATTCTATCCTCTCCATAGACTATCTGTAACTTTAAGTAAGTATCTTTAAAAGTTTTTGACAAAATGTAATGCAAATCCGTTGATCAATTTTTGCCAATATGAAAAATGAGATGAATAACTTCATACACTTAAGAACAAAGAACTATTGTGAAAAAACTGTTAGAGCAGTGGAAACGTGACTTACAGCACATGTGTGGTAGGTTCCAAGATCAATCTGTGGAAAACTACTTCCTGCTGTATCATATGATTCTGAACATATATAACCAGTCTGAATACTTTTTGATCACATCTCGTAATATTGAAAAAAAATTGAAGCAAAACAATATTTTTCCATAAAACTCTCTTTATATTAGAAATAACTAGCCACAGCCACCACCACTGCAAAAGTCAGTTAAAAAATTTTGTTTGTGCTTGAGCACTGATCCTATGGCATTATACAATTTTGCTGGATGGTTTAGAATACTGTGCTATGTGTCACCTTCTATTTTGGTAACAATCAGATTAAAATTTCTATTTCTTAATCAATGCTAAAATGAAAATTTTATTTTGGCAAATTATCTAATTATCCCAAATTTTCTATCTTTATGTCTTCAGAAAGATCGCTTAATTAACTTTTTAATACTGGTAGTTTGGTATCTATAAATTAATTTTACACAATCTTTTAATTAATTTTAAATGAAAGCATGGTTCATATCAAACAAATGAAAAATTCTATAATAAGCAATTCATCTTAAACTATTTAATATTTTTCTTCAAAACTTTACTCTTTGCAGATTCTAATAAATTTGATTTCATGATTGTATGTTTAACAGGGCTTTATAATTATTATTTAATATGTTAATCTATCTCTAAAACATATTTTCATTTGCAAATTATCAAAATTAAAGAACCCAAGGAAAAGCAACTTTTACGACTGTCACATGATACGGGGCGGTATCTAAGCTCTGAAGCAGATCATATGACTAATTGACAAGAATAGATTTACTCCCTTAAGTGACATTAGAGGTTGGGTTGTTTATTTTAGAAGAGTTGAGATCATTATTCATAGTAACATGAAATTTGGTATATTATTACCTTTTATGGTACATTTCAATTGTGATTGATTATAGACACCCCTGTCCTACAGAAATAACATTTAAAAAGATTTTTCCTAAAGTTTAATACAAGAAAACCTCATGACATTTCATTGCTAAACAACAGATACTAATTGTTATTCATAAAAATTGTTTAAATGAAAAATTCAACAAGGCTAAAATAGGATTATGTATAATCTTTTAAATTCCTCCCAATCTGAATATCAAAATATATGTTAAAATAAATTAAGCAAATGCATATAATTAAATTAAAAAAAATATTTTTTTTTTATTTCTTGTAATGTAAAAAAATATGATTACACACAAATTACTGATACCATAAATCATTTCTCTGCTTATATTGGTTATTTCACTTGGCACTGAATTTAATATCAAATGTGAAATCATTAAATTAAGGTAAGGTTTCTTTTTTGTTTATAGTTTTAAATTTAAATTCTATCCCCCCCCCCCCCAGAACAGAAATATTTCTTTACAGACTCAAAAGTTTTATCACTTTTGTTATTTGTATTCACTGAAATGGGAGATATTCATTTTATTATGCTAAATAACCTAAAAATCAAATACTTATTAATAATTACATTGAATTTGCAGTTTTCAGTAGTTTCAATTTTTATTTGGTAACTTAACACCTTTAATTCAGTGGTCTAACCCAAAACATATGAATCCATTTAGAATGTTCTATTTCAAATTTTTGGCCCATTACAACACTTCTCTACACACATATAGGAAAAATAAAAACCTAACCACAAAAAAATAATTGTTTATGAAATCTTAATACTATATTCTTTTAATTTAAACAATAAACTATATTCAAAATATACAGGAAAATTTTTTGTATTGGCAAAGGCCAGAGTTTGTCAGGAAGTCAAGCAGGATGTTTTTGGATTTCATAGATAAGGAGAAGTAGGGACACCAGGTTGTAAAAAATCTGTCTAAATGATAACAATCTGTGCTAAAAATATCTGAAAGAAAGGAGATAAGAATCTTGGGGCTTCCAAATTGGTGTAAATTGTGATCCATTGCCAGTAACAAAAAATGTAAAAAAGCATTTACGAATGATGTATGGATCATAAAATGGGTTATCTTTTAATTTTATCAATCTTTTCTTTTTTAACTTGTGAAATAATTTGCAACATAAATAAAATTTGTTTTAAAACAGAAAATAAGAGTAACAGTTTAATGTCATTGCAGAGTTCTTAAAATAAAGGAAAACATCAATTACACAATGTGCAGGGCTTGTGCTTTATGTGTCAATTGTACTTTTTTCATACAGCTTGGCTTATGAGTCCTGAAGAAACATACAAAAACATGACCTAGTTTCATTTTATCTTATGTGGAGGCTATGTTTTTGATTATCAGAAAGCCTTTTCTTAACAAGGTGATGATGGTATAATAAATGTAATGTGCTGTGCCATTCCAATAAAAGTCTACTATCCAAAAAATAAAAATTAAGTCACACTATTGTGAAGAAGACATTTATTACTGTTTGACAATATTTAAAATAATACCATATCTGATGCTATTTTTAAGAATTATATCTTAAAATAAATTTCCTTTCAGTTTTAACAAAATATATAAATATTTACTTTATATTATTTTTGAATAGGCAAAATAACAAACCTGTAGAGCGCAGGGACAGGGGTTTAAAATTGGGAGAGTGCCAATCAAACTCTGGGAGATACGGTAAACATATCTATATTATACATATGTCACTAAAAAAATACAGGACCATTCTTGTCAGGAGAAACTATTGAAAAACAAGGTTGGTGAAATATTTTTTTCAGCCATGGTCGAGCAGGTGATTTATGGTTGCTAAAAACAGTGAATACAAAATACTAGTTTTTAATTGCTTTAAAAATTGCTTTAACATGAAGATTAAAATTAATGATATTAATTCAACATCTAAATATGTACCTTGAGATAAACATGTAGGTTCTGTGATGTAAACACCATCAATTGAGACATCACCAGATTGGGGATAAATAGTGACAAGACCATTGTCGTTATCAATGAAACAGTGATCTCTTTCAATACCTACTCCATGAATTACCACATCTTTACACAGGCGAGCATCAGAATTTCCAACATAAGCTCTTCCTAGAGATACGTAAGAAAATATTCATATGTAAGCTGTAACACATATATTATATAAATATATTTAAGATTGTTATTTCCTCAGTTCAGAATCGAAATTTTACTGAACTCTAAGACATTTCGCAGTTCAGATTAATGTATTTGCTATGCAAAGCTAAGTCTACAAGAATTTATTAAAACAAATTATACCAGTACAATTTATATTTTCAAAATTGATTTAAATATCCAGATTTACATAAATCTAAATGCAATTTCATCTACAACTGATTTTGAAATAAAGAAATTGGTGATTTTAAAATTTAAAATTATGCTATGTTGAATGGATTGTATATAAATTCTGTCTAAATACTGTGTGCGAGAGAATGATATCTACCAAAATATTATGTAACCCACTACTGAAACAAAGGGAAAAAATTATTCGACTATTCATTTTTGAATGCTGGAATAACTTTTGCCAATTTTGAAACTTAAATGAATAGTGCAAAGTTTTGAAAAGTCAACTTTTTCTTAAATTTAAATTCTAAATAACCTTTTTAAATGGCTTAGACATTTTTTTTTTTGTATACCTATAATTAGAGGTCCAACCAGTGAAAAATTTTTCTACTTGCCGGTCAATTTAAGACCTCTACGAACATTGTAACCTGTTGTTTCAATGCCCATATTTAAAACACCTAAATAGGGTTCATTTGTCTGAACTTAATTAGCTTATTTGAAACTACAAGTAGGTGTTTACCATGAATTATCTCTCTCTATAGTAAATTCTTTGATCCAAAATTAATTGTTTATCAGATTTAGAAAGGGATTCATTCATTCCTTATATGAGGCGAAAATAATTAATGCATTGTGAAATAATGAAGTAATTAATCAATGGGAACAGAATAAAGCTTTGCCTTTTGGGAAGCTGGAAAACTGTTCTGTCCATCCTAACCATAATGTTGCTTAGGTAATAGAAAATTTATTTCAGTTGACTATTTTGAGCTTGTTGCCAATATTTAGAAAATGGGGAAAATGACTGTCTTATATTTTAATAATTGCTAGACTGAAAAACTTGCTTATTATTGGTGGGCAGGTAACCATAAATTTCAAGCATATAATAATGAATTTCTGAAAATAATTTTTTATCTCTCAATCGCTTTTATTAATTTAATTAAATTAAAGACGAAACATTTGATTCTAAAAAGTCATTTAATAGACATCCTATTGACATACAAATAGTTTAAAAAAAAAAAAAGGCCAGAGAACTTTCGGACGTCAACACACCCTTCCTCAGTGGCGTCAAGTAAAATCGTACTGACATACCTAAATATCATCCACATCGGCAGGCAAAATTTGCATATTACAAAATAGAATCATTATAATAAACATGATAAGGCATCAGCATAAACCATGAGCAAGAAAATTAAATTAAGGGCAATTATACTGCAAAATTAAAAAGGATAAAATTCTATATCAAGTATGCCATGTATACATACAATAATTTAAAAATTTAAAAGTTTTATCAGAGGTAGGATTTCAAAGGCTTAACACACATGAAATCGAGAACGAGCCACCAAGTATAACTCAAAACCTGAACAGGATCAAAATTACAGATCTCAGCTCGGTATAAATAAATAAACATGGATTCATACATTAAAATGGAACAGTGATTACTACAATTAATCAAAAGGAAAGTTTTTTCGTAAAGGGGCTGAAAATTATCTTTGACAACAAGTTGGGCAAGAGCAGTAAATTGTTTTTGATGTCTCAGGCATGTTCAGCCAAACGTATGCCTACCGTACATTTAATGCTACCTATAGAAAATTTAAAATCATTTTCAGGAGAAAAAAGGGGTACCACATATACCCCAGCTTGACTTTTAAAATTGTACGTCAATAGGATGTCTATTAAATGACTTTTAAGAATCAAATGTTTCTTCTTTAATTTAACTAAATCATTTCAAATTTTGATGTGTTACTTGTTTCCATTGTACATCAATAGGATGTCAATTAAATGATTTTTTAGAATCAAATGTTTCATCTTTAATTTAATTAAATCATTTAAAATCTTGATCTGTCACCACTCTATGTATCACTTTTATTAAATTTCTGCTCAATCTGTTTACCAAATTTTTTAGTCAAATGAGTCAATGAAATTCTACATTTAATTCCTTTCAAACTTTAAACCAAACATAAGGCCAGGTTATGAGGACAACAAAATTTTTATTGGTAATAATTGCAATTTTTCGAAGCTGTAAACTTAAATCCAAAATATCTAAAGACAATTTTGTGTTATATCTTTTAGAATGGTTATATTTGTTTTCTAATGTAAGTTATATGTGAAACAAAACATTTCTTCATGGCATTGTGCATTTGTAGCTTATACTGAAGTATATTTTGTAAGTCTGATAAAGGAAAATAATAATCCATAACTTTTTCTGCAATATATTTTTATTTTTATTGTATGACAGAATCAAATCTATTGCTAAAAGATTTGGATTAAAAACACAACCATTTATTGTAATATGAGCAATCTATAAAATGTGCATGAAATCCACATTGTAAACTCATTTTATTAGTCGAAATTAAGAACGTTTCACATTTGTCATCCTTTTTATTTATAATGTACATATTTAATCAAACTTTTCACTAAGAAAATTATGTAATGGGTAGATAATTAAGATGTGAAAATACTTAATGACAGATATAAATTAACATAAACATGTATATAAAAAAACTACATTTAAATATGATAAAATGAAAAGAAATAATTGAGATGAAAAAAAAATCTGAGTATTTTGGAATTCATGATATCAAGTTACAATGTAATATTTATCAGCATCATGAGACTGAAATGTACTATATTATATGTCAAAAACCCAGACCGTCCGACTTGTCCTAAGATATGAGCAGCTGTTTGGAAGGCCGGATACTACTATATATATACACTATATTGCATGTGTAAAATATTGAAACAAAAAAAAAATCAAATTAGATTATATAATAAACCATTACAAATACACATTCATATTCTCATGAATTATACAGCATGCAAAATAGATTTAATACACAAATGTTAACATGGAACATATAGGCAATAATAAATAATATAAATAAAATACCAGTACACATGAAATATAAATGCAGACACATGCAATTTAAAGTGTGATCATGAACAAGTGATAGATAGCAAACTAATTAAATCACTTTTACAAAGCATGCAAAATATGTAAAAGTAGAAAACAGAAAAACAAGTAGGAAAAGTCAATTGTTAAAATATGTTAAAATATGCTCCAGAAATATTCAGCTTATGCATACAACAGCTGCAGACAATGACAATTAAGAGCAA
This sequence comes from Amaurobius ferox, assembly GCA_951213105.1. NCBI lineage: Eukaryota > Metazoa > Arthropoda > Arachnida > Araneae > Amaurobiidae > Amaurobius > Amaurobius ferox. The sequence goes on from OX578139.1 coordinate 131,521,949, forward strand.
TAGCTGTGCAAGCAATTGGAAGAAGTTACAACTCAATGAAATATTAATTCATGGTTACCACCTAAACAGCAGAATAAAATTACTTGACTTTTCAGAAATTTTCAAGTAGTTTATTTAAATTTCCAGGTTCAAAATAATAATAATAATAATAATAATAATAATGTCAGAATGAATTATTTAAATTCATATTTAAAACAATCTTGCCTATAATTTGTAAAATCAACAATTTTGTTAAATTAATTTATGTGTAATTCAACGAAATTTAATTGAGTACCCAAATACACTATCATCTTGTTATATTGATCTTGTTTCAAAATAAGCAAAGTCCAGGATATATTTGACAGTGTAATGTACTTATTTAAAATGCTAACTTCGGTTTTCCACATAAGTTGGCAACCCTGTAATTCTTTAGCCAAATTATCCAAATTATAGAAGAAAAATGTTAATTTCATTTTTATCATAATCTTAAGACATAATGTTCTCTCTGTGGTAACAAATATCATATTTGAATTGATATTTTTTTTTAAATAAGCATTTCTATTAAAATTTTCAATTTTGCAGAGATAAAACTAAAAAATTTTCAATGAATATATTTTATTGTAATAACCATTACTGTTTATGCTATTTCTTCAATAAAATGCTTATATACAAATAATATCTCAATACAGGATAGATACAATTACATTTTAATTCAAATTACCATGAACATAATAAAATTGTTTCAGGTCTCAAGCTTTCCTTTTCATACTTTGGCTATTGCAGTGATTAAAACAGATTTCTCTTCGCAGTTTACCAAGTAATTTACCAAGCAATTCAAGCATACCTGACTGCTAAAATCTGTTTTTATTTCCCTTAGTTGCCTCATTCTGGATGAAATGCTATCAAATTATATAAAATCTCATGAGGTTTGAAATCATGCAAGAATAACAAAAAAATATCTTAAAAAGAAATAAACTGTAAACAACCACTAATATCAAAAGGGGATATAGGGACAGAAAAAAAAATAAGTAAATTTCTTCTAAGGATATTTCAAGTAGAAAAGAAATAATTTCCATACCTTCTGGAAGAGGGTGTATTGTTATAGCAGTGTTAAGTTGCCCACCTCCCAGGCTAACAAGATGAGGACCTTCAGTCTGAACTTTAACTGATTGTCCATTCTCAGCGATAGCCAAGCCATCCTATAAGGTTATGTCATTTAAAAATGGATGACCGCACTATATATATACATATAAAAAGATTTTGAAAGTAGTTGCAAGACGAGTCATATCTGAAGTAAAAGACAATACTACTTGCAATATTTCTTATTACTATTTAGATTTAGATTGACTGGAATCCTAGAAAATCATATCTAAAAAGTATACTAAGTTGTACTTATATAATTTGGTTAGAAAGGTGGTGTTACTAGTACTAGGATTTTAATGGTTTTTCATTTTTTTTAGCAGCGCTGAAACTCACTCAAGTACATGTAAATGTATGTATGTGTATTTCATACAAATCTAAGCTGATAAGTCTGTTGTTGTTGAGACCCAGACTGTCCGACCTACCAGAAAGGTGTAAGGTAACTAACTGTTTGGACGGTCGGGAAGTGCCACCCAATTTAGACTGGAACCCAGTGGGAGAGGCATCCACAGGGACCGTATCCTCCTTCCCCTACCACCAACCTCTCGGAAGGACTTATGAACCCACTTGTTTAACGAAATTGTACTCCGCGTGAACACAGCGTCAGTTTTGACAGCGGAGGGAATCAAACACGTGCCGACCAAGTGCCGGCCAAGTGCCCGCACGCTAACCACTGGGCTATCGCACCCTGCTGATAAGTCTGTGAAAAGGCTATTTATTTCTTGCATTTTTAACTTTTTTTTCATAAAAAAATGTTTTAGTTATTTTAATAACTTTTTAGTACTTTTATTACATTTTGATTAATTGTTTCATATATTTTGATATCATTTTAAAAACTTACATTTTAGGATATTAATTTAGTCTAAGATTTTGTATTTATACTCGTCACTTCACTATTTTACACTTAATACATTTTTCCAAATAACAGAAAATTGCTTCAAACATCAAGGGTTATTGTTTCATAAATCAAGAATTAAGACATTTAAATATTTTTTTGAAAAAAAGGTCCAATTCAAAGAAAGATAATCTTCCCTAATAAGTGATGGGTAAAACCAATTACAGATATTATTTTCTTTTTTCAAAAATCTAAGTCTCTTTCGAGAATAACCAATTAATTTGTTTCAGAGTTCCTGTAATCAAACTCGAAACCTCTACATCAACACAAAATTTAGAGTACTAAAATGAAAGAGTAAAATATTTTTGAAATAAAAATTGAATGAGCGAACGAAAAGTTAAACAATTGTGTGATGGCCAAATCAGCGAGCCTAATCAATAATTTTAAGATTTACAAATGTAACAACTTATTCGAAGTCTTAAAATTTCTTCTTTGAAATCTTCAAATTTTTTTTATCACATAACCAGAACCAAAAACTTTTTATAAAAGGAAGTAGGCTATAAGTAAAATAAAAAATTTCTGTTTGACAAAGTAATAATAAAGAAATCAAATAACTTTTGGTTCTTTTTTCTGTGATTCCTCTTTTTTTAGTTCTATAAGAATTTTAGTTTTGTACAGAAACAAAATAAATGAAGGAGTTTGTTTAAAGCATCATTTTTTATTTAAATGCACTTTTAAATGTTATAAATGAATTTTTAAAGGTCATTTAAAATCAATTTTGGGTCATAAAATAATTGCCTTATGTTATGAAATTTATTAAAACTTTTATTAAATTTAAATATTAACTGGGTCTCATATAATCAAGTACAATATATGAATGCTTTTACATAAACATGGTCTAAGCTATAAAGTTTGGTTAAGACGTTGCACTAAGTCACCAAAAAGCCTAATGAATTATTGTATGAAATATTAAATCAAGCAAAATACATAAATTGCACAAACTTTTATAAATAATATAATAAATAATATTTGTGCATGACTGTGAAATGAGTATATATATTCACTGTAACTAAACTGATTGTCCAATGTTTATGATTTTTTTAAAGGCTGGCAAAATATTATTAAAAATATATTTTAAATATATATTAAAAAAATACTAATTTTGCATTTTGTTTTATTTATCTTTTATTGGCATTGTGAAATTTACAGGCACTATAACCAACATGAGGTCAAATTAACTTTAAATTTTGCATATAATTCAAAAGATGGAAATCTTTAATTTTACAAGAAAATTGAATATGTACTTCAAAATTTTATTTAAAATAAGTGTTATTCCATAATACCTAAAAATAAACATTTTACATAAATAATTAAAATAAAAACTCTAAAACTTTCAATTTAACATTACATATTATAAAAACGAGAATTGAAGTACACATTTCCAATCTATTGTACATATTTCCAATTTTTAATGTATGTACATGTGTGTGTTGTGATTATTTTATGCTGATACTAAATAGATTTTCATTTTATATACAATCAATTACAATTTAAGTAAGATGTTCAGCTCTTCATCTAATAACTATTAAACTTGGTTTAAAAAAATAAATACATTCGAGACTCTCATAAAAATACAGTAAGTTCTGCTATAATGCTTGTTTCAACAATGCAAATTGGCAATAACAGAATTAATTGAATACTATTCACAGTACTAATTTTAAATTGGTTATAGTGCCATTTCATCTCAAGCATTTGCAGAAAACATTGGATTTGAGGAGGTGGAAAATAATGATGACATCGATGATTTAGGAATCACAGTAATTATAACACAAATTGTAGAAGACTGAACTCTTTATCTTGCACCTAACAGATAGTTTTAAGAAAGCAGGATGGCAAAGCAGCATAAATTAGATAACTTTTTAACCAAAAACATCCACTCCTGAACTAAAGCCACCTTAGCTGCAACTTTTTTGTCTAAATTTTCCTCCAACTGTAGCAGCCTTAAGACAATGATATCAAAAACTACAAAATTCAGAGTCTGTGTTTGAATCTTCAACCAATGCCATCAATACATATCCTCATGTTTTTCCAATGCAAAGATCTTAATTTATGCTTTGTTATTAAAATATACTAATTTAACCAATTTTATCTTCAGATTAAAATTTGTGGTAAATTAAATACATAGTTTAGCTAAGAGTAATATTTTTTAAGATCAGCACCACACTCTTCCCCCATAAGTCTTGTTATTTTTAAAGTTTGAATTACTACAACAGAGACTTTCTAGGCACACAACTACGGCATCATAGAACTTACAGCAATTTTACATCCAATTATGAAAGTTAAAACAAAAGTTTAACTCTTTTTATTGGTGAACAAATTACATACGCATTTTTGAAAATTTAAAAAAATAAAAAAAAATTTAGTTTTAAATATAAAGAATAAGAAGTGGAAAATTTTAAGTGTGATTGCACAAGAAGCAAACAGCAATTAGTAGAACATAGAGAAAACATTGAGCTGTTAAAAATAATAAGCAAAATAGCAATTTAAGTAGATTTCAAGCCAATGGATACATAGAGTTAGTTATTAAATTCAGTGCAAAAATTGAATTGTACTTAAACAAAGCCTTTATGTAAAGTAAGACACAATATTAACCAGAAACATCTCTATTGTGCACTGGTGACAAAAAAACATTTTTTTAACACTAGAATTTCCAGTATCTCATGACTAGCAAATTTTTCATAAGGCACGGTATCAAAATAACAAATTCTGTTTCTTCTAGTGCTAAAACTATCAAATTGATCAAAGTATATTTCACAAAATAAACTGTGTTCACATGCACAGAAGAATAAACATGCACACAGACTTACTTTTGAAGAAGCCACTTCTAGAAAACTTCTATTCTCTAAACCAGGGATCTTGAAACCAGGAGGAAAGGGATTTGACACTGTCCAAACACCCAATGATGTCATATTTTTACATTGGATTATGTCCAATTATTAACATTTTCTGGAAGAAAAATAATGAAAATCTGAGAATAACAGTAAGAAAACACATTAAAGCTGAAAACAGTGAATTATAGTGAGAAACATCAAGATAATATGCTTTATGTAAATATTTTATCACCCACATAAAAAATTTAAAATATTTTTAAAATAAATTCAATTATGCATCTGCCATCCAGTTTAATTTTATTACATACATATTTTTGTCTCATTTATTTTATTTTATTATTATTATTTAATAATGTGCAATTCTGTTTACTTGAAACAATTTCCAGTGCTGTCTAACTTCTATAAGCCGTGCACTTTCAAATGTTTTACAGACTATATGAAATAATATTATTGCATAAAAGTCATATTTGATTGATGTTAAGTCCAAAGTCCAGGCCTTCCAACTCCTCCCAGGACAATGACTGATCTTAAGTGTAATAATTCATTTGTTATGTGTTTTATTATGATTACAAATGCGACAGTTAGTTTTAGAAGAAAAATTTAGCTAATATAGTCCTATGTAGAAATGTTTAAATTAAAGTGCATGGACTCAAGAGTTAAAGAATTCTTCTGGTGTTTGATCAGTCCAACGCACTGGCAGTTAGGCAGTTCTGTTCATCTTTTACTTTCTGTACAATACATGATATTTAAAAGTATATGATAAGGTAAAAAGGAAAAAAAATATTAAGATTTTGATGAATATACACGTTTTGAAAATCTCAAAATACAAAACAACCATTTTTTCTTCCATGATGTCTATCGACATAATAACTTGGGGGGGGGGGGGGGGGACAACGAGTTAAATAAAACTTCGGCTATTTCCACCAGAAACCGTATGGAGCGTATTTATTTTCCAAGTATTCAATTCAGGGAGTTGCCACTCTTTTCTCAGACATAGTTTTAATCACCAGTGGATATAACTATATAAAATAATAGCATCATATAAAATGATTATGTTACAAAATATTAAACAAATAGTTATTTGATACATAATTTATTATTTAAAATTGAAATTGAACGACATAATTTATGGGACAATAACATGTACTGTTATCGAGATAATTCTTTTTTTTTTATCTACAATGGAAATGATGATTAAATAAAAAAAAATTATATATATATATATATAGTATATATATGTTAGCCAGTTTGATACTACGATTTGAGAGCCCTTATAATGGTGTATAGTGGCATTCTCGTTTATCCATATCTTCTTTGAATCACTTGTTTAATAAGAATTTTCATCTATGTTTCATCATGTTCATATTCTGTTTTACCTATATGGGTAATTGTCCTGTCTCTGGCTCTGACTTCTGGATGGGTCTGGGAGGGTTGCTGTGAACATATATTCTGCCACCTGGGTTGTATTTCGCCATGTTCATTCCGGTGCTTCACGATTTTATTCAAACTGTTGCGGTTGATCGCACATACACGTGGTGAAAGAAGTAGGATTCGTGCCTCATGGTAATAATAGATTTCCTAATTTTTCTTATCTTCAATTTTTCATCTTTTGGTGCCTGTAGTTTGGGTTTGGGTATTTATAGTAATGTACTATTGCCCAATCTGAAACAGGCATTTGTTTGGGTTAATTAGAATTAAATACTTAGACCTGATGATGAATTTAATTCTAGTTAATCTACGAATTTGGGACAGTGCTGTCCTTTTCTATTATCGGCATTATGGACGTGACTTTGCTTCTATGGTGATGTTAATAATTCATGATTACTTGAATTGATATTTTATTATTACATTTTTCTAATATATATATATATATATAAGAAAAAAAGGTTTGAAGATCTAATGAAAGAAAAGTGAGAATCTGTAACACGAAAATTCAAATATCTAACAGGCTCACGAAATAAAAGTATAAATCAACAAATCCTCAAGCAAATGGAAAAAAATAAAAAACAAATAAACAAAATAAATATAGAATCAACAAGTCAATGACAAGTATCAAAATACAAAAGTATGGAATCGAAAAAAGAATAACAAACGAAATCAAGCACAAACGCTATACACGTGGACAAGGCTGTAAGCCTAAATCATGAATTGTTCACATCCACAAAAATCGTATTCATGCCCAAGTTTTTTGTAGAAGCAAACACAAAAATGTATATTTCTGAAGAAATAGACAGATTATATATATATATATATATATATATATATATATATATATATATATATATATATATATATATATATGCGCACCCTATTGTCAAACAATAACTTTTTCGTAATTACTTTTACTTATAGTACAATTCAACAAATATTCTGTAAATCAAATATCCGGTTAACCAAGTTTTGAACAACTGATATTATGTATTGGAAGCAGCTAGTTTAGTTACTTTCCTTATATACATAATGTATAAGGAAAGTATTGTAACGGGGTCGAAAATTCGAATTCGAGTTTTCAACGGGAGAACACGTTTCAAGCATCCCTGATCACGAATCAAACATTTTCGAAGTGATGTCTGTGTGTGTGTGTCAGTGAGTCTGTGGAAACGATAACTGACGAACGAATGGACCGATTCGAACGAAATTTGGTACAAAAATCACAATCCGTAAACATTGGAAGCCTATTGTTTTTATACACAATCGAATGTTCGGAATCCTCCTAAATTTTCGAGTGAAATTTTGAAAAAATCGTCAAAAAATCAAAACTGCTAATAAAGCTACGCAAATAAACATTTCTTATGTAATTTTTCATTAGAAAACGATTGACATAAATTTTAGAACGCTAACATGAACCGTTCTCGAGATATTGCACATTTTTGAAAAAAATTATCAAAAAAGTCATATAAAATAAAAAAATATATTTCCTATTGAAAAACATGTTCACTTTTCATATGTAGTACCAAGCGATAAATTTGGTGACATTATTCTCGTGGATCTAGCTCGTTCCATTCTTGAAAAAAGATACTTTGAGTAATACTTTTATATTTGAACGCCAATAGTCATTTATCTGCTGGAAGAATAACTTATTTTTCCGTCTATAACGCTTGGCGAGATTTTAGCGGAATGTCGCCAACTTGGCGACATTTCTAATTGTTGCCAAATTAACAAAAAATCTCGCCAAATGGATAAAAATAGCGCTAAATCAATGAAAATGACGACTAATTGAAGAAAATTCAATATCTTGGAAATAATACAAGTATCTACTATAAGAATAACATTTTTTTAAACTGTAAAAGTAGTAAATTCATTGCATTATATAAGGAAAGTCATGTGTTGCCCACATCAGATTTTTTAATATATTTAAAATCTTTCAATGAGTTAATTTTAGAAAGCAATAACTAACTGTGAACGCCCAAATCCAGATATATGCATACTAACATTGACACTAGGGAAGCAATCAATCAACTTAAACAGAAATTACAACTACAAATATAGTACTCTAATCACACCTCAGACATGAAGCGCAAAATTAAAATTCTCCATTGGAATCTGGATGAATGAGGGGAAAGCCTAAAAGGAAACACAAAAGGGGTTCTCGAATCGTTGACACTAGGCTGATTTAGAAACTATCCTAGACACATTATTTATTCGCTGGCAGATGGGTGGGTGTAACGGCATAAGATCGATGATATAATCTGTAATAGTTCAACTAATGCAAATATTTGGAGTGTGAGTCTCTTTAACATTCTTTCAGACTTTCAAGTTGGCAACTGTTTTAGTCACGCAGAGAAGTGGATATATATTTGACTGATCTGTATAAATATACAGGGTGTCCCCAAACGATTGAAACTCGCTTTAATTATTTACCTGTTGGAGATAAGTGGGCAATGTAAATTGCAAAAATGTTGAAAGTAAGGTAGAAAATAAGACTACGTTAATGAAATAGTCCTCCCATTCATTTTAAAAAAGTTACACTTTTTAAATTTTTATACGACCCCCTTAGACAGATTTGGTCAATCAGAATTTTTTTTATTTTTAATGCAATAAGATCAAGAAAAAAGAAAAGAAAAAAAAAGCATATCTGTATCTTTAAAATTGAGCGAGTTATATTTAATTGAAAATTGAACATTGTGAATGGGGACCATATATCAAATTAGAAATGTAAATTTGTGACATATCACAAAAAAGATAAAACTGGATGATAATACATAGGATAACCAACCGCGTAGTGAGTACCAATATGAGCTCTGTCTGTGAAAGCCCCAGGCCGTCCGGCTCGTCCAGAGGACTTGGAGCAACAGGATGGACGACCGGGAAGATGAGCTCTGTCTGTGTGAATGCTTTATTTAGATGCATTTGTGATAAAAAATTTTGACATATTTTTGATCTAAACAATTTCCATCGTCAATTTGTTTATGATCCCCATTTTCACTGATGAAACAGCCTTTTACATGGTACGGAAAAGTGGCGTAAGTCAGATTTTTTCCTTTAGCATAATTCAGTTGATTTTAAAGATACAGATATGCGGGTTTTTTTTTTAACACTTTACAACAAAGTTGAAAAGTGTTTATGACTTTGTTCATTCTGTCTGTCTGTCTGTCTGTCTGTCTGTCTGTCTGTCTGTCCGTTAGCACGATAACTGCCGTAAAAATGACTTAATCAAAATGAAATTTTAGTATGTTGTTCAGACGGTCTGTAGGACCTATGGGAATATAAATGAATAATATCACACAATTAGTTTTGGATTGAACCCGGGTTGAAAAAATGAAATACATTGAGCCCTATGGGACCTAATTTTTCTAACATTTTTTAAGCGGATTTAAAATTCACAAATTGCTTCGAAAATTTTAGGTAATAGTCAAATTGTTCCATAAAATATATAAAAAAAAATTCAGCTAAATATATTCAGTAGTTTTTTAAATAAAAATTAAAATAATAATTGCACATCTTATATGAAACGATCACGTGACCATGATATGAAACGATCACATGACCCACTTCAAAATGATATATGGCATCCATCTTGTTTCAAATTCGTGATTTTTTAAAGTTCTTTTTAATTCATATTGAGTGTTGTATCCATCCTAAAACTACTTTATTTCTGCTTAAATTCCGTGCATCTACATACTAAAACAACACAATGACAATATATTTGAGTTTAAATTCTCATTCAAATTTGATTATTTCTACAACTAAGCCTATTTTTCACCTATTTAAAATGTAAACAGCAAAATATGTAGAATGAGTTGTATTAGAATTACTGTATTTCTTTAACACAAAATAATTCAGTCCATGGAGTCTGCATGGCTGATATGAATGAAATATTAATTGATTTTATAAACAGAAGGACGATTTTTTTCGATGAAGTTTTAAGCATAAAGTTTATGAATTGTAGCTCCATGGTCTTAATTTTTAAATAAAATAAATTATTATAGTATTGTGATGAATGAAATGGAGAAAATTATGAATGAAATCCTGCTTTTATAGAGAGATCCAGGCGTGTTATTTTTTCTATGACGTCATTTGAATGAATTTCAGTTGTTTTCGATGAAGTTTTCAAATATAATAAATTATCGTAGTATTATGATAGATTTAAAAATATTACCGTGGAATGTATTGCATTTTAGAGATATTTAAACCACGCAATTTATATTTCAATGCCGTCATTTGAATGAAGTTCATTTTTTTCAATGAAGGTTTAAGTTTTCAAATATAATAAATCAATGTAGTATTGTGATAAGTTTTAAAATATTACCGAGGAATGTATTGCATTTTCGACTTTTTTAAATAAAATTGCATTGAAGTTGGAAAGTGTTTCATAATCAATGCTTTAAGCATGATTGATCTTTCTTGTTGTAATTTACATTGCTAAACAGGTAAAGAATTAAAGCGCGTTTCCAATCTTTTTGGGACACCCTTGTATAGTATTTTAATATAATTTTCCATGTATAGTGTATCTCAAACCCCGAAGACTATTATACTACAAACATTGCACCGAAAATTATCACGTTTTCCTCTATAATGCTGCAAAAATCCTAAATTTCGAATAAGTTCTAATTAAGGAAAATTACAAAATGTACATCTATTCGAATGTTTCTTCTATGTACGCATAAAATTTCAATCGTTATTGTGATTTCAATGAGTTATTGTGCCCATACCTCAAATACACACACGCTGGCGGAAACCACTCCAAAAGTGGTCGAAACGAATTCGGGTCTAAAAACGTGTTTTTCCGTCAAAATTTTGAATTCGAAAATTTTTGACGAAGAAATATTCAAATTTAGGTCCCATACCCAAGAGTTTAAACCTTGAATGAACCTCTTATGGAAAAGAGGAATATAAAGAGAAATTTCGAATTATTAGGCACATATCATCACTGAACTATCTTACAAAACATTGCGTTGTTATAGAAACTCGAAACACACAAAGATATTTACGAGACTAGAAGCAAATAAAAAGCGGAACATCAAAGAAACATAACGAGCTCTTTTGGGAATACACTAAGCAATAACAACATACTTGTTTCATTTAGAGCAGAACTATTCCAAGTTTTAGCCCCAACATAAAATATAAATATATTTGTAATGTTAGTAAAAACGATTATATCAAGAATCATTAGAAACCCAATTTAGGTAACAAAATCAAAAGGCAACGGCCATTTTGAACACAAGTTTACCAAATATATTTTATGCATGCGAAAATCGTTAGAGAAATATATGTTATATGTAAATTTCGTAGTTCGTCAATGATAAATTAGCATATATCGATATGTATATGAAAAGAGTCAACATTATAATGCTAATAAACCCTATTTTCATGAGTGTACAGAATTAGAAAATTCCGCAATACGTTTTCAAGCGACAATTTTATTAACACATACACAATATTTGTTTGTAACCAGTAAAATAGATGCAAAGTGACAATGTTTGTCATTCTTTTTTTATTGACATTATTTATTAAAGAGAAATAGACAATAAATACTCTTGAGTTAAATATAATTTATTAACTCTACCGCTCTACACGTCTACTCTGTAATTTAGGCAAAAATAAATTTTAGGGCTTCCCATAAAACGTTTATCGAAAAAAAATGTACATTAAGCCCAGAAGATGGGGTCCCAGCATTTGCCTACCTTTGTCTAAACGGCCCTGCCCCATCCCATTCCACCTCACCTTACCCCACCTCACCCACAAATACAGCAAGATCGCCCATAGAAATTGTGCCCCGTACAAACATTTATCACGCCCCATCCCCCATTTTTGTAAATTTTTCCTGTTTTCTCCAGCCCCGCCCCCAAAAGAAAAAATTGAGGTACGTGCTCGCTCTAGAGCCTGGGCCCCTCTACTCTAGTGGTGTCCGTCCCCCCCTTTATGGGTAGCTCAATTTTTTTTTAAATGAATATGGGTATATTTTATAAATCTCATTTCATTACCCGCCAATCCCACCCCCCTCCCCCGTAAGTGTTAATGTATTTCATAAATCCAATTTCATCGCCAGTCAACATTCGAAAAGCAAACTGAGCATTAAAGTATATTCTCATAAGTTAAAATTACGTATATTATGAGAAAAAGAAGGATGAAGAATTATAGTTAGAATAGGACGTGATTGCAAGACTGACAAACCCTGTTAAAGGAAAAACCTGACAAGAAAGTGCATTCCCCCCCCCCCCCCCCCCAGCCAATCTCCCAATTTTTAATCAACCCCCCTCCAAAGTATAGGAATTTTCTTTTAGCACTTCATAACGTGACTGATATTTTTAGAAATGACAGAAAATGCTCTTGAAGAGGCAGAAAGAAAAAAGAAAGTGATCACCCCATGTCACTTCCTACAATGCCTTCTTTATGAAACCGATCGCTATCAGCACCCTACTAACTTGGTCGGAAGCCATACAACGTAAAAGGAACCATGCCTTCCATTGCTTACTCGAAACAGGCGATGTTCAACAGGACAGGAAGCGCAAAGATTTAAACAGCTATTATAACAGATGACTGCACCGAAAAAATACATCAGTAGCATATTTATTACAGGACTTCCTACGATGGACATGGCTATAGCAATGCGTTACACGCAGGGGTTGCTATGTATATATTATTACTTTCGCCAAATGAAATTTTCTTTCGGCAAATAGTAAGAGTTTTTATTAGTCCCATTTTATTTTGACGCTCTATTTGAAACATTTGCTTTGATTTATAAATTATCAAATTCCAAAGATCATTGTCATGGAAAAGACAAATAGTATGCATTATGGTTAGGTTCAACACGCGATATATTTATAAGTACACATTATGGTTAGGTATACCACGATTTTTGATTTTGACATTGGCAGAACCCATAATCACCAAATCTTTTTTTCAATCGCCAAATTGAATTTTCTTTCGCAAAATGCGGCGATCGGTAGTGAGACCCCTGGTTACAAGCATGAAAAAGGATGTGACATATGCGTTTTAAAATGTTAATGATCCTATTCTGCATTGCAGATTGCTCAACATGCGATATATTTATAAAATTTTGAAAAACATATTTTATTGAGTTTTCATATTTATGCATGACATGTATTTAGTGCAAGCGTAGATGAACTTTATAGAGTCATATGAAATACACACAGCCCATCGGAGGGCGCGGTAGCCCAGTGGTTAGCGCGCGGGAGTTGCACTCGGTAGGCCTGGGTTCGATTCCCGCCACTGGTAAAACTGCCGCTGTTCACGCGAAGTACGATCACGTTAAACATGTGGGTCCGTAAGTCCTTCCGAGAGAGGTTGGTGGTAGGGGAAGGAGGGTACGGTCCCTGTGGATCCCACTGGATTCCGGTCTAAATTGGGTGGCACTTCCCGACCGTCCAAACAGTTACCTTACACCTTTCCGGTACGTCGGACGGTCTGGGTCTCAACAACAACAACACAGCCTATAAGCGTAGCCAGAATCTAGGAATGGGGGATTAGAGTGCCAGACTTCGTTACCTCATGACGAGCTAGTGTAATTTTGCCGCCAGTGGGGAAGGGGTTATAACGACCCCTGCCCCCCTACCCAAGCCTATCATACAGCCAGGAAATAAGCATAGAATAATTTTAAATATTAATAATAATGAATACATATTACTAGTTGCAGCTCATCCAACAATCTCTTTCTGTTGCTCAAATCGGACCAATGAAACTAAAAGCAGAAAAATATACATCGGGCTACCCACGATCTAAGTAATATTTGATACTTTACATAAAACAAGTTAACTTTTCAAAATCACATTTTTAAAATAAATAATTGGTTTGAAAGAATTATTCAATGAAGTAGCTAAAAATATATGAATTTTCGTAACATTACATAACCATTGATTTCCTAACAAGTAATTTACAACATGGGGCAACTGGTTTTTCGTAATTACACTGATACCAAACCTTTTCATTCGATTGTTTTAATATGTATGTACTAGAAAGTACTAGATTTCGTACGTAATAGATTATAAAGTGGAAATTTGAATTGCCACTTTTTTACATTTTAAGTTTTACGTATGCATCCCCTCCTCCCATCTGCATTGTTTTTACCAGACAATTACCAATATAAAATAACCATTAGTCTAGAATAGCTGTCCAATTTCATTAATTCCTCCCTAAAATGATAGGTAAATGAGAAATCGTCTAGAATGTCTATCATAACACTATAAATGTTCTTCCATTTCATTTAACACGATGAATGTACATGGATAAAAATTTCAGATCCATATTCAAAAATTAAGTGTAAATAAGAATCTGTAAATAACAGATGTGTAAGAACTCACTAAAACTGATTCAAAAATGATAAGCAAATTTTAAATAAAACAGTAATATTAATGCATTAATGTTTCATCCCATTTGCCTGGTCATTATTACTGTCGTAAAAGCAACTAAAAATAACCAGTCTCAGTCTGAGCTGATTATTGAACTAATATGTTCAAAGTAAATTATCGTAGAGCCAGACAAAGCAAATTACACAATCTTCATCTAGAATCTAGATAATCGACAACGTGTTATAAAAAAAAAAAAAAAATTTAGTAGTACAAGAATGGTTCTTTAAACAGTCTAAACAATGAAAATGCAACTCCAGTCACGATGCTAGTAAATAGGTGAATTTGGCCTAAATACAGATCTATGTCCGTTCGTCGACAAATATTTGCGGTTTATCTTGCACAGGGCTTACAGTGCAAGGCAGATTTCAATCATTTAAATATCCAAGATAGCGGAAACTGCTAAAAAAAATACCCCCATTAACAGAGGTGCATAAGAATGTCAGTAATACTTAAACCTATTATTCCGATTAAATTAAATTTTGTCGACAGAAAAACTGTAATATAATCCATTCTTCCCTCCATGAAATACGTTTTATTGTCCAATACAATCTGCCATCCTGATGCATTTTCATTAATGAAAGTGATTTAGCATTCTTCGATTTTTTACATGTTTAAATGGCCAACATCTTACAGTAGATTTTGAATAAGAAACCCGCATTCACATTTTATTCGACGAAATGACATTGATCTCTTTATAGTTAAGTTCACATATTAACTGTCCTCTCCTATGGAAGTCAATTTTCATTGGCCAGAACTTCTCTTCACACTACTAAAATGTTCATTTTTTTCACTCCTTCCAGTTGAAGATTTGTGCAATTTGTTCGTCACGTATTTAAAACTTAATATTCTTGTGTTTAATGAAAAACTTTCTAATCTCTGTAACTTGCTTTGCACATACTTAGCTCAACTATCTGATCAGACTGGTTATTTTCACCTGCTGTTTCAACACTGATAGTAACCTTACCTTTATATACACAAATACACTAAACACTGAATCAAATTTAATGAATTAATTTTATTATTTTATTTTAAAATTACCTATAATTTCTAGACAGTGCGCTGTATTTTATAAATCACAATTTAGAGATATTACTTTTGTATATGGGTCATGTTCATTCATGTATATTCAATACATCAAATTAAATGTGAGAGAACCGGTAATAGTTTCAATCGAAACTCAGGACGTTTTCTCATGTACAGACGTATGAAAAAAAAACCGACGGCATCTGCATAATTTATATTGCATAGGGATTAGTATCTTCAAAAATTATTAATATTTGAAATTTGCATAAAGGGCCATCTTCATAGTTATTTTGGCAAATTCCGAAATCTTCAAGGGAACCCCCCCCCCCCCCTTCAATCATTACATATTCAGATTCACCGAAAATTTTCATGCAGATTAAAAAAAATAATAATAATAATGGGGGGAAAAGGACTGAAATTGACCGAGAAAACCCTTAAAAACCATTGAAGATGCATCTAAAAATTAAAATCTGAAGCAGAAAGATCGAATTCCGATCTGATAGTCTGGTTCTACCATGTATAATGTTCTGTCGTTTACGTTTTGTTTTAGTGTTACAACATAACAATAATCGTTGTTTTTGAAACATCGATGAGTTAGGTGCGGTGTTTGATGTTTATAATCATGTTTTAAAAACAACTCGGAAGGTTTCAAAAATCATCTGAGGTTTTCATCTAATAACTTTGGGAATGGCTCCCGACAAGCGTAACAATCCCCGAATTTTAAATAAAATTTGATATCACCCTCAATGTTGCACGGATAAAACTGATACTTTGTATACCGATGTTTCAGACGCAGCTGCATCGAATAGTGTCAAAATTAACAGCTGTTTCTATTCATGATTTTTATTAATATTAATTTAATAATTAATCATTAATATTTCAAATATGTTTGAATATTAAAATTTATATGAATTTCATTTGGGATTTTTAGTAGAAAAATATGCAAAAACAATTTTCTAAGAAGACTGATTTATCGCAAATATATATCAGCAAATTTCAAGCACTGCAAATTTTTAGGATCAACAAATTTCAAACACTTGTAAATAGATGAAAAATTCTTTAAAAATGAGAAACCTTTTTTAAATCCACTTGACATTTACTGTAGAATCTGAATATGTATTGATCAATGGAGGGTTGCCCTTGAAGATATTGGAGTTTGCCAAAGTAACTATGAAGACGGCACCTAAAGCAAATTTTAAATGTTGATATTTGTAGAAGACATTAATCCCTATCCAACGATACCTTCCGTTTTATTCTGGTGATGTAAATTGTGCAATTGTGTTTCGGGTTTTCTTTTTTTTTTTTGACGGCTGTACATATATGACTTTTGGATAGAGAATACATAGAGGACATGAACAGGTTTCGCTTGTTTATGCATTGTAGTTAGTAAATATTTAAATTTAATTACTCATATTTTATAAAATAAAAACAGAAAAAAAAATATTATTTTAACCCTCCCCACTTTGAAAAATCACCGTTCCAATAAAATGTTTACTGTTCCGATTTCAGGCAAAGACTAGCAAAAAAATTCGAAGTGAAATTTCTCACATACTTTGCATTTATCTATTGCTCAGAAAACAGTCTAGCGAAACCTTGAATTGCATACGAAAAGTGCAAAGAATAAATGAAGAAAACAAAAATGAAACGAAAATAGGGAAGTTGGGGGAAAAAATAGAGACGATGAATAGTGATAGCTGACAACTCATATTTAACTGGATATAATTCAACGACACGACTGTCACGGCAATGAAATATCATGTGACAGGAGTCGTTATTGTCAATGTCACATTAAAAGAACTTCGATACTGTATTTGTAGGGGAGGGGGTGGGTGAACCCAAAAAATTAAAATAAATCAAAAATTCAAGGCAGTTACACTAAAAGGTAAATTGAAATTTTTGTTTTTCAAACTATCGGGATTATGGTCGAATATGCCTTCACCGAAAGTTGATTCATATATCCATATATAAAGAAGGGGCAGGGGGACTAATTAGTACCTTAATCCTTAAGCAATAAATTCTAAAGTTATTTCCAATAGAAAAAAATGCGCTCACGCGTTCGTCAGCATGCAATAACCGATACACGCAATGACAACAAGAAAACTTACTATGTGCCATAATTTTGAGAATCATCATGGAGACCGACAAATTCAGTCCTACCATGCAGATAGCTTCAAGTTTCTTAAGACTGAGCTCATTTACAGAACCCATCTATAGGGCTGCTCAAAACGTTAAGATCTCGCTCCCATTGCAGATGGCAGTATTCATGGACCTGTTTTGTATTTATTCTCCACTCTCCGATTTTTATTCGCTAATAGCCGATACCTGCAACGACGGCAAGAAAATTGGCTGCGGCACAATTTTGAGATAAGCGCGAAACCAGTCCATGGTTGTTGTTATTTGGGAACGATATCCTTCTCTTCATTCCCATCCCTTCTTCTTTTCGTTAGTAAGACATTACACAATTCAGTGCCAAATAATGCGCGTCAATTAATCCGTATTAGACACACAAAACATTGGATGCACGGTAATCCTACGCTGAAAAAGATGAATGAGTCCAGTCACTGGAACATTAGAAAGATGCATAGAGCGAGGAACAGCGATAGGCTTGTTAGCATGGTGACGCAGGGGAAGCGTGAGTCAGTGTTTAGGTTGAAGAAAAAAAAAGAGCACATGGCCGCCATGCTCAGCCAACGGATAAACACAAGATACTTTAGGTCAGTAACCAGGAGCAGAATGCTGTTTACTTATAGGAAATCTTTTACGGAAAATTTGTGACCATGAACATCATCTTCCTCTTGGTTTTCCTTTCTCCTCGAAGGTTAAGGGCAGGATAGGTTTGGAAATAAACGATAAAACAAAAATATTTACTAATACGTTGTAGTAAGTAGCAAATTTTCTAGCTGCCATTGCAAGTGTGGCATATTCCATACCGACGAACAATAATAAACGCGAAACTGGTTCGCGACGATGTTATTTATACCTCCTGCAATGGGAACTTGGTCTTAACTTTGAGGTTTCCCCCCATAGTGAAAATGCAAAAGAAAAAAAAAGGTGAAATCCAGGATTCTCACAGACAAAATATCTTTAATATTAATCGAACAGTACAAAGTAAATAAAAAAGAGGAAATAAATACCTGTGTATAAAAGCATTGGTTACTAAAATATAAACCATAAGGTGTATGTATCAACCGGTTTGGATGTAAAATGGATGCAAAATCCTTTTTCAGGATAACAGAGTCCAGGAAACCATAGTCTCAAATTACAGATTACTCAATAAGGGAGTCGTTGGAGTTCAAGTCTATTAATATTTGAATGTATTTGCAATATTATTTTTTCGTATATAGCAATTTAGAAGTAAACTTTTGGATCTCGGAATTACAATTCCTAATTTTACCTTCCTCATACAATAACGCGGCATCTTGAAATTGTTCAAAAGATAGACAAATACCTAAATTTAAACTATTAAATTAAAGACAACCAATCATAGGTTTAAAAAGTCATTTAATATGGTCATTTAAAGCTATGATTGGTTGTCTTTAATTTAATAGTTTATTAAAATTGACGTGTATCCATTCTAATTATTAAAACCTAAATTTAAACTATTACAAATATATCCATAAAGGCAATACAATTGATTCATGCATAAGTAAAAAACATTTTATCTCTTGTGATTTCTGAAAAGATGCATGTTCTTTTTTAACACTTTACAACAAAGTTAAAAAGTGTTTATGACTTTGTTCATTCTGTCTGTCTGTCTGTCTATCCATTAGCACGATAACTGCCGTAAAAATGACTTAATCAAAATGAAATTTTAGTATCTTGTTCAGACGGTCTGTAGGACCTATGGGAATATAAATGAATAATATCACCCAATTAGTTTTGGATTGAACCCGGGTTGAAAAAATGAAATACATTGAGCCCTATGGGATCTAATTTTTCAAACATTTTTTAAGCGGATTTCAAATTCACAAATTGCTTCGAAAATTTTAGGTAATATTCAAATTGTTCCATAAAATATATAAAAAAAAAAAATTCAGCGAAATATATTCAGTAGTTTTTTAAATAAAAATTAAAATAATAACACCTCTTATATGAAACGATCACGTGACCATGATATGAAAATATCACGTGACCCACCTCAAAATGATATATGGCATCCATCTTGTCTCAAAATCGTGATTTTTAAAGTTCTTTTTAATTCATATTGAGTGTTGTATCCGTCCTAAAACCACTTTATTTTTGTTTAAATTCTGTGCATCTACATACTAAAACAACGCAATTACAATATATTTGAGTTTAAATGGTCATCCAAATTTGATTATTTCAACAACGAAGCCTATTTTTCACTTATGCAAAATGTAAACAGCAAAATATGTAGGATGAGTTGTATAGGAATTGCTGTATTTTTTTAACGCAAAAGAATTTAGCTCATGGAGTCTGCATAGCTGATATGAAAGAAATATTCATTGACTTTACAGAGAGAAGGACGATTTTTTGTGATGAAGTTTTAAGCATAGAGTTTAATTACTTGTAGCTCCATGGTCTTAAGTTTTTAAATAAAATAAATTATTATAGTATTGTGATGAATGACATGAATGGGAAATTATTTATGAATGAAATGCTGCTTTTATAGAGAGAGCCAGGCGTGTTATTTTTTCTATGACGTCATTTGAATGAATTTCAGTTGTTTTCTATGAAGTTTTCAAATATAATAAATTATCGTGGTATTATGATAATTCTAAAATTATTACCGAAGAATATATCACATTTTAGAGATGTTTAAACTAGGCAATTTATATTTCAATACCGTCATTTGAATGAAGTTCATTTTTTTCGATGAAGGTTTAAGTTTTCACATATAATAAATCAATGTAGTATTGTGATAAGTTTTAAAATATTACCGAGGAATGTATTGCATTTTAGACATGTTTAAATAAAATTGCATTGAAGTTGGAAAGTGTTTCATAATCAATGCTTTAAGCATGATTGATCTTTCTTGTTACGTTCATAAACTTTGAATTTGAAGGAACCGTTACATAATAATAATGTGCTATTCATATTCGTCCAATTATCCTGTAATTTTTAGTCATTCAGATATACGTTGTGTTTGGCAGAGTACGGAGTATAGGATATAATTTTTAGTGTCATCACATTTAAGGTTAACAGGAAACGTCAAATTTATATTAAAAATAATTACATGGCGGTCATGAACGCGTCAGATCTTCTGTCTTATCCTCTAAATAACACTAATTTAAAAATTATGGAACAGTTGGCTGTAATTGTCCATTGTTTCTAGGTCTATAGTAATTTTATTAGCCAGCCAACATTCCTTGAACCTTGAGCAATATTTATTTCGTAATGTTTTTTATTATTATTATTATTTTATTTTTTCAAATTTATATAAATACGGAAAATATTGTAACAGAGAATTTGGAAATCGAGTTTAATTTACGATTTTACTCGAATCCCATGACTTGCAACACGAACTAACTGTTATTAACAAGAATTTACTATAAATCAGAAAGAGATTAAAAATAATGTATAAAATATATTGTTTTAATGCTTTAGTTATTAAACTCAATGACACGAAAATAAAAATTTCTGATAGTGATAAACATAATGATACCAATTTTTGGGTTAAAAAAAGTTATAATTTATAGAAACTTTTGATTGGAATAAGTTCTTGGAAATGCCTTCAAAGATTTCTAATGGATAACAGAGCTATTTAACATGATTAATGGAATCTTAATGCATATTCATTAGATTCTCGTGCCAGAAATGATGTATGGGGAACTAGAATCGAACAAAGTATGCACTATGCATAACTTGATTTTATGCACTAACAGAGGATAGAGTATTTTAAAATTTCCACTAATATTAATAATAACTATAAATGCCTGTCAAGAATAACAGGTAATAAAAAAATCTGATGTGGGCAGCACACGACTTTCCCTGCAGACTCAAATTCATTTTTTCTTTATTTCTTTAAGAACTCATTAAATTGAGTTTAATTGCACAAAATGACACTAAATTAGCATTTTTAATTCAATTTCTGCTTTTATTTGGTAATTGGACATTTTTCCAAAGGCGGCATAAAAAAATGCGAAAAATCTCAAATATCTCGAGAATGGTTAGTCCTAGAGTAATAGAGTTGTTCTTATTCTTTTCCTCGTAAAAAATTACGTATAAAACAGGCATTTAATTGATACATTTGAACATACGTAGTCTTTTTTTAGATATTGGCGATTTTTGCGGGACATTTCGTAAACAAAGGCAGGTTGTTCTTTTCCGAATTGTATCAAAATCTAATGAGCACCATAGTATCCCACATGTGATTTATCTACCAAATTTTGTGAAATTTGATCAATTTGTATTTCAGCTAGAGTGAATACATGAGATTTTTGCGGGCCATTTCGCAAAAAAAGGCGGGTTCTTTTTTTCCGAATTGTACCAAAAACTAATCAGCACCAGGGTCACACCCAAGGGTCTTACCTACTAAATTTTATGAAATTCGGTCCATTAGTTTTTGAGTTATAGTGGATACATACATTGCACAGACACACACACAGACAGACAGACATACACATACAGACGTCACGGTAAAAATGGTTTTTTCGTATTCTAGAGGTCTCGAAGCGTGTAGATCCGTCGAAAACTCGAGTTGTAATTTTCGGCATGATTCCAATACTTTCCCTATACATTACCATGTATTGCAGGGAAAGTAAAAACTCATCAAAAATGAGTCATAAAATTACATTTTTTATTTATCTGTTAATACCAAAGTTCTAAAACTTCAAACAAATGTGAATTAAATAAAACTCTAAATAGTGTTCTTCAATTGGCATAAAATCACTGCTGTCACCACCTGGTGATTGAAAGAGTGATTTTCGGACAACATAGGAATGCCACCAATTTTCAAGGACAGACGTGTATCCGCAATTTTGCAAAAAAACAGCGTGAACATTTTAACATAAGCATTACCTTACAAGTAAAAATCGTTATTCCTTAAACTTCACACTTTTATTTCCATTATTTATGTAATTGAGATGAAAACCCAACTCATCACTGGGAGACACTGACAGAAATGACGTTTTAAAACTACATTTAATATTATTGAAAAACACTTTTTGGTTGAAAAATATGTAGAACATATTGTATTATGAAGAAATACTACAAAAACTAGCTATCTTATTTATTATTATCTTTACTTTCCCTACCATACATGGTAATGCATAGAAAAATTATTGGGATAGTGTCGAAAATCGCAACTCGCGAGTTTTCGACGGATCAACATGTTTGAGTACTCTAGAACACGAAAACACTAATTTTAGCATGACTTCTGTGTTTACGCTTGTCTTGGATTTGGGTGCGATTCGGGAAAAAAGAACCTACCTTTTCTTTTGTGAAATGGTCCTCAAAAATCGCATGTATCCCACTCTAGCTGAAAAATTAATTGACCAAGTTTCACAAAATTTGGTAGATACGTCATTTGTGGGCTACCGTGGTGCAGTTTAGATTTTGGTACAAATAAATCTTCCTCTCCCCCCCCCCCAGCCCTTAAAAATCGCCAAAATCTGAAATAAAAGACTACATACGTATGGACAAATGTATCAATTAAATGCTTGTTTTATACGTAATGTTTGATGATGAAAATAATAAAATGTACGAATCTCGATATATTTATTATTATTATTTTTTTTTTAATTTTGAGGAACTGAAAACGTTTTTCACTTTAGTTAAAAATGTTTGATGAAATTTCATAAAATTTAGTAGTTAAGTCCCAGGATTATCCTGATGCTGATTAGATTTTTGCATGTTTCTGAAAAATATAACCGACCCTCTTTTGCGAAAGGACCAGCAAAGATCGTAAAAATTTAAAATAAATGACTAAAATTTTTGAAATATATTAATTATATACTTGTTTGTGACGTAATTTTTTATAACAAATCTCTGACTCCATTACCCTAGGATGAACCGTTCTTGAGATATTGTAGTTTTTTTGAAGTGCTGCGCTTTAAAATACAATAAATTGCCAAATGATACAAAGAAGCATTAGAAATGTAAACTGGATATAATATAATAAAAGTATCCATGCTTTTTCGTGTAATTAAAATCAATTTAATGCATCACGAAATAAGAAAATGAATTTTAATTTGTAGGAAAGTCAGGTGCTGCCCACATCAGATTATTTTTTAAAGCTGAAGGAGCACAAAATTGACAATTATCAAAGATTCAGCCGAATGCAAAAGTGTAAAAAAAGATCATACAAATTTTGAAAAAGAAAATTTGTAGAGTAGAAAAATATATTAGTATAAAACAAATTTAACAACTCCATGCTTGAGAGTTGTACCCGATTGATATAATTTATCACATTGATATTTCCAGATTGTAAAAGGCTGCGGAATACCGATAAATTTTAGTAGTATTTTAAACCTGTGTGTGTACTTACGCAACTATTTTAAAATAATTTTGTTAGTGGCATGTCGACATTAGCGTTCAGGCAGGGGCGGATTTAACCGACAGGTAGGGCCCTCAAGTTAGAGAGAGGCCTCGAATTTCTATGGATACTTAATTTTAAATTATCACAAATTTTAACTCAAACATTTCCGAAAATAATAAATCAAAAAATACTGATGCAATTAAAAACCAATTTCTGATTGAATTTAGTAAATTGGGGGCCCTGATCAGAGTATATTTTGGGGGAACGCCTTTCATACAAATATCCCTAAACATCTTTTTTAATTTTGGCTTAAAAGTACAATCCGTATATTAATTTACTTTATAATATTTAATGTAAGGTGCTTCTTCTAGTTTTATCAAAATATTACATAACGTTTTAATGCTCGATCGTACAAACTACTTTAACTTATATCTAACAAATAAAAATGTAAATGATCTGTCACATCTTCAAATGGTAATTTAGCACTATAAGAGTACACAGTCTAATTTTTTTTTTTTTTATCGAATTTCCAAATTTATACACGTTCAACAAGAGTGAATCATTTAAAACTGCAGGGGCCCCCCAATCCATCAAGGGTTAAAAACTGCAACCAAATTTCGGACACGTTATCCTCACATTTCATATGCCAACAAGCAGATTTATTACTCCCAGGTGACGTTCTTGGCAAGCGTAAAATGCCTCGGGTGTATAATTACATAATATGCAATTCATTAAAACGGAAGAAAAAAACATGGAGGTTGCAAATTAATCGTGGAACATATTGAAGCCAGAGGTCAAACTCAAAATAAAGAGGGAGATTAAAGGGAGGTATGTTAAAACTTGTTAAAACTCCAGTTAAAACTTTAAGAAAAAGCCTTCTTATATGCAATTTTTTATGTAGAATGGAACGACAGCCAACTGACATCATTTACAAAATGACCCAAATTACCATACTTAAGATATTGCACGTTTTTAATCTAAAATAAAAAAAATCATAAAATATTTGAATATACGTTTACGATAACCAAATGAGTTTCGTAAATACTTTTAACCAGAAAAAAAATGGACACCACCGTTTAGCAGTTATCACGAATCTCAAAACATTAGAAATTTTATACTTTTCCTCAGGGGAGTCCGATATCTCTGGAAATAATCAGTCAAATTACATGAAATTTGATATCCTTATTCCAATCAGTAACAACAAAAAAATCTTATTATTGAATTTTTGCGAGATATAGATACGAGAAATCTCTTTTTGTGTTATAGTTTTCCCCATAATATCGAAATTTGTTTTTCTATAGGGAAAGTAGTGTATTGGACACACATCAGATGTTTTTTATGAGAGAGATCATAATTTCTTCTTTTTGCATATCAACACTTATTTATTCTGAAAAATATGAGTATTTTATTTATTGAGTATCACAGTTTTAAGTAGTCCCTAAAAAACACTTAAAAAAACTTCGAACTGTAGTTACATCGAGCTTTTTTCAGTTTCCAGAACTTCGACATACAGAGTTTATTGCAAGTAGATGTTTAAACGTTCTAATTCACAAAATTATACTTGTTTTTAAACTTATCTCGCACACACAAAAAAAATCTATTGCGGACAGCACATGACATTCCCTACACAATACAATAACTTTACTTCATTCACAGCCAAATAATGGTGTACAAAATCCAAGGAACAGTGTTTTTGGCATTGAATTAACATCATGTAAATTGAATTTTAGTGCTTTTAGCAACTTATTGACAACTATAAACAGAAGAACTTATTCCTACTTGAGTGTAAAATCCTTATTAAAATACATTTAACATTTAATTCTTATCCCGTAGGGGAGAGGGGATTACTATTGGAGAATTCTCTGGCGTTAAAATCCGAAACTATTACAGGTATAAAATAATTCTTTCTCGTGAATGGAGCGAATTAGATCTACGAGAATGATGTTGTGTGATGTTGATGAATGATATTGACGTGTTGCATAATTATAGTGCATATGGAAAGTGAACATATTGGATACTTGAACTACTTTTTTTAATATTATGTAATTGTTTTTATAAAAATTTATTTGAAAAACGTGTAATATCTTGAGAACGGTTCCTGCTGGCGGTCTAAAACTTGTGTCAATTGTATTCTAATGAAAAATGACCCATGAAATAATTATTTATATGATAGCATTGGAAATTTCAGTATTCACTAATTGTAATAATCGTGTCAAATTATCTTCGAAAAGTTTCATTCGTTCGTGAGATATCGTGTCCAGAGACTCATGGGTACACGTACAGAGCGGGGGGGGGGGGGGGGGGGTATGCTCATAACGTGATCTTTCGAAAATTTGAATTCGAATTTTCGACCTCAACGTAATATTACATTATACCCTATACATTATACTATGAAGAAAGGAAAATAAAAAGGCAACAATAAGAAAACAAAACTTAAAAACATGCTAAGAAGGCAATTTACAAAACTAATAGTTAATAGAAAATGTCCATTACTTATGTCCAAACAGTTTAAAACTCCGTACACAAGGTCGAAATAACAAAATTTAAATGTCGCTTCGAAGTTTGCGAAGACCAAATTAACGAGTACGTTACCTAATAAATAAACATCAGTCACAGCCGTAGACCCAACTTTTTTCTCAACGAACGTGATCGGTAACGATAAAAGTCGAACTGCATAGTTTTTTCCAACGTCATTCTGAAAGAAGTTGCATTCCAGCATTGCTACAAGTGCACACCTACACACCTGTGCGCACGCAAAGATACGGGAGCTACACAAATAAGATAAAGATTTTTTTTTATCTTCTTAACATAAACGATAAATTTTATTAAGTCACTTTTAACGCGTATAAAGAAAAAAAAAAAGAAAGAAACTATAAAATATAAAATTGTGAAAAACAAACTAATAAAATATAAAAAATACTTTCGTTTGCGCAGTTGTGACAAATATAATGAATGCAAGACGTGAACAACGTGGTGTCTAAAAGAGGAATCAGGCACGCTTCGGCTAACACCGTGAAAATGGTATAAGTGCAAAATGATTTGTTTTTGAACAGAAGGAAAATAAAATAAACTAGACGGGTAAGTCTATATTACGGGGTGGAGTTGCAAAAGGTTACCTCCCATCCACCATCCATAAAGCGGCAAAAGATTTCCTCTCATTAGCTCGCCTGCAGCACTTGCGTTCCTAATATTCACAGACACATGCAAGCCATATACCTCTGCCATTCGATATTACTATTTCTTACCATTCCCTAATATAACGTAATTAAGTCATGCACCCCTAGCTATACCCAACAAAAAGTATCCCACAGTGATCACTATATTTTGAATAAAGAATATGAAATGAATATATTGAAGAATATTATTTTGATTACAGTAATATTAAAGAATATTAATTTTCACAAAGAGGCAGGAATTATTATAGAAATTTAATTTAATAAAATTAATAGTATAGATTTTCTGAGATATTGAATTCTCAGCAATCATGAAACATTTTTGTCGATTTAGCAATGTTCTGTCAATTTTGTGACATTTCCAAAAGTCGCCAAGTTTGTCGATAAGATCACCAAATGGGAAAGACGGACAGCCCTTACTGAAAAATAATTAATATATCATCAGTTTATTAATATGTTTAAATTTCAATCCATTCTTAACATTTCTACTTCTAATACTACTTCTAATTTCTACTCCTTAATATTCTACTTACGTTTTGATTTAAAATTTTACCAGTTTGGCGTTATTTTCGTTATTTTAGCATCGTTTTCATCAATTTGGCGACCTTTTGGTCAATTTGGTGACATTTAAAAAATCGGCAAATTCATCGCCAAGGTATCCAACTTTTTGCGAAGCGTTCCAGATCAGATAGATCTGTATTATTTAGTATTAACTAGAAGAAATGCCCGTCATATGACGGAATTCAAATTGTGCAAAATATTACCTCCCATTTAGCGTCATTTTTCTTATCAATTTGGTAACATTTGCGTAAATATGACAACATTTAAAACAGTTTTGGGAGATATCTCGCCAAATTCGTAGTCAAAATTTTCGTCAAACGTTACGGACAGACGGATAGGGAAATGGGTTATTCTTATAGTAGATTCTTATATTCGTTCCAAGATATTGAATTTCCATGGGTTTGGTGACATTTTTCGTTAATTTGAAGATATTTTGATCAATCTGACATTTTAAAAGTCACCAAATTTGTCGCCAAGTGGGGCGGTTAGACTGACGAACAAACACCACCAAAACATCATTACAATACTGTCTTTCAAGGCACACCTTTCAAAGTACTACCTTTCAAAGCACAATTAATTTCACTGATTTGGAGGTGTTTTGTTTAATTTGGCAACATTTTAAAAAATCGCCAAATTTGTCGCCAAGTGGGACGGTTGAAGTAACAGACAAATATCAATAGTAATCATTTCAGATAGATAGTCAGCAGGGGTCCTAAAAGCAACTTTGACCAACTATTTCTTGAATTCGTATCATACAGCAAGTTTATCAAGGTTGCAATGTTGTAGCAAGGTGTAGCAAGGGTGTAGCAAGATTGCAACAGTTCAAATCGAATTTTACATCTTTAATAGTATTATACTCTTCATCTACAAAATACGTATCATTTGAGAAAACACCAATTAAATACTTCGTTAAATTAAAAATAATAACAATACATGTTTTTATCTTGAACGGTAAATCGCATACAATTATGTTACGTTTAAAGTTTGATTTCGTGTATATTTTTCTGTAGTGTAAATAAACATACCTACATGTTAAAAAAAATGTCTTTAATTAAAAAAGAAAAAATCTGATGTGGGCAGCACATGACTTTCCCTGCAGACTTATATCCACGTTCTCTTTATTTTAATTAAATTTATTTCACTTTTAATTCAATTTTCGTTCTCATTCGGTAACCGGACTTATTTTCAAAGGTGGGTAGAGAAAATACGAAAAACTAAAATATCTCGAGAACGGCTAGTCCTAATGTAATGGCGTTGGTCTTATTCTTTTCTTCGCTAAACATTACGTATTAAACAAGCATTTAATGGATATATTTGAGCATACGTAGTTCTTTAGTTTAGATTTGGACGATTTTTGCGGGCCATTTTGCAAAAAAATGCAGGTTATTTTTTTCCGAATCATACCAAAATCTAATCAACACCAGGGTGACCCACAAATGACTCATCTGCCGAATTTTGTGAAATTCGGTCCATTAGTTTTTTAGTTAGAGTGGATACAAGCTTTTGCGGGCCATTTCGCAAAAATATGCGGGTTCTTTTATCCCGAATCGTATCTAAAACTAATCAGCACCAGACTCGCCCACAAGTGACTTACGTACCAAATTTTGTGAAATTCGGTCCATTAGTTTTTTAGTTATAGTGGATACAAAATCTGCACAGACAGACACACAGACACACATACAAACGTCACGCTAAAAATGGTTTTTACTTATTCTGGAGGTCTTGAAACGTGTAGATCCGTCGAAAAGTCGAGTTGCGATTTTCGACATGATTCCAATACTTTCCCTATACATTACCATGTATTGCAGGGAAAGTAAAAAATCGTGCGATAACAGGCTGCTCGCATAAAAAAAGAAATGCTAGTAAAAGTAATGACCACACTGAATATACTAAAGGCACGCAAATAGAAAAGGTCAACCCCAAATCGATTACTCCCAATTTATTTATCAATGACACGAAGAACTACAAACATTACGTGAAAAGCAATACCCCATTCAATAAAAACTATTCTGAATATGTCCAATCCTATAATTCCCATTACCTACGCAAATCAGAATCACTCAATTTCGTGGGTGCACGGCGTAATGGCATCCCCATGTAAGAGAAGAAAGACCTTTCCATAAAGCGTGTGTGGCAGCTCGATGAAGTGAGATGCGTCCGATCTCGCCCAAAAAATCAAACTGCGAGCCAAGGACGAGACAAAATTAACAAGACAGGTTATTAAGAGACTTGTTATATGGCATATTTTTGAAACTTCCCTCTCGTTTGAAAGTGTGCGGTGGCTGTTTGTGGGTGCTCGCTAGTTAATGAGACGACATGACGCGGGGAATTAATTAAATCTTCACCTTGTGCATGATTTTAGTTGGGAAGTGGGTGACTAATGATTTAGATGGAAAATAACTAATGATTAAGATGTTACAAAAGTAACTTGTCACTTTCTCCGCAATGCATGGTATATGCAGATGGGAACATTACGATAGAGTCAAAAATCAAACTCGCGAATACTGATATGGATTTACACGTTTTGGGCATTCCTAAATACGAATCAATCCTTCCGTTGTGTGTCTGCATGAGTATGGGCAAAAAATTTTGAACAATATTGTGTGATTCAAATGAAAATTGGAACGGTTTTTTTCAATTGATAAATGTAATAAGAGCCCTATTCACTTACAGAAATATCGGACCAGGAAAAGGCCCTAAATTTTTCGGAGCAATAAAATTGAAAATCGACATTTTTAAAAACTAAATTCGAATTTGCTGAAGTTTTTTAAAATTTAAAACAGAATGGCATTATTTACAGGACGCTGACATGCACCGTTCTTCAGATATCTAAACCCAAGAGAATTTTAATTACTTTCTTATTGTGAAAACTAACTATACGAAAAAAATATTTCTGAACTCGATATTTTTACTTAAATTTAAGTTATTTTACCTTTCAAATGAATCCATAAAAATACATATACATTTAAAGATTTTTTATTATGATGCTGATTACGATACAACTAGACCTAAACAGCATGAAATAAGTATGTATAGGAAAGTCGAATGGAGACACTTCAGGTATTTTAACTCCCTCCCCTCCTTAATTTGCAACTGCATCGGCCCACTTGGTTACAAATATAAAAGTCTGATGTGGGCAGCACATGACTTTCCCTGCAGACTTATATCCTCGTTCTCTTTATTTTAATTAAATGTAATTCACTTTTAATTCAATTTTCGTTCTCATTTGGTAACTGGAACTATTTTCAAAGGTGGTGTAGAGAAAATACGAAAAAACTAAAATATCCGGAGAACAGTTAGTCCTAGTGTAATGGGGTGGGTCTTATTCTTTTCTTCGTTAAAAAATACGTATAAAACAAGCATTTAATGGATATATTTGAGCATAGGTAGTTTTTATTTTAGATTTTCACGATCTTTGCGGGTTACTTCGCAAAAAAATTCAGGTTATTTTTTTCCGAATCGTACTAAAATCTAATCAGCACCAGGGTGACCCACAAGCGACTTATCTACCGAATTTTGTGAAATTCGGTTCATTAGCTTTTCAACTAGAGTGGATATAGGCAATTTTTGCGGGCCATTTCGCAAAAAAAGGCGGGTTCTTTTATCCCGAATCGTGCCCAAAACTAATCAGCACCAGATTCGCCCACAACTGACTTGCCAACCAAATTTTATGAAATTCGGTCCATTAGTTTTTTCGTTAGAGTGGATACAAAATCTGCACAGACAGACAGACACACACACAGACGTCACGTTAAAAATAATTGTATCGTATTCTAGAGGTCCCGAAACGTGTTGTTGTTGAGACCCAGACCGTCCGACCTACCAGAAAGGTGTATGGTAACTGTTTAGACGGCCGGGAAGTGCCACCCAATTTAGACCGGAACCCAGTGGGGGAGTCATCCACAGGGACCGTACCCTCCTTCCCCTACCACCAACCTCTCCGAAGGACATACGGACCCACATGTTTAGGTGATCGTACTCCGCGTGAACACGGCGGCAGTTTTGGCAGTGGCTGGAATCGAACCCGGGCCTACCGAGTGCAACTCCAGCGCGCTAACCAATGGGCTATCGCGCCCGTCCCGAAACGTGTAGATCCGTCGAAAACTCGAGTTGCGATTTTCACTATGATTCCAAATACTTTCCCTATACATTACCATGTATTGCAGGGAAAGTAATATTCATAATGTAAATTTAAATAATAAATAATGTCGAGAACCACAGTTTACAAATTAATTGAATCAGAGGTGTATGCAAGAGTGAAGGGGATGGGGTAGAGTTTAGAATATCCATTAGCCACACTTGGATATTATTAGTTCGATATTGGCTAAACAATATCTGCATAATCCCTCATTCAATCGTCAACCCCTATCTCACGCTTCAGTATATCTTACAAATAAAACTAACTCGGTTAGAGCCGAAAGAGAATAAAAATAAGAAGAATATATTGGAGAAAAACAATAAGAATATATACCTAGAAAGCACCCCAATAACTTTGTAAAGAAAGATCCGGGAATCGAATCACGGATCTTCGAATCACGGATCGAATCACGGATGCTCTACCGTTGAACGACTGGGACAGAATTGCTATGACTCTGCAAGGCATTTATTTGACAGGGTTATGGGCGAATTGATGCCCTGCTCAAGAATGCTAAACTAGTACATACATACACAAGAGTCAAATATACAGTCTGTTCAAAATGTCCTCCGTCAGCAGCAATGCACTTTTGAATTCGAGAAGGAATATTACCGAGTACTTTTAACAAGCATTGCAGGTGTCACCGTGTTGCAGGCCCTGGTGAGTGATACGACTTTCTGACAGATATTTATTAGATAGACAGACATTTTGTTTACTCCTCGTGTATATTTTTACTAAATGGACAATTGTAACTTTGTAAATATCCCCTTTGTTGCCGAGTTCGTTATCCTAACCTATTTCTCCGCTAGGGACGCTACAATACCCTTTTCTCCATCGGGAATTGTCACTTTACAATAGGTAGACCTAACGTGTACACTCAAGGACCTTTCCCTACAAAATTGTGCTTATGGATTTTTCTAGAAAACCTGTATAAAATACGCTCATGTACATATGTAGTAGACGATGACACTAGAGCTAACTAAATCAAACATTTTGAAATTAACTAAAAAGAATAGATTAAAAATAGAATAACTTATTTCTACTCAGGGATCAGATAAAGCATGCAAATGGTCGCCTACGAGTTTGCTAAGAAAATCGTAACAGGCATAACAAGAAAGATCAACCATGCTTAAAGCATTGATTATGAAACACTTTCCAAATTCAATGCAATATTATTTAGACATGTCTAAAATGCAATACATTCCTCGGAAATATTTTAAAATGTATCACAATACTACATTAATTTATTATATTTGAAAACTTAAACCTTCATCGAAAAAAATGAACTTCATTCAAATGACGGCATTGAAATATAAATTGCCTGATTTAAACATCTCTAAAATATGATACATTCCTCGATAATAATTTTAGAATTATCATAATACTACGATAATTTATTATATTTGAAAACTTCATCGAAAACAACAGAAATTCATTCAAATGACGTCATAGAAAAAATAACATGCCTGGCTCTCTCTATAAAAGTAGCATTTCATTCATAAATAATTTCCCATTCATGTCATTCATCACAATACTATAATAATTTATTTTATTTAAAAATTAAGACCATGGAGCTACAAGTAATTAAACCCTATGCGTAAAACTTCATCGAAAAAAATCGTCCTTCTCTTTATAAAATCAATGAATATTTCATTCATATCAGCTACGCAGACTCCATGAACTAAATGATTTTGTGTTAAAGAAATACAGCAATTCTAATACAACTCATTCTACATATTTTGCTGTTTACATTTTACAAAAAGGTGA
The DNA here is from genome assembly GCA_951213105.1 of Amaurobius ferox. Lineage (NCBI taxonomy): Eukaryota > Metazoa > Arthropoda > Arachnida > Araneae > Amaurobiidae > Amaurobius > Amaurobius ferox. Next base: position 131,555,702 of record OX578139.1, read on the forward strand.
AAAATAGGCTTCGTTGTAGAAATAATCAAATTTGGATGAGCATTTAAACTCAAATATATTGTAATTGCGTTGTTTCAGTATGTAAATGCACAGAATTTAAGCAAAAATAAAGTAGTTTTAGGACGGATACAACACTCAATATGAATTAAAAAGAACTTTAAAAATCACGATTTTGAGACAAGATGGATGCCATATATCATTTTGAAGTGGGTCACGTGATAATTTCATATCATGGTCACGTGATCGATTCATATAAGAGGTGTTATTATTATTTTAATTTTTATTTAAAAAAGTATTGAATATACTTCGCTGAATTTTTTTTTTATATATTTTATGGAACAATTTGAATATTACCTAAAATTTTCGAAGCAATTGGTGAATTTGAAATCCGCTTAAAAAATGTTTGAAAAATTAGATCCCATAGGGCTCTATTTCATTTTTTCAACCCGGGTTCAATCCAAAACTAATTGGGTGATATTATTCATTTATATTCCCATAGGTCCTACAGACCGTCTGAACAACATACTAAAATTTCATTTTGATTAAGTCATTTTTACGGCAGTTATCGTGCTAACGGACAAACAGACAGACAGAATGAACAAAGTCATAAACACTTTTCAACTTTGTTGTAAAGTGTTAAAAACAGTAAAATGCAATTTACAAAATCGGATAATTTCATTTTCATACACATAATTTTAAAATGATTCTAATTTCTAAATAATCTATTTTAAGACAAGTTAATATAAAAATATTTCAGTCACATACAGAAGGTCTTGGATATAAACGCACTAGTTGCCACACAGTAAGATACCACACGCCACAACATATTTGAACTCTATGAAGCAAAATTCAGATTTGACGAAATAAATTTATTCGGATAAACTATATTACGAAATGTGGAAGGAAATTGTTGCAAATATACTGCTTTAGAAACAATTTAAATTTTACACCGAAGCTCGATTTACTGCTTTGGTGAAATGAAATGACGAAATAATGCGACTGAAATATAAATAAAATATTTTTAAAAAAATCCCATGCTGGAAAAGGAATTCCGCGGAATAAAATTGGCAACGAAGCTGAAGCAATCCGAGAGATATCGTACTGAGATTATTTTACCATTGACGACATCCTGACTTCATGAATGAATGCAGAGATAAAAAGTATGGAATGTGTTGCATTAAAAACCGCGAATGTCGTCCATCTGACAAACTGAAAAGCACACATAAAAAGTATTTGGCCATAATAACTGCAGATATAGAAACACAGATTAGCCAGAGTTCCTGTGCATCGCCTCCGTGAAAAAGAATGGTCACCATATTCCCAAGGACAGAAATATATCCTAAGAAAATAAAAAGAAGGGATAGAAACTCTTAAAAAAAATGTATACACATATCATTTACCATTCGCCATGATGTCTTCGAATGGGTACGCTAGGGTTGGATCGTATACGGTCACCGGTACCCAGTTCAACCGGTAGATATCCTGGTTGAACTGGGCGCATGGTATCTGGACCGGGCAATTTTGAGGTAGTTAATCCCTTGTTATATGATAATGGGGTGGGGGTCAACAAAATTAAAAAAATCTTATGTGTGCAGCACATGACTTTCCCTACAGACTCAAATTCATTTTCTCTTTCTTTTATAATTCATCAAATTGAGTTTAACAGCACAAAATAACACGGATAATTATTTGAAATGACACCGAATTTGCAATTTTATTTCAATTTTCGTTTTCATTTGGCAACTGGACGTTGCTGTTGTTGAGACCCAGACCGTCCGACCTACCAGAAAGATGAAAGGTAACCGTTTGGACGGCCGGGAAGTGCCACCCAATTTAGACCGGAACCCAGTGGGGGAGGCATCCAGAGGGACCGTATCCACCTTCCCTTATCACCAACCTCTCGGAAGGACTTACAGACCCACATGTTTAACGTGATCGTACTCCGCATGAACACGGCGGCAGTTGTGGCAGCGTGCAAATCCAGCGCGCAAACCACCGGGCTACCGCGCCCGAAATGTGCCAACAGCACGCGGTGTTCCCAGGTGGTCACCCACCCAAGTACTAACCGCATCCGATGCTGCTTGACTTCGGTGATCTAACGAGAACCGGTGTTTTCAGCACGGTAGGGCCGTTGGACTGGCAACTGGACGTATTTTCTTCACTATTTTATCTACAAAATTTTGTGAAATTTAGTCGGTTAGTTTTCCAGCAAAAATGAATTTATACTTTTAAGTGGGTCATTTCGCAAAAAGCGCAGGTTCTTTATTTCCGAATCGTACCAAAATCTAAATAGCACCAGGGTAACCCACAAGTGACTTTTTTTTCACGGCCAATCAGTTTTTCAGCTAGCGTGAATACATACACTGCACAGACATGCACACATACAGACGTTAAACTAAAAAATTTTTTTTCGGGTTCTAGAATGCTCGAAATGGGTTCTAGGTACCTCTTTCGGGTTTTAGATTGCTCTTTGGATTTTGACAGCCCATTCTGGACCCGTAACAAGAAGCTATATGTTTTGGAGAATGACTCGAGAACCGAAGCAGCTAAAAAGCTCAAATTCGGCACTCGTTGTCCTTCGTCATATTTTTGCTTTAGATTTTGAACTTTACCGGTCTAGCCTAGCCTATTCAGGGTCCACCATAGGAAAAAAATTGCATGTTTCGGGTGAAATTTAAGCGAGCAAAAACAGATTTCCACGCATTTTTAATTGATTTATATTGATTAAAGATTTAAGGGGAAAAATAGGAATTTTAATCAACACAATTAATGAAAACAAAGATTAGTCGAAAATATGCAGCAAAGGCTATTTACAATAAAATGTAACAATGTTTAAAAGTTTGATTTTGTATGATAACCTTTGAAACGGGGATACACGCAAAGACTACGTTGCTAAGACAATGCGCTACACAAAACTATCATTTTAAGACTCTTTGAGAAAGAAAAGATTGGTAACTACCATCGGAATAACTCAAAAGTTAATTGACAATACGAATTATTTTTTCTTCGAATAAAAAACACCTTCTTTTAGCCTTTACAAATCACCAATTTCTACTCTAAACGCTCCACAAAATACTATACTACGCTGTACTCTATTATACGCTGCGAAAAACACAAAAAATAGAAAACGACTGAATATCAAAACTACCAGATTTTTAAAACTACCATAGATTTTTACCATAATCCCTAGTAGCAATCCAATATTGGCTTATTATTGGGACCAATATGAAAAAGTGGACATTTTGACGGAATCGGAACCAATATTGGCGTAATACGAGTATTGTAATGAAAATATTATCCAATATTGGAGGCCAATGTAACCCCAAAATTTGCCCAACATTGGGAGTGCATTAGAAATATTTCCAATGTAATGCCAAGATATACAATATTGGTCCACTATTGGAGCAATATTAAATGCTACTAGGAATATATCAACACAAAATTTAAAGCGACACGAACATACGTTCTCGAGTTATCGTGCTCATCACAATTGCGAGTGCTGCTCACGTGTGTATGAGGTAAGAGGTCATTCTAAAAGTTTTCTAATTGTGTAAACAAAGTTGGTCAAAATATTTTATTCGGAAATATTCTTGAAAAGTACCCTCATTATACAATAGTAGAAAGGAAATTTTTTTTTTAAATGTAAGGTTTTAAGAAGTTGAAAATATGACTTTCCCATTTTACTTGGCGCAATATGATCGAATTATTGCTTTAAAGCAGCCAAATAACTTTAAAAGTGCAACTTTATCACCAAATGGGAAATTGGATATCCTAAATATCTATTCGAGAATTAAACAGCTTTTCAAACTTCACGCAGGTGGCTGTTATGGCTTTCAACTGCAGCGCGTTCAATGCCCCATAATGTTCACGTATAATAAACGCATATGCGCCAGTTGCAGCTGTTTGGAAGCTCCACCCTTTTTGTTTACCGCTATCACAACGTGTAGTATTTTAGCTTTCAGTTGGCACATATGCATAATGGCACACAGTACCGGATGTAGGTTTATAATGGTCCTAAAACGGGCAAGAATGTAACGGGCAAAATTCAAGAATGTAAGTAATATGATGTGGGCAGCACATGATTTTAGCTACATTATGCAATGACTTGACTTCTTTCCCAGTGAAATAATGGCGTATACATGGTACAATGTTTTTGGCACGGAATTAACATAACGTAAACTGAAATGGGGTGCTTTTGGTAACTTGAGTCCAAACAGAATTACTTATTTTTTTTACTCATGTGCAAAATCCTCACCAAAATGTAATTGACGTTTAATTAAAATTTCGCAAAATTGATGACTGCTGGCGAATTCTTTAGCGTCGCAACAAAAAACTGTTACAAAAAGTATATTCTCTCATGAATGAAGCAAACGAGATCCATAAGAATGATATTAGCAGATTTGTTAGATAACATTGCATATAGAAAGTGAAACTATCGGATGGTATTTACTACTTTTTTAATTTTATGTAATTTTTGATAAATTTATCTGAAAAACGTGCAACATCTCGAGAACGATTTATGCTAACGTTCTAAAATTTGGTCATTCGTTTTTTAATGAAATATTACGTATAAAATGATTATCTATAAGTCTTAATTTTTTTAATGATTTTTTCAAAAATTCATTCGCAAATTTAGGGGGGTCTTCCGGGCATTCGATTGCGCTGAATGTCATATTCAAGGCTTCAATATTAACTGATTGCAATAACCGTACCAAATTATTTTCGAAACACTTTCATTCGTTCGTGAGATATCGCAACCACAGACTGGTCGCCATTATTTGAAAATAGCTATCCAGAAAATTATACATTATGATAATACTGTATATTTAATGGCATTAATTAATTACCCCAATGGCAAATGTAGCTTTAGGGTAGCTCCCCCCCCCCCCCCCTCCTCTCAAACGTATCTGATCTAAAATCAGTTGCCCCTAAAAGGGCAGCTGCAACTAACTCTTGGATAGGTAAAAAAATTTGTGCAAAATACAAAATTTGCCGTCCTAGGCAGCTGTCTATGTTGCATCTGCGGTAATACGCCTCTGTACGGTCTACACACACAGACATCCTCTCAACAAGAAAGATCAATCATGCATAAGCATTGATTTGAAACACTTTCCAACTGAAATGCAATTTCATTTAAAAATTTCTAAAATGTGCTACATTCAGTGGTGATACCTTTTACATTATCACAGTACTACAGTAGGGCCAACGGCCGTACCGTGCTGAAAACACCGGTTCTCGTTAGATCACCGAAGTCAAGCAGCATCGGGCGCGGTTAGTACTTGGTGGGTGACCACCTCGGAACACCGCGTGCTGTTGGCCATCTCGGGTGCGGTATCCCCGTGGTTTGCGCGCTAGATTTGCACGCTACCACAAATGCCGCCGTGTTCATGCGGAGCACGATCACGTTAAACATGTGGGTCCGTAAGTCCTTCCGAGAGGTTGGTGGTAGGGGAAGGAGGGTACGGTCCCTGTGGATGCCTCCCCCCACTGGGTTCCGGTCTAAATTGGGTGGCACTTCCCGGGCGTCCATACAGTTACCTTACACCTTTCTGGTAGGTCGGACGGTCTGGGTCTCAACAACAACAACAGTACTACAGTAAGTTATTATACTTAAATATTTAAAACTGTATCGAAATATAAATAATCTGATTCTCTATGCAAAATCAATGAATATTTCATTCATATAGCTTGTATTCCAGACTCCAGAGCTAAATAATTTTGTGTGAAAAAAATTCAGCAATTCTTATGTAATTCACCTTACAACTGCTTGAGATATTTGCATTCTGCATAAGTTAAAATTAGGCTTCGTTGAAGAAATAATAAAAGTTTATGGATCATTTAAAATCACAACTATTGTAATTGCATAGGCACGGAATTTAGATATGATACACAAATAATATATATGTGTGTGTGTATGTATGTATTCAAAGTATTGGAATTGTGCCGAAGATCGGAACTCGAATTTTCGAAGGATCTACACGTTTTGGGACTTCTAGAACACGAAAAATCTATTTTGAGGAAGACGTCTGTGTGTGTAAGGGTGTATCTGTGTATGTTTCTCTGTGTCTGTGAGGATATTACATCCACTCTAATTGAAAAACTAATGGACCGAATTTCATAAAATTTGGTAGGTATGTTTTTTGTGGGAAATCCTGATGTTCATTAGATTATAGTACGATTCGTAATAAAAGAATCTGCCTTCTTTGCGAAATGGCCGGCAGAAATTGCCTTTATCCACTCTAGCTAAAAACTAATGGAACAAATTTAACAAAATTTGGCGTATAATATTTCAATGACCTACAAGTGATTTATATACCAAATTTAATAAAATTTGGTATATAAATCATTTGTAGGTTATTCTAGTACCATTCGGGAAAAAGGAACGGCTATTATTGCGAAATGGCCCGCAAAAATCGTAAATATAAAAATAAAGGACTATGTGTGCTCAATTATATCAATTAAATTCCTCTTTTATACGTGATTTTTGACAACAAAAAGAATAAGACTAACCCTATTACTCTAAGACTAGCCGTTCTTGAGATATTCTAGTTTTTTCGCGTTTTCGCTACGCCACCTTTGACAATAAGTCCAGCTATCAAATGAGAACCAAATTTAAGTTTAACGTGCAAATTCAATGTCATATAAAATACTTATGACTGTTATTTTGTGCAGATAAACTCAAATTATTATTGAAGAAATAAAGAGAACGTGAATATGAGTCTGCACGGAAAGACATGTGCTGCCACATCAGAAGTTTTAACAATGTTACAACAATGATTTATAGAAGTGAACGGGGATTATTTGCAGGCCATTTCGAAAAAAATGTATGATCTATATTTAAAGATCCACCAAATTTTTGTAGAATAAAATGTTCAACAAATTTAAGCTGTGTACCAAATTTTAACTCTCTAGGACGTAGGAAAGTGCATTAAAAATGTCATCAAATAAGTATATCATGAAGAGTTATATAAAATTAAAAAAAATTTGAAAAATTGTTATCTACCAAATTTATTTTAAAATGCGAAGCCTCTCTCATATACAAAATGATTAAACTCTTGGAAAGATATTTATTATATAATATATCTATTTTTTCCTTCTGGAGGATATCCCAAAAGTCAGAATTTAATTGAATTTGTTTTTTTCCCTATATTAAATAATTTTTAATTAAAAAACTACTTAACATATTTTACTGAAATCTTTTTTTATATATTTTATGGGATAATGTGAATATTTCCTAAAAATTTCGAAGCAATGTGTGAATTTTAAATTTGCTTACAAAATGTTTGAAAAATTAGGTCCCATAGGGTTCATTGTATTTCATTTTGCAACCCGGGTTCAATAAAAAACTAATTGGGTGATATTATTTATTTATATTCCCATAGGTCCCACAGACCGTCTGAAAAACATACTAAAATTTCATTTTGATACAGTCATTTTTACGGCAGTAATCATGCTAACGGACAGACAGACAGACAGACAGAATGAACAAAGTCATAAACATTTTTCAACTATGTTGTAAAGTGTTAAAAACGCCCAATTCGAATTCAGGGATTCTTGAAAATTGCCCTTCATTCTAAAACACTCATTCGAATTTCGACCCTGTCACAATACTCTCCATATACATTATTTTATTTTTATATTTTTAACACTTAACAACAAAGTTGAAAAGTGTTTATGACTTTGTTTATTCTGTCTGTCTGTCCGTTAGCACGATAACTGCCGTAAAAATGACTTAATCAAAATGAAATTTTAGTATGTTGTTCAGACGGTCTGTAGAACCTATGGGAATATAAATGAATAATATCACCCAATTAGTTTTGGATTGAACCCGGGTTGAAAAAATGAAATACATTGAACCCTATGGGATCTAATTTTTCAAACATTTTTTAAGCGGATTTAAAATTCACAAATTGCTTCGAAAATTTTAGGTTATATTCAAATTATTCCATAAAATATATAAAAAAAAAATTCAGCAAAATATATTCAGTAGTTTTTTAAATAAAAATTAAAATAATAATTACACCTGTTATATGAAGCGATCACGTGACCACGATATGAAAAGATCACGTGACCCACTTCAAAATAAAATATGGCATCCATATTGTCCCAAAATCGTGATTTTAAAGTTCCTTTTAATTCATATTGAGTGTTGTATTCGTCCTAAAACCGCTTTATTTCTGCTTAAATTCTGTGCATCTACATACTGAAACAACGCAATGACAATATATTTCAGTTTAAATGATCATCCAAATTCGATTATTTCTACAACGAAGCCTATTTTTCACTTATGTAAACTGTAAACAGCAAAATATGTAGGATGAGTTGTATAAGAATTGCTGCTTTTATAGAGAGAGCCAAGCGTGTTATTTTTTCTATGACGTCATTTGAATGAATGTCAGTTGTTTTCGATGAAGTTTTCAAATATAATAAATTATTATAGAATTATGATGATTTTAAAAATATTACCGAGGAATGTATCGCATTTTAGAGATGTTTAAACCAGGCAATTTATATTTAAATGCCGTCATTTGAATGAAGTTCATTTTTTTCGATGAAGGTTTTTAAGTTTTCAAATATAAATTAATGTAGTATTGTGATAAGTTTTAAAATATTACTTAGGAATGTATTGCATTTTAGAGATGTTTAAATAAAATTGCATTGAAGTTGGAAAGTGTTTCATAATCAATGATTTAAGCATGATTGATCTTTCTTGTTATTTATTTTAAAGAATGCAAGCTACAGGAATGCAAGTTCCAGTAACAGCGTGAAAATTAAAACAAGAAAGATCAATCATGCATAAGCATTGATTATGAAACACTTTCCAACTGAAATGTAATTTCATTTAAAAATTTCTAAAATGTCATTCATTCAGTGGTAATATCTTTTACATTATCACAGTACTACAGTAATTTATTATACATAAATATTTAAAACTGTATCGAAATATAAATCATCTGATTCTTTATGCAAAATCAATGAATATTTCATTCATATAACTTGTATTCCAGACTCCAGAGCTAAATAATTTTGTGTGAAAAAAATTCAGCAATTCTTATGTAATTCATCTTACAATCGCTTGAGATATTTGCATTCTGCATATGTTAAAATTAGGCTTCCTTGAAGAAATAATAAAAGTTTAGGGATCATTTAAAATCACAACTATTGTAATTGCATAGGCACGGAATTTAGATACACAGATAATACACAGATAATATATATGTGTATGTGTATGTACTCAAAGTATTGGAATCGTGCCGAAGATCGGAACTCGAATTTTCAAAGTATCTACACGTTTTGGGACTTCTAGAACACGAAAAAACTACTTTTAGGAAGACGTCTGTGTGTGTAAGGGTGTATCTGTGTATGTTTCTGTGTGTCTGTGTGGATATTACATCCACTCTAATTGAAAAACTAATGGACCGAATTTCATACAATTTGGTAGGTATGTTTTTTGTGGGAAATCCTGATGTTCATTAGATTATAGTACGATTCGTAATAAAAGAATCTGCCTTCTTTGCGAAATGGCCGCAGAAATTGCCTTTATCCACTCTAGCTAAAAACTAATGAACCAAATTTAACAAAATTTGGAGTATAATATTTCAATAACCTACAAGTGATTTATATACCAAATTTAACAAAATTTTGTATATAAATCATTTGTAGGTTATTCTACTACGATTCGGGAAAAAGGAACGGGCTATTTTTGCGAAATGGCCAGCAAAAATCGTTATATATAAAGATAAAAGACTACGTGTGCTCAATTATATCAATTAAATTCCTATTTTATATGTGATTTTTGACAACAAAAAGAATAAGACTAACCCCATTACTCTAGGACTAGCCGTTCTTGAGATATTCTAGTTTTTTCGCGTTTTCGCTACGCCACCTTTGACAATAAGTCCAGCTATCAAATGAGAACCAAATTTAAGTTTAACGTGTAAATTCAATGTCATTTAAAATACTTATGTTGTGCAGATAAACTCAAATTATCATTGAATAAATAAAGAGAACGAATATGAGTCTGCAGAGAAAGACATGTGCTGTCCACATCAGAATTTTTAACAATATTACACCAATGATTTATAGAAGTGAACGGGGATTATTTTCAGGCCATTTCGAAAAAAATGTATAATCTATATTTAAAGATCCATCAAATTTTTGTCGAATAAAATGTTCAACAAATTTAAGCTGTGCACCAAATTTTAACTCTCTAGGACGTAGGAAAGTGCATTTAAAATGCCATCAATTAAATTTATCATGAAGAGTTATATAAAATTTTAAAAAAATGAAAAATTGTTATCTACCAAATTTATCTTAAAATATGAAGCCACTCCCATATGCAAAACGTTTAAACAAATGGAGAGATATTTATTATATAATATCTCTCTCTTTTCTTTCTGGAAGATATCCCAAAGTCAGAATTTAATTGAATTTGTTTTTTTCCCTATATTAAATAATTTTTTTAATTAAAAAACTACTTAACATATTTTACTGAATTTTTTTTTTATATATTCTATGGGATAATGTGAATATTTCCTAAAAATTTCGAAGCAATTCGTGAATTTTAAATTTACTTAAAAAATGTTTGAAAAATTAGGTCCCATAGGGTTCAATGTATTTCATTTTTTCAACCCGGGTTCAATAAAAAACTAATTGGGTGATATTATTTATTTATATTCCCATAGGTCCAGACCGTTTGAACAACATACTAAAATTTCATTTTGATAAACTCATTTTTACGGCAGTTATCGTGCTGACAGACAGACAGACAGACAGACAGACAGACAGAATGAACAAAGTCATAAACACTTTTCAACTTTGTTGTAAAGTGTTAACAAAATATACAGTTTGAAATATAATAAAATATATTAAAATGCAAACTATTGACAACAAATGATTTTCGAAAACGCCTGGAAAATGAATAAATACATTAAAATATAAAATATTTAGAACAAATGATTCTTAAAAGCCATTTCCAATGAATAAGAAACATCAAGATTATCGGGGAAGCTGCTATATAGTTTACAAAAATTACTTATTGCAACAATAAAAACCAATATTTGCACTAAAATTCCTTTCAGCCAATAAATTCATGCTCCTGGTTGAATACTGGGGAACATGAAACCCGATCCTACCCAAGACAGGGGTAGTAAATTTTATACTATGTATATACGGAAAGTAATGAGCCTGAATTAAACTCCGATTAGAACCATTGTTTTTACAACAGTGCTATTCCATTCGTTCCTTTTAATGCACCTAATGTCCGATTTATTCGCACAAAACGGGGTGCATTACGAGATTGTGGACATTAAGATAGAAAGTGTGTCAAGGCCGCCAGCCGAATCGTGTTACAAAAAAAGAACTGCAATCAACTCAACACAGATGCGGGACCTAAGATCCTTTTGTCACACAAAAGTGTGGGCTCGCTACACGTTTTATTGAAATTACAACCTTTGATAGAGACGTGAAAGGAAAGTTTTAATGCTGAGAAACTCCATTTAAACAATCAATCTTCCTTCGCACGAACGTGTGCTGATAATGTCCAAGAGGTCGTGCCCCCCCCCCCCCCCCCCCAAGACAGAATTTCCGTTCTCAATCACGCAAAAACTGTGTAGAAACACCAAGTCGTTTGTTCGAATTGTAGATTATCTGGGAAATTAAAGCGTGCTTGTAGTGAGTGATCAGATTTAATAGTTTTCACACAAATGTAATTTCATCTCTGATTTTCGTAAGACAGATTAGGTTTTAATGTATTAGTATAGGAATTTAACAAATAAAAACAAGTGAGTATGCGGTACACTGCTGTTCCAGTGTATCGCATACGCACTTGTGTATACGGTAGTGAGTTCCAGTGTACAGCATACTCATTTTGACGCCCATATAGACAAAAATTATAGGTTTAAATGAGCAAGTTAGGCACGACGCATTCATGTTACACTAAGTATGCGCCCATTATACTGGGTGCTGAGAGTCATATACACGGGTGCTGAAAGTCATACCTCCCCAGAAACCAATCAGAAGCCATTAAAGTTCAGAGATATGATATTGAGAAATGCAAAACAATATATTTCGTTAACACCCCCCTCCCCTCAAATTTTTTTTCTGCAATGCTACGTATACGATAATCTTCCAAAGAAAAGAAATCGCTCAAGATACTTAGAAAATTTTATTGTACTTTGAAAGAAAATATCCAAAATGTAGTGCATGTGTTTGTTGTAAGAACACAATCTGCTAAGTAGAAAAAAAAAAGTCACACAGGCAAAAAAACCATCGAAGTTTTCCAGCAAGTAGAAAACAAGTTTGAAATGTGTGGAATATAGCAAGTTTCTTGCTGTCATTGAAGATATCGGCTAATATATGCTGAGGAGTGCATAACCGCAAAACTTATCCGTTGATGTTGTTATCTACAACAGGAGTATATTCCAATTTTTTGTGGACGCTCCCTACCTGTGCGAAAATTGCCGCATAGAAAAAGTTATCTCCCTACAAAGATTTACCTTCCTATCTTAACATTTTCACGTCTAAGAAAAAAAAAATCTGATGTGGGCAGCACATGACTTTCCTTATATAATACAATGAATTTACTACTTTTACAGTTAAAAAAAAATGTTATTCTTATAGTAAATACTTATATTCTTTCCAAGATATTGAATTTTCTTCAATAAGTCGTCATTTTCATTGATTTGGCGTCATTTTTATCCATTTGGCGAGATTTTCGTTAATTTGGCAACATTTTAAAAAGTCGCCAAGTTGGCGATATTCGGTCAAATTCGTCGCCCAAAATCTCGCCAAGCGTTATGGACGGAGCAATAAATTATTCTTATAGCAGATAAATGACTATTGGCGTTCAAATACAAAAGTATTACTCAAAGTATCTTTTTTCATGAATGGAACGCGCTAGATCCACGAGAATGATGTCACCCAATTTATCGCATGATATTACATATGAAAAGTGAAAATGTTTCTCAACGGTTAATATATATTTTTTTAATTTATGGGATTTTTTGACACATTTATTTGGAAAATGTGCAATATTTCGAGAACGGTTCATGCTAGCGTTCCAACGTTTATGTCAATCGTTTTCTAAGGAAAAATTACATAAGAAATGCCTATTTGCGTAACGTTAATAAAGGTTTTGATTTTTTGATGATTTTTTCAAAATTTCATTCGAAAATTTAGGGGGGCTTCTGTACATTCGATTGTGTTTAAAACAATAGGCTTCCAGTATTCACGGATTGTGATTTTTGTACCAAATTTCATTCGAATCGCTCCGCTCCATTCGTTCGTGAGATATAGTCTCCACAAATTCACTGACACACACACACACAGACATCATTTCAAAAAAGTTCGATTCATGATCAGGGATGCTTAAAACGTGCTCTCCCGTCGAAAACTCGAATTCTCGCCCCCGTCACAATACTTTACTTATACATTATGTATATAAGGAAAGTAATACTGTTGAAGCATACACACTCTCTGATGCAATAATCCATTTTTATAATGAATTTGGTTTTATTTATTTGGGTAATTTAGGAAGCATTTCAATAAAATGCAAAATTCCCATACGCGTTCATCGCTCATCTGGGAGGGGGGAAGGCAACCTATATTTTTACAGTCTGATGCTGTAACATAACTTGTTTCAATCGGCAAAGTCGGTGGAGGAAAACAGGATACGAAATTTCGTCGTGCAAAATGTGCATATGCATTACAGAAATATCAACATTGCTTTCACAAGCACATAACAGTCTACATTTGTACAACATTTGGTTTCTGTCGGTTAAGTGATTTAAGAGATGTGAATGAAATTAACGTTTGCGAATACTGAGTACGATTCGTGCAAAACTTAATAAATAAATAAGAACTTTGTCTACTAATTCGAGTAGCAGCTTCATTTTGTATGAAATTTGGCTTCATTTGGTTGAGTAGTTTCGGAGATTAAAGAATTACCTTGATTCGAAGCCGACACACAAAAAACAATGGGAATGGAGAAAAAAAAAAAAATCCGTAATATTAAGGTTTGAAAACAGATTTAAATTTCCCGAAAATTGTTTTTTGCAAGAAAACAATACTTCCCTTTAAAGAAAAATGCTCTAAATAAAGTACAATATTGTATAACGTATTTTGTAGCTCAATTATAAAATCCACTCATGTTGAAAGTTTGCATACACTACAACTTAAAGAGAATGCGAATCTGTGTAAGTTAAATATATGTTTTGTTCGAACTTTTAATTATGATCTTGGGTGGTTTAGCTTAGCTAATGGATGGCATTTCCGGGTACTCTTCACCCCCAACAGTTTCCACTTAATGTCTGACCCTTGAGGTAATCTGTTTTCCTGTAATATGTAATTTGTTTTACCAAAAACGTGATAAGAGCGGCGTTGCAACGTGAAAAGCAACTTGAAGAGGAGGTTTTCACTTTCGTAGAACATTTATTTTTTAAGAGGTGAAATAAAAACAGAAGAATCAAACTTTGTGTATTAGGATGTTTTGACTTATTTGTAAAAAATTAACTGGAATGTGGTTGAACTTGACTTTCACATATCAGAATCCATTTTTAAGTAGCTTGGGATTATTTTTACTCTCCTTGCAATACATGGTAATGTATAGGGAAAGTATTGGAATCATGCCGAAAATTGCAACTCAAGATTTCAAAGGATCTACACGTTTCGGGACTTCTAGAACACGAAAAAGCTATTTTTAGCGTGACGTCTCTGTGTGTGTGTCTGTCTGTGCAATGTATGTATCCACTCTAACTCCAAAAGTAATGAAGCGAATTTCATAAGATTTTACAGGTAAGACACTTGTGGGTGATCCTAGAGCTGATTAGATTTTGGTGCGATTCGGGATTAAAAAAAACTGCCTTTTCTTATTTTGCGAAATGGCCCGCAAAAATCTCATGTATCCATTCTAGCTTGAAAACTAATCGACCAAATTTCACAAAATTTGGTAGATAAGTCACTTGTAGGATACCCTGGTGCTGATTAGATTTTGGTATGATTTGCAAACGAAAAATCTGCCTTTCTTTACGAAATGGCCCGCAAAATCGTCTAAATCTATAAAATAAAAGACAACGTATGCTGAAATATATCAATTAAATGCTTGCTTTATGACGGCGAAAAGAATAAGTCCAATCCCCATTACTCTAGGTCTAGCCGTTCTCGAGATATTTTAGTTTTATCGTATTTTCGATACTCCACCATTGAAAATAAGTCCAGTTACCAAATGAAAACGAAAATTGAATTGAATGTGCAAATCCAGTGTCATTTAAAATAATTATGGGTGTTATTTTATGCAATTAAACTCAATGAATTATTGTGAAGAAATAAAGAAAACGTGAATATGAATCTGCAAGGAAAGTCATGTGCTGCCCACATCAGATTTTTACTTTCCCTGCAATACATGCTAATGTATAGGGAATGGAATCATGCCGAAAATAGCAACTCGACTTTTCGACGGATCGACACATTTTGGGAACTCTAAAATACAAAAACAATACCTTTAGCTTGACGTCTGTATGTGTGCCTGTCTGTCTGTGCAATATATGTATCCACTCTAATTCAAAAACTAATGGACCAAATATCATAAAATTTGGTAGATAAGTCACTTGTGTGTGAACCTGGTGCTGATTAGTTTTTGGTACGATACGGGATAAAAGAACACGTCTTTTTTTTTTGCGAAATGGTCCTCAAAAATTACCTGTATCCACTCTAGCTGAAAAACTAATATATCGAATGTTACAAAATTTGGTAGATAAGTCACTTGTAGGTTATCCTGGTGCTGATTAGATTTTGGTACGATTCGGAAAGAAGTAACCTTTTTTTTTTCTTTTTTTGCGAAATGGCCCACAAAAATCGTCAAAATCTAAAATAAGGAACTACGTATGCTCAAATATATCCATTAAATGCTTATTTTATATATAATTCTTAACGATGAAAGGAATACGCCCAACTCCATTACACTAGGACTAGCCGGGCGCGGTAACCCATTGGTTAGCGCGCTGGAGTTGCATTCGATAGGCCCGGGTTCGATTCCAGCCACTGCCAAAACTGCCGCAGGGTTCACGCGGAGTACGATCACGTTAAACATGTGGGTCCGTAAGTCCTTCCGAGAGGTTGGTGGTAGGGGGAAGAGGGTACGGTCCCTGTGGATGCCTCCCCCACTGGGTTCCGGTCTAAATTGGGTGGCACTTCCCGGCCGTCCAAACAGTTACCTTACACCTTTCTGGTAGGTCGGACGGTCTGGGTCTCAACAACAATAACACTAGGACTAGCCGTTCTCGAGATACTTTAGTTTTTTCGCATTTTCGCTACGCCACCTTTGAAAATAAGTCCAGTTACCAAATGTGGACGAAAATTGAATTAAAAGTGCAAATTCAGTGTCATTTTAAATAATTATGGCTGTTATCTTGTGCAATTAAACCTAATATAATGAATTATTGAAGAAATAAAGAGAAAGTGAATATAATTCTGCAGTGAAAGTGATGTGCTGTCCACATCAGATTTTTTCTTTTCTTTGCAAATTCTGCAAAGAAAAATTTGAAAAAATCTGTATCATTGTTCCAAATGATCACAATTATAGCATATAGCATTCATTTGAAAGGGCTTGAAAAAAAATTGTTCGATTGATACCAAGCTTGATAATGTACTCCCTCGGGATGAACGGGGCTAATGACACCACGAACACAAAAATTGTATCGCGGCTAGTTTTCACTAGAATGAATAAAACTGTTTTTATTCATTTTATTCACTAGAATTTATTCACTGGAATTTATTCACTCGCTTTTATTCACTAGAATGACTAAAACTGTTTATTTTCATGATCACCATAAATTACCCCTTCTATGCATAATTATGTAAAAGTTTGTCCTATGCAGCCATGTTAAGAAAATATAAAATTTTGAATACATTTCGAAGCTTTCGCTCGAATTTCAAAAAATTCTACCTAGTTCTAGATTTTCCGATAACAAAGCCGGATACAAGTCTCCGTGGAAATCCATTAATATGTGCGACAGCTATTGTGTACAAGTAAACGACCACAGACAGACATCATAATAAAAATAGTCAAAACGCACTCAGAAGCTCTTAAAACCTATACTGGCATCAAAATCTCGAAATAAAACAATGCGTTCTCTATACCATCGGCAACCTTTTTGCACTTGAAGGCCACATTTGAATTTTGGGTTGAATGAAAGAACCGCATGTATTAGATACCATGACATGGGGTCTAGAGGTCTAGAGTACTGACAATTTTTTATTTTTCTTGAGAAAAACTGGCTATGCTATGAAAATAACAGCTATTTTAACTACTGCATATAAAAAATCTGATGTGGGCAGCACATGACTTTCCTTATATAATTCAATGAATTTACTACTTTCACAGTAAAAAAAATAAATTATTATTATAGTAGATATTTATATACTTTCCTAGATATTGAATTTTCGCCAATGAGTCGTCATTTTTGTCCATTTGGCGACTTTTTCGTTAATTTAGCAACATTGAAAAAAATCGCCAAGTTAGCGACATCCCACTAAATTCGTCGCCAAAATCTCGCCAAGGTTTATGAACGGAGAAATAAGTTATTCTTACAGTAGATAAATAACTATTGGCGTTGAAATACAAAAGTATTACTCAAAGTATCTTTTTTCATGAATGGAACGAGCTAGATCCACGAGAATGATGTCACAAATTTATCGCATGGCATATGAAAAGTGAACATGTTTCTCAATAGGAAATATTTTTTTTTTATTTTATATGATTTTTATAATTTTTTTTAAAAATGTGCAATATTTCGAGAACGGTTCACGTTAGCGTTCTAAAATTTATGTCAATCGTTTTCTAATGAACAATTACATAAAAAATGTCTGCGTAACTTTATTAGAGGTTTTGATTTTTTGACGATTTTTTTCAAAATTTTACTAGAAAATTTAGGGGAGTTCTGAACATTCGATTGCGTATAAAAACAATAGGCTTCCAGTCTTCACGGATTGTAATTTTTATACCAAATTTCATTCGAATCGGTCCATTCGTTTGTCAGTTATCGTTTCCACAGACTCACTGACACACACACACACACACCACTTTAAAAATGTTCGATTCGTGATCAGGGATGCTTGAAACGTGCTCTCCTGTCGAAAACTCGAATTCGAATTTTCGACCCCGTCATATAATATTTTCCTTATACATTATTGTATATAAGGAAAGTAAAAATGAAAAGAAATGTTAAATTCTTAAAGTCAACCTGAAATTGCTCTACGGTTAAATGGTGATCATTGTGATGCAAACCGCCTTTGGAATTATTTTCAAACAAGCTGAATCGTCTCTGTAAGACATATTTCAAGACGTGCAAAAAAATATCGACAAGGGATGGCCGTCATATCTGCCTAAATGCAAGGCACCACAGAACCTACAGAACGTCATATTGCTTTAGAGGATGTGTTCCAACAGCATGTATTATTCCAAGGTTACTTTCATTAAGACCAGAAGTTTGTGCACCGTTCACTGCTTCACATACAAGACCCAGATAAAATAAAATTGTTGGGACATATGAACAGCAACTGGTTTCTACTTTAATAGATCCTGGCGTTGTTCATCGGTGAATTTAGATTGATATTTCAGTGGTTCTTGTCGAATATTAACGCCAATCATTAAGAATCACGTAGAACAGCAAAGACTCATAGCAACAGGACTCATTATGACTTTAAAGTCAATCAATGGAAGAATTTTGATCACGAACAACGTCATCACTAACTACCAAACATTACCTTTTTCAAAACTCTTGATAATTAAAATCCTGCTTCCAAAACAGTAATGTGGCCTGGTTTTGCTCTAGATAGAAGACTTCTTCAACACCAAGGCATTAATTGCACCAGAAGTAAGAAAAGCCTACAACGTGTGTGTCTCAATTTTAGAAATCTTTGCGATGATCGACAAATTCGGGTCGTGCACCATTCAGCCGACATCAAATTTATAGAACATCGAACTCAAACTGCTCACGATTACTAGATCAGGCTCATGGTTGTAAAACCCACCAGAAGGAGCGTTCCTAAGCTTGAGATCACGCTCCCGAGCATTACTTTTCTGAAAACCAAGAAAACAATTTTAGAAATACAAGCAGACCGAGCGATTTGGCAAGTAAAGTCCTGCATCAACTTTTCCCTTTCCATCATGATTTCTGGAAACTTCTGAAGAACTCAAATCATTCTTCTTCAAAATTCATCCAGAGAACTCAAATCAGACACATCATCTTTAAAAAGGCGTTTGGACCTGGTTGATTAAGAGCCAAGGAGTAAGAAAACCGCGGGTTGCCCATTACCGAGATCTCGAGCGAACGCCGGAAAGAGCACTTAAACGTGTCATTCATAAAAACACTCCACGTCAGAAGGAAAAAAATTATGTATGGAATCAGGAACTGTAGTGTGTACGAGGAATGGAGACCACTTAGGGGTGAATGTGACTAAGAACTGCTAGAGGTCTGATTCTGCCAGACTGATGCAAAGAATGAAACAAATGCACAGGTTTATTTTTTAGATCCGGTACCTATGTAATATTCGACTCGTGCAGAATCACAATAATTAAAACTCTACTAGCCCTACCCACGCAGAGTATCTGTCTTCTAGGTATCTGTGAAATTTTTAACGATAGAACTCTAAAAATAACGATTTAATTGGCTCTAAATTTTTCATTTCTTTTTTGATTAAGACTTATTTCAATATTTTCTTCAGCCCATGTAAGTCCAGCTTCTTTTCTCATTCAATAGCTTCATCAACAGTTTCATTGGCATTCCATGTCCTTCAACGTGCATTGTAACAAACTACGTCAGTACAATCATTTTGGCTGTATCTATAAAAATAAGCCGTCCCTCATGTTCCAGTAATTGAGGCTCCTAAAATTTACATCAGCACATAGGGAATGATCAGACAAATTGATTCCACCAGGTTTCATTTGTCGGAAAGAACGGCATGAGCGGGGGGGGAGGAGTCAAACACCCCAAGATTCCTCTTTTTGCGTTGACACGTGTTAAAAATATATATAGAAGCGAGGCTGAATATTGGAGTCTTTTTAACTGTCTTATAACACACACACACAATGGTTATTATAATACCTCTTTTTGAATTGTCATGTGTTAAAATTTTTCTTTTTTTTTTTAATTCGGGTTATTGCTTTGGAAACAACAGACTCACGATTTCAACAAGACAAATGGTTGCATGTTTATACCGATGGCTCTTTACTTGACAGGCTGGAGTCTCTTGCACACTGTTTGATTTTTACTTACCTGTTGGAGCTTCTACAACACACTTTGATAGGGAGATTGAAGCAATGTTTGTGGCATTGCAACAACACGCTCTTCGTCCTTCTTCATTCAACAGAGCTGTCATACTCTCGGATTCTAGTTCGGTTCTCCAGGCACTGTCCGGAAACCAAAGAAACAATGGTCCCCGGATTCAAGAGATCAGGGCGCTTTAAAAAGACCTAACGCACAGAATCATTCAGCACAACTATAGATCAAAATGCTGCACAAAAAAGAAATTGAGGCAGAATTTCTGGAGGCATCTAAGGGAAAATCATGGAGTGTCTGTCCTCAGCAGGAACATTTCAGTCATTCCAGAAGCTCCTCGGCGATAAACAGTTGTTAGGTTCATACATCTGACTGGTCATGACTGTCTCTGGGCTCATTTCTATCGAATTGGACTTGCTGCTTCCCCGGATTGTAAGTTATGTAACTTGGGACAGCCTATGTCTGAAAAACATTTAGACGAGTGCTTGCACTAGTGACTTTTAGTTCATCAATAAAGAAATACTGGAGAGCTCGCTGTCTAATGGCCTAGCGTCCAAACGACTGGCATTTGTCAACAATAAACTTTTCTTTTTTATATTATAAACATAGCCACCTTTATCGAAAATATCCGTTCATTTCCCCCTATTTTATTGTTAAAAAGTGGAAACCACGACACACCCACAAAAGATGATATGTATCGCCATCTAGCGGTGACAGTTAAAACAAGATGAAGATTTAAAAGACCGTAGACGATGCGAATTTGATATCTTGACATTTATACATTGCTAAATATAAATTCCAGCTTCGCTCAGGATTATTGTCAAATTAAATCTGATTTGAATTTGCATACAATAAGATGAAACAAAAAAATATTCATTATAGATACCAATATGAAATTTTTAATGAAAACATATTAACATTTTAAATTTATAGTGCTATATACAAAGTATATAAACCACAGCCAATGTTTGCCATGTTTGATTGTGTCAACTAGCAGTGATGGTTCTTTTTTGAACATTTGCTCATAATAGAGTTTAATTTGTGCCGAAATTATACAAGTATATAAACTTTCTATAAAAAGTCAACAACTTCTTACTTATTAAGAACAAGATAGATTTAAAATTTTCACACTTCAACCTAGGTATGTTGACAGTTTCATTTGTGCCAAAATTATACACGTATATGAACTTTCTCTGCAAAGTCTCTGCTTCAATCTTTAATTAATCCATTTTTATCTTCTGCTTTAATCTATTTCTCCCGACGATTGGCTTCTGGGGGATATTAAAAAAAAAAACTTATACAGTATTTCATGCTATTTGATATACAAAAGGGCGCTACGCAATAAACCATTGTAAAAGTTAGATACTACAATTTAAAAATACAAGAAAATCAAAAAATTTGAAAACAAGATCA
The DNA here is from genome assembly GCA_951213105.1 of Amaurobius ferox. Lineage (NCBI taxonomy): Eukaryota > Metazoa > Arthropoda > Arachnida > Araneae > Amaurobiidae > Amaurobius > Amaurobius ferox. The sequence continues at coordinate 131,577,391 of OX578139.1, forward strand.
AAATTAAATAAATATAAAGAAACCTCCAAGGTAAAAGCACGTACTCAAATGAAAAAACAACAACGTTGTTTTAGAATAGATGATAACTAGCACCACCTAGCGGTCATTTTTGAGCTGGGATGATTGTCTATTTTCGCGGAGAAAAGAACAGGAATTTTAGATAAAGGTGGCTATGATTATAAATATAGCATGCCTGTTGCCATTAGACAAATGATAATAACGTGCGTCAATTACCCACACCCGATATTATGTTCTTTGATACTTATAAAGTTAAACAATAAATTGTATCCCAGCAGCGCAAGAATAACACCTGGAGCTATATAATCACAACTACTATGAACATTTACTACTTAGATGAAATTTTCACGGATTAGTTTCCTCGTATGAACCATCGAGAGTTTACCTGTAGAAAGAAGTGAAAATATTCTAGTCCGTTTAGCTTTTCTAAATCTCTTGATGCTCCCGCCAAGCATAGATGCTATACAAGAATGTTTGGGCTTCCTAAAAAATATATTATAAACTAAATTATGTATATTTCTAATATTTGTCAAAACATAACTAGGCTGTCTCTCGTGATTCGAAATTGCGGCGAAGCAGTGTACTGCATATTTAATAACTGAGATGTTCATTTCATAAAAGTAGTAAAAGACTCAAAATACTAAATGTTAAAAAAATAATGCCTATATTATACACGTTACACAAGTACAGTTGTACAGTCTATATTGTACAGTTACACAAGTACAGTTGTACAAGTTATACCAAACAAATAGGAAATTATGTTTGGCACGCGAATTTTTTTGAAATTAATTTTTCTCCACAGACTTAACATTATCTGACCTTTGACTTCAGATGTCTCAGTACAAAGACCAGAATTTAAAATTCGAGCTTGGTTATGGCTTGAAACATGATTAAGTGAAGCATGTACAAAATTTTATTCGAATCGATTGAGTTTTACTATGTAACAAAACTTTCGCACACAATCAAATTTAAGTCGGAGTTAAGGACGCATACTCGAAACTCGCTTCAAACAATTACATAGCTGATAGCTGATATTGCAACCCATAGCTGCTAAAACCCCCAATTTTTTGAACAATTATGTATATTGGTTCTGCACTGGTTCCACATTGACGAAACGATATTTAGCACCTATTCGTTCGTCGCCCCCCCCCCCCGGTCTGGTTTTACATCTATGCTCTATGGTTGTAGATCAAACTCACATTTTGGGAAGGCCATAAAAATATAACTGTGAATACTGAAATCAGAGAAAGTACAATAAATCTCTATTTATTATCTTATTATCTACAGCAATGAAGTATTGTTGCCAACGCAACACTTAAAATAACACTATGTTAGGAAGATACCATTATATTTAGAATTCTTTAAAGATGAAAGTTTAATCCAATCTAAATATAGTAAATCACCGAGAAATGTGAGCAAATTAAGAACACGACACGCTACTAAATGTCACAGACAAACTATAAATAAAAAGGGCATGGCTATTTTTCAGCCCACGTGACATAGCTGTATATCGAATATCGCGTGAAACTTTCCTAATATTTTATGGCAGGGAGATTTTAAAAGGGCTGCTATCTCAAGAGTTCAGACAAAGCTGCATATTTTTCTTGACTCATATAAAGATTTAGACACGTAAAAAAAGACGCTCTTTTTCAATTAATAATGCTTAGGAGTATCAAAAAAAGATACGAGTAGTATTTAAAAAAGATTTTCTGAAATAAATACGGAATATAAAATAAATGTGTTAAAATGCGTATTGCTTTTGATAACTACTATAGAAAATAAGAGATAACAAGCCGCCTTCGGTGACCAGTCTGATTGGTTTTTTCCCAAAAGCTCTGAGATGTCTTCAGTAGGGCCGTTTATCCGCCCGCTACACGGGTAGGTCACAGCTCAGGATTCGGGTTGGGTTGTGGGTCGACAATTTCCTCTGTCATAGCTGCGGGTCGGGTTGCCAGTCGGCAGTTTGTTTTGTATGTGTGGGTGAGGGGTCAGGTCCTTTACCCTGAATTTATCAGGAGCGACTGCTCTCGTTTTACTCATTAAAAGATTCCAGATAAATGCCTGAACTATCATCCAAAAAATATATACCACAATCCTGCTTAACAGACAATGAGAAATAAAGAACAATAACACAATGAAAAAATATTTCAGCTTTCGATGAAACGTGAAAGAAACGCATATATTTAAGAGCTCCGAGACATAATAGCGAGGGAGATGGCAGCTAACATATCACATTCGTCCTTGACATTCACCCTCAACTTTCCTATCGTACACCAGACTCGGTTTTCTTTCGTGGAATGACTCGACCCCTACACAAAATACCGTATCGGAGATTATGCACTTTGCGGCAAATGACCTTTAGAATGAGGTCAGAGCGTTAACATAAAAAGATGAAGCAGAACAGGATCGCTGTGTTTAATGGTTAGGTTCACTTTAAAATTGTGTATACGTGCGTGGCCCTAAAGTTGAAATGTTTCAAAAGACTAATAAAAATTAGAGGGATATTAATGATGATCAATTACGATTTAATTCCTGGAGCGTGAGCTATACTGGACATTCTCAGACATTTATATACCATAAATTGCTGGATCTACTTGTATCGGGATCAGTATCGGAATAATAGTAATAATAATAATAAACATGCACCTTTTCTGATTTTTCGTTTACAAGTTCCTCAGAAGAAAAACTTCTTCAAAGATCTTTTAATTTATTTTCAAGTTGGCAACAGCTTAGTAATGTCGGTTGATATGTGCTAATTTAATATTAGTTACTGTCATAGCGTAGTTCAATATCATTTCCCCCCCCGCAGCCTTTACTACATATATTATTTCGGGAATTATAATTTCTTCATATAGCTATAAAAATGTTCGCTGTAAAATTCTTAATTCCGAGTTCTAATTTCTATGAATCACGAAAAGTTCTATTTGTTCTAGTTATTTTATAGTACAGTGTTTCTGCACATAAACTTTCAGAGCTGTACTGGATTCGTCTTATTGCTTCCACACCTCGCAGACATACACACACAGACAGTTCCAAGAGTATTCGAGAGGATTCGAAGCATTATATATTCGAAGCAAATATAAGAAATGGCACAAACTAAAATAAAAAAAAGATCTAACTTGAGTTTGCTCTCAATTTATTTATAGAAACAGTTAAAAACCTTCATCATATTACAGATTCCAATACGTTTAAAAATTAAACTTACATGTCATACTACTGGATTTAAGTTGAAATCCTCATCAACCAGCAACATACGTGGGGTCCATGGTCTTGCCAAGGTCAAGGTCTACGTTTTCTTGATAGTCTGTGGGAAGAAATTGAATAGAAAATCAGAATTAAGACAAACAATAAAAAATTACATAAATTATTTAAAAAAAATATCGAAATATCTGACAACTTTCTGTGTTGGAACACAAGTCAAATATTTCAATAACGGAATAATTGATGCTTCTCAGCGGACAATTCCTCAATTAGTTGCTACACATACTCATATGCATTCTAATGAATTAGCCAGAAAATATTTTGATTATAGAAGAGTAACATTATTTAATGTTTGACAGATCGAACCGAGTTAGATGTCTGATTCTATTACTAATCAGTACATAATTACTAATCAATATCTATTACTAGTCAGTAATAGAATTAATTTCTAGTTCTGTTCTTTCGATTAATGTATTCTGCTCTCTCCTTGAATTGTTCCTATTAGAATAACAGATCAAAAATCCTTCTGATTGCCCATGATATTGTTGATGTCCAACAATAAAACGCAAAAGAATTAAATTCTTAATACGGTAATATAAAAAATCATTTTTACTTTCTCAATACCATAGAAGTAACTGAAGGAGTTAAACAACTTCTTTGTGGGAAAATGCTAAATTCATTTAAGACAATATTTCAGATGGCGCTGTGGTAAATAAGTCCCACTGCATTGAATTTATTTCTGAAGCAAAAGGTTCATATTAAATTAAATAATTAATCTTGCAGAAAAAAAAATTATCAATCGAATTCAAATTGGATCTTAAACAAAATAGAAACAAAAAATAAACAAAATATACGTATTCAAATTTATTTAACCTTTCAGTTTATTTTTGTCTCCATATATTCTGTACACCCTGTTCTACAACGGGGGCAGTGAGTAACTCTGTGTGAGTAACTTTGTTACTCTCTGTAATAGTGAGTAATTTTGAAATAGTGAATAACTGTTACTCGTTATAGATTGATGTGAAACATCAATTCTTTCGCATATTTCGAATGGGAAAAAATTAATCTTAAGTTGTGTATGACGATGGTACAAAGTACCTAGGAAAAGATTTCGATATTTTTTGGTCTTTTGAATTTTTTTTATAGCTTTTTGAAGTTATACAGCTTTGATACATCAATAGAATGCAGTTTATTTCCTCCGAATCGAATCACCACAAACAACGAATTTATTGACGATGAAACGTTTGCAGCCACTCGTCGGAAGGGCGTGAGATCGGTGTAAGCAAGAGGCGAATGCTGGTGCATAAGCGCAGATGTCGCAGATCTAAAATGTAACTTTTTTACATTTTTCGACTAGAATTGTTTTATAATATAATTTAAAGGGTATATATAATCAGAAGAAAAATTAAGTATTGGATTCCGTATAGTGTTCGACAGATACTTTTACTCGTATCATGTCAACAAACCAACTGAACGATAAAGACCTTCTGTAAAAAGTTCTAGATAAAGCGTGATCAGGGCTGTAGTGGAGGGTATACGACGGTTTACGACGTATACCCTCTGGTTTTTCCAGCAAATTGATTAATTGTTAATTGATTAATTCTACTTGGAACTTTAATTTTAAAATAACCAAAACTACATGGACTAAAGACTACGCCTTCCTGTTGCATCCAATAAAAACAGATGGGACGTCACTAACACTAGCGCCACCTATATAATTCTCAATGCAGGTATTTCAAGCTCGCGGGATACAGTTAAGCCTAGGGTATTTTCAAGCTTTTGATCCACAGCAATTTTATCTCCTTCTCTCCCGCTCCATGCTCAATATTATTGTGTAAAAATAATATTGTTTTGCAGAAATTTTTCAAATTCAAGATTTTAAAGAAAGAACATTTTTAAAATATCTTGAACACATTTCGAAAATTGCCTGAAATACGTTCGTATGCGCATGATTCAGCTAGCAGGCAAGGAAAACGAAACGTCAATGCAATTGCTTCCCAAATAAAAAATACGTGCTCCTTAATAATAACGGCTGACAATCTACCAATCCCCGTGAGTATCCTTTTTAAGAAGTTTCATTGTATATATTTTTCCTCGGGCAAAGAAATAAAAAATTGAAGGGTGTAATTACTTCAAATGTCATTCAACTTATCGCACGCCACCTCTTGGGAATTAAAAGCAGTTTATACGGAAATAATAAATCAAAGAACTAAAAGGTCAATGTTTCTTATGAAGGCATATTTTATATTTTTTGAAGTGAGTTTTGCTACTACAAACTGATGAATGTAATTTTTTTGCTTTGTCAGAAAGAAAGTGGTACATATTAGTATTATTATTTTCTCTTTATTTTGTTATGAACGTAAACCAAGGCAAAACACTATTTAGATTTAATCTCAAAAGAATTTTGGAATTATTATTTCAAATGCCTTTAAAGACTGTTCTCAAACGAACCAATGTGCCAATTAAAATTACGAAAAATATGCTTCGGAGAATTGAAATTGTAGCACCTGCAATTTTTCTAGCTGCTATTGCAAGTATCTGCTGTTCCGTGTTAATGACGGCGAGCGCAAAACCCGTTCCCGGATGCTGTTATCTGCAATGGAAGCGCGATCTAAAATAAATGTATTTGGAATGCACAACATGAGTATAAGAAAAGTATCGGAATGCCAGTTTAAAAATGAGAAATTGGGTTTTCGATGCGTTAACATGTTTTCAGCATCACATAGTGCGAAACAGTCGTAACTGATTGGCATTCCTAAAAGTGTTTCCCTTGGTTCCATCACAATCGGGATAAAAAAATGGGACAAGTTCTAATAAAGAATAATGTTTTTATGATGACCCAATTGATTTGATTAAAAAAAAATTACAAATAAAGCTTTGCTTTTTTGAGATAGAAACTTATTAAAAGTTGGAAACAAAATTTTCGACTACCTACTGTTAATTTATCTCGGGAGATTTTCAGCTATGTCTCTGTGAAACATTTACCTATTGAAAACATTTTTCACTTTTAAATGTGTAGCTTGATGACTCAAAAGTAATAAGCATCTTTTAATTCATATTTCCAATTAGCCAAAAAAAAATTCTTTTAATGTATCGTTAAAAAAACTAAACTATAACCAACCTCACAAAAGAAATTCCTTCGAGTTTGAAATCTAAATTTTTGAGTAACAAATTTTGTAATAACTTAAGAAAAAAAAATGTCATTACAAAATTCATAAGTAGGACTTTTTCAAAAGTGTTCTAAATGTGTTCAGGAGCTCCTTTTTTATTAAATCTCGAACTTGAAAAATTGGAGAAAACAAAAATACTTTCCAGATACAACATTAAGCAAAAGTAAAAAAATTGACAGGAACCCCTTACAGCTTGCAGTACATTATATAACACAGCATTTTCCCCCTCTCGACTGAAAAAAATCTATCTAACTTCACGGCATTCTGGAACAACAAAAAAAAAAAAAATGAAAAATGTTCTCCATCATTTTAATCGTCCTCCATTTTTAATACTAGACGAGGTTCACCGCAAAAATTCCATCTTCTTCCGAAGAATGAATTCGGCCTGTGTTATTAAAAACTTCATTTCATCGACCGTTGGCCAGGAAGCTGGACCCCGTGAAAAGAATAATGGACCGCATTCGGGAAGGAAGGCGATCATTTGGCCACACACAATAGGGGGGGTGTTCATATATTGCGAGGCACGATTTTATTTACGCCATTTTTCAAATTCTATGAGTTAAACTTCTTTGGAACAAACACATCCGAGTCCGGAAATTTTTTATTCAAATAGACATGTATGAAAAAATAAATAAATAAAATAATTAGTTTTAAGATTTTGAGAATTAAGAGCACTAAACTGTTTTGGATAGATTATCTTCATATCGGTGAAGATTATTTTCACTTTTGCATACTAACGTCTAAACATATACCGAATGTATGGCCTTATCAGTTTGCAGCAGTTATTCATTCGCAGTTTCAACTTTTAAGACGATGAAGGAATTTATAAATAGGGAAAAAGCCGATATGCATTTCATCTATCGCTTTTCTTTTTGAGGGGATATCTCAAGAGTCACGGCTATAACACTCCCCTTGAATCTGAAGAGGAACTCGTAACCAGAATTTTGGCCGCTGCTGCCGAAGTGCGCAACATGTCTGGTCTGTTCGAGTGAGTTCGCCAATCCCTCCATCGCCGGTGTGAGACGTGCATTCAAGTTGGCGATCGCTCTTTTGAGTCATTACTGCAATCATTGTTTATTAAATGTCATTTTATAACTTTTAACTCATTCTTGTGTTTTCGCCTCACCTCGTGTGTTTTCTTTTCTCCATTAAGCGTCCACTGGCGCCTTTACATTTCATTTCCGACCCGGTAAAAAATGATGAAAAATGCTTGGTTTGGTGTGTACTTCCACCTCGTAAAGTTTGGCCCATCTTTTTTTAATCACCCTGTATAGTCAATATGTATACTCATTTAAAGTGGTAATTTTGCTCATCGTTTAAAAGAAAAACATCAAAATGTAAAAAAGTGGTCCATTGTACACCCAGTTTCGCCTATGCTTGGGGTTTCTGTGGAGGGAAAAGGAGCGTTACGAAAATGTAAACAATTTGGGCACTTATACCCTTGAACTGAAAAGATAAAAATGTAAATAATGTTTCTTGTTTTCTAGGAAATACGATCCAGATGATATATATATATTAGAAAGATGTAATAATAAAAATAATTAATTCAAGTAATCGTATATATATCTATATATATAAAGAAGAAATGTATGTATGATCATCATCAAAAGAACGGCTCAACCGAATATGATGAAATTTGATAGGTAGTCTTGAAATAGCCCCACTTAAAATTTAGTCCATGTTTCGAGTTTTTATCACAAAGGGTTGTCGCGATATTAGTGAAAAACGACACTTTCGTTCGTCTCATCAACACGGGAAAACGGCTGAACCGAATTGAATGAAATTTGGTGAGTAGCTTTCAAATAGGCCCCCGTAAATTTAGTCCAAGTTTCGAGTTTCTAAAACCAGGGGTTGTCGAGATATTGATGGAATACGAAACTTTTTCCTAGGAGTTTTACTCTCTAACTCCATTATTCCCAACGAAAAAGGTTGGAAATAGTTGATTTTAACGTCAAAGTCAATTAAATCTCCGAGTTTTGTGGGAGTTTATTGAACGTATTAGTCACTTTTGAAACTCGCAGGTTTGAAATATGAATTTAAATGAAAACTATCACCATGGTTTATTTCTCACAGGCTTACTCAACAACGAAAAGTATTAAGAAATCAGAAGAAAGATCAATCATGCATAAAGCATTGATTATGAAACACTTTTCAACTTTAATTTTTTTTAAACATCTCTGACATGCGATACATTCAGATGTAATATATCACAATACTACAATAATTAATTATATTTGAAAATTTAAAACTCGAAAAACACGAACTTGATTCAAATGACGTCATCGAAATATAAATCGTCTGGCTCTCTATGTAAAAGCAGTAAATATTTCATTCACACATTTTTATTTCATTCATCACAGTACTACAATAATTTATTCTACTTAAAAACTTAAAACCATGGAGGAAAAAAGTAATTTAACTCTATGCATAAAACTTCATCGAAGAAGTCTGCCATTAAATCGTATGCTTCTCAATATAAAATCAATGAATATTTCATTCATATCATCTATATTGCAGACTCCTGAGCCAAAAAGTTAAGTTTGCGTTAAAGAAATTCAGCAATTCTTATACAACTCATCTTACAGCCTAATCAGTTTACATTCTCCATAAGTAAAAATTAGGCTTCGTTGTAGAAATAATCAAAGTTTGATGATCATTTAAACTCAAATATATTGTAATTGTGTTGTTTCAGAATACAGATGCACAGAAATTAAGCAAAAGAGGTTTTAGGACGGATAAAACAATAAATTTAAATTAAAAAGAACTTTAAAAATCACAATTTTGACACAATATGGATGGTATTCATCATTTAAACTCAAATATATTGTAATTGTGCTATTTCAGAATACAGATGCACAGAAATTAAGCAAAAATAAAGTGGTTTTAGGACGGATACGACGCTAAATATTAATCTATATAAATAAAAATGAAAATCTGTCTGTCTGTCTGTCTGTTTGTCACACCATCACGGGAGAACGGCTGAACCGAATTTGATGAAATTTTGTGGGTAGCCCAGAAATAGCCCCACTTACAATTATATCCGTGTTTTGAGTTTCTACGACCAGTGGTTCTCGAGATATTAATAAAAAACAAAATTTTCGTTTGTCTCATCATCACGGAAAAACGGCTGAACCGAATTTAATGAAATTTGGTGAATAGCCTTAAAATATCCCCCCACAAATTTTGTCCAAGTTTCGAGTTTCTAAGACCTGGGGTTGTCGAGATATTAATGAAAAACGGAACTTTTTCCTAGGAGTTCTACCCCCTAACTCCGTGGTTTATCCAAACGAAAAGCTTGAAAATCGTTTGAAAGTGAATTAAAATTTAATCTCTGAGTTTGATGGGAGATTTTTTGCGTTAATTAGTCACTTTCTGAAAACATGAATTGTTTGAAACATGATTTAAAGGGGAAATCTATCTCCATGGTTCATGGTTTATTTAAAACAAGCTTTTACGGAACAATGAGAAGTATAGAGAAATCAAAATCGTTATTTAATTTCGCAGTTTATATTATAAGACATGACATATTTAACATGTTATAAGATTCTATCTTATATCATGTTACTCAGAAACGCAATTAAATTAAATCTGTCTGTTAATTTTAATAATTATTTTTTCGATTTGAATAATAAATAAATGGATATAAAAATATATTTTAGAAAAGAACGATTTGATTTTTCTTATAGCATTTTTGACTGGATAATATCAATTACGGTCTACAGGTTTAAAAATTATTATTATTTATATTTTCGGGGATTATTGATTCAAGGATTATTGATATTTTCAAATTATTATGCAATTATTTTATTATAACAAAAATTGTTTAAACTCATATATTGTATGTTGTACGAATCTTCTACAAATACGCGTGTATATCTTTTAATCTACGAGAATATAAGTAGTACAGGTATATTGACATATGTTTTGATATATATTGGCATATATTGGAATCAATTACGACCTTCTGGTATAAAGAGTACGGATATTATTGATGTTTTCAATTTATTACGTCATCTCTTTTATTTTGGCAAATATTTTTGAGACGCATATTGTAATACGGGTAATCTTCTACTAACACATTGGCATATTTTCTGATCTGCGACAATATAATTAGTACGGGGTTGCATATATTCATTCAATTCCTATTTTTTCTTCTGTAAATTTGCTTACAAAAGGGGGCAGGATGTTTTATTCTTCAGATCTGATCGTGAAGATAATTTTGCATAGTGAGAACATATATTCTTAAACTTCTCTTTAGGAGCAATAAATTTAATATTTTAACAGAATTTGCACATGATTGCGAACTATAAGTTTCTTTAAATTATACACTCCGTACGAATAACGGGTGTGCTGTTAGTGGTTAATAAATTTTAACATTTTAGGAGGATATATCATGTTGCTCGGCATCGCAATTAAATTAAATGTGTTTGTTAATGTTTTTATTATTTTTTTCGATTTAAATAATAAATAAATGGATAAATGGATATAAAAGTATATCTTATGAATGGACGGTTTGATTTTTCTTTTAATTATATTAATTGCTGACTGCGTACATCAATTTCATTTATTTTGGCAAAGAGTTTTCAAGCTTATATCGTATTTAGCTACTAAACTCATATATTGTGTTTAGCCAATAAATTCATATAGCCGATTGTTGAAACAGAAAAAGAGTAGAGCGGGTATATCTTCTAATACAATTGTAGTGTTTTCATTTAGTATATTGAAACGGGATAAGAATGTTTCATTCAGATCTGCAAATTCAAAGCTACGAATTTGGAGGGATATCGCTAATTTGACAACTTTTCTTAAACTTTGCCAAATTGACGGAAATGTCGCCAAATTGATATAAACGACACACAAACAGCTGCCATAAACCTTCGGGTTGGTCGTGTGGCTTGGGTCTTCTACATATCAATGAATTTTTTTTTTGTTTTGTTAGAAGAGAGTACTGAAATGATGTTTGGTTAGCATTTATCTGTCAGACCAACCATCCTACTTAGTAATACATTTAGCGAATTTTTAAAATGTCACCAAATTGATAAAAATGTTTTCAAATCTATAAAAATATCTTGAAATTGATAAAATTGCGCTACATAAATGATATTAATTGTTTTTTGTTAGGGGATAGTATTCTGATGATATTTCGTCAATTTGTCGCAAAGTGGAACTGTCAGTTCTACAGTCCCACTTGGCGATAAATTTGGCGATTTTTTAAAATGTCGCTAATTTGACGAAACTGTCGCCAAATGTTCCATAGAAATATAACTATTTAGACGCTATTTTTTCTACCAATTTATTTGAAGCAAATGATATCATGTCGCTTAGCAACGGATTTAAATCCAATGTGTTTATGCGGCAGACGATTTTTATTAAATCCTTTCCGATTTGAATAATGAAGATATGTATATAAAATAAATTTCATTGCCATTTCATTTTGGACTGGATAATATCAATTATACTCTTCAGGTTTAAACATTATTATTATTGATATTTTCCGGAATTATTGATTCAGGGATTATTGATATTTTTAAGTTATTACGCCATTGTTTTATTGCGGCAAAAATTGCTGACACACGCATATTGTACGTTGTACGAGTAATCTTCTAGGAATGCACGGGTATATCTTCTAACCTACGAGAATATAAGTAGTACAGGTATATTGGCATATATATTGGAATCAAGTACAGTCTTCTGGTATGAAGATTAAGGGGATTAATTATATATTCAATTTATTACGTCGTCTGTTGTATTTAACCAAAAAAACATTTGTGACTCATATTGCAAAACGGGTAATCTTCTACTAATAATCGGACATTATAAGTAGTACGTGTATATCCCATATAATCTTCCCATATAATTTTAGCACTTTAATTTTGACATATATTGGAATAAATGACTGTCTTCAGATTTAAAGATTACGGGTTTATTGGTATTTTCAATTTATACATGTAATCTACTAATACAGGTTATATTTTCTAATATTCGCGTATATAATTAGTACGGGTCCCATACAATTTTAACGCTTTTATTTTGCATATATTGATTCAATTCCATATTTTTTTTTTATATTTGCTTACATAAGGGGTCCAAGATGTTTCATTCTTCAGATATGTCCATGAAGATAATTTTATATAGCGAGAACAGAGATTCTTAAACTTCTTTTTAGGAGCATTATATTAAATATTTTAACAGAATATTTTGATTAAACATGTCATTTAGTATACTATAAGAATTTGGGCATGATGATTCAATATAATGATCATATAATGATTCAATACCTTTTTTTTGTAAATTTGCTTACAAAAGGGGGCAGGATGTTTTATTCTTCAGATCTGATCGTGAAGATAATTTTGCATAGTGAGAACAGATATTCTTAAACTTCTCATTATGAGCAATAAATTTAATATTTTAACATAATTTGCACATGATTGCGAATTATAAGTTTCTTTATATTATATACTCCGTACGAAGAACGGGTATGCTGCTAGTTAAAAATAATTTTAAAAATCACGATTTCAACACAAGATGGATGCCATATTTTATTTTGAAGTGGGTCACGTGATCTCTTCATATGAAGGATTTAATTATTATTTTAATTGTTATTTAAAAAAACTACTGAATATATTTTGCTGAACATTTTTCCATATATTTTATGGGTTAATTTGAATATTTTCTAAAACTTTCGAAGCAATTTGTGAATTTTAAATTCGCTTAAAAATGCTTGAAAAATTAGGTCCCAAATAGGGTTCAATGTATTTCATTTTTTCAACCAGGGTTCAATCCAAAACTAATTGGGTGATATTATTCATTTATATTCCCATAGGTCCCACAGGCCGTCTGAACAACATACTAAAATTTCATTTTGAAACAGTCATTTTTACTGCAGTTATCGTGCTAACGGACAGACAGACAGACAGACACAGACAGAATGAACAAAGTCATAAACTCTTTTCAACTATGTTGTAAAGTGTTAAAAATGGTTATTTAATTATCAGCATTTTATGAGGAAAATTCTTTCTTATGCAGCTATGACTTATATAATAATGCAATAATTTTTTTTCTTACATAATACAATGAATTTACAACTTTCACAGTGAAAAAACAATGTATAAGATTCACGGCCCTACATGCTCCTGAGTAATTTTTATCACAGTTTCGCATGGTAAATCCCGAGCAATGCCGGGTAATCGCTGCTAGTATATATATATATATATAAATAATTTCAATATTTTAATATTTTTGAATATTTTTTTCCGAAAGAACATTTAAAAGTATCTGCCATCACTTTTTTTTTTTTAATTTCACTCGAAATATAATCGAAACTATAAAAGACAGAAATAGTAAACAATAAAATTATGTACAAGGAAATTTAGTATCAAAACCTATATTTATTTTTAAAAAAAGTTCTCATAGTTTTCGATTAATCGTCTTCTCAATTTGAAGAAGATTGAAAGCGTCTTGTTTTTCAAGTTTAATATTTAATATCTCACAATTTAAAAGTGCTAGGCTGAAAAATAAGCAATAATTTGTAGCTCTCTGAAAGTCCTACAAGTGTATATAATCGGATTTTGGATCAAGATTTGGATTATTTTTTTTACAGGGGGGGGGGGGATAAACTTAAAAAGAAAAAGTATCTGTCCGAACGAATTATTTTTTCATTTATCTCTTACTTTCACTATTTCACTAAATACTTAGTAAACGACAAAATTATGCATGAGGAAATTTAGTTTATGCCAAAATCTAATCAGCACAAGGATAACCCGCAGTTGACTTATCTACCAAATTTTGTAAAATTGTGTCAATGAGTTTTCAACTAGAGTGGATACATACGATTTTTACGGCCCATTTCGTAAAAAAGGGCAGGTACCCTACCCTTTTCCTCAATCCTACCAAAATGTAATTAGCACTAGGGTAACCCACAAGTGACTTAGCTACCCAATTTTATGAAATTTGTTTAATTAGTTTTTGAGTTAGAGTGGACACATAGACGTCACGTTAAAAATAGTTTTTTCGTGTTCTATGGTGCTCAAAACTTGCAGATCTGTTACAAACTCGAGTTACGATTTTCGAAACAATTCCAATATTTTCTTTATACATTACCAGATACTGCAGGAAAAGTAAAAAGTTTAAACTTCTGTTGATTTTATCGATATTTTCGCTTTATGCTTTCCCTGCAATACATGGTAATGTACAGGGAAAGTATTGGAATCGTGTAGAAAATCGCAACTCGAATTTTCGACGAATTTACACGTTAAGAGCACTCTAGAACCCGAAAAAACTATTTTTAGCGTGACGTCTGTGCAATGTATGCATTCACTGTAGCTGAAAAATCAATGGATCAAATGTCACAAAATTGGGCAGATGTGTCACTTGTGGGTGACGCTGGTGCTAATTAAATTTGGGTATGATTTCGAAAAAACAAAACCTGCCTTTTTTAGCGAAATAGTCCCAAAAATCGTATATATCCACTCCAGCTGAAAAACTAATTGACCAAATTTCACAAAATTTGGTAAATATATCACGTGTATGTTACCCAGGCGCTGATTACATTTTAGTACCATTTAGGAAAAAAAGAAACCTGCCATTTTTGCGAAATGGCTTGCAAAAATAGTCAAAACTTAAAATAAAAGACTACGTAGACTGAACTGTATCAATTAAATGCTTGTTTTATACGTCTAGTCCCTAAATTAAGCCCAATCGCTATATGAAAACGAAACTTGAATTAAAACCGTGAATTCTGTGTAATTTTAAATAACAAACCAAGTTTTTTTTTTGCAAATAAACTCAATTTAATGAATTGTGAAAAAAAGAAAGAGAAAATGAATTTATGTCTGCACGGAAAGTCATGTGCTGCTCACTATCAAATTGCTTTGTGCAATTAAACTCAATTTAATAAACTGTGAAAGAAAGAAAGAAAGAGAAAATGAATTTATATCAGTAGGGAAAGTCATGTGCTGCTCACTATCAAGTTGTTTTGTGCAATTAAACTCAATTTAATGAATTGTGAAAAAAAGAAAGAGAAAATGAAATTATGTCTGCACGGAAAGTCATGTGCTGCTCACTATCAAGTTGTTTTGTGCAATTAAACTCAATTTAATGAATTGTGAAAAAAAGAAAGAGAAAATGAATTTATGTCTGCACGGAAAGTCATGTGCTGCTCACTATCAAATTGCTTTGTGCAATTAAACTCAATTTAATAAACTGTGAAAGAAAGAAAGAAAGAGAAAATGAATTTATATCAGTAGGGAAAGTCATGTGCTGCTCACTATCAAGTTGTTTTGTGCAATTAAACTCAATTTAATGAATTGTGAAAAAAAGAAAGAGAAAATGAAATTATGTCTGCACGGAAAGTCATGTGCTGCTCACTATCAAGTTGTTTTGTGCAATTAAACTCAATTTAATGAATTGTGAAAAAAAGAAAGAGAAAATGAATTTATGTCTGCACGGAAAGTCATGTGCTGCTCACTATCAAATTGCTTTGTGCAATTAAACTCAATTTAATGAATTGTGAAAAAAAGAAAGAGAAAATGAAATTATGTCTGCACGGAAAGTCATGTGCTGCTCACTATCAAGTTGTTTTGTGCAATTAAACTCAATTTAATGAATTGTGAAAAAAAGAAAGAGAAAATGAATTTATGTCTGCACGGAAAGTCATGTGCTGCTCACTATCAAATTGCTTTGTGCAATTAAACTCAATTTAATAAACTGTGAAAGAAAGAAAGAAAGAGAAAATGAATTTATATCAGTAGGGAAAGTCATGTGCTGCTCACTATCAAGTTGTTTTGTGCAATTAAACTCAATTTAATGAATTGTGAAAAAAAGAAAAAGAAAATGAAATTATGTCTGCACGGAAAGTCATGTGCTGCTCACTATCAAGTTGTTTTGTGCAATTAAACTCAATTTAATGAATTGTGAAAAAAAGAAAGAGAAAATGAATTTATGTCTGCACGGAAAGTCATGTGCTGCTCACTATCAAATTGCTTTGTGCAATTAAACTCAATTTAATAAACTGTGAAAGAAAGAAAGAAAGAGAAAATGAATTTATATCAGTAGGGAAAGTCATGTGCTGCTCACTATCAAGTTGTTTTGTGCAATTAAACTCAATTTAATGAATTGTGAAAAAAAGAAAGAGAAAATGAAATTATGTCTGCACGGAAAGTCATGTGCTGCTCACTATCAAATTGCTTTGTGCAATTAAACTCAATTTAATAAACTGTGAAAGAAAGAAAGAAAGAGAAAATGAATTTATATCAGTAGGGAAAGTCATGTGCTGCTCACTATCAAGTTGTTTTGTGCAAATAAACTCAATTTAATGAATTGTGAAAAAAAGAAAGAGAAAATGAATTTATGTCTGCACGGAAAGTCATGTGCTGCTCACTATCAAATTGCTTTGTGCAATTAAACTCAATTTAATAAACTGTGAAAGAAAGAAAGAAAGAGAAAATGAATTTATATCAGTAGGGAAAGTCATGTGCTGCTCACTATCAAGTTGTTTTGTGCAATTAAACTCAATTTAATGAATTGTGAAAAAAAGAAAGAGAAAATGAAATTATGTCTGCACGGAAAGTCATGTGCTGCTCACTATCAAATTGCTTTGTGCAATTAAACTCAATTTAATAAACTGTGAAAGAAAGAAAGAAAGAGAAAATGAATTTATATCAGTAGGGAAAGTCATGTGCTGCTCACTATCAAGTTGTTTTGTGCAAATAAACTCAATTTAATGAATTGTGAAAAAAAGAAAGAGAAAATGAATTTATGTCTGCACGGAAAGTCATGTGCTGCTCACTATCAAATTGCTTTGTGCAATTAAACTCAATTTAATAAACTGTGAAAGAAAGAAAGAAAGAGAAAATGAATTTATATCAGTAGGGAAAGTCATGTGCTGCTCACTATCAAGTTGTTTTGTGCAATTAAACTCAATTTAATGAATTGTGAAAAAAAGAAAGAGAAAATGAAATTATGTCTGCACGGAAAGTCATGTGCTGCTCACTATCAAGTTGTTTTGTGCAATTAAACTCAATTTAATGAATTGTGAAAAAAAGAAAGAGAAAATGAATTTATGTCTGCACGGAAAGTCATGTGCTGCTCACTATCAAATTGCTTTGTGCAATTAAACTCAATTTAATAAACTGTGAAAGAAAGAAAGAAAGAGAAAATGAATTTATATCAGTAGGGAAAGTCATGTGCTGCTCACTATCAAGTTGTTTTGTGCAATTAAACTCAATTTAATGAATTGTGAAAAAAAGAAAGAGAAAATGAATTTATGTCTGCACGGAAAGTCATGTGCTGCTCACTATCAAATTGCTTTGTGCAATTAAACTCAATTTAATAAACTGTGAAAGAAAGAAAGAAAGAGAAAATGAATTTATATCAGTAGGGAAAGTCATGTGCTGCTCACTATCAAGTTGTTTTGTGCAATTAAACTCAATTTAATGAATTGTGAAAAAAAGAAAGAGAAAATGAAATTATGTCTGCACGGAAAGTCATGTGCTGCTCACTATCAAGTCGTTTTGTGCAATTAAACTCAATTTAATGAATTGTGAAAAAAAGAAAGAGAAAATGAAATTATGTCTGCACGGAAAGTCATGTGCTGCTCACTATCAAGTTGTTTTGTGCAATTAAACTCAATTTAATGAATTGTGAAAAAAAGAAAGAGAAAATGAAATTATGTCTGCACGGAAAGTCATGTGCTGCTAACTATCAAGTTGTTTTGTGCAATTAAACTCAATTTAATGAATTGTAAAAAAAAGAAAGAGAAAATGAATTTATGTCTGCACGGAAAGTCATGTGCTGCTCACTATCAAGTTGTTTTGTGCAATTAAACTCAATTTAATGAACTGTGAAAGAAAGAAAGAGAAAATGAACACAGTTTATATCTGCAGGGAAAGTCATGTGCTGCTCACTATCAAGTTGTTTTGTGCAATTAAACTCAATTTAATGAACTGTGAAAGAAAGAAAAAATGAATTTATATCTGCACGGAAAGTCATGTGCTGCTCACTATCAAGTTGTTTTGTGCAATTAAACTCAATTTAATGAACTGTGAAAGAAAGAAAGAGAAAATGAATTTATGCTGCTCACTATCAAGTTGTTTTGTGCAATTAAACTCAATTTAATGAACTGTGAAAGAAAGAAAGAAAAAATGAATTTATATCTGCAGGGAAAGTCATGTGCTACTCACTATCAAGTTGTTTTGTGCAATTAAACTCAATTTAATGAATTGTGAAAGAAAGAGAAAATGAATCTATATCTGTAAGGAAAGTCATGCGCTGCCCACATCCGAGTTTTAAGAGTAAACTGACCCTATAGAAAACGTAATATTTAGGGGGGGGGGGATTGAAAGCAAGAAACACCGACCTCTGTTGCATGAAAGGTAAGGTTACAGTTAATTTTACTCAGTTACTACCCGACCCTGATTATGAATCTGGGGTACGATCGTAATCCCCTTTTTATTTCCCCCCTCCTCTCAATCTGCAGCACAAAATTCTATGAAGAGGCGAAATAACTCTCTTTTCACGGAGAGCGATGACTAAGCACCGTTCCATTCATTCAATGAGTCCGGGTTTAATCAAGCATCAGCAGGAAATGGGTCCTTGCCGGATTTTAGGAGAGCGTGCTCTCGTAGTAAATCTCAGTGTTACTGATGGCCAGTGGCAGAAAAAAGATGCAATGTGCCAAAACTGAAATATGATTGGCGCTTCGAATCCCAGTATAAATATCTGGAGTGCGAGCCTCCACTGGAGTTTCTCATACATTCATATTCCATAGAGTTGAGTCCTACTTGTGTCACAATCATTATCAAAGAAAAAAAAATGCTGCTAATACATGAATTTATATTATCTATTTTTACACCATCAATTTCCACAATTCAATTCACATAATGCAATACTTAAACTATATACTACCGTCATTGTTCCAAATTATTGTTTTCCATAGGAAATATATTTGTAAATCTAAAAATTCGAACAATTCGAGTTCTGATAATGAAAATTCCTTTACTTTTTTACATAATGTATCTCCATGGCTGTATTTTCGCGAATTCACTGAACTATAATAATATTAGTGCCTGAGGACAGATGTGATTAGTGCCTGAGGTCAGGTGGGCAGGAGTGAGGTCCCATTAAAAGGGCCATTAAGAGGATTTCCTGCCTGAAAGAAATTATATTTAAGGATGATCTATACTGTTGTGACACGTCACAACACTTTATTTTATTATTTCAAATTAACATTTTTTTTTATAAATCATTAAATATTTTATTTTTACTTTATTATTATTCCAAATTATTCTATTCAAAATTGCTTTTATTTTATATACCCATTAATAGACCAATTGACTCTTTTATTAACTTTAATTATAACGTGCTGCTATCAGTTCATGTTTTTATTTGTACAGTGTACGTCCCTTTTAAATATGACTGCATACGCGCACACTATTTCAATTGGTAGGCGAGACACGGAAACTTGTTTTCTGCTGTCTCACTTTGATCTCCCTGTTCAGCGAGAGTTTATTTTTCCTGGTATGGCAACGGTGTGTGTGGCTTCAGCCAATCACAGCGTGACAGGTTAGGCGGGAAATTGACTCGGGTGTGAAATGCTGATGCTCGATCTCTTCTCTCGAAAATTGGTGTAGCGTGAAGGTGATATTTGGGGTCCCCTTCTGGGGACCTTGACCTTATTCTGGGGTGCCTCGTGCTTATTTTTGCACCATTTTGTTCTTTATGTGAAGTATTGTAAAATGAAATATACTGTAAAAATGAAATCTATCTGATTACGTACCATAAGAAAATCAACGTATCTGTTTTGTGTTACGATTTATGAATTAAGTATGAATTATTTGAATTCTTATTTCCTGAGAAAGATATATATATATTGCAAACTGTAAATACAAAAATCTGCAATTGTAAAATTGATTGATGACCCTTTCATTAAATTTATTTGAGTCAAGTTAAAAAATGTTATTTATTTCTTGGTTCGACAGCGGCATTTGCCACTATGGATAATTTTCTGTGGATTTCAACCTTTTTGCCAATTACTATGCATTTCTTATCTCAATGCAAGGAAAGTCATGTTTGTTACTGTGCATCTATGGATTTGATTTTTGTCAATATACTGTGCAGTTCTGGTCTTATATTCTTCTGAAAGAATTGTTATGTTGGACATAAATTAGACCTAATTATTATCACCATCTTTCATCTGCCTTTTGTGGATTATTCAAAAAAAGATTTGCTCGCAGAAAAAATAAAATAACCTAACAAGTCATCATGATGATTGAAATATTAGTCATTTTTTTTTATTTTCTGGCAAGGAATGATGTTAAGACAGCAAAGTGCATATTGGTATCTCTGTGTGAAGTTTCATTCTACATATTAGAACCGTGTCCTGCTATAATTTCCATTTTTCTTTCCGCACGGTGTGTTTGAAACTTTATAGTGAAGCAGAAAAGGGGCTATAGATGTAGCCATTATCATTATGGAATCATGTGACTTTACACATTCTGCTTGATGAATATATATACATAAAAAAGAAAATCGATTTGGTTAAATTAACTTTGACTTTAAATGCATATATTATTTTATTTGAATGACTGAATAATTAGTGGTAACTAATAGTCGCAAGGTGAAGTTATAATTCTATTGAGTCATTTGATAAAGAAAATTTAGAGTAATGAATTAAAGTTGCAGGTAAGAATTTTAAGGCGCTCACATACAAGTATGGTTTAATTTTAAAATAACACAACGCAATGCTTTATATTCAAAATTCTATTCCCTACTATACGATCCCCTTCCATTAAGTAACTAACTTTTAATTCAATTAATTTTCCCTTTTAATTGTATGTGAGTGTCCGACCCAATCAGGTGTTGGGATATGATCATTCAATTGATTTTATTTCTTGAATTAAGTCCTTTGAATGGTTGTATCACAACATCTGGTTATATTAATTTTGGTGCCGTGTCTTTTTTTTTTTTAAATTTATATGCATAGGCAGTCGTGTATTTTAATGAACCTTAAAAGTAAAAAAAAAAAAAAAAAAATTTGATATAATTTCTATTTAATTTAATGAAAATTTTGTTTTAATCTAATTGAGATTTAACTAAAATTCTTAATGATACATATTTGATTTGTGATATTAATAATTGATTTTATTGTTTTAAGCACCAATAACTTTTGAATGATATTGTATATTTTAATAATATTGAAAATGAAGTTTTTATGTATTCAATTTTTTTTAAATTAATCTTATACCTTTAACAAATCAAAAATTTTTTTTTAATGTCATCGTGATTACTTTAAGTGTAAAATTATACTGTTTTATCTTGGGTATGAGCTATTGACTGTGAAAATTTTATTTTGATAAACTTTATATCCCTTGGATATCCGAATAGAATTCAATAGTATATTTTTAATTTATCTTTGAAGCTGGACTTCAATTGTGTAAATTCCTTCAAATTTGCTTTGATTTATGTCGAAGAGAATTGTTTCTCTTATTTTATTTTTTTTGGAGATTTTGCGCCCTCCACCTTGGTCAATTTTTAGAGATCTAAATCAAAATAAACTAAAATAATAAACTTGCTAAAAAAATTTTTTTTGTGCAATAACAATAGAAAATTTTAAAACTATTAACTATTAAATATAATAAAGTAAAATATAGGTATAAAATAAGTAAAATTTCTTAATTGTTTTTTTTTATTTATGTGTTTTAATTTAAATAGTAGTAATATTATTTACTACAAGACATGTGATTTTTATATATTGTGATAAATTCAGTAGCTGGTGTTTTCTTGTCAGGTCTTTCACATACATGAATAGGCAAGGCAATGGGCCACCTTTGCTGATTTTAAATCATTCACATTTCATTTTTGTGTAATTTTAGCAAAAGTAGTAAAATCATTCATTTTTGCTACAAATTTTGCATTGTATGTGATTTTTTTGATTACAAATATTCTGAGCGGCTTTTGTTTTGAGATTTTTTTTCTAATTCATTGAAATTTTCGCTGGAAACAATAGCTAGTGCTTTTTTTTGCTCTTGTTGCAATTCACTTCCAATCAGGAAATGTTTATGCAATAAACAAATACCTTATTTGAGAATTAAGTCATCACAAGTGTTTATGTTTTGTCAGTTTATAAATCATAACTGATATTTATTAATTACTCTAGATATGACATTTGTATTGTATATTTATATTTAATTGTATGTGTTCTTTATTTAAATTGAAAAAAGTAATCTAAAATTAATTTTAATTGGCTAAATTAAAAGGTATAGCAATCAATGTTAATGCTTAAAACAAACAGTATTAAAAATATTTAAAAGAGTTATCTAAAATAATTAATCCGAGTTAATTTAAAATATTAATCAATTTAAAATATTAATCTAAGCGTTGTTTACAAATTTTGACAGGTTGATTATGAAATATTTTGATATTTTATTTGTGCTTTATAAAATAAGTAAATAATGTAATTTTAATTCATATTTAACATCCACAACTTTATTGATTTTATTTGCAAAATTTAAAAATTCTGAGTAACATTTTGGATGAGTGCAGTTACAGTTGTCGCAAGTTTTTTTTTTTATTATTTTAAAATGTTAGTAAATTAATAAGTTAAAAGTAAATTTCTGGCAAGGAATATTTCTATTAAATCGAGTTCTTATTTATATATGATTGAAGTATTAGAGGCCTGTATGTCAAAAAGTGACATTTAAAAAAAATGATTTTTAGAAAAAATATATGTATAAATTAATAATGGCCTAATAATCCCATGGAGCATAGACTCCTAATTATGTTGTTATTGTGTTGTTTTAGTATTGAAGTTCATAAAACTTCAAATATATATTTTATTTTGATTGGGATTATATATGAAGTGTATTATGTTTTTTGTTGAATATGGCAGAACTCGAATTAGATTATTATATGAGAAAAGGTTTTGATTATATGTTTATTTTGTATTTTTCTTGCATTAATTTTAAAACTTACCACCGAAACAAATTATTTTGATAAATTAAACTTTTAGTATTGCTGAAAGCAATTGTTTTCTTTTATATTTTGAAGAATTGAGTTAGGATTTGTGTAAAATAGATTTTTTTTTATGATGAAGAACTTTAGAATTTTGATAATTAAATATAATTTAATTTATGAACTTTTTTACAGGTTATTCAAAAACTTCTTATTAAAATTTTTCTTTTATAAGCATTTTTCAAAAAATTTAGCATTAAGCTCTGAACTTCTTATATTTATTTTGGTTATTTATTGCATTTTGAAAGAAAAATTTTAAATTTCAAATTGGTAATTTTATTCAATTGTATTGTAATGTCTGGTTTTTGTTGAACATATGTGGGTATCTTCCGACTCTATCTTTTTTTTAATTGCATTTGATGATTCATCCATATCATCAAATTTTTGCTAGGGCTCATTTATAGCTCCGACCCATTCTCAATATTTCAGTATTGATATTCTGATTGAAAATCTTGATAGCATCTCCGTTAAGTTTTTTTTTTTTTTTTATCAGATAATTGATACATCTCAGCTATTTATTTCATTCTCTCTTGTCAGTCTTTAATTGCAAATTTTGATTTATTGTCTTTATTCCTCATAAGACATAATCTTTTGTAATTAATCACATAATCTTTATCCTCTACCTGCAGTTTATTCGAATATGTGAATATATGTGACTTTTGATTTCAAAATTTTTAAAAATTCATTTTTTGTTTGAAATTCATTTTACATTGTTGAATATTTTCATTTTTATGATTCAAATTTTTCTAATGGTTTATTTATTTATTTTTCTAATGGTTTATTTTCAGGTTTCTGAGGTTAAAATTTGATTTGTACTAATTTTGTTTTTAAATTTATTATAGTTTCAGCAACATTTTGCTCGAGGATTCAAGTGTTGGAATATTGACAGATAATCTGTTGTCAGTCTCAGTTTCTTGATGGATATTGGTGGAGAATTGGGATAATCTGTTTCAACTCATGATTGGAGCAGTTTTCTTTGGTCTTTTCTGCCCTGATCAAGCAGTACAGCCTTAGAAGTGTCTCGGTTTTTCATTGATTTCTGTTGGGGAAGTCTGACATTTGGTAACATTTTCTTAAAATTTCATTTTATTGAGATATTTCATTTATTAATATAATTCATTGATTCATGAAAATTCATTTATTGACAAAATTTCATTTTATTGATAGAATTTTATTTTATTTATAATTAATTCATTAATGAATAGGATTCTTTACATTGATATTTTTCATTTCTTTGATTTCAATTGAAATTTTATTATTTTGTTTTGGTAAAACAGTTCAGTTTTGAAAATATTTTTATGAATCGAGTATTTGGAAATTTGAGTTAATTCATAGTAATTATTTAATTTTTTGGAAAATTTAGTTAATTGATAGTAATTGTTTATTCTTTTAATTCATTTATTCTTACTTGAACTTCATTGGAAGATTTTGGTTTATTTTAAACTTTGTATTGAATTTTTGAATTTCATTTTTATATTATTAAGGATATTATTTTTGCATTTTGCATTCATTGTTTTGGTTGACTTATGGTCTGATTTTTTTTATGGTTCAAATATTTGTTGTTTACTTCTCAGAGACTTAGAATTTAAAATATTTTTCTTATATTCACTGGATTTATTAAGTTCATTTATGAACCTTGTTTTACGAATTGTCCAAATTTTGGATTATAGTTCATTGAAGTTAAATTTATTGTAGTTCATAGAAGTTAAAATTTCTTATGGAATTCATTCATCATCTTTATTCGAAATTTTATTTGTTTTTGATTGAAATTTAGAAAAAAAATTTAGGATTTTTTTTTGTGGTAGTTAATAATATTATTTATAGTGATGAGTTTTTTTTTTTTTTTTTAATGGTGGTATTTAATTCTTTTATGTGGCAAAATTTAATGAAAATTTTTTTTTCTTTTATATACTTGCAATTGCATTCATTCATATTTTTTTTATATGTACTCATATCAAAAACAAAAAATTCTTTACATACTTATTCATACTTATTTATATACATTATTGATTGTACTCATTTAATTACATTTTAATATCAGGCATTTGTCAGATTTTGACATCTTTTATGAAATTTCCAGAATTTTATTTACTGTAAAGTTAAATTATTTTTTTTTTTCTCTTTTTTTTTTAGTGAGGAGTTGTAATGTTGTGACACGTCACAACACTTTATTTTATTATTTCAAATTAACATTTTTTTTTATAAATCATTAAATATTTTATTTTTACTTTATTATTATTCCAAATTATTCTATTCAAAATTGCTTTTATTTTGTATACCCATTAATAGACCAATTGACTCTTTTATTAACTTTAATTATAACGTGCTGCTATCAGTTCATGTTTTTATTTGTACAGTGTACGTCCCTTTTAAATATGACTGCATACGCGCACACTATTTCAATTGGTAGGCGAGACACGGAAACTTGTTTTCTGCTGTCTCACTTTGATCTCCCTGTTCAGCGAGAGTTTATTTTTCCTGGTATGGCAACGGTGTGTGTGGCTTCAGCCAATCACAGCGTGACAGGTTAGGCGGGAAATTGACTCGGGTGTGAAATGCTGATGCTCGATCTCTTCTCTCGAAAATTGGTGTAGCGTGAAGGTGATATTTGGGGTCCCCTTCTGGGGACCTTGACCTTATTCTGGGGTGCCTCGTGCTTATTTTTGCACCATTTTGTTCTTTATGTGAAGTATTGTAAAATGAAATATACTGTAAAAATGAAATCTATCTGATTACGTACCATAAGAAAATCAACGTATCTGTTTTGTGTTACGATTTATGAATTAAGTATGAATTATTTGAATTCTTATTTCCTGAGAAAGATATATATATATTGCAAACTGTAAATACAAAAATCTGCAATTGTAAAATTGATTGATGACCCTTTCATTAAATTTATTTGAGTCAAGTTAAAAAATGTTATTTATTTCTTGGTTCGACAGCGGCATTTGCCACTATGGATAATTTTCTGTGGATTTCAACCTTTTTGCCAATTACTATGCATTTCTTATCTCAATGCAAGGAAAGTCATGTTTGTTACTGTGCATCTATGGATTTGATTTTTGTCAATATACTGTGCAGTTCTGGTCTTATATTCTTCTGAAAGAATTGTTATGTTGGACATAAATTAGACCTAATTATTATCACCATCTTTCATCTGCCTTTTGTGGATTATTCAAAAAAAGATTTGCTCGCAGAAAAAATAAAATAACCTAACAAGTCATCATGATGATTGAAATATTAGTCATTTTTTTTTATTTTCTGGCAAGGAATGATGTTAAGACAGCAAAGTGCATATTGGTATCTCTGTGTGAAGTTTCATTCTACATATTAGAACCGTGTCCTGCTATAATTTCCATTTTTCTTTCCGCACGGTGTGTTTGAAACTTTATAGTGAAGCAGAAAAGGGGCTATAGATGTAGCCATTATCATTATGGAATCATGTGACTTTACACATTCTGCTTGATGAATATATATACATAAAAAAGAAAATCGATTTGGTTAAATTAACTTTGACTTTAAATGCATATATTATTTTATTTGAATGACTGAATAATTAGTGGTAACTAATAGTCGCAAGGTGAAGTTATAATTCTATTGAGTCATTTGATAAAGAAAATTTAGAGTAATGAATTAAAGTTGCAGGTAAGAATTTTAAGGCGCTCACATACAAGTATGGTTTAATTTTAAAATAACACAACGCAATGCTTTATATTCAAAATTCTATTCCCTACTATACGATCCCCTTCCATTAAGTAACTAACTTTTAATTCAATTAATTTTCCCTTTTAATTGTATGTGAGTGTCCGACCCAATCAGGTGTTGGGATATGATCATTCAATTGATTTTATTTCTTGAATTAAGTCCTTTGAATGGTTGTATCACAACATATACACTGTATAATTCACTACTGAGTGTTCTATATTGCCAACTTCATAGTACTCAGTAATGTCCATGATACATTTTATGACTTAAGAGTCCACCCAATAATATACTGTGAAGACGTATGGTATCTTATGGAATCGTGGGTGTGCACGCAGGATACAAAAATGAGTCCAAATTTCTAGATAACTAACACATCTTGCTACCGTAAGCCTTCGGGTTGGTCGTGTGGTCTGGGTTTTCAACAAGCACAACGTAAACAGAAACTACTGTCAAACAGCACTTAAATGCTCCAATAATTTCACAAAATAACTAATATTGTTCTCAAAACATTGACGAAAGTCACAGTTTAATGTAGCTCGTATCTCGTCAACTGCTCTCCGATTGAGTAATGCTTCCTTTTATAGACTCGCGATAGAAACTTCAAGAAATCTCTCATACCACGCAGAACAATCGTTATCTCGAGGTTCTTCCTGAAGATTCAAGAAGTCGCCAAATTGGCGATGAATCGCCAAATCTGGAAACTCTTCTTCGAACGTCGGAATTCTGGCGTTCACGCCATGGGAAAGCCTAGAGCTCCTATAATAGAGGAGCCTTAGGAAAGCCTAGAGTTCTTATAATAGAGGAGCCTTAGGAAAGTCTAGAGCTCCTATAATAGAGGAGCCTTAGGAAAGCCTGTACGGGTGTTTTCTCTACTTGGTCTGAAAAAGACGAACGAAGGAGGGGGGGGGGGGGGGAGAGCCTCAGAAACATTTTACAAGTTCGCAACAATACATATTTGCTTATTATCACCAGACTTGAACATTAACATCAAAGTGACTGCTTTTGTAAATCGTGGTGCTTGAAGACAAAGCATTAAGATAAGAAACAAATTTATAAAAAATGTAATTTCCATCCTATGAATTTTGTAATAAAATAGCATTACAAAGGATAATCACTGATTCTATTATTGTGGTATCATTTTGAATGGATAAAATCGAACAATAAAAAAAATTGAGATAGTGACATTGCTATATTTGTTGATAGCTTTTGATATCTTTCATAAAATACAAACTTATTACTTTCCTTATATACATAATGCATAAGGAAAGTATTGCGGCGGGGTCGAAAATTCGAATTCGAGTTTCGACGGGAGAGCAAGCACGTTTCAAGCATTCCTGATCACGAATCAAACATTTTTGACGTGATATCTGTGTGTGTGCGTGTGTGAAAGTACGTATGTGTGTGTGTGTGTCAGTGAGCCTATGGAGACGATATCTTACGAATGAATGAAGCGATTCGAATGAAATTTGGTACAAGAATCACAATCTGTGAATACTGGAAGTCTGTTGTTTTTAAACGCAATCGAATGTTCAGAACTCTCTTAAATTTTCGAGCGAAATTTTGAAAAAATAATCCAAAAATCAAAACCTTTAATAAAGTTACACAAATAGACATTTCTTATGTAATTTTTCCTTAGAAAACGATTGACATAAACTTTAGAACGCTAACATGAACCGTTCTCGAGATATTGTATATTTTTCAAATAAATTTATCAAAAGATCTCGTAAATAAAAAAAATATATTAACCGTTGAGAAACATGTTCACTTTTCATATGTAATATCATGCGATAAATTTGGTGACATTATTCTCGTGGATCTAGCTCGTTCCATTCATGAGAAATGATATTTTGAGTAATACTTTTGTATTTGAACGCCAATAATCATTTATCTGTTATAAGAATAACTTATTTCTCCATCCATAACGCTTGGCGAGAATTTGGCGAAATGTCGCCAACTTAGCGACTTTTTAAATTGTTACCAAATTAACGAAAACCTCGCCATATGGATAAAAATGACGATAAATCAATGAAAATGACGACTCATTGACGAAAATTCAGTAACTTGGAAAGAATATAAGTATCTACTATAAGAATAACCCATCTTTTTTACTGTAAAAGTAGTAAATTCATTGCATTATATAAGGAAAGTCATGTGTTGCCCGCAACAGATTTTTTTTATCACCTAATAAAGAAAATTGTGTGACTCTAAAAATGTGTGTATCGCCTCGATTGAAAGTATGAGAGGCAAAAAGATTAATTTTAAGATAATTCACCATAGATAAGAATTGTGAGAGATTTCATGTACACGGCACCCCCTCATATGCAGCAATTTTTTTTATTTTTTTTTAATTCCAAATACTATTCCGAACTATACGACTCCCCTTCACTAAATTTTAAAAATTAATTATTCTTAATTCCCTTTAATACACTGACTATGAGTAACCTATCCCGAGTGTTGATGATGGGGTATGAAAGGAATTAAGCATTGTAGACATTTCTTATTAAATTCCCTCCCTCCTGCATATCTCATCATAGCACAATACTTTTTTCTCTAAACAAAAATTTCAGCACAAACATCTTATCCTGATGAAAAACAGGACCTAAAATTCATGAAATGAACAGCAACTAAAAACTGCAAGAGTACGACGACCTCAGATATGGCAAGTTTAATTATGGCGCACAAGACATCCCCCCAGACAAGAAACTACGCAGATTCACCAGGTACGCGGTGACATACTGACATTTGGCAGGGAAACCACAACACAACCTATGCACTGCTTGCAAAGAGACGCGCCAACTTCTCAGGCAAATGATTAAGCCAGGAGACATGCATAAACATCCTGCCAACACGAAGTTTTCCATGTCCAAACAAAGAGAACGCAACAGTGGAGAAAATATCTTGGCTTTGTTCAAAATGTACGTGATACTTTAAAATAGCACTATCTACTCAAAGAGCGGCATAGGAATCGCAGTTTTACTAATCTATCATCTAGTAACTATATATTTTCGGGTGAAAACGTGAAACAAGAATCCAACTCCTATGCTTGTTACAAACTATACAAGTACCTTTCACGACCTTAAACTCTTATTTTTACAGGAATCACAATTTTACTAATCTATCATTATCAATTAGTAACTATATTTTCGGCTGAAAATGTGAAACACGAATACAACTCTTAAACTTGTTACAAACTATACTAGTACCTTTCAAGACCTCAAACTCTTATATTTTACAGGAACTGCAGTTTTTACTAATTTATCATCCAGTAAATATATTTTCGACAGAAAATATGAAACGAGAATACAACTCTTATACTTGTTCCAAACTATACAAGTACCTTTCACGACCTTAAACTCTTATTTTTACAGGAATCGCAATTTTACTAATCTATCATTATCAATTAGTAACTATATTTTCGGCTGAAAATGTGAAACACGAATACAACTCTTATACTTGTTACAAACTATACTAGTACCTTTCAAGACCTCAAACTCTTATATTTTACAGGAACTGCAGTTTTACTAATTTATCATCCAGTAAATATATTTTCGACAGAAAATATGAAACGAGAATACAACTCTTATACTTGTTCCAAACTATACAAGTACCTTTTAAGACTTTAAACTCTTTATTTTTTCAGGAGAAATAAATCAGACACGATATTTTGTAGTCATTAAAAAAAAAATCAGAGTAATTACAATAGTAGAAATTAAATATAAGCATGTTACAAGATTAAAACCAAAAATACATTCCTCAAAAGTATTTTTGTTTACTTTTATTACTGATTTTTTTTTAATGGCCATCACTTGATCGTTCAATCATTCACCGATCTTGAGCGACCCGATCGCAAATCATGTTGCCGTCATATGACGTTGCCTCGGCGTACCAGAGGGGGCGGAAGCACACAGCACACTACGCCCTAAATGGACACTGCAACATTCATGCCCAAATGTGGGACTCGAACCCATAATCAGACAGCCGAAAGAGCACGAGTACACGCTTGCCTTAGACCTATCAGCCTCCGAGCCGGCCAGAAAATTCTTATGTTTGGAAATCGGAGACTTATAAAAAGAAGTCCGGCATGGGTACAATAAGATCGGCATAGGCTTTTAGACTTGATGTCTTCCTTACAAACTTGAATTTTTCTCTTTCCTGGGGGGGGATGGGGGGAATGATCAGTTATCAAGTATTAAATTCGAGCATTTTGGACAACTAGAATTTCCATAAACAATTTGTTAAAAGAATAAAACAATATATATATTATAGAAAAACGGTAAAGTAAGAAAAAGAGATAAAAAAGATCTAAGAAACATTTTTAATGAAACGAGATGAACAAAATCGGAAATTTGGGAAACATCTCCATTAAAAAGACGGAGTAAATAAAGAGATCCTTGGGAGATACTTTAAAAATTAAGAAAAAGAATAAAATTAAGTACCTTCGGGAGAATATCAATATGCGCGAATGCAATTACAAATCAGCGAAAGATTCAAAAGAAAAAAAGTCGTATTAGACAAGGAACAGATATGACCATGCTGCCAAGAGATATGGCAATATTATGACCATGATGCCTTTCATATGGACTATGAAAGGAAGAAAAAGAATGTTGGAAAACAATGCTGTATTTATGTTATAATCTGAGAAAAGAAAAGAAAACCAAACAAGCACTAATCAGTGACATCAAAGCTAAAGGCGAAACTCTTATACCGCGGGTTTCCTCTTCAAACGAAAAAATACGGGAATCAAAACAAAAATATGCGATATCCTCTACTACAAGAAGAAGAAAAAGTAAGAAGTAAACAAGTAAGAAGAAAACAAGTAAGAAAAAAAGTAAGAAGAAAACAAGTGAGAAAACAAGTAAGAAAAAAAGAAGAAAACAAGTAAGAAAAAAAGGAAGAAGAAAACAAGTAAGAAAAAAGAAAAAGTATGGAAAAAGGAAGAAAAAAAGTAAGAAAAACAGGAAGAAAAAAGTAAAAAAACAGGAAGAAAAAAGTAAAAAAATCAGGAAGAAAAATAGTAAGAAAACAAGTATAAAAATAAATTAGTTCCACAAGTAGAAATTAAAAATATTCGGAAAAGCCTTAGCCTTTGATTCAAAAAGTTCTTGACAATATTCTTAGTCTTTAATTCAAAAAGAAGTAATAAATATCGAATCTACTGAAAATTATGCTGGCATAAGACGTGGAAAAATCCCAGTGTAAAAAGTAAAAAGTGGAAAATCACGGACACATATCAAATGCTCACCCTTATTCCTTCTTTCCTGCTTGTGTGCTTTTCGGAATATATCCGAAAACTCTCCCAATCAAGGAATCAATCCGACTCACAGAATTCGAAATTCGTTCGAACATTAGAACTTCAGTTAGGCCGAACACAGACAACCGATAAGTCTTTCTCCATGCTCTGAAAACGAAAAAAACCATAAACACAAAAGCAACAGGTTGAAATTTATGTCTGGCAAAATGAAAACAAAAACACACAACATTCAATATCTCCCCAAGCACATCCTCTCATTATTTCCAGCAAGCTGTTTCCATCTAGTCCCGACAATAGGGCTGATTTCGGATTTCTCAAAATTGTTTCCAAGTCACGGATCACTAATAGAACAGACATTTGTTGCATGAAAAACGCAGAAAATAGCTCAAGACCACGCCAAACCGGTAGCCACTCCCTTGGGTAGCGCTCAATATTATTCAAGAGAGAAAAGCAAAAGAACGATAAAATATGGAGATGATTTTATCAAAGATGAAATACAATAAATGCTCTCGTATTCGAGAAGGGTGGGGGGAAAATTATTTTTACGTGACAGTCAGTTTAAGTGTTAAAATTTAAACTCATTGCAAGTAGTTCACAAGATAAGATGAAAGTGCTTTAGGCGGTTTTAAAATTGCACACTGTTTGTTCTAAATACCAAAAAATAGAAGTGCCCAGAACAAGACTTTTCTAACATATTAAGAGATTTCGATGTTGCTGGAAAAGAATAGCAAAAGCTAGAGTTTTTTTCAAATGATGTCAAAACTCCCTCCAAGATTTATAGCCCTGCAGAAACCTCGGTTGGACTTATGACTTTGGCGCCCCTATGCAATAATATTTATGTTGCTCCTAAGCACCAATATTTATGGCACCTGCCACAATTACTAATATACGTATATGTCGCCCATATTATTCTTTCTAGATACTAATATGCTGCTAACTGCACTTCACTGATATATTTGCAACACCATATCTCCAATGCTATATGTTTACTGCTCCATACAATAATTTGCTATCCTATATACTACTATAGCATAACCACGTTATTCCTAATGCTAATTATGAACTTTTTGCGATTATCCTGTAAAATGTTTAATATTCTGCCTAATAAACTGAAATATGAAAAGTCACATAACTGTTTTAAGAAATAAGCTGAAAGTTTATCTTTATTCATATACGGTTACGGAAGTATTTTTTCATTTAAACTATTTCTTTGTAGATCCTGTTAATTGTTGTATTGAACCTGTTGCCTATCTCTTCTTATTACAGGTTATCTTAGCGACCTGACCTGAATGTACTTGCTAGTCCATAGGCTGCATTGTAACAAAATTATGTGTTCTGTGTGGCGTTGTGCACGCCTGATGTTTGTATAACAAAATTTTACAGTCTTTACCAATGATAGAACTAAATTTGGATTATGAAAATTGAATAAAATTTAGTAGAATATATGATTTTTAAAAGAGAAAATAGTATGTTAAAAATGTATAAAATTGAACATGTTTAAACGTATATAGTTTAAAATATATGAAACTTAGGAATGTATGCGTGATGTCTTAGAATGTAAAAAAAAAATTACAAAAGTATGTGTGTATCATATTTTGATAAAGAGACAACATAGGGCTAATACACATATTCACTGCTTCTCTGATTGTCTTTCTTCTGTAACTTCAGAATACAAGTAAATGTCAAACAGTTTTTTTGCTCTTCTGGCATCAGGAAGTTGAGTATTTTGTTGTGTGCATTAACTCCATTGAAAAAAAAAATCTTTCAATTTACGCTTATGATGATTGGTAACAACTTTAGTGCAAGTGATTCATTTTTCCTTGAAGCTAAAAACCGAAATGAAATTTTGTAGAAATCCCTCTTTTCTGTGTAAGACTTCTGAATCAGTTTTATCTTTCAAAACTTGGTGCTTTAATGGTACTTTGCTTGGTTACTAAACTTGGTACTTTAATAACTTGGTACTCTCCCTGGAGAAAAAGTTTTTCA
This sequence comes from Amaurobius ferox, assembly GCA_951213105.1. Classification (NCBI taxonomy): domain Eukaryota; kingdom Metazoa; phylum Arthropoda; class Arachnida; order Araneae; family Amaurobiidae; genus Amaurobius; species Amaurobius ferox. The sequence continues at coordinate 131,611,729 of OX578139.1, forward strand.
CCCATTTAAAAAAAAAAAAAAGATTTTTAAAAGCTACAAAAGAAAAAAAAAATCCAGGCTAGCATATTTGTATTATTACTTTTTACATTGGAAAATAATTTGGAACTAAAAATAAGTTTTATTCTATTGCTATTTTACGTAGGGTTTTATACGTATTATACATGTTTCGTACCTTTTATACGTGGTTTTATATACACGTAATGTATAAAACTTTTATACGTTAAATACCCTATCCCTGGTTAAGTTTAACACATTTTTCACACGGAAAAGGCAAACTAAAAAAAGGTTGTTTCTATTATGGAAAATTTGACCAAAGAATTTCATAGATCCAACCACGAAAGCTATATATTTCAAGCACAACTTTTTCCTACATACACATCCTTCTCAACTGACTGCAATAAATAGCATATCCTGCGATAAAAATGGAGAAAAAAAGATTTAATAAAAATGAAATACGATTCACAGTGTCCAAGAAAACGGAACGAGATTTTGAGATACTAGTTCTTTCAAGTTACAGTAGATAAACACGCAATCAAATTCGGCTGAGTGAGACCAAACCGAAGGGGGGGGGGGGGAGTGCATGAACATGATCATGAATAAAATGGTTAAAATCTTTCATTGCAGTTTTCTCCAACAGTGAGGATTCACGGAAAATCCATATCATTCATTAAAAGTATTTCAATAAGATTCTATAAGTGTTTAAGTCTGTTACAATTTTAACAAAAATGCCAAAATGGAAAAAAAGTTTTAATAAAAAGTATTGTTTCCTTTAAAATTATCGAATTCGAAATTTTGGCTAATAAACACGTTTTAAGAACCCCCACCCCCACCCCTGAACACTTTTAGAACTAGATACATTTTTGTGTAACTCTCATGATTAGAACTCGAATTATAATATTTTTATAATATTGAGTCCTATGAAACACAATCACAATTCCCGGAACAATTGTGGTACTGGTATGTGGTGTAGTATAAGGGGAAACTGATAATTTGAACTATGATTTGCGCATATCAAAATAATCTGTATTAACACAGATATTCCAAATACATCCATCGGCGTCACGGAGCTGTTGCCAACTTGGAAAAAGAAACTTTTAAAGAATTTATAACTTTAAAAGAACTAAACTATGCAGAAGTGAAAGATGTGTGAAGGTGTTCTACAATTTGCAAATCCAGTGGTAGAGAAATCCTATTAACGAAAGATCTTTAAAGAAACAGAATTTTCTCTTCGACAACAAAAAAAATAAAAAATAAATAAATAAATAAAAAAAAACAAAAATAGAATTTTTCAATTCAGCAAAAGTGATATTGTTTTCTTACCTGTTTCTGCATTCTGGGATTTCCGTAGTTTAATATTTCTATTCAATGTTTTTAAATATTCCGACCAAGACAAAAACATATATTCAACATTCTTAAATATTTAAAAAATAAAAAATGCATAGCATTCAATTTTCATAAAAGAAAATTGAAAGAATTTGTTTACTTCTCCGAATTATTCCGAATGCAGTTTAATTGTTTCAACACAGAAACACGCAAATCCGTCAAAAACACGAATTTGAATTTTTTGACTCCAAATCAAAAAAGGGTCCCAAACCTAGAGGATGAATTCAATATTCGTTATTCTGACTAATTGATGTCGCTCAATAATTATTGAAAACCTCGTAGGCTAATGTTTTGAAAAACAACTAGCATTTGTAAACATGACAAAATATTTCAAATATGTATAACATATTTATATCTATTCTACGACTCCTCGATGATCCTTTTCGACCACACTCACCTGAATGGTACAACAGCTGTCTATATTTAAAGCCACTCACTCAATTTACAAAAATAACGATTAAAAAAAGTCAGCAATACATTCTTAAGCACTAAAGAATCAATCAATAATACACAAAAAATTCTCTGCGTCACCAGTTGCGTCGCAACCCGATACAGAAAGCTCAATTCCAAGGGAGAGGCGTGACACTATGACGTATAAGATAAATCTAATTCATAAAGAAGTCATTCAAAGGGGAATAATTTAATGACTATTTTGCACATTTTTGTGGACAAACAAATATGCAAGTCCAGCGGCATGAGATATGGGATGCAGCGGCGACAGCATCAGTATTTTCGTACTTTTTGTTATTTCAACTCCGTATCCAGTTCAATTTTTAGGATAAAATTTCGAAATAATTAAATATGAGCATTCAATTGATCTATACAGGCAGATAATTAAAACATAATTAAAATTCTTGTTCAGAGTGTTCTCCAGAGTCATCAAAACTACACCGAATTTAGCGAGAATATTCTACAAAACCAGTAACTTCGCAAGAAAAAAACAAATGGGATGTGGGGGGAGTAACCAAATATTTTGTTTCCCAATTCCCTAAATATCACTTCTCCGAATTTTTAATGGGTTTCCATGAGTTCCGGTCACCCCCCCCCCCCCCCTGGCGACGCCACTATACAAAACATTCAATAGAATAAAATTTGACACGAGCAGTAAATTAGTTTAAGACCCCCCCATACAGGCCAATTTAACATATGTGCGGCAAAAATGAGTAAAATATGAATGCAGCCCAATTTCTATTGGAAAATTTATTAGAATAAGGAAAGACATAACACGTTTCGTTTTCTTGCTCGTAGGAAAGGCACGAGGAACGCGACTGCTAAAAGCGCTGTCCTGTGAAAAAAAAAGATAATTCTGTTTCGATAGCTGACAATTCTGATCCGTTTGGCTTAACGAATTATCCCAGAAAAACAATAAAAATTATTAATCATAATTATACCTTACAAAAAAAAATTGTGCCTGTTTATCTCACAGTACGTTCGTAAAGATCATAAGCTTAGTCTGCGTTCTGCCCCAAATCTCACACTGGCTGTGATGTTTTAAACTACATTTATATGAAATTTGTGCATATATCAAAGATTATATTATTAGTAACTTTAGTTGAGCTTTAACCACTAGTTGTTTTGTGTTGTTATTTTTTTTCTGGAGAAAGCTTTAATAAGAATATTTTAATAATTACGATCACCCTATACAAGCATAAAAATACGTTAATTTTAAATCTGCGAATAAAATTTACAAGGTAGTTTTCTATTCTATAATGCCTATATCCTCAGAATAAATAAAACTCATAGATCATTCATTGCTAACAACAATTTTTTCCGACCTCATCACATAAACTGAAGTAGATTTTATCAATTCCTTAAAACAAAGAGGAGGGGGGGGGGTATATTTAACACATGGGAACAACGAAAAAAAAATGTCAACCAGCAACGGAAAGGGAGGCTATCCACTGTAACAGATGAATTGCTCATACAGCCCCACAGAAATAAAAATAAGTTAAAAAAATATATCCGTCGCCTCCGTACCCAACTCACACAAATAACAGCTCTGTTCTCGGAGTGCTTTTACTCTTGCTGTGGGGCTTTACGAAGGGTAGCCAGCGATTAACAGAAACGCGCCTGAAAACGACTTTGAAATGTGTGTTCCTCAGCAGTGCGTGTAAAAGGACGCACTTCAAAAATGGATTTAGGGAAGAAGCACTGTACGTTTGTACTGTGCAAAGAGATACAGAAAGAATTTTTTTATTTTCATTTAAATAATGGAGAGGAATATATACTTTTGTTCAAGGCATAATTTTAAAATGTGCAATTGTTTGTTAAGTACAGAATGTTTTTCGTATGAGTAGTCAACTGTCCAGTATCGAAACAGGTGCTGTATAAAGGGGCCTACAAATAAACAGATACATATGCGTATGTGTAACAAAAATATACATGGTAATCGTAAACTCTTTTAAAAAAAAAGAGGGGTGAACAACAAGACGAACAATATTTGCAATGGAACCTAGGGCCGCATTCCATTCATAGTGCCAAAAAAGAGTAAGTTACACGTGATCCTTCAGTGAAAAAAAAGGGGCATTTTCAACAGTCTAACCAGCACGCTTGGGCTCAGAAAATCCATACGTCACTGACTCTCGTAAACACCAGCAAAAATTTGCCATTAACATCTGGACAAGTTTCATTGTTGATTGTCTGGTGGGACTTCACCTCTTGCCAAAACATCTCGTGTGTTCCTGGAGCAAGTGATTCCCGGTCTATTGCAGGATGTTCCGCTCACCACACAGAGAGACATGCAGTTTGAGCATGATGGGGTCCCAACACACTTTTCCACCAAGATCCGTTCCAAAATTCCACATATCCAGGGCGGTAGATTGGACATAGAGGACCTCCACGCTCTCCGGACTTTAATCCACTGAACTTCTTGTGAGGACACATAAAAACATTGTTGTACCTGATACCTATGGACTCCCTGGAAGATCTCGTCGCGGGAATTGTTGTTGTTGCGGACAAGATCAACACTGCACCAGGAGTGTGCGAGAGGATGGGACAGTCTTTCATTCGCCAGTGTCGGCTGTGCAACGACGTCCTCGGCCGTCACTTGAGCAGCTACTTTGAGTCTATCTTTGATGCGAATGGAAAGGTGAAACTCTTAAATTAGCTTTCTCTCTGTTTTTTTTTCGCTGTTGAAGGATCAACGTAGATATGTAACTTTACTCTTTGCCGGCACTATGAGTGGAATGCGGCCCTAGGTTCCATTGCAAATATTGTTTGTCTTAATGTGCACTGTCACACATCTTTTTTGTTGAAAGAGTTTAAGATCACCTTGTATAACATAGTTAATTGGTTAAATAAATTTTCCCCGTTCATTCAATTATTTCCAATTAAATGTGAAGATCCGGTAACGTGATGTATTTATAAAATTGTGTAAAAGATTCTCTGCCATCCGCCCGTCTGAAGCGCTCGTGCTCTTAAAATCCACAGATTAATATTATTCTTCCGATTAATATTATTAAATCTAATTACTATACGAATCCCTAACTAACGAAATAGAATTATTTTACGAGTCCCTAACAGCAATTATAATTACCCAGTATATTTTCAGAACAAAAATTAAATTCCAGAACGCATTGGAATTACGACACAAAAAAAGGGGGGTGGGACATAATTCAGTCACATGAATATGCGTTGGAGATAACTCTAGAAAACAAACAGATTACTAATACCCACGTGAAAAGAGAAATGAACTGGAAAAGTAAGCCCACACGTATCCTTTCCCATGAAAACCAACTGGAAAACAGAGATTATAAATAATTGAAAGACGCCAGTTTATTTGCAATGTTTCTTCTGAAGAAACAAAAGGCTTAAAGTTAATCCTATGTTGACCAATAAATCACAGGACAAATTTTGATAATTAAGAGACACGTATATTGACTGAGTAACCGCGTAAATTAAAGCCATCGAATTTTCATGGCAAAATGATTTACTGATGTGAAAATACAAATGCAAATAAAATGTGCAGAAAATCTGATTTTTTTTTTTGTAAATCCATATATCAAGTTCTTGCACGTTAACAAATAGAAAGATAAAGCCCCCAAAAAATAATAACATATAAATTCGCAAAGTTCGATCTACAGAAAAAATTGAAATTACGTAGTTCCATCAAAGCAATTTTTAAAGTATAAAAATCACCTTCATATGCATTGAACATTTATGCTTTAGCTTCAAAACCAATCAGTTCCAATATGCCAACTTGATTGATACTAGAACTAACAACCGGTCAATAAAACAAAATGAAGGTCATTGCGTAGTAGACAGAACAAGATACCCACGATAAGAAAGGAACAATCAGCATATTTCTGGAAGACCAACGTTCGAAATTGGTCAATAACAGATGCTAGCTAGGTAATAATATGCAATCATTTATTCGATGTCAAAGGAATTTTAAAATTGAGCAATACAAGCGCTAAGCACCTTGGTAAAAAAAAAAAAATCAGTGGGTGATTTTTTTGCCAGCCCGATGAAGCCGAAATGGTTTTGAGTGAATAACATTTTGTAAAGTAAAACGCCAGTAAAGTTTAATAAGCTAGCACTTTTAGTTTTCGCCCAGATTTCTTCTGGATACTCCGACCATAAGACTTCAGGTCAAAATATCAAGTTATTTTACTTACTTGCTTGGCTTATAAATTAAAACTTATACAATATACCTGACAAGATTTTATATTCAAGTTAATCTATAAACTGGCCTAGTGGCACATAAATACGTACTTGAATACTTATATTTCCACCTATTCTGTTCAAATCTCACCAATCATTAAACATCTTTAGAATCCCCAAGTTTATTTAACCTATTTTTTAAAACAAAATAAAATATATAGTACTTATGTACCCATATTTTATCAAGGCGTAAGTAAACAGATTGAGCTGTAACAATTGTGACATTTTAAGCATTACAGCTTTCGCACCCGTTGGAAAACCCAGGTCAAAATACTAAAATATCGAAATTATAACCACTATACTTTAAAAATTAAGACCTCTATTTAAAATCCAATTATATACACTTGTAAAGTTTTCAAAGAGCTGCAAATTCTTGCTTATTGTTCATAGCTAGCACTTTTTAATTTTTGAGATATAAGCATTACAAACTTGAAAAAAGGAAAATTTTCAAACTTCTTTAACTTTATACCTGACAAGACGATTACTCGATAATTATAAGAAGATTTTAAAAAAATAAATAAATAAATATAGATTTCAAAAATTTCATAACACATTTTGGTCGTTTATTATTTATCTCTATCTTTTGTAGTTTCGAAGATATTTCGAGTGATTAAAAAAAAAAAAAAATCACTCGGACAGGTACTTTTTAATATTTTTAAAAAAAAAAGAGTTTAAAATATTGAAATCATACGAGTACATTCATAATCTGTGTGATATTCCTGGCAAAACAAGAAAAATTATTTACATTTTCATGTATTCAGTTCGGAGATATAAGTGTTTAAAGTGCTTACATTTTTCGTAACGCTCCGATTTCCGCCACAGATACCCCAAGCATAGACGTTATTCACATCAAAATTCGGCAAAGTCGTAATTACACCATTATCACTGGCGGGGGAAACAAACCGGAATTTGCTTGCAGAATCTAATGCTAGCCCATCAATTTACAGTTGAACTGGTATTGTTTGAATGATTAATTCCTTCAACCTTCAACCAAAGTTACTGGTTTCTTTTAACTAAACTTGAAAATCTGAAGCTCAAAAACACATTGCATAATGTGTTAAAAAGAGAGAACACACACAAATCTGAAATTTAAGATTTCTATAATTTATTGATAAATCATTTCATTCATGAAATAAATAAATGTAATTTTCATTTTAAAAATCCAAATCTATTACATGTTCAAAATATAAAATTTCGCAAAATGCAACTCACAAATGTTATATTATTGAACAAAAAGCTTGAGTATGTATTGTTGCGACGGGAAATCATAGATGTACTCTCAGGATATAAGAATGAGTACTGAAAAACTAATAAGTTTATTTACAAGCACAGAGTAAAGAGGAACAATATACAGCAAATAGCTCGATAACTATCTCACAACTCTAAACAACTGTCGGGTATAGAAAAACAGCAATTAAAATGCTCCACTAATTTCACATAACAAGATACTATTCTTAAAACTTTGACTTATCCACAACTGAGGAATGACTCTTTTTATATACTCTCCGTAGAAACTTCTAGAAGGGGATCGTATCTCCCAGAATATTCGTTATTTCGAGAAAATTCTCGAACCTTCGAAAGGTCGCCAAATTGGCAATAAATTTTCAAATCTGGCAACCATGTCACGAGTGTTCAAGTATGGCAGCCCTGCAATGACGTAATAATAATGGCTGCCTGCAAAAGTTTTTTTTCCCTTCTGTTTCTCAAAAGAGCCTTCATTAAAGGCATTTTACATGTTCGTAACAATATGCATTTTTAATAATAGTGAAAATATGCATTTTAAACTGCGTTTCCTGAACAAAGAATATCCAGTTAAAACTAAATCGCGAAGTAATTCAATACGATCAAAATTCATACACTTAAAGCTATACAACACGGAAAAAATGAGAACAAACTACAGTAACTTAGAACTTCAATTGAATATGGAAATAAAATCAGACATAAATGTATAATCCACATAAAATATTAAACTATTTTTCAAACATTCCGAAAATAAAGAAAAATGGTTTATTGAAGTATTCAACAACAGTTTTTTCATACATTTCGACACAGCTGTTTATTTATTTTGAGCATTTTATACAACCATTTAAATTCTGCAGACGAAAAGCAGACAAAGTAATTCCACCGCCCACTTCTTTTTGCCACGGAACAATGACCTTTTTGAAATAAAAAAAAAAAAAGATTACGGATACGACACTCAAAATACTACAGGAAACCACTTTAAATGGAAGCACCATTTTGTCACAGATAATATTTGATTATAAGTAATAATTAAACAGTTAATTTGGGTAGTGAAATAGAATGGGCAAATTTAAAGTGATAATTATAAGATAACAATGGCGCGAATAAAGACGATTCATTAGAATATGTTTATTTTAATTAGAAAATTGTAAAAATGGGACAAAATTAGATTAGATGCTGCCTAATTTGGATTATCAACAAAATATGGTCAGTAATTTCCCAATATTGACTAGAAAAAAGTACTTCAATTTAAAACACCATATTAATTATGAAGCTAAATAACGTTGACGGTTTTCCAGTACATTGTAATTTAAATTGTAATTCACATGACATTTGAGATGCATAAGAAAAGAATAGTGTCGTAGTATAATAAATATACAATCACAATGTAGCACTAACTACTAACTATCGCCTTAGCTACTAACTAAAGGGTGGGGGAGGGGGGGTTAATAGCAGCTATAATTTTATACGCATTATAGGGTAAACTTTGTTTTACAAAAAAAATCTGATGTGGGCAGCACGACTTTCCTTATGTAATGCAATGAATTTACTACTTTTACATTAAAAAAAATAGGTTATTCTTATAGTAGATACTTATATTCTTTCCAAGATACTGAATTTTCGTCAATTAGGCGTCAGTTTCATTGATTTAGTGTCATTTTTATCCATTTGGCGAGATTTTTGTTAATTTGGTAACATTTTAAAAAGTCGCCAAGTTGGCGACATTCCGCCAAATTCGCCGACCAAAATCTCGGCAAGCGTCATGGACGGAGAAATAAGTTATTCTTATAACAGATAAATAACTATTGGCGTTCAAGTACAACAACAGTAGTACTCAAAGTATCTTTTCTCATGAATGGAACGAGCTAGATCCACGAGAATGATGTTACCAAATTTATCGCATGATATTACATATGGAAAGTGAACATGTTTCTCAACAGTTAATATTTTTTTTTAATTTATGGCATTTTTTGATACATTTATTTGAAAAATGTGCAATATCTCGAAAACGGTTTATGCTAGCGTTCTAAAGTTTATATCAATCGTTTTCTAAGGAAAAATTACATAAAAAATGTCTATTTGCGTAACTTTATTAAAGGTTTTGATTTTTTGATGATATTTTCAAAATTTCACTCGAAAATTTAGGGGGGGTTCAGAACATTCGATTGCGTTTAAAAACAATAGGCTTTCAGTATTCACGTATTGTAATTTTTGTACCAAATTTCGTTGGAATCGGTCCATCCGTTCGTCAGTTATCGTCTCCACACACACACACATCACCTTAAAAACGTCTGATTCGTGTTCAGGGATGCTTGAAACGTGCGCTCCCGTCGAAAACTCGAATTCGAATTTTCGACCCCGTCACAATACTTTCCTTATACATTATGTATATAAGGAAAGTAATATTAATAACAGAAAATAAAAATTCAAGGTAAAAATATCCAATGCGATAACTACTGCTTGGAATGCTAGTGATTTACTATAATATTATCGGAAATTAAACATAAAATAACATGTAGTTACTGAAAACTATTTGAGTTACTGAAAACTATTTAAACTAAAAGAGTCAAAAATTAAAAAAAAAAAGTGTGTCCTTTTTATAGCAAAAATTAAGCACACATCCACAACAGAAGGTCTTTATTTTACTTCCTATAAGACGTACAAAAGTTTAAAAAAAGGCCAGAGCGCTTTCGAGCATAAGTACGCTCTTCATCAGTGGCTACACGGAAATAAAATTGGAATCGTTCATATATAGACCAGATATAGCGACAAAATTTGCATAAATACAATTTACAAAAGAATCTACGTTTAGACAAGGATAAACCGTAAACTATTTTTTTAGAGTTTCAAAAATTTCAACAACAAAAGAGCAGCATATTAAATTACAATTTAATTACAGAAATCGAAAAAAGGGGAGAGGGGTGGCAATCAAGCATAATCCCAAAGATGAAGACGTCAAAGATAACCTTGCAGAGACCTACTTGAATTGCATGGGGTCGAGAATGAGTCGCCAAGCGTAACTCAAATTTATAACAGAGTCAAAATTACAAACGGACTCACGGTAAATATAAATAAAAAGGGATTCAAAAAGGAGAATATCACGAAGGTTATTACAACGCATCAAAAGGAAAGTCTTTTCAAAAAGAGGCTGAAAATTATCTTTAACAACAAATTGAGCAAGAGCTGTAGAAAGTTTACTATCCCTGACATCCCGAGCATGTTCTACTAAACGGATGCCAACAGTGCGTTTAGTACTTCCAATATAAAATTTAAAATTACTATCAGTGGACAACAGGGGAACAACATACACCCCAGCAAAGCTTTTAAAGTCATCCTTATCACCCAGTTTATCAGACCGAATACGGTTAAATAAAGAAGAAATATTAGAATGTGCAGGTCTGAAACCAAACTCGGAACAAAAATTGATAAAGGGGCGGAAAATCCGAGGATTGTATGGAAAACTAGACCTATAAGTCAAACGATCTTTTAAAGCAATAAGTTTAGTATCAAAAAGGGTATATTTACGGCGAACTTGGAACAAAAACCTTATAAATAAACTCAAAGGAGTAGGCAGCCTCACGGCAAAGGCCAAAAATAAATTCAATTTCATCACTAGATATTCTCCTTTTTGAATCCCTTTTTATTTATATTTACCATGAGTCCGTTTGTAATTTTGACCCTGTTATGAATTTGAGTTACGCTTGGCGACTCATTCTCGACTCCATGCAATTCAAGTCTCTGCAAGGTTATCTTTGACGTCTTCATCTTTGGGATTATGCTTGATTGCCACCCCTCTCCCCTTTTTTCGATTTCTGTAATTAAATTGTAATTTAATATGCTGCTCTTTTGTTGTTGAAATTTTTGAAACTCTAAAAAAATAGTTTACAGTTTATCCTTGTCTAAACGTAGATTCTTTTGTAAATTGCATTTATGCGAATTTTGTCGCTATATCTGGTCTATATATGAACGATTCAAATTTTATTTCCGTGTAGCCACTGATGAAGAGCGTACTTATGCTCGAAAGCGCTCTGGCCTTTTTTTAAACTTTTGTACGTCTTACAGGAAGTAAAATAAAGACCTTCTGTTGTGGATGTGTGCTTAATTTTTGCTATTATAACATCAGACGTGATGCCAAATTATTTATTGTCCTTTTTATATTTCCAATTCAAAATGTCCCAAAACTCCACAGCAATGTTCTTTTCCGTCAATTGAGCTTGAAAGACATTTGAGAACAAGCAAATGACGAAAAAATAAAAAAATATATTTCAGCCTTAATTGCAGTATATTCACTAACATAACATATATTGCAATGAATCTTCCCTGTCGCCGTCACTTCTTCAAGTGACACTACTTCTTTAGAACAATACTGTGATAAACGGCAAAACATTTTTCAGTGTAGAAGTATCTATGCACTTCTCTCCCGTTTTCTTCAGGACCATATTTTAAAAACTAAGCAGATAATAGAGTTTGTTGAAAAAAGACAGAAAAAAATAAAAATAAATAAAAATATATTGAATTTCGGACGAGAAAGAAAGCTTAACTGACTTTCTCATGCATTTGTATTCTAAATACCTGACATACCTTTTCCTGTCTTAAATCTAACCTTGCTGGAATACAATATTTAACCGTTACCAATCGTCATTACGAGAAGGTTTGGATTGCTTGACTTTAGCGACAAATTAGCGAATGTCACCAACTTGGCGACTCTGGGAATTTCGAGAATTTAATTTAAATTAATCCAAAATTTTCAGAGTTACGTAGAATTTTTCTCTTTCCACAGAGAATATACAGGCAGTGTTTCTTTCAGGATTTTTGGCCGGGGGGGGGGGGGGGGGGGGGGGAGGCGGAGGACAAGTTTTTTATTTGCCAGATATAAATATGTCTAAATAAAAATAGAAATTAGGTTAACATAAAATGCCTCTGGGGGGGGGGGGCGAATAATCGTATCTGAGGGGGCCCTGGAGACATAGTAAGAAACACCCTCTCCCCTGAAAGAAACACTGTATACAGGGTGTTTCAAAAACTTTGTATGTACATTTAAATGTCTCTTAAACGATGGGTCTTACAGAACCATGGTTTTGATTTTAGAAATGCTCCAAATTAGGACTTTCAGACTATACGGCAGTTTGGGGCAAGTGATGATTCTTTTTAATAAAAAAGTGCAAAATTTATCTTTTACGTGGGCCCTCTACAAACAAAGTTTCAATTAGCAAATTGTTCTTTATTCATGTAAATATCTTTTGAAAGAAAACCAGATCCCTTAATATGCAAAATTGGTAGTGAAAAAAATTATTAAAGTTATAGGATTTAAACCACTTTGATTCGTTTTCTTTAAAAAAAATTCTATAGAATTTTTCCCCAAATCTAAAAATTAATAGTTTATGTTTACTGAAACATTTGCAAAAAACTTTATTTCAAAGGTCTAATTTGAGTAAAATTTTGTACAATTTCTCATAGACATATCTTTTATGTTTTAGCTTTTGGATAATTATTTATTTCTATAGAAAATTATTTTATATCAAAAGCAAAAGGCTAAATAAAAACATAAATCCGAGAATTGAAAAATTTTGATTTTATATAGTTAATTAGTTTGCAAGTTCACATATTGCAAAACATGCAATGTGTCTAACAATATGATGTTCTCTCCAAACTAACAAATTGTGAATGTGTGGGAAAATAATAACAAAATTTTTCTATGATTTGGATTTACTAATAATCAATAAGCTTCTTGTTGGTGCCAACTCAAAATCTCCAAATGTCAATCCAATCATTCAATCTTTTTGAGTAATGTAAATTTAGTCCACTGTATGAAAAATTAAAAATTGCATAATCTCAAGAACAGCTGAAAGTAACACTTAAGCAGTGAGTATGATGAATTTCTGATGTAAAAAAAATATATAACAGTGAAGTGACTTCTGTTCTATAACAAGACATCGCACATAATCAAAAAGTGCTTGGTTAGCCTAGTTATTCCTTCATCACACTTGGAAGCATTTTCCTTCTTATATGCAATGTCATTTTGTGCTAATTCTGTCGCTTCACAATTATCTTGATTCCTGAATACTAAACTTTGCCGTTAATGGGCAGGGCTGTAGAACTACCTTACACTGTCGTTGGTTTGAAATAAATATTTTAAAACTTTTATCGTCAAAATTTTTAAAATCTTTACTTAAAAAGAGTTCTGTGTTCCCTGTCATCACACACTCTACCTCTTGGTGACAAGCAGAAAAACTGTACAGCCAATGCCCAAGAACCGGACCAAAAAGAAAACCAATGTCCAAGGTTGACTAGGTCACTAGGTGACAACTTTCTTGCTTATCTGTACACTACTAAACTATTATAATCATATTAATATATTACATCTTATACCACTCCCACTCATTGGCTAAATGATATCTAGCGCTGTAACCCTCCTTCATCGACCTTACTTCTGTGATCCCAGATCCTGGCTATGCTTAGAGAGTACTAATGAAAAGTATCTGCATATACACAATGACCATAGCAAAAGTATCTGTAAACCCACAAAGCTGAGATAAACAAACATGAAAAGTAAATAATCAGATCACAGCATAAAATGCAGAAAACAGGCGATCATTTGGGTAATGCTTTGATTTTCTTTTTCAGTGCAAACTAGCCTAGAGCTATAACATCAAAGCATTCAAAAGACTAAGTGCCAAAAGCATTTTGATGTTCAGTTCTAACTTAGTTCATACTGTAAACATTTCCAAAACAATAGTCTGCTTTCTATATTTTATTTGCACAACACTTTACGTTGTGATGCAATTATTCACAGTTTGTATGCAAGTCACACTCTGTATTTAAAAATGAAAAGTACAATAAAGAAGTCATTCTTACACTGTGGATCGAATAGTTTTATAATTTTGCGAAATAGTTTTGGGGGGTTACAAAAAATGTGAATAAATACATATTTTGCAAGTTAGTTCCTAATTTACAAGAGAGTGTGCGTCGGACACAAGTGGTATTTTTATTTATTATAAAAGATGTATTTTATACTAAACATTAAATGTGTTACTAATCAATATTATAAGTATTTAATCTAAATTAAATATTATATTTGTTAGTACTGTTATATATTAATATATTTGTTAGTAATGTCATTTGTTAATCCTGTTTTTCAGAAAATGAAGACTTTTTTTGTCATCAGTTACAGCCACTTGGAGTGGTGGGTCTTCTGTAATTTTTAAGTGTAAAAGGGGGGAGTCATGAGACTAAAGAGTTTAAGAACCAGTGCAATAAAGCACTGCTTATGTGCATTTCATTTATATGTTGTTTCCCATTGCTAATGTCTCATATGTTGTTTCCCATTGCTAATGTCTCATATGTTGTTTCCCATTGCTAATGTCTCATATGTTGTTTCCCATTGCTAAGCGTTCCTATCCTATCTATTGCCATTGATTTCTAATTTCTATTAGGTATGATTTTGCAGTTATGCAATTATTTTACACCAGTGCCTTGGATTCCCGCCACCGTGTTCACACGGAGTACGATCACGTTAAACATGTGGGTCCGTAAGTCCTTCTGAGAGGTTGGTGGTAGGGGAAGGAGGGTATGGCCCTGTGGATGCCTCTCCCACTGGGTTCCGGCCTAAATTGGGTGACACTTCCCGGCCGTCCAAACAGTTAACTTACACCTTTCTGGTAGGTCGGACGATCTGAGTCTCAACAAAAACAACAACAATGGTGACTTGAAAAACATGCAAACAGTAGTACTTCACTGTATATGTGTAGATAAATGTTGAAAAAAATTTACTGCAAAACTTTTGAAGTATATAATAGCAATAAAATTATATTAATAGAAAAATTGCCTACACAAGTAATTTGTAAATTATAAGTTGTAAATATGACAAAATAAGCATGTCATTGTTGCATATGCAAAGAAAGAGGATTATTTCTATTTTGTCTGGAAACTTTTTGAAGAATATGCAAAAAAAAACTACTATTTAGAAAAAGTGTTTGCATGTGCATTCTATTACTATGGATATGCATTTGCCCAAATCAAGAACCTTCTGGTCCAATTTCTGATGCTTCTACCAATAAGGTGCATGGACATATTTGAATAATTGTTGCATACTATTTCTACATGCAAAATAACAAAACAAAAATGAACAAAAGTTTATAAGATGGTTGTTTTGAAAAAAGAAAACCTCTAAAATAACTGATTTTGAAAAATTCAAAGTGAAAAGTAAATGAATTAGTGTGAAAATCACAGAAATATGATTGAGTCATTGAGATAATTGCTTCAGGAATTCATCTTATAAAGAAATTAGAAATATAGTTTGAAGATTAAAAAATTTCAACTCTGCCTTATAAAAAAAAATTCAAATTTTTAAAATTTGAAATTGATTTTTTTTTTTTCAAATTTTTACTCTTAATAAAAAAGTATTACTTACAAAGTATTGAATAATATAGTATTACTAAGATTGACAGTCACGGTTTCAAATATCTAGTATACTCATAAGTACATTCAACAAAATAAAAACAGACGTACAAGTAGTATAGGAGGCTTGGGTCTTGTAGTTTGGCTTTTTTATAGGATATACACACCACATACAAATCCACGATGCAACCTATTTGTATAAGATTTAGAAAATTCTATACAAATACAGAATATTTAAATATCAAGACAAAAATCTGAAACAAAATATTGAGAATTGATTGATACTTAACTTATACTAGCCTATAATAAAGAATATTAGATTTATCACATCGAATTCATTTTAGACTGCTACAAAATATATTTCATAAAAATCTATAATTTTTACAATTTGGAATTGGGGTTGTAAATCCAAGACCAAGATTTACAACCCCAATTCAAAAGTTACTAACAAATTTACTAAAGGGTGAGTAACCAAATAATGTATGCTATATTTTATAGGCCTCAGGTCAATGTTTATGAAACTGCAGTTTCAATGTATGTTTTTCTCACTTCAAATATAATTTTTTTAAAGAATTACAAAATGCTGAATTTTTAAAAGTATTAGAAATTATTAATATCAAAATATATCCATGAATTTCATTCAACTTAATATCATGAGCAATAAAATTTGTTCCTTATAAAATTTGTGATATCCTGCAATGCTGTATGTTTCAATTAATTCACCATAAAATAGCAAAAAGAATTAAATTACTATCTGGTTTATATTTATAATGGGTGTTTATTATTTTATGCGATAAGCAATTAGTTAAGAAGCAATTAACTAAACATGTTTATC
Organism: Amaurobius ferox; assembly: GCA_951213105.1. NCBI lineage: Eukaryota > Metazoa > Arthropoda > Arachnida > Araneae > Amaurobiidae > Amaurobius > Amaurobius ferox. The sequence continues at coordinate 131,628,248 of OX578139.1, forward strand.
AAATTCACAGATTCTATAGTTAAGAGACCGCTAGAGAAATTAACTGGATGTGGAACAGTGAAAGTATTTTTCATCTCGATTCTTCAAAATCATTACCATAATAAGGGAAAAGAGAAAACATGACCCATTTCACTCCCGCCTTCTTTTCCCTCCTAACTTAACATCAGTAGATTTGATTTCACCTGTAAGATCAACTCACGAAATTCATAATTTAGTACTTCAGTAATTCACTTACCATTCATCTATTCAGATCAGTATTTACTTATCACAAAATCTCATGAATGGGATGATTATCAGGTCCTTTTCCAAGAATGAAATTTCATAACAAACGACCACACTTCTCTAAATACTATCTAGCCGAAAATTTTTCCCAACGCGGATTGATGCAGTTTGCAAAATAAAACAGTGCCCTCTGTTGAGAAAAATTGATACTAAAATCAATACCAAAATGTTTTAAGGCTAGACGTACATCCATATAGATAGATGTACGTATATGTATCATTGTATGCCTAGCCATGGTTTACTGCTAATTTCTTTTTCCTCTTCTGTCTCGTTCTGAAGAAAGTTATAAGCACTCTGATTGGGTGAAAAAGTCACATGATTACTACAATTCTTAACGACCGGATCAATTCTGTAATAACTCTACATACTGGGCATGCGCACCAGAAAGTTTGGCTGGAAGGGTGGGAGACAAGAATTGGCAGTTTATCGCCAAATATTCTGGTCGTGCTTATAACAGTTTTGTATATTATGAACACAGAATACTATATTGAGGCTAAATCAATGAAAATGACGACTAATTGACGAGAATTCAATATCTTGGAAAGAATATATCTACAACCTATGGTTTTTGCTGTTAAAGTAGTAAATTCATTGCATTATATAAGGAAAGTCATGTGTTGCCCACATCAGATTTTTTGAAGCGTTCCCTACCAAGTAATGCAAATGAAACGATACTTTTATACGAGTAATGTGTAAGTCTCATAACTGTACGAAATAAGTATGCAAAAGAGAATAAAATAAATTGATAATCCCAACAATTTCTTATTTATTATAAAAATAACATTGTATTGAAGAATACATTTTTAGGATTCAAATAAAAAAATATAATAATAAGCCTTGTTAAAAAATATTACAATAAACATGAAATTTATGACATGTTTTGTTAATTGTTGCTACATTATTGCTGTTTTACTGCAAATTAGATTCATGAGTTGCGAAGTCACGTCCAGAAGTTGATTATGGGTCATGAAAAAAGAGGCTAGGATGGTCTATCCGATAATCCAATAAACCACTAGTCTTCAAAGCATCTAATACTCTCAAAGGATTTCGCAGTAGATCATGAAGATCCCGATTAGCACAAGAAAGCCAGTGATCAGGAGAGACCTTGTAGAAAGCAGTGCACTTAGGACAGACAGGAAAAAATGTTTGTACATTGAGAAATCTCAGAGTTTTGATATAACTATTATGAAGCACCGACAACGGAGTTTGTGACTTTCTTTCACCCACGAAATCCATGGCTAAACCTTGATATTGGCTATCAGTGATAGCCAATACAAAGCCAATAGATAGCCAATACAAATCAAGTATTGAACTGAGCAGTGACTGTCAGTCACGATCCAAATATTATCAATTAATATTGGAGAAGAGCTAATATAGCTAAAAGCTTCATCGGCTATTAATTCAGATCGAAATGTAGGGGGGGGGGGCATCAGATTGATAGTGTCACCTCAACTCTAGATATTTTTCTTGGAATTTGTCTTAATTCGTTTTAATTCCGAAACCGACCATTTTATAAAATTTGGACATGTTCAACATTTGAACTTCCTGTACAGATATTAGTATTGCGGGAAAATATAACAAATTAGTAGAACTTGTATATAAATCCATATCATTAGAAAGTCAATAGAATTATTGCTTTAATAAATATGCATTACTACAATAAACATTAAAAAGATCGTACCACATTTCATGGAAATCGCTGTTCTGGCGAAGAATATACGTAAAAGCAAACTTTCTAATATATCCAAAATGACTCGTGTTAGTCCTTAAACAAAAGTGTAGAATTATTTCATTTCTGGCTAAAAATATTTACAACGATTCACTCAATTGACAATAATAAGTATATATTATTTTTGTCAACAATCTTAGGCAACTCTTGAAAGAAGTGTGACAGCGATGAAGCGGAAGTGACGTCATATTGTTAAGTATACGTAATAAAAAAAAACCATTGTTGTAATTTGAAAATTTGAATCGCTTGAATTAAAATCAATCGCACAGGTTAGGTGATCTTGGTGACGATTTTGGCGAAATAACGCCAATTTGGCGACTTTTGGAGAGTTTTAGAAACTTCTGGAATTTTGTAGATTGGCTAAGAACTACACAAGTTTTGTTCTTTTCCAGAATTTTTCACAGAAGGTGTTGTATATAAGTTCACCGTCGTTCATTGGGGGGTTGTTAACGTGATGCGAGTAAAAAGTATCTGCCGAACTCAATACAGAACCCAATGTATAATTTCTATTCTGATTATATATACCCTTTAAGCTGTATTGTAAAACAATACTGGTAGAAATGTGTAAAAATTTAAATTTTACATATGTGACATCTGTTCATCAACATCTGCGCTATATGTCAGTATGGGCTGATTGCTGGTGTTGACCGCACGCTCGCAATGTGGAGTGGCTGCAAACGTTACATCCAAACGTTTCATCATCGATAACTTCGTCGTTTTGGATCCGATTCGGATGAGATAAATTGCATTCTACTAATCTATTAAAATTGTATAATTAAAAAAACTAATCAAAAATTTCAAAAAACCAAAAAATATCGAAACCTTTTCTTATCTTGTCCCAACGTAATACACAACAGCAATCGAAATATGCGAAAGGAATGGTGCACATCCTTCTATAACGTGTAACTGTATTAATATTTTACGATATTTCGCTTTGATTAAAAATAGTGTAGTATGTTTAAGAATTGCGCCTGTGAGTACCCTATAAAGCATAATTTAATGAACATTTTAGAGAGATGAAAAAGCTAGGCTTTAATCATTTATTTCAGTTATTCATCATTGTACCATTTTTAACACTTTACAACATAGTTGAAAAGTGTTTATGACTTTATTCATTCTGTCTGTCTGTCCGTTAGCACGATAACTGCCGTAAAAATGACTTTATCAAAATGAAATTTTAGTATGTTTTTCAGTCGGTCTGTGGGACCTATGGGAATATAAATAAATAATATAATGCCATTCGTGTTTAAATAAAATTAACTGAAAAGTGACTCAACTTAACTTTCTCATACCGTAATCCATTTTTAAGCAGCTTTTGGTTTTTTTTTTTTTTTTTTTTTGAAATTTTAGAAGTAAAATTTTGAAAAATCGGTAACGTTGATGCAAATAATTACAATTATAGCGCGTTACCCTTCACTTTTAAGTGCTTGACAATGTCTTTCGATTGATACTATACTTGATAATGTACCCCCGAGGGGTAACTTTCTCCCTCCTCAGGGGGGAGGGGGGCAATGATATCACGAACACAAAAATTGTATCGCGGCTAGTTCTGACAAGAATGATTGAAGTTATTAAGTCGGGCGATCATTGAGCCGTAAATAATCACTTTTATGCATGACTATGTTAAATTTTTTCCTACGCTGCTATATTAAAAAAAAATGTAAAATTTTGAATAAATTTCGAAATTTTCGCTCCAATTAAAAAAAATTCTATTAGTTCTAGATTTTTCGATGACAATACTTTCTCAATACTACGTATGAGAAAGTACAAATACATTTTAAAGGCCCTATCTTTAACATTTTTAACATATTTTTTATGGGTTTTCGATTAAAAAAAATAAAAGAGAATTAAAGTTTGGATAATACTATTTGGCTTAAAACAGCACAATGGCAAACGATAAATTTTCATTTCAGGATTAATTGTAAATTTTTCTAGTATCTCGGCTAACCAATCGTAGGCTTAAAAACGCCTATTTTACAAGTCGATTTAGGTGCATTCTTTTTTCATTTTTAGAAACAAGGATATGGCAACTTATTTGTTGCTTGTTTAGTTTTGTATTTAGCATTAATTTGTAATCAATTTCAGCATCCGTAAGGTATTAATATCTTAAAATTTTACTTTAGAATAAAATGGTCGGGTAAGTTAAAAAAAATCTTTTCAATTCAATCTGCTTAAGAACTTTGATGAGTCCGATTTGTCTTAGAACATGTCAATATTTCTTTTCAGGCTGAACAAAGATGAAATTCTTTTTGTATTTGTAAATGGGCTTGGTTGCCTATTATTCATTTTAGTTGTATATTACCATATTGTAACCAGTAATGAGAAATTACGAGGATATCATATTACAGAAAAGATACATAGAAGCAAACCGAAAGAGACAGATATACCGAAGCCCATCGTCCCTGTTAAGTCTAATTCTCGGAAGAAAAAGAACAAAAAGCACTAGGTGAGTTAAAATTTCGTGTAATTCTTTCTGCTCTCGATTATATATAGAATTGAAAACAGAAGCTATTTTGTACGAAAAAAAAAATAATAATTTTAAGAACACGTTTATACGGTCAACCGCCATGTTCTTAAATAGCTATGCAAACATTTTTGTTTCAAGTTCGTCAAGTCAATAAAAAAATGTCCAAGACTGCGTAATATTAAAATTGACGCATTTGGCAACTTTACGTCAACAGTATCATATTTTTGAAATCCTCCCAATATTAACGGGTATATTATGAATTTGTTTCGTCGGGAGCGGGATACTATTATATTGACGTTGTGTCAAAAAATAATTAAAAGTAAGCATTAACTTATTACGAAATTTTAATTAAAAGTTTAATTATAAGTTAATGGTTAAAATTAATATTAGCATCAATTAAACTTATTGCGTATTAATTTCGCTTGTTACAGTTAATTAACTATTAGCTTATAAATAGCTATACTATAAACTATTATATCCATATATTAATAATAATTTCTAATAGCAATTTATAAAGATTCAAATACATACATAATAATAACAATTCGTTTATAAATGCTAATAACTTATAAAACTTTGACTTAGTAACACGTAACAGTAATGGTCTTCTACAGTGGCATAATTTGAAATTTAATTGGGAGGGGAAGGGTCAGCTTTTAAATAAAGTTTATACCAATCTCAAAGTGTCTCAGTAATTGACTTGTGATCTCGCTTCTTCCCTTTCATTTCCCAGATCCATGAACCGAAATTTTTTGAAAATTTAGAGATTTTGGGTGTTACTGCAGTTGGAGAATTTTCCTCCCTATTGTATTGACGCGGTAATCGGAGCACTTCTTTTTGAATTCTCTACTTAATTTCTAAAAGATCCTTACTTATTCTCATTTTATTTTATTTTTTCCAATTGGAGGTAAAAACTAGTTATATTCCTAGTTCAGGGATTCCAGAATGACAAACTGAATGGGGATGAAGTAGATTTTTTTTATTACATGGGTGTTTAGGAAGCAGTTTTAATTTTTTTTCATTTGGGGGATTTTTCATTTAATGGATTTTGGGGGATTTTTTCATTTAATTTTTTTTCATTTCTTAATAAATTAATGTTTTCTTTACATCAACTTCTCCATAGGCACTCATATAATTTTTCCTTAGGGGGGAGGGGGGTCGAAGCACTGACGTCAGTAGGGCAAAATCAAGGATAAGATGTGCAACATAAACTACCTTGATACCCACTTTTGTGACCTTATACACCCAGAGGGACAAGTGCCCCTCTTGCCCTCCCCTATGGGCGCGCATAAGCTTTTCCGAAGTTCTATTACGCGGCATGCTATTAGGCGTTACATGATAAAATAAAAATAAATTTAAAATATAAATAAAATTATAGATATTTTTTAACTAAAATATAATTTGTATGTTGAACAATTTTTAGTACTCTCTAATACAGTGTAAATGCTTTTTTCCCAACTCATTTATGCCTATATGCGTGACTTAATTTTCGTGTTATGTAGCTATGAAAACTAAAAATAATATGCCTAAATTTTGCGTCCTCTGACACGATAATTAGACTTTTCAGCATTATTATTATGAAAATAAAGCAAATCTGTTCGTCAAGAAAATAGAAATATGGATATCAAAGTTAAACTGTCATTTTTTTTAGCTCATTTGTTTGTGTGTATGCTGGAAAAGTTTTTTAAAATGACAGTTGTATTTTATCTTTTCCATTCATTAATAATCATTTATGTTTTTTACTTACTTGCTTATGCTTTATTAGTGAAATTGTTTAGATAAAAATGTAGATGTAATACATTTACCATGATAATTTTTGAAAATCACACGAATACAAATGATAAGTGTTCATCAGATATATAATAAAACTAAATATGAAGTTCGCCAAATGATGGGTGTGTAAAACTAACCCGATATAGCGATTGTTTTATATAGTGAACCTGCAGCAGCCTTCGGCAACCATCTTGGTCGTGTTTTAAATTGCTCTTGACTTGTAATTTTCCTGCAGTAACCGCTCGCACACTTGTCTCCCTTAATAAGCCCATAAACACGCCTTTGTCCTGTACACGAGAGTAATTCGTCCTATATAAGCCCCTGCGAGATATTCAGAAGGGAACAAAATAAAGTCAGAATTATAGATTAATATTCCTGTGTGGTTAGCCCTCGAGCTGAATATGTTAGTGAAAACTGCATATTATTTGAATCAATAGGGGCTCAGATAATTGAATACAAAAAACAACGTTTTAACGATATGTTAAAAAATATATATATATCTTCGTATTTGAAATGTAAGATTTCCATAGCAACGCTACATGCTCTTTCTCCCAATTGTAACGTCAAGGATAAACAGGGTCTCTAAGGTTCTATGGGAAAATGTACGGAAACAAATTTTATAGTCCCACTTCAAAATTTAATAAAATTTACAGATGGCGTATTTTTTTAAATTTGAATGCGAAGATATCACTCGTTATTCATGCAAAAATTTAGAATCGTGCGAATCTTCAATTTATGGTAGGACGAATTAGTAAATAAATTTGCCGAAAACATCCATTTTTTTTTAAGGTATTTTAAATAGTAACTTAATGTCTTACGGATTCTGTTCAAAGTTCGTTGGGAATAGCGTTCTTCGAAAACTCTGATAGTATTTTCGACCTGTAATGAACAAATTTATGTAAAAATCGCTCAAAATTGAGCTTTATTATTAAATAATTCAAAAACTAATTTGAATAAAAAAATTGCTCTAAGATATCTCGGAGTCTGACTTTAAATTTCGTAACTGTAGATCGCTTAGATTTTCTACTATGCCACCAACAGACAAACAGTTATTATAGACAAGAAGGTATGCCCATCCTATGACGTAATTAAAAATTGGCAAAGCATTGCCATCCATTTAGCGTTATTTTTATCAAGTTAATGACATTTTTATCAATTTGGCGACACTTTTGTCAATTTGACAATATTTAAAAAAGTCACCAAGTTTGCAACATCTCGCCAAATTTTTTGCCAAGCATTACGGCCGGCCGGAGAAATGGGTTATTCATACAGTCGTTTGTAATGTTATTTCCAAGATACTGAATTTTCATCAATTAGTCATTTTCATTCACTTAGCGTCAATTTTATCAATTTGGCAACAATTTCGTCAATTTAGCAGCATTTAAAAAACTCGCCAAGTTGGCGATTTGTCGCCAGAATTTCGCAAAGCGTTACAGACGGAGAAAAAGGTTAATCTTACAGTAGATTCTTATATTTTTTCCAAGATATTGAATTTTCATCAATTAGGCTTACTCTATTTTTGATCAATTAGGCTTTATTTTTACCAATTTGGCTACATTTTTAACAATTTCGCAACATGTTTATCAATTTGGCGATATTTTCGTCAATTTGGCAACATTTTAAAAATCTCGTCAAGTTGGTGATATTCCGCCAATTTCGACATCGAAATTTCGCCAAGCAGCGTTAACCAGAAATAGATGGGCTTAGGGATCCGAGTCGATATTAGTACTATCGTGTCGTGACGGTATAAAATGTGTGTGTGTGTGTGTGTGGGGGGGGGGAGCAATAGTTAATAAATAAGCCCAGGGTGTCTGCAATCTATTACATTTTATTGAATGGAGAATGCTAACTTTATTAAAATCAACATTACATTCTCAATAATAAGTGAAAATTCTTACAATAAAAAAAATCTGATGTGGACAGCACATGTCTTTCATTAATTATTATAATATAATGAATTTACTTCTGTCACAGAGAAAAAAGGATGTATAAGATCCACGGCACAACCTTTTTAACATTGAATTGTACATTGGACGCTTTTTCAGATAACAACATTACTTCGAAATACCTAATTAACTTATATTTCACGCAACTCTACATTGACAATTATTAATATTGTTAGCATCCGTTATAGTAATAAACAATATAGTCTATATATTAAAGTATTTTAATAATAAATTCATCAATTTAACGTTATTTCCGTTAATTTAGCAGCATTTTTGCAATTTTAACAATATTTTCGCCAATCTGGGGTGACATATCGCTAATTTGGCGATATTTCGCTAAATTAGTCGCTAAGTTCGCCAAAATTTAACGCCAATCATTACGGACAAGCGGAAAGAAGAGCATTTCTTATACATAAATGACTGTTGGCGAATTGTTAGGTTCAAAATACAAAACTATTACACAAAGTATCTTCTCTCGTGAATGGAACAAACTAGAACCACGAAAATGATATTAACAAATTTATCGTATAATATTACATATGACAATTGAACATACATCACAATAGTTAATAATTTTATTTTAATTTTATGTGATTTTTTGATAAATTTATTTGTAAAACGTGTAATATTTCGAGAACGATTCATGCTAGCGTTCTAAAATTTATGCCAATCATTTTGTAATGAAAAATTACATGAGAAATGATTGTTACATAACCTTATTGAAGGTTTTGATTTTTTGATGAATTTTTTTTTCAATATTTCACTCGGAAAGTTGGGGGTCTTCCGAACATGCGATTGAGTTTAAAATCAATAGGCTTCTTCCAATATTCACTGATTGTAATTTTTGTACCAAATTTCGTTCGACGCTTTGTTCATTCGTGTGATATCGTCTCCACAGGCTGACTGACACACATACACAAGACATCACCTTAAAAACGATCTATTCCAATTCTAGGATGCTTAAAGCGTGCTCTTCCTTCGAAAACTGGAATTAGAATGTTCGAACTCGTCACAATACTTTCCATATACGTTGTACTATGTATATAGGGAAAGTAAAAAAGTAAAAGTTACTTTAGCGAAGAAGTAAAGTTAGAGAAATTATTGCTATTTCGTAAGATATTCGTGCGATTGAAGAGATTTTTCGGCTCGCTCAATACTTATTATTTTAAAATAATTGTGCATGCAAAAAATCGAAATGATGTCTTTAAAATTCAGTAGGTTAAACTTTTGTATTTCAACTATCATTAAAAATAAAATCATTTTCTTATTAATGCGAGTCATTAAAATCCTATCATCTTTAAAAATCATCTCTTACTGTGATCGTCTGACGACTGTTTCCGATTCTCGATAGAATCGCCTGCTGGATTAAATGGATTTGAAAATAGCGACATTTGGGCCGAATTTCGACTTGAAACATTCTGAAAAAATTCATTCTTTTAAATAAATTCTAATTAAAAAAATCTCGCCGAGGTTCACTGTCTCAGGACCTGATATACCTGAAAATATACTATAAATAGATTTTAATAATATCCATATTTTTTTTTTTTTAAGAATCGATTTTTAAAAATCGAATTTTTTAAGATCATTGTGCATCGAAAAATATCTGTAACATCAGCTTCAAATTAGTTGTAAAAAGTATGAAAAAAGTATGAAAATTAGTTATGTCGTTTTCCAGTAATAAGCCATCTGATCATGATAGACATTTAACTCGTTTCTGTCTAAATTAAATAGCTCAAACTGCTGCTAAAACTCTGTGAAACAAAAACTTTGATAAAATACAGTATAGTATATCTCAGATAAGTAACTGTGTCAATTAAGAGACAAAAATTCTTGTATATTATATGTTAAGTTTTTCTTTACAGTTAATTGATTTAACAGCAGTTTAAGCCATTTAATGTAGACAGAAACAGTTTGTTTAATTCCCGTTATTTTGCGAGTAAATATTTCAAAACTTCTATCACAAAAAATATAAAACGCACGGCTAAAGGGGTTTTCTGCGCTTTGATCATCATAGCACCTGCCTAAAAGCCGCGAAATAATGACCCAAGAATGGTGAAGAGTTGACCAGCTGTGTACTTTCTTGTTTATATTTTTTATATCAGTGGAAATAAAACATATAGATATAATTCATTTAAATATATTTGTTCATTATATTAAATTTTATTTATTTTTAGGCTCAAGCAGTGGAAAAAAGTTTGGTTTTGATCATCTGTATTAAATAATGCCATTTTTTTTTTGGTGCAAATATGTCCAAGTGCAGTCTTCTGTTGTGTAACTTTTATTTTGTGAAATAAATTAGGAATTACATTTCAGAAAATAATTTTTTTTTTTAAGTTTTAGTATAATATACATGTTATTACGATCAATTGATTTTTTATATATTATTGATATTTGTTATTTTGGTAACCAGGGTTCGACTTGCATATAGTCCCCGATGGCAGCAAGGGATTTGTTGGCATCAGTTTTTCTGTTGAATAAAATATGAAACCAATTTTCCGAAAATTTATTATGTTGACTTCCTAAGAAAATAACCGATTGTTGGGCTTTTAGTAATGGTCTCTTAATCCCGTAAGTCCATTATTTTTCAACAGATTCCTGAAAGATATTTTTAGCTATGTGGTCCCTAAAGTCCCTTTATTCTTAAAATTATATATTTTTAATTTTTAGTGATATTGAACTTTTTATAAAGCTGTTTATATATGAGATAAATTGATGCAGCTATCTTTAAAGGACCCTTGGGAACAAACAGTAGGGAGGGGGGAGGAGAAACTGGGAAATAGTGTTTCTGAACTAATGATATCATTATTTTGATGGTTGATCTTCAAGATGGGATGATTTTTCGGGGATTCAAAGGAAGTGTAATATCTCAAGAACATGTTTTCTAAAGCATGTAACTTCAAGATGGTTTGACTGAGTCCAGTTGCTAAACGTATGCTTGAACAATGGAATGTCATTATTCAACGTTTTATCAACTTTGTACCTATGAATGCTGCTGCTTCACAGACCAAGTCAAGACATTTACAATCCATTATGAAAATGATCACATCTTATGATGTAAAGGCACAGATTAAATGTGCCATCACAAGTGATACTTTTTTCTCTGGTTATACAGAATGTTTGATGTGAATAACATCTATGGTTGGGGTTTCTCTGATGGAAAAACGGAGCGTTGCGAAAAATGTAAATACTTTGGACGAGAATGTAAATACTTTGAACGAGAATGTAAATACTGTGGACGAAAAATGTAAATACACCGAGCCTAATAGGTAAAAATGTAAATTTTTCTTTTTTTATATGGAAATAGGGTCCAGAGAATATGCATATATAAAATAATTTTAATATTTTGAACTTTTTTTATTAATTTAAGAAGTAGCTCTTCGGGCGAGTGTTTTCTTTTTTTCATGTTTCTAACTTTCACTCGCAATAGATAGTAAACAAGATGTAAATTTTACATGACAAAAATGCGTACTAGAAAATTTAGTATTAAAATCTATATTTATTATTAAAAAAAGCTCATATTTTTCGAGTAATCGTTTTGTCAAATTGAAGAAGTAAAGAAATTTTACATTCTTCAAGTTGTTATAATGCTTATATCTTGAGAACTAAAAGTAATAGCTGTAAATAATAAGCCAGAATTTGTAGCTCTTTGAAAGCCCTATAAGTGTATGTGTATATAATCAGATTTTGGAACAAGTTCACGATTACGTTCGATATTATAAAAGTTGAGTTTTATTTTACAAAATGCTATTTAATCAAAACCATTTCGGCTCCATTGGACTGGAGACACACACCACACCAATTTTTTTTTATTTCAGAAATAAGAACATTTAGAGCATTTGCTATATGGTCAAGAAAAAGAGCTTTAGAGCTTCTGTTAAAGCTTAGAAGTCAAGTTTTTCAGCCGGAGTCTGCTAGTCTTTTTACCATTGTTGATTATTTGTTTCCCCTATTTGAAATTCCCTGCAACTAAGAGTTGACGAAACAGGAATACAATGGATGGGGAAGTTTTCTGACTTAGTATGCAAAATCATTATGTTAGCTGCTATATATATTTAATAAATAAAGTTAGTTTTAATAGACCCTATAATGTTTTATCTGATGTAAGATGTCTGCAGTTTACAAGATTTAATTTTGCATCAAGTCAAACCTCAGATTATTGCACTTGCAAAAGCTTTACCATTAAAGATTGATGTACACTAATAGATGAAGGGAAATTTTTAAACTTCGATAATTATTGGACTATATATAATTATTCGATAATTATTTAAAACTGATAATTATTGGAGTTACTTCTGCAATATAAAAGAATGCATCCAACTAACTCAAGTATCCCACAGTAGGTAAGATTGTGAAAACAGCTCTTTTCTTATCATACAGAAATGTTTTGTTGAAAGAGATTACTCAGCATTTGGTTTGCTGTTATATTTCACCAGATATAAAGTTTCGTGAAAATCCATTAATATTTGTGTACACAAGAAATCGACCACAGACTACATCTAAAGATAGTCAAAACGTGTTCAGGAGTTCCTGAAACACATATTGGCCTCGAAATCGAAAATGTTCGTGAAAACTCGTACTTTCTAAACTATATTTTATAACATGAGGAAGTAAAAATGTAGAAAACGGCTTTCGATGTGCATTAGTTCAAGTATAGATGATACTGTGTGGAAACCTGAGATCTTTAAGTGCGGTACATATTGCTCGTCATCTTGGACAGACAGATTCTCCCTTTTCTTACTTGAACGAATTATATCCGGCGTGGATGAGTCCTAAATATGTGCCCGCTTCTTTAATAATACAAATAACACTACTCAATTTCCAAAATGCTCGTTTTGAACCAAAATCATTTCCGAGCTTCGTTTTATCCGCGTGCAACGATGCCAATTATACAATGTGGACCCAATACGCCCTAAATAAGCTCATTTGACTCGCCCTAAACAAATAGAGCTGAAATTCACAATGCATGCAACAAACATCTGATTGGTCTAACATTGGCAGAATGACACAGAAAAAACATATATCTTAAATTCGCGAAGTTAGAAAATCGATATTCAAGATTATTAGACTTTTGGATTGCTTAAAATAAACACAAATGAAAACAATTGAAGTCTCAAAAAAGAAAATAAGTTCCTCTACCCCAAAAGTAAAGTTAAAAAAATAATAACAATTGCTGTCGGTGATTTTTCATTCGATTGAGATCCAATTTTCATAGAACACTTGAAATAACTATATAGTTATTTCAAGTAGTTATATAGTTATTCCAAAACATGAAAATTCGCCTTTTAAATTTACGAATTTAGACAATAGCAAATAAAATAGCACTCAAAAGAGTATTCATCTAGCCAAAAGTCTGAGATATCGTTCACAGACCCCTGCTTCTGGAACGCGAGAACAGCTGCGATGCAATACGTAATTGATTTGACTGCCTTTTACCGTTTTCCTGGAATAAGACTGATTTTTAGAAGTCGAAATTTCAACGGATTTTCGGCTATGTTCATCACTTTTAAGCTAATTCGAAATTTAAAAAAAAAAAAAAAAAAAATCTCCAAACCACATTGGTACTTAAAGGTAGAAATTTTGATACCTACCAGATCCAAAGGGACTTTATTTGTACGGAATTTCGCTGATGTCTGAAGCTTTGATTTTCCTAAATGAAAAAATTTGTGAATGATTAAATAAATAATTGCTATCTTTTTTTTTTCGAGATCTGTAAAAACAAATTATTGATCTTCTACTGAACATTTTTGTCGCTTACTGTTTATATCTATCTTTTACAATTTAGGAGATATTTCGAGTGAAAGTAAGCGAAGTGAAACAAAACCTCTTTTTCCCAGAAAAAAAGTTCAAAATACTAAAATATTAAAGTTATTTTTATCTATATTAATAAAAGGATCTTTCTGCATGAATGTCTGTCCGTTCGCAATGCCGCCCTTACAAGGCTGGGGTTTTTCACACAGTAGCATCTATACCTGAGCTAATTCATCTCGAAGGCCTTTTTCCAAATTTTTATTTAAATTATTTTTAAATATGTTCAAATCGGCCTTTTACCGCCAACAAGTGAGAATCTTTTTTCCCCGACGTGTGTAACCATATATATAAGAGCAAATTTTACACGTGACAACGCTAAAGGAGGTATTATAATAACCATTGTTGTAAGATATTTAAAAATATTCTAATATCTAGCTTCGCTTCTATATATAATTATGAATGAAACTGTATATAATGAAATTATTTATGAAGCTATTGAATAAGAAATGAAGCTGATAGATTTCGACGGGCCAAAGAAAATATTGAAATAAGTCTCAGCTACAGAAGTAGGGCAAAACTTAGAGTCAATTAAGATTTTAATTTCAGAATCCTATCGTTGAAAATTCCACAGATGCCAAGAAACACACACAGATTCCACAGATACTCTGCGCAGGTACAGCTATACATAATAAAATATGTCTGTCTGTGTGTGCATGTGCAGTCTGTAGCTATGAATCTAAGAGTCGTACGGTCATGAAATTTGTTACACAGTACTTCAGCATCCGGGACGTTGCGTCTCTGCGAGATTTTGTTGTTGTGATTAAAAACGGGCGTATTATTAAAGCATTCTTTAAACTTCGTTCACTGAAACTTACAGCGAATTCTCGAAAACCAAAGAACATTTTATCAATACGCCAGCTTATAAAAAATAAATAAATAAATTGAGCGCACAAACATACCCCCGGCCAACGCTAGATGCATTTTCTAGTATATTCATAAACGGTAAAAATGGTACAAGTAAAAATTGTTTACATTTTTATCTGTTAGGTTGAGATAAAAGCTTTAAAAGTTATTTTTCGCAACTCTCCTGTTTCAACCAGAGATACCCCCAACAAGTGTTATTTACTTCAAAATCAACCAAGCACTTGGTTCAGTTTTCTTTTCCAGATTCTAGTTGTTATTGCTCAAGTAAAGATTGCTTAAGGTAAAGATAATGACTCCGTTGCCGGCTTAAATGTTACCAATTTAGTTCAAGTATCATTTAATATATATATTAAAAATTATATAAAAAATATATAAAAAAATTATTTAAATTTTGAAGTATTTTCTTTTAAGCAATCTAAATTTAAAATAATTTATTTTTTTTTCCACAAGTATATAATTTTTTGTGTTTACACTTTAAGTTTACCTTCAGACACAAAGTATTTTAAAATTTAAATGATGAAGTATTTAACATTTTCTTTTAAAATAATTTCATTATTATTTTTAAAATGTAAAATCTGAACAAAAGCATTTATAAATTTAATTGAAAACATTTAACTTATTTAAAAGCATTTAAAAGTTTGGAATGGTACTTTAGTAAAATGGCAATATTGAAGGATCAATTATATCTCTGTTGGCAACGATTTATTTAGCCGACGGACATGGATTCCCTACCTAATGTAAAATAAAAATAAGATCGCGCTCCCATTTCGAATATAAGCATCCATGAACCGGTTTCGCTCTTATGCACTTTTCGGAATGGAATAGCTGATACCTGCAGCGGCAGCAAGTTCTGCGAGTACTAAATAAAAGAATTTGAAAGGTCTTGGCTTATATTATTTACATAAAACAAAATTTGAAAACCCTTTATTGACGTATTTGCTAAACGTTTGTACAACAGTCGTTGTTTGGTGAATGTAACGTTCTCCAAATCAGCATCTTTACCATACGATAACTTAAAAACTTATTTCTTTATCAATAGAAGTGCTCCTTTCTCCTCTATGTAATTTATACAACATTTTTAATGCGGATACAGCAAATATCACTCGTCTCTCCGCCATAATTATTCCTTTATTTCGTTCCATATTTGAATGAAGGATTATATGTAATATAAACTCCTTCGTCGTGACTTGGGTCTGTTTTTTTATTGCTGAAATGAAAGACAAAATGATAAGTCAAGAAAAAATTCAAGTAATATTAAATGTGCATTTTGTACACAATAATAAGTTTCTTTAAAGGTCCTAACATTATGTAAATTTTATACTGCTTTCTTCGTCAACATGAGATAAACCACTGTAATAAACTATGGCTTTTTATCAACAAAGGGGCTTAGTTTGCACTACGTTTGCCATTGCAAATACCGAGGCACTACAAACTTGAAAAATTGAAAATTCCCAATCTTCTTTAACTTGACAAGGCGATAACCCGATAACTATAAGAGCTTTTTTAAAAAAATAAATATAGATTTAAAAACTAAATTTCTTTATGCATATTTTTGTCGTTTACTATTTATATCTATCTTTATAGTTTCGAAGACATTTTAAGTGAAAATAAGAAAAATGAAAGAAAAACACTTGCTCGGCTTTTTTCGGGGAAAAGCTTAAAATATTGAAATTATTTTTACATTTACATAATCTGGACCCTATTTTGGATAAAACAAGAAAATTATATCTATTTCTATCTATTAGGTTCGGAGGTATAAACGCTCAAAAAAGTTTTTACATTTTTCGTAACGCCCTGATTTCCGCCACAGAAACCACAAGCATGGGGCTTGTGTGGCGGAATTCACACCAAAATTAGTCCGATTTTCTTGATAGCTAAAACTTTTATTTTATAGAATCAATAAGTATGAACAGGACCAATTCACAGCTAACAACACGATAGTTACTAGAGAGACCTACGGGCATTCTTCCCGGAGGTTTTAAAAACCGGTTTATTCATGGTATATCTATCATAATAAAAGACAACAATCAATCACTGGTTGTGTAACAACACAAAAGGAGGTCTTATAATATCAATTGTTGCAAATAAGTTAAGAAAAGTCCTGTTTCGTTTTCAGTATCTTATGTCATATGCAGCGTAAAGCTTCAGAATTCCGATTTTATATGTAGATCCTACAAGATCACAAAAAACAACAATCAAATGCCCAACTAGCTCACGAAATAGCAGACTCTGCCCTCCCAACGCAGACGTATCTCATAATTCAGTTTGAATATTGCGTCAGCACTAAATGATCCAAATGACCTCCGACTCCCTCATACTATATACTCGCCATAAACATGTCTAGAAAGAGGTTGTATATTCGAAACTAATGGAGATTTCTAGAAAATTCAAGTGTCTTCCAAAATTCGCCAAGTTAGCAATATTTCACCAAATCTGACACCGAGCTCTCGAAAATATCAAGCAACCCTTTCCTTCACATAATAGCAAGGGAGCAATGATTGCCTGTAAATGTTGATTTCTCCTTGTTGAGAGACGACATGCCAAAGAAGCATTTTACGCATTCGTAACAATATTAAGGACCTAGGCAAAGTTCTTGCAGTAGGAATGGTTCTGTTGAACTTTCAATATCTCCTGCCACAACGGACTGCTTTAGGCATGCCAAGGAGGTTTGTACACTGCTCACAACTGAAATCGCAACACCATGAAGAAATTGATGTATCCTTATGAAATTTACAAAATATAATTGTAACATGGAGATGTGTAAATGATCAAAAAATCATACCTGGAAAATGAAAGCATGGAACTTTATTGACATTAGATCAATATGGAATAGGCTTACCGCGAGCGGCTATGCAAGATTGAATACGATGAGGCATCCCGTCAATGAGATGATCAATGGTGAGCTGAGGGATAGCATTCTACACAGCATGCATTTGGGCTTGTAACTGAACATGGTTTGCTGGAATTAGGAGAGTTCTTTTAATCGGCGACCCATGATGTCCCAGATATGTTCAATTGGCAACAAAGCCGGAGAATACGCTGGCCAAAGCAGGATATCAAAACCTTGTAGACTATTCATAGTTACCCGTGCAGTATGTGACCTGGTATTATTCTGCTGAAAGAGCAGTTCAAGCCTGGTTGACGGATACGGCTGTACCACAGATCTCACAATGTCACAGACGTATCGTTGTGCCGTGATACTGCCAGAAACGTGGACCAAAGGTGTTCGTCCACCAAATGTTATATCACCCCAAACCATGACACCACTTAGGGAGGCTGTGTGGCTACTGGTAGAGAAAGCTTCCTGGTGGCGTTGTTGAAAGCGCCGCCATACGCGAGTACGGCCGTCTGGCATGCCAAAATAGAATCGTGATTCATCCGTGAACAGAATGTTTCGCCATTCTGTCGACCAATTGCGTCTCATTTGACACCACTGGAGGCTACGTAACCGGTGAAGATGTTGAAACGGTAGGTGTCGAAAAGGTTGTCTACCTCGGAGTCCTGCGTCACGCAAACGGTTTCGAATTGTTTGCGTCGAAACCACGTTACATGCAGTGTGGGATAAATGTCGTTGTAATACGGTTGCTGTGGTAAACGGCTTTCAGAAGCATACGATCTTTATGTGGTGTGATGCACCTGGAAGCTCCGCTACCTGATCTTCGTATCATTTTGTTGTCTCTCACGAACTGTAACACACACCGTTGAACTGTGCTCACATCACGACCCAATAGTTCAGCGATCCTTCGAAGACTCATTCCATCCTCACGTAAAACGAATATTTGTTGCCGTTCCGTTGACGACAACTGAACGTATACGGTACGTCGACGTACTCTTGACATACTGTGATAATTTTTACAACCTGAAACCAATGACGCTACGATTTAGCTGTGATATCGTTCCTACTTGACTTGTCGCTTTTATGCTGCTCGGCAAGGTATTACGGCACTATGCGCAAAGAAACTGTGATCATTTGCATATCTCGCCTTGCTGTTTCCATTGTCTGATTTACATAAAGCTACATCTACAACTTTATGGTTTTGCGATTTCAGTTGTGAGCAGTGTATATTTAAACCTCCTTGAGATTTTCACTATTTAGAACGATATTAACATGACAGACTTCACTGTTTGCAGTTTTTGAAAACAAAACAAACAAAAAACATGTAGTTGTGATGTGTAATAGGAATTGGCTATATGAATAATTACATTATCAATATTCTTGTATGACTTTGCATTTTATACATTAAATAAACATTTTGATGCTGGCATTTTGGCCATAAGCAGAAATTCCTACTGTTTAAATTTTTAATATATTTTTTACGGTAATAATTTTACAGTGTAATTTTTTTACGGCAATTGAGCTATTATTAGAATAATATTTTTGTAGATTTAGTATCCATGTATATCAGATATACAATATATATATATATATTAGTGCCTATTTTTCAGATTTTAGTGCCTTTTCTTGCCTGCGTATCAGTGCATAAACTTCCGAGCTCTACTTTATTAGCACTAATAATGCTAATAAAACACTTAACCCTCATTTTGCTAATAATTAGCATTAATAATGCTACTAAACAGTTAATCCTAATATTCTATAACACTAAATGTCAATAATTAAATGTACACTATTGAAGACAGGGGGACGCTTGCAGAATTTGTTCCCGATAAATCACCTACTCGGACTATACATTGGACCCTGGCATTTGGAGGGCCATCGACTTAATCTAAAACTGACACAATTTTTAAATCCTCGGAGAATGCAAATGCACTGTATGCAGGACCGGATTAAGACATGAGCTTTTAGGGGCTACAGCTCAGCGTTCTTCGCCAGGTGGAGGACTTCCAAAGATTAAGTGAAAAGTTCTTTCATTTGTGAATGCTAAATCAAAGTATAAGTACTATAAGTTATCTATTTAAAAATGGTTCAATTAATATACTATTTATATACTTATATGATTTTCTCAAGAAGTTCTATAAAATGTCAAGAAAGGGCAGTTTAATTTTTTCTTTACCTTTTGAAAACATTACTGTGGCCTCACAGTATACCTGGTATCCCAGGCGCCTACAAAACCAAAATTCGGCTCTGGCTGCAAGTATCCCCCCTTCGTGTGCGAAATGGCTATAATGTAAGAGCTTTCTTAAGTACCAATACCTTTTTCCTTTCCCTCCTTTTCTAATACAAGCGCATGTAGCATCCAGAAATCTTTTTAAACGTCCTCTTCTATCTTTCGTCTCAGCTGTATCAACCTCGCAAACTGGCTCACCACCTTCAACTAAAGGATGCAGGTAAAATTCGACTTGTCCTGAAACGAAACATAGCGATATAATACGTTGACTAGTATTTAAGTTTTTCGAAAATAGTACCGAAAATAATTTTATAAAGAAATAAATAGTTTTATTGCTTTTCAAAATATTCGCCTTTAGCATCAATACATTTTTTCATTCAGAATAAACTAATTTTCAAAACAGTTATGCCATTTAAGTTTGTATAGCAGACACATGCGATTTATAATCTTTAACGGCTTCTTCTGGGCTGTTAAATCGTTGACCACTCATTTTATGTTTCATTGTTGGGAGCAAGAAATAAATTATTGGGTGCTAAATCAGTTTGAAATGCAGTGTGTGATCTTGAATTGTCATGATGAAGAACGGTGCGCATTATTTTCCTTGATTTAAGCAACTATTTCTGGTAAGCAAATTGTTGTATACCAATCAGCATTTACTGTTCTACGATCCTCCAAAGCAACGGTTGTAAGATGACCTGATTTACCAAAAAACGAAGCAATCATTTTCTATGAAACAATTCTTGAATGAACAACTTTTGTAGGATTTGGTTCATTTTGGAGCACCCAAACAGTAGATTGTTGTTTTGTTTCGAGTTCATACGAATAAATCCCCGTTTCGTCATCTGATACAATGTCAAAGATATATTTTTAAGCAATAGAGTTGAATCTTTTGATATTTTCCTTGCACCATTTGACATGAGTTTCCTTGTGAGCTTGAGTTAAATCGTGTAGAATCCAACGCGCATATACCTTTTTGACTTTTAAATGATCATGTCAAATTGAATGCACTCATGACCTTGAAATGTTCAAAGATGCCTCAAAATCATCACATGTGATATGACGATCTAAAGTGATCATTTGTTGCACAGCATTAATGTTTTCTAGCGTCATAGTAGTTCTTGGTTGAGCTTCATGAAATTCATCACTGAAACTTCTACGTCGAAGATGGAATTTTTTAAACCCGTTGTTAATTGTTGCTTTGGATGGTGCTTCAACACCATTTCATTCAACTAACACACAGTTGCTGTGTAAACCAGTGGTCTCAAACTTGCGGCCCCCGACGTCTTTGCCGTAATTACAATGATTTATAAAAATTTATGCTATGCACTTACAAGAAAAAAAAATTAATTATCAAACCACTCACTTGATGGCGCCGCTAGGTCAGTCTACTTTCAGAAAAGTTTAGTGTTTATTTTTTTTTTCGGGGGAGTTAGAGCGAGAGAGTTTTTACGAACTTTTAGAAAGTCAGTAAATTATATTTTGGAATTTCAGTAAATTACCGAATTTTAGTAGTTTTTGTAGTAGCTAGCACGTATAATTTTTTAGATATAAGCATTGTAAACCTGAAAAACGGAGAATTTTCAATCGTTTTGTACTTAGCAAGACGATTTCTCGAAAACTGTAAGAGTTTTGTAAAAATAAACGATTAATCTAGAAACTGGATTTCCTACTGATCATTTTTGTTTCTTACTATTTATATCTATCATTTATAGTTTAGAATATATATCTGAAGTGAAAGTAAGCTAAATTATGAAAAAACTCACTCGGATAAAAACTTTTTAGTTTTTTTTTTCAAAAAATAAATTCAAAATATTAAAGCATTGAAAGTATTTTTTATACATTAATAAACGGTGCCTTAATTCTGACAAAGCAAGTAAAAATTATTTACATTTCTATCTATTAGTTTCGGAGATATCGACGCTGTGGTCGAGCGGTCAAGGCAAAGCGTTTCCTAGTGATCTCTCGGTTGCCGGGCTGTGGGTTCGAGTCCCACTTGCGGACATGGATGTTGTGCTGTTGGACGCGGTGTGTTCCGACCCCCACTGGTGCGCTGGGGGCAACGTCATGTGACGGCTAACAGGTTCACGGCTCTGGCCTTTGTTATTACGATATTGACTGTTCACGTTATATGTTCGGGATCTTGTTCTGTTTGTATAATGTATGTCTTGTTCTCTGCCATTGGGGGAAAAAAAAAGGTTCGGAGATATAAGCGTCCAAAGTGTTTACGTTTTTCGCAATGTTCCTCTTGCAGCCAGAGGTTGCACATACTCCAACCATAGATGCTATAAAGTGACATTAAAAAACAGTATTTAAGTGGTGCTTTGCTAACAGTATCTAAATGGTCCCCAAACTGACTAAACCCAAATGTGCAACAAACTGCCACACTAGGAGCCAAGTCAAAATTAATAAAACAGTAAATAAAAACTTCGAGCCTCCATATCATGGGCCAATGAAATAATGTCACAGCATGAAGAAAAGAACCAGAAGTTGAGACTGGAGATTAAAGGCGCTTCGCGGCTGGTACTCTGTTCTGCACGATACATTCGCTAGTATCTAAATGGCACAGTATCTAAGTGGTACATTCAAGCTACGGAACACGAGCCCGCATTTCACTTCAAGAACTTTTTTTCGATCTCTGCAAAATTAAGAAAGTTGTTGACATAAAGCTGTTGATAGAAAGGAACTTTTGCCGGTAGTAACAATTATAGATAATGGTATTTATATATTGAAATGCAACCTAAGGGAAGCAATAATTTATGACGAATCTGTAAAATAATTAGTATATATACTACCTTTCACATCCGTATTCATTTTTAAAATCAACCTAAGTTCAAATGTCTAGTGAAAAAATACGCAAATATATACTACTTAGAACATTTACTTTTGCATACAGAAATACTCAAATTGCATTAAATTAGGTTGATATGAAATGCGATTATAAATATCGTGGAAACTGTATTTTTTAAATAGTGCTGCCACCGTAAACTTATAAATATCGTTGAGGGAATTAAAATTCAAAAATTACACTTTCACACAAGTTTTTAAAGTAGACGTCACGTGGTATTTCATATTTCGGAAGCCATGTTTCTTGATGCTAAACAACTGAGCTCTCTCTATAAATACACTCACATATTTAGATTTGTTGAGTAAACTTGTTTGCGATGGGTGAGTGATTCGTGAGATCGTAAGGAAAAGAACTAAAGTTTCAAAGTGAAAATATGAATTTAAATCATACAGATCTTGATTAACAGCTTCCATGATTACCTGGAATTAAATCGTGGGAATATTATTTTGTAAAAATGAATATCCCGACTAAACTTGGGTTTGGCGTTATTGAATTTTTAGCATGGAGGTAAAAAGGAGTTAAAACTTTCTATTGAGAAAACGCGATTATTGTTTGAGACAATAATTGAGGTGGCGCTGGCTTATAAGATAAGTGGTCCTGCTTTGTATGTTTTTCTATGGCGAAAGGCCCAAAATATTTATTTAGACTGTTAATTTCGTAGAAATAAATCATTAGCGCAATGTAAATTAGAACTGAAACAATAGAGAATATTCCTACGTATTGAAAATTATTTTACTTTTCACTTTTATCTTCATATTTTTACTTTCCTTATATACATAATGTATAAGGAAAGTATTGTGACGGGGTCGAAAATTCGAATTCGAGTTTTCAGCGGGAGAGCACGTTTCAAGCATCCCTGATCACGAATCAAACATTTTTGAAGTGATGTCTGTGTGTGTGTGAAAGTATGTGTGTGTGTGAAAGTATGTGTATGTGTGTGTGTATCAGTGAGTCTGTGGAGATGATAACTGACGAACGAATGGACCGATTCGAACGAAATTTGGTACAAAAATCACAATCCGTAAACACTGGAAACCTATTGTTTTTATACGCAATCGAATGTTCAGAACCCCCCTAAATTTTCAAGTGAAATTTTGAAGAAATCGTCAAAAAACCAAAACCGCTAATAAAGTTACGCAAATAGACATTTCTTATGTAATTTTTCATTAGAAAACGATTGACATAAATTTTTGAACGCCAACATGAACCGTTCTAGAGATATTGCACATTTTTCAAAAAAATTATCAAAAAGTTATATATATAAAAAAAATATTTCATATTGAGAAACATGGTCACTTTTCATATATAATACCATGCGATAAATTTGGTGACATTATTCGTGTGGACCTAGCTCGTTCCATTCATGAAAAAAGATACTTTGAGTAATACTTTTGTATTTGAACTCCAATAGTCATTTATCTGCTGTAAGAATAACTTATTTCTCCGTCCATAACGCTTAGCGAGATTTTGGCGACGAATTTGGTGGAATGTCGACATTTTAAATTGTTGCCAAATTATCAAAAATCTCGCCAAATTGATAAAAATGACGCTAAATCAATGAAAATGACGACTAATTGAAGAAAATTCAATATCTTGGAAAGAATATAAGTATCTACTATAAGAATAACATTTTTTTAACTGTAAAAGTTGTAAATTCATTGGATTATATAAGGAAAGTCACGTGTTGCCCACATCAGATTTTTTGTATCCTGTCCTAAAACTATGAAAAAATATTGATTAATTGTACTTACAATTGGGGAACTTTAATCTTAAAATAATCAAAAATGCATGTATTAAATAACGTCTCCCTGTTATGTCAAATGAAAACAAAGGGCGCTTTACTCATGCTAGCGACACCTAGATATAATTCTCAAAGCATTATGGCATTTTCTTGTTTTTCATCCATAGGAGATCCAAACTCCATGATGTTTAGACGCAATTTGCTTATTTTTTATAGTAAGTTATTACGTTGTCCTAGCAATAATTGTAAATCATAAACTTATTTATTAATATATATACAGGGTGAGTCAGAATTCTTGGGCCAAACTTTAAGGGGTGATAAATCACATCTAGACAAGCAGTTTTTGTCATACGAAGCAGGGTCGTAAGGCAAGAGGTGTACCGCTAGACGTCGCTGACATTGAACGCAGTGACGACTGCCTCAGAACTAGCCAGGGTTTAAGCTGATCGCCTGATATCTCCTGTCTCGACTTTTCCTTATGGGGACATATGAAAAGTCTAATCTACGATAGCCCCATCGACTCTGATGAAGACCTTGTTGCTAGGATTGCTGTTGCTGCCGGCGTTGTCCAAGATATAACAGGTGTTTTTGCTAACGTGCACCGCTCACTATTTTTGTCATACAAAGCAGGGTCGTAACGGAAGAGGTGAACCGCTAGGTGGTAGCTCATAAAATGAGGAAATGGTGACGCTCTCGTGAAAAGAGGAAACACAAAAATGACAGAGTAGGCACGACGTACGTTTTGCTGGCAGAAATTTCAGAATGCATGGACAAAGTTACAGAAACTGCTCAAAAGTGCGACCACCAGCAGTAATGCAGGCTTCACACCTGCGACGTAGAGAACGGCGCACGTTAGCAAAAACACCCGGCATACCTTGGACAACGCCGGCAGCAACAACAAACCTAGCAACAAGGTCCTCGTCGGAGTCGATGGGGTTATCGTAGATGAGACTTTTCATATAGCCCCATAAGAAAAAGTCGAGACAGAAGAGATCAGGCGATCAGTTTAAACTCTGGATAGTTCTGACGCAGTCGTCACTGCGTTCAATGTCAGCGACGTCTAGCGGTTCACCTCTTGCCTTACGACCTTGCTTTGTATGACAAAAATTGCTTGTTTAGATGTGATTTATCACCCCTTAAAGTTTGGCCCAAGCATTCTGACTCACCCTGTATATATATAATATACACTGAACTGATTAACTGATGAGGTGATGTATCAAAATGATCAAGCACTTCCACTATAACTAGAGTACTGGTTTTAGTGTCATTCGATCCGTCTCAGCTTCGAGACAAAAGGGAAAACCGAAATTTTCGAAAATTCAAATTAGGGGTGCAAAAATTTTTTCAAAACATCCAAAATCACTTTGGCCTCGGCAACAAAGCGAGATAGAAAAAATATTTAATTAGTAGAAATCGGTATGATACTCACAAAACGAGTACATGGCAGGAAATACATTCCTGTCAAAATGTCTTATTAAACTCGGGCCTGTAACATGGTGACACCTGCAATGCTTGTCAAAGTATGCAGTCAAATTCCTTCTCGACTTCAAATGTGCATTGTTGCTGACAGAGGGCAGTTTGAACGGGCTGTTCATTATATTTTTATACATGTAAGTGCTGTTTTATTTTAGCATTCCTGAATAGGACAGGCATTCACCAATAACCCTATTGTGGCAAATAAATATCTTCTGTAACAGTTTTATGGCCAATTTCTACTCATTTGACAATGCTTCACAAATTTGTAATTTACTTTTTCTGCTTATCTCGCTTTGTTGCCGAGTTCGTTATCTTAACTTTTTTAATTTTCTGCAAGGACCCTGCAATCCCTTTTATTCGATCGGGTACAGTCACTTCACTTTAATATAGATACACCTAACGTGTATACGCTCGTGGACCTTTCCTTACAAAGCTATATAGGGGTGCTTCACTCGAACAACCCGAGTTCGATTTCCGGTTCTGTCCTAACTGTCTCCGTGTAACGCGGAGTAAGAGCATGTTAAATATGTGGGTTTGTGAGTCCTTCCGAGAGGTTGGTGGTAGGGGAAGGAGGGTACGGTTCCTGTGGATGCCGCTCCCAATGGATTTCGGTCTAAATGGGGTGGCACTTCCTGGCCGTCCAAACAGAAATTTTATACTTTCGGGTAGGTCGGACGGTCTGGGTTGAAGAAGAAGAAGAAGCTATAGGGATGGTTAAGGACTTTTCAAGGAACGTTATAGAGGATGTCCCAAAAAGATTGAAACGCGCTTTAATTCTTTACCTGTTGGAGATAAGTGGGCAATGTAAATTGCAAAAATGTTGAAAGGGAGGTAGGAAATAAGACTACGTTAATGAAATAGTCCTCCCATTCATTTTGAAAAAGTTATACTTTTTAAATTTTTATGCGACCCCCATAGACAAATTTGGTCAATCAGAAATTTTTTATTTTTAATGCAACAAGATCATTAAAAAAAAACGGCATATCTGTTTCTTTAAAATCAACTGAATTATGATAAAGAAAAAAAATCTGATTTATGCCATTCTTCCGAACCATGTGAAAAGCTGTTTCAACAGTGAAAATAGGGATCATAAACAAATTGACGATGGAAATTGTTTAGATAAAAACTACGTTAATATGTGTCAAAATTTTTTATAGCAAATGCATCTAAATAAAGCTTTACAGAGACAGAGATCATATAAAGCAGTGGTACTCACTACGCGGTTGGGTATCCTCTATGTATTATCATGCAGTTTTATTTTTTTTGTGATATGTCACAAATTTACATTTCTAATTTGATATAGGGTCCCCATTCACAATTTTCAATTAAATATAAGTCGCTCAATTTTAAAGATACCGATATGCGTTTTTTTTTTTTTTTTTTAATGATCTTGTTGCATTAAAAATAAAAAATTTCTGATTGACCCAATTTGTCTAAGGGGGTGGTCGTATAAAAATTTAAAAAGTGTAACTTTTTGAAAATGAATGGGAGGACTATTTCATTAACGTAGTCTTATTTCCTACCTTACTTTCAACATTTTTGCAATTTACATTGCCCGCTTATCTCCAACAGGTAAAGAATTAAAGCGCGTTTCAATGTTTCTGGGACAGACACGCTGTATACTCAGATTTGTGGTAATTCACAAAAACTACAACAGTGCATGTAATAATGCATGTAATAGTGCATGTAACGGCCGTCCAACTTGTTACTCTAAGTCCTCTGGACGAGTCGGACGGTCTGGGTCTTCAACAGTGCATGTAATAAATCCGCAACAAACTTGCTTATCTATATGTTTATTTTAATATTTCGTAAATAAATATCAATACGTTATTGTTTTTACTATAGCATACATTAAGCTCGATCTATAGTACACATTAAGCTCCATTTTCCACTATAGCACACAGTAAGATTCATCCTCTTTCACTATTTAGATCCCCGTTCGTTTTAGAATATCTCAGTCAACTAGAAGTCAGGATTCTGGTAGCCGACAACGAAGCCTTCGTCCCTTTTCCTACCATTTCTGTTTCTGAAAGAGAACAATGACAAAAATAAAATGCTGCGTATATGAATTAAACACATATGTAGTAGAATCTCGTCCATTCGACCTCGACGGGGAGAAATATTTGGTTCTAATTATCCATAGCTCTAAATCGGAGGTCGGCTATCACTGTTGTTGTTGTTGAGACCCAGACCGTCTGACCTGCCAGAAAGATGTAAGGTAACTGTTTGGACGGCCGGGAAGAGCCACCCAATTTAGACGGGAACTCGGTGGTGGTGGTGGTGGGGGGGGGGGCATCCATTACCGTACCCTCCTTCCCCTACCACCAATCTCTCGGAAGGACTTACGGTCCCACATGTTTAACGGAGGATGTTAGGACCCGGACAACGCTAGGTAACGTTCTAGTGATATAAATTGTTTTGCAGAATACTGAAAAGTACGTGTTGAATATAAGTTGTTTTCAAATTATCAAGTTGTTTTCAAGTTATACTGCCTCCGTGTTCACTCCGCGTGAACGCGGTAGCAGTTTTGGCAGCGGAGGGAATCGAAGCCGGGCCTACCGAGTGCAATTCCCGCGCGCTAACCACTGGGTTACCGCGCTCTTCGGTTACCTCTGTAAAACATTTGCCAGCATATTACTGAAAGTTTCAGGGGCATTAGCTGTCCGTAATGGGGAGTAAGGTTTCTAATAGTTATGATAATGTTTATATAAGAAAACAAAAACAACACTTCGGCAGGCGATAATTAGCTGAATATTTCAGAAATGAAGCTGGAATTTTCATGAACGCCTGCAATTGTGGCTTTTCTTATCAGTTTGCCGAAATGATCAACAAAGTCGCTAAAAAGAAAGAACAAATGTTGTGGAATGCTTTACAGTGTACATATGTAAAGTATTTAACAAGCTTTCTCAGTACCATATATGATGCGAGCTTCTATTATACATATCACTAGTATTAACAGTAAGCCTATATAACAATTATTTGTAGCTTCCTAAAGTGTTTTATGTGGATGTATTCAGTTTAATTCAACTACAAATGTATGTATCAAAGGAAAGAAGAAAATAAGAATGTCAAATTTTTGTAATTCGCATTGCTTTTAAGAATTCAATGACAGAAAAGCCAAGGTTTAATATGAAAACAACTTATATTCAACATGTACTTTTTAGTATTCTGCAAAACAATTTATATCACTAGAACGGGTTACCTATCGTTGCCCGGGTTCTAAATAAAGCGCCCGTTACTTTAATGATACCACTCAGTTTCCAAATCGCCGAACCAGTTTCAATTCAAATCACCACAAAATGCTAAATCTTTAGTTTAAGTGCAAAGAGCTCCACAAATCTTTGAAACTGGAAAAAAAAATATTCCCCCTTTTATAGGAGTTGCTTAAATTCAGGCATCGGGTGAGCATGCGCAACAGACAGGTCGGAGAATGGATGGAACTTCATTGCCGGAACATTGAAAATCTTACAGGTTCGCATACGTAAAAAAATCACAGAAAGTGAATTACGAATGAAATCAAAAATTAAATAAAAATTTTAGAATGAGAAGATATATATATACCCGGCGCTTTTTGCCAAATTATTGTGCTAATTTTACTTTTTCGGATGCGGCGTAATAAAAATCAGATTACTTATGAATAATGCAAAATTTCGATGCATTTAAAAATAAATAAATAAATAAATATGAAGAAATTCTCCTACGAATGCGATTCAAACTTCGTTGAAAAGAACGTTCTTCTATCTCTCCGATGGTGTCAAGCTGAAAACTTAGAGATAATGTTTTTGGTTGCTAAGGAGCCATTTTGTACGAAAATCGTTATTATTGCCCAAAATCGTACTAAAACATAAAATAACTCAAAAACTAATTCGAATTTAAAAAATAATTTCAGAGCTGCACCCTCCGGGGAATAAAGTACCTGTGTACCAATTTTCATGGCCGTATGACGCTTAGCTTTCCCGCTACAAACCATACGCACTCAAAAACAACTTCCTTCGTTTATGTAAGCTAAATAAGACAAAATCAACAAATAAATTTCTATTTCAAGAATTTTAAAAATAAAATGAACATATCCCATATTTAAATTTAAAATCAAAACTGATGAAATAATTAAAATACACAAATGGCTTTTACTGATGTAAATATGACGTTAAACAAGAAAAATTAAACTCTAGTAGTCGAAGCTACAATCGTATTCAAACTATACTCAGATTAGGCAGCGGGAAAGTTTTTCTCATTTCTGAACAGTTACAAAATTATTAATACCCAAGACTAAGAATAACCAAATATCGTGAATTGGAATAGTGAAAAAAATATTTTAACAAATCTTTCCGCGATCGACCGAATTCGACACCTCGATCGACGTGTTGCCGATTCCAGCTCTAGATCAATGAGGTTTGTTACTTCACTTATCACTTCGCGGCGTCCACATTACAGGCAACGACGAAATTCTGATCAAGTAAACCTCAGGTAAGGCTGCGATGCGGTAATCCAAAGTGAGAACTGCCGTAGGACTCATCTTTCAGATCACACGCCAAACTTCGTTTCATTGCCAGTTCTGGTACAGATTTTATTATGGTAACGCGGCAGTTCACAGTCTGGATTGGCGCTCCCTGCTGCTCCACTGAAGAGAGCTATAACCTTCAGAGCTAACCACTAACGTCTACAGCTCGCGGATTTTCTATTTATCAAAAACGCTGCAGTCA
The DNA here is from genome assembly GCA_951213105.1 of Amaurobius ferox. Lineage (NCBI taxonomy): Eukaryota > Metazoa > Arthropoda > Arachnida > Araneae > Amaurobiidae > Amaurobius > Amaurobius ferox. Next base: position 131,658,948 of record OX578139.1, read on the forward strand.
GTTTTGCTTTTTACGAATGCGTGTGAACTTCGTGATTATGTGGATTTCGCGGGGTTCGATATGTTTGTTCTTCTTACAGTTTCTCTTTTTACTCCGGTTTATAAAGTAAATTTTTCGATTTAAAGGAATGAATTACATGATCTACAATTTCACGTAGGAATGAGCGCTCCACTGACAAAGATAGTAGATAATATTTTTTATCAGTTTGTAACAAAAGTAGCTTAAATTCATTTTTTGAAATTAAAATTAAATTCAACCACATGTTATAGAATTGGAGATGAAATTTATTTTTTACTTTACAACATGCTTAAAAATCAAATATCTGTTATTTCCATTTTACTCATGAAAATTCTAATGCTAAATAATGTGTTTTAATATTTTTGTATCAGCACACATATTTTAATATACTAGAGAGAGTTCCCCCCCCCTCCCCCCCACTCCAACGAATCAAAATGGAAATGTGTAACTTTACTATTAATATGTGTACACAGATCAGTTCAAATAAAAAAAAACAGTTGTAAATGTAACTTAAATATGAAATAAATTTAAATCATCAGTTCAGAAAAGAAAAATTAATATTGTTTCTCAACAAAGGGAAAGTGAAGATTTTATCTGGATGCTGATGTGATTTATTAGAATTTTTTTTTAAATATAAAACATATTCATTTTAACCCAGGGCACCTCTTCCTGAAAAACCATGGTTCAAACCAACCAGCTCTGTTTTTAACTGCATTATTCTCAGCCTGAACTCACTTATAATTAAACTATTAAAAGCAAAATATTTGCAAATTATTTAATAATTTTAACTACACAATACTCCCAAGATAAGTATCTTTATCACATTTTGTGACCATACAAGTGATGTTATGAATTGATACTGACCCTTTTTTGATGGTTTGAATTCATTTTCTATAAAAATAACTCTTGGTGATATTTTTATATATACACACATTGATGGGGGCATATTTTAAACAGACCAGGGAAGAGTTTTGCGGGGGAAATTTCTCTAAAATTAATTAAAATGCAGGTTTACAATATCATCATGGAGGGATTTGCCAAAAAAGTTTCAGTGGTTGGTGTAAACCCCCAATCCCTTATATATATATGTATATTGAGGAGATAATGTTAGTTTGAACAAAAATTTGGCTTTATAACAGCTTAGATGTAACTTCGTAAGTGTTTCATATCCTTTAAAAGGCGATGTTGAAAATTCAACCATAATTTAAGAATAAATTCACGAAACACTGGTAATATTTTATTATATAAACTGATAAATCAAAATTAAAACAAGAAAGATCAATCATGCTTAAAGCATTGATTATGAAACACTTTCCAACTTCAATGCAATTTTATTTAAACATGTCTAAAATGCAATATATTCCTCGGTAATATTTTAAAACTTATCACAATACTACATTAATTTATTATATTTGAAAACTTTAACATTCATCGAAAAAAAATGAACTTCATTCAAATGACGGCATAGAAATATAAATTGCCTGGTTTAAACATCTCTAAAATGTGATACATTCCTCGGTTACAATTTTAGAATTATCATACTACGATAATTTACTATATTTGAAAACTTCATCGAAAACAAATGAAATTCATTCAAATGACGTCATAGAAAAAATAACACACCTGGCTCTCTCTATAAAAGCAGCATTTCATTCATAAATAATTTCCCATTCATGTCATTCATCACAATACTATAATAATTTATTTTATTTAAAAATTAAGACCATGGAGCTACAAGTAATTAAACTCCATGCGTAAAACTTCATCGAAAAATATCGTCCTTCTCTTTGTAAAATCAATGAATATTTCATTCATATCAGCTATGCAGACTCCATGAACTAAATGATTTTGTGTTAAAGAAATACAGCAATTCTAATACAACTCATTTTACATATTTTGCTGTTTACATTTTACATAGGTGAAAAATAGGCTTCGTTGTAGAAATAATCAAATTTGGATGAGCATTTAAACTCAAATATATTGTAATTGCGTTGTTTCAGTATGTAGATGCACAGAATTTACGCAAAAATAAAGTGGTTTTAGGACGGATACAACACTCAATATGAATTAAAAAGAAGTTCAAAAATCACGATTTTGAAACAAGATGGATGCCATATATCATTTTGAAGTGGGTCACGTGATCTTTTCATATCATGGTCACATGATCGCTTCATATAAGAGGTGTTATTATTATTTTAATTTTTATTTAAAAAACTACTGAATATATTTCGCTGAATTTTTTTTATATATTTTATGGAACAATTTGAATATTACCTAAAATTTCCGAACAAATTTGTGAATTTTAAATCCGCTTAAAAAATGTTTGAAAAATTAGGTCCCATAGGGCTCAATGTATTTCATTTTTTCAACCCGGATTCAATCTGAAACTAATTGGGTGATATTATTCATTTATATTCCCATAGGTCCTACAGACTGTCTGAACAACATACTAAAATTCCATTTTGATTAAGTCATTTTTAAGGCAGTTATCGTGCTAACGGACAGACAGACAGACAGAATGAACAAAGTCATAAACACTTTTCAACTTTGTTGTAAAGTGTTAAAACAAGAAAGATCAATCATGCTTAAAGCATTGATTATGAAACACTTTCCAACTTCAATGCAATTTTATTTAAACATGTCTAAAATGCAATACATTCCTCGGTAATATTTTAAAACTTATCACAATACTACATTAATTTATTATATTTGAAACCTTAAACCTTCATCGAAAAAAATTAACTTCATTCAAATGACGGCATTAAAGTATAAATTGCCTGGTATAAACATCTCTTAAATGTTATACATTCCTCGGTAATAATTTTAGAATTATCATAATACTACGATAATTTATTATATTTGAAAACTTCATCGAAAACAACTGAAATCCATTCAAATGACGTCATAAAAAATAACACGCCTGGCTCTCTCTATAAAAGCAACATTTCATTCATAAATAATTCCCCCATTCATGTCATTCATCACAATACTATAACAATTTATTTTATTTAAAAATTAAGACCATTGAGCTGCAAGTAAGTAAGCTCTATGCGTAAAACTTCATCGAAAAATATCGTCCTTCTCTTTCTAAAATCAATGAATTCATATCAGCTAAGCAGACTCCATGGACTAAATGATTTTGTGTTAAAGAATTACAGCGATTCTAATACAACTCATTCTACATATTTTGCTGTTTACATTTTACATAGGTGAAAAATAGGCTTAATAGTAGAAATAATCAAATTTGGAAGAGCATTTAAACTGAAATATATTGTCATTGCGTTGTTTCAGTATGTAGATGCACAGAATTTAGGCAAAAATAAAGTGGTTTTAGGACGGATACAACACTCAATATGAATTAAAAAGAACTTTAAAAATCACGATTTTGACACAAGATGGATGCCATATATCATTTTGAAGTGGGTCATGTGATCGTTTCATATCATGGACACGTGATCGCTTAATATAAGAGGTGTTATTATTATTTTAATTTTTATTTAAAAAACAACTGAATATATTTCGCTGAATTTTTTTTTATATATTTTATGGAACAATTTGAATATTGCCTAAAATTTTCGAAGCAATTTGTGAATTTTAAATCCGCTTAAAAAATGCTTGAAAAATTAGGTCCCATAGGGCTCAATGTATTCCATTTTTTCAATCCGGGTTCAATCCAAAGCTAATTGGGTGATATTATTCATTTATATTCCTATAGGTCCTATAGACCGTCTGAACAACATACTAAAATTTCATTTTGATTAAGTCATTTTTACGGCAGTTATCGTGCTAACCGACAGACAGACAGACAGACAGACAGACAGAATGAACAAAGTCATAAACACTTTTCAACTTTGTTGTAAAGTGTTAATAAAAATGATAAATATTACATATATTATTATATTGAATAATTTTTTGTGTATTCTACATATGAATAGATTCAAAATCACGAAGGTGATAGAATATCTAAGAATTACCGAAGCGTTAGTGAAATGTTTAGTTTCAAACCCTCAAAATATACTTTTTAATATTTTTTTCTGATTTTTAAATTATGGATCAAGGGACAGCAACCTTTCTACATTGTTAATTTATACTTCTAATATTTTATATTAACTTAAATTAATTTCACAGCAGATATTGATGTTCAACAGTATTGGTACAATTAATTTTAAAAAACTAAGACCTATAGAGTTACTGAAAAATAATTTTTTTATTTTTACCGACCAATTAAACTTTTCGATCACAAATTTTAGGCTGTGACTTGCTAAATTCACGAATGGCTATTACTTTAATTGGATGATGCGTTCACGATTTTCATTTATGAGCTTTATTAAGGTTAAATTTTTTGAACACTACATGTGCATCAATTAAGTTCATAATTTGATATGCATTTAAATTTTGATGTGAAATTTACAATTCAATCATTTTTTTAACACTTTACAACAAAATTGAAAAGTGTCTATGACTTTGTTCATTCTGTCTGTCTGTCTCTCTGTCTCTCTGTCCGTTAGCACGATAACTGCCGTAAAAATGACTTAATCAAAATGAAATTTTAGTATGTTGCTCAGACGGTCTGTAGGACCTATGGAAATATAAATGAATAATATCACCCAATTAGTTTTGGATTGAACCCGGGTTGAAAAAATGAAATACATTGAGTCCTATGGGACCTAATTTTTCAAACATTTTTTAAGCGGATTTAAAATTCACAAATTGCTTCGAAAATTTTAGGTAATATTCAAATTGTTCCATAAAATATATAAAAAAAATTCAACGAAATATATTCAGTAATTTTTTAAATAAAAATTAAAGTAATAATTACACCTCTTATATGAAACGATCACGTGACCATGATATGAAACGATCACATGACCCACTTCAAAATGATATATGGCATCCATCTTGTTTCAAAATCGTGATTTTTTAAGTTCTTTTTAATTCATATTGAGTGTTGTATCCGTCCTAAAACTACTTTATTTTTGCTTAAATTCTGTGCATCTACATACCGAAACAACGCAAATACAATATATTTCAGTTTAAATGATTATCTAAATTTGATTATTTCTACAACTAAGCCTATTTTTCACTTATGTAAAATGTAAACAGCAAAATATGTAGAATGAGTTGTATTAGAGTTGCTGTATTTTTTTAACACAAAATCATTTAGTCCATGGAGTCTGCATGGCTGATATGAATGAAATATTAATTGATTTTATAAAAAGAAGGACGATTTTTTTCGATGAAGTTTTAAGCATAGAGTTTAATTACTTGTGGCTCCATGGTCTTAATTTTTAAATAAAATAAATTATTATAGTATTGTGATAAATGAACTGAATGGGAGAAAGTTATGAATGAAATCCTGTTTTTATAGAGAGATCCAGGCGTGTTATTTTTTTCTATGACGTCATTTGAATTAATTCCAGTTGTTTTCGATGAAGTTTTTAAATATAATATATTATCGTAGCATTATGATAATTCTAAAATTATTACTGTGGAATGTATCGCATTTTAGAGATATTTAAACCAGGCAATTTATATTTCAATGCCGTCATTTGAATGAAGTTCATTTTTTTCAATGAAGGTTTAAGTTTTCAAATATAATAAATTAATGTAGTATTGTGATAAGTTTTAAAATATTACAGAGGAATGTATTGCATTTTCGACTTTTTTAAATAAAATTGCATTGAAGTTGGAAAGTGTTTCATAATCAATGCTGTAGGCATGAATGAGATTTCTTGTTTAACTTTGCAAGAATATTCTAAATAACTTTAAATTATACAATTTATAAGTGTAGTTTAAACATGATACCATATATACACGCGAAATTAGGTTATGACTTAAATTATAATTTCATTGGATAGTTAGTCTGAAAGTGAAGACAAATCAAAATAATTATAACCTGGATGCGCGAATAAATGTTATAGGACTTGTGGAAAAGTATCCATTTACTTTAGTCTTAAAAGTTTAAGAGTTATGCAGCTGTATTTTTGCAACCAAAAGTGCTCTCTAAAAAACAAATTGCTTATATAAGACACATTGTAAAATAAAATGATTTCGAAGATGAGCATGGCCCTGAAAAGGGTCGTTTGTTTCTATAATTTTTATTTAAATCAGTACCAGACATGTTAGAAAGAAGCAAACAGTCAAATATCCATTGAGATATGTCATCAAAACAAACAAGATGGCGTTCGCGCATGCGCAGAAATATTCAGGAATCCGAAACTTGCCAGTGTAGCTTTTTTGATAAATCAAGAATCCGCGAGCTGTAGACGCTGCTAGTCTATAACCTCCTTCGCGCGTTACGTGATACTTTTGGCGTGCGATTTGAAAATCAGCCAATTTCGGAGCGCGATTTGAAAGAACTGTCCTGCGGCAGTTCACAGTCTGGGTTAACGCGGCTGCGATAGACCCGAGATATTTTTTTTTTTAAATTCGAATCAGTTATTAATAAATTTATTAATATTTAAAGACACATTTCAGACTATTTTCCGCCATTTTTAATTTAAATTTACCACCAAGCAAATGAGGCAAATGATCGTAAAAAATCGCAAACAGTTTCCTTATACGTTGCATGCATAGTATATAAGGGAATGTAATGTATAGGGAAAGTATTGTGATGGTATCTAAAATTCGAATTCGAGTTTTCGACGGAAGAGCACGTTTCAAGCATCCCTGAACTCGAATCGATCGTTAAGAGGATGTATGTGTGTGTGTGTGTAGGGGGGAGGGTGTCCATGAATCTGTGGAGACGATATCTCACGAACGAAATTTGGTACAAAAATTACAATCAGTGACTACTGGAAGTTTATTGATTTTAAACGCAATCGAATATTTGGAAGACCCGCAAATTTTCGAATGAAATTAAAAAAAAATCAGAACTTTCAATAATGTTACATAAAGAATCAATTCTTATGAAATTTTTTATTAGAAAACTATTGATATAAATTTTAGAACGCTACAATGAACCACTCTCGAGATATTGCACTTTTAAAATAAATTTATTGAAAAACCCCATATAAAATATAAAAAAAGTATTAACTATTGTGAAATATGTTCACTTTTCATATGTAATATTATGCGATAAATTTGTTAACATCATTCTCGTGGATCTAGTTCGTTCCATTCACGAGAGAATGGATTTTGTAATAGTTTTGTATTTTTACGTCTAACAATTCGCCAACAGTCATTTATAAATGCGAAATGCTCTTCTCTCCCGTTTGTCTGCAACGCTTGGCGATATCTTTGGCGGACTTGGCGACTCATTTAGCGAAATATCTCCAACTTCGCGATATTTCGCCTCAGATAAACGAAAATATCGTTAAAATTGTAAGAAGACGTTAAGTTAACGAAAACGACACCAAATTGATGCATTAATTATTAAAACACTTTAATATATAGACTATATTGCTTATTGTGGATGCTATCAATGTTGATAATTATCAATTTAGAGCTGCGTAAAATTTAAGTTAATTGGGTACTTCGAAATAGTTTTACATGCTGTCAATTCAATATTAAAAACATTGTGTTGCAGCTATTATACATTATTTTTTCACTGTAAAAAGAGTAAATTCATTGCATTATATAGGGAAAGTTTTGTGCTGTCCACATCAAAATTTTTACTAAAATATACCTGTTTCTGTCGGACTATTTAAAGCCCATGAAAATCTGAAATGGCTCTACCAATTTATATACTTCTATTTTGGTTTGCACTATATTTCAGATTTTGTATTGTGTTAAATTTATTTCTGTACATACTAAACCGGACAACGCCGGGTATTTAAGCTAGTAAAATATAAATCGCTTACTTTTTCCTGAACCATTGAGGAAAACAGCATCTCCAGAAACGGATTCTCTGACTGTCAGGGATGATTCTTTCCATTACTATGTGGCTCATGTCTTCTCCAGAGGCATTGACAGAAGTATCCCTGATACGGTTTTCTGTAGGAAAAATACTTAGTCTTGATACGAATGCAATAGAAACTGAAATCTGATATGGCTACAGTACATACGTTGTACATACGTACAGTACATACGCTGCAGTACATACGCGTGTACAGTTAGTTGCGAACGTGTAAAATGCCTTCAATGGATTCTTTTTTGAAACACCTTTACAGGCATCCACTTCTATCACATGAATTTAGGGTTGCCATGTGTTTAAGTTCGGAGCAATTTATCGCCAATTTGGCGGCTTCTGGAATGTACTCGAACCTTCTCGATGTAACGAATATTCTAAGAAATACGAGCTCCTTCTGGTAGTTTGTACAGAAAGTATATAAAAGAAGACATCGCTTAGTTGAGGCAGTTGACGTGATACGAGCTACATCGAATCGGGAGATACTTTAAAGTTTTGAGAATAATATCTGCCGTTTTGTGAAATTAGTGGAACATTTAATTGCTGTTTAACTGTACTTAATAATTGCTTTGCGATCTTGTGAGAGAGTTATCGAGCTTTTTACTGTATAATGTTCCTGTTTACGCTATGCTTGTAAATAAACGTGTTAGTTATCCAGAAATTTGGACTTCATTCTTGTAAGGACAATCACGATTTCAGAGGATACGTCGTAACAATACTCACTCAAGTTCCTTTTCGCCATTCTTTCGTCGTATTTATATTGTTGCAAACGCGCAATGTTCCGTTTGGCGCCTCCACTTTCGTCTGTTTCGAAGGCCAGGCAAAGAAAATATAGTCCATGAAGTCAGCATGACGTGAATCCAGGGTTTCCAGGATTTCCCAGTTAGAAGAAGGGTTGCCAGATTTGGAGATTTATCGCCAATTTGGAGGAATGTCCCATTCCTTTAGGAATGTTCCAGAAACTTCTCCATATAAAGATTATTCTTTGAGATTAGAGATTTCCAGAAGTTTCTACAGAGAGATTATAAAAAGGACTCACCCCCTCCGTTGGAGTGGAGTTGACGAATGGACGTGACACGAGCTACATTGGACTGTGATTTTTGTCAATGTTTTGAGAACAAACAGTAGCGGCTATTTCGAGAAATTACTTTCGTCAGTATTTTGAGAATAATATTGCTTATTCTGTGAAATTAGGGGAGCATATAAGTGCTGTTTGATTGTACATATTTACTTTGTGCTTGTGAATAAACGTAAGTTATTCAGAAACTTGGACTCGTTCTTGTACCCTGCGTGTACAGCCACGATTCTAGGAGATACGTTCGCAACAATATTCAATGAACAAGAGATTCGCTTTGTTGCTCAAAATAATTTATAGTAGTGGAGGCTATTCAGGTGCAGTTTCTGAAGAGGTTCACTTATTAAAATTGAAGCAAATAAAATGTATTTCTACAATACACCGTATCGTATATTTTACTACTGCACACACTGCAGAATGCAAGAATGCTACACTTTTATTTTAATCAGCAAAACCCGTGCGCTTCGTGCGCTATGCCTATCCCATGGCTATGCATAGGAAACAGGAACCGGCGGACATCAACTCCCGTCGACTTCCAATCCGCTTCTAATAGACACCCATATGCGAGCCATTCACCCCCTCCCATTCAATACCCCCTTCTAACATAAATCAATTAATTTTCGCTTCCCTAGATTATCTAACAAACCAATTTATCAAGTTTAATCTCACAAACTGTTAATTTCAAGTTTTCAAATTTCTGGTCATGCCACGGATTATACCTCTCTAAAAGCGCAGTGTCAGTTCGTCAGAGCACAAAATGCAACCCCAACTGCTGAAAAACTCATGTATATTAATAAATTCGACCATGCTGAATCCAAATCTGAAATTCGTTTTTTTTTTTTTAAATAAACCCATGGATCTGGAGAAATAGCCTCTCAAAGTTTGGCATTTTTTCTATTTTTGAGTTTATGACCTCAGGCCGAAAGCGTTGCCACAACATAATGCAATTGCATGGCCATGAAACTAAAAGGAATATATTCAGCGCATGGAGTTACATGTGAGACTAACTACCTCCATGATTCAGCTGTAAAGGAAAGTTAATATTAACATCTCAATGTAAAAATTCTGAACCATGGAGTTAGAGAGACTTGCTTCTTCTTTCATCTTCAAATTCGCGTTTTAAACACTGCACTTTAGTTTATATGATTAGTTGGAGCTGAATTGTATAACTCATGGAGCTAGAGGGAGTTAGGCCATGGTATGACCAGAAATCGAAAACTTGAAATAAAAAGTGTGAGGCGTTAAATTTTGATAAATTCGTGTGTTACAGAGTCTAGGGGAGAGCAAATTATTGTGTTACGTTAGGAGATAGTATAGTATGGTATGTTTTGACAGGGAGTCGTATAAGAAATAGTAATATTGAATAGGAGGGGTGTGTGGCTCGCATGTGTCTGTGGATATAAGGAGCGAATTGGAGAGACGACAGGAGTTAATGTCCACCGGTTTCTGTTCGTATGATGCATATGATCTTTGGTTATGTTCATCACAAGAGGTGCACCCTTTTCGTTCGACTCGCTGGACCAATCGCTCTGTTCCATTCCATGACGGCACTGTATATACGCGCCCACAGCATAAATGGAAACTCATGCAATTATTATCAGAATCGCAGGATTTTTGCATGTGTGACCTATAGTTAGGACCTATGCAAGGAATTCTTTTGAAGCAAATGTTGAAGAAAAATGTGCAGTTTAATTGCAAACAATGAAAAATTTGTCCATTTCTTTTCGATTTTCACTACAACTTTTAGTCTTACATGAATATTTGTTATGTCCCATGTAAGACTAACCTCTATTCTCTACACCCAGTATTCGCAATGTAAATTCCCGGACAGAAGACATCCTGACACACATGTTCCAACTCGTTTCAGTAGCGTAGGTAGATGAATGATTATTTTTAATTACATCCAATTCGTAGAATTTAATAATCATGATTTAATTTCTGAATAATTTCAATTTCATTTGGTGACTTAAATCTGTTAAAAAAAAAACATACATATTTTTAAAACGTATAGTGTTTTTCATTTGTTTAATTATAAAAATTACATGTAAAATAAGTATTCAATTTATTTAATTAAAGAAAAAAAAATAATTTATGTAGTTAAGTATAAAATCTGTTTTATTAGATTCGTTTTGTACTTATGCTCGCCATTTCTGCTGTTTCCATTTAAACCAAAATCTAATCAGCACTAGACTAACCTGTTGTCTATTAAATTGGCAAATTTCATGAAAATTCGTTTTTCGACTAGAATTTATGCAAACTTCTGTGTGCGCGCGCGCTAACGCACACTCACACACACACATACACAGAGAGAGAGAGATAAAAATAAAATGTAGAAAAATAATTGATTAGTTTTCCAGAGTGCCCAAAACGCGCATCGAAAATTCGAAATAGAATTTTCGACTGCATTATAATACACTTATGACAAAAGTATCCGGGCACCACATTCAACAATCACTCTGTCTACATACATCACAAGTATGGCTCAAACTCAAACCAATTTTAATGGAAGTATAGTCTTATCGATGTTAAGTATGCGTATAGCATCGATTTTCAGAAACTTTCATTAAAAGTAGATGGGCTACTCTGCAAAGCTCAGTGACTTTCATCATGGTACCATAGTAGAATATTACCACTGCAAAAAATCAGTTCGGGGAATTTTTGTCTTGCTTTAGATGCCTCCATTAAGTGTAAGTGACGTTATTGGAAAGTGACAAGCAGCAAAGCCCGTGTTCCGTACCATAAGCGAGCACTGGGTGCGGGATACAGTTAAGCCTTGGTAGCAGTAACATTTCAAAATCCAGTAGAAAATATTTCCAGAAGAGTGAAGGCTGTCATAGAAGTAACATGTAGAGTGTAGACTAACTTCATATTACTATGTCTTTCCTATTAAAGTGTTTTGGTCCAAGAGCCCATGTTTTTGGCCATATAGTGGGTGTAATTTCCTTATACATATAATGCAAAGCTCTAAATAATTACATTTATCCTTTATTTATCTAATTTTTAATTATGATGGAACTTTCTTTTGTAGAACTCCGTAGATTTCTTTCGGATAACATCAAGCGGTCTCTGATCGGAATTTCAACCACCAGTTTTGTGGAAACATAATTTATACAATTGAAGAAAAAATTGAGAAGATTATTTCAAATGTTTAACACTAGACTAGGCTGCTTTGTTACTGCAATGTTTGGTGGTTCCATGATATATGATCCGTATAGAGGGTTCAAGGTGTCGGCTAATGTGAGGGGGGAGCTATGCTAATAAAAGCGTCACAAATTCAACCTATTACGTTGACTGGAAAAAAGTGACAACATTCATTTAAAAGTCTATTATTAAACAATTTATATAAACATTTAGTTCTAGTTATTCCAAACTACTTAATTAAAAATTGCTTTTATAAAGCGTTTTTTAAATTAACTTTCAGGAGCTTGATATGGAAAATAAGCCAAATTATTGTGAGATAAATATAATTAGAACTATATTAGTTTGTTTTATATCTATTACCTCTTAAAGGACCATCCATATTTTCATAAATAATTCAACAAACGTTCCGTTACATAGATAAATGAAAAAATATTAAATAAATAAAAATATTATGTTATCATATAGTTGCCAACATTTTGCAATAAAAGTGATGCAGAAAGAACACAAAGTAGTAATTACACTTATAAACATTGGTGGAAAGATACAAGAAATTTGCTTCAAGAAATTTTCACGACCAATTAATTTATAGTTGACTGTATTTTGATTTGCCAATCGTAGTTTGTTCAATGTTGGCGCTTTCTTTTCCCTAAAAAGTATAATTACGCCTTTAAAAACTGCTATCGTAATCGCAATTTAATGAGAAAAAATTTATATTTCACTCGAGTATGCTAAAATTTGCTTTTAGGATGCTATTAAACATAGATAGTTAAATTACTTTTAAATATTTTTTGAAAAATATATTAAATATTTTTCAAAAGATTTTTTTAAAGTAGAAAAAAAAAATCTTTTGAAAAATATTTAATTTCTCAACTAAGTTTCAAGCCGTGAATTATCAAAATTTTGTAAAATACCTAATATATCTCACACAAAACACTACTTCACGTTAAAAAACTTCCCGTCACGTACAAGAACCTCTTTCCAAAAAAGTTAAGAAATCTTAAATGGCTGAGGAATAAAAGATGTACTTTCAGATCTAGGGTATTCTGTTGAAGAATCCTAACCCTGATTTGAAGATCAATTAATTTTTTTATGGATTTTTTAATCTTTTGTGAGCTTTCTGAGATCATGACTTCCCATTTAAAAAGAAAACCGTGACTTTATTCCTTGAGAATTTGCGTTGAAAGTTTCAGGGAAATCAGCATATATATATATATATATGTGTGTGTGTGTGTGTGTAATATTGGTGGAAATAGTCCAGGGAAGAGATCTTTTACACGTTACTAAAATCAACTTTATTATATGACACGCATACAATATACTTAGTTACATAGGCCGAGCTCCATATCGTGGACCTACTCTCACAAAATCTCAATGCCGTCTGTTGAAACCCAGACCGTCCGACCTACCAGAAAGGTGTAAGGTAACTGTTTAGACAGTCGGGAAGTGCCACCCAATTTAGACCGGAACCCAGTGGGGGAGTCAATGCCGTCTGTGTAGTTTTTCACTACATTTACATCGGAGGGGGAGGGATATGAGGCATGGGGCACATGCTGCCTTCGCGTTTTAGGCTTTTAAAACGCGATTGTGAAAGCAGTTTCATATGAGAAAGTTTACGTAGAGGTTAATATTAGTGACTATGTATGGTATGGTCGAGGAAAGGAGGAAGTGTTGGCAGACTTAAGATTAGTGACCATATATGGTATGGTCGAGGAAAAGAGAAAGTGTTGGCAGACTTAAGATTAGTGACCATATATGGTATGGTCGAGGAAAAGAGAAAGTGTTGGCAGACTTTGTTAATTTAGGTGGCGTGGGATAGAATTTAATGTAGTTGCAATATGTGCTGGACATGAAATAAGAATTTGGAATAATAATTATGAAATATATATATATATATATATATATATATATATATATAAATATAAATTAGTAAATCCAATGTTAGAATGTATGTAGTAACTCATAATACACTATTCCAAAATTTTCTACAAAATACAAAGAAATAAAAGAAATTAAGACATAAAGAGGAAATAATAAAGCGTAATGCAGGTCATAAAGACAAAGACAATCAACAAATTTCAAAAATGAGGAATGAAAATAGGAAAACAAAAAAATCAAGCAAAAAAGCTTGCACATGGAAGAGCTTTAGGCTTAAGATAAGTTCATTTCGAAAAAATTCTCTTCAGGTCCATATATCCTATCGAAAAGAACACAAAAATGCTTGTTTCTGAAACACAAGATAGATTTTATCTATAAACTTGTGTTATATGGACGACAAGCATATAGATTGGAACAATAAAGGAAACATAAATACCTTAAAATACACTTCATTAGTGCAACCATGACAAGCAAAATATGATATATATATATATATATATATATATATATATATATATATATATATATATATATATATATAAATAAGGCTTCGGCAGACGATAATTAGCTGAAAATTTCAGAAATGAAGTTGGAATTTTCATGCATGCCTGTCTTTGCGGCTTTTCTGATAGTTTGCCGAAATGATCAACAAAGTAGCTGAAAAAAATGAGCAAAGGTCGCAGAATGTTTTACAGTGTACCTATTAGCGTGATCAGACGCGTTTTGATAGCGTAGACTAGATGTTAACGGCGGTTACTTCTTTAGCAATAAGTTTTTTTAAAAAGAAATTAACAGAAAGTACATACGCAGACCCTCGGGCATAATACGCCTCAAATAAGTGCCTAAACACGCTTTCGTCCGATACGCGGATGTAATTAATTAGCTCGTAAGCAAGGTTAGGTAGAAATACGAAGAAAAGCGAGCTGAATATGCCAGTGAAAATTCCATATCAATCGGCTCAACAGGGACTCGGATAGGTGAAAACATAAATTTGAGGAATTTTGCATTCACTGTCACCTCATTGCCTGCACTGTGCTGACGAGCGGTAATGACTGCGAAACCAAGGTCCACGGTTGGTGGTGGACGATCAGTTAAGCACTTTCATTGTATGCAGCTGTTACAGAATTGAAATAACTTCATTGTAATACTGCTTTTTGACCTGATAAAGGAGATCGACCCACTTAGAGCAATTGCCATCTCAGTCTTTCAATAAAAAAATGTGAATCGTTTAATCTAAGAAATTATATATAGGTTTGACATATAAAATGAAACCATGATCACTGGGTAGTAATAGATAATCAGTTGCGTACTTTTTTTTCTTAAAAAAAAAAAAAAGAAAAACAGTGTATAATAACCAAAAAATTAAGTACATACATCACTTAGTATATAATCTTTCTGTTAGTACACTTACTGATTTTCTGATCTGATGAAGGAGTTTTATAATGCACTTGAAACAATTGTCACCTATTTTACTTTCCCTGCAATACATGTTAATGTATAGGGAAAGTATTGGGATCATGTCGAAAATCGCAACTCGAGTTTTCGACGGATCTACACGTTTCGAGACCTTTAGAATACGAAAAACCTATTTTTAGCGTGACGTCTGTGTGTGTGTGTGTGTGTCTGTCTGTCTGTGCAGATATTGTATCCAATCTAACTAAAAAACTAATAGACCGAATTTCATAAAATTTGGTAGGTAAGTCACTTGTAGGCGAATCTGGTGTTGATTAGTTTTGGGTACGATTCGGGATAAAAGAACCCGCCTTTTATTGCGAAATGGCCCTCAAAAATTGCCTGTATCCACTCTAGAACACGAAAACACTATTTTCAGAGTGACGTCTGTGTGTCTGTCAGTGCAATGTATGTAGTTACTCTAACTCCAAAACTAGTGGACTGAATTTCATAGAATTTGGTAGGTAAGTCACTTTTGTGTGACCCTGGCGCTGATTAGATTTTGGTACGATTCGGGAAAAAATAACCCGCCTTTTTTTGCGAAATGACCCTAAAAAATTACCTACATCCACTCCAGCTGAAAAACAAATAGATTAAATTTCGCAAAATTTGGCAGATAAGTCATTTGTGGGATACCCTGGTGCTGATTAGATTTTGGTACGATTCGGAAAAAGTAACCTGCCTTTTTTTGCGAAATGGTCCGCAAAAATCGTTAAAATCTAAAATAAAATACTACGTATGCTCAAATATATCAATTAAATGCTCGTTTTATACATAATGTTTAACAATGAAAAGAATAATTTGTAACGAAGAAAGGAATAACACCAACCCCGTTACACCAGGACTAGCCGATCTCAAGATATTTTAGTTTTTTCGAATTTACGCTGAGCCACCGTTGAAAAACGTTGAGTTACCAACTGAGAACGAAAATTGAAGTAAAGGTGCCATTCAGTGTCATTTTAAATTATTGTGGGCGTTATTTCGTGCAATTAAACCGTTGTGCAATCCGTTCTCGAGATATTTTAGTTTTTCGCATTTTTGCTATGTCGATTTTGAGTCCATTATTTATGCGTGTTATTTAGTGCAATTAAACGAAATTTAATGAATTATTAATGAAATAAAAAGACAACGAATTTGAGTCTACAGGGAAAGTCATGTGCTGCTCACATCAGATTTTTACTTTCCCTGCAATACAAGGTAATGTACAGGGAAAGTACTGGAATCATGTCGAAAATCGCAACTCGAGTTTTCGACGAATTTACACGTTTTGGCACTCTTAGATCATGAAAAAACCATTTTTAGTGTGACGTCTGTGTGTGTGTCTGTCTGTGCAATGTATGTATCCACTCTAACTCAAAAACTAATTGACCGAATTTCACAAAATTTGGTAGATAAGTTACTTATGGGTGACTCTGGTGCTGATTAAATTTTGGTACGGTTTGGTATGAAAAAGCTGCCTTTTTATGCAAAATGGCCCGCAAAAATCGATGCATCCACTCTAGCTAAAAAACTAATTGACCAAATTTGGTAGATAGGTCGCTTGTGGGATACCCTGGTGCTGATTCGATTATGGTACGATTCGAAAAAGTAAAACCAGCCGTTTTTACGAAATGGCCCGCAAAAAATCTAAAATAAAAGACTACGTGTGCTCAAATGTATCAATTAAATGCTTGTTCTATACGTAATTTTTGACAAGGAACATAATAAGATCAACCCCATTACTCTAAGAGTAACCGTTCTCGAGATATTTGAGTTTTTTTACATTTTTGTTACGCTGCTTTGAAAAAATTTCCAGTTACTAAATAAAAACAAAAATTGAATTAAATTAATTCAGTGTTATTTTGTGGAATTAAACTCAACGAATTATTAAAGAAATAAAGAGAAAATTAATTTGAATCTTCAGGGAAAGTCATGTGCTGCTTACATCGGATTTTTTGTCTGTTTTCAGAAAGAATAGTTCGTATTCTTTCTCATAAGCATCAGGTACCCTTCGTGAAAAGTTTTTCACTTTTACAAGGAAATGGTGCTTTTTAAATAGCTGTTTCATACTAGAAAATTGCTGAAACAATGAAGCTTTTATATAAAGTTTACAGAAAATCAGTGATGCAATGGTAATTTTGGGAGGTTAAATATTTTAATCCAATGTTGGAATTTGGTGCAGCATGTATATTAGAGCGTAAAGGAGTTGCAGGGGAAAAAAAATAATGACTTAAAACACCATTTCTTACACAATATTCCACAAAACTCTAAGTTTTTATGAAACATGCAATTATAACACTGGACCAGATATACAGATCTTTTTTTTTTACATAAGGGTTCCATTAAATATTTACATAAGGTTCTACAATCCTAAAATGTTGAAGAGTCACTGACCAAACATTATTTCTCACATACTATCATGCTAGATATAAAAGATGAATTAAATTCCATAATCTATGTCTTCAAGTTTATCTCAATTTACTTTCGTAAGAGCGAGAAAAAAATTATATGAACCATTTGTTTCAACTCGTTGCTTTATTGAATTTTTGACATTTTCATGACTTTTATGACCAGTAGACATCGAAAATCATCCAATCAGTAGTGTACCAAATGGCACAGGGATGAACTTATTTTCCCCCATAACTAGAAATTTGGGTCGGAAAATTTACCCGGAAAGGGAAAATATTCCACTTTTTAGTTTTTCCCTAATTCATTTAAAAATGAAATGTAATATTCTTTCCACACTGCTTTTTGAAATGTAGGTAACTTTACAAGAAGTCTTTGATTATTTAGTTTTCCAAATTTAAAGAGGAGAGGGAATAATGATTTATTTTTAAGAAAAAAATAGGCAAAAACTAGAAGGGTACAAGTGGCATTTTACTCATTCTGATACAACCGCAGGTAATATTTTTAGAAGCCTTTTCTTTCAGAGATTCATTCTGTAAAATTTATGAAAATGTAATATGGAATATTTTTGCAAGTGACTCGGCTGAAGGAAAATATTTCAAAACAGCACTAAATATGTGCTTAACTCAATGTCAACCAATTTATCTCTTTCATCTTATGGTACTCATCCGTTCAATTATAAAGAGATATTTATTAAACAATTTTTAGTATTATATATAGGAATTATTTAAAAAAAAGTTTAATTATAAGTATTTTTTAATATGTTTATATATTTAATAATATATTTCTTATGTCTTTAATAAACTGAACAGTTTATCTTTCTTTTTAACACTTTACAACAAAGTTGAAAAGTGTTTATGAGTTTGTTCATTCTGTCTGTCTGTCTGTCCGTTAGCACGATAACTGCCGTAAAAATGACTTTATCAAAATGAAATTTTAGTACGTTGTTCAGACGGCCAGTAGGACCTATGGGAATATAAATGAATAATACCACCCAATTAGTTTTGGATTGAACCCGGGTTGAAAAAATGAAATACATTGACCCCTATGGGACCTAATTTTTCAAACATTTTTTAAAATTCCCAAATTGCTTAGAAAGTTTTAGGAAATATTCAAATTATCCCATAAAATATATAAAAAAAAATTTCAACAAAATATATTCAGTAGTTTTTAAATAAAAATTAAAATAATAATTATACCTTTTATATGAAGCGATCACGTGACCATTATACGAAGAGATCACGTGTCCCACTTCAAAATAAGATGGTATCCATCTTGTCTCAAAATCGTGATTTTTTAAAGTTCTTTTTAATTCGTATTTAGAGTTGTATCCGTCCTAAAACCGCTTTATTTTTGCTTAAACTATGTGCATCTACATATTGAAACAACGCAATTACAATATAGTTGAGTTTAAATGATCATCCAACTTTGATTATTTCTACAACGAAGCCTACTTTTCACTTATGGAAAAGGTAAACAGCAAAATATGTAGAATGAGTTGTATAAGAATTGCCGTATTTCTTTAATGCAAAATTATTTAGCTCATTGATTCTGCAATATAGCTGATATGAATGAAATATTCATTGATTTTACAGAGAGAAGGACGATTTTTTTCGATGAAGTTTTAAGCATAGAGTTTAATTACTTGTACCTCCATGGTCTGAAGTTTTTAAATAAAATAAATTATTATAGTATTATGATGAATGAAATGAATGGAAAAATGTTCTTGAATGAAATGCTGCTTTTATGGAGAGAGCCAGGCGTGTTATATTTCGATATCGTCATTTGAATAAATTTAATTTGTTTTCGAGGAAGTTTTCAAATATAATAAATTAATGTAATATTGTGATAATTTTTTAAATATTACCGAGGAATGTATCGCATTTTAGAGATGTTTAAATAAAATTGCATTGAAGTTGGAAAGTGTTTCATAATCAATGCTTTATGCATGATTGATCTTTCTTGTTATTATTATTATTAATTACTTAGTAGTAATAGCAGTAGTCATTCAAGAAAGTGGTAGATTCAGGACTCATGATGGGCTAATTTATGTACTATAATACGTAAACTTTCAGATTTCCCTTTCAATTATCAGCAGCAAGATTGGCTGATTAAAACTCATGGTCTAAAGAACATTTTTTTTTTAAAACCATGGATGTCGGTTAAAAAAATTCTCCCCCCCAACCGTGGTCAACAGGCATTTTTTAAACATTGTTAATCTAATGTTTAATACTTTATTTTTAAATCATAAGCAATTTTTATTTTTTCTTATATTTTTATATCACAATAAATAAAACTACTGCTTGTGAGAATAAAACTTTTTAATCTTTCCTTAAAGAAAGCAAGCATATGAAAGTTTTATATTTAATAATGCATTTCTTACACATGTTATAAACAGTAAATTATTTATGATTCTGGGTTTAGCAATTTTTATTTATTTTTAATTTATTATTTATTTTGTGCATTCCTTTAAATTTATGATTTACTAATATATTTTTTTCTAGTGTTATAAATAAAATATAATTATTTTATAACTTTTCAAAAGCACAGGTATTTAATGAAAATATTAAATTGCAACTGCTAATTTCAAATATGTATGTGTTAGAAATTTTTGTGCATAGAATATGTTTATATATTTCTAAATTTAAACCCATTTTTAACCATTTTATTTAATATATATATGACTGTAGCTCTAATGCAAGAAAAAATACTTTTAAAAGTCATTGTGGACATATTATTCTAGTTTAAATGTAATATTTAAGGATAAGTTCAAAATTTTCCACCGGAAAATTTTCTGGAAAACTCACATCTCTACCCATAGCCATGAATCAGTTATTAAATACATGGAAATTTTGCATTCGAACCAGGGCTAGATTAATTCATGGGCTTTAGGGGCTACAACCCAGATGCCTCTGACAGCTGAAAAACATCAAGAGATAAGGTGAAAAGTTAATTCAATTGTGAATGCTGAATCAAAGTATAAGTGCTCTATGTACTGTGGAAAACTGAATTCGTGCAGTTTCAATTTTTGGACTTTTTTCTGGTTCAACTAAACATTGGCCAGCAATGCTTCACTGCCTTAAAACCGAAAGTGGAAGTAAATCTACATTGCAGATTAGAAGAGCATAAGATACTAGATGGCTTGCAAGGGCCATTGAATCACAGTATATGTAGACCAGAGGGCCTCATCGTACCTGTCGGTAAGGGGGCATGTAAAGGCTTCTTAGTACCTGTAGCCCAGGAGCTTGCAAAATCATTAACTGGTCCTGATTCAAATATAAATTCTGATAATTGCCAATCATCAACTTTATGACTTTCTTTTTTATATATAATATAATCTCATATTTATTAATATTTGGGTAGTGAAACCACTTGAGTCTTCAGAAAAATTATACTTAACCACTCAGTTGTTCATAATTTGATTACATCTATTCACAATAAACACATTTCTTGCACAAACTTCAATAAATTCATTACTTAAATATCTAGAAATTCGTTAGAATATACTGACATATTCAGACATATAAAATACGTGCTATCTAAGATTTGATTTTGGATTTTGTCTTGTGATCATTGTTATAATTGATTAATTAACAATTATCAACTAGTATCTATTGATGTGGACATATAATATTGTTTTCTAAATTAATAACTAATAAATATTTTATGAGTAATTAAGAGTCGATAATAATTAAGTATACTTTATTAAATATTTTGAATTCTCCATGAAAAATTTCTGGGTATGCCACTGCTAGAGATAATATCCTTTTACAAATATGTTGATTGATAAACTGATTGTGTAACACTAGACACTGAATTCTAATACAGCAAGTCATTTGTTATGAAATATACAATTGTATTGATGAACAATAAGCATGTTGTTTAGCAACACAATTGAATATTGAAATGATAAGAATAAAAATCTAAGAATAACATTCAAACTATGAAGCTTTTTTTTTCAAATATCTTTATTTCTTCAAAATGTTATTTACATTACTTCAAAAGACTAGATAATTAAATAGTAAACCAAAATGAGAAAACATAATTCTTTGACTAATAGCAAAAGCTTTGACATGGACACACACATCTAACACATGTGATGCATGCAACATATGCAGTATGAACATTTGTGGAATGTGTCAGTTAAGACTGTTTACAAAAGTGGCCTTGACGTAAGAGGGGTTCTCAAGACCTTTGTAAATGCAGAATTAAACTTATCTAAACTTGAAACATGCACATAAATATGTTATACACAACAGAAATAGAATTCTATTTAAGATGACATTTCTTCACACGGAATGAATTTCAGTTTTCTTATTTGAACTTATAAAAAAAGTGTTAAGGGTATTTTATTTAATATTTGGAAATTTTTCCCACCGTTTTTCCTCTGCAAAAGATACATGATAAAAAATGTAGAGATGGTGAATACTAGAAAGTATTAGAGATCTCGAATATAACAACACTGGAAGAAATCCAAATACTTCGAATATCGTGCCATGATATTAGCAGCAGATTCTGGGAATAAAAGAAAATGAAAACAGTTTTTAATACTGAAAAATAACAGCTCATATTTTCATTTGAAAGAATTATTCTTGAAGTACTTATTCATGCTGGCATCAACAGATTTTTTTAAGTAATTTTTCACCTTTGGTTTAATTTGTTAATTTGTGACACACACACACAAAAAAAGAGAGAGAGAGAGAAGCAGTTTGAATGCTTGTTTATTTGAATAAAGGTCTGCAGTCAGTGAGAAACATTTATAATTATTAAATCATTGCAGTTAAGACTATTTAAAATAAAAAGCTGCTGTAAAATAATTAAAATATAAAAAGTTTCATTTCTAAATTAATGTGGTTCTATTACACTTTATTCATTTTTTATTTTATTACTTTATTTACTAATAATTATCAAATATTTAATAAAGGTAAATATTGTTTATCAACAGTTTGAAATAATCTTTCAGGGTATTCAAATATTTGAGATCTAGTTTACATTCGAATTCAAGAAAAGCATTATTCACCCATCTCTAAGAAAAGGTAACCATCTCAATTTTTAAAAATATAACATTAGAAAATCCATATGTATGCAAAATATTTACTAAAATATCAAAACCTTTTTATTAGCTTGTCAAATCTTAAAGAAAGAAAGCTTTCTTTCTACAGCATCTGTTTTTTACAGAAAACAGAGAGAAAAAATTTCAAACAGTAAAGAAACTAGAGTCGATTACTTTCCCACAATAGTTAGTCGTGGAACATCTGAAGTGAGCAAAAGTCATTTTGTCAAGTGTGGTTGGGGATATATTTTTTAGGGTAGATCTAAGGGTGTATTTAAAAGAAATTATTTGGGGACACACATTTCTCAGAATTAAAAAATTTAATTAAGTTACTACTCATAGAATGGTAAAACTGCATAATTGCCTTTCAAAACCTTTTCAAAATATGCCAATGAAGTAATAAGGCCAGAAGACAAACATCAGTATAGTAGCACCCGATGACAAGAAACTCAATATACAACTCATGTTAATTTATTTTTTGCAACTAGCTCCTTAAATTTTCACCATATGTACAAAATAAAACAAATCTATTGATTACAAATATAACAATTTTTCAAATCAATACACAGTAAAGAGGATTTTCCACATGTTAGAAAAATATACAATCGTTTATGTCCAGAATCAAATTTTCTGTTGCTGTTGATGGTCTGTCCTTACACAGAGATCGCCATGTGACCATGTGCCAATTGAATGGGAGGGTCACTTAAGTATTATTTTCCATTGTTCCATTTATGTCAGGGAAGATAAGTTATATTCTGTTAAGTATAGAATGTGATTATTTTGTGCACAATTCATAATAAATCCAATCATAACATAAAATTCTGCACAAATAAGATTTAGTAAGCAGATGTACATTTTGGAAATCCAATTTTATTTTTCGAAACATATGTCTGCTTACTACCCTTTATTTGCACAGTATTTTATGTTGTGATCTAGTTCCTTAAGGAATCAAATTCTTCTAAACCACATATTTAATAATATTAACAAAAATGTTTTTTTAATTAAAATATTGAATTATAATAAATAAGCCTTGGTGTTACAATAAAAGATCAGAAGGGGAAAAAACTAGTAATTTAGTTTAAATTGAATAAAATTTGCATTGAAATAATGCATGGGCTAATTTTATCATTTAAAAATTCTTATGCAGGCAAAAATTGAGCGACAAATAATGTAAATATAAATATATATATATAAATAACAAAAATATCAAAGCTGTTTTAGAAAATAAGCTTGAAATTTATCTCTTTATTGTTACATGCAAAATTAAATAGCATCAATCCAATTGAAGGAAAGATTTATAACCCGGTTGTTAATTTGTATTCCAAAACATTTGAAATAAATTCAAGGTCAATGTGCAACCCTCCAAATTAATGAATAAAACTGAAAACATTCCTTTCATTAATTAATTTGGCGATGTCACAGCATTAACCACAGATGGCAATTTGTGGTTTAAAGTTGTCACATATCCTATAACATAAGCACAAAAGCACAGCCTATAAAATCAATAATATTATTCTGTAGAGTGTAAATTATGTTAACAATGGATAATATATATGTAACAATATATATTACTACATATGTAATAATATACATATATATGTATATAATAGAAGTTTGAAAATCCAATGAACGAAAAGTAAGAAGATATATATATATAGGATTCACACCAGAGAAGGAAATTTGGGGTTCAAAAGGACCACATAGGTCAGTATTTGGTGGTCCAAAAAGTTAAGTTAAAATTATTATATATCCATATCTACACTTTTACTACATGTTCTTACTACGTGTATCTATGCCTTCATGCAAAAATGTATTTTAAGTTATTCACATTTAAAATTTTCAGATGTTGAAAATAGTATATGTAAACTTTTAATAAAAAATAATTAGTAACCACGAGGTCAAACTCCTCTACAATTATATGTGTGCTGGTTTGTTTTTGTTTAAAGTTTAACATCCTCAATTTAATCAGACTAGCAAAGAGTTGGGCTTTGAATGGACTGGCACATATGAAGTATGTGAGATGTGAAAATTTTCAAATTAAAACTTAATTTAACAAATAATTATGAAATTAGAAGTATAAAAAATTTATTTCAATATTTGAGAATCCAAATACAAAAGAGCATATAAGTTTTAGAATTTGAATTTTAAATTAAACAAATTAGAATACAGAAAAACAATGAAATCAAAGTAATACATTTAAATAGCAAAAACGCATTTAATATGTAAAAGCACATTTAAATCATAATACATGGAAGTGTACACGCTTTGATTAACTGTAGAAAAGTTGTTGTTTGTTTATTACTTTAACGAAGCATAGTGAACATGCACAGTTTATAAATGGGCGCTTCACCCTGTCACATTTCGTTTTAATTGATATTGTGATTCCTTAAATATGTATACAATTTCATGTATATATGCAGAATTTTATCTTCCTACCTATTGCAGTTTTTGAGTAAAAGGGATAACAAAATTCAAGTAAATGTTGATTTTGCCTCGTTAGGAATATAGAATGGACTTCGCTTTACTCGTCTATAATAAATCATGCAAGACATGTTTGTTTTTCAGTTGTAGATTTTACTTTAAAGTATCTTCAAACACGCGTCTGCTCTTTTAATTTTTCCATTTTGAGGTAGCTTTTACGAAGGGTAAAACAGGAAGTGTGGATCCTTCAGCACAAATTCTAACAATGCTATCAACAGTTTCATTTGACAACTTTTTTCTCAGCTTTGTTTCGGTTTGATTTTTAAAATTAAAAACTCACTTCACTTGATAAGCCATTCAATTCAATTCAAGGAGATTTTATAAAGAAGGGACAAGATGATATACCTCTTGTTCATTTGCAATGTTGGCTACGATTGGTTACAAATTTTTTTACAATTGTTGTCGCCATGCTGGTGTGAACCCTATATAATAAATATAAATTCTAAGGGGAAAGGGAGGAGATTATTTTGCCACAATATGCCTGTGATTCAAAATATTTATGCCACAGGGGAAATGACACTACATATCAACAAAACTTTGATTTATCTGCAAAATATATCTGATATTTTACAAAATTGAAGTTAAAACTATGAACGTTTAATTGTTTTTGTATCATTGATGCATTTCACCATGGTTTATTCACTATTTTGGTTATGCACATGTTATACATCAAGCAAAAACAATCATTTATTCAAAATTTTATATCAGTATATACCCATATTACAAACCTATATATTTGTAAACATTTGAATAAAAAAAAGATAATTAATTAATTGGTATATAACATTTGAGTGCGGTTTGCACTAAAATTATTTGCAATGAGGGGGGTTATTTTTTGGCAGAAGACCAAAAATAGTTAAATTCACTGAACGAGGATACTTTATCACATGCATCACTTATGAGTAAAGACTGGATTTTCAAGCAAAATTTTACTTGTTTAACTATTTTTAAGAGTTATATATTTTTCCAAGGTTTTTATGTCAAAGATGTGTACAGCTGCTGCGAAGCAGGCAGAAAGGAGGATGATACCTTTTGACCAATCAGAATTTTCAACCATACTAATCGTATATTAATGTAAATTAAAATGAACTCTTGGATATTTTAAATGCATAATGTGAATTATATGCACAATGTACATATTTTTCTCTGCCATTTAGGTATCACCATCTATTGATAAACTTTTGAACTATTTTTTAATTTTGTCAAAAAAATGGACCCCCATGTATATGTAATAATACACTGTATTATAATATATTATTACATTTCATACTTTACTGGCTTTTACATTTTCTTCTAAACTTGACATTAATTGGACTGTAAATGTGAGAAAAAGGTAAAGAAAAGGCGTATGAAATAAAAATGAATTCCGGCTGTATAAACAGTTTCACATATAAAAAAAAATCCACTTTCTTGAGAACCCCTGATATATATATATATATATAATAACAAGCCATCTCATAATCACAAAAATAAGATAAAAATGTGACAAAAATATACTTCAGGTAAGAAGACTCTCTTACAAAAATATTGGGTAATCAACAAAAGAAGTGTTTTGAGAGCAAGGGTGCAAATGTATTTTTACAAAAGATGATAGTAGAAAAGAACAGTTTGAGCATATAAAAAGCAGAAAGATCCAAATGGGCAGTAAAGAGCTTCAGGCAATATTGGTTTAAGGAACATGTCCTACTTTGAATAGTTGGACTGCCTATTGATGAAAACTTTTTTATATACAAGTCTATCGTTTCTGAAAATGTAGAAAGTCAAATATAAATGCAATTGAACATAATAGTGAAGCAACTTCTGCCCAACAAAACATGGCAAAGCAAAAAAGCATTGAAGAACTGGCCATAGAACTCTCTGGGGGCAGGTGCAGATCTATAGAGGTACCCCCTCCCCTCACAGCGATTATATATAAAATATATATGTGTAAAATTCTATAAATAAGTTATATTTAATAAGAGAAAAGGTGTGAAATATATAATTTTCAATCTATCCCCCCCCCCTTCTAAAAGGTTTTCTTGGATCTACCCGCCGAATTTTTTTTTTTTAAATTTCATCTTATCACGCAAAATATATAATAGAAATAGAGCTGGCGAAAGTTTGAAATAATTGGGCAAATTTATTGGCCACAGTTTGTTACTGTACAAAAGAAAACAAATTTGCTCATTCCGTCATTTTTTAACCACCTGCAAACTGGTTTCAAGGATTTGAACATTGACTACTCTTCAGCATGAGCTATGCAATAGCATATCCAAGGTACATTGGTCATGCCATTGTACATTGTACATACTGAAGAATTTTCAAAACCCTGAAACTTGTCCACAGGTGATGAAAGAATAAAATTTAACAGCAATTTTGTATAATCGAACAAGTTTTACTAATATTTCTGAGGCTATAACAGAAAGATGAATACAACTTAACGTAAACCATACAAGTCTGAATGCCACAAAGCTTTGGATAGAGCATGACTCAAACCTGTAAACTCTTGATTTCAAGACAAGAGCCCTACAAAGCATCTGACAAAACTTCATAACATTAGTGGGAGTCTTTACATTTGAAATATACTAACTTTGAGAATATGAGAAAATATCACTCAGAAAAAAATTGTATGTCACATGATTTATATGCATTCTATTATGCAACATATAAGCCCAATAATTGTTATTAATATAAATTAAAAGCACATATTAAATTTTATAAAAATGTTGAATTTTATAATAATAATACATTTTTATAACGGCTTTTAAATTTATATGAATGCAATTTAAAATGGACACCTAATTTTATAAAATTGTAAAAACTAACCTGTCATGATTATAAAAAGGCTATATCAATATCTTAAACAAATGGTAAATTATTCAAAATGGGCCTCTTGCACACTAGTTCAAATGCATTTATACAGATTGCATAGATTCTCAAATGCAATTGATTCTTTAACAATGTATTGAAAAGGGAGAAAATATCCTATTACAGAGAGAGCAATTGGTAGTATATCAATAAATCTAAATGAAAGAAACATGTACTCTGTAACTATATAACCAATGTAAACAAATAAAACAATGTATTAAATGCTATAACTGTACACACTGAAATCACAAAACTGTTTCTCTTCTTATCCACTTTCACAAACACATAAAACAATTTATAGCAAGTACTTAGCAATGGTATCAATGGATATGAGAGCAGAAAACTGGTTTTTGATGTTTTAATCAAATCGGAAAGAATATCAACATTTTCTTAATTTATAAATGCTAACAATTATTTTATGAATAATGAATATGGGGGGGGGGGGGGTTGCTCTAGAATACAAAACTTATCTATATACTAGAAACTGTACTTGGTATTGCCAGATATTTAAGGTGCAAACCTCTGATTAAAATTACACAGAATTTACACACAAATTCTCGAAAACTAAAATATTCTTAAACAATACACTGGCTTATAATAATAATAAAAATTTAAAAGTCTGTCTGTTCCATACAGAAATCCAAAGTTTTCACAAATATTTTAATAAATAAAATTATCTATCAATGCATGTTTTGTTAGAGTAAATGTTTTGCCTTTTTTATCCCACAGAAGAGTTGCTTTAAAACATTTTTAACGCTCTAATATTTTGTTTTATGCTATTTTATTAATGAAGATTGTTATCCACAAATAAAATTATATTTTATTTATAAATATCAATTTTATTCTTAATATTTATCAATAAAACTATATACTGTTTGAAAAATAGTATAAATATATTTTATTGAAAAAATAAAACTATATAAAACTGTACATGCATTACTCAGTAAAATTTATCACATACGTGCTGAAACAGCATCACCATAACAAAATATAAGATTTTAAAGAAAATTATTAATGGATACAAATTTTATTATAGCATACTTTTATGCATATTTTTAAGTACAGTTAAAGTTTCACAGGGTAAATCACGTATTTCGGAGTGTTTCATACATGTAATTGCCCATTTTTACTGCCTTTGCTTATGTGAAATGCATGCATTAATGTTGCATCTCATTCTTTTTTACTGCCTTATGGGGAAAAAATCCCAACTGATTATCACTAATTTATTTGTATTTATTAATAATCAATTTATTTCTGAAATCATATTTTAATTGGCTTTATTATCAATTACTTTAAGACATGCCCACCCAGATCTTAAGTTAAAATTATGTATTAATATTGGTTATGCAATAACAGCAAACATGAATTGTCACCACTATTGTTGTATATCTGTATAATCAGCTGTAACTTTTATTCCAATAAGCTAAGTACGCAGTTACCCATTGTATCATAAGTGGTCTATTGTATTTACACATTACATAAGGATTACTTTGATCAATTTATATATGTTAATCTGACTTTGCTGACCTATTTTAGATACTAAAAATATGGTCACTTTTGTAATCAATGGACACCCATGCTAAAAGTCAATACTATAATATGCACACAACTGTAATCACATACATAGAATCTGACTTGGTAACAATTATTGCTTCAGTTAGTCACTTAAACATAATTCAAATACAATACAGATAATAACAAATTTCAATGATTACATAATTACATCAATTGCCAATTTTATAATACACATAAAATTGAAAACATACAAATATACTAAAAATAGAAATTTTGTACTAATTTAAAATAAATATAAATATATTATAATCTACCGGTCAAATATACTGATCAGAGGCAATATTTAAGTATTATGGCTTGTTGTTAAAGCAATCAATACCTATATAGAGAAGATTTAAAAAGTTCAGCGACAAAATGTTCTACTGGACATCATACATTTCTAAGGATTTCAGAATAAATTTGAGCAGTTTTAGATTAGGTTATATTCACAGAAAAATGCAATTAACAAGGATAAAATAAAATTTTATATGAAAATTACAATCAAAACTTTTCTATAATCATGTTAATGTAAACAGGAAGTCATACAAATTTCAAATGCCCATACACTACCTATGTAATTACACAATTTAAAAAATAAAATAAAATAAATTTAGCCAATATTATTTAAATGCGATTTTTGATCTATTAAAAAGTAATATTAGTATATTGTATAAACCAAGTATGTAAAATATAATGAAAGAAAATAACCGAGTTGTTTTTAAAATACATTTTAAACAGAGTATATCCCGATAAAGAGTAAAAATTCTGATATTCGCAATTAAATAACATTAAATAGAATGACTAATGTAACTTTTATAAAAAAATATATTATAAAAAATATGTGATGTAAGAATCAATGTTCTTACACTAATTGAGTAATATTTTTTAAAATCATACTGAGAATGGCAAACCCATAGACAATACAGTTCATTAAAGGGAAATTTGTCTTTTTATTACAGATGCATATGCCATTCATATTTCTTTTTGCTCTTTGAGTGTACAATAGTGAGGATTTTGCATGTAGGATTTCCATTTCAAGGATTTTTGGAGAATCTTCATTAAAATTTGGTTTGTTATGGCTAATGTTTTCTTAAACATGAGTTTTCTATAGATTTTAATTATTCTACAAACATAAGATTTCCATTAGGATAATGTATTTAGTACATTATAAATGTAGATTCACTATAAATGGTGTCCAGTATACTAATATTCTCCATATATTTACATAAAATCTGCATATATTTTTTTATTATTGTTTTCTGATACTTAAAAAAGCACTACATAAAGGCATCATGCACAAAGAGACATGTCAAGTACAAAAGTATGGTGCAAAACCAAATAATGTTCCCCATATATTTATGTATTGTAAAATTTGCATTAGTTGATAGACAACACTCTTGTAAACATAAAAACTAAATTCAGGTATATCTACTACTTTAATTTACTTTATTTTTATAACTTCAACATAAAAGAAAATTTAAGTCAGTCAATAGTCTCACATACTTATGACACTTAAAAAATTCTCATTAATAGACTTTATATTACAAAAGCAACTAATCTCAAAGTAAAAATTTGTTTTGCAACAAAACAAAATATACCAACATATAATACAAGTAAATCAATTTTATAATTTTTTTTTTATATTAAATGGATTACATAGTAGTATAATACTGAGGGTAATACTGTATTAATGCCACACAATCACTTTAGTACATTTTTCTGAACAGGTCAAACATATATGGAATAATTTTAAATCACAAAAATATTATACAATAAAATTCAGTAATTAACAAATGATGAAATTCTTTTATAACTGTAATAAAAAATGATAGTCAAATACCGAAAGTATAGTCTTAATGAATAAGAATGGAGTAAAATGCTCTTTTAAGTAAATGCTCAACCACACATTTACATACATAGATAAACTTTACAATGCAATAAAGTTTTGGAAATTTCTTAGGTAGGCTTACCCTAAGTGGTTTAACAGGATTTCTAGATAAAAGTATGGGATTTTTCTTTTATTTTGAGTGAATACTTTGTACTTAATTTTTTTACAATTTTCTTATGATAAGAAATTATTTATTAATTTTTTTACAATAATTAAATTTGGGGAAAATAATTAGCAGCAATTTTTCTTACTAGAAATATTTGCCAAATTATTGGCAAAGCTTTGTTCAGTATTCTTTTTTTTTATGCATTTTTCTTACAAAATAAAAGTTCTATTTTTTGTGAAAATCAAACTAATTAAAAAAATTTAAAAGAGTGAAGTAGAAGTCTTCACACATATTCACTAGTTTCACTTCATGTTTGACATTTTTTCAAAAATCAGATTCTTTTTTTTTTTCATTTCATGAAGAATGTTTTATTTTAGAAGGTTGATCGAACTTAACTAATATTTTATGATAAGTTTTTCTTGTAATTTTATGAAAGGTTTGTTCTTAAAAATTAAAAAAAAAGGAAGAACCTTGTGCAGAGTGTGAAAAACCACCAAAATATTTTTAACCAAAACCCTGATCTGTCTTGATAAAAATCATTGTTACTACTTTGCAACAGTCAATGTTTATTCCCTGAATCTATGAATAATTTTATCTTGAGGGGTTGGAAGAAATATCTTTAATTTACTTTGCTTAATTGGAGATATTGCTATGTTACAATTTTTATCAAAAATGTATGTATTAAAACTAATAATTCTATTTCATTATTAAACTACTATTTTCCAGATTATTCAGATTTTGGATCCAAAAGGGCATTCGAATTAGAATTTAGGAAAGTAATTAATAAAGAAATTTTAAGGGATTTAACTTCTGTGCCAGAAAAACATAAAAGCTACTGAAAATCGGTAAATGTTATAGGTAATTCAATAGTTGAGAGTTATGCAACATTCCATGGCATCATTTGATGACATAGTACTGCATATGTCTTTGGATAGTAATTTTATACATCCCAATTCGTAACAAAAAATGGTAAGCCTATTCTAAGAGATCATACAACAAACATCCAAATATTCACGCCACAACACTTACATTAGATTTAGTGGAATATACAGTATTCGTGCAAACTGGTTAAATGCAAGAGCATTTACCTATTATGAGATTTAAATTTATAAAGTTTCTGCAAGCAGAAATATCTGACAGGAAAATGCATTGAATGCTAAAGTATTCAATTAATTTATGCATAACACAAACTTATGCTTTCAATGCATGTATTTGCCATAATAATTAATATAAAAGATTTTCAACAACTTTTAGAAAATCACATCAACTTTTCACCGGTATTAAACATTTACACAAAGTTTAAAATTTAGTTCAACAGTTTAACAATTTTAAGCACAAACAATGTGTGTAGTGAAAAGTATTTAAAATCATAGTCCTGATAAATATATTTTAATTCCTCTTTTTAATTATCTATATTAAATGAATGTTTCCTAAATGTCAATCTATTAATTGTTAATGGAATGAAAATTTGCTACTGAAACGAAACATTTTCTAACAGAATACCGAAAAACAAAACATTAAAAGCTAAAACATACGAAATGCAATAAAAACTTGTTTTAATGGAAGAGACTGAGATATTTTTTATAATCATGGACTGCTCTTAAAACAAAGCCTCCAATTAAAACATTCTTAGACACAATAAAGGATATACATGCTTGATTTTACTATATAAATAGTTTGGAATCAAGCTCCAAGCACAGCAATCAACATTAGTTGACCAGTTTCCCTGTTGCTAGAGCTCATTAACACCAAATAGCTGTTAATTGCTCTGGCAAGGATAAAAACTTAATATAAGCCACAATTTTGCATACCACTGTGATGACTATTGAAGTCAAACTGTGGTGACATTGAATACAGCTGTCATCAAATTCATAAAACATTGAGCTTAAACTGTATGACCAGGTTTATAGTTACAAAACCTCCTGACAAGAGGTGGTCCAAAGATGTGAAATAATCCATTTTATTTCAATTTTCAATGAATTTGATGCCAGCTGCATGGTATGACTGACTTTATTGACTATTACAGAGTTTCATTTAATGTCATTTCCCAGCAGTGAGAGTACGTTTATTGCATGAATAAACTCACTATGGTTAGATGAAACTGCTGACCACCAGAAACATTAAATATATATATAAAACACAAATTAAATTAATAAAAATAATAATAAATATAAATAATAAATACTAGGGGGTAATTTTATTTTTGAAGGGGCAGAAAGGGGGTACTCTCATCTCCTGGATACTAAATCCTTTTATTTCTATTAGTACTGAGAAGAGTTCAAATATTAATTTATATTTAAAAAATATCAAAAAATGATAATTTTTAGGGCCCTTAAAAAAAAAAAAAAAAAAAAAAAAAAAGGCTTTCTAAGGACTGTGGAAACCCCGTAAATAGGGCCTAATTTACGTTTCAAAAGAAAAATATTGCAAGATATTGCATGTTGAAAACCGAGCTAAATATGTTATATGATGCTCTCCTCTCCCTCCCCCCCCCCCTCCCCTCAAATACCACTCAATTCCTTTTATTTTAATTTGAGGACTCAGTCTCATTGGACACTTACATATGATTTTATAGTCAAACATCACTTATTTAATGTAATTGGCAAAGGAGGGCAGTTATATGCCTCAGAATAAGCAACTTGTAACTACCAGCAGGCTAATGTGGAGACATGCAATAAAATCAATCTAGTTGTAAAGGCTGAACATAAAAAAAAGTTGTAAAAACTAGGGAGTAACTACTAACTAGTCAAATTCCCTCCAAGATCCCTGAAAAAAGACTGTACAACAAATTTCAGATTGGCCATGACTATTTGCAGGCACATCCAAAATAAATAGAAATGAAGGACACTCTATTCTGCCTGCTTTGTAACTGCAGTGATTAATATCTTTAATAATGGTCCAAATATAAGTTGAAGACTTTTGATGACAGAATATTATATCTCCGCTAATGTTTTTTTAAAAAAAATATCCTCCATAATGAAAGGGGGGGCTAGTGGCAGCAAAATAAATGGGAAACACTACTCTAGAATATAATGTACACCTAAATCTTAACTCATAAATTTTCTTGCTGTCAGAGCAGTTAACATTTATCACATCTAACAAGAGGCAAGCCAGTCAAGCCACTGATATTGTGTAACTGATTTATTGTAAGCATGATTCATACTTTGGAAAGCTTTCCGTTGATTGGTTTTATGGTTATATACGTATAAATAGTACCATCACATACTTGCATATAAGTTGATCTTATGTTTCATGTAGAAGCTATTTCACTTTACATCTAATATCTCTCTCATTTTATTAATTTTTGCTAAAGTTCAGTGACTCACATGATCATTAAAGTTAATGTGCATTAATACTCACATCTTAAATGTGATGCTATGAATACTAATTTATGAATAAATCAAAAATGATAATTTTTCCTTTCATTCTAAAAAGTAAAAATACAGTTGAACTGTGTAATACAAACAATCACAAGGAAAATGGATTTTCTTTTTCATTTTCAAATGAGTTGCTCTCTCATATTGTTAACAGTTTAGATGAGGACGAATCTAGTTCAATAGCTAAATAAATACCATCTTAAGATTCCATTCATTATTATTTAACTTCTATTCAAGCACACTTTTGATATTATTACTTCTCTCGAAAAGAGGAAAGAAACGTTAGTGAATGATGTGAAGTCATTAAATTATTCATGGACAAAAGAGTCACATTGTAAGTGAAAAATGCAAGTGAGTTCTTTTATCAAATAATAATTTAGTCTAAATAAGAATCATCACTAAAATATTTAAAGGAGATATTGATAATTGAGATTTTATTAAAATGGATACTACAAATGTCATAAGTTTTAAATACAATCACATTACTTTTATAGAAGTCAAAA
Source organism: Amaurobius ferox (assembly GCA_951213105.1). Taxonomy (NCBI): domain Eukaryota; kingdom Metazoa; phylum Arthropoda; class Arachnida; order Araneae; family Amaurobiidae; genus Amaurobius; species Amaurobius ferox. The sequence continues at coordinate 131,694,552 of OX578139.1, forward strand.
GATCATTTTTTATTCTAAAATCCATTCTAATTAATAGAAGGCAAAGTTAAATGTTCAACAATTAAAAAAAAAATAGTATTTATGCGTAACCTTAAAAATAATTAAATGATCTGATAAATAATTTTGTAAAATTAACTAAATACATCTATATAATTTGAATATCTTCAAACTCTATGCACTTAATAAATGCCTACTTTTGCTGCTCACTTTATTTTGATTATTTGCTGGCCTATTTTAGTACTTTTTACTGCCTGAACTTCTGGCTTTAAATATGACATACACATATGCAATGCAGACTTCTATAATTTTGTTAATTATTTTGACAAAAAATATTCAACTTATACACAAGTATATAAGGAACAAAATGTATAAGAAATTTAGATTGTATACAATTATTAAAATAATTATAACAATAAATTCCTGTTAATTAATTCATATAAACATTTACATCATTGTAAACTTCTACTGACCAAATAAAATTTTACTCTTAAAATTTTATAAAATAATCTCTTTCTTCTAATTCACATTAGTGATTTTATAATGACTAAGTGAAAGTCATTAATAATAAGATTTATATCACATGCTTAAGTTTTAATAGATGTCACATAAGAAATATTTGATTAGCACATAATGCTAAAAATATTTGTTTCAATATATAAATCAATATATAATATATATTTGAAGGTTGTTTTCCTTAAGTCAATCCAATTATGTAGTTGAAATTATAAATTTCATGCATGAAGATGTCAAATATAACTAATATGTTATATAACAAATGTAACCTACATACAATGTAGACTATCACTACAAATGGAGCTAAACATATCCTAATGTATTTTTTGCATCCTTCCTCTTAAACTAGTAAGCTCCTTATGTGACGAGGTGTCGCTTCATCATTTAAATGCTTGGTGGTATACCTAAGGGCATAAAAAAGTTTAACATTTTAAATAAAATATATCTTACATACAATTTATAGCATAAATTACAACATATAGACATCCTACAAGATTATGCTCAAAACTTTTGCACAAGGACTGGCAAACCTGAGGTCATCTTTGAGAGATAAATACAGGGTCTGTATAAAAAGAATCGGGAAGATATTTTTTCCTAACATGAGTGTACGTCATAGCGCGCTCGCAGCGCGCATGCTCGGTAGTGTGGAACGTGACCTTCAAGACGCGCCAAGCGACAGTCATCTTCGAGCGTTCGTTCAGGCTACATCGTGTTTTTAGTGGATCCCTGTCGAGTGACTCGGTGCAAGCGTGAAATGCAGCGAACGATTGAACAGAGGTACGCGATCAAATTTTGTGCTGAATTGGGGAAATCGGGTACAGAGACGTTGGCCATGATTCGCCAAGTGTTCAAGGATGAAAGCATATCACAAACAGCAGTTTTTAAGTGGCACAAGCTCTTCAAAGATGGCCGAGAGAATGTGCAGGACGAGTCTCACGCTGGACGGCCGTCAACGTCAAGAACCGACGACAATGTGCGTGTGAAGTGCTGAATTCAGACAGTCATTTAAGTGTGCGAATGGTTGCAGATGAAATTGGCATTAATAAGATGACAGTGCACAGCATTATCACTGAAAATTTGGCGACGTGAAAGATCTGCGTTGAACTCGTCCCGAAGGTCTTGACAGATGAGCAAAAGCAGAGGCGAGTGTCTGCTTGCGAAGACCTTCTGCAACACATTGAAGAAGACCCTGGCTTTTTGGACATCATCATCACGGGAGACGAGGCTTGGATATTTGAATACGACACGGAAACAAAGCGGCAAAGTTTGGAATGGCACACTGCGGGATCACCTTGTCCAAAACAGGCTCGAATGAGCAAATCCAGAGTGAAAGCCATGCTGATCATTTTCTTCGAAACAAAGGGGGTCGTCCACTACGAATTTGTTTCTGAGGGGCAGACAGTGAATGGTGCTTTTTACCTAGAAGTGCTAAGAAGACTGAAGAGAAGGATCAACCGGGTGAGGCCAGCCATCGCCAGAAATTGGAAACTGCATCACGACAATGCAACCAGCCACACCTGTTCCAAGGTGACCGATTTCCTGACGATAAACGGCATCGCGACGGTTCCCCAACTCCCTTACAATCTCGACTTGGCACCAGCAGACTTTTTCCTTTTCTCAAAAGTGAAATTCTCCCTCAAAGGACATCACCATGGGACCCTAAGTGCCATTAAAGAAGCTTGCACGCGTGCCCTTAAGGACCTTTCGGAATCCGCCTACCAGGGAGCCTTCGAGTCGTGGAAAAGCAGTTGGCAAAAGTGTGTCGACGCTCAAGGGATGTACTTTGAAGAATTTTGAGGTATTGTAGCAATATCTGTAGTAAATCTATTTTTCCGAAATTTTTCCCGATATTTTTTATACAAACCCTGTATCTCTGAAAAAAAAAAAAAAAAATTCAGTGCAATAGATATCAACAGCGATCAATGAACCAGATGTTTGTCACAACAGGAACTGAAGTTCAAAATGCAAAATCCTAATTTTCTGAGTTTTAGAGATATCATTTAGATATCTAAAATGTACAATTAATTCATCAATAAAAGCATTCTATGAAAGTTTCCCTTGCATTTCTCCCCACCAGTACACTTTTAATAGTAAAAAAAAAATTTCTTCTTTCAGTAATGTTTTCTTTTTTCTCTTTTGAAAATATTTCATAAGCAAATTGTGAATGTATAATAAAGTATTTTGCAGCTTTTTTTTTTCAAATTTTTGTTTTAAAGTGTTTTATTCAGCTTAATTTTCAATGCATATGTTATCATTTTTTTTACAAAACTGTTGGGATTCATAGCGTGTCTTATCAATCTATTGTGCTTCTCTCAAAAATTTGATCATATTTCAGCTTATAATTATGCTACAGCTTAGCTTCAAAGACTATATTTTTTGATTTGAGGTAACAAAAGAAGTATACATGGATTGTATGCACCCCACAAGTTTATTTAAGACATATTATGCCCATACAACAAGTTGCTTTTTTATTCTAAGAGGGCATATTTTTAAAGCATTGTTTGGCTTTTGAGAATTCATTGTATGTTCTGGTGCAATTTTATTCAGAAGTTTGCATACCAATTCTCACAAATTCATGCTAGTACCAAATAACATATCTTCAAGGTATTCCCCGGCTTATCCGGAAGTATCGTTGTACCAAATTTTAAAAGTGTGTATTGCATGGATTTTCAGTTAGCGCATATAAATACACATATTATTCTCATTCTCGTTCATACTCGTTCTTTGTATGAAATATATATATATATTTTTTTTCCAAATGGCCAGGCACTTGACCTTCGTCATGTATGAAATATATAATATAAGGAAACTAAAAATTCACAATTATGTGCAAATTTTTGTAGTATTCGAAATGACATTGTTATTCAAAACTTTTGATTTAAATATTTAATTTAATTTTCCTAAAAAGAAGAACAAGAATTTCTGTTCTTGTTATACAGAATTATCTTCATAGGCAGATATGAAAAATAAAACATCCTGGTCCCGTTTGTAAACAAATTTACAAAAAATATGAAAGTTGATCAATATATGCCAAAAAGAAAATGTTGAAATCAAGCAGTGAAGATAAATCTATACTACTTTTATTCTATTTCAACAATCAGATAAATACAATATATGAGTTAATTGGCTACACACAATATATGAATCTGAAATATCTTTGCCGAAATAAAAGAGACAATGTAAAAAATTGAAAATATCAAACATTTCTCTGTAATCTTTAAACCTGAAGGACATGATTGATATAATCCAGTCGAAAATGCAATTCTGGTTAAATTTATATTTATGTGCATTATTATTGAAATTGGAAAAGATTTAATATAAATCGTTTGCCACATAAACAAACTGGATTTAATTCTATTGCTAAGCAATATGATATAATTTTTCCTTTCCTTATATACATATTATAATGTATAAGGAAAGTATTGTGACAGGGTCGAAAATTCAAATTTAAGTTTTTGACGGGCAAGCACATTTCAAATATCCCTGAACATGAATTAGACAATTTTGTGTGTCTGTGTATAAGTGAGTCTGTGGAGAAAATATATCGTATGAATGAATTAAGCGATTCGAACAAAATTTGGCACGAAAATTACAATCAGTGAATACTGGAAGCTTATTGGTTTTAAACACAATCGAATGTTCAGAAATCCCCAAATTAAAAAAAAAATCATCAAAAATTCAAAACCTTCAATAAAGTTACGTAAATAATTATTACTTATGTAAGTTTTCATTAGAAAACGATTGACATAAACTTTAGAATGCTAACACACACATGAAATGCTCTCAAGATACTTTTCAAATAAATTTATCAAAAAATTACATAAAATTAAAAAAAAGTATTAACTATTGTGAAATATGTTCACTTCTCACATGTAATATTATGCCATAAATTTGTTATCATGATTCTCGTGGATTTAGCTCATTCCATTCACAAGAGAAGGTACTTTGGGTAATAATTTTGTAGATGGACAACATTAGTCGTTTATCTACTATAAGAATAACATATTTCTCCATCCATAACATTTGGTGAAATTTTGGTATCAAATTCGGCAGAATATCGCTAAATTGGCGAGTTATTTTAAATGTTACTAAATTGATAAAAATGACGATAAACCAATGAAAATGATGACTAATTGATGAAAATTCACTATCCTAGAAAGAACATAACAAAATGACTATAAGAATAACCAATTTCTCTGTCCATCCATAGGGCTTAACAAAAAATTTGGCAGGATGTCGCAAACTTGGTGATTTTTTAAATAATGCCAGATTGAAGAAAATGTCACCAAATTGATAAAAATTGTGCTAATTAGGAGGTAATGCTTTGCAAATTTTTAATTCCATCATATGACGGGTATACCTTCCACTATATGAGAAATGTACTTCTCTCAGTTTGTTTGTAACACTTAATAATGCATATATGCATATCGCGAACTTGGCGAGCAATCTAGCAAAATATCGCCAACTTGGCAATATTTAGCCCCAGATTGATGGAAACACTGTCAAAATTGCAAAAATGATGCCAAATTAATGAAAATGACACCTAATTGATGAATTTATTATTAAAATATTTCAATATATGGACTATATTGCTTTTTGAGGATGCTATTAATATTGATAATTGCTAATTTAGAGTTGCATGAAATATAAGTCAAGTGGGTATGAAATAGCTTTACATGTTGTCATTCGGAAAAGCACCAAATGTGCAGTTCAACGTCACAAGCACTGTGCCATGGATCTTTTCATCATTTATTAACTGTGAAAGAAGTAAATTCATTGTATTATATAAGGAAAGTCCTGTGCTACCCACATCAAATTTTCTTAACATAAGTTTGTGTTCTTAACATTGTCTGCATAATGCTATCTCCATGGAAGGTTAACTTTTTATTAATATCTAAACAAACCCTGTTCTAGAAACTCAAAACACAGATTATATTTTAAGTAGGGCTATTTCAAGGCTACCCACAAAAATCTGCGAAATTCCATGCAGCTGTTTTTCTGTGACAATGAGATAAACGCACACACATACTGACAGATTTTAAAGTTTATTGGATATTTATATAGATAGGGCTTCTGCCCCCCCATCAAACTGTGCTATAGCCCATGATAATTTCATTCAACCGGTCGGGACTGACTAGATTATTATACTGAGTGTTATGGATCAATATATGCGAGCGATGTCAAAATGAACAACAAAATAAAAATTATATTTGGATATGTTTTTAAAATATACATTTCCCATGCATAAAGATATTCAAGTGAACAATGAAATTCATAACACTGACATTTGCATTTAAGTACATGAAAGGATTTCACAGGAAAATCTTTTAAGATCCATCATTATATTATTTAACATAAAAAAGGGAAAATATTAATACAAGCTTTTAATGTAAATATCTCAAGAATCATGTGATGCATCTTGATGAATTTTTTTTTTTTCAGTCAATGAAGCTGAGCCCAGGAATTATTCTGATGTAAGTTTTATCATCTTATAGCAAGTGTAGAACAACAAGAATTTAAAACCAGTTGAACAGATTTACATACTTTCTTAATGTTTTGTCAAGCTTAATAAAGAGTAGGTTTGTTGCTAAAATATTTCAAATTTTGTATCAAGCTAATATATACAAGCAAAAATATGAAAATATGCTTCCAAGCTAAGTATATCTTACAATACATGATTGATTTCAATGAAATTTATTTCAATAAATAAGATACAGATAAGGGATTGTTTTCGATTAAAATCCTCCTACAATTGCCTGTACGAAAAGAATCAAAATAACTCTATCTGATTGTAATAAATGCTTCTAACTTGAAAGTAGCTTATCCGAATTGCATTTTTTTTTTCAATGATTAATTAAGTTTATTGGGAATAGGTTCATGGTTAAAATACTTCACATTTTATACTGCATTAATATAATTTCAGTATTACCCCAGGCAATGCTGGGTATTATTGTTAGTACATATATATTAAAGGTGATATGATTATATATAGTTAATCTTTTTTGAACATATTTTATTTGTCATAGCTAATGTCACTTTCATCCAATTGAAACATTTGTACTTGAGATATCCTGGGATGTGAAAAAATATGTGATGTCACTAAAGAAAACCAAAATTTTTCTTATCTGTGCTCGAACAACAAATATCTTTAGTAGAATATAATGTAAAATGCAGCACAAGTTTTAGAAAGCATTTGTCCATTTCTAAAACACGTAATGGACTTTCCACTTTTTAGTTCAAACAGCTCAGGAAGTACCCACCAAATGCAATAACTACTTTCAGGAGCTCGTACATCTGCCCACAGAACAAAGGGATTTAAAATATCATTTAGTCTGGACTGACAACATGCATCATACATGTGGACAGTCCATGTGGTAGGTATATTTTAACCTGCTTGAAGAAGAAAAATCTTTGTGTTTTTGAAACAATAATATGTTTTTCAAAACTTAATTGTGCAGTATTTCACATTATTTCCTACTAATTTATTTCTTGTGCATAGTCACACGCTGTATTGAAACAAATACCTTTGACTTGAACATTGAATAAATTTGTTTTAGCCTAAAAAATTTAAGATTATTGATTATATATAAGACCTACACCAAAACACACTGTGATAATATAAAAAGTTCTAGTTTTTAACTGGACGAGTAGCTGTCCGGAATCAACCAGAACTTTACTGAAGATTTTTACAGTGCATTATAGCTGACAGCATTAGTAGCAATGTGTATTTTGTTTCATTTGATTGATTGATAAATTTTGCTCATTTGATTTGGCTGAGAGGTAATATATTTGAGCTTTATAAGAACTCAAAAGGTTTAAATTTTCTCATGGAATATCAACATTATAAGTTCTGGGGCTATAGTTAAATATGCAATCATAATCTTAAAGATTTTGAAAATATTGCATAGTGTAGGAAATCATAAAGAAGCAATGTTAGACAATGAAAATTTAAAGTTAGGAATAACACATATAGTTTGTTTCTAGGTGCTAAAATAAAACAACTAGATTCAATTTTCTAAAATTATTGTTAAAGATGTAAATAACTTATAATGTATATGCTGGAGGTTTTTGGATTTTTAGTACTGCACATCAATTCTAACCAACTAAATGATACCTATTTAAAAAAATCATTAATAATACTCAACAAAAATATGAAAATATGGTTGTTTAGTTCTTTTAATATAGAATTATTAGAAGATAAAGATGGATGAAAAAATATACTTTTAAAATATCGACAATATACAAATGTATAAAATTAACGTCAATTGTACAATAACACTTTGCTCTAAGAAAGGAGATTTGTTTTTTTAATATGAAATAATTTGAAACTTAAGACAGATGGGAAGTGATGCTTTTATCTTTGGTACAAAGTACATTCCCAGGAATGTAATCTGGACACAATATATCACGTTTTAAAAATTTATCAATAGTTTGATAAAATATTCATCAAAGAAACATATTATGAAGAAACACTAGTTATGTTTCTGTAAACTGAAATAATTTGAAAATGAACATGGATGGAAACAGATGCTTTTGGATTTGTAACAATTCATGAGATTAAAATCGTGAAAAAAAAAAAATGTTATAGTAAATCTATTCAGCATGAAAAATTGTGATGTTTTCATTGCAAACAATGGTAATTTCAATAATTGGTATTTACTACTAATTTTAGCTATTTTTCTATCAAAGTCCAATTTTCAGCAAAATGTTGATGATATGTTACACAGAAAATTGCATGTAAGAATAGGCTCAGCATGTTGAAATCAAGCTGAGAATGCAATATTTATAGCAGCTTTCATTAGCTAAGTGAAAATTGTGCAAATTTGGTGCAAAGTAGATTAGAGACTTTTTAATTGGAAAAGTTTTTTTCTAATAGGAAGATCAGGAGAAAATTGGAAAATTAAAAAAAAAAATCTGAAGGAGATTGCTAGCTTTTTAGATTACCATGACTGCTAAGTATCAGTAATTTTATCTATTGAGTAGATGGAACTGTGAGGTGGAAATATATGTGCACCTAATCGGATGGGACTGGTAGAAGAGGATATTGTTAGATGTCAAATCAGATGATCAGGTTGAAGGAACCAGTCAAAGAAATTTTTAGCTGCAAATTAAGACTAACAACCACTAATTTCAAACAATAGATAGAACTCATCTAGCACATGCATCTATCATTTATCTCATCTAGTGCATTTATCTTATTTAGAGCATCATCTATCTTAATGCATTTTAGTTCATTACTAACATATACTTCAGACAAAATATTGCTTATGGAAAGCTATTGCACTGCAATGCAATTAAGTGATCAATTTTATATATTTTTATATAACTAAAAATAATGGTAAAAAGTAAAACTGGTGCTGACCAAATACAGTGGCCGCCGGTTATAAGATTCAGTGGTTATAAGAAACAGCCGTTTATAAGACCCAAAACGACAGAAACAAATACAAACTTCGTTTTAACATTAAAATTGTGTCGCTTATAAGAAACACGATTCCGCTTATAAGAAACAGTTTTCTACAGAAAATTTGTTGATTTCCTTGCGACGCGAGTGTAAAAAAAAAAAAAACCGATTTGTTTAAGGTTAACTGAAGGACGAGTTGTTATCTCTTGTCTCTGGGTGTACGGGGAGGGGGTGGGAGTTTGCTATGTAGCAAAGGGTGACGTAGCAAAGGGTGACAGAGAATTTCTCCGTAGAAAGGCTTGGGGGGAACAACCACAAACCAGTAAGAAATGAGTTTTAATCTTTTGGCAGTTAAGGAAACATACTGATAAGGAAAGGCATCTTTGCTTATGCACTCAAATAAGATTCGTACAGCTTTAGTTAGTCATTTTATCTTTTGCTAGTGGAAACATGTTGCAAAAGAGAAAAAACCCTTACTTTGCTTGAAAAGCAAAGTTTACTTAAAAAGTATGATTCTCTACCTCCGTGTAGTCAAAGAGAAGCTGCTTCTGCATTACAAATTCCACACTCAACATTATGCAAAATCCTGAAAGGCAGAAATGAAATCTTGACACCAAATTGTAATCTTTAAAGAAAACGGAAACGAGAAGGAAAGGCAGCTGCTATAGAGGAAGCACTCTTACAATTGTTTTCTAACGCCAGATTAAAGAACTCTCCTATCAGTAGGGCAATTTTACTGAAAAAAGCAGAAAATTTTGCGGAAAAATTAGGAGAAAAAGAGTTCCGTGCGACTGATGGTTAGTTAAGCCGCTGGAAAGAACGAAATAGCATTGTGTACAAAAAAAATTATGGAGAGAAGCAGGACGCGGACTCCGAGTCGGCATCTTCATGGATTACGCAAAGCTTACCATCTCTATTAGAAAAATACGCTCCTTATCAAATTTTTAACACTGACGAGACTGGGCTCTATTTTAGAGCGATGCCCGAGTATACAATGATGTTCAAAAATGATCTATCCTCCGTTGGAAAAAAACAAAAAGATCGAGTTACAGTTCTGTTAACAACAAATATGACGGGAACTGTAAAAAAAAGCCCTTTAGTTATTGGCAAAAGTAAATGTCCGCGCTATTTAAGTGGAATAAAAAAATTGCCAGTGATCTATGAAAATTCAAAGAATGCCTGGATGACAAGTAGAATTTTTGAAGACTTTTTGTTAAAGTGGGACAGGGAACTGATGGGAAAAGAAAAAAAAATCTTTTAATCCTTGACAACTATTCGGCTCATCCTGTAGTACAGCTGACAAACACTGAACTTTGTTTTTTGCCACCCAATACAACTTCCATCATACAGCCTCTTGACCAAGGAATTATTAAAGCATTTAAAACTCTGTATCAGTCAAATTTGCGACAGAAAATAGTGGATGCAATTGATGAAGAGAAAGGATCGGCTTCCAAAATAAACAAGAAAATAACCTTGCTTGATGCTATCCATATGATCGAAGGTGCATGGAAAAATGTTTCTGACATATGCATTTTTAATTGCTCCCGTAAAGCAGGATTTTTGAAAAATAATGTTGACATACCAGCAGAAGATGTAGAAGAATTAGAAGCACCTTTCGAAGAATGGATTCACATCGATGAAAATTTACAAACATTTGAAGAAAAAAGTGATGATGACCTAGTGGCGGAAATTCAGAATGTTTGCAATGAAGAAGAAAATGAAGACGACGTTCCACAAGAAGAAAATTTTCCTACAGCCAAACAGTCGCGAGAAGCCCTAACTATAATTAGAAAAACTCTTGAACACAGAGGGGCATCAGAAAAAGTTTATGGACAATTTTATGATTTAGAAATGGATGTACGTAAACTAATCACAGACTCCTTAGCACAAACAACACTGGATAAATTTTTTGCTGTTCCTCAGTAATAGATTACGGTATGTATGAAAATGTACTATGCTCTTATACATAAATGAACGACCTATGAGTTTTACTTTTTATTCTTATTTAACTACATACTATATGCATATAGATAATATTTTAAGTTGTAAGGCTTAATTTGTAAAATAAGAAATATTTTTGAATGCAAAACTCAATTTACAAATGTATTATGTACGTACTAATATTTTACTTATATGCATTTATCTTTTAAATTCTGCAAAACTGTGTTCAATAGTTAGTATTTACAATGGAAGAACGATATTTAAAAAATTTCCGGATTTAAGAAACAACTGCTTATAAGACACAAAACGAGCGAAACGAACGTGTTTCTTATAAGCGGCGGTCACTGTACTACTATACTACAGAAGTGTGACATGAAATCCGGTACTTGAAGACACCAGTTAACCAAGTAAAAATATTTTACAATTAATATTTTATACTAGAAAAAGTATCCGGCCTTGCCCATGTTCTAAATAAGTGCAAACAATTTATATAATACAGATATGTCTTAAAAAAGCTTATTTTGATATTAAATAAATAAGCACACCACAATTTACCACGTATGCCCACAAACATCTAGTTCCCTGCTTGTTGGCAGAAAGACACATAAACATCTTATATGCTTCATATGCTATCTCTTTTAAACTCACAAAGTTAGAAAGCCAATATTAAAAAAGTTAGACTTTTGGATTGTTTAAAATGAACATTAATAAATGGAAATACTTGAAGTGGCAAGAAAGAAAAAAAAAAAGTTCTTTTATTCTAGACTTAAAATTCACATAATGAGTATCTATCTTAGTGAGTTTATATTTGATTTAAGTCAAATTTCCAGACCAAGCACACTTGTAATATTGAAATAATTTTAATTTTCCAAAATTGAAAATTTATTTTTAAATTTGCGAATTTAGAAAATTGCAATATTTATTGCAGTCCATGTCTAGACAGAAAGTCTGATATATCGTTCACTCATCTTGAATACGAGCACAGAATATCTTGTGGAAAAAACAAATCTGATGAAATGGTGGAACATTTGGCTGTAAAAGTTTGCAACATTTAAACTAATTCAAATTAAAAAAAAATTTTTACCAAGATGTATTGTTCAGGGACTTAAAGTACCTTTGTACCAAATTTTGCTGTTGTCTGAAGCTTCGATTTTTCACTACAGATGACACGGACATCTTCTTTTATAATGTAAGATAAATACATCTTACTCCGAGCTCAAGAGTTAAAAATTCTGATGTACAGAGTGCATAATTTTCTCTATGTAGCACATACACTAACATAACAAAATAAGTTGCATGATTAGTGAAAAAAAATGTACCTTAAAGCATTGAGAAGACCTTCAACTACATTTGTAGGCTGATCTTTCAGAACCTTTATGCAGCCTTTTACCTAAAAGAAAAAAAAGATATATATATTGATATGAAGCTTTAGCATAAATTGATTAATAGCTTTTAACTCGTGCCCATTGTTTAATGTAGAATTACATCGATGACAGAGTTCCCACACCTCAAGCAGAAAAAAAAATAAGGCCTTTTCAAGACAATTTCTTTTTTTTATAAGGCTACTTAGAACTTAGCAATACAATCAAAGAAAAATTAAACAAATATACATTAAAGAAAGAAATAATGCAAGTAGTATTAAATAAGTATTTTTAAAGAATATTAAATATATTTTTCTATACTAAACAGAAATAAATAGTATGAATACACGTCAACTAATTAAACTTTAAAATCAAAGACAACCAAAAATAGGTTTAAAATAAGTCCTTTAATAAAATCTCCTTTCCTCGATGCACAAAATTATACAGCCAAAGCACTTTCGGGTATCACAATGACCTTCATCAGTGGCGAAGCCAGTCAGTGGTTGTCTTTAATTTTAAAATTTAAACAGAAGTAATTAGCACTTCTCCTTTAACTTTCTCCTTTTTTATTTATGTCCCCTAGCTTAATTTTCTTTTCTTTGGTCAATCGGCAAAGGAATGGCATGGAGACCCAGTTACTTATTGAAAGATGAGTCATGGGTTGGTTCATCACACACACCACAATTATTTGCACAAATATTCAAGATGGACAAAAGAAATAGATGGATTAAAAAATAGAGTCTTTTTAAGGTCTTTCAACAAAAAATAAAGCCTTTTTAAGGGTCCTTGCAAAAAAAATGAAAAATCAGGCCTTTTCTAAGGGTTTCTCAAGGCCCGTAGGAACCCTGCATGAGCCTTGAGAAGTATCAGATTAAAAAAACATAAATGTGTTGTATGTGTATAATTTTAATTAGTATAGATGAAAATTTATGTTCAATTGCAGCTTTTCTCTGCAATAACATGGAATGCATTTCAGTACGTATGCCAGAAAAAAGTCCAAAATGACGTAACAGTCATTTTGAAATCTTTTTTCTGGCTTTTATTAAGAGATTTTGACTAATGTTATATATATTGAAGCATTCTGTTTCGAGTATAAGTGCTTGATATTTGGAGGGCAATCGTTACCTAGACGTGACCATTATGGGAGATTTTGCTGTATGTTCTTTCTAAGAATGGTTAGGTAATAAATAAGTACTTAAAACCATATAATTTTTATGCAATATCTGAAATAAAATTGTTTCTTTGTAATTTTGTGTAATTTTTAGCATTGACTTTTTTGCTACTTAATGCAATATTTAAGTTAGTAAAAGAACAACAGACATAAAATGCAAAGTTTTTGTTATCTGTATATGTGATGATTTACAAGGAAGGAACTATTCATTGAAAATTTTAAAAATTGAGTTTAGGGACATGTTAAGTATAGCTTTCCAGTCTGATTTTTAAAAAAAATACAACATGTCTTTATGATAATTGCAACTTATCTTATAAATTTTGCATTATTAATCAAGTGAGAACATTAAAATAGAGAAAAGCAGGTTGAACATTTTTGGATTAGTAAATAAAATTTAATTTAATTTTTTAATTAACCGGCAGCAGAGCTTATTGAAAATGTTTTCCGTATTTAAAAAGCATGTGGCTCTACACAAATTCACTAAAAATTAAAAATTTATAGTGGTTGGTACAATGGTTTTTATATCATGTAATCTTTGAAGTAAAATTACTGACAACTGGACCATTTTCTTGTAAACTATTACATATATACATTTAACATATAAAATTATGACGTTTTATTACATCGATATTAAAAATATTTAAAATCATTTTTTTTAATCTGGTAAACAATTATTTTGTGAAGTAACAAATTATTTGCAAAGGTTTATAATTAAAATATGTACATTTTAGATTTTATGTATTTATTTTTTCTGATGTTTTTAGCTTTTTCCTTAAATGTAGGAACCATGATAACATTAAACACAGGAGTGATAAGCAGTGGTTATTTAGTTTTTGTTTTGGTTAAATGTATCATCCTGACAGAACATCATTTATACACAGAAGTAAAATTTTATTAAGATAATTGTTTGTTAGGGAAATGTCAAGCACAAGCAATTTTTTATTTTGATGAAATGATATTACTCAATGACTAGTTATACTGATTTGAATATTTTTATTCGCTGAAATAAAATAAAATTTTTATTGGGGGGGGGGGGGGGGGGACTCCCAATCAGCATCTTGCAGAATTTAACTGCTTCATTCTTCTTATGTAGAAAAGGATAAAAAAATTTATATTTTTGTAATTGCTCATTTGAAAAACTAACTTGCTAGTGATGAGTGGAATTCTCAAAATATGCTTATAGAAGATGAATTTGAAACAGATTAAGAAATAAACATTTATGCATAAAACTTCTATAACAGAGTATGTCAGTTTTTACTATAAGTTGAGTATTTTGTTAGTTTTTTAAATGAATAATTATAAAAAATATATATATAGTATTTTGTACACTAGAACACAGATGTGCAAACAGTAGGGTGTGCCATAAAAGATACACAAAAACATTCAAGAGGGTGCAGTTTTGTTTTTAATAAGATTTTGAAAATGTATTTTAAGATTTCTAATTTCTGAAAGAGCTATTTAACACAATTAATGGAATTTATATATATATATATATATATATATATATATATATATATATATATTCATTATGCTTCTATGACAGAAATGACAATGGAAGCAATGGCATATAGATTTGTTTTTGTTCCGCATGGAAATCGAATTGAACATTGGGAAACAAAGTGTATACACCATGGAGTTAGAAAGGAGATAAAACTCCTATGGATAAAACATTTGAAAATGTTATTATGCTTTGAGAATTATATCTAGGTGTCGCTAGTGTTAGTAAAGTAGCTGATACTATTAGTTGACACAATAGAAAGGGGTAGTATTTAGTATATGTATTTTTGATTATTTTTAAATTAAGAGTTCCTTAATTATAAGTATAATTAACCAGTATTCTTTCATAGTCATAGGGTAGAGTACAGAATATAAGGAGATAAAAATAAATTGAAAGGTAAAATTATTTTGAATACATAGGAATATTTTGTTTCAGTTCTACTTTGCATTGCGCTAATAATTTATTTTTACAAAATTGACAGTTTAAATAAATATTTTAGGCCTTTTGCCATAGAAATGCATATAATGCAGGACTATTTATATTATCCCAGCACCACCTGTCTCAAACGATATTGGCATTTACTTAATATGAAATTTTATTAACTCCTTACTTTTACCTTCATAGTATGCACTATGCATAACTCACTTTTATGTACTAACACTAACAGGAGACATAGTATTTTAAAAATTTCATTCATATTAAAAAAAATTGAAAGCATCTCAGGAATGACAGATAACATATATACTCATCAAAAATGGGTAAAAAAATGTGTTTTCCACTAAACTGTTAATAGCAAGGTTCCGAAATTTCAAACATCTGTAGAACAAAATTCTGAATATTATTCTTTAATTGACTTAAAATTATTGTTGCCATCATCTGGTGGATAAAAAGAACAGGTTTTCAGGTAATGCCACCAACATTTAATTATATATCAACAATTTCTCAAAATAATGTTGTTAAAATTTTTATAAATAAAGGTTTTTTTGCAAGTAAAAATCTCAATTTCTGAAGTTTCACTCATTTATTATCATTATTTATGTGTTTTACTCATGTAATATGAAAATCAAATGACAAATTAATATTTTTTATGAAATCAAAATTACATTTATTGGTCTTTGCACAATTTTATTAAAAATTTCAATTTCTCTGTTAACTGAATTAACAGAAAACAAATGAATATTAAATATAATACTAACATATTTCTAAAAATAGAGCAAAATTTTCTAAATAAGACATTTTTTTTAATTGTCCACTGGTCATATTGTCAATTAGAATTTAATACAGACAAATATCAAAGATAACCTTACATCTATTTGGGCAGTACGGCTGAAGGCTCCAACAGGATGAACATGGTCATACAAAATTATTAATCCTACCATTACTCTTAAAACAAAGAGTATTGTGTCTTCTCTGTGAAACCGTGAGCAAAATTCCCTAAAGAAAATTATAATTAAGTTACATTATGAAAATTTTAATATAAATTTTTTAACTCTTTACAGCATACAAAATGTGAGACGAAATGAAATGATAGCTATTTCTTAAGTACAACAAAAAATTACAACTGAGTGTATTAGTAATTAATTAGGCAAAAATGAGTTATCTTTTAAACTTGCTAAAGTTCTGCAGGTTTTTAAAATTTTAGTTCTGGAAATAATCTTTTCATATTATCTTCATACTATTAAAAATTTAAGGGATTTACACTCTAAACAAGACGTAGGAAAGTTTTCACAAATAAACATAAAATCTTCGGGTCAGTCATATGGTCTGGGTTTTTCACACATAAGTATAAAAGAAAAATTAAAAACTTGGAGAACCATACTAAAAATCATAGGGGGGGGGGGGGGGGAAGGATGTACATACAAAAAATTACTTTAGACTATTTGAATAATGACTTAGAATGTGATAGATGTCTCAATGGTATTGATGTGGCAATGGCTTATTCTATTCTATGAATAAACAATGTTTGTTTGCTTGCAATTATTATATTTTAAGTAATTTATATTGTTACCTTAAGGATTATCTGAGATCTAGGATGCAGTAAAAAAAACTTTTAGAAATAATATACTCATAAAAATTGTATTAGAGCAGTCTATAATATGTTAAAAATCATAGTTTGGATTTTGTTGTGCAAGAAAATAGCTATAAGGAATTTTCTATTATTACCAATAATCTTAGATGCAGAAATATATTTAATTCACTGGCTTAGCATGTTACCAACTTCTGAAAAAGAAACTTTTTAGACGAACTTTAAAAGTAAATTATAAGCATTCAAACAAAAGCACCTATAGTAATTTTCACCAACATCATGCTGAAAATATTTTGCATGCAATCTTATTTTATTCTATATATAAAATTGAAAGCCCTTACTAACTGACTGACTACTAACTCATCAACGAATCTCAGAAACCACTGAAGATAGAAACTTGAAATTTGACAGAAACATTCTTTTTATAGCATAAAGGCACACTAAGAATTAATTTTGTCTTAAGATAATTTTAATTGGGTTATAAACAGGTTTAAAATATAGCATTTAACATTAATTTCCATATATCCAATTGTTTTCAAGTACTATTTTCAATAATGTCAAATGTATCATGTTTTATAATAAATACTAAATTATATATAGAATGCATGTTATGAGCAAATAACAAATACAAAATTAAACCTTAAATGAACCTTCAAATAGGAAAACACGTTTTTGCTCAATATATTACCAATGACAACGCAATTTTAAAAGAATTGATTTTTGTGCCTCTGGTAGAACAAGTCAAACAGATAAGTGTTTTCCTATAGAGTGAAGAAACATTCAGTACATGGACATTTCAGTTGTGGCAATTTTCTATGGTGTAGGTTCATCTAAAAGGGAAAATTCAATACACTCATACCTCACTATACGGCCACTCTTTATATGGCTTTTCTCTATAAAAGCCTTTTTTAATTATGGATAACTTTAAATTTTTGGTCTAAGTTTTTTCATTATATGGCCAAAAATGTTGGGAAATCTTATAATATCTTGTGTTTTGCACAGGTTAGTTACACTGCATTCAATAAGTGTACAACATTAAATATGTAAATGTGCTCATGAGAAGAAAGTGTTTATTTTTTTGCTTGTGTTGTGTTTAAAATGATTCGTTATAAGCATTTTGCTTTACAGTCAACTTTCCAGGAGTTTATCTAGGCCACATAGCGAGGTATAAGTGTACATGCTTCTAGCTTAAATATTTCCTGAATAAGATGAATTTGGGTGATTTTTTTTTCTAGGCAATGAGGCTGAATTCAAGGAATATTATAGTGCAAGTAATTATCCTACAGCAAACTGAAAAATAATGAGAATTAAAATTATCTTTCTATCTATCTGTTATGACTGCTTATAACTTGAGAACGGCCCATTGGATTTTCATATTATTTCCCTGGTTTGATAAGCTCAAATAAAGAGCAGTTTATTGGCTAAAATGTCTCAGATTTTATACCAATTTTGAGCAAAAATTACAAAATATATTTCCTACATAAATATCACTTGAAATATGCAAAATAATATGGTGTTGAAAACCCAGACCACACGACCAACCCGAAGGCTTATGGTAGCAAGATGTGTGGCCGGGCAAAATAATATGGTGAAACTTTTGCAAGTAATAAGACTGGATCTACGAAATGCTTTAATATAGGATTTATCCCTCTATATGTTCCCACAAAATAATGGGAATAAAATGCCTGTTCTGTCATTTTGTAATGATCACTTATAATTCACAAATTGTTCCACCTACTTACATGCTTTTGATGGATTTGGTAAGCTTAATAAAGAGTACATTAATGTTTAAAATATTTCAGATTTTATACCATGTAAATTTTATTTTAGTATGGATGGGCTAGCAAAAATACTAAGCACAGTCAGGTGTTTCTGCTAGTCAATCCATAAAACTGTTTTATATTTAACCTATTAATGCCTAGTTCAATTTTTTTAACCAAATACATTTTGTGATAGTTTATCTTCTACTATCAATTAGTGAACCTTTAGTAATGCACGTCAAATTTTATTATGTGAATACTTGCACATTGTAATTTTTACAACACATACAGAATCTTCAATTATAGACCATATTTTCATATTATTTATATTTATACTAATATAAGACATTTTCCTTTTTTATTTATAAATTCAGTTGTCCTTTTTTCATTAATGTTACCCATTTTCTATGTATATAATACATATGTTTTTTTGCAACAGGACAAAAAAAAAACTACTTTCAAGATAAATAATGCTTAAAAATGAATCCTACAACAAAATGAATATATTTATTAATGCTAACACAAAATAAATACTAAATAGGCACTTTAAATAATTAAATATTAAATGTCCATTAACTTTAAATTCAGTTGTACAAAGTCACAGTTTAATGGCTTTTGATATTTGTTCATGTGTTAAATTTCTCAATTTTGATGATTAATTTTGTTTTAATTCTGATACAGGTCAGTCAGAAGTAACTTCCGATTGATAATTTACTATATACGTAAAAATAAACTTTTTGATTTTGTTTAATAATACATTTATCCCATTTTATCAATTTGAGCTTATTAGTGCAAAACAGAAGCATTCATACACTCACAGAATTCGTCATTATTAAACAAAAAGAATGTTAAAACTTATTTAATGTAATATAAAATAAAATATTGCAATAAAAATGATTTTTATTGAAAGAATTGGCACTAATATGTTCGAGAAATCACAAATATTTTAGTGAAACAAAAATGTATCACTTTTGTTTGTAAAAATCAAGTGATCTATATGTTAACAATTCAGGATTTTCAAAGCTGTTTATAGCTTCATAAGTCATTAATTGACATTATTCTTTTAGAATTCTATATATAATGACTTCTAAATTCTTGATTAAAAAGTGCAGCCATGATTTTTTTTTTCAAAATAAATGGACTTTTAAATACAAATATTATAACATCTACATATAGAATGTATTCAAAACATTAGCATGTGGACCAGATTACGGGCTGTTATGTCACATGCATATTGTCTATAGGAGTAGTGGTTGATGCCCTCTGTATGCTGAATTTCATTTTACAGAGAAAAAATGTGAATGTTGTACTTTTTACAACAGCGCATAGTTTAAAAAAAAAAAAAAAAAAAAAAAAATTACATTACTAAATTTTCTTGCTAATGGGCATTAATGGATTAAGAATTAAACATAAAGAAAATAAATTGTATACAAATTTTCATACAGCTGAAACAACATCAACAAAATTACATGAATATTTTGCAAATGTGGAGACTTCTATCAAATATAATTTGAATTATAATGACATTGAATAATATGGATCATGAATGAATGGGGTAGTCGAGTTGAGCTTAACACACTCCACAGATTTTTCAGAAGAATTACATACCCATTATATTCATAGAATTTGGCAAATAAATTTGAAATGCTTGATAGCAGGTTAGATTTACAGAAAATTAAAAAAGTAATCTTTGAGAGAGAACTATAGCATTTTGGAGGTCTCTAGTTTAGATTAATCATTTTAGTAGGATTTATTTTGCAGGGTATATTTTTGTAGAAAATATTCTAAATTTGTGAAAAAGTCAGATGAGGCAGAAAATTTTATAAATTCCAAAGTTTTGCTTTTTGCACAGCACTTTTAAAGTTACCAGACTCTTTAGTGTTCATACTTTGTGAATAATTTAGTTTAGCTGGTTTTTCAAATGCATGTGAAAAGTCTATTCTCAGAAAATAATATATTTTATGTAAAGTATTTTAATTTTGTAGATCATTATAGAAATTTGTAAGGGTTCCGTATTAGAAATGTATCATTTTGGTTAGGATCTTGAATTAGGGGATGAAGGTTTATAAAATGTGAAATTGTGTGTAGTTTGTTTTACAGATAGATGTGGACATAGAATGTACTTTAAAAATTGTCAGACAGATTCCTGTTAAGAATACTACATCTTACCTAAAACTAAAAAGTAAATTAAATTCAAGGAACTGAGCCTAGTTTGGGCCTATTGGTGACAACTCAGCCAAAATGGTTAAATATTGTGGTACTTGGCAACGAGTTAGAAAAGATAATTATCAATAAAAATATACAGGGTTAAAAGATTTGTGACTTTATTATAATTTGATATTTTTCATTTTTAAAGATGTTTGATTACTTATATCACATGTTTTTGAGGAAAAAAAAAAAGAAATAAACTAAATATGTGTAAATGAATATAATTTCATTTACATTATTTTTACAGATAAGGTTTAACGTTGCATTAAACATAACATATACTAATACCCAGCTAGAATATAATATTTTTTAGAAACTTATATCATAAAATACTTTTAAAATCTTACAATAAAACTTTTAACAAATGATTTTTCAATCATTGAATTTTTTACTTATAAAAAATGTATTATATACTGTAAAATAAATAGTGTCTGTATAGCAGTAGTCGGCAGCACTCTACTCAAATTAAATATCAATATATCCATAAATTAAAGCATTTTTTAATATAACTAACACATTGTTGCACTTGAAAATGCACATTTTAATCGTAACTTATGCAATTGGTACAATTATACCATGGTCCCAAACTATTTTTCCTAAAAACTGATTTTGCCCTAAGATAGATGACTAGGTGAAGTGCTCAAATTTTTGCTTGGGTTAGAGCGTGTACAGAGAGAATTTTTCTTCTAGCTGTTAAAATTCGCACTGTGACCAGTACTTTGCAGTTAGCATGTAATGGAAACTTGCTTCTCTTGCTTGACCTCACCGCACGTCACTGCTATTTTATCAAAATGAAGTTTAAAGAAATGGTGGTATTTTTTCTACCATCTTTCAAACATTTTAGATCATTTGTTGATTCAAAGGCAGATAAAAAAAATACTTTGACATTTTAAAATGATTTTCATTCTGTACTTGTCCTAACAATTATGAGTCATTCAGCACATAAATTATAAATATCCATTAAAAATTAATTCTGTCACTGTGACAGTGTAAATTGCATGTATTATGTATTTAAATGAAAATGCATAAAATTGTATGAAAAATATACCTATACAAAACACACTATCTGCAACTTTATTGCAAATGAATTATGCAATAATAGCATTTTTTTATTTAGAAATTTTATTTAATAAAGATGTCTGTCCGTGCAATCTGTAGCAGGAAATCTAAGAGTCATATGACTATAAAATTTGGCATGCAGGTACTTCAGGACCCGAATAGGTGCACTCAGGTATTATTTCTTCAACTTCAAATTAGTTTTTTAGTTACTCTATGTTTTAGCACTTTTCCACAAATTGTTTCTTTAGCGGCTAAAAATATTATCACAAGAGTTTTCATCCTGACATTATTGGAAAGATTGAAGAATGTTTTTTCCAATAATGTTTAAATTGAATATGTAAGACAATTCCTTCATATTTATTTTTTCTACAAAAAATACACCGAAATTTGCATTTTTTGCATTATCTCATTATATAATGTTGCATCCAAAAAACTAAGATTAGTACAATGCTATAATTTGTCTAAAAGTTCCACTTATATCTTAGCATGCTAACAAAATATATATATATTTTTTAATTTGTAATTTTTAATACTTTACAACATAGTTGAAAAGTGTTTATGATTTTGTTCATTCTGTCTTGTCTGTTCATTCACATGATAACTGCCATAAAAATGACTTTATCAAAATGAAATTTTAGTATATAGTTCAGATGGTCTGTGGGACCTATGGGAATATAAATGAATAATATCACCCAATTAGTTTTGGATGGAACCCGGGTTGAAAAAATTAAATACATTAAACTCTATGGAACCTAATTTTTTAAACATTTTTTAACTGAATTTAAAATTCACAAATTGCTTTGAAAGTTTTAGGAAATATTTTTTTTCATAAAAAATATGAAAAAAATTTCAGTAGTTTTCAGTAGTAAATTTCAGCAAAATATATTCGGTAGTTTTTAAAATAAAAATAATAATTACACCCATATCATATGAAGAGATCACGTGACCCACTTCAAAATAAAATATGGCATCCATCTTGTTGAAGATCCAGACCACTTGACTGGCCCGAGGGCTTACAGCAGCTGTTTGAGTGGCCGGGGCATCCATGTTGTGTCTCAAAACTGTGATTTTTAAAGTTCTTTTTAATTTATATTTAGTGTTGTATCCGTCCTAAAACAGCTTTATTTTTGCTTAATTTCTGTTCATCTATTCTAAAATAGAACAATTACAATATATTTGAGTTTAAATGATCAATGCCTTTCATCTTGTGTCAAAATCGTGATTTTTCAAATTCTTTTTAATTTATATTTAGTGTTGCATCCGTTCGAAAACCGCTTTATTTTTTATTTTTTCTGTGTATCTATATATTGCACCAATGCAATTACAATATTTCTGAGTTTAAATGATCATCAAACTTTGATTATTTCTACAACAAAGCCTGATTTACATGTATGGAAAATGTAAACATATCAAGATGATGTAAGATGAGTTGTATAAGAATTGCTAAATTTATTTAACGCAAAATTATTTAGCTCTGGAGTCTGCAATATAGCTGATATGAATGAAACAGTCATTGATTTTACATAGGGAAGCAGATGATTCTATTGCGTTTTTTGATGAAGATTTAAGCATAGAGTTATACAGTACTTTTACTTCCATGGTTTTAAGTTTTTAAGTAAAATAAATTATTGTAGTATTGTGATAATTTTAAAAATATCACCGCTGAATGAAAAAGTTTATGAATAAAATTCACTGCTTTTATATAGAGAACCAGGCGATTTATATTTCGATGATGTTATTTGAATAAAGCTCATTTATTTTTGATGAAAATTTCAAATATAATAAATTGTAGTATTGTGATAATTTTAAAAATATTACTGCTGAATGTATCACATTTTAGAGATGTTAAAATAAAATTGCATTGCAGTTGGAAAGTGTTTCATAATCAATGCTTTATGCATGATTGATCTTTCTTGTTTAAATGATTGCATTTTCGTTGCAAAGCATTTTCTCCTATGTCCTTGTATGTTGACAGATTCCACCTTTACTGGTGGATTTTACTGCATATGCCCCCCCCCCCTTCTTTTAATTTAAGAAGTGTGTGCAGTTTCTGGATCAAAGTCATATTAAATTGTGTTCAAATGCATTATTTAAGTAACAAGCGTTTATTTAATTGAAAATAAAAATGAAAGTGATTTTGATTCAAAATAGATGATTTTGAAATTGAGTGGTATTACCTGTATTCGTATTACTTACGTAGTGTTTGCTTATTTAGGATTCAGACAACACAGAGTAATTCGTTTTAGTTCAATATAATAATAATTGCAATGTTTTGAATTTGCTATTGCTTCTTGTTGATTACATATAGAAAATTCATCTATTATTTCTTTAATTTTTCAGCTTTACTGTTAAATTAAAATCTATCTAAACTGGCACTTCAAAATTGCAATAATGTGTAAATTTCCAAGAAATAAATGCTTAACCATAATTCAATAGAGACAAGTCTTTCTAGATATGGATGAATAACCTTAGCCACATCTAAACTATAGTCATACATCAATGCTATTCATGGGCATAGGCAGGGGGCATCTTGGGTAATTCTCTATAGAGTCCATATTAGAGAAGGAAATCCAGCACTGTAATTCTCTCTTTCCGAGATTCTGGTTAACTATGATATCAATACAATATTCCTAAATTTTAATAAAGAAAAGCAATGCTTATATTGGTTAAAAATATCTTGACAATTTTTAAGTGTACATATGATTTTCATATTTTCTGTGAACAATTATAACAAACACAGAAATTTGGTGAACATTGTGAGTATTTTGTGATTCAATTAAGCAGTGGAGGGTTGAATTCAGTGCTAATTTCATAATAAAATTACTTTAACGAAAAATACTTTAACATAATAGCACAAACAAAATTATCAATATCAATGGATTTCAGAAGTAAACTGATCTTCTTCAGATTAAGAAAAGTAGAGCAGTTAGGCCCAGGGTTGCAAAAAAGCCGGCTAAAATTAATAAAAGCCATGCCGGTGGCTTTTATTAGTTTTAACCGGCTTTTTTTGGCCAAAATTGGTTTTTTTTAAAAAAAAAAAAGCGTGAAGGATTTTAATTTTAAATTATACATTTTTAAGTGTTCTTTAACTAATTTTAAAGGTATTTTATTGCGTTAGAATTTAATAAATAACTTTATTTCTCAATAATGAAAACATTAATACTGGAATACCTGCTAGTGCAAAAAAGCCAGTTAAATTTTAAAAAGGCATACCAACTGCTTTACTTGGTTTACATTGGCCGTAAACACATTTTTTAAAAAATGTTATTGCTTTAAATAATGAAATATTTTATTTTAGGACAACAGTTGCTTAGTGATATATCTTATTAGTTAACTAATTTTAAGGATTTTATTGATATGTGAGTCTTATTTTCACTTATAAATATTTAAAATCATGCATAAAGTCATTTAATAAAAAATGCTATTTATCACTATTGAAAACAGTATTGGGAATAACATATGCATGAACTCTTTTGAATAGCATCAAGCTTTTCAAAAATTTATTTTAACAAGTTTTAATTTGAGAACAATTTTTAACCTTTTTTGATTGCTCTCTCTTGTTAGCAGTGTGTAAAAAAAATGTTTTTCATATTTGAAGTAAAATTGATTTTTTTTCCTTTTTGATGTGTGGTGATTTGTCTGTTTAATTAATTATAGTCTTTAAAATGTGTAGTATATGTAATGTAGAGCTATGCATTATGTAACACAGGCTTTCAAAACACCATCTTGGTGTCTAATTTAATGCATTCTCCTCAATGTATATATATTTTTCCTTTTAAATATATTGCCTTCATAGTATTTTTCTAGTGGTCGTAAAATCTTGTGTACTTGGTAATATTTAATAGAAGTTTATAAACATTTAGGAGTGCATCAAAGATAAAGTAGTGCTTACTTTAATGTCAATTGGCTGTAAACCACCTTTCCTTAATAAAAGCCGGCTTTTTTTAAGCGGTTAAAACCAAAAAAAGCCGGCCAGCTTTTTTTGGCCTGGCTAAAATCCGGCAACTCTAGCAGTTACACTAGTAAAAGTCAAAAGTGGTCTGCCTTTGCTGGCCCGCTCAAATTATCTTTACCTGAAGAAGTCTGTTTAGATTTAGAAATCAGTTGAAATCATTAAATTAGTTAAATGTTACTTTATTAAACAAAGCATTTTGTTGCTGACAATATTTTTGCAACTCTTAGAGCAAAATTTTTGTTTGTGTTTGACTGAATAGTTTTGATTCAATATAGCAGCTGAATTTACAAGAGACATTATAAACAGGGACACTATATTTAGACCCAACTTGTCACCCCACTTCCATGTACACATAGGCACCAATACTGTCACTGAACTGAGTGATTCTACCAAAACAAATAGAAGATACTTACGGATTCTCAACCATTCTTTGACATACTTTAGCCATTGTACCTAAGGTTTCAGTTGTATTTTCAATTGGTAAGTCCTTATTCTCTGCTACAAACCTTGTGGTTGCGTCACTCAATACTTTTAGCATTGGAGTGGCATGAGCATAGAATAGAGACATACGATTTGCTAACTCATTTGGAACCTCCAATTCCTCATCTGAAGGATCCTAAGTACACAAGTAATGAATACAGATTAATGTTAGATGAATGGTAAATAAAATTCTTCAAATCAGAAAAATGATTAAATAAATATTAGACTTATGAAAACTTAGAGACTTAGTTAAAATGTTCTGAACAAAAAAATTATGCAATAAGAACACAATTCTATATATAATTTCAAGTTCATTTTGTAAAGAAATATTTAACTTTTTGCAAAAAATAAAAAAATAACTATTTTAATGATTTAAAAATGCAATAGAAATACATGAATTATCACCTAGACATATGGGAAATATCATTAGACAGCTTAGTCTCTGGGCCTGGCTTGAATTATCACCGTACTCATAGTTGTGGGTTGCTTTGATTTTCTATTATGCTGCGTACAGACAAACATTTAAACACTCTCTTTTATTATTACTAATAACTGTTTTTGGGTGTTGTTTTGAAAAATGTTAATAAAAAATAAATACAGGTTTATTATAATTTGATGAAATCAAAAAATTTCTTTATGAATCCGATCTTGACTTAATTATTCAAAACAGTTACACTAAATAATTTATATAATAGAACTAGAGTTTAAAAATCAACAATTATTGGTGGAAACTGTAACGTTTTAAATATCTTTTTTTTCTTTTTAAGGTAGAGATGACAATTTAAAATTTTTTAAAACTATTTTATCTTTCTACAGAAATGGAAAATGGGACTCTCACACAACAGTCTTGAAAATGTGTTTTGACTTATGATGACCTGACATATAATAACCCTATTCTACACTTTTTGGTTCTAATGTCATAGGTGGAACTAGAATTTTTTATTTGTGGGTGAAGTTCCTTTAAGGGGTGCTAAAGTCCTTTTTTCTTTATAAATAAAATTGAAAATCTGTCTGTGTGTGTGTTTGTCTCATCATCTCAGGAGAATGGCTGCACCAAATTTCATGGAACTTTGTGGGTAGCCATAAAATAGCCCTACTTAAAATTTATTCTATTTTCAAGTTACTAAGACCAGGGATTGTCAAGATTTTAAAAAATGAACCTTTAATAGAGATAGCATTATGCAAACAATTTTTTTTCCCGCAAATTTATCTGAAAAAAAAAATGGTATCATGCTACTAAGCAATGGAATTAAACCCAATGAGTTTATACAGGAGATGATTTTTATTAAATCTTTCAGATTTAAATGATTAAGAAATGTATATAAAAATAAATTTTATTAAAATTACATTTTTGACTGGATTATGTGAATTACGACTTTTGAGTTGAAAGGTTTTGAGGATTATTAATATTTTCAATTTATCAAGTCATCTGTATTATTTTGGCAAAGATTTTTCAAACTCATATATTGAATTTAGCCAATTTTTGAAAGAAAATAAAAATGATATGAGTATATCTTCAAATATCCTTTTAGTTTTTCATTCTGGCATTTGATGATCAAATTTCATATTTTTTGTAAATTTGTTTACAAATGGGTCCAGGATGTTTTGTTCTTCAGATCTGCCTGTGAAGATAATTTTGTATAGCGAGAACATAGATTCTTTTACTTATTTTGAGGAGAATTAAATATTTTAATAGAATGTTTTGAATAACAATGTCATTTAGAATACTATAAGAATTTGTATCAACAAAAATGAAAATGAAATATTTTAATACAATGTTTTGATTAACAATGTCAGGAATTTGCACATAATTGTAAATTTTAGGTTTCTTTATATTATATACTCCATAAGAAAAACAGGTTGCTAGTCTCTTTAGCTGCTTTATAGAGCATCTTTTCCTGGAATCATCAACATTCTCTGAGACATGTTTTCTCAGCCAACCATCTTGAAAATCAATAACCAGTAAGATTTTGAATAAATCAATTAATTTGCAAAGTTTGGTGTTGATTGGAGTAATTGAAGTACTTGATTTGTTCAAAAGTTAGAACCCATATAGTACAGGATCATTTATTCGGCATTCTGATACTTGGAACCCTTTAGAAAACAGATTTTGGCAAAATGATGTCATATAAATGCTAACATATTTCCCCCACAAATTGTGCCAAACAGCATACTTTTTCAATCCCACCAAATGGCCAGGGGTGTTAATTACTATGGACTTGTTATAGTTTCTACAGAAAATATAATATGAGTCATGTAATTTTCATACTTTCCTACGCAAAATTACCATCAGCCATCAACGAATAAAATTTACATTCATGTATGATGTTAATCTATGTGATAATGGGAATTTATGCTCGTATTTGGCATTAATTAATATTTCATTTTCTTGAATGTAATAAATATGCTTTTTAAAAAGTTCCTGAATTTGGAATAAATTGTTAAATGAGTCATCCAATTGTTATGTCTGTAGAGTACCATCTAAACTACAGAGGGGCTGCTTAGTTTTGAGTAGATCTGACAGCTATGTCAGATGTTTTCTTTACTAAGAGAAAATCTCAAGAAATTATTAACTGAAAATTTCTAGCAGCAGGCTTTGTGTTGTTGTTGAGACCCAGACCGTCCAATCTACCAGAAAGGTGTAAGGTAACTGTTTGGACGGCCGGGAAGTGCCACCCAATTTGGACCGGAACCCAGTGGGGAAGGCATCCATCCACAGGGACCGTACCCTCCTTTCCCTACCACCAACCTCTCGGAAGGACTTATGGACCCACATGTTTAACGTGATCGTACTCCGCGTGAACACGGCGGCAGTTTTGGCAGTGGCTGGAATCGAACCCGGGCCTACCGAGTGCAACTCCAGCGCGCTAACCAATGGGATACCGCGCCCCTAGCAGGCTTTGTGTATCAATGTATAATTTATGCAAATTTCTTGGAGAAAACGTAAAAGTGCATAATTTCTGCATTTGTGTGATGCAATTCTTCAACAATTTTTTTTAATCAAATGTTGAAGGGAGTATTTTAGAATCCTGAGTTCTAAAGTGAATTCGAGTTATCTTTGTTCAAAATGCAGAGAAAACAATTTAGCATCTGAAAACAGACCTCAATTTGACTTGACTGATGCAAATCTCATGGTGTTTGAGGGGTGTAAGGAGAAATTTCCAATTTTGTTTAAAAAATGAAAGCTCATACATGTTGGAAATAGGTCACTTGGCGAAAATCTTTGGGAATACCCTATTTATCAGGTCCTGTCAGTAGATATTTTAAAATTAATTTTTCATAAATTCAATAACAAAACTTATGAAAAATTTTCTTCATAAATTATAACTCTTTCCCCAAAACTTGGAATCTTTTGGTAAAAACATGGACAGACTCCTGAAAATTGTGATTTTTAGGAGGATATTTTAAAGGAAATATTGACAAATTACATAACATATTAAAATTAGCATTTGGATATAAATAAATATTTAATTAAACACCAAATTAAAATAAACAAAATAAAATATACCTGATTAGCCAACCGCAGCCTATTTACAGTTCTTCTATAGTAACTAAAATCATTTTGAATTGCAGGATTTGTCATCTGAAAAGAAAAAATTAATTAAACTTAAGATCAAAAACAAACATTTGTTATTAAGATAAAAGCAATATTGAACTTACTTTTAAATCATCAAATGTCAATACAAAATCCAATATTTCAGCAAATTGCTTTACCAAAGCTTGCTGCATTTTAAGGTGTTCAGTTGGGGTTAAAGGACCAGAACTTAATTCCCACAATATACGAGGTACAATAGAATCTTAAATAGAAACAAATAGAGAATATATTATACATATATACTTTAATTTACCATATATCAAGTTAGATACAAAAGTTAGAATAAAAGAAGTTTATACATCTATCATATAATTAATCATTTATTTCCATGGATATATACTATACTGGAGAATGTATTCGGTATTGTCCGAGGTTTAAGATACAAACCTCAGATTAAGTTCACACTGAAACTTACATAAAATTTTCAAAAACTAAAGAATGCTTTAATAATATGTCCATTTATAACAACCTACCAAGAAAAGATAAAACACTGTGCCGATGGTGTTAAGATGGAAACTTTGCGAGAATATCTCATAATTTTATGAGATTATGCGAACACATGAAAAATATATACTTTTCAAAGATTTATGAAAATTCGTTTAATAATAGAATGGATTCCATTAGAAGTTTGCTTGAAAGAGTGTTTTTCGTTCTTTCTGAAAAACTTTGCAATAATATGTTTGGTTATTAAGGAACCAATTTGAGTGAAAATCACTCAAAATCATACTAAAACATAAAATAACTAAAAAACTAATCCGAATTTTAAAAAAATTGTGCTGAGGCACAATGTGCTGGATACCAAAGTACCTGTATACCAAATTTTATGCCCAATACAATGTTTAGATTTATCGCTACAGACAGACATCTTTTATTATTATTTTAAATAATGTACAAATAAATTGCTGTGTAAGTAATAAATTCTAGTCATTTTCAAATGTTTATAAAAGAAAGACTAATTTAATATGTTCTATGAATTTTGGAATAGATGATTTAAAGCATATATTTTAATTTTTGCTCAGTGACACACTGGTAGAAACATAGTTTAAAAATATCATAAATGGTAAATTGCATTCAGAAAAGTAAATAAAAGTGTGGTAATTAAACTAATCATTTTTCATTAGAATTAATAAATATACTTCTAAACTCAATTTGGATGAAAAAAAAATTTCTTTAAAACTATCAGAATAATATACAGTAAGAGACTGATTATATGCTTTTCAAGTGTTTTTTTTTATGCCTTAGAGGTTCCAAAATCTTGCTACATAAAATCATGTGATTTCTTATCACATGTAGGCAAGTTTTGATTCAATTTTTCAACTGTAAACACTTGATGTAATGCATGTGTTTAGTTGCAATCAAAGTAAGCTTATTACATTTATAACAAAATTATTTAATGAGCTTCATTTAATTTCAACATTGAGATGAGTATTATTGATAATATTAGGAATGTTAGTTGATGCTTTTTTAATGTGTGGCTACATGACTTTAAATTTTAGTCATTTTGAAAGCATTTTTTGAATATAAATGAATGTTCATGATAAATTATACTTTACCTTTCAATAACTTGAATGAAAGTGTATATATTTTGTCAAATCAATACATCATCATACATAAATGCACAAAGTATTTTTGTAATAGAATAAATTTAAAGAATTTCATACGATGAAGTTATCTGAAAATGAATCAAAAAGGAATATGAATGAGAAATCAGAGCAGTATCTCCGTAAGGACTGCTAACTTGATTTTTAATTAAATTAATTTTTTTAATCCTGAAGCACCCATGCTGTTTCCAAAATCACTTGCACGGAAGGAAAGCTTCTCCATGCTATAACATAATTTTATAATTAATTTTAATATGCAATAAATATTTGCAATTTCCAATTAGATTTTGTTGTGCATGTAGAAACCAAATTACAACATTTTCCTGTAAATTTGAACAATTGTAGGACATTTTTAGAAATATTCAAATTTTACAATTTTTAATATGTGAATTTTCACTTGACTTCCTCATACACGTATGTACCACATTGTTAGATCATCTATGTATCATAATTAGCATCAGAGTACAAAAAAATTGTATATTGACTTTTACTGATAAGTTGTTCTTGCTGTTTCTAATACATTATACACAGGCCTATCACATTGGTGAATTGGATACATTTAGATGATCTGCATTAATATATGCTATTATAATACCTTTTATATCCATAGCCTATTTCAAAATTCTATTTTAACATTAATTACTACTATCAAAGAGTTCTAATAATGGATGTTACGAAAAATTGCATCTAACTCTAGTTTATAGCCAAACTTCAAAGATAAAATTTCATGGTGGTATGAGCATTTGCTCTTGAGTTATCATGATCACACCTCACAGACATACACACACATGCACATAAGATTAATATCTTACTTAAAGTGTTCGAAATGTGAAAATCTCGAATTAGAAAATATTTGAAAAATTGTAGTATATAATAGTATAAGAAAAGAAAATACATATATACCCATACATTGCGTAATTTCAGATTTATTTTGAACACATTTTTCTTGTTTATATTATTGCATATAGTAAGTTGTTTATCCCAAAATTTTTAAATTTGAGATTTTGATGGAAAAGCATCATGGTATTTAAATAGTCCCATCAAAATATATTAAAAATAAATAAATAAATTTAAGTAAATGATTTATTTGCAAACAAATATTTCTCATAGCTTGAATTTCACTCTTTTGATCAAGGCAAAAAATTACACAACTAATAGGTTCAATTACTGTGCAATTGAAGCAAATAGCATGTTTAATTACTGTTTAATTAGATGCAGTAATAATAAGCATATGCTTCACTGAAGATTTAGTTCTTGGCATACCTGTATTTAGCAATTACCTGTCTAAAAGACTATTTTTAAGGTACTGTAAGTGGTCATTATGTACAAGGTTTTACAGTATATACAATGAAATAAAATCTGTATTACTAAATTTTTATTTGCATTTGGATGCACCTACTTTAAAATGCATAATTATACAATGATATATACAGACTATTTTTAAGGTCCTGTAAGTGGTCATTATGTATAAGGTTTTACCATATATACAATGAAATAAAATCTGTATTACTTAATTTTTATTTGCATTTGGATGCACCTATTTTAAAATGCATAATTATACAATGATATATACAATGAAATAGAATCTGTATTACCTAATTTTTGGGAAAATTCATAAAACTCTCTGAGTTTTAGCACTAAAGGTATCACAGCATCCCAAGCTCTCATCTGAAGTTCCTCATTGTGGGGCTTTGCAATTGCCTAAATAATACGATAGACTTTAGCATTGAATATTACAATAAGTTAGAGCTAGGAAAAGCACAAATTCTAAATTGAGTATGACTGTGGATGCCAAAAATTATACTGGACCTTACTTATTTTAAGTCTTATATACAAACATATTTGAAAAGTGTTATTTACACAGAGTTTACATATATGGATAGTTTAATAACTCAAATAGAAAAAAATATGCATATTATAATTGCAATAAAGTTACTTTACAATATAAAGCATATTTAAAAAATTACATTAATTGAAATAGAGCTATTTAATTTATGACACAAAATGGGTAATATACAGTCTTAATATTAAGCAAAACTTAAAAAAATATTACAAATTAAGAAAAAAAGTTACATTTGTGTAGCATCCACTTACGATTAGGGCAATTAGTGGAGGTCCTATGCTGTGTTGTACAGAGGGATTGCTTATGATGGACTGCAGAGTTATAAATGGTGAATTTTATTTGATTGATTTGCAATAATTGTGTCTTAAAACCTGTTGAAAAGCTTGTATTTACTTTTATGTTTTATAAACATATTTATGTTTAAAATGTTTAGAGAATTTTATTTTAATAATTATTTCACTCAAAGGTAGCCCTCTCCCTCCTCAAACATCTTATCAAAGCAATTCCTCCTTTAAAAGAACATGTTAGTGCTTTGCACTTTCATACTGAGGGCACTATGCACTTCTTAATACATTCTACAGGACTTCACCTTAAAAAATTTAAAAGTACTGTTCTAAACCATAGAATAATTGGAGCTCTTTTAGAAGGACTACATCATATGACCTAACAGATTGTTTTAACTGAAGTGCTTTCACTTTGTTGCGGTGTCCCGATTACAGTTCCTAAAAATATCAACCACATAGGCTGATAGTATCTCTCTATATTAAAAGTATGCAAATAGTCACATAATAGTTCTACTAAAATCCCATCATCACATTACAATATTGGGTTAATTGATAGCATTTAAAAAATGAATTTTGCATGAATTGCCACATAAATTAATCTAACTTTGTGTAATATTTAAAAACATTCACAGCAAGTAAATAAACATTTTAAATTGTTAAAATTAGATAGATTTTAACAGAGTTCAAACTATTTGGTATTTCAAGAATATGCTATATTTGTAGGTGTAATTAAGACTACCAAACTGCTTCATAGCTTAAACTTGATTGGTAAAAATACAAAATCATGTAAGAATAAGATATGCTGGTTGAAACAGTTATTGTCATCTAGATTGTGAGTCATTCCATGCCACTTCAATCAAGGCATATCACCCACCCCCTCGGATTTTCTGGAATAACAAAGTTACATATAACAAATTTATACTACCATGTAAAATTTTAGCTTATTCCATGCATTAATTTTTTAGCAATACATTTTCAAAGAAATGGAAAATTCACTTAGTGCTGCTTTGCAGATGAGGATATTCTAGAATATATTCTTATTGTGAAACAGCATACATTTTAATGACATTTAAATTAAAACCCTCCTATTTTTTGCCTTTAATTTTGAAAAATGTAAATAAATAAATAAAATAATTTCAGCAAAAGGAATTTAATCAAGATCAGCTAGCTTCATATTTAAATTTTTGGATAATTATTTTGCATGTTGTTTATATAGTAATCTGTTT
The DNA here is from genome assembly GCA_951213105.1 of Amaurobius ferox. Classification (NCBI taxonomy): domain Eukaryota; kingdom Metazoa; phylum Arthropoda; class Arachnida; order Araneae; family Amaurobiidae; genus Amaurobius; species Amaurobius ferox. The sequence goes on from OX578139.1 coordinate 131,729,474, forward strand.
ACCATAAAAACTTTTTAGAGAATGGTTTTGTGGAAAATGTAACACCAATTCTTTTATTGTGTAAAATATAAAATGTTCACCTGGCAGCATTTTCATAAGTCAAAAGTAAAAATAATTTACATATTTAATAAATTTATTTAAAATTAACTGAATTTATTAAAAATCAATTTTTAGATATAATTATTGAGTGTTATCAGTTTTATAGAAATAATTAAAATACAAAGAAATATTTTAAATATTCCTCATGACTATATTGATAACTAAATTGTATAATTTTAAACCATATAAAAGCTTAATAATTAGATATGCTTTAGTTACTATCATTCTTTCTGAAAAAACAAATTGCTTTTTCCTTTCTTCACAAAATGTGAAAGAATAAGAAGTGAACATGTAAAAAAAAAATCAGGAAAATGAAATATGGAGTTGATCTTAAAAAAACACCCCTTTTGTCGAAATTAAAAAAAAAATTCTTCTACCTCTCTCAACTTTAATGAAAACTTATGTGAGTTCTTTCTTGTTTTATTTCTATTTAATAATCCTTTGAGTTCAATTAGAGAATTTTTGAAAAATAGAACTAAAATCTATATATACTAATTGCCAAGTGTCCGTCTGTCTGTCTGTCCGTCTGTCTGTCACGCTTTTTTTAGGCACTTCCCGAATAGATAGAGACTTGCAATTTGGTACACGGCTCGGTCGTTCGATAAAAACCCCTGGAAAAATCGAACTTTTCGAAAACGTTCTATAGAGGGGGTGCCCCACACCAAAACGTTCGAAAAGTGAGATGACGGGAAAGCATGCTTTGCGATGAGATAGAGACCTCAAATTTGGTATATGGGTAAATCACTCAAAAGGAAGAAAGTGTGCAATTTCAGATTTCCAATGTTTTCTACTTAAGGGGGGGTGCAGCACACCAAAACGTTTGAAAAGTGAAATGATAGGAAAGAATGCTTTGCGATGAGGTAGAGGCTTCAAATTTGGTGTATGGGTAAATCGTTCGAAAGGAAGAAAGTGTGCAATTTCAGATTTCCAATATTTTCTACTTAAGGTGGTGCCGCACACTAAAACGTTCGAAAAGTGAGATGACGGGAAAGCATGCTTTGCGATGAGATAGAGACTTCAAATTTGGTATATGGGTAAATCACTCAAAAGGAAGAAAGTGTGCAATTTCAGATTTCCAATGTTTTCTACTTAAGGGGGGGGGGGGGGGGTGCAGCACACCAAAACGTTCGAAAAGTGAAATGATAGGAAAGCATGCTTTGCGATGAGATAGAGACTTCAAATTTGGTGTATTGGTAAACCGTTCAAAAAGAAGAATGCGTGCAATTTCAGATTTCCAATATTTTCTACTTAAGGGGGTGCCGCACACCAAAATATTCGATTTGCAGAATAAATGAGAAAACGCTCCATTAAAATTTGATAGAGGCTTGAAATTCGGTATATGGGGTAATCATTTGATGGAAACACCCAAGACAAATATAGTTTTTCAAAAATGTTTGTTTAAGGGGGGTGCTCCAGAGTAAAACATTCGAAAAGTGAATTGATAAAAAACCATGCTTCGGATTGAGATAGAGATATCAAATTTGGTATAAGGGTAGATAGTTTGAAAGGAAGAAAGTGTAAAATTTCAGTTTACTAATACTTTCTACTTTAGGGGGTGCCGCACACCAAAATGTTCGATTTTTGGAATAAAGGAGAAACGCCCCTTTTAAAACGTGATAGAGGCTTGATATTTGATATATGGGAAAATAATATGACAGAAATCACAAAAAGAACAAAGTTTTTCAAAAATGTATAGTTAAGGGGGTGGGTACTCCACACAAAAGCATTCGAAAGATGAAATGCTAGAAAAGTATGCTTCGCGATGAGATAGAGACTTCAAATTTAGTGTACGGCTAAAAAGTTGGAAAGGAAGAAATTGTGCAATTTCAGTTTATCAAAATTTGTTATTGTAGGGGGGTTCCGCTCACTAAAATGTTCGATTTACCGAACAAATGAAAAACGCCTCCTTTACAATGTGATAGAGACTTGAAATTTAGTATATGGGCTAACCATTTGACAAAAAAAACCAAAGATGAATACAGTTTGACAAAAATGTTCTTTAACGGAGTGCTACACAGAAAAACGTTCGAAAGGTGAAGTGATAGAAAATTATGCTTCTCGATAGGATAGCGATTTCAAATTTGATGTACGTGTAGATAGTTTGAAAGGAAGAGAGTTTGAAATTTTAGATTTCCAATATTTGCTACTTTAAGGGGTGCACACACTAATATGTTCGAATTTCCTAATAAATGAGGCACGCTTCCTTTTAAATGTGATAGAGGCTTGATATTTGGTATTTGGGCCAATCATCTGATAAAAAACCCAAGACAAACAGAGTTTTTCAAAAATGTTCATTTATGGATGTGCTTCACAGAAAAAAGTTCCAAAGGAGAAATAATATCATAGGAGTGCCTCGGGATGAGATAGACTTAAATGTAGTGTAAGGGTAGATAATTCGAAAGGAAGAAATGCTCGAATTTAGTTTCCCAATATTTTCTTCTTTAGAGGGTTCTGCACACCAAAATATTCGATTTGTCAAATAAATGTGAAACGCGAATTATTAAAAAATTTACATTATTCAGGGGTTGCTTATTGCGAGACCATTGATTTTCAACGGGTATTCGGCTAGTAGTCTATATAATTGCAATAATTTGCAAAATTCCATATGATTCAAAAGTAATTAAAACTGGCTTACAAATTAAAAAAAAAAAAAAAAAAAAAAAATATATATATATATATATATATATATATAATAATAGTAATAATAGTAGTTTGAAAATCCAATGAACGAAAAGTAAGAAGATGTAACACGATAAACCCAACTTTTAAAACACCCACAGAATAAAATATAATACAGCAAATCATCAATCAAATGGATAAAAAATACAAAACACAAGCTATCAAGTTACAGAAAATCAACAAAATTCAATGGTATGGAAACAAAAAAAGAAAAACTTATACTAAATTCAACTATCTAACTGGCTTACAAAACAAAAGTAAAAATCAACTAATCCTCAAGCAAATGGAAAAAAAAAAAAAATAAAATAAATATCGAATCAACAAGTCAATGAAAAATATCATAATACAAAGGTATGGAATCGAAAAAAGTATAACAAACGAAATCAAGCACAAACGCTATACATGTGGACGAGGCTCTAAGCCTAAATCATGAATTGTTAACCTCTACAAAAATCTAATCATGTCCAAGTTTTTTGTAGAAGCAAACACAAAAATGTATGTTTCTGAAGAAATAGATAGATTATATCTATAAACTATTTCTATTTGGACGACATACATAAAGAAGGAATAAAAAAGAAAAAATGAATACCTGGAAAAAGCACAGCATATGTACAATTGAGTCGATACCGGGAACACTGATAGGAGAGACCAGTGTTGCCATTCGTAAAGAAAAAATAAAAAAACATTTACTGTTGCCATTCATAAGAATTGAAAAACAGTTAAGCGAAATGTTAAGAAAAAGTATTAATATACAAAAAGAGCTACTAAAAGGAGGGGCAAATAATAGTAATGCTGAAGTGGAAGAGAATGTACAAAAAAAAAAAAAAAAAAAAAAAAAAAAAAAAAAAAAAAAAAAAAAAAAAATGGAGATGTCTGGCTAATATAAGATACTATGAATAGAATTATATGATACTATGAAAAGAATTATAAAAATCCAGCTATTTTAAATTTTTTAACAATACTATTTACTAAATAAGAGGGATATTTATATAAATTGCTAGCAATTTTGAGATTATTGATATGCATAGTATGAAATTTTTTATCAGATAATCTATAAATTCTAAAAAGCTGATTGAGTATATTTCTAAACAATTGAATCGAGTTACAGGAATTAAATGGTAAGATTTTATTAATATTAAAATTATAAAAGTCTTTTTTATCATATAAATTTGTAACAATTCTATTAGAAGGATCAATAAAAAGATTTAAATCCAAAAAATTAACATTTTTACTAATAGTAGCTTCATTAGGAATTAATTCCAAATTGTCTGGATAGTAATCTATATCTATGAGATAATTTTCTGTATGTACTAAACAAATCAGATCATCAACATATCTGTAAAAAGTATAATCTATTGAAGTAAATGACTTTTCATAATGATAAAGCTATAAATTAGCTAGCATACTGCTACTGCAGCCACCCTGTGGAACACCTGAGACTTGTAAGCATAATTTATTTCCTTGAAAAATATAATTATTGAAAATAACAAAGTGAAGAAGTTTAGAAAAATTTATAAATTTAATTTGATTTGAAAGATGTGTAATACAAGCATTATATAGAGCTAAAATTACATCATATAGATCAGATATCTTAATATTATTAAAAAGATCTTTAAAATCAAAAGTTTGAAATCCTATTATTTTTCTAAGAGATGTTAATTTATTTTTTAATTCTTTACTATTATTTAGAATATGGTAATTATTGCTAGTCTGGCTTAAACTATTATTTATTAGATTTAAAGAATTTAGTAATAATTTACTCGCAGTAGTAGAGTAAGTATTATGTCCACTAGTAACTGTTCTAAATTTAATAGGATTTTTATGAAATTTTGGAATAAGCACTATATAAGGAAATTTAAGATATTTATATTTAATATTTAAATCACTATACATATTGATACTTTTCAATTTAATATTATTGATGGAATGTAAATCAGGTTTAAAAAGACTATTATTTTTTAAATAATCTAACAGAAATTGAATATAAATTTTTTTACAGATAATAGCATAATTATTAGAGGCTTTATCAACATAGGTGATAACAAAGGATCTTTGTAAATCATTAATGGAATGTTTAATATTATCAATATTATATAAAGATCTAGATAGCGAAAGAACTACAGGAAGAAAATTTTGCACATTTATATAGAAGTCTTTGTGAATCAATTTCCATCAAAATATGTCTAGGTTCCTACTTATAGTTTTTTAATACTAAATTCAAATTCATATTTCATAAAAAAGTATTAAAAAAATAAAAATAACTTAATTGTGTTTGGGTTGCTTAATAATAACGTAATACAAAATAGTAAGTAGCCTGAGAAGATAATTATCACAGAAGATATGAATAAAAGTTTGGGAAACTAATTTAACATTTGGAGCTTAAAACTTGACATACTCGTAATTCAGAAACATTTCATTCAATTGACTTGAAATTTGGTATCAGAGGTTAAATTTTGCTCTAAATTCGAAATATGTAGTCAAACTTGGGTGTTGCCATTGGAATTACAAAGTTTATGCATGTTTTAATATGCAGTCCCTTGTGAAAATTTTATGCACAAGAATTTGTAGCAGACGTTATTTCAAATTGAATGATATCTCTAAATTGCTCTACAATGAATGAAGTTTAAATGGCAGGAGGTGGAGCTTTGTTTTACCTTAACTGTACATATAGAGGACTATATGTCATAAAAAGATATGACATTTTGTGCAATTCTAATTAACGCACATTGTTGTTGAAAACCTGTTAAAATTTTTGGGAATTTAAATTTTAAGTATGAATTGAATCTTGGATACAAAATTGGATTTTACAGTTTATCTTTTATAAAGTCTTCTAATGGCATTCGCTTGGCAAAAGAGCCATTTTCAAAATTCCTTTCATAAACACATTTCACATCTGCAAGGTGAGCTCACAGCTGCAAAAGGAGCTAGGTCAGACCCCTCTTCAGCACGTGCAAGGATGATTTTACATTGCTTAATCCATAACGGTCAAAATTCCTTTGCAGCCACAAACTTTGTTTCCCACAGAAACCTAAAACTGGAATCCTGCACCCTTCAAGTTAACATGGGCAGTCTTATGCAGAAGCCAATTTTCACTGTCAACTGCAAAATAATGGGAAAAAGTTACTTCCACCTCAACAGTACAGCTGGACAGAAATCGCAGATGGGCATGACGCTTCAATGGGGAAACCAACATCATATTCCCCTTGGATTTTGCATTATAGCAGGCTACGTCCAATAAGAAGTATTATAAGCCCAGGAGTGGCCAATTACAGATGTTCCTGTAAAAGCGCCATTTCTTGCGCAGCAAAAAAAAAGAGAGAGAGTCGAAGGATCTGCGGCGAAGGTGGCGGCCTGGGCACTGGGGCCGGCCACTTCACTCGCTATGCTTTTATGAAAAAGATGTTTCTAAATTTTGGTCTGTCGCTGACCTATACAAAAAAGAATGCTGGCTGTAAGATTTGAGTGAAACGATACAGGACTTGGGGTCCTAATGGAGGCTTGAGCCTATACAGGCTCCGGAAATTAATTATGGAATGTTCATAATATCAATCGACGATGGTGACATCTTTTGATGAGCTGAAAGCGGTGATATTGGAATAATCAATGGTTATGGAACGGGATCCTGCTAAGTTGATACGCCCAGCTAACTCTGATCTACTGTTGACAATGGCTGATTTATGGCCGAGAAACTTTATATCATCACTAATGCTGTGCAGTAAGTTTGTGGACTCACAAATTGTGAAAACAGAACCATTCCGAGCAATAAAGAAAAGACTAATTTTATGTCGCTGATGACAGCATCAGGTACCTCAACTTACAAGCCTCAGCATCTTATGTCAGTAAGTCACTCCATTTCTAATATTGTATTTTCATTGACCAATGACTCTAATTAATTAGAATAATATAATAAAGAAATTAAGATAGAAACTAAAACAGTGTTACTTGTAACCATTGATTGAGATAATGAAACGTAGCAATACTTTAAACAATTTTTAATGGATTGACATTTGAATTATAGCATTTATTTACAATGCTCAAATCTAATACTGATTTAATAATGTTAAATGAAACCCCCCATAGAGACAGAGATGAAAGAATATAATACTAGTATGATGAATATTAAAATGTAAATTTGTAATTATGAAAGAATACAATATGAGTGTAATGAATAATTAAAGGTAAATTTGTAATGATGAAAATTACTTAAAAGATATTAAGAAATGCAAAAGTATTAACAATATAATTAGATATTGTGATGTGATTATGCCTTAATTGGTTGATAAGAAATTGTGCAAAAATTGCTAATAGATGAATAGATTCACTTCTCATGCTTATAAATAATAATAATAATATATATATATATATATATATATATATATATATAATAATAATAATAAATGTTATTTTGGATCCATACCTGCCTCTTCTTTCGACTCCAAGCCTTTTTGGAATTAATTACTTATAATTATGTTTTATTCAGATTCCTTGGAGTGTAAGTTTTATTTTAAAATGCTAACCACTTGTTATCAAATAAATTAAATTTAAGTAATAGATCAAAATTCATTTTATCTTAATGAAGTATGCATATAGTGATTCAATTACTAAGAGTTTTCCGTGGTCTATATACTTCTAAATTTGTATATCAGGATAGATACGGCCTTTACATCCTGATACTATATAAATTACAAATAATTAAACTCATATTTTAATTTATATAATTACATTAATTTATCTAAATTTATATCAGTTATAGATAATATATATTGATGAGTTAGTATTTGAAATAAAGTTATTATTATTAGAAAATTATATATATATATATATATATATATATATAACTTATCGTAAGCCTAAATCTCCTCCATGTGCAAGCTTTTTTACTTGATTTTTTTGTTTTCTTATTTGCATTCCTCATTTTTGAAATTTGTTGATTGTCTTTGTCTTTATGACTTGCATTATGCTTTATTATTTCCTCTTTTTGTCTTAATTTCTTTTATTTCTTTGTATTTTGTAGAAAATTTTGGAATAGTGTATTATGAGTTACTACATACATTCTAACTTTGGATTTAATAATTTATATATATATATATATATATACGCTTGCTGATATAACATATGATAACAATTCTATTTAAAAATATTATATTTCTGTTAAACAATTAAAACTAACATTTTTTTATGTTATAATGAAAGTTGTTTATGAATCATATAGAGAATGCTGAAATACCGACAACTTGTAAAAATCATTTACAAGTTGTACAGTAAAGCCGTTTGCTATAAAACAAAATGCTGCACTAACTGATGATGACATGTTATTTAGTAAGGCTTGACTGTGTTTCTATTTTTTGATATATTTATAATATATTAAAAAATTAAATACTGCAAAGAGGACTACAAATTAGTCACAAAATCACAATTACCTCTCGTATTGCATTTCCAGCACCTTGATATAGTTGAAGTTCAAGGAGAATTCTTTTAGAATGTTGCAAAACTTCGTGAACTATGGTATATGTTTCTTCTTCCATTTGTGTCGGCTGAGCATCTAGAATTATACAATCTAATAAATACACACATTATCAATAGTTTACAGCAAAAACTTCTATTTAGCACAAACTAAACAAAATATTCTTTTTAATTAAATAACATGCATATACTGCTAGGCAAACATTTTCATGGTTCCAAGTTTTTTAATTTGAATTATCCTAAACACGGATAAATATAGAGAATAGTAATTGGTTTTCTAGCAAGCATTCAAATTCATATGTAAAATTATTTTTAAATTACTATGTCATTTTATTTTTTTTTAAATAAACACAAGTAGATTGCTGTACATATTATAAATACATTTATTTTCTGCTAAAGATATAAAACAAATGATTAAGATTACAATTTCAAAAATTCATTGTATACTTTTCTATTAACCCACAAAAGTTAAAATATAAATAATGATGATCATAAAACCATAAGTTTTATTCACTAAGATCCATATTTCTGAAGATATTAACACCAGTTAAGGACCATTATACCATTTAATACATTCAACTGCACAATTCACAGCAGTTGGATGTTTGCCTATTATTATTTGCAGCAAAGAAACTGCCAAATTATGACTCAAGTTTTGATGAGGAAAATGTTATTTATTATCATTTTAAAGCAAGTTTCTTAACATAACCTATTACTTATAATCACATGCTGTACTGCTGTTTTAGTCTCTACATTTGTTTGTATTGTATCCAGAAAAATAAAGTTTGATAATTTTGTATGTAAATAAGAACATTCTTTCTTAAAACATTTATTAATTATCCATTAAAACATTTTTAAACAATCAACAAGTTGTACTATAGAGCTAAATAAAAAGTCTTTAAACCAAATTTAAAATGAGTAACAAAAATGTCTTCAAGAAGCATCAGATTTGTAAATGTGTCCAACTATTTCTACAATTACTATAGTAACAAAACAAATGTAATAATTTCTATGACATATCTAAAAAAAAAAAAACCCTCAGTTATATGCATAATTATAAATATCAAAAGGAGAGCTTTGAAGAAGACTCGTTTATTTATATACTAATAAATATATCTAGCACTGCTTGTGATTTAAAATATGTGCAAATTCTAATGGCATTTGTATTGCTTCTTAAAAATTCCTTTAAATTATTTAATTCTCCGCTAAAATAAGAAATATAAGAATTTATGTTTTCATTATATAAATACAAAATTATCTTAACTGATAAATCTGGAAAAAAAAAAAAAAAAAGCCATATTGGTTTATTTGTAAAAAAATTCAGAAAAAAATTATGAAGTATAGTCAACAAACATATATGATAAAATGAAGACACTGAAATAGTAGCAAAACATATTGTTGTACTTTTGTCAAAATTTTGAAGTCAAGATTTTGACAGAAGAGTGTCAAGCATACCAGAACTTGAATTGAATATGTATATTTACTACTAATAATTTGTCAATAACCATTTATATATAAGAAAAGGTCTTTTCTTTGTTTGTATGTAACACTTGGCAATAAATTTGGCAAACTTGGAAATAATTTAGTGAAATATCCCTAACTTGGTGATATGTGGACCCAGATTGTTGAAAATATAGTTAAAAGTAAAAATGATGCTAAATTAATGGAAATGATGTCAAATTGATAAATTAATTATTAAAATATTTTAATATATGGACTATATTGCTTATTGCTGATGCTATTTACATTGATAATTGTCAATTTAGAGTTGTGCGAAATATAAGTTGATTGGGCACTTTAAAATAGTTTTATAAGTTGTCATCAGAAAAAGCACTAAATGTACAATTCAACATTAAAAACATTGTGCAGTGGATATTATACATCCTTTTTTTCACTGTGAAAGAAATAAATTCATTGCATTATATAGGTAACGTCATGTGCTGCCCACATCAGATTATTATTGTATACAATTTGGATTAAAAATCATTTAATAATTTTAGAAAATTTTACATTTTATTGAAATATAGCATCTGGAGATACTGAATAATATTTATGTTCTCTTTCCAAACAGTTCTCAATTGCTTAGATACCTGTGAATTTTATCGACAACTTTAGCATTTATTATTTTAACAAAATGCACAAATGCTATATTTTACATTAATTTTCTTTAACTTTACAATCGTTTGACACATATGTAATTCTAATGCTTATTTATATTTGCAATTTTTCTAAACTAGCAATATAAAGTTCCTATTTACTATATAGTATTATTATAGTATTTTTATTTACTTTATTGTTAAACTATGTATAATATCTTTTGCACATTTGCACATACTATAACTATAACCATACTATAACTATAATCAGTAGCCCAGTGGTTAGCGCGTGGGAATTGCACTCAGTAGGCCTGGGTTCAGTTCCCTGTGCTGCCAGTCCGTAAGTCCTTCCGAGGGGTTGGTGGTAGGGGAAGGAGGGTATGGTCCCTATGGATGCCTCCCCCACTGGGTTTCGGTCTAAATTGGGTGGTTCTTCCCAGCCATCCAAACAGTTACCTTACACCTTTCTGGTAGGTCGGATGGTCTGGGTCTCAAAAACAACAACATACTATAACATGTTAATAGTTATATACTGACAGTTCTAAACGTTTGTCGTTTAGAAATGCAATAAATATATGGAAAAAGCAGTTAATATTACATATCATTTATATCAAACACTAAATATTATCTTGTGTATAAAAATTTTACAAATCCATACTTTCAAAGTCAACAAAGACATCATATTTTGGAGTGTCATCTCTTGATAAAAGTCTGAGAAGATTTCCCATTCAAGCAAAATGAATGTTGCTGTAAAGGTAATTTAAAATTTAGTATTTCTGCAAATATATATAAGAAAAAAGGATGAAAAATTTAACAAAAGAAGTCTAGTGTTCTTTGTAAAAACAAACAAAAAAAACCTAATTTTTAAAATATTAATATAAATATTTAAATAAGCAAACATCATTTAATAAAGTGATTATTTAAAATGCTATCTATAAGTGAAGTAAAAGTAACTGATAAAGCAGCAAGTAGGTGCCTAGTTGACCATAATAGCAGACCTTGGCTTTGACACTGCCCCCTAGTTTATAAATTTTTAAATCTCTATGATCAGTCCTATTTATAAAAAAGTTTTAATCAGTTACACTGGAAATAATTGTTTACAATCTGTGTATACTAGACATTCACTAAACCTTTTTATGATTCTAGTATGCATTTTTAAGCATGTGGGAAAATGATTGTCAAGGGAAAACACAACAGAAACTATGTAATTAATCTTCTCATAATATTTTAAAAATATTCATAAACTCAGTGGCGGCTTATGCATCTACTTTACGTAGGACATAAAGATTCAAAATCCATCCTAAATTTTGTCTATTTATCCTACCCCAAGATATACACATTACCATAAAGATGGGATAAAATGCTAAAATGAGAAATTTTGTTTTATGCCTGATAGACACATGACTATATGACATAACTAACTACAGCAATACAGTAATGAACGAGCTTGTGTGCCAGGGAATGGGAGGAGAGGCCTTCCGGCTTGCAAAGCGAGTTAAGGGGGTTAATGAGCATCAGCAAACAGGGGCTGAGCCCCTAAAACAATATTTGCATTATATCAAACCAACTTATTGGTAATTGTTTTAGTGAGATATCCAAAACTCTAACTTTATAATGAACACACACACCTTAACTTGGCATATTTGTATGAATATTGATACAAGCTTCTAGTATTGGTCTGACTACATAGGGTCCTTGGTGCAATATCATAAAGGCCTCAACTCTTTATTTTACCCAATGAAAATGAAATACTTTCACACATTTCATATCTTTTATGCTTTTTAAATTTAGATATTAATCATTATTAGATATTTATTAGTGGGAAAATAAGAAATATATTAACAAACCTAAATATAAAAATAGGAAGTTTATAACAGAGGACTTTTCACCAACCTTAAATATAATTATATTTCTGGAACAGCAAAAAAGGTTCCCAGAAAACTATAGAAATATAAATAGATGCCTTTCAAATTATATATAGTACCATTTAATTCCAAATACTGAATCCACTGCTGTTCATCTCCCGATCTTTCCTTTGCTTTTGATGATTCTTTTTGTATTAATAATATTGAGCATAAGTTTTAGATTATTTTTAACAGCATACGTACTGAAAATAATACACAAGACACACTCCCTAAACCTGAAAAAAGGCACTCGCAATAGGTCGATTAAACAATCCACTATGGTAATTAAATGAAACAATTAATTAGCCTCCACTCCCATCCCCCATTTTGTTCTAATCGGAAAACTGCCCAGAAGTTTACTAACTGTGTGTTTTATCTCTCCCTAATTTTCATCCTTATATTACAGATTTATTTATAACCATACTTATTGATTTTACAAAAAGTCTGTGATACAGTGGCCACTAAACTAAAACTGCCTACTGGTCACTTGCTACTAAGTGAAATTTTGAATTTTCAGATCTACTGCCCCCCACCCCCTAAAAAAAAATTCTAAAATTGAAAATGTTTGACATAAAAAAATGCTGTTGACATCATTTATCAGTATGATTGATTACCTCTTAATGTTCAAGAGCCACAGCAACTGCCAGAAAACTATATGGACCAGACCGATACTGTGAGCTTCTTGTCATAAAATATAATATTACTAATAACTTCTATATCCATCTTAATTTTAAACATCATTGTAGAATAAAAGTAAACAATAAACACAACTTTGCCTGCATAGGCTATATTGAACTACATCTACAACTGGACTGCTCTATGTAGCAGCAGTGAGATTTTTTTTTTAGCCTTTGTACAATTTGGTCCAACTTGGCTGATGCGTAAGTATAAAATATTTGTTGACAAGTCTTATCTTAACAAAATTTTGACTAATAGATGTCATCTTGTATATGAAATAACTTTAACACAAATTCAAACCAGCTGTATACAGTACCTACTAATTGTAGACATTGATAGTTATTGCTTAGCTTCTCCATTCCATGATATTAAAGATAGAACATAGAAAAGACAATTTTCTAGCATTGAGATGAACATTTTAGTAATGCAGAATTCTCTTCTTGCTCTCTTTGAAACTCTGAAAAATTCCGCAAAACAGCACCCAAATATCGTGAAAATTGAAAGTTTTATCATCAAATAAAACAAATTTCTCTATAAAAATGTTTTTTTAGTTGGAAATTCTGAATAAGACTCCTTCCCTCTATATACTCTGCATTCTTTTATAGCATTTGAGGGTCATATCAGTTGAATTTCAGTTTCTTTTAGCAGAAAAATTCTCTGTAAGTTCTCCCTACATTTTGTCATATTGAAGGAACAAATCGATGGAATTCTATGATATAATTTATGATTGGATAAAGATAAGACTTTTTTAAATCTGAATTTGAGAAGCATGTCTTTTACTCTTTAACCTATAAAAATGCAAAAGGTAGCAAATTTCTATCTTTGTAGAAAATCGTTTATATTGATAAACTTCTTTTTAAAACCTTGCAAAATTAAGACTCCTCCCTTAAATTAATTATCTCTAGAATTGATGCTGCTTCTTTGCTTTCAAGGAGCCAATATTCAGAGGTTTTGACATTAAGGCTTTTCTTTAACTTCATTGTTCTAAAGTAAGATGTTTGAAAATGTGTCAATTTCAATTCCAATTTTTAAGGGGTGACAATGCCCTTGAACCACAGATTTAGTTTAATCTTTGTAAAATTAGTTTTCTTTATCCATTCTTTCAGAATGGTTTTAAAAAAGTGTTCTTTTTTTAAAGTGTCATTACTAGGACCCAAACTTTGATAACATTTGCATTCACAGGGCTTTTTACAAGGTTTGGAGGCATTCCTTTTCATATTAAGAGCATACTTTTTTGTTTTATGTAATTTTTTGCAGTTTTAAAAATAAAAATTAGATTTTCATAAGAATTATAATTTTAAGTTGCAACATTCAAAACCAGGATTGCCAGATGAACAAAGAAAGAACATTCAAAAGTTTTCATTCTGGCAACTCAGTTCAAGATATTGTTTAATGCTATCTGGTTTTGGGGGAAGAGAATCCCCATTTCTTTTCTCAAAAAGAGGGTGGAAAGGGTAGTGAACAAAAGAATTCAAATTTAGTAGAGCTTCTTATCTTGTACTGTTGCTGACAGTCCAAATCCTTTATGTAATCTAACAGAACAGGTTACAACTGGTTCTGAATTTTAGGGTGCAATCTTTCTCCTAGACACCTGGGGATGTTTGGGAAAATATTATTATTCTGTGTAATTCTGATGTACTTGCAAGTGATAAGCATACAGATTATGGTTTACTTGCATTACTTATTCATAACAGCTGTTTAATTAAATTTTATTCTTTTCTTTTAAGGTTTTATAATGTAAAAACAAAACACAAAATTCTAGTCTATGAATTGTCTAGTTGATTATAGTCTCTTAGTTGTCTTATTGAAGTTATTTAATTAATATTCATAAAAACTACATTAGAAATTACTTTTGCAGGATATTCCCTTCAAATTTTATGAGCATTTTCTCGCCTTTACAAAGTATTTTTTGTCTGTTAAAGGGCATTTTTATGTTATCAACATTCGAGCAGTAGTCATTGCAAATATGTATATCTTACTACTTCCGCCTCTTTATGCATTATAATTGATGTTGCTAATTTTAATGGTAAATATAGGGGTGTAGAAGAAAATTATAATTTTTTGTAGGATATTATTTGTCAACTAACATGTTTTTTTTCATACAGTATCCTTTATGCAGTACCACAAGAACTGATAAAAGTTATTAAGCTTTAGTATTCAACTGATGATATAATTTCTATCCATTTTAATACATTTTATAACAAAAGAAATATATATATATATATATACATATATATATACATATATATAATGAATTCATGCTAAAAGTAGAATTTAAAATCATTTCATTGTCAAAATAACAATGCATTTAGAATGCAAGCTCTTTGTTTTTCAAAATTTTTTTATTTAATATAGTAATGATTAAAGTTTTTATATACTGTTATGTGAAATTATGTATTAAGAATAGCAATAGTGCTCTGAATGATTTGAAGTCTTTTAATGATTATTCTCAGGATTATAATATTTGCTGTTTCATTTCATTATAAAAACCGACTAAAAGAGACCATTTTTGTTGGTCTATAGTTAATCAGTTCAGTATAGATTTAATTAAAGTTTCCAGCTTATGTAATGAACATAATATTTGCTGAGTTCAAAACTCTTTCCTGTTAAGGTCCATTGTTTAGCCAGTGATAATCTTTGAAATTGACTTTTGTCTGGATCATAAGATAAATACAATAAATTTATTCTTTAAACAAAATAAAATTTAAGGCATTTTAAACTGCTTTAAAAGAACCTAGAATACATTTTTAATATTATGCACTTAATCTACATTTGCAGCCCTTAAAAATAAATATGGCAACAAAATCTTTTCATTAGCATACTACATAACTTTAAATAAATGCAGTGAAATTCTGATTTTGCATTTTTAATAGACCAGCATAAGATTATTAGTGTGGGCAGACTATAACTACTGGAGTTGAAAGGAAAGCATTTACTTATTAAAAATATAAATATGCATAGAAGATTACTACTACTGCTGTGAATACTTTTTAACAAATAAAATACAGTATCTACATTACTGATGCTTAATCTGTAAAATAAATCTGTAAATTTGTGATTACTTTCTATTTTTTGTTTTTCTGTGAGTGAATAAAGCATTTTAATATCAGAAATGCTTTTTAAGTGGTTTTTTTTTACTGATTGTGAGGAATAAATTTTCATCAGTTTAAATCAATTTAATGCTGCATTGGATGTTGACACAGGCTCTGAAACTTTGCTGCAGTCATTGTTATCAGTATCCTTCCGGATGAATTCTATGTAACAAATTATTTGGACCTCTAATGCATTTGCAAAAAATAAAGTATAAGCTTAAAAGTTAGTTGAACATTTTTTGAGATATTTCTCTTTTTTGCTCATACAGGAAAAAGAGAAATAACTAACTTTAGTAACTTTAACATGGTTTGAAGGTAATAAATATAGAAAATTCGGATTTGGCATCAAGCATTTAAAGCATACAATGCAGGAAATAATGAAATTGGAAAAAATGTATTATATGAGAAAAACACATTGATATATGAAATTATTATGATTGAAGTAAAATAATGTATGGAATATAAAATTGAGAATTTACTGTACTAGATTCAGCACACACACACACAAAAAAAAATCTTTTGTATATATTTACCAGTTTACTTCACTGTATTACCAGTTTACTCAGTATTCTGCAGAAAAATTAAATTAACAGACATGATAAGTATATATAGCTACTTAAATTAATGATTTGAAATTGGGTATAAAATAATCTGCATATTATAGATTTTGAAATGAGATATATCTAAATGAAACCTTACATGATTAAAAGTGTAAAATTATTGAATAGAAAATTATAAATCTGCACATGCAGTTAAATTCATAACAAGCTGAATAAAGACAACAAAATGAAATAAACAAAGGTGGCTTTCAAAAATATTTATTTAATAACAAGATTTGGAAACAGAAATTACTTGACTTATGCTGACTCACATGCGTCATTTAACAAGTAATTTGAAAAAAAAATAAATAAATAAAATAAACAATGAAAAACAAATGTTATTACACAGCTCTATATTTTATACTCAGCACCTTTGAAGTCAAATGCAAAATTGAACAGTAATATTCTACATAACATGTCTGTCAATTTAATTGACCACTGCAAATATACATGAATGCAAAATAATAACAATGTTTTACACATTACAAAAATTCTTGAAATATAGCATGAAAAAGTTTTATTAGTTATATATCTAGATCATCATCTGGATCTTCTTCATCATACATGTCATTTTCAATATCATTTTGCATTTGCATATAAGGCAATACTAATTGACTACGAGCTTCTTTCTCACTATCCTTCAATTTTAAATTGAATGTTAAATTTGCTGTAGGATCCGGCTGTTTCAATGGGGCTGATTTAACATGAGGATTAACATCTCGTAAAGTAGAAAATTCAAAATTATCTGAAATCTTATATTCCACCAATTGATTTGTCACCTTTCCACTGGAATAATGTATCGTAGAAAATAGTTCGTCAGCGGCTTGTGTAATAAACAGAACAGTGGATGCTAATTTCTCCAATATATCATTTTCATAAGAATCATGGGCATCAGAATGCATTAAAGCTACTAACTGAAAATCTTTATTCTCTCTTAATGCCTTATGAAATATTTTGTATACATTGTTGGCATCATTGTGAAATAAAAGAGGGGATAAAGAATCAATACACACAACACCTTTAAATTCTGAGACTAGTTTTGCAAATACATCTAATGATCGTAAATTCAAAGATTCATCAGAAGTATTCCACCCATATGGATCTGAAATAGCATCTGTTTCACTTATATTACTTCTACCAATATTTAGTTCCGGATTTCTATTCAAAGATTCGTAATAAATGAAATGAAGATTTACATTTTCTTTAAGAAATAATTTAATAACAGTTTTCAAAAGCTTGACACCACTTGCTGCTGTTGAATCTTTAATCAAAACAAATTTTGACTTTGAATTTCCAAGAAGTGGTTCCTTGTTTAAGTACATGATTACTTTAATATAAAAAATATTAACGAAGATATACAACCAAGAAGCAATTCAAACAGGATTAAATATACACAATATACGGAACCTTTAACTTAAAACGTTACATAAATTATTATTATACATACACTTACATTACTAAAAGGGATGTACAGGCCGTGAAAATATCATGTAAATATAATTTATATTAAAAATAAACAATAAATTACACCCAAATTTATTTTAAACTCCACTTCCGCGCATAACAGAGTGGAACCAAACGGGATGAATCATTCATTGATTCATTCACTTATCAGATCAAAAAAAAGAAGAATCCTCTGAATTTTCTTTTAATTTTAGAAATATTAATTCCTTTTTTAATTATCAAACCTTGAGTTATAACTCGTAATTGCAACAGTATAAAAAGGAAACTGGATGGCTAAACGCCATTTTAGGGGTTCAGAAAAATTGCAACCCGCAGAAGCATATATTGATACGAGGTTCTAGCAGTACGTATGGGCGGAACCAAGATTTTTATGACGTAAAATCTATACGTCACTTCGCTTCCGCTACATCCTTTTTGCTTTCTTTACGGATATAATTTTTTAACGAAGTATCAATCAAGTAAGTATTATATTTTAATATGTATAACATCGCATATTTCCTTTTAACAGTAATCTAATATTATTTCAAGATAGTTTTATATCAAGTTCAAGTATTATTTACAAAAATATCAAATTCTTATCAATCGTGTATAACAAGGATGGTCCGACTTTATCCCGACAAGAACGGCAAATCCTAAACTCAGAATTTCGAGAGTCGCAACTAGACAAATGTTTTAATTATGTAATAGTTAAATTTCACTGTCTTGATTTTCATTTATAATTTATTTAAAAAAAAATACATTTATATACACTAAAAATACTAACAGAAAATTTTTATTCTTTACTGGTAGATGCAGTTGTTGTATTTATTTGTATCTTGGCCCCGAATCGTTGAAAATTCGGCTCATAACTCGCTAGTGCCGTACGAATAAGCTCAATTAAATGTTCATTTGTTAGCTGGGAATGGTGCTTCAATTTAATAAATTTCATTGTTGAATACAAAGATTCACAGCAGTACGTTGTACCAAATATCGAAATCAATTTACACGCTGCATTCTTTAAAAGAGGATATTTTGATTCTGCAACAAATTTCCAAAATTCTATTGTAGATTGTGATGATTTATGGTACATCTTTAATCCCAGGTCCTCCTGAATTTCTATTAATTTCATCTCTCCGGCAGGTTTATCAGATAACAAATACTTAGGAAATTAATTATATCAATTTCAAATGGATTCACAAGAAAATTGATGCAAGATTTAAAATTTTTTAAATCTTTAAACCTTAGTTTGAAATTGTCCACCAATTCCTGCAACTTGTCTTGATATTCTTGAAGCTTTCTATCTTCGATTTGTGACTTTTTAGCCGAGGAAAGTTTTTTGTCATCAAATTGTGTTTAAATAGTAGCATTTTTTTTAAACTGAAAATTCTTTGAGTAAGATCAGCAATAGTTTTCTGCTTACCCTGTAATTCTAAGTTGAGTGATTGTAAATATTCCATTATGTCAGTCAAAAACATTAAATGTTGCAATTTAACAACAAAGGGGAAATACAATCCAAGTAAAAACAACAATGAAAAGCATATGCAACCGCTCAGCTGGAGGTCTTGGAACGAACTGACTAACTCAGTCAATCATAGCGTGAGAGCGCATGCGCGTAAAAGAGAAGAGCTTGCGCTTCACTTCACTTTAGTTCTAAAGTTCTAAAGCCGTCAAGCCAAGTGAAGTTTTTACTTTTCGCATTAAAGAATTTGCTTGTGTTAACGATATTTTTTCGGCCTTGGCTAGAGCCGCATTGAAGACGTAGGAGAGTTTGGCAAAGTGTGGTGTATAAGCTTAAACGCTAAAAGAGTGCATATTTTATTAAATGTCAGAAAGGCTAGATGAACACAATGAAGTTATTTCTGTTTATAAAATCTCAGCAAACTTTCCAGTGTTTTTCTGGCTAAATTTTTTGAAGGTATCTATATATATATATATAATTGTATTGCTTGTGTAACTGATCAATTATTTGCCAATCTTTATAACAATTCATACCAGCACCTTTTTTCACAAAACACCCGATGCCTGGTAATAAATAGTTATAGAATGCAGGCATACATACATGTAGATACTTTATATATTTTAATTGATTTTGTATGTACTTTTGGACAAAATTTCATTCAACAAGCTTCCTTTTGTAGAAGTAAGTAATTTTGTTGCGATTTTCATTTTCTGTTATCATTTATGTTAATCAAAACTTGGAACAATAATTTCTGACGGCGGCTATGTTCGTCCATTCACTTGTATTAAGGTGCGTTTATTGTAATAGACTAAATGCTTTTGTATGCAGATTTCTGTTTATCGAAGTTTACCTTATAATATATATAAATTAATTTAAATGTTTTTCACGTACTGTATAGTGAGGTCGCCGGAGCTGTCGTCATCGAGTGAAGTCGCAATTTTTTTGGGCTCCGGCGACTTTCAACCTTGGTCGCGTGATTTCGCGCTTTATTCTTCCGAATTTAGTATTGAAATGTGCAGCTCGTCGAGTTCTCTATGTACATATATGGATTTTGAATATCGGACCATTTGTTGCGTAGTTATGGACATTTATGTGATTTATTAATTCTTTTCCCGGCAATGGAATATTTATTTTCGTTCTTCAGTGGTAAAACCGTAAGCCTTTTTGGCCCTTCATACGACGATTCTCATAAACTTTCAACCTTGGGAACACGATTTGTGCCTCTGCTGCTTCGAGCCGTATACCATTTTAAAGATAATATTATGAACTTTACTATGATGTGAATTTTACAGATATCCGAGTTATAGTTCACAAATTACAAACTCTTCCATTGGATCCGAGACGTCATTTCTCAAGTATTTTATCCTTGCCATTTCACAGTTCCTGAAGCCTGAATTCTGAACGGATTTCGTAATAATCGATATCTTCATGTTCCTTATTTCATCCTCTTTCCAATCAACTCATATACCCATAAGCTACCATCATTTCTAAAGAAGTTATGAATTTTCTTATTCCATCAAATAACGAAATTTTTGCATTTATACTCGCTGTGTCTTTGGAAATCTTCACCTGATAATTATACTTCGTGACCACCCATCTGCTTCAAATATGGATGGATTTCTTCAATCAATATATTGTTTTAATCGTCAGAATCTTAGCTACATTTCTACTTCTGCATCCCATAACCTGAAACCTACAGTTCAAGTAATATCCTGAATGTATCGCAACTTCGGAAAAAGTGTTTCGCTTTCAACTTGAATTCTGCCGACGTCCCTTACGCTTGGTAACCATTCAGTCTCCAGTCCATAAATACCTGAATTCTGCTTCAATTTTAATATATATTGCATCATTGTAACCGGATAAACCTGCTTATCAATTTTGTCTCTACAAACCATATGCTGGGACCGAGTGTTGGTGATCTACCTTCATTTTTCTCTGTGACGTACTTTTCAAATATTTCTGCGCTTGTTCGTTCCTGATGTTCCTGATCCCTGGATTCCTGATTCCTGTGTTAACT
This sequence comes from Amaurobius ferox, assembly GCA_951213105.1. NCBI lineage: Eukaryota > Metazoa > Arthropoda > Arachnida > Araneae > Amaurobiidae > Amaurobius > Amaurobius ferox. Next base: position 131,751,003 of record OX578139.1, read on the forward strand.
TTAATTCACTCATTCCATAATAAACTCCTCTTCATGAGCTCTCTGATATATTGGACTCATTTCTCCGGTCAATACTCTGTGAGTACTGAATTTTTTAAATAACTTTTTATTCCATTCGTTTTGCGGAATTGTAACTAATATCTCTGGACTCGCCCAGCGCTAGAGCCGTTCCTTTTTATATTTAAATTACTGTTAAACGTGTTAAATTCTAAATTTATATGTTCCTTTTATTCACTAATTGTCATTTTTATAACTGTATATAGTGGTTAACTGTTTTATGGCCTTTCTGTAATGTTTCCTTTTATTGAAGAGTTACATATCCCGTTGCCGTGTCATTACTGTCACGGCGATAGAACCAACCCTGTGCTGCTTTTGGTAAAAAAGGGAGGAAAAAAAAAAATTCTGCCGGGATTGGCGTTTTCATTTGTTTCCTGTTTGTTTTAGACTTACGCTTTACGTGTCTCGGCCTGTTTAAAAATATTTTCTCTTAAAATTCTTTTAACTTTGCTTTAAAAATTTAAAATTCTGCGTTTTATCATTGCATATTCCTAGAACTGTCATACCATTTATACAATTTTTAATTTCTTTTTGCCGAATGCATCCTTTTATCACAGACTTGGTCTCGTCCACTGCTCGAACGTTATGTTTCGTAATATTTGAATTTAAATCCTTACTTTAACGTAGTTTTCTGTGTTCTGTATTCTTTGGTAGATTTTAAAATTTTTCTTCACACTTATATCTGATGAAGTGTTGTGTTTGACTGAACTCGGCTACAGCTTGAGAACCATTTATTAAAATCTGTTTCCATTCTTAAAGGAATTTTAAATAATTTTATTTAAACTTAATTTACAGGCACTTAAAAATGATTCCTTACACATTCTTTTTTACACATTTTTTTTGTGTTTTTTTTTTCTATTTCCCTGATAAAACTTGAATTATTTTACGCTAATCTACAGCGATTGATTATACTGTTTTGGAACGTCATTTCTGTTACGGTGGCAGAACGACCCTGTGCTGCATTTGACAAAAATGTATGTCATACGTGTCTCGTGCATTTTATGTATGCTTTCCTTTAAACTCTCTTTTTTTTTTTTTTTAAATTTGTTTCCTCTTTGGACTTAAATTTGACCGTTTGTTCAAAAATTTAATTTTAATATGCTCTTGTTTTTTCTGTAAACTTTGTTAATGTAGACTTTTCAATACAGTTTTCACGGGGTTATTTCTGTCGCTGTTGAATTTATTACTGCTTTTGGCCTGAATATCATTTTATTTTTTCAGGTTTTTCTTTTTTGTTTACCTTGGCGATGTTCAGGGTGGTAGAATGTATAATCTTGTTAACTGTTCTGTACGGTGCCCAAAACTTAGAATTTGATTGTCATTAAATGAGAGCTTCTCTTTTGTTCAAAAATTTAACATTCTTTATTCTCTTTTTACAGTTTTGGTTAAACTTGTCATTTTGAGACTTGTCAACTTTAATTTGCTCGTTGCCGTTTCTTGGATTTTAACGGTTTTAACTTAGAATTTAACAGATTGCCTAATCTAAAAACTTAATAGCTGCCTTTTCTTGGAATTTATTAAATTTAAACGAGAGCTTCTCCTTTGATTAAATTGCTTACTATCGTTCTCTTTTCATCTTTTTGTTAACCCTGGCGACGTTTTGGGCCCCGTCTTTGTTATGAAACGTTTATAATTTTTACTGTTTATGTTATGCTTTGTACCTTTATTTTGTATTTTCGTAATGGTTGGAGCACCGTTTTTTTTTTTAGCTCTTTTAAAAATATTAGACCCTTGTAACCCTGTTATTTCATCCCTTTTTAACCTTTTCCTTGCTTTTAACTATGTTTTTTGTTGGAGAGAGTGTTGGTGTTTTTTTCTTATTATTATTGTTTTGATTTTTTTTCTGAACCTTGACTTCTTTGCTCCTGCGCTCGCGGGCTGAACTTTTGTATCGTATATCTTCTTTTCCTGGTGGTCCTTTGGGAGGGGGACCTCTGGGTTGAACTCTTGGGGAGTCTTTGGGGAGATACTCTCCTTTCGTTTTTGTTTTTTTTATCTTGAAACCTGTTTGCCCTTTCCGGACTTTACACTTATTCATAATATATTCCTTATTTTCCTGTTCAGCTTTGCGATTCCTGTTTTTTTTTTCTCCCCTGGTCCTGCTGGCTGGTCTCTCAGTGTTCTTTCCTGGAGGTCTTTTGGGAGGGGGATCTCTGGGTTATCCTTTTCTTAGGAAGTCCTTTGAGGGGGGGGGGGACTTCCTTTGATTGCGTTCTTTCATCTTTTAACCTTGTTGGTCCTTTCGGGACTAAATAAATACATTTATTCTCATTGTTACTCCTGTCCTGCTTTGCGGCTTTTTAATTTTTTTTTTTTTCTGTGAAATGTGGGTGTTTGCTTGTAGTTATCTTTTTCTCGGATTCCTGCTCTGCAGCTGTCCGCTTTTCGGAATTTTAAATTTTGCTTCTGGATTCCTGGTTTTCAGCCGTCCTCTTTTGGTTCTTAAATTCTTTCTTTTACCTGTGTTTTTCCTTTGTTTTACTTTTTCGGATTCCTGTTCTGCAGCCGTCCGCTTTCTGGCTTTCAAATTTTTCTAGGATTCCTGGTTTTCAGCCGTCCGCTTTTGGTTTTAAATTTTTTTATATTTAGTCATTTTTATCTCTGTTTATCTCTAGCTGTTTATTTGTCTTTTTGTAACTTTTTTGCTTTTTCTTCTCGGATTCCTGCTCTGCAGCCGTCCGTTTTTTGGCTTTAAAATTTTTCTTTTGGATTCCTGGTGTACAGCCGTCCATTTTTGGCCTTAAATTTCCTTGTTTTTTTATCTTAATTTCTTGCTTTTTGTTATTTCTTTTCGGATTCCTGTTCTGCAGCCGTCCTCTTTTTGGCTTTTAAATTTTCTCTTGGATTCCTGGTTTACAGCCGTCCGTTTTTGGCCCTAAATTTGTTTTGCTTTCTATTGTAATAAATTTTATTGTCTTGATGTAATAAATTTTAATGTCTTGTTGTAATAAATTTTATTAAATTTTTTGAATATGTCACTTTAACCTTGTTTTATGTCTCTGTAAGAAGTCTAATTATTTTTTTTTTCTTTTTAATTTCTGTTTTTTCAAACTTTGTCTTAACCCTTTAGTCTTCCTACCTTGACCCTTTTCTTTTTCTGTTTTCCCTTTTGTATTTTGTGTTAGGGTTTTTTCCCTTCGGGGTTTTTCCCTCTTTACAATTTTCTGCCTTTTGTCTCTCTTGTATTGCATTACATTGTACTGTATTGTATTGTTTTTATGTTTTGTTTTGTTGTTGCCAATCTTTTGCTTGTCTTGATGTAACTACCTGCGCTGTGATTCAATTTTAATATGTATTATAATGTCTTGAATCCAAAAATAAAGTTCCCGGCCACACACTTAGCAACAGTAAACCTTCGGGTCTGTCGTGTGGTCTGGGTTTTCAACACTTCAACGTACTGTATAGTAGCCCGGCCACACAGAAAGCTACCATAAGCCTTTGGGTTGGTCGTGTGGTCTGGGCTTTCTACGTACTGTATAGTAGAGCGCGGAAGCCCAGTGGTTAGCGTACGGGAATTGCACTCGGTAGGCCCGGGGTCGATTTCCTCCGCTGCCAAAACTGTCGCCGTGTTCACGCGGAGTACGATGACGTTAAACATGTGGATCCGTAAGTCCTTCCGCGAGATTGGTGGTAGGGGAAGGAGGGTACGGTCCTGTGGATGCCTCCCCCATTGGGTACCGGTCTAAATTGAGTGAGTCTTCCCGGCCGTCTAAATAGTTACCTTATACCTTTCTGGTAGGTTCGGACAGTCTGGGTCTCAACAACAACGTACTGTATAGTGTAATCCATTCTGTCTAATGTTTTTGGAAAACAATATGTTTATTGCTCAATATTTTACTTTAAATAATTTTCTTCTTTTCTCACCCCAGTTTAGTTCGACATCTGATAATCTGGCACCACTTTAAGTCTTAAATGTAATGTAGCTATAATATATATCATGAAGCTCTATATTTACAAATTTTGGACCCCGGTTTTCTGTCACTCCAAATTATTTTATCCGTCATCATGACTATTATCATGATTTATCCGTCCTCCTCAAAATTAAACAAGAAAGATCAATCAATCTTAAAGAATTGATTGTGTATATTTATCAATGCTTTAATGGTATATTTATCAATGGTATATTTATCAATTATTGGTATATTTATCAATGCTTTAATGGTATATTATATTAAATATTTTGGAGTTTACTACAAGCAACAGATTAAGGGGTCATATTGGGGTCCATTGTTTATAAAATGCAGTGGGTGAAATATTGGGCAGTTGTGAAATATTGTAACTACATACATGAATCATGCAATACTATTTACTAATTGTCATTTGTAATTGTAGCAAGAAAATATTAAAAACAGAATAAAAATATTTGATATTCATGTTTGCGAGATTTAAATATGTTGTAGAAAACTTGAAAGTAATAGGAACTCGAATTCAACACAAAATAATACTAATGATTAGAATGATTATCTTTTTACTTACAAAGAAATGTTTCCATCTGTAATACGATTAAGACAAAAAAAATTAAATCTCCGTGTTTTAGAACACATAAATAGCAAACTAATGAAAATCCGCTTTCTGAAATACATGAAATAACTTCAAATTGTTTAAAAAAGTTTATCCAGCTAAATTACCTCACTTGAATCGCTGCTTCTTGATTGACATATCTGGCAAAATATGTTTGTTGCATTACATTGGCTCCACCTCCTGTCCCGCCCATACTTATTACGGGAACCCCATCTTAATATGTGCCTCGCAGATGTAGCCAAAATATCATTTTTACCGTCGTCACTAACTAGCGTTCTAAAGATGTATACATTTACTAGCAAATTTTGTAATGTATATGCGAGCTAGAAGGGAAAGATACATAACGATTTAAAAAAAAAAAAAACTCGCGTATATATTTTAATGAAAGTAAATATTTTATTTTTCGTTTAATTAAAAATATCCATCAAAGAAGATAAGTTGAGATATATCCTACTAAAATTAGAGGTTAACCGATTATAAGTTTCTAAAGTAACCATTTTTAATACAGAAATAATGTAAATTTCCATACTGCTAAGCATAGCAGCATTTTGTTTTGGAAGGGTAAAGGCAAAATTATCCGTCTGACGTCATGTGCCCATATTCTTTCATAACTAAAAAGACTTAAAAGTCTTTTTAGTTAGCCTTGATATTCTTTGAAGACGAGGTTAGAACTTTGGCATTAGGAAGTGATTTAATTTGAAACTGAAAAATGACAAGTTGTCCTCATTTTTACAGTAAAATTAGGGACAAATTTTCTTAAAAATGAGAACAATTTTTTATAAAACTACGAGCAATTTTTTATAAAAATGAGGATAAAATGTATTTAAAATGTAAAATATTTGATGAAATTTTAATAAAATATTATAAAAAGCATACGTTGTAATTTGTATTTTTATGTATCGTTGAATTCTGTCGATTCGCCCTCTTCTCAAATGCGATGGAAACTCAAGGAAAATGTAGGAGGGAAGGGGCACTTATTAGGAACTTTCTACAAAGATTTTGTTGACCTGTCCGTCCTCTGAAATGCGGTGGAAAATCAGGAAGTATGTAAAGAGGGGGATTCAATTCTTGAATCAAGTTATGATTACTTTATGTGCATTATTGTAAAAAAAAATACGATAATCTATATAAATAGAAATGAAAATCTGTCTGTCTGTCTGTCTGTCTGTTTGTCACACCATCACGGGAGAACGGCTGAACCGAATTTGATGAAATTTTGTGGGTAGCCCAGAAATAGCCCCACTTAAAATTATATCCGTGTTTTGAGTTTCTACGACCAGTGGTTCTCGAGATATTAGTAAAAAACGAAATTTTCGTTTGTCTCATCATCACGGAAAAACGGCTGAACCGAATTTAATGAAATTTGGTGAATAGCCTTGAAATATCCCCCCATAACTTTTGTCCAAGTTTCGAGTTTCTAAGACCTGGGGTTGTCGAGATATTAATGAAAAACGGAACTTTTTCCTAGGAATTCTACTCCCTAACTCCGTGGTTTATCCAAACGAAAAGCTTGAAAATCGTTTGAAAGTGAATTAAAATTTAATCTCTGAGTTTGATGGGAGATTTTTTGCGTTAATTAGTCACTTTCTGAAAACATGAATTGTTTGAAACATGATTTAAAGGGGAAATCTATCTCCATGGTTCATGGTTTATTTAAAACAAGCTTTTACGGAACAATGAGAAGTATAGAGAAATCAAAATCGTTATTTAATTTCGCAGTTTATGTTATAAGACATGACATATTTAACATGTTATAAGATTCTATCTTATATCATGTTACTCAGAAACGCAATTAAATTAAATCTGTCTGTTAATTTTAATAATTATTTTTTCGATTTGAATAATAAATAAATGGATATAAAAATATATTTTAGAAAAGAACGATTTGATTTTTCTTATAGCATTTTTGACTGGATAATATCAATTACGGTCTTCAGGTTTAAAAATTATTATTATTTATATTTTCGGGGATTATTGATTCAAGGATTATTGATATTTTCAAGTTATTATGCAATTATTTTATTATGACAAAAATTGTTTAAACTCATATATTGTATGTTGTACGAATCTTCTACAAATACACGTGTATATCTTTTAATCTACGAGAATATAAGTAGTACAGGTATATTGACATATGTTTTGATATATATTGGCATGTATTGGAATCAATTGCGACCTTTTGGTATAAAGAGTACGGATATTATTGATGTTTTCAATTTATTACGTCATCTCTTTTATTTTGGCAAATATTTTTGAGACGCATATTGTAATACGGGTAATCTTCTACTAACACATTGGCATATTTTCTGATCTGCGACAATATAATTAGTACGGGGTTGCATATATTCATTCAATTCCTATTTTTTCTTCTGTAAATTTGCTTACAAAAGGGGGCAGGATGTTTTATTCTTCAGATCTGATCGTGAAGATAATTTTGCATAGTGAGAACATATATTCTTAAACTTCTCTTTAGGAGCAATAAATTTAATATTTTAACAGAATTTGCACATGATTGCGAACTTTAAGTTTCTTTAAATTATACACTCCGTACGAATAACGGGTGTGCTGTTAGTGGTTAATAAATTTTAACATTTTAGGAGGATATATCATGTTGCTCGGCATCGCAATTAAATTAAATGTGTTTGTTAATGTTTTTATTATTTTTTTTCGATTTAAATAATAAATAAATGGATAAATGGATATAAAAGTATATCTTATGAATGGACGGTTTGATTTTTCTTTTAATTATATTAATTGCTGACTGCGTACATCAATTTCATTTATTTTGGCAAAGAGTTTTCAAGCTTATATCGTATTTAGCTACTAAACTCATATATTGTGTTTAGCCAATAAATTCATATAGCCGATTGTTGAAACAGAAAAAGAGTAGAGCGGGTATATCTTCTAATACAATTGTAGTGTTTTCATTTAGTATATTGAAACGGGATAAGAATGTTTCATTCAGATCTGCAAATTCAAAGCTACGAATTTGGAGGGATATCGCTAATTTGACAACTTTTCTTAAACTTTGCCAAATTGACGAAAATGTCGCCAAATTGATATAAACGACACACAAACAGCTGCCATAAACCTTCGGGTTGGTCGTGTGGCTTGGGTCTTCTACATATCAATGAAATTTTTTTTTGTTTTGTTAGAAGAGAGTACTGAAATGATGTTTGGTTAGCATTTCTCTGTCAGACCAACCATCCTACTTAGTAATACATTTAGCGAATTTTTAAAATGTCACCAAATTGATAAAAATGTTTTCAAATCTATAAAAATATCTTGAAATTGATAAAATTGCGCTTCATAAATGATATTAATTGTTTTTTGTTAGGGGATAGTATTGTGATGATATTTCGTCAATTTGTCGCAAAGTGGAATTGTCAGTTCTACAGTCCCACTTGGCGATAAATTTGGCGATTTTTTAAAATGTCGCTAATTTGACGAAACTGTCGCCAAATGTTCCATAGAAATATAACTATTTAGACGATATTTTTTCTACCAATTTATTTGAAGCAAATGATATCATGTCGCTTAGCAACGGATTTAAATCCAATGTGTTTATGCGGCAGACGATTTTTATTAAATCCTTTCCGATTTGAATAATGAAGATATGTATATAAAATACATTTCATTGCCATTTCATTTTGGACTGGATAATATCAATTATACTCTTCAGGTTTAAACATTATTATTACTGATATTTTCCGGAATTATTGATTCAGGGATTATTGATATTTTTAAGTTATTACGCCATTGTTTTATTGCGGCAAAAATTGCTGACACACGCATATTGTACGTTGTACGAGTAATCTTCTAGGAATGCACGGGTATATCTTCTAACCTACGAGAATATAAGTAGTACAGGTATATTGGCATATATTTTGACATATATTGGCATATATATTGGAATCAAGTACAGTCTTCTGGTATGAAGATTAAGGGGATTAATTATATATTCAATTTATTACGTCGTCTGTTGTATTTTACCAAAAAACATTTGAGACTCATATTGCAAAACGGGTAATCTTCTACTAATAATCGGACATTATAAGTAGTACGTGTATATCTTCCCATATAATTTTAGCACTTTAATTTTGACATATATTGGAATAAATGACTGTCTTCAGATTTAAAGATTACGGGTTTATTGGTATTTTCAATTTATACATGTAATCTACTAATACAGGTTATATTTTCTAATATTCGCGTATATAATTAGTACGGGTCCCATACAATTTTAACGCTTTTATTTTGTATATATTGATTCAATTCCATATTTTTTTTTTATATTTGCTTACATAAGGGGTCCAAGATGTTTTATTCTTCAGATATGTCCATGAAGATAATTTTATATAGCGAGAACAGAGATTCTTAAACTTCTTTTTAGGAGCATTATATTAAATATTTTAACAGAATATTTTGATTAAACATGTCATTTAGTATACTATAAGAATTTGGGCATGATTATGAATTTCAAGTTTCTTTATATTATATACTCCGTACGAAGAACGGGTATGCTGCTAGTCTATATATATAAAATTGAAAATCTGTCTGTCTGTCTGTCTGTCTGTCTGCCTGTTTGTCCCATCATCAAGGGAGAAGGGCTGAACCGAATTAGATGAAATTTTGTGGGTAGTCTGGAAATAGCCCCACTTAAAATTTAGTCCATGTTTTGAGCTTCTACGACCAGTGCTTCTGGAGATATTAGTAAAAAACGAAACTTTTGTTTGTCTCATCATCACAGGAGAACGGTTGAACCGAATTTAACAAAATTTTGTGGATAGACTTGAAATAGCCTTCCATAAATTTAGTCTAAGTTTCGAGTTTCTAAGATCCGGGATTGTCGAGATATTAATGGAAAACGAAAGTTTTTCCTAGGAGTTCTACTCTCTAACTCCGTGGTTTATCCAAACGAAAAACTTGAAAATCGCTTGAAAGTGAATTAAAACTTTATCTCTGAGTTTGGGAGATTTTTTGCGCTAATTAGTCACTTTATGAAAACATGACTTGTTTGAAACATGAATTTAAATGGGAAATCTATCTCCATGGTTTATTTTTCACAAGCTTTTATTTAATAATGAAAAATATAAAGAAATCGAAATGGCTATTTAATTTCGCAGTTTACGAGGAAGATTCTATCTTATATCATGTTGCTCTGAAATACAATTAAATTAACTCTGTCTGTTAATTTTAATTATTATTTTTTCGATTTAAATAATAAATAAATGGATATAAAAATATATTTTAGAAAAGAATGGTTTGATTTCTCTTTTAATTATATTAATTTCAGACTGCGTACATCACTTTCATTTATTTTGGCAAAAAGTTTTAAACTTTTATATTGTGTTTAGCTAATAAACTCATATATTGTGTTTACCCAATAAATTTATTTATCCGATTGTTGAAACAGAAAAAGAGAACGGATATATCTTTTAATACAATTTTAGTATATACTAACGGGATCAGGATGTTTCATTCTTCAGATCTGCAAATTCAGAGCTACGAATTTGGCGGAATATTGTTAATTTGGCAACTTTTCTTAAACTTTACCAAATTGACGGAAATGTCGCCAAATTGATAAAACCAACGCAAATTAATGAAATTAAATTTGTTTTTTTTTAGAAGAGAGTACCGAAATGATGTTTCGGTAGCATTTGTCGGTCAGTCCATCTATCCTACTTAGTAACACACTTAGCGAATTTTTAAAATATCACCAAATTGATAAAAATGTTTGTAAATCCATAAAAATATCATGAAATTGATAAAATTGCGCTTAATAAATGAAATTAACTGTGTTTTGTTAGGGGATAGTATTGTGATGATGTTACGTCAATTTGTCGCAAAATGGGACTATCAGTTCTATAGTCCTACTTGGCGAAAAATTTGATAATTTTTTAAATTATCGGTAAATTGACGAAAATGTCGCCAAACCTTCCATGGAGATCGCATTATTCAGACGATATGATTTCCATCAATGTATTTGAAGCAAATGATATCATGTCGTTTAGCAATGGATGCAAATCCAATGTGTTATACGGCATACGATTTTTATTCAATCTTTTACGATTTGAATAATAAAGATATGTATATAAATAAAATTTCATGCATTAATAATATCAATTGCATGGATTATATCAATTACGGTCTTCAGGTATAATCATTATTAATATTGATATTTTCGGGGATTATTGATTCAGGGATTATTGATATTTTCAAGTTATTATGCCATTGTTTTATTACGACAAAAATTGTTTAAACTCATATATTGTACGATGTACGAGTAATCTTCTACAAATGACGGGTGTATCTTCTAATCTAAGAGAATATAAGTAGTACAGGTATATTGGCATATATTTCGATATATATTGGCATATATTGGAATCAATTACGACCTTCTGGTATAAAGATTACGGGGATTATTGATATTTTCAATTTGTTACGTCATCTGTTTTATTTTGGCAAAGATTTTTGAGACTCATATTGTAATACGGGTAATCTTCTACTAATACACTTGCATATTTTCTAATCTGCGACAATATAAGTAGTACAGGGATATATATATATATATATATATATTCCCATTTAATTAGTGCTTTCACTCTGGCATAAATTGGAGTCAATTACGAGTTTACTGATATTTTCAATTTATACATGTAATGTACTAATACAGGTTATATCTTCTAATATTCGCGTATATAAGTAGTACAGGTCCCATACAATTTTAATGCTTTCATTTTGCATATATTGATTCAATCCTTTTTTTTTTTTGTAAATTTGCTTGCAAAAGGTGCCAGGATGTTTTATTCTTCACATCTGCCAGTGAAGATAATTTTGTATAGCGAGAACAGATATTCTTAAACTTCTTTTTAGGAGCATTGTATTAAATATTTTAACAGAATATTTTGATTAAGAATGTCATGTAGTATACTATAGGAATTTGCACATGATTGTCAATTGTAAGTTTCTTTATATTATATACTCCGTACGAAGAAAGGGTATGTTGCTAGTTTATAAATAAATTTATTTTGTTTGACGAATTTTTTTTCTCGTGTTTTTTTTTCAAGGAGAGGCTGTTTCACGAAAATTTTCCGTATTTCAAATTGAGATAGAAAGGGGGGGGGGGGGCTCTTACCGGGGAGGGCGAATTGATCATATAGTTAAAATTCGGTACTACGGTAAAATAAATAACAATATTCTACGGTAAAATAAATGATAAAAATTTTCCAGTCCTTTGACTTCAGTCCGATGGAGCCAAAATGATTGAATAACATTTTGTAGAATAAAATTCAAATTTCAGTATTCATGCACTGGAGCGTGTTGATTTAAATTAGCTAGCGATTAATTAGCTAACTCCGAGGACTTCTCCCACATACTTCGTATTGGAAAAATGTCTTACCTAGAGGCATCCTTAGATGCCTATATAGACTCCTTTTCAGTGTGAAAGTTTTCATGCAATTAAGCCCAACCCATGAACGATGAAATTTTATACTATAGTATAAACAGCGCATAAAATCACTTTAATAATTTAATACATAATACTGCGGGACGGATTATAGGGCGTTCGAAACATTGCATGCTGGATAAACCAAAGTTTACTGTAATAACTGAATTACAATGAAAGTAAATTAATGATATTTTGCAATATTATTACAATGGAACTTTGCATTTTTCTGTCACATTGATTAAAAAACTTTATATGCGGGAAAACACAAAAGACGGGAAACTCGATTTTAATTACTATATAAAAATCAAGGAAAATATGTAAGAAAATAAACAGACCATTCACCAAGCTTTATTTTTAACTTGTAAAAAATTTAATTTCTAAGAACGTTCTAAACGTACCAAAAATGTGTATTTGCATATCACATTATTGATTCATCTTCCATAAGAATTTTTTTTTTCTTGCCTTTACAGAGACACGTAAATTTCTTTGCTATAGGCTACTTCTAATTTATAAAAAAAATTGAAGTAAATAATTAAATGAAAGAATGCAAAGTGAAACATGTTTTTTAAAAATATCATTTCTATGCGTCGAACTTTTAACTCTGAAAAAGAAATATCGAAACCTTTGTAATATCAAAACTCTTATAATTTAACGATTTTCTAAATCAAATTTCTTATTAACTTTTAAAATTACTCTTTAGATGACTCAGAGAATAAATACTATATTTACGGGGGGAAATTCTTTGTAGCTCAGACGGGCCTATCAAAAAACTGTAGTAGCCCGGGTAAAATTGCACGCGCATTTTTCTTTCTGTTCATTTTCAATGGAATTTCTTCTGACGTGGATTTCACATGCAAGCCGGTTTCCAGCCATGAAACATAGGGGTTGAACGTTGAAGACCCAGACTGTCCGACTCATCCTAGGATATAGAGCAGCTATTTGGACGGACTGGAAGAACGAAACATAGGGGTCTAAAAGGAGAGATTTTCCGGGGTCCGTTCTCGACCTGGTTCACATGTTCAAGCCCCGTTCCTACCGCAATAGATGCATTTAGGATGTGTTTAATGACACCTAGCAATTTTTTTATGGCTTACACTGTTCAATTTTTCTTAAATACTCTTGACATGCATTTTTAGTAAGCATTGTATATATCTTTTTAATTGCTTTTTTTGAAAGGGCTATTATTTTTTAATTCATTATTACATGTTATTATTTTATCTCTTTTAATATAACAAATGTACGGAAATGAAAAACTAAATGAATTTTTTTATTATTGTTGTTTTTGAAATACCTTTGTATATAAATGCGAAATATTATAAATTAAACTAAAGTTAAAAATAATATACCATAATTAAATTTAATATATTTTTAAAACTAAAAATTTATGCTTATTTTTATCCATTCTTAAAACTGCAAAATAAATTATTTTCTCATTTAATCTTTGTGTTTTAGGTAAACTGCCGTGTATAAATTTAAATTAGTGGAAGAAAGGTAACACGTTTTCATAAAATCTTTATTCAAAATCGATATAGGAGAGAAGAAAAACGCATATTTATGAAGGATATATTTTAACTATTCGAAAATCGGTAGAATTCATTTTTAATAAACACATGAAATCTTACTTCATGGCAGATAACAAAATTTCACATACCATTAATACCGCTGTTAAAAGTAATTTTTTAATATAGCAGCATAAAAAATACTTGTGATGATTGATATAATTCATCGATTTGTAAGAGAGGTAGTTCTCCAAGTAATCCCCGCCCCCCCCCCCCAAAAAAAAATAATAAAATAAATCTGACTTCACATGTAGTATTTTAAATATGTGAAAATAATTAATATTTCTGAAACTAGCAATGGAGGAGTTTTCTTTTTTCTTCTTATTTATTTATTTTTTTTTTTTTGGGGGGGGGGGGGGATTAGAGTTTTGCAAGTTAAATATTTATTTATTAAGTATAGTTATTACAGTCTAAGTATAGTTATTACAGTATTAAGTATATTCATTGCAGTCTAGTTTATTGCAAAATGTATGTAAGTAATTTTGACTGCCTTTAACATTTTTTGTTATTAATAATTATATATAGTCATGAAATGCAATTCTTTATTAATATTCACATTATAATCATATCATCTCAAGTTTTGGGCATCTCGCTTTCATATACATTAAATATTACGTACAAAGTTTAGAATATAAAACTAAAATCATTATACTTGAAATATAATTTATAAATAATTTATTACAATATTAAACAAAATATATGAATTTAAATATAAACACATTATACTCCATTTTAACAATTCACTATAAGAATAACCCATTTCTCCCTCTGTCCGTCTCTGTAATGCTTGGCGAAAAATTTGGCGATGAATTTAGCGGGATAGCGCCAAATTGGCGACTTTTTAAATGTGGCAAATTGACGAAAATTTTGCGAAATCGATGAAAATGTAGTCAAATTTATAAAAATTACTCAAAATCCATGAAATGAATTGTGTTTTGAAAAGGGATAGTATTACGATGGTGTTTCGTATAGCATTTGTCTATCCAATCGCCCCACTTGGCGAAAAATTTTGCGACTTTTTTAAAATGTTACCAAATTGATCAAAATATCACCAAATTAACGATAATGTCGCTTAGTCGATAATAATGGCGCCAAATTGATAAAAATGATGCCAAATTAATTGCATTAATTGTGTTTTGAAAGGGGATAGTATTGTAGTGATGTTTCGGTAGCATTTGTGTGTCAGTCCAACCGTCCCAGTTGGCGACAAATGTTTAAACTTTTTAAAATATCTCCAAATTGATCAAAATGTAACCAAATTAACGAAAATGTCATCAAACCGATGAATATTCAATATCTTGGGAAGAATATAAGAAGCTACTAATCGAAGAATAACCCATTTCTCCGTTCATAACGTTTGTCGAAAATTTGGCGGCAAATTTTGAGGGATATTGTCAACTTGGCGACTTTTTAAATCTTGTCAAATTGACACAAATGTCGCCAAATTGATAAAAATGACTCTAAATGGAGGTAATGTTTTGTAAATTTTGAATTCAGTCATATGACGAGCATACCTTCTAGTAAAAAATAATTCCATTAGTTCAATTGTTCCATTAGTTTTGAAACACCCTGATTATAAGGAGAATATATCGTACATAATCAGCAAGTCCCAGCAAATTATTTTATCATTTGCTGAGAACTTACTTCTTGGAAAAATCTAGAAAATTTGTCCAAGAAACAGAACATTATACGAGTATTGAAGTTGCCGCCCCAAAGGAAAATCAGCTGACTTACATGACTTTTAACCGATACTTAATTACTTACGTTTAGTAATTATGGAACACAAATTTCTATAAAGAATATCCTAAAATTAAAGAACAAAAATTTCCATAGTTCATGAGAAAACAGTTAATTCAAGCAAACAAAATGCACGTACCTGAATCAATCTTTTTCAATAAGATTCTCCAATCATTAAATGCTAAGGCATAATAAGTATCGATCCGTTTAATTCGAAAATAAATCCATGTAAAGATTGCAAAATGACCTATATAAAATGCTATAAATTATTACTATTTTACAATCTTCAGATAGAATTGGTCTACGAGGTCCAGGAAGTATCTCAGTATCCGTCATACTTTTCAAGAATTCGCAGCTGAATGAGTGGAATTGTAGGTAAATCTTCTATTTACCCCCGTCCCTTCATACATATAAGAGGGAACAAATTTTTACATCTTTTCGACCCTTTCTCAAATCGGTATTTTACCGGCTTGGACATTCAGTTTTTAACACTTTACAACATAGTTGAAAATTGCTTATGACTGTGTTTATTCTGTCTATCTGTCTGTCTGTCTTATGTCCGTTAGCACAACAACTGTCGTAAAAATGACTTTATCAAAATGAAATTTAGTATGTTGTTCAGACGGCCTGTGAGAATATAAATGAATAATATCACCCAATTAGTTTTGGACTGAACTCGGGTTGAAAAAATGAAATACATTGAACCCTATGGGACCTAATTTTTCAAACATTTTTTAGGCGAATTTCAAATTCACAAATTGCTTCGAGAGTTTTAGAAAATATTCAAATTATCATATAAAATATATAAAAAAAATTTCAGCAAAATATATTCAATAGTTTTTTAAATAAAAATTAAAATAATAATTACGCCCTTTATACGAAGAGAGCACGTGACCATTATACCAAGAGAACATGTCACTTACTTCAAAATAAAATATGTCATCCATCTTGTGTCAAAATTATTTTCAAAATTCAATTGTGTCAAAATTATTGTGTCAAAGTTCTTTTTAATTCATATTTAGTGTTGCATCCGTCCTAGAACCGCTTTATTTTTGCTTAAATTCTGTGCATCTACATCCTGACACAACGCAATTACAATATATTTGAGTTTAAATGATCATCAAAATTTGATTATTTCTACAACGAAGCCTAATTCTCCCTTATGGAGGATGTAAACACCAAAAGATGTAGAATGAGTTGTATAAGGATTGCTGTATTTCTTTAATGCAAAATTATTTAGCTCATGGAGTCTGCAATATAGCTGATATGAATGAAACATTCATTGATTTTACAAAGAGAAGCAGACTATTTTTTCGATGAAGTTTTAAGCATGGAGTTAAATTATTTGAACCTCCATCTCCATGGTTTTAAGTTTTTAAATAAAATAAATTACTACAGTATTGTGATGAATGAAATAAATGAAAAAAAATTATGAATGAAATGCTGCTTTTATACCGAGAGCCAGGCGATTTATTTTTCGATGACGTCATTTGAATAAAGATCATTTGTTTTCGATGAAGTTTTCAAATACAATAAATTATTGCAGTATTATGATAATTTTAAAAATATTACATAGGAATGTATTGCATTTTAGATCTGTTTAAACCAGGTAATTTATATTTCAATGCCGTCATTTGAATGAAGTTCAATTTTTTCGATGAAGTTTCAAGTTTTCAAGTATAATAAATTAATGTAGTATTGTGATAATTTTAAAAATATTACCGAGGAATGTATCGCATTTTAGAGATGTTTAAATGAAATTCCATTGAAGTTTGAAAGTGTTTCATAATCAATGCTTTATGCAAAATTGATCTTCCTTGTTTTATTTTATATTTGTTTCACGAGACAATGCACAATAAACAAGAAAGATTAATCATGCATAAAGCATTGATTATGAAACACTTTCCAACTGAAATGCAATTTTATTTAAACATCTCTAAAATGCGATATATTCAGCACTGATATTTTTTTTAATTATCACAGTACTACAATAATTTATTATACTTGGAAACTTAAAACTTTATCAAAAAGGTAATACTATAAATCGTCTGCTTCTCTACGTAAAATCAATTTACATTTCATTCTTAACACTTATATTCCAGACTCCAGAGTTAAATAATTTTGCGTGAAAAACATTCAGACTGAGTGATCTTTAAATATCACGATTTTTACACTCGGGGGAAAAATGGATGTCATATTTTATTTGAAATGAGTCAGGTGATCTCTTCATATAATATGGGTGTAATTATTATTTCAATTTTTATTTAAAAAACTATGTAACATATTTTGCTGAAATGTTTTTTACATATTTAACGTGATAATTTGAATATTTCCTAAAATTTTCGAAGCAATTTGTGAATTTTAACTCCGCTTAAAAAATGCTTGAAAAATTAGGTCCCATAGGATTCAATGAATTTCATTGTTTCAACCCGGGTTAAATCCCAAACTAACTGGGTGATAATATTCATTTTGATTTCCATATGTCCCACAGACTGTCTCAACAACAAACTAAAATTTCATTTTGATAATGTCATTTTTACGGCTGTTATCGTGCGAACGGACAGACAGACAGAATGAACAAAGTCATAAACTCATTACAACTACGTATGTTGGAAAATGTTAAAAATGGCATTTGTTTAAACAAATATGTGTTATTTCCAACAGCATATTATCTCAGTTCATCATAGAAAAGTGATTGATTTTATAAACCTTGTCAGCAGTGAAGCCCAAATGAATTACAAATCAAATAAATAAAAGATGACTTCGAAAATTACACTTCTTTATAAAAATATAAAACGAAATACTACTAACATGTTACATATATAAACGCACGAGGTTACTGAAATGTTTTATAAATGAAAATTAAAACTGATAATATTTGATGTGTGCAAAATGTATAGTATACTTCAAATACTTGACGGATATTTTTATTTCATGCACAATAAAATCAACTTCATTGAATATTTCAAAGCTGGACCAAGGCTTGTTTGGCATAAATGGAACCGGAAAATGAAATTTGTAACAAAATTACTTAATTTTACAATCGGGAATATAATTTTACAATTTTTTTCTAACTCTATGGTATGCAGAATGTAAACAAATCAAGCGATTACAAGATTAGTTGTACAAGAATTGCTGATTTTTTTTCACGCAACATTATTTCGCTCTGGAGTCTGAAATATAAGTGATATGAATGAAATATTCATTGAGAATTTTATTCATTTACATAGAGAAACAGGCGATTTTATAGCGTTGTCTGTTTTGATGAAGTTTTAAGTTTCCAGGTTTTATAAATTATTGTAGTACAGTGATAATTAAAAAAATATCAGTGCTGAATGTATTGCATTTTAGAGATGTTTAAATAAAATTGCATTTCAGTTGAAAAGTGTTTCATAATCAATTCTTTATGCATGATTAATCTTTCTTGTTAGCTACTCAATTTATTGTTTGGTTTTAATTGTATGTTTCAATGTATTATTTTTTTGTCAATAATTTAAATGTTAGAAATCGAATTATCCTTTTTCTCTTTCTTAATGTATTGTAATTCAAAATACCAAAATGATGCAGTTTTAACGTGTAGTTTATAACATCGAAATGCGGGAAACATGCCATATTCATGTTTTCTGTAGAATTTTAATGTTGGGGGAAAAAAAACAAAAAAAAAAACAGTTTTCATTTTATTTTCTATCTTTTTATCTTTACATAGAGTTGACGAAAAAAAATTCTACTTTTAATATTGATAGTTGTTAAAGAAACTGCAGTAAAAAATCGTCTGTCATATTTTATTTGTTTATATTTCTCTTTTCTGACAATAAATAGCATGTAAAGTAAAAGTGTTCTGCTAGGATAAAAAGTTTTAACGATTTTGCATGTTATGGACATCCGAACATAAATCATCCATTTTTGGTGTCTGTGGCAGCGACGGTTTTAGGAAATTCGGGGCCCTATTCGGGGAAGTTGGAGATTGCTTGAACCTGGTACCTATACTGAAAATTTTTACTTCAATTTTTTTAGATTTATTCATGTTTTATACAGAGTGTTCATACTAGGGTGCGGTAGACCAGTGGTTAGCGTGCAGGAGTTGCACTCGGTAGGCCCGGGTTCGATTCCCTCCGCTGTCAAGTACGATCACGTTAAACATGTGGGTCCGTAAGTCCTTCCGAGAGGTTGGTGGTAGGGGAAGGAGGGTACGGTGCCTGTGGATGCCTCCCCCACTGGGTTCCGGTCTAAATTGGGTGGCTCTACCCGGCCGTCCAAACAGTTACCTTACACCTTTCTGGTAGGTCGGACGGTCTGGTTCTCAACAACAACAGAGTGTTCATAATGTATGGTTCTTATTTGACATAATATTTATAGGAAACTGCCTAATATATAAATAATAAAAGTGTATTTTTTCCCTCATCACCATAGGCAGATTTATGTAAAATATAAACTTTTTAAACTTATACTAACACATTTAGCGAATTTTTAAAATGTCACCAAATTGATAAAAATGTTTGTTTATCCATAAAAATATCATGAAATTTATAAAATTGCGCTTAATAAATGAAATCAATTGTGTTTTGTTAGAAGATAGTATTGTGATGATGTTTCGTCAATTTGTCGCCAAGTGGGACTGTCAGTTCTACAGTCCCACTTGGCGATAAACTTGAAGATTTTTTAAAATGTCGCTAAATTGACTAAAATGTCGCCAAATCTTCCATAAAGATAGCATTATTCAGACGATATTTTCTCCACCAATTTATTTGAAGCAAATTATATCATGTCGCTTAGCAATGGATTTAAATCCAATGTGTTTATGCGGCAGACGATTTTTATTAAATCTTTTCCGATTCGAATAATGAAGATATGTATATTAAATAAATTTCATGGACATTGCATTTTTGACTGGATAATATCAATTACGATCTTCAGGTTTAAAAATTATTATTATTGATATTTTCGGGGAATATTGATTCAGAGAATATTGATATTTTCAAGTTATTATGCCACTGTTTTATTTTGGCAAAAATTGTTGAAACTCATATATTGTACGTTGTACGAGTAATCTTCTACAAATGCACGAGTACATCTTCTAATCTACGAGAATATAAGTAGTACAGGTATATTGGCATATATTTTGATATATATTGGCATATATTGGAATCAATTACGGCCTTCTGGTGCAAAGATTACAGGGATTATTGATATTTTCAATTTATTACGTCATCTGTTTTATTTTGGCAAAGATTTTTGAGACTAATATAGTAATACGGGTAATCTTCTAACACTTGGACATATCTTTTAATCTAAGTATGGGTAATCTTCCCATATAATTTTAGCACTTTCATTTTGGCATATTTTGGAATCAATTACTGCCTTCAGGTTTAAATATTACGGGTTTATTGAGATTTTTAATTTATACATATCTACAAATACAGGTTATACCTTCTAATATTCGTGTATATAAGTAGTACGGGTCGCATACAATTGTAACACTTTTATTTTGCATATATTGATTCAATTTAATATTTTTTGTAAATTTGCTTACAAAAGGGGCCAGGATGTTTTATTCTTCAGATCTGCCTGTGAAGATAATTTTGTGCATAGTGAGAACAGATATTCTTAAATAAAATATTATGGTCTATATAAATAAACTTGAAAATCTGTCTGTCTGTCTGTTTATTTGTCTCATCGTCACGGGAGAACGGGTGAAACGAATTTGATGAAATTTTGTAGGTAGCCCCCTTAAATTTAGTCCAAGTTTCGAGATTCTAAGACCAGGGGCTGTCGAGATATTAATGAAAAACGAAACTTTTTCCTAGGAGCTCTAATATCTAAATACCTGGTTTCTCCAAACGAAAAGGTGGGAAATCGTTTGTTTAAAATGTGAAAGTTAACTAAAACTATATCTCTGAAGTTGGTGGGAGATTTTTGTGCTAATTAGTTAGTATCTGAAAACATGAATGTTTGAAACATGAATTTATATGGAAAATCTATCACCAGGGTATATTTTTCACAAGCTGTTATTCAACAATGAAAAGTATAAAGAAATCAAACTAGTTATTTAATTATTAGAATTTTATGAGGAAGATTCTATCTTATATCATGTTGCTCAGTTATGCAATTAAATCAAATGTGTTTGTTAATTATTATTATTATTTTTTCGATTTGAATAATAAAAAATCTGATGTGGGCAACACATGACATTCGTTATATAATGCAATAAATTTACTACTTTTACAATAAAAAAATAGGTTTTTCTTATAGTAGATATATTCTTTCCAAGATATTGAATTTTCGACAATTAGTAATTTTCATTGATTTAGCATCATTTTTATCCATTTGGCGAGATTTTCGTTAATTTGGCAACATTTCAAAAAGTCGCCAAGTTGACGACATTCTGCCAAATTCGTCGCCAAAATTTCGCCAAGCGTTATGGACGGGGAAATAAGTTATTCTTATAGCAGATAAATGACTATTGGCGTTTAAATACAAAAGTATTACTCAAAGTATCTTTTCTCATGAATGAAACTAGCTAGATCCACAAGAATGATGTCCCCAAATTTATTGCATGATATTACATATGAAAAGTGAACATGTTTCTCAACAGTTAATATTTTCTTTTTAATTTATGGGATTTTTTGATAAATTTATTTGAAAAATGTGCAATATATCGAGAACAGTTGATGCAGCGTTCTACAGTTTATGTCAATCGTTTTCTAAGGAAAAATTACGTAAGAAATGTCTATTTACGTAACTTTATTAAAGGTTTTGATTTTTTGGTGATTTTTTCAAAATTTCACTCTAACATTTAGGGGGCTTCTGAGCATTCAATTACGTTTAAAAACAATAGGCTTCCAGTATTCACGTATTGTGATTTTTGTACCAAATTTCATTCGAATCGCTCCATTTGTTCGTGAGATATCGTCTCCACAAACTCACTGACACACACACACACGCACACCCACCCACGCGCACACACACACGCACACACACACACACACACGCGCGCACACACGCACGCGCACACACACACACACACACACACACACATACACACAGACATCACCTCAAAAATGTTTGATTCGTGATCAGGGATGTTTGAAACGTGTTCTCCCGTCGAAAACTCGAATTCGAATTTTCGACCCCGTCACAATATAATAAATGGAAAGTAATAAATGGATATTAAAATATATCTCATAAATGAACGGTTTGATTTTTCTTTTAATTGTATTAATTGCAGACTGAGTACATCACTTTCATTTATTTCGGCAAAGAGTTTTCAAGCTTATATATTGTGTTTAGCTAATAAACTCATATATTGTGTTTAGTCAATAAACTTATTTTACCGATTGCTGAAACAGAAAAAGGAGTAGAACGGGTATATCTTCTAATACGATTTTAGTGTCTTCCGTTGGTATATACAAACGAGATCAGGATGTTTTATTCTTCAGATCTGCAGATTCAGAGCTATGTATTTCGCGGGATATCGCTAACTTGGAAACTTTTCTTAAACTTTGCCAAATTGACACGAAATGTCGCCGAATTGATAAAAACGACGCATATCAATGAAATTAAATTTGTTTTATTTAGAAGAGAGTACTGAAATGATGTTTCGGTAGCATTTGTTTGTCAGTCCATCCGTCCTACTTAGTAACACATTTGGCGATTTTTTAAAATGTCGCCAAATTGTTAAAAATGTTTGTTTATCCTTAAAAATATGATGAAATTGATAAAATTGCGCTTAATAAATGAAATTAATTGTGTTTTGTTAGGGGATAGTATTGTGATGATGTTTTGTCAATTTGTCGCCAAGTGGGACTGACAGTTCTACAGTTCCACTTGGCGAAAAATTTGACGATTTTTAAAAATGTCGCTAAATTGACGAAAATGTCGCCAAACCTTCCATAGAGATAGTATTATTTAGACGATATTTTTTCCACCAAATTTATTTAAAGCAAATGATATCATGTCGCTTAGCAACGGATTTAAATCCAATATGTTTATGCGGCATACGATTTTTATTAAATCTTTTCCGATTTGAATAGTAAAGATATGTATATAAAATAAATTTCATTGACATTGCATTTTTGACTGGATGATATCAATTACGGGCTTCAGGTTTGAACATTACTATTATTGATGTTATCGGGGATTAATGATAATCTCAAGTTATTATGGCATTGTTTTATTATGGCAAAAATTGTTGAAACTCATATATTGTACGTTGTAAGAGTGATTTTCTACAAATACGCGGGTATATCTTCTAATTTACGAGAATATAAGTAGTACAGGTATATTGGCATATATTTATATATATATTGGCATATATTGGAATCAATTACGATCTTCTGTTTTAAAACTTACTGGGATTATTGGTATTTTCAATTTATTACGTCATCTGTTTTATTTTGGCAAATATTTTTGAGACTCATTGTAATACGGGTAATTTTCTAATAACACACCGGCATATTTTCTGATCTGCGACAGTATAAGTAGTACGGGTATATATATATATTCCCATATAATTTCAGCTCTTTCATTTTGGCATATTTTGGAATCAATTACGGCCTTCAGGTTTAAATATTACGAGTTTATTGATATTTTCAATTTATATGTGTAATCTGCTAATAAAAAATTGTGTAATCTACAGACAGACAGGCGGACATCACTCCAAAAATAGTCAAAACGTGTTCAGAAGGTCTTAAAATATATATTTGCATCAATATCTCGTGAAAATTTTCGTGAAAACAATATTTCTCAATACTGCGTATGAGAAAAGCTGGTTCTCTTTCTTCGAATCGCACCAAAATCTAATCAGCACCAGGGAAATCCGAAAGTGGTATATCTACTAAATCTTGTGAAATTTCGTTGAATACATTTTATGATAGATTAGTTAAATGCATTGCACAGACACACACACAAAAACAGACACAGGGATAGACAGACACACACCCACACAGACGTCACATCAAAAATAGTTGTTTCTAGAGTGCTCGAAACATGTAAATCCATCTAAAACACGAGTCGCGATTTTCGACACGATTCCAATTCTTTTTCCATACATTACAATGTATTAAAGGGAAAGTAAAAATGTGAAATGGACAGCACATGACTTCCCTACAGATACAAATTCATTTTCCTTTCACAATTCATTAAATTGAGTTTAATTTCACAAAATAACATGGATGATTATTTGAAATTACACTGAATTCGCCGTTTGAATTTAATTTTCGTTTTCATTTGGCGGCTAGGGATACTTCTAAAGCCGACGTGGCAAAAACTATACAATATCTCGAGAACGGTTAGTCCTAGAGTTATGGGGTTGGCTTTATTCTTTTCGTCGTAAAATATTACACATAAAACAAGGATTTAATTGATACATTTAGGCATACATAGTTTTTACATTTTAGATTTTGAAGATTTTTGTCAGTTATTTCACTAAAAAGGTAGGTTCTTTTTTCCCGAATTGTACCAAAATCTTATCAGCATCAAGGTAACCCATAAGTAGCCTATTTGTCAAACTTTGTGAAATTTGATTAATTAGTTTTTTCAGATAGAATTGATACATATAATTTTTGTGAGTCATTTCGCAAAATAAGGCAGTTTCTTTTTTTTTCAGAATCGTACTAAACTCTAATTACCGTTAGGATACTCTAATTACCATTAGGGTACTCTAATTACCGTTAGGGTAATGAACAAGTGACTTATGTACCAAATTTTGTGAAATTCGATCAATTAGTTTTTCAGCTAGCGTCTATACATACATTGCACAGATAGACACACAAATATATAGACAGACACATACACATAGAGACATCACGCTAAAATAGTTTTTTGGGGGTTATAGATTGCTCGAAATGTGTATATACGTCGAAACTCGAGTAGCGATTTTCGACATTAGTCCAATATGTTCCCTATACATTAAAAAACTAAAAGTAAAGGGAAAGTTAACTTAGTAAACATCGGAAAATTTTACACTCCACCTGGTAAAGGCTATTAATAATTAAAAAGTAAAATTTTGGTGTAAAAAATCGATAGCCTATGTTCAAACCAACCGATTCCTATAATTAAAATTCAAAATTATAATCATGGTTTACACGTTCCAATAAAAACATATTCTAAATGGATATTCAAAATGAATTTTGTTGCTATGGAAACCATTTAGTAAATGCACGCTTAATGAATGTATGAACACAAAACTGAGTAATTACCCGGTTATAGTTTTCACAGTGTATTCACGACCTTCTTTATCTTGAGTATAGGGAACTTTGTTTTTTTAACACTTTACAACAAAGTTGAAAAATGTTTATGACTTTGTTCATTCTGTCTGTCTGTTTGTCTGTCCGTTAGCACGATAACTGCCATAAAAATGACTTTATCAAAATGAAATTTTAGTATGTTGTTCAGACGGTCTGTGGGACCTATGGGAATATATAAATGAATAATATCACCCAATTAGTTTTGGAGAGCCCGGGTTGAAAAAATGAAATACATTGAACCCTATGGGGCCTAATTTTTCAAACATTTTTTAGGCGAATTTAAAATTCACAAATTGTTTCGAGAGCTTTAGAAAATATTCAAATTATCATATAGAATATATAAAAAAAATTTCAGCAAAATATATTTAGTAGTTTTTTAAATAAAAATTAAAATAATAATTACACTCTTTATACGAAGAGAGCACGTGACCATTATACCAAGAGAACACGTGACCCACTTCAAAATAAAATATGGCATCCATCTTGTGTCCAAATCGTGATTTTTAAAGTTCTTTTTAATTCATATTTAGTGTTGTATCCGTCCCAAAACTGCTTTATTTTTGCTTAAATTCTGTGCATCTACATACTGAAACAACGCAATTACAATATATTTGAGTTTAAATGATCATCCAAATTTGATTATTTCTACAACGAAGCCTAATTTTCACTTATGGAAAATGTAAACAGCAAAAGACGTAGAATGAGTTGTATAAAAATTGCTGCATTTCTTTAACGCAAAATTATTTAGCTCATGGAGTCTGCCATATAGCTGATATGAATGAAATATTCTTTGATTTTACAGAGAGAAGGACGATTTTTTGATGAAGTTTTAAGCATAGAGTTTAATTACTTGTACCTCCATGGTCTTAAGTTTTTAAATAAAATAAATTATTACAGTATTGTGATGAATGAAACGAATGGAAAAATGGTTATGAATGAAATGCTACTTTTATAGAAAGAGCCAGACGTGTTATATTTCGATGACGTCATTTGAATAAATTTCAGTTGTTTTCGATGAAGTTTTCAAATATAATAAATTATTGTAGTATTATGATAATTTAAAAAATATTACGGAGGAATGGATCGCATTTTAGAGATGTTTAAACTAGGCAATTTATATTTCAATGCCGTCATTTGAATGAAGTTCATTTTCTACGATGAAGTTTTAAGTTTTCAAATATAATAAATTAATGTAGAATTGTGATAATTTTTAAAATATTACCGAGGAATGTATCGCATTTTAGAGATGTTTAAATAAAATTGCATTGAAATTGGAAAGTGTTTCATAATCAATGCTTTATGCATGATTGATCTTTTTTGTTTTTAACACTTTACAACCAAGTTGAAAAGTGTTTATGACTTTGTTCATTCTGTCTCTCTGTCTGTCTGTCTGTCCGTTAGCACGATAACTGCCGTAAAAATGACTTAATCAAAATGAAATTTTAGTATGTTGTTTAGAGGGCTGTAGGACATATAGGAATATAAATGAATAATATCACCCAATTAGTTTTGGATTGAACCCGGGTTGAAAAAATGAAATACATTGAACCCTATGGGACCTAATTTTTCAAACATTTTTTAAGCGGATTTAAAATTCACAAATTGCTTCGAAAGTTTTAGGAAATATTCAAATTATCCCATAAAATATATAAAAAAAATTTCAGAAAAATATATTCAGTAGTTTTTTAAATAAAAATTAAAATAATAATTACACCTCTTATATGAAGCGATCACTTGACCATGATATGAAAAGATCACGTGACCCACTTCAAAATGAAACATGGCATCCATCTTGTCTCAAAATCGTGATTTTTTAAGTTCTTTTTAATTCATATTGAGTGTTGTATCCGTCCTAAAACCACTTTATTTTTGTTTAAATTCTGTGCATCTACATACTGAAACAACGCAATTACAATATATTTGAGTTTAAATGATCATCCAAATTGATTATTTCTACAACGAAGCCTATTTTTCACTTATATAAAATGTAAACAGCAAAATATGTAGAAAGAGTTGTATAAGAATTGCTGTATTTCTTTAAACTCAAAATTATTTAGCTCATGGAGTCTACATTGCTGATATAAATTGATTTTACAGAGAGAAGGACGATTTTTTTCAATGAAGTTTTAAGCATAGAGTTTAATTACTTGTGGCTCCATGGTCTTAATTTTTAAATGAAATAAATTATTATAGTATTGTGATGAATGAAATGCTGCTTTTATAGAGAGAGCCAGGCGTGTTATTTTTTCTATGACGTCATTTGAATGAATTTCAGTTGTTTTCGATGAACTTTTCAAATATAATAAATTATTTTTGTATTATGATAATTTTAAAAATTTTACCAAGGAATGTATCGCATTTTAAAGATGTTTAAACCAGATAATTCATATTTCCATGCCGTCATTTGAATGAAGTTCATTTTTTTCGATGAAGGTTTAAGTTTTCAAATATAATAAATTAATGTAGTATTGTGATAAGTCTTAAAATATTACCGAGGAATGTATTGCATTTTAGAGATGTTTAAATAAAATTGCATTGGAGTTGGAAAGTGTTTCATAATCAATGGTTTAAGCATGATTGATCTTTCTTGTGTTTTTTAAATAGGAAAAAATATGAGTAGAATTTTGAGTATTTATTTTGGAAATCAAATGATTAGAATTTAAATCATCGTTGTGTATGAAAGTTTTTGTTTCTAATTAGTAATAGCTTTTAATATATGGATTATATAGTTTTGCGGGGGTTTACAGTTTTTCCAATGGCTTTGGTACTGTCAAGTTAGCTTTCACAGTAGATCCAATTTTCATATCTTGCTTTTGCCGCAAGTATGAATGTATATTAAAATTTCCATTTCATGATTGGTATTCAAAATTTACACACTTTATAAAAACTGTGTTTCCATTCATTTTAAAATAATGTTTTCTTTCTATATTCGTGGAATTGTTCAGTATGAAATCCTAAAACATTCAGTTTTATAAGCTTTTGCCATGCAAGCGTACGTTCTTGTAACTTATGCTATTTTACAAAGCATCGCCTGCTTAATAAATTGCATGTAACTCTAACGTAAAAAATAAATGTTTAAAAATCGTCTGTTTAATTAATTTCATGGTTTAAATTTTAACTGTATTCTATCATTTATATGTGGAGTAAACTATAAAATATTGAAACTTCGAAGATTGTTGCATAGAAAAGTTAACTTTTATTGGTGTCTTGTTATAAAAGGTATTATTTTATGGAATTATGTATTATCTATGTTGTATAGTTATACACATAATATGAAATAAACTAAATTTATTCATATGCCATTGTTTTTATATTATCAAAGTTTTGTATTGAAATAAATCATGGA
The DNA here is from genome assembly GCA_951213105.1 of Amaurobius ferox. NCBI lineage: Eukaryota > Metazoa > Arthropoda > Arachnida > Araneae > Amaurobiidae > Amaurobius > Amaurobius ferox. The sequence continues at coordinate 131,779,917 of OX578139.1, forward strand.
CATTATTTTTTTTAAAACTTCATAATTCATTTAAATATAAAGCATATATGTAGTTTCAAACTGTATCGAAATCTGTGTTTCTATGGAACATGTTATATCATTAAAGACTAAGGGATTTAAATTTAATTCTTAAAATCATATTTTCAATTCACATTTCGATTATTAGAACGAAAACCATTTAAATTATATTCGTTAATGTGAATTTCATTCTTATTGTCAGAATTTCTAGATCTAGTTCTTTTTAAATTAATAACAATTTTATATTTAATTTGTATGTAGCTAGTTAATTTACTTAAATGTCTTTAATTATTTTCTAGTTTTGCTTTAAATGAAGCTGAATTTTGAAAACTTTTGATACCATGCCAAAACAAGTATATAAAGCACATAAAAAATATAAATTTAAAAGATTGCATTTGCCATTGGAGAAATATATTATTTTAAAAAAATGTGATATGCATTCAATGCTGTTAGCAAGTTCAACACGGAAATCTAATGATACGTTAAGGAATGATGGTAGAATTAATCTATCTCAAAATTCATTTGCATTAAGTACCGATATTGCACCCATATTAAATGATGGCAAGTTATGCCAAAAGTTAGCAGAAAGTTTTGACTCAAAAGAAAACTCATTCGAAAGGCCAGAATTTTCTTCTTTTGAAAATTCTTTCGATACGAAGGCACTTGTAAGTTATTTACAATCACTAAATAACCACAAAATCATTGAGAACGAAATAAGGTTTGATAAACAAATTGTCAATGGACAAGCTTGTATAATAATGTCTGATTCACTGAATAAAGTCGACAGTTTATTCTATTTAAAGTTGATAAGATTTCAAGAAACTTCACGTTTTGAGTTTAATATGACACAAGAGTGTTTACAAAACCTGCAAGTTTCTAGTTTTTGCAATGAAAATTTAGCAATTAGTCTTGAGAAGCTTGTAAAAATCAATATTTTGAAAGCATATAATTGTGTTAATGATATATCAATACAAAGTGCTATCAAAGGTATCAAAGTGTTTTATAGTAGTTACTTATCTGAAAATGGGCTTGCTGTTAGAAATAAAAAACAAGATTTGCATCGAAGTTGTAATTGTTCAGTTATGGCTGAAAAATCTGGCATACTTAAAGTTAAGACAGAATCAAAGAGAAATTATAAGGAATACAAATTGATAAGTAATATAAATGAAATGTGCCAAATTTTCCATATTGTTTTTGAAATGCAAAGTATGCAACAGAAAATTCTAATTATGATGTACAGTTATAAATCATTTACTTTATGTACGATGCCATTTAGTTCTCTGACTTATTCTCATCCAATTTCACAGAATATTTTTTATATTTTTGATGAATTTAGAAGTAAAATGTCTATCGAAATTTCAAAGTTGTGGGAAGACATGAAGGAACTGGAATCCAAGATAACAAGAAATATAGAGAGACATTTTCATGCAGTTCATATGTTACATTTATTCCTTGCACGCAGTAATCTGCATGTTTCTGAGTTTCGTCTACTAGATTTAGAAGAAAAACTTTTACATATTTTTCCTAATATTGTTAATGCTCCAAACTGTAAATGGTTTAATAATGAACAACATTGCTGCTTAGGGAAAAGAAAATTAGATGAGTACGAAATGAATAACCAATTCGAAGAATTTTCTAGTGTAAAAAGATGTAAGATGATTAAAAGAGAATGCAATACACGACAGCAAATTACATTTTGTCAAGATAACAACAATAATCAACTTCAAATGATTCTAGATGGAGCGCGATTGCGAGCATTTGAGACAGAAGGAAAGGAAAAATTAAATACTTACAAAGTAGTTAGTATTGTAAAATGTATTGAATTTGATGATGGAAAAAAATGTAATAAAGAAACTAAGATTGTTAATGGTTATGCATTAAATAATATAATGCTTCATGATCAGGAGAAGAATATATGCATTGATAAAGTTAAGAGTAAGGCTACCCTTTTTAGGTCAAATCCTATTTTGGCAAGCCACCAAGAAAACATTCTGATCATATTAGAAAACACAGCTAATAACAAATATGATAAAATTCATCATTTTATTTATGCAACAAATTTGGAAACTATCTACTTAAATAGATTCTTTTCAGTATATTTTGAAAAGTTTCATTTTGCCCCAACAATATCAAAATTTAGTGTAAAACGCAGATTTGATGATGGAAATGATTATAACCATCCTGATGACGCTATCTATGAGAGAAATGCAACTCCAAATATAGCTTTTAAAAAATTCAAAATGAAGTTACACCAACTCTCAAATGTACAGGAAAACCCAGTTATCTGTACGAAGAAAGATGATCAAAGAAAGCGCGATTCTGCGTATAATAGCTCGCAAACAGCATCTGAGAATAATGCAGATTATTATAAAGAAGCGATAAAGTCTATAATTATAGATTCCAAGGACAAAGTTGGAGGCAAGGCTGAATTTAGAAAAAGGAAATACGATACAGAGGATAATCAGGAAGGGTTGAAAGGAGATATAGAAATTGATAGCAAATGTGATACAGAAGACAACATTGGAAATATTAAGAAAAGCAAAAATGAATATAATTTAATGAAATTGAACGAATCGATATTTGATACGTTTTTCAGTAAATCATTAAATTGTGATTCTCTTTGGAAAGGTAAATGTATTGTTGAACCATTAGCAATCTCAGTTCAAAGCATTAAAGCCGCTTCATCAAGCAATGGAAAAGAGACTGTTAGAAAAATTTCTGTATTAAAAATCCAAGATAGTGAGACTGAATGTGGGAGTATAAACCTTGCTCCAATTACTGTTCTAGACCAAGATGAAAATCAGAAAATTGATTTGGAGAAAGAGGAAAATTTCGAAGAAATTTTAATAAAAAATATCGATAAAAGTGAACACAACATTCTAAATGGAAAAAATAAACATTTTATGAATAACAATGAACTAGGAATAACAAATGCAGAGGAATCAAAAATTTTTGACAACGCCGAAAAGAGGGATGCAAGTTGCCAGACGGATGTTCATGCATGTTCATTGCAAATTACGCCTGTTCTTACAGATCTTCAAGTCAAAAGTGCTGTTTCAAACTACATGCAAAATTACTTTTCACAAACTGTCTGTCTCCGCAAGTCTTTATTTACCAATAATGCGGCAGTCAATCATAAAAAAATAACCAAGAAAAGTTCAGATATTAATAGTTATTATGGGAGTGCATATGACGATGAGGCAAGATCGGATGAAGAAGCCACGGGAAAATTTGCTGATGATATCGATTCTTTAGAAGAGAACGAGCATATTGTTCCCAGCAGTAAGTATTAGAATTATTAAAAATTCATGTGTATATTTTAAATTATGTACCAAAGGAATAAGCAGTCAATTTAAAAGCAAGAAAGTGTTCAACTGATCATCTATCGCTAACCTCGGATCTTCTTCTTCTTCGATCCAGACCGTCAGACCCGAAAGTATAAGGTATCTATTTGGACGGCCGGGAAATGCCACCCAATTTAGAGCGGAACCCAGTGGAGGCGGCATCCACAGGGACGTTACTCTCATTCTCCTACCACCAACTTCTCAGAAGGACGGACCCACATATTTAACGTGTCCGTGAAAAAGAGCCAGTTTGAGAAGAGCAGGGAATCGAATTCGCTTCGTCCGAGTGCAATCCCCGCGCCCTAACCATTGGGCTGCCCCACCTCTACTTACTGCGGATAAAGGTTTAAGCGACAATGACCGCGAAACCATGGTCCACGGGTGGTGATGGATGATTCGTTGAGCCCTTTCTTGCTTTTATATAACGCCCTGTCATATGGCTGAAGTCGCTTTACTGTAATTCCGAGCGCTTAGAATTTTGTATAAAGGTGTGCGGGACTAAAATAATGCCCTCCACTTTTATTTAATTTGATGTAAATACTTCTACCAGAAAAATTATAAAGTGTTTGTTTTAAGGAGAATTGTGCTCATCTCATTGCCTGTATCAAGCTGACGAGTAGAAATGACCGCAAAACCACGGTCCACGAATAGTGATGGATGATCAGTTCTTACACTTTCTTATTCTTATACAGCGTTCTGTCATAGGGGCTGTTGCCGTTTCACTGTATTCCTAAGCGCTTAGAATTTTGTTAACGGCGGGGGGGGGGGGAGGTAAAGTAATGTCCGGCATCGTTCAAAGGTAAAAGTTTCTACCAGAAAAATCTGAAATCTTTGCTATACAGAATTCTGTAGTCTCCGATCATATATATCATCATCTGCATCGTGCTGGCAAGTCGTGATAACTGCGATACCATGGTTCACGGTCGGTGATAGATGATTAGTTGAGCTTTTCTTGCTTTTATGCAAAGACGCCCAGTTATAGGGCAGAAATTGTTTTACTGTAAACTATTTAAAGCTTTGACTTCCAGAAAAAGTACATGGTCAATTTAAGTTTGTATACAATTTAAAAAGTATTTTCAACATTGTTTCCAATTATATACGGGGGTAGAATATTCAGAATCTATAGTATTGTTTCTGAAACAGTTTATAGCCAATTTACATATTTACCAGCGGTCTATGAAAAGCCGGTCTATTTTTATAATCTTGTAAGTTTAAACCAGGTGTAAAAAAACTGGTTTCGAAAGCAAAAATAGTCACTTTCTTCATGATAAAATGACAGAGCAGTTACCGCAGTAAAAGCGAGAGTTATTTTCGACTCGAAATGTCTTACTTTAACTGAAGGGGCTGCTCTTTTTTTTATCCTGAAGAAGAAGGTCGATTTTAGTCTTATTTTTCTACTTTGTTCAAAGCTGTGAACATTTCCTCATCAGTTTGATATTGCATTATTTTTTTAAATTAATTCACGACTACTATAGCAAAGAAATAATTGTTGTTCTCCATCGTTTTAGTTTCATTTCTCATATCAATGCCTTTTCGTTCCTAAATGATTGTTTCTCCGATTTTAGCAAATTACACCAGTAAGTTTGCCAGTGAGTTTTTAAGTAAGTTACACGCCGTAACAGTAGTAATCGTTAACATCGATTTTACCTTATGCAATTTGTATTCTGTATTATTTGTATTATTTATTCGTTAAATCGAGGATTTGATTCCCATTTTGGGGGAACTGATAAAAAAATCATTAAATTGGGGTTCATAAAATCGAAGTTTGACTTTATATCCATTCAAAATTTTTTATTAATTTATACCATTATTTTAGATGGAAGTGAAAAGAAACGCAAGACAAGCAAGGTTCGCATGGGTCTATCTCGCCTGCAGAAGATAAAGCCCCTTCATCCATACTTGAGATATGAAAAGGACTTTCTGTACTAAACGGAGAAATTTACTTATTATTCTTAGTATTCCAGTCATTATAACGATGAAATAAACTTACGTTAAAAGCAAATTGCTTCTTTTGCATTTAGCTTTTTCATACAATTTTATATAGTTTTAAAAAGTAGTATTCAAAATTTGTATTTTTGTTATGTTTAACCAATACATATAATTAAAATATATGTATTCGTCAAACTATGTTTAGAATGTAATATATGTTATATGAGATATGCCATACAGAATATGATATGTATATTCTAGTATTGCTTGAAATGATACTACTGAAAACATTGTCGAATTGGAAATTCAGTATATTGGCATATACGTGATAACAAAGAAATCAAAATAGGATCTTGTTATTGACCTTCAAAAGTCATTGTTCGACCATTGTGTTGAACAAAAAATTATAAAAAATAGTTTGAAATAACACTGTTTTAGTAAAATACACTAAAAAGTAAAAAACAGTAATTTTTACCTATCGCAACATTTTTGGCCATATGCGACTAAAACTAAAACCGTGGGAAGCTCACGAAAGAACTGTTTTGGACATTAACAGAATTTAAAGGACCATAGGAATGATAACATAGAAATGACATATATAATAATGATTACATTCAATTCATTTAATGTTTTTTCCTTGGCAATTTTGATTTAACAATCCGTCATTCTTATATATGTCATTTCTATGTTATCACTTTTATTGTTCCTTAAAATTCTGTTACTGTCCAAATACAATTTTTTCATGGGTGTCTCACTGTCTTAATTTTAGTCATATATGACCAAGAACGTTATGAGAGCTAAACATTATTCTTTAACTTTTTGTGCATTTTACTAAAACAGTGTAACTTATAAAGATCTTTTTTATAATATTTTATTTTATACTTTTTAGTCTTTTGCGATTTTGTAATCAATTTTTCAGATATCCAAGCAATCCCGTTTAAAATCTTTTATTGAATTTGTTATGACCGATGGTTGTCTGTATGACTTTTTCAACTTCTTTGATGGCATTTTTAACATACTTCCCCACGTCCTAAAGATCTGAAATTTTTAACATTTTTAATTGATTAAAATTTGACGGCTCCTTGAAAAATAGAACAGACATTTTTTGCGAAATGACCTGCAAAAAATATCCTTCGCTTTACATAATCCCATTGCTGTATGATAGTTATAAGGAGTTAAATATGCGGCCTCACTTCTACATACAGGGTGTCCCAAAAAGATTGAAACGCGCTTTAATTCTTTACCTGTTGGAGATAAGTGGGAAATGTAAATTGCAAAAATGTTGAAAGTAAGGTAGGAAATAAGACTACGTTAATGAAATAGACGTAGTCTTATTTCCTACCATTCATTTTCAAAAAGTTACACTTTTTAAATTTTTATACGACTCCCTTAGACAAATTGGGTCAATCAGAAAATTTTTATTTTTAATGCAACAAGATCATTAAAAAAAACCCGCATATCTGTATCTTTAAAATCAACTGAATTATAATAAAGGAAAAAATCTGACTTATGCCACTTTTCCGTACCATGTGAAAGGCTGTTTCATCAGTGAAAATAGGTATCATAAACAAATTGGCGATGGAAATTGTTTAGATAAAAAATATGTTAATATGTGTCAACATTTTTTATCACAAATGCACCAAAATCAAGCATTACACAGACAGAGATCATATAAAGCAGTGGTACTCACTACGCGGTTGGGTATCTTATGTATTATCATCCAATTTTATATTTTTTGTGATATGTCACAAATTTACATTTCTAATTTGATATATGGTCCCCATTCACAATGTTCAATTTTCAATTAAATATAACTCGCTCAATTTTAAAGATACAGATATGCGGGTTTTTTAACGATCTTGTTGCATTAAAAATAAAAATTTTCTGATTGACCAAATTTGTCTAAGGGGGTAGTATAAAAATTTAAAAAGTGTCACTTTTTGAAAACGAATGGGATGACTATTTCATTAACGTAGTCTTATTTCCTACCTTATTTTCAACATTTTTGCAACTTGCATTGCCCACTTATCTCCAAGAGGTAAGGAATTAAAGCGCGTTTCAATCTTTTTGGGACACTCTGTATATATAAAAGATAATTTTATTTTTAAATATCTTACAGCAATGGGATTTTACGGGCCATTTTGGGCATGATTCCGGGGGTGGGGGTTAAGAAGCCGGAGAGGGAATAAACTCAAATGTGATGAAATGTTGTATTGCCATCGCGAATACGTATGCGTGTAAAATTTCAAGAAAATCGATTCGGTAGAAGTGGGTTAAAAATTGATTTTCGGATATAATCCAAACAGAGAAACCAGCCTACATAAAACAGTGTAAAAACAAAATTTATTTTCATTTAGATGTGAATAAATAGATGCTGATATCTCACATCAAATTTTTATGGTTCAATGCTATTAATACAGTGGCTTGATCTGTAGTGATGAATAATCCTTTGCTCATCAACATTTATTTTTTTTACTTACATAAAAGATAACTTTTTCAAATGGCAACATTTGCGGAAATGATTATTCTATGGAGTTAGAGAGAAGGAGGTAAAACTAATATGGGAATTAGAAGCTTAAAAATAGCATAATGCTTTAAAGATTATATTTAGGTGTCGCTATTATTAGTAACGTTGCATTTGTTTCATTTGAGATAATAGGAAAGAGTAGTGTATTTGTATATGCATTTTTGAATAATTTCAAATTTAAGTGTCCTAATCATGAAGTTAGAAAGAAGGAGATAAAATTCCTATGGATGAAACTCTTGAAAATGCCATAATGCGAATTATATCTAGGTGTCGCTAGTGTTAGTAAAGTAGCCGCTGTTATTAGTTGACACAACAGAAAGGCGTAGTATTTAGTACATGTATATATTTTTGATTATTTTAAAATTAAGGTTTCCTAATCATGAGTATAAATAACCAGTATTTTTTCATAGTTGTAGGATAAAGTATAAATATATAGATGATGAGAATAAATTGAAAGGTAAAATAATTTTGAATACGTAGGAATATCTTTTATTGCTTCAGTTCTACTTTGCATTGCGTTAATAATTTTTTTAACAAAATGGACAGATTAAGTATATATTTTAGGCATTTCGCCATAGAAAGGCATACCATACAGGGCTACTTATCTTATTGCCACCTGTTGTCTCTAACTATATCAGCGTTAACTTAATATGAAGTTTTAAAATCTTACTTTTACCTCCATGGTCCTAATTATGAGTTGAAGTAATAAGTATTTCTTCTTAGTTGTAGGACAGGTTGCTGAATATATGAAGACCAAAATAAATTAAAAAGTAAATAAATTTGAATACTTAGAAGTATCTTTTATTTATTCAGTTCTAATTTGCATTGCACTGATAATTTATTTCCGACAAATTAACAGTTTAAATCAGTATTTTTGATGCAATGAGATCCTTTCTCTATGGAAATAGATAGAATATACTGGAATTTATTTTACCCTAGCTCCACCTGAGTTACTGCTGTAAACTATATTGGACTTTGCCTAACATTAAGTTTCAATTCCTTTTATCTCCATGGATTATTCATTAAAATTAAATACAATGTCGCCATTTAGACATAAAATGTTGTAAAAATTCATAAAAACTTTATGAAAAACAATTCATGGTTCATACATTTTCTTCAATACATTTTCTTCACCCTACAAAATAGCTGGTATTCTTTTTTCTACAAGACAGCTGAGTTCATTTATCCTGCAGGCCAGATGTTATTCTTTATCCTACAGGGCAGCTAAGATTCATTCAGGACAACTGTAATTCTTTGTCCTACAGGCCAACTGCGATTCTTTATATTACAGGACAGCTGAGATTCTCTCAGGACGACTGGTATTATTTATCCCACAGGACAGCTGATATTGTTCATTCCACAAGACAGCTGGTATTATTTATCCTACCAGACAGCTGGTATTCACTGTCCTATAGAAAAGCTGAGATTTTTTATCCTATAGGGCAGTTGAAATTTTTTATCCTTCACGACAGCTGAAATTCTTTATCCCACAGGACAGCTGGAATTCTCTACACTACAGGACAGCTGGAATTCTCTATACTACAGGAATGGAATTCTTTGTCTTACCAGAGAGCTGAGATTCTTTATCCTATAGGACAGCTGAGGTTTTCCCCTACAGGACAACTGGAATTCTTTATCCTACAGGACAGATGAGGTTTCTTAGTTTACATGATATCAAGAATTCTTTATCCTACAGTACAACTACGATTCTTCATCCTACAGGACAGCTGCTGATATTTTTTATTTCACAGAACAGCTGAAATTCTTTATAGGACAGCTGAGGTTTCTGTGTCGTATTGGACAACTGGAATCATTTATCCTACAGAACATCTGAGATTTTTCATGCTACAGGACAGCTGGAATCCTTTATCCTACCGAACATCTGAGATTTTTCATACTTTAGGGCAGCTGGAATCCTTTATCCTACAGATCATCTTATGTTTTTCATGCTGCAGGACAGCTGGATGCATATTATACTGTGTACATCTTAAAATAAAAACAAAATCAATAGGGAACGCAGATATTCCTCAAATTGAATGATTTGAATCCATGGATGCTCCCAAACAGATACAGACGCAAAAATTCAATATTTAAATTTTCGACCTCATCAATTTTATGAAACTCCGATGAACCGCAAAAATCAATATCTTTTGAACCAAATTATTCACCTTCCTTTGAGAAGTTAGGATAATTTAGTAGCCACAAAGGAAGATCCAAAGATGATGGATTCGTCATGTCTTTTTACCCACAAAAGGCTCTTTCTGGGTATCAACCAAGTGAATCTACCAACACAGCCCTAACAAAAGCTCTGTTTTGCGAGATAAATGGACTGATCTAACCTGCAATTATCATTCTTGCCTTCAGACAAAAGGAAGAACGATAAAGAGCGAGTTTGGAGCCTAGAATGAGTAGTTTGAAAGATAAAGCCAGGAATTATGATGGCAGAAATTAATGAGAGACAGTTTTGCGTCTTTCAGACTGTGTGTTAGATATAACTTTACTGCGATGAAGTTTGATTAATATGGACGCTATAAATAATGTGGTGCCATTTATTAGTTATTGTGTGAGAAGGATTTAAAGAAATATTGGGATGTGGGCAGGATATGACTTTCCCTATCTAATTCGATGACTTCACTTCTTTATAACGAAGAAATGACAACATCAAGGGCACAGAGTTTTTGGCATTGAATTTACATCCAGTAAGTTGAAATTAAATGCTTTTGATGACTTATTCGTTCAAACAGAATGATTTAAACTTTGAACAGAATGACTTAATTTGAAATGATTGACAATTTAATAGGATGTTCCCAGACAGGAAAAGAAACTAACTATGTTACAAAAATGGCGATTATTTTGACTGGTCCATTTAAAAGTAGGGGGAAAAATCAAATTAGGAGTTATATCAAGAAAGAAGTCATTTTACTTAGACCCCATCACAATACTTTCCCAATACATTTCACAATGCATGTGTGTATAAATGGAAAGTAAATATATGATGTGGGCAACACATGACTTTCGCTACAGACTCAAATTGTTTTCTCCTTCATAATCCATTCAAGATTTTGATCACACAAAATGATCATCACTTATTTGAAATTATATCCAATTTGCAGTTTTAATGCATTTTCTTTTTTATTTGGCAACTTTACTCATTTTAAAACGTTGCCGGCTCCTCAAAATTACTGAAATCTTAAAATCTGGAGAATGGTTCATTAATGTAATGAGGTTGATCTTATTTGTTTCGAATCATTTGTGTTCGAAATGCGTTTCTGTCTTTCTTTCGACCCAGACCGTCCGACCTACCCGAAAGTGTAAGGTATCTGTTTGGACGGCCGGGAAGTGCCACCCAATTTGGACTGGAACCCAGTGGGGGAGGCATCCACAAGGACCGTACCCTCTTTTCCCTACCACTAACCTCTCCGGAAGGATTTACGGACCCACATGTTTAACGTGATCGTACTCCGCTTAGACACGGTGACAGTTTGGGAAGAGATGGGAATCGAACTCGGGTTGTCCGAGTGCAATTCCCGCTCGCTAAACACTGGGCTGTCATGCCCCCGAAATGTGCTTGGAACTTTTTCATAAAAAAATTACGTTTAAAACAAGCATTTTATTAATATATTTAAACATATTTTGTTTTTTATTTCAGATTTTGACATCATTTTGCAAAAAGAGGCCGGTTTTATTTTACGGAATCGTACTAAAATCAAATCAGGGTAAGCCGCAAGCAACTTACAGACCCAATTTTGTGAAATTCAGTCAAACTGTGTTTGAGTTAGAGTGGATACATAAATTATTACAAATACATACAGACATGGTGCTAAAAATATTGAATTCGTGTTCTACAGTACCCGAAACATGTAGATCTGCGGAAAACTTGATTTCCGATTCTATTCCAATATTATTCTTGTACATTATTCTGCCCTGAAGGGAGTTAAAAAATGGACCTTAAACTCATGCATCTAACATGGATCAATATTCGAATTCAAGCGTGAAACGTAAGTCATATTCATCTCTGGCACATTTATCTCTGGAGAGTTTTTATCAAATGAGCGCCGTCTGACGCGTTCCAAAGTATATGATACTTAACCCGTAATTATCCTTTAATTCCACAAATGAAAGGATACATACATCTGAAAGGACTGAACAGTTCGGTAGACAAAAGGATAGAATGTCCGAAGTAGTTGGGAAGTCGTATTCCTTGACTGTAAACTTGATTTCTTATTGTTATGTCACTCCATTTCTTCAGATCAGAGGAATGAAAGCTGTTGACAGGCTTTAATGGAATCTTTAATTGCTTCTCTCAATTTACTATATAAAAATGCTAAGACTTAAACCCGTCATATGACGTAGCAAGTTATGTATATGTGCAAGTTGTGTATATGTGCAAGCTATGCATAAGTTCAAGTTATGTATATGTACTAGTTATGTATATGTGCTAGTTATGTTATGCATATAAAGTTATATATGTCCTAGTATTATCGGATACATGCTGACAACAAACCTCTCTCCAATATATTATTTACTAAAAATAAAGCCGATGTGGTGGCCGAGCGGTCAAAGAGGCAGGCGTTTCCTCGTGATGGCTCGGCTGCCAGATTGCGGGTTCGAGTCCCGTCTGCGGGCATGGATGTTGCAATGTCTTATTTGGGGCAGAAGTCAGACTTCTACCTTCGGGTGCCCCGGGTCATTAGACTAAACAGAAGCAGTGCACACATTATTCCTTAAATGTAATGTTAGGGACATGACAACAACAACTACAAAGAAAATAAATAAATAAAATGAAAATAAAACCTTGTTTAAAACAACATATAATACAAATTACCCCTGAATGTCTTATTTTTGAATTACTCCATGTTTCAATATACAAGTATTATATCGAAATACAGCAGATTCTATGATAACCGAGTCCCGGTTTATCTGAATTTTCATGTTATCCGAACTAGCTTTTTCTTTTTCACTTACTCATCACGTTTTCTAATAAAGTTGAAACAGAAACATCAAATCTCGTAGAAACTCAATTCTTTTTAATGAAATTAAGGAAGAAGATGAAGACGATTAATATAATCTTCTGTTCATTGAGCCAGTAAAAATATTTTAGTTTGGGAAATTAAATTTCGGATTAGATGAATGTGGATGAGCAAAAGACATAACCAATGACATAATAATAAATTAAGTGAGTGTGAGGAAACAAGAGAGTGAAGAAGAAGATGATATGTGTTTAAGAGAAGGTTCAAGAATTTAACATACTGAAGGCTTAAATGCGATTAAGACTGGCACTGCGATGTATGGAACAGCAGGATAACAGTAGTACACTGAATATATACTAAACAAATAAACACATAATTACATACAGGGTGATCCAAAAATCAGGAACAACTTTAAAAATTAATAATTCATGAGCTAATAAAGATAAATAGATGCCGTTTGCACAGAAAGAATGAAAAAAAGTCGGATTTTTTGTCAAGAAAAAAAAATGTTAGTATAATTTACATTTCTACCAACAGATGGCGCTGTATTAGGTACCTAGTTTACATTACATAGGATAAGATGTCAGATTTAACTACAAATGTCTGTCATTCAACAGCACACCTGTCAGACGAGGCACCACACTGTTCACAGCATTAAATACCATTTCTTTCGGTATTGCCGACACGTGTTGCCGGATGGCGTCTTTCAATATTACCAACGATGCTGATTGGTAGTGGTATACTTTTGACTTTAGGTACCTCCACAGTCAAAAGTCACAGGGTGTCAGATAGGGAGATCTGGGTGGCCATGCATGTAGAAAGGATCGACTGAGGACACGATCCTTCCCAAATGTTGAATGTAGCATTTGTTGCACAAGCGCAGCGATATGTGGTGGTGCTCCATCTTGCATAAAGGTTATTGTATGCAGTGCTTCCCGCGCTTGCAATTCTGGAATAATGGTGGTCCGTAACAGTGCTGCATAGCACTCACCAGTGACGGAAACTGTTTTTATAACAGACCCTGTGACTTCCTCGAAGGAAAATAGCCCGATTAAGAAATCAGCGGTGAAGCCACACCAGGCTGAAAACTTTTGGCTGATGCAGGAGCTGTTCAACAAATGCATGTGGGTTTTTTGCACTCCCCACACGCCAAAAACCCACATGCCAACTGCGTGTGTTAACATTGCCAGAAAAGGGTGAACTGCACTTCATTTGTCCAAAAGCACAGTGAAAAGCCAGTCATTCTGCTCCTCCATTTTAATAAATACCCAATGAGCAAAATCTTGGCGAGTGCTGAAGTCGCCAGCTTTCAGTTCGTGATTACGACAGGTTGTAACTCGTATGCTGCAACTTGTATGGATATCGCTTAAGGGTAATTCGCAATGATCTCCATACACTGCCGTATGCCAGTCCGTCGGGACACTTTTCGAGAACTGCATTCCCAGTGTCCAGAAGCCGCAGAACAGTGATTACACTGCTTGTTCGACTCTCGGGGCAACAACAAAGTTAAGGGCCGATCACTTCTTGCACGTGAAGCCAAAGAACCCGTGGCTTCAAATTTTTGTCAGTCCGGAACACGTCATAGGTCCATTATTGCCTCTCCTACCACTCATGAGTCGATATGCCGGCAATGCTTTTCTCATTCTTATAATAAAGTTTAACTAAGACGGATTTCTCGATTAATGACAACATTTCTATGCCTAAAGTTTCGTATATACGAGACAGATCGCCTACCACTACTATCTGCTTCAAGAATGGCGTTATCAGCTACAGCTGTTCTTTTTATACCGTCTGATAATTTGCATAATCTGATATCTGTACCTAATACAGCGCCATCTGTTGGTAGAAATGTAAATTATCCTAACAATAATTTTTTTTCTTGACAAAAAATCCGGCTTCATTTCCATTCTTTCTGTGCAAACGGCATCTATTTATCTTTATTAGTTCATGAATTATTAATTTTTAAAGTTGTTCCTGATTTTTGGATCACCCTGTATGTATTTATTGTATATACTTTTTACTTTCTTTATATACATAATGTATAAAGAAAGTATTGTGACGGGGTCGAAAATTCGAATTCGAGTTTTCGACGGGAGAGCACGTTTCAAGCATCCCTGATCACGAATCAAACATTTTTGAGATGATGTCTGTGTGAAAGTATGTGTGTGTGTGTGTCAGTGAGTCTTTGGAGACGATATCTCACGAACGAATGGAGCGATTCGAATGAAATTTGGTACACAAATCACAATTCGTGAATACTGTAAGCCTATTGTTTTTAAACGCAATCCAATGTTTAGGACCCCTCTAAATTTTAGAGTGAAATTTTGATAAAATCATCAAAAAATCAAAACCTTTAATAAAGTTACACAAATAGACATTTCTTATGTAATTTTTCTTTAGAAAACGATTGACGTAAACTTTAGAACGCTAGCATGAACCATTCTCGAGATATTGCACATTTTTCAAATAAATTTATCAAAAAATCCCATGAATTAAAAAAAATATATTTACTGTTGAGAAACATGTTCACTCTTCATATGTAATATCATGGGATCAATTTAGTGGCATCATTCTCGTGGATCTAGCTCGTTCCATTCATGAGAAAAGATAGTTTGAATAATACTTTTGTATTTGTATGCCAATAGTCATTTTTCTGCTATAAGAATAACTTATTTCTTCGTTCATAAAGCTTGGCGAAATTTTGGCGATGAATTTGGCGGAATGTTGTCAACTTGGCGACTTTTTTAAATGTTGCCAAATTAACTGAACTCTCGCCAAATGGATAAAAATGACGCTAAATCAATAAAGATGACGTCTAATTAACGAATATTCAATATCTTGGAAAGAATATAAGTATCTACTATAAGAATAACTTATTTTTTTTTACTGTAAAAGTAGTAAATTCATTGCATTATATAAGGAAAGTCGTGTGCTGCCCACATCAGATTTTTTTTAATCGATTTCACACTAACAACTCAGTCTCAAAATTTAAAACAGCCATGATAAATTTAGCTCCACTAATATATTTCTATTCTGGTAACTAAGACAATTGGGATGGATGGATGTGACGTCATTTCGAACAAAAGGTTTCAAATGAATATATTTAGATATAATCCGACAAAAGAGCTTAAATTGAGTCAAATAATGCAGCTCAAAATTAATATATTTTTTTAAACGAGTTGCAAGATAATGAAGAAAGGGATCTGCAGAGATGGAATGAAAAGAAGAAAAAAGATTAGAATTAAGCGCAATCGTCTAATACAATGGGGTGATCATTTATTCAAAAATATATTGACATTTTAATATTAATTATTTTTTATGACCGTGTGACAAAAAAATACAAAAATACCAAAACTTCCTTCCAGAAATGTTATGAAATCTAAAAATGATTTGCGCCAAATTTCTACGGAATCCGTGCTGTACTTTTAGATCTAGGTACCCTGCCAAAAGATCATAACCCTCTTTCAATGCATACCTAGCCGTTTTCAGTCGTTGTCAGTCGAAAAAAATGACTTTGCCTAAAAAAGGGCTAAATGTGATTATGTGGAGCGTTTGGATTCTTCGCCACGGTCCATAAAATCGAAAGTATTGCTTTGGTTTTGCGAGAACTTGTTGTAAACTATTTTGAGATTTCATATTTTTTCGGAAGAAAGTTTTTGTTTCTTTGTGCTTGGCGGGAAATTTTTACCATAAACTGGTGTTTTTGTGAGATATATTATAGTAGTTCATATTTTACGACAATAAGTTACCCATTAATAATTATATGTCTGCTAAATATTAGGAAACGGAATATCTTTGCCTATTCAATTATCTAAATTTTAATTATTTAAATTATCTAATGAATACACTAAGCAAGTTAGATAATTAAAAATAAATAAGTGTCAAAAATTCTCTAATTTCCATTAAAATAGTTGTTTCACAATTTTTTGAGTGTAGCAGGCATTTGATGAAAAATAGAATGTCGAATAAAAATACTGAAGCTTAATAAAAAAAAAATCAAATACTAATTAAAATAATCCGTAATTTTCAAAATTATCTAATCAATTGAAATAATTTAATTTATATTGACCTTATATTATTGAACAGATGCCAATAAAAATTTGATTTTTTTACCAATATGTAATACTGCCTAAAATTGTTTTCTCTGTATCGCATAATATTTAATCATATCATGTTTAAATATATTATATGGAAGTATTCATAAACTGCCTTATTTTATAAAGTTAAGGATGACAAATATGTCTTAAAACTGTTAAAAACTTTCCTATATGAGAAAAATTTGACAACTACCAACATATATTCCTGCACTTGAAAAAATATATACGAGTTTGAGGATATATGATGTCATTCTAAACAGATATTAATAAATATATTTAGATATCGTCCCCCTCCCCCCTCCAAATTTTTTTTGTACATCATTTAGCTCGTATGTATAACTTTCATTTTGATTTATTTTTTCATATTTTAACAAGTAATAAATAAACGAAAAAATTCTAAGTACAAAGAAGAGCAAAATAAAAGTACAGAAGCTATTAAAATAAAGAATATATTCATAAAAATTTCATAAAAATTATCTCTTCTATATATACGATCCTTATTACTTTCTTTATATATACATAATGTATAAGGAAAGCATTGTGACGGGGGGTCGAAAATTTGAATTCGAGTTTTCGACGGGAGAACACGTTTCAAGCATCCCTGATCACGAATCAAACATTTTTGGAGTGATGTCTGTGTGTCTGTGTGTGGGTGTGTGTGTGGGTGTGTGTCAGTGAGACTGTGGAGACGATAACTGACGAGCGAATGGACCGATTCGAACAAAATTTGGTACAAAAATCACAATCTGTAAACACTGGAAGCCTATTGTTTTTATACGCAATCGAATGTTCAGAACCCCCTACCCCTAAATTTTCGAATGAAATTTTGAAAAATATCGTCAAAAAATCAAAACCGCTAATAAAGTTACGCAAATAGACATTTCTTATGTAATTTTTCATTTGACATAAATTTTAGAACGCTAACATAAGCCGTTCTCGAGATATTGTACATTTTTCAAAAAAATTATCAAAAAGTCATATAAAATTAAAAAAAAATATTTCCTATTGAGAAACATGTTTACTTTTCATATGTAATACCATACGATAAATTGGGTGACATCATTCTCGTGGATCTAGCTCGTTCTATTCATGAAAAAAGATACTTTAAGTAATACTTTTGTACTTGAACGCCAATAGTCATTTATCTCCGTAAGAATAACTTATTTCTTCGTCCATAACGCTTGGCGAAATTTTGACGACGAATTTGGGGGAATGTCGCCAACTTGGCGACCTTTTGAAATGTTGCCAACTTAACGAAAATCTCTCCAAATGGATAAAAATGACGCTAAATCAATGAAAATGACGACTAATTGTCGAAAATTCAATATCTTGGAAAGAATATTAGTATCTACTATAAGAAAAACCTATTTTTTTACTGTAAAAGTAGTAAATTCATTACATTATATAAGGAAAGTTATGTGTTGCCCACATCAGATTTTTTTTATACATTCTCACAAATTTAACTAGGTAGAGTCAAACTTTTTTTGAAACGGAACCTGCAGAAAATTGGAGCACTGTCATAAGCGGAAAATTTTTTTATTCCCGTCCAGAAACATAGGAAATTTATGTTATTTCTCCTATGTGAAACGGAACCTGCACAACGCGGAAACGGGCCGCCAACGTAAAGTAATTTGTTATTAGAACACCTGTTGTAATGAATTAAGAACGGAAACAGCATCTGTTTAAGCTATTTATTTCCAAGAAAATTATGAAGGATAGTTCGGTACCGTAAAAACAGAACTTTCTTTAAATCAATTAAACCTTTAAATCAAAGGAACTTTCTTTAAATCATGGTGATTTTCTGAAAGCAGTGTCAGAACTTCAACAATTTTCAGTCAATCAGGGAGATTCTGAAATGCTGGAAGTTTAAATCGATCTACGAATTCTGAAAGTCGCATTATTAGTAAGCCATATATATATATCCAAAAAACCATGTTGGATTATTTCAAAAGTTTATCTCAATTTAAAAAGTGATTTTTTTTGTTAGTTATTTGTTTGATGGTAAGCAGTAATATTTTTCCTGTAAGTAAATGTATCTAGTTTTTAAGGTATGGTAGGTAATAAGCAAAAGTCAAGGGCATGGGGTATACTATTTTTATATTTACATATACTCTTGTGATCGCAGTATGCAAAAATGTACGTATATACATATTTAGAACAAGAAGGTATACCCGTCATATGACAGAATTAAAAATTTGCAAAGTATTGCCTCCTATTTAGCGTAATTTTTATCAATTTGGTGACATTTTTATCAATTTTGCGACATTTTCGTCAATTTGTCAATATTTAAAAAGTCGCCAAATTTGCGACATCCCACCATATTTTTCGCCAAGTATTACGGACGGGTGGAGAAATGGGTTATTCATATAATCGTTTGTTATTTTATTTCCAAGATATTGAATTTTCATCTATTAGTCGTCATTTTCATTGATTTAGTGTCAATTTTAATTTGGCGACATTTTCGTCAATTTAGCAGCATTTAAAAAGACACGCTAAGTTGGCGATATGAAATTGCGATATGCAAGTTAGCAGTTGGCCAAAATTCGTCTCCAGAATTTCGCCAAGCGTTACAGGCGGATAAATAGGTTATTCTTATAGTAGATTCTTATATTTTTTCTAAGATATTGAATTTTCATCAGTCTTTATTATTACCAATTAAGCTACATTTTCATCAATTTGGCGACATTTTTATCAACTTGGCGACATTTTTATCAACTTGGCGAAATTTTGCTAAGTTGACATCGCCAAGTTGGCGATATTCCGCCAATTTCGACAACAAAATTTTGCCAAGCGTTACCCAGAGATAGATAGATAAACAGACAGATAAATCAATGTGTTTATATTATAAATAATTAAATTAGCCATTATGATATAATATTGTGGTAGCGGTTTCAGAACCAACCTCCAAGTACCGATTCCGCTACACACAAGGCCAGTGATCGTAAATTTTATCAAAACAAAAGAAGAGGTAATTATCATACTTAACTTTAACATTAACATTCATTTTAACCCAGGATTTATTTAGAAGCAGTTTTCCCAGTCTAGAAGAATTATATTCTAGATGGTATTCAGTGAGCAAGAACATGAGGAAATGCAAAGAAAACACAGGGCACAATTATCAATTTAAACAAATCTATTTATTTTAATGACTTGCATATTTATGAATATAACTTTAATTATTTTGTCATTTCAAATAATTCAGAGCCATCTTTATCATTAACAAACATTTCTCAATTTATGCTCTGTTCAAAATATCAATCATTATTTATTCTTAAATCAATATAATGTTATTTCTTAAATCATAAAATTAAATACAATACTATTTTACTTTCTCAAAACTCAGTAAGCCATTATAAATCAAATCTAATCATTTTAGTATGCCTGTGATGTAAGCTCGTGCTAAAGAATTCAGTTGGAACTTCTGGTTCCGATACAAAAGGGGTTACCTGTACTGAAGAATTAAATTAACCGATTTCACAGAAAAGTTCCATACGGAAAACACTGCCGGATACCGAAATAAATGTTCGAAAAGATGAGTATCCATCCATCTCACACTATAACCGGGCTTTTCGCCAGAAATTCCAATTATGTCATCCGTCTCAGTACCACTTGGTAGCAAAAGGGTCCGCGAGATATTATCTTGGAATAAAAAAAGAAAATTTTAGAATAACGTAAAGGAACATCGAAAAATCTTCCAGGATCTTCTTCATTCAGCTCCGAAAAATGAAGCGCGGTTTCATCCGAAACAAAAGCTCCATTTCAGCAACTTTAGCCATTTTGGCCAAAACCCTTTGTCTTCTTCATTAAGACCAATTTTCACGATGCGACTTCTCAAGTCGAGAGTTCCAAGTCGAATCCCCGGGTCTCACGAGTCCAGAAAAAGTTTCTCCTCAAGCAGCTTCCTGATTGGCAGGCAAGCGCGCCCCAGCAACAGCTTTTCTCCTCCGAACACACGTCACACATCTCAGCCGAGACAGGAATCCTAGCCCGCGCCAACGAATTCTCGACGAAACTCCAATTTCAACGCAAAACCAATTCAAACGAGGCTTACCGAAATACAGCACAGGCACGGAAGGAAAGAAAGATGTTTTTCTCACAGAAAAACACGAGAAGGCTCATGGCGCAGAATTGCGACATGACAATATAGATTTAATTAAGTGCATCTAAATAAAAACTTATCAGAAATTTTAAAGTCATGTATAGGTAACCGATTACAGATGGACTATATGCATTTCCAGCTAAACCTTAAACTTAATTTTCCCTGAAACCTGCATGAAACGGAAACCTTTTTAAGAAGGAAAATTCTTCCGGTTCCCTGAAATTCCGTTTAAGGCAGGTTCGACTGTATTTGATTCTACATATGAAATAAAAAATTTATTAAAATTTGAATAATTTCCCAAAAATATAATGCCTATAAAATTATTTTTCCCTTTACCTCTTAATTTTATACATATTATATTTCAATATATTACATTGAAATATTTCAAACTGATTTATTAGACAGGCCAAAGCTAACACATATGTCTCAAAACTGATAAGAACTGTATGTTGAAAACGTAGCTACCACTAACATATTTCGATCTACGTAACTAAGACAAATGGGTTGGATGGATATGATGTCATTCCGAACAAAAGACGTCAAATGAATGTATTTAGATGCGACCCAACAAAGGGTCTATATCGAGTCGTAAATCATCTAGTTCTTAATTATAATTTTTTTTTCCGATTTCTTTTTTATTAGTGACAAGATAATGAAGAAATGGATGCATAGAAAAAGAAAGAATAGGGGAAAAATTAGAATTAAATGTAATCGCTGAATACAATGGAGGGATCGTTTATTCAGAGAGAAATTAATGCTTTGCCATGTCATTAATTTTTAATGTAGTTTTAATGGAATGCTGGTTTAATCAGTGGTTAATACTATATATTATATTCTTAACTTGTTAGACAATCTAATGTGTCCAACACGTGTTTCTTCTACAGATTAACAAAGTTAGATATTGTTGGATAATAAGCAATCTGATGTGGGCAGCTTAAGATCAACCGCCGTGGCGACCTTAAAATAATAAGATCAAGCACACAACTTTGATAGAAGGTTTTTATTACACTTCTTATAAGACGTACAAAAAAGAAAAGGCCAGAGCGCTTTCGAGCGTTAATACGCTCTTCATCAGTGGCTACATGGAAAGCAAAAAGGATCGTTCATATATAGATAGACCAGTAAAGATGACAAATTTGCATAAATACAATTAGTAAATGAGTATTCGATTATCTAAGGAAAAATACACAAAAAACATAAAATATTTTTTAACGGATTCAAAAACGAGAATATCTCAAGAAAAGTACAATTAAAAATACTATTTTATTACAGGAATGCAAATTCATAAAAGGACAGTTAAGCCCAATCCCCATGAGGATGACATCAAAGATAACTATGACGAGGCTTGAATTGCATAGAGTCGAGAATGAATCGCCAAGCATAACTTAAAATTTGAACGGGGTCAAAATTACAAATCGACGCGCGGTAGATATAAACAAGAAAGATCAATCATGCTTAAAGCATTGATTATGAAACACTTTCCAACTTCAATGCAAATTTATTTAAATATGTCTAAAATGCAACACATTCCTCGGTAATATTTTAAAACTTATCACAATACTACATTAATTTATTATATTTGAAAACTTAAGCCTTCATCGAAAAAAATGAACTTCATTCAAATGACGGCATTGAAATATAAATTGTCTGGTTTAAACATCTCTAAAATGCGATACAGTCCTCGGTAATAATTTTAGAATTATCATAATACTACGATAATTTATTATATTTGAAAAGTTCATCGAAAACAACTGAAATTCATTCAAATGAGTCATAGAAAAAATAACACGCCTGGCTCTCTCTATAAAAGCAGCATTTCATTCATAAATAATTTCCCATTTATTTCATTCATCACAATACTATAATAATTTATTTTATTTAAAAATTAAGACCATGGAGCTATAAGTGATTAAACTCTATGCTTAAAACTTCATCGAAAAAAATCGTCCTTCTCTTTGTAAAATCAATGAATATTTCATTCATATCAGCTATGCAGACTCCATGAGCTAAATCATTTTGTGTTAAAGAAATACAGCAATTCTAATACAACTCATTCTACATATTTTGCTGTTTACATTTTGCATAAGTGAAAAATAGGCTTCGTTGTAGAAATAATCAAATTTGGATGATCATTTAAACTCAAATATATTGTAATTGCGTTGTTTCAGTATGTAGATGCACAGAATTTAAGCAAAAATAAAATGGTTTTAGGACGGATACAACACTCAATATGAATTAAAAAGAACTTTAAAAATCAAGATTTTGAGACAAGATGGATGCCATGTATTATTTTGAAGTGGGTCACGTGATCTTTTCATATCATGATCGTCATGTGATCGCTTCATATAAGAGGTGTAATTATTATTTTAATTTTAATTTAAAAAACTACTAAATATATTTCTCTGAATTTTTTTTATATATTTTATGGAACAATTTGAATATTACCTAAAATTTTCGAAGCAATTTGTGAATTTTGAATCCGCTTAAAAAATGTTTGAAGAATTAGGTCCCATAGGGCTCAATGTATTTCATTTTTTCAACCCGGGTTCAATCCAAAACTAATTGGGTGATATTATTCATTTATATTCTCATAGGTCCTACAGACCGTCTGAACAACATACTAAAATTTCATTTTGATTAAGTCATTTTTACGGCAGTTACCGTGCTAACGGACAGACAGACAGACAGACAGACAGACAGACAGACAGATAGAATGAACAAAGTCATAAACACTTTTCAACTTTGTTGTAAAGTGTTAATAAAAAGGCATTCAAAAGGGAGAATATTACGGGGGTTATTACAATGCATTAAATGAAATGTTTTTTCAAATATAAGCAGAAAATTATCATTAACAACATAATGAGCAAGGGCCTTAGAAAGTTTACCACCCTTGACATACCGAGCGTGTTCTGCTAAACGGATGTCAACATTGCGTTTGGTACTGCCAATATAAAATTTATAGTCACCATCGGTAGACAACAGGGGAACCACATACACCCCAGCATAGCTTTTAAAGTCATCTATATCTCCAAGTTTATCAGAACGAATACGGTTAAATAAATTAGTAATATTAGAGTGAGCAGGTCTGAAATCAAATTCAGGACAGAACTGAATAAAGGGACGAAAAATCTTAGGATGGTACGGAAAACTAGATTTATAAGTTAAACGGTCTTTTAAAGCAACAAGTTCAGTATCAATTTGCGTAAATTTACGACGAACATGGGCGAAAATCTTATGTATAAATACTAAAAGTGGCGGCATGTCACGATTTCAAATACTATTACTAATAAATGACAAATCTCACAGAATAATATCACATGTATACCTTTTTGATATACCTTTTTGAAGTATTTGCTTTTGAACTTTGTATAAATTATAATCTGACTAATAATCCACCTTTTGTATAACTGACGATTTCATAATATGCAAATTTTACTTGACAGTATTGAATTGTATTTAAGTACGTTGGCATCGTTTTTAATTGTATTGCCACTGAGGATGAACATGTAAGATGTTCGAAAGCGCTTTGGCTATTGTGTTTACGTCTGTAGGATGATTTTAAAATAAAATGAATATTGGATCTGAGAGATTTGTCATTTATTAGTGTGAGACCAGAAATAGATCTCACACTTTGATGAGACAAGTTTATATGTGTAATTTATCGTGTACAAAACGGCAAACAATACTGCCAGTCTGAATGGCGCCGTGTTTTACAACACGTGAACCCAAAAGGTCACAAAATCATAAATTTAGGGGCGCCAAGACAAGGGGGACCGAGCGGGCCCTTACGAGGATGTGAACCATGCCATTGGATAAAGATTATCCAATGGAAAAGGGTGCTTGTTGCGTCACTCTCAATGCCACAAATGAAAGCAAGGGGGAAAATGACACCCCCGAGAAGGGCCGGCCGTCCAAACGGTTATGCAAAAGTCCTTAGGATGAGTCGGACGGTCTGGATCTTCAACCCCCGAGAAGGAGGGAACCACAACCTGTGACCGAAGAAGAGACTGGTGGCAGATACAGTGATGACATAACGACTTGAGAAAATTTGTGCAATGAAGACAGCACGATGACTTAAGAACGAGTTCGACATTATGATGCAAAGATATGACGAAAGAAGATACGAAGATATGACTTCAAAATATACTGGTGCGACATTATGCTTGTGCGACATTATGTGCGACATTAAGAGTGAGAAGTGCAATAGTAATACTCGTGCGACATTATGAGTCAGCATTATAAGATGATCGTCGCAATACCTGGTGGTGACAGAGTACAAGACAAAATGGATGGTATGTGTTCCTCAAATAATGTCAGGTTATAAAGGTACTTTAGGCGTAATATCACTGGTCTCACATGCTATCTTCCTAAATAACTAGTAAGCAGAGTAATTAATTGTAATTAAATTTAATAAGCATTTTATGTTTGTAATAAATGTGTTTTTGTTAAAGTTAAATGGGTGTAATCCTTTTGGTAACATATTAATTAATTATTCCTTTACAGGACTCACGCAGAGGTTAAATAATTGGAGGGTTTAATAGCGGCACAAAAATGCAATGTACAATAATAATTCCACTATAAGAGAATTTACGGCCATGTTAAGATATGATAGATTAATGATAATTAATCAAAAAGTTCAACTTCAAGTTTTATTTTAAAATGTGTGCCACAATTAGTAATTAGTACCTTATGTATAAACTCAAAAGAATAGGCAGCCTCATGGCCAAGATTAAAGAAAAAGTTAATTTCATCACTCAAAGCAGAGATAAAAGAACAAACATTAAATGCGTGATTAAAAGAAGCTTTTTCAGAGGAAATAGGATGGTAAGAATTAGAAGGTATACAGGAATTAGTAAAAGAAGGTTTACGGAAAACAGAAGTGTGAAAACCAACAGCAGAACGGGTAACCAGAACATCAAGGAAAGTAAAGGAACAATTGGATTCATGCTCAACAGTAAAATTAATCGAACGGTAAAAATCATTAACCTTAGACAAAAGAAGAAAGAGATTATTTAAATCACTATCCCAAATAATAAAAACATCATCCACGTAACGGCACCAAAGGATGGGGGAGATCGGTAAAAAAGGCAATATCTCATTCTCGAGCTCCTGCAAAACCGCCTCGGCCAAAATACCAGATAATGGGCTACCCATAGGTGCACCACAAGTTTGCAAGTAAATAGCATCGCGGAAGCCAAAATGATTTGTCTCCGCAACAATATTCAAAGCAGAAGTGATTGCGTCGTAGCAGGGGTTTTAAAATTGTGATTTTGAAGTTTTGGGCAATAATTTTAATAGCGATGTCAACGGGAATGCTAGGAAATAAAGAAACGACATCAAAACTATGAAGGGTACTATTAGGATTAAATTTAGTTTTAAATAATATATTAATAAAATTTTCAGTAGAACTAATAGAAAAACTATGATTATTAAAAAATGGTTTTAAGAAAAAGGCGAAGAATTTCTCTAAAATATATGTAGGTCCACTATATTTGGAAACAATAGGACGCATAGGATGATTAGGTTTATGAAGTTTTATTTGGCCAAAGGTTTTAGGAAGTTGATGAGAAGTATTCTATCAAAGTTGTGTGCTTGATCTTATTTGTTTGAAATCAGAGGTGATACCAACGTATTTATTTAACCTTAAAATAGTTTACACCACTACGAGGAGGGCGGTAAAGGGAGATATCCGCCATCGAATGAGATCACGATCGGGGGGAGCAAGAGTCAGCGGAATCATTCATCAAGAAAGGTGAAGCCGTCGAGTCTCTACCCCAGTAGCCGACGGGTCTGGAAACAGGTCATAAAGGGCCTGCTCCTTTCCACCACCTGGAAGCGTTTACTTCATGAACCAAAGTCAGTTAGTCACCGGCCTATCCACAGATTTTTACCCCCCTTTAAAAGGATGATCAGAGCTATGAAAAAGCTAAGTTCCATACACAACCATCTTGTGATGGCCCCCTGTAGGGGTGAATCTGATGTGGACAGTACAGACTTTCCCTACATAATGCAATGACTGACTACTCGCCTGAAAAATCCTCATCGAAATGTAATTGGCGTATATTTAATATCCCGTGAAATAAACGATCCTTGGCGAATTCTTTGAAATAAAAATCCAAAACTATTACAAAAAGTATCTTCTTTAGTGGATGGAGCAAACTAGATCGACGAGAATATTGTTAAAAGATTTGTCAGATAATACAAATGGAAAGTGAACATATTGAATGACTAGCAGCATACCCGTTCTTCGTACGGAGTATATAATATAAAGAAATTTATAATTCGTAATCATGTGCAAATTCTGTTAATATATTAAATTTATTGCTCATAAAGAGAAGTTTAAGAATATCTGTTCTCACTATGCAAATTATCTTCACGGGCAGATCTGAAGAATAAAACATCCTAGTCCCTTTTGTAAGCAAATTTACAAAAAAAAAAGGAATTGAATCAAAATATGCAACCCCTGTACTACTTATATAGTCGCAGATTAGAAAATATGCCAGTGTGTTAGTAGAAGCTTAACCGTATTGCAATATGAGTCTCAAAAATATTTACCAAAATAAAAGAGATGACGTAATAAATTGAAAATATCAATAATCCCCGTAATCTTTATACCAGAAGGTCGTAATTGATTCCAATATATGCCAATATATATCAAAATATATGCCAATGTACCTGTACTACTTATATTCTCGTAGATTAGAAGATATAACCGTGCATTTGTAGAAGATTACTCGTACAACGTACTATATATGAGTTTCAACAATTTTTGTCATAATAAAACAATGGCATAATAACTTGAAAATATCAATAATCCCTGAACCAACAGTCCCCGAATAATAATAATGTTTAAACCTGAAGACCGTAATTGATATTATCCAGTCAAATATGCAATGTCAATGAAATTTATTTTATATACATATCTTTATTATTCAAATCGAAAAAGATTTAATAAAAATCGTATGCCGCATAACACATTGGATCCGTTGCTAATCGACATGATATCATTTGCTTCAAATTACATTGATGGAAATCATATCGTCTGAATAATGCGATCTCCATGGAAGGTTTGGCGACATTTTCGTCAATTTAGCGATAACTTAAAAAATCGCCAATTTATCGCCAAGTGGGACTGTAGAACTGATAGTCCCATTTTGCTACAAATTGATGAAACATCATCACAATACTATCCCCTAACAAAACACAATTAATTTCATTTATTAAGCGCGATTTTATCATTTCCATGATATTTTTATGGATTTACAAATATTTTTATCAATTTGGTGATATTAAAAAATTCGTTAAATGTGTTACTATGTAGGATGGATGGACTGACCGACGAATGTTACCGAAACATAATTTCAGTACTCTCTTCTAAAAAAACAAATTTAATTTCATTGATTTGCATCATTTTTATCAATTTGGAGACATTTCCGCTAATTTGGTAAAGTTTAAGAAAGTTACCAAGTTATTTAGAGATATTCCGCTAAATTAGTAGCTCTGAATTTCCAGATCTGAAGAATAAAATATCCTGATCCCGTTTGTATATACTAAATGAAACCACTAAAATTGTATTAGATGATATACCCGTTCTACTTTTTTTCTGCTTCTACAATCGGCTAAATGAATTTATTGAGTAAACACAATATATGAGTTTTGAGTTTATTAGCTAAACACAATATATGAGCTTGAAACCTCTTTCCTAAAATAAATGAAAGTGATGTACGCAGTCCGCAATTTATATAATTAAAAGAACAATCAAACCGTTCATTTATAAAATATATTTTTACATCCATTTATTACTTTCCTTATATACATAATGTATAAGGAAAGTATTGTGACGGGGTCGAAAATTCGAATTCGAGTTTTCGACGGGAGAGCACGTTTCAAGCATCCCTGATCACGAATCAAACATTTTTGGAGTGATGTCTGTGTGTGTGTGTGTGTGTGTGTGTGTGTGTGTGAAAGTATGTGTGTATGTGTGTGTGTCAGTGAGTCTGTGGAGACGATAACTGACGAACGAATGGACCGATTCGAACCAAATTTGGTACAAAAATCACAATCCGTAAACACTGGAAGCCTATTGTTTTTATACGTAATCGAATGTTCAGAACCTCCCTAAATTTTCGAATGAAATTTTGAAAAAATCGTCAAAAAATCAAAACCGCTAATAAAGTTACGCAAATAGACATTTCTTATGTAATTTTTCATTAGAAAACGATTGGCATAAATTTTAGAAGGCTAACATGAACCGTTCTCGAGATATTGTACATTTTTCAAAAAAATTATGAAAAAGTCACATAAAAAAAAATCTGATGTGGGCAACACATGACTTTCCTTATATAATGTAATGAATTTACTACTTTTACAGTAAAAAAATAGGTTTTTCTTATAGTAGATACTAATATTCTTTCCAAGATATTGAATTTTCGACAATTAGTTGTCATTTTCATTGATTTGGCGTCATTTTTATCCATTTGACGAAATTTACGTTAATTTGGCAACATTTCAAAAAGTCGCCAAGTTGGCGACATTCCGCCAAATTCGTCGCCAAAATCTCGCCAAGAGTTATGCACTAAGAAAAAAGTTATTCTTACAGCAGATAATTGACTATTGGCGTTCAAATACAAAAGTATTATTCAAAGTATATTTTTTCATGAATGGAACGAGCTAGATCCACGAGAATGATGTCACTCAATTTATCGCATGGTATTACATATGAAAAGTGAACATGTTTCTCAATAGGAATTTTTTTTTATGTGACTTTTTCATAATTTTTTTGAAAAATGCACAATATCTCGAGAACGGTTCATGTTAGCCTTCTAAAATTTATGGCAATCGTTTTCTAATGAAAAATTACATAAGAAATGTCTATTTGCGTAACTTTATTAGCGGTTTTGATTTTTTGACGATTTTTTCAAAATTTCATTCGAAAATTTAGGGGGGTTCTGAACATTCGATTACGTATAAAAACAATAGGCTTCCAGTGTTTACGGATTGTGATTTTTGTACCAAATTTGGTTCGAATCGGTCCATTCGTTCGTCAGTTATCGTCTCCACAGACTCACTGACACACACACATACACACACACACACACACACAGACATCACTCCAAAAATGTTTGATTCGTGATCAGGGATGCTTGAAACGTGCTCTCCCGTCGAAAACTCGAATTCGAATTTTCGACCCCGTCACAATACTTTCCTTATACATTATGTATATAAGGAAAGTAAAAAATTCCTATTGAGAAACATGTTCACTTTTCATATGTTATACCATGCGATAAATTGAGTGACATCATTCTCGTGGATCTAGCTCGTTCCATTCATGAAAAAATATACTTTGAATAATACTTTTGTATTTGAACGCCAATAGTCATTTATCTGCTGTAAGAATAACTTTTTTCTTAGTGCATAACTCTTGGCGAGATTTTGGCGACGAATTTGGCGAAATGTCGCCAACTTGGCGACTTTTTGAAATGTTGCCAAATTAACGTAAATCTCGTCAAATGGATAAAAATGGCGCTAAATCAATGAAAATGACAACTAATTGTCGAAAATTCAATATCTTGGAAAGAATATTAGTATCTACTATAAGAAAAACCTATTTTTTTACTGTAAAAGTAGTAAATTCATTTCATTATATAAGGAAAGTCATGTGTTGCCCACATCAGATTTTTTATTATTCAAATAGAAAAAATAATAATAAATATTAACAACACATTTAATTTCATTCCGTTGCCGAGCAACATGATATAAGATAGAATCTTCCTCATAAAATGCGAAATTAAATAACCATTTTGATTTCTTTATACTTTTCATCGTTGAGTAAAAGCTTGTGAAAGATAAACCATGGGGGTAGATTTTTCCATTTAAATTCATGTTTCAAACAATTTATGTTTTCCGATAGTGACTAATTAATGCAAAAAGCCTGCACCAAACTTGGAAATAAATTTTTATTTCATTTTGACGGTTTAAACAAACGATTTTCATTCTTTCCGTTTGGATAAACCACGGAGTTGGAGAGTAGAACTCCTAGGTAAAAATTCCGTTTTTCATTAATATCTCGACAACCCCTGGTCTTACCCGGCCGTCCAAATAGATGCTCATGTCCTTGTTGACGAGTCGGACGGTCTGGGTCTTCAACCCCTGGTCTTAGAAACTCCAAACTTGGACTAAATTTATGGGGGGCTATTTCAAGGCTATCCACAAAATTTCATTAAATTCGGTTCAGCCGTTTTCCCGTGATGATGAGACAAAAGAAAATTTCGTTTTTTACTAATATCTCGAGAACCACTGGTCATTGAAACTCAAGACACGGACTAAATTTTAATTGCCGCTATTTCTAGGCTACCCACAAACTTTTATCAAATTCGATTCAGCCGTTCTCCCGTGATGATGGGACAAACAGGCATACAGACAGACAGGCAGATTTTCAATTTTATTTATATAGATAATCATTGCTTTTATATTTTGATATACTTTTTTGATAAATTCATTTGAAAACGTGCAATATCTTGAGAACAGTGGACGATAGTGTTTTTCTTTTTGTGATGAAGAATTGCATATGATATGATTGTTTATTCGACATAATACAAGGTCCTGATTTTTTAATTGATTTTTTTCAAAAATTTGTTGGAAAGTTTGGGGGAGGGGGGGGGGATGTTCTGATTGTAATATCCGTACTGATTGAAATAAGCCTACCAAATTATTTTCGCAACACTTAATTCGTTCATGAGATGTAACGTCCACAAATTCACTCATACATGCACACGCGCGCACATACACACACACACAGACATCCTCCCAAACGGTCGATTCGCGTTCAGGGATACTTCAAATGTGCACTTTTGTCGAAAATTCGAATCCAAATTTTTGACCTCGTCACAATACTTTCCTTATGCATTATACAATGTATGTAGGAAAAGTAAAAATTAAGTGTGGCAGGTATTCGTGGAGGATATTGTATGAGACACAATTGTGTAATTTTTTTTTATTTTCTAAATGTCTAAATGCGCTGTAGAAAGTTTTGGGAAAAAAATATGATTATTTGTGGCAGTGCTGCCTAATCCGAATACGATGCACAAATGATCTTTTATGACCTGCAATTTAAATCAAATATTCCTTGGAAGTTTGATTCCCCACTCTATCGTCGCTGTTGGCTACGTCTATAGATAAGTATTTTCTATGGAGCAAGTGTTAGATGTTTCTATACTACATATACACGAGGGTAATGCATTTCGAGACGGATCTCCAAGGGAATTACGCACGTATGATGCTATACTCTAATAAGTCTACAGAAACCTAACAAGTAGTAGTTTTTGGTAGTTACCGGTTGAGCTGAGGTTCGGACTCGCACCTTGCAGCTTGACACCCATATTCAGTAGTCGTTTAATGTAATCAGCTGATCATAGGACTGTCTAAATATTATTATTATTATTTAACCGCGTGATTAATAGTGCATAGATTACAATCAAATCTCTGCCAATTGCCTTTACATCAAATTGGAGAGGATCTCCACTGAACAGCTCTCGATTGAAACCATCCAGATGAACCAATCAGAGAAATGAATCATTTGATCCACCAGATTGCAATACTTCGTTTGAACTGGCATTTAGGTAATGAGTCCGTATATCTGGAGAATATCCATTGAAAGCTCTACCTTTTCTGTATTGAACCTGCTGCAGGCAATCAGAGTTTCTCTAATACCCGCATGAAATAGTATTGCATTGTAATAGCTGCCATTGTTTGGAAGACGTAATAAATATTCTCCACTATTTCCTATATCAGGATTCTAAAGTGAAATAATTTTAAAATAAAATTAAAGTAACTTTGTCAAAAGCAGCATATAATAGAAATTAAAAGTAGCGACCGGTTTCGGAGACAAGAACAGCCATTCTTCGTCAGGACGCACGAGAAGAGCAACCATCACTCATCAGAGAAAGACCGGTTAGTGATGCAAGGAAGCAAGAACAGCAAATGTGGTAGAATCAGGGAAATAATGTTACCAACGGTGAGAGAAGAAAATGAAAGAATCCTGGGACTAAGAACCCAGGAGGAAGGACTGAGAGGTGTATCGACCGGTTTAGAAGGCAAAAAACAGCCTTCTTCACCAGGACACGCAAAAAGCGCAACCTTCACTTGTCAGAGAATGATTGGCGACTGATGCAAGAACAGAAAGCGTGTCAAAAGTTGGGAAAGGGTTTTTTATAACGGCGAGAGAAGATAAATGGGGTAAAAGAAGGAAGGAATAAGAAGTTTTACCAACGGCAAGAAAAGAAAAGGAGGTAAAAGAAACTCAGGATCGCGTAACGAAATTATTATAATTTAATTTTTTACCAGTATTTTGAGCTGTACTTCTGAATATTATTTTTTTCATATTGCATATTGTTCCCTGCGTTTTTAAAATTAAATTTTTATACTAACTGATATATATTGTCAGAGGGGAAAATGTAAAAATTATATGCAAAATATCGGAACATAAAATGGGGATGCTATAATGGGATAGGTGCAATATATCTCAATACAAAATGGCGAAGTTATAATGGAGGAGATGCTTTTCTATATATATATTTTCGGGAGCACTAGAAGGGGGTCTTAAGTATTTTTCATACAGAAGAATGCATGTTAATGCATCTGACATAGATATACATTGAAAGTGATGAAATTTTTTTAAAAAGAAAAAGTCATTGTTCACACTCAGCGTCATTGATTAGAATAACATGGGCCTCTTAAAGGGGAATAAAGGGTTCATTGAGTTTGCGGGCAGCTACTTGGACTAGATTAACACTGTAAAAATTTAAATGGATGCACAATAGCTTTGCTACCTCGGCATTAATGGATAGCAAAGTCTGCGCTGTGTTCGTGTCCTGAAGTAGCTGACTTCCGAAACCGTTTGACAATCTTAATTTGTTTAATTCTTCAACGAAGCTGCTTTGCATTAATTTTTAGACTGCAGTTAGAGCGAATATTTAGTATTCGAATTATTTGGCAGGATTTGTGATCTGAAGTTGTTCCCTCTTGTCCTGCGATGCATTGAGAAATAAACCC
Source organism: Amaurobius ferox (assembly GCA_951213105.1). Classification (NCBI taxonomy): domain Eukaryota; kingdom Metazoa; phylum Arthropoda; class Arachnida; order Araneae; family Amaurobiidae; genus Amaurobius; species Amaurobius ferox. The sequence continues at coordinate 131,813,951 of OX578139.1, forward strand.
AGAAGTAAATTGCAGCTCTTCTGTTATATCAGTTATAAAGAGAATTTGTTTGGAGAAGATTCATTAGAAAATATTTATTTGTGGCATATATATAGTTGGCTTTTATCATTCCGAATCTTTGACATACTGACAAAATTACGAAAGAATATACTTACAGAGACTAAATAGTCTCTTACTGTCTTATTTTAACAGAAATGACCCCCCAAATTCCTACTCATATGGCAAAGTAATATATCCAGTGAGTGAGGATTCATTCAATTTTATCATACATTCATATTTCACACTGTTGGGGCTCATTTCTTTCATAATGAATATCCCAATGAAAATAAATGTATTTTTTCATAAGATTTTTTTAAAAGTTATATGTATATTTAAAATTTTTAGTCAAAATTTCCTATTTCAAGTTATTCGCAGATCATTCACATGAATAAATCAAATTCTTTGGCTAATTTGAGCAAATATTTAGTAATTTTATTTACATCCATAATGTATTTTAAGTTACAACCGCTGCATCGACTGTACTACTACCGTCGTTCTGAAAATTGTCATGGTTTCACCATAGGATATAATGCTATGAGAATCTTAAATATAGAATTGCTCCTACTTTTTGCGCTTAATTATATCACCAAACTGTAATGACGTCCAAAACCGCCATTCCAGATTTTCAAAAAAATACCTAGGATAGATACATATTTCTTAAATGTTCGAGGCACATATCTTAAGTCGAAAGTTTTCAGGTTGGGAACACGTGTTTTAGAAAATGTTCTTTCAGACCAACACGCATTTTTGCGAAGAAGGAGGTAAACATGTCAAATAAACTTGAATAGTCGCTCCTTACAGGAAGAAAAGCATTTGACACTATGTTAATAAATTGTGTCCCATAAAATTGGTAGAGAAACGGTCAGAGTCTATGTGTTGAACATATATGCGTTTCACACAAATCGAAACTTGAAAAAATATATGAGCGGAGAATAGAACAAGTTACTGACTTCGAGCTTTGACATGGAGCATCAAACTTCGGTTGTAGTTCAAGTTACTGACTTTGAGCTTTGACACGGAGCATCAAACTTTGGCTGTAGTTCAAGTTACTTACTGACTTTGAGCTTTGACATAGAGCACCAAATTTCGGTTGTAGTTCAGGTTCTTTCTTAGAGTATGTGGGTGAATCAAGTGCCCAGAGATGACCGGGGATAAACAAGCCCTTGGAGGTATGTGCCTTATATTAGAATGTATCCAAAATTAAAAGTATTAAATGATTACATAAATTAAATATAAAGTTCACGACTTTTGGGCCGATAGTGATTTAACTCAAAGGATATTGGGTATATTATATTAATACGAAATGTATTGCGTTAAAATAACGTTGTTAATAAACTTAAATAAGTTGCGAATCTATTTTGTGAGGGCAAAAATCACAAAAATCGATAATTTTATCGTCAAATCCATTAGGAGCGTCTCAGTGACAAATGGAACATTTTTTATGTACCTAAATCCATCTTACATTTTGTTCATTTCTATAATATTCTAGTAGATCATTTTATGTACCCAAATTCGTATTACATAAAATAATCTACTAGAATATAATAGAAATGAACCTTTAAAGTAAAAAAAGTAGTAATTTATAACAATATTAATAGTTTTGTCTCATATCGATCACTAAAAGTTAAAATTATACGTGCTCATGCCCAATAGAACACTGCTTTTAGTATAATCTCTGCAAATTACCTTTACGGCAAATCGGAGAGTATCTTCACTTGCCTTCTAATCCCGGTTGCAGTTATCCAGATTAGGCAATCAACGTAATGAATTGTTGTATCACTAGGTTACGTTACTCTGCTCGACTTCACATTTAGATAGGGAGTATTTGTCTGGAGAATGTCCATTTGTAAAGCTTTCTGCGACGTACCAAACCGAATTCAAGCAATTAGAATCTTTGGAATATTAACATAGAATCGTAAGAAATTAGAAGAGCTACGATTGTTTGCAAAGCATATTTGATTGTCCCTTTCATTAGTGGAGAAGGATGATAAAATAAATTGTGGAGACATGAAACCAGAGACCAAAATTTGTAAATAAAAAATTTAATGCTGTATGTATATTTTAACCAGTGGCGGCTCGTGAGCGACATGTAGAGGGAGGCGCTCATCTATGTAATTTATGTATATATATCCCTCAGTTTGTGCCAACTACGTCTTTTAGACTTCGAGTTCGTTGTTTGTCCGGCACTCATAAATTGGTTCCGGCGTTACCTCAAAACAGCCGTATGCCAAATTATTATTTTACTTGCGCTGATATACGTTGTGCAAGTTTCCTTAAAATGAATAAGAGCCTATTGCAACCATGGAAATTATTTGAATACATTTCTAAATAAATTTGTATCAAATTTGTAAAAATTAAATACTCTCAGTCGTACACATGTGCAGTATTTTTTTATGATAAGCGCAAATGTTTTTACACCCCAAATGCACACAATTTTTCTCATATACACTCTATGGCTAATAGTTTTGTACCTGATCGTCCTTGTAACCCAAACAGTAACATAATTAGAGAGCGAAAACCAACTAAATCTACGGCCGTTCATATGTAGAAACAAAGCGGGTGCAACAAAAGTGGATCAAAGTTTAGAATGAGCAGATCGAGTGGGTCCATTGTAGAGTAGAAAATACAGTGTGAAAATTGCATCAAAATCGGAGCAAAAGTCACTAAGATAGATAAAAATGTAAATATGAAAAAGAGGAGGGTCTCCCCTCTTCCACCGCGGTTGTTTCATATTACATAATAACAGATAATATTTGTGTGTCGACGTGTGTGTGTAAGATCTGTAGCGGAAAATGTAAACATCGTACGACCTTGAAATGTCGTACACGGATATTTCAGGAACCAAAGAGATGCATTTTTTGCAAAACCGAAATATGAAATTGAGGCTACTTAAAGTAAAAGTTACTACCAGGGGTTGACATAATAAGGTTGTATATCTAAGTGATTGCCACTAGCAAAATCTAAATCGCTCAATTAGAAGGAGAAATAGGAAATTTGGGGGGGGGGGCGGCTAACCGAACTGAACGTTACGCCCAGGGAGATGACACAATAAATATGTATATCCAGTTCACATATACAAATGGTGCCGGGACTACAGCCACCAGCGGAATCAAAATCGCTCATTTAGGAGCTGAGATGTGAAATTAGAGGGGGACTACTTAAAGTAAATGTTGCGCCCAGGGGATTGATACGAAAAAGATGTACATTCAGATGGTACAAAGACTGTAGCTACCAGAAGATTCAAAATCGCCCAATTTAGGAACCGAGATGTAAAACCGTGCAGGCTAGTTAAACTAAAAGTTACGCTCAGGGGGGGGGTTTGAATAAAAAAATATGCATGTCCAGGCGATACACGTATATGTGATATTGAAGTTATTTGTATATGAATTTCTCTTACATGTGATATTGAAATAACTTAGGAAAATTAGTTAAAATAGAAAAATTAAAGCATATAATGGCACTGATATTCAATAGCCTTACTAAGTATAGAATTTTCTGTTACCTGTGATATTGAAGTTATTTGTATATGAATTTCTCTTACATGTGATATTGAAATAACTTAGGAAAATGAGTTAAAATAGAAAAATTAAAGCATATAATGGCACTGATATTCAATAGCCTTACTAAGTATAGAATTTTCTCTTACCTGTGATAATTTTATAAAAATATCACAGATAGTGCAGAGACTATAGCCACCAGTAGATTCAAATCGCTTAATTAGGAAGCGAGATGAGAAATTTTAGGACTACCTCAAGTAAAACTTACGCCTAGGGAGTATCGAAGCAATATTGGTCTTCAATGAAATTAGAAGCAAAACCAGGTGGATTGAGTAGTGGCCAATAAAGGGGGGGCGGAGATTTTAAGGAAAACAACGTCAGATCAAAGAATCACGTATCTGGTTGAAAATTGTTTTTTAACATTCTTTAATAGATATTTATAATTTTTTCAATCTTTAATGTTAAATAGCTGAAAAAGTAAGACAGCGGAGTAAGTCAAGAGACCCACCCCCGCAGACAACACATTTATGAAAGTGTCACTAAAAGTATTCACGGGTATGCCACAAATACAATTCTCGTGGCTTTTAAACAATTAAGCGGTCAAACGCATTGAAATTCGTCACAAACAAAGCATAGAACTACCCTAAATCAGAAATGATCCCCTTTCCGTAGGACAGAACCACCCTACATCAGAAATGATTCCCCCCCCCCCCCCCCCCACCACCACACACACACACGGAGCGAAACAGTTTGAGTAATACGGGATGGGTGTGTCAAAACTACACTGAGTGCCCCAAGCAATGCATTTTTCTACCGAAGGCGAAGAACAGAAACCTCCAAAATACCATAAATAACCACCACTTATTCAATTAAGTAAAAAGCACAAAATATGTATCGAAACTTTTCTGAATTTCTATTTACTGAATCTAATACTAAACTATTTCGCCATGAACCAAAACTGAAAGAACTAGGTCAATAGAATCAATAAAATAAATCAGAATTACATAAATACAGTAATTTATTTCCAAATATTTATTTAAACATCCAAATTTATTATTTTAAAAAGAAGCGACAGAGAAAACACACATTTATCAAGAAAAATTCAATTCCCATAAATAAAATTATTTCATTCTATATTTTCAGCAATTCCGTGGCGGTGCATATTTACAATTCACATAAATAAAATTATTTTATTCTACATTTTTAGCAATAGACAATTCCGATTTTTTTTTTAAAAGATCTTAAAACCAATTGATATTCATAGAGAATTTTTTTTTCTGATTTCAAATATCCAAGCGAAAATCTCTTAAAATAATTATTTATTTAAATATCAAGAAATGAAAAAGCTCAAAATCTACTCAAACACAAAACGGCCCGTGATTGGCTGTGACGTCACACGGCTCATTCGACCTGCGATGCAACATTCTATTATGTGCTGTTTCTACTGAGATATTTGCAAGTAGTAGGTGTTTAATTTTGTTAACAATTTGTTTATAATTAATTTATCCATTTGTTCTTGGTCTGCTTGAGTTTAAATTATTTGTTTCTTATTTTATTTTATTATAAACATGGATTCTGGTTCTGTTAAAGGGCAATCAGACAATTTGCCTAAGATCGATTTTACTGTGATGGCTCTCTCTTTCAGAAATAATAAATATTTTGTGACAGCTGAAACTCGAGATGTAAACTTGATACCCTTTACTTGAAGGTTTATAATAATAATAATAATAATAATTATTATTATTATCATTATTATGTGAATTACATTTATGTTTAAGGTATCTGTGGTGGAAATCGGAGCATTACGAAAAATGCAAACACTTTGGACGCCAATTTCTCCGAACCTGATAGATAAAAATGTACATATTTTTTTGTTGTTCCGTTGGTACAGATAATGATTATATGAAATAATTTTAATGCTTTGGAACTTTTTTAGAAAACATTTAAAGCGTCTATCCGAGCAAGTGGTTTTTTAATTTTTCCTACTTTCACTCAAACTTCAAAAGATAGATATAAATAGTAAGCGACAAAAATATGTATTAGTAAATTTAGTTTCTGAATCTACTTTTTGAGAAAAAAAAAGCTAATATATTGAACCTTACTGACTTAGATTTCGAGTAATCGTCTTGACAAGTTGAATAAGATTGAAAATTGTTCATTTTACAAGTTTGTAATGCTTATATCTCAAAAACTAAAAGTACTAGCTATGAACAATAAGCAAGAATTTGTAGCTCTTTTAAAGTCTTGCAAGTGTATATAATTGGGTTTTGGATCAAGTAGTTCTAATTTCGATAGCTTAGTTTTTAACCTGGATTTTCCAATAGCTGGGAAAGTTGCAATATTTAAAATCTCACGATTGCTGCAGTTCAGTGTCTTTACTTACTCCTTAGTGAAATATGGATGCACAAGGACGAGATATTTTATTTTGTTTAAAAAAATTATAAGGCTAAATAAACTTGGGGATTCTAAAGATGTTTAATGATTGGTGAGGTTTGAACATAATACATGGAAATATACATAATTAAGTAAGTGCAGCCAGACAAGTTTGCCGCCAGACAAGTTTATAAATTAATTTGAATGTAAAATCTCATCAGATATATTGTTAAGTTCAATATATATACCGTAAAGCAAGTTAAAAAAATTTCATATTTTGAGAAAATTGCATATCTAGAGTCAGAGTATCCAGATGAAATCGGGACGAAAACTAAAAGTGCTAGCTAGCTATAAACAGTTAGCAAGTAATTTTTAGCACTTTGAAAGCCTGTAAACGAAACAAATGAGTGAAAAAAAACTAACAAATTGAATCTTTATTTTACAAAATATTATTTAAGCAAAACCATTTTGGCTCCATCAAACTGGACGACCCATCGCTGTTTTTTTTTTTTTTTGTAATGTACTCCGTAATTTTTTGAGTGCAAATAGTCTTTTATAGTTAAGTTTGTTATACAGATTCAATCTCACAAGGCGAGGCGACCGCAAGGTTTACGCCCATTAACCACCAAGGAGCAAACAGGTAAATCTCTCATCCAGCAAAGCCGCAACCAGGAGCCACGTTCTTGGCAGAATGATTCACCGGGTGAGGTCCAAAGAACACCCGCCAAGCCAGACCCCAGTCACCGGCCGGATCTTGGCTCAGGTCATGAATAGGCACAGTCAAGTGGTCACAGCCACCCGGAAGAATCGGGACCTGATTGCCTCACCGGTTCGACGGACGGTTCATCGACAAGCAGGTAACCCGATTTATTTGCCCCCCAGGTTGGAGGATCAGAGCTACAGAGCTAAGATCCGTTCATCACTCAAAGAGTGGGCCGCCCCGGGGGCGATAAGTTTGTTATATGACGGCCGTTAAATAAAACTGATCCCTGACCCTTTGGGCTAAAAATGAAATAAAATAAAAATTTAGATTTCATATGGCAGCATTTTTGCTAATACGAAATGCACATCGAAAAGTTATTTCAATTTTTTAAATAATCCATGATCACTTTCTGAAATAGGGATTAGGAATAAAATAAACTAATTAAAATTTTACTAATTACAGACTCCCTTCTTTCATATGATGTTTAATATCTCAAAAGAACCCAGAATTAAAAAATGGACGTGGCCAAATAAACTATTAATAATACAAACACCTTGATTTATCTGTCTATTTATCTATCTCTGGGTAACGCTGCTACAAAATGTTGCCAAACGTCTTTCAATCACGGATAAACATTTTATGAACGATATAGCTTTACAAGCGTATGATATAAGATACTGCAAGTGAGTCCATGATGTGGGCGGCCACATTCCCTACATAATGCAATGACTATATTTCTTTCACAGCAAAAGACTGCGAGGAAACCATGGAGCTTTATGAGCGTATGACATCAAATACTGAAAGTGAGTCCATGATGTGGGCGGTCCGTTCCCTACATAATTCAATGACTATACTTCCTTCACAGCGAAAAACTGCGAGGTAGCCATGGAGCTTTACGTAGCGTATGGCATCAGATACTGAAAGCGAGAACATGATGTTCTTTTATTTCTTATCATTTTATAAATTTTTATTTGAGATATACAACTGAACTCGATAAGCAAACTCAACATAAGTACGAAACCTTTTTGCGTGTTTTTTTGCTTATTACTTATAGGGCAGAATGTCCGCCGGGCTTACAAGTTGATATATATTGGCTCGACTTCTTGCAATGAAATCTTGTCGATATTTTACTTCTACATATAATTTTTTACTTCTACTTACTTCTACATATAATTTTTTTTTTTTTTTTTAATTTTCGGAATTTAACATAATTATCAGGATTTTCAATTTATTTAGTTTCTAATCGGATTGTATGGGTTCCAAAATATTCAAATCTTATTTAAACTTCTATATGCTTTTAACTTCAAACGTATATTTGCCAAGTCTAAAGTGATAGTAAGAATTAACAAGAAAGATCAATCATGCTTAAAGCATTGATTATGAAACACTTTCCAACTTCAATGCAATTTTATTTAAACATGTCTAAAATGCAATACATTCCTCGGTAATATTTTAAAACTTATCACAATACTACATTAATTTATTATATTTGAAACCTTAAACCTTCATCGAAAAAAATTAACTTCATTCAAATGACGGCATTAAAGTATAAATTGCCTGGTTTAAACATCTCTTAAATGTTATACATTCCTCGGTAATAATTTTAGAATTATCATAATACTACGATAATTTATTATATTTGAAAACTTCATCGAAAACAACTGAAATCCATTCAAATGACGTCATAAAAAAATAACACGCCTGGCTCTCTCTATAAAAGCAGCATTTCATTCATAAATAATTTCCCATTCATGTCATTCATCACAATACTATAATAATTTATTTTATTTAAAAATTAAGACCATTGAGCTGCAAGTAAGTAAGCTCTATGCGTAAAACTTCATCGAAAAATATCGTCCTTCTCTTTCTAAAATCAATGAATTCATATCAGCTAAGCAGACTCCATGGACTAAATGATTTTGTGTTAAAGAATTACAGCGATTCTAATACAACTCATTCTACATATTTTGCTGTTTACATTTTACATAGGTGAAAAATAGGCTTAATAGTAGAAATAATCAAATTTGGAAGAGCATTTAAACTGAAACATATTGTCATTGCGTTGTTTCAGTATGTAGATGCACAGAATTTAGGCAAAAATAAAGTAATTTTAGGACGGATACAACACTCAATATGAATTAAAAAGAACTTTAAAAATCACGATTTTGACACAAGATGGATGCCATATATCATTTTGAAGTGGGTCATGTGATCGTTTCATATCATGGACACGTGATCGCTTAATATAAGAGGTGTTATTATTATTTTAATTTTTATTTAAAAAACAACTGAATATATTTCGCTGAATTTTTTTTTATATATTTTATGGAACAATTTGAATATTGCCTAAAATTTTCGAAGCAATTTGTGAATTTTAAATCCGCTTAAAAAATGCTTGAAGAATTAGGTCCCATAGGGCTCAATGTATTCCATTTTTTCAACCCGGGTTCAATCCAAAACTAATTGGGTGATATTATTCATTTATATTCCCATAGGTCCTATAGACCGTCTGAACAACATACTAAAATTTCATTTTGATTAAGTCATTTTTACGGCAGTTATCGTGCTAACGGACAGACAGACAGACAGACAGACAGACAGACAGACAGACAGAATGAACAAAGTCATAAACACTTTTCAACTTTGTTGTAAAGTGTTAATAAGAGTTATTTTAAAAAATTATACGAAATGTGCATGAGGTAAAGGAAACGAACCAAGGAAAAATACAAATTATGTTCGGAAAATAAACATACCAGATAGAATTGGTATTTCTCACTCCAATTTCATTATTGAAATTAATTATTACGCTCCCTACTAATTTGAAATGAGGTATTAGTATATGCGAGATTTTAAATCTTATTTTGAGATTGATTTATTATTTGCTATTCTAGATGAAATTACGAACACTTGGTTCGAGATTAAATAAACTTTTAAAGAACAAATCTTCCCCTCAGAATTTAACTTCTATCCGTAGTAGAAAAATATTTTCAGAAGATTTCTAAATAATTTGTTTCATCTATTGCGTATTTCCATTTTTTTCGCCACGCACCAGAAACAAAATGATATATCGGCAAGATTATGTAAAAACAGTTAAGTTAAAAACATTTAAGTTAATATAAAATGTTAGAAGTATAAATTAACAATGTAGAAAGATTGCTGTCCCTTGATCCATAATTTAACAAGAAAGATCAATCATGCATAAAGCATTGATTATGAAACACTTTCTAACTTCAATGCAATTTCATTTAAACATCTCTAAAATGCGATACATTCCTCGGTAATATTTTAAAAATTATCACAATACAACATTAATTTATTATATTTGAAAAAGTTCATCGAAATAAATGAACTTCATTCAAATGACGTCAATTAAATATAAATTCCCTGGCTCCTCGGTATTGTTTTTAATATTATCATAATACTACAATAATTTATTATATTTGAAAACTTCATCAAAAACAACTGCAATTTATTCAAATGACGCCATCGAAATATAACACGCCTGGTTCTCTCTATAAAAGCAGCATTTCATTCATAACATTTTCCCATTCATTTCATTCATCACAATACAATAATAATTTATTTTATTTAAAACCTTAAGACCATGGAGGAACAAGTAATTAAACTCCATGCTTAAAATTTCATCCAAACAAATCGTCCTTCTCTCTGTAAAATCAATGAATATTTCATTCATATCAGCTATGCAGACTCCATGAGCAAAATAATTTTGCTTTAAAGAAATGCAGTAATTCTTATACAACTAATTCTACATATTTTGCTTTTTACATTTTACATAAATGAACAAGAAAGATCAATCATGCTTAAAGCATTGATTACGAAACACTTTCCAACTTCAATGCAATTTTATTTAAAAAAGTCGAAAATGCAATACATTCGGAAATATTTTAAAACTTATCACAATACTACATTAATTTATTATATTTGAAAACTTAAACCTTCATTGAAAAAAATGAACTTCATTCAAATGACGGCATTGAAATATAAATTGCCTGGTTTAAATATCTTTAAAATGCGATACATTCCACGGTAATATTTTTAAAACTATCATAATACTACGATAATTTATTATATTTGAAAACTTCATCGAAAACAACTGAAATTAATTCAAATGACGTCATAGAAAAAATAACATGCCTGGATCTCTCTATAAAAACAGGATTTCATTCATAACTTTCTCCCATTCATTTCATTCATCACAATACTATAATAATTTATTTTATATAAAAATTAAGACCATGGAGCTACAAGTAATTAAACTCGATGCTTAAAACTTCATCGAAAAAAATCGTCCTTTTCTTTATGAAATCAATTAATATTTCATTCATATCAGCCATGCAGACTCCATGGACTAAATTATTTTGTTTTAAAGAAATAGAGCAATTCTAATACAACTCATTCTACATATTTTGCTGTTTACATTTTACATAGGTGAAAAATAGGCTTAATAGTAGAAATAATCAAATTTGGATAATCATTTAAACTCAAATATATTGTATTTGCGTTGTTTAAGTATGTAGATGCACAGAATTTAAGCAAAAATAAAGTAGTTTTAGGACGGATACAACACTCAATATGAATTAAAAAGAACTTAAAAAAAATCGCGATTTTGAAACAAGATGGATGCCATATATAATTTTGAAGTGGGTCATGTGATCGTTTCATATCATGGTCACGTGATCGTTTCATATATGAGGTGTAATTATTATTTTAATTTTTATTTAAAGAACTACTGAATATTCGCTGAATTTTTTTTTATATATTTTATGGAACAATTTGAATATTACCTAAAATTTTCGAAGCAATTTGTGAATTTTGAATCCGCTTAAAAAATGTTTGAAAAATTAGGTCCCATAGGGCTCAATGTATTTCATTTTTTCAACCCGGGTTCAATCAAAAACTAATTGGGTGATATTATTCATTTATATTCCCATAGGTCCTACAGACCGTCTGAACAACATACTAAAATTTCATTTCGATTAAATCATTTTTACGGCAGTTATCGTGCTAACGGACTTACGGACAGACGGTGCTTATGGACAGACAGACAGACAGACAGACAGACAGAATGAACAAAGTCATAAACACTTTTCAACTTTGTTGTAAAGTGTTAATAAAAATAGGCTTCATTGTAGAAATAATCAAATTTGGATGATAATTTAAACTCAAATATATTGTAATTGAGTTATTTCAGTATGTAGATGCACAGAATCTAAGCAAAAATAAAGCGGTTTTAGGACAGATACAACACTTTATGAATTAAAAAGAACTTTAAAAATCACGATTTTGAGACAAGATGGATGCTATATTTCATTTTGAATTGGGTCATGCGATCGCTTTATATAAGAGGTGTAATTATTATTTTAATTTTTATTTAAAAAACTACTGAATATATTTTGCTGAAATTTTTTTTATATATTTTATGAGATAATTTGAATATTACCTAAAATTTTCGAAGCAATTTGTGAATTTTAAATTTGTTTAAAAAATGTTTAGAGAATTAGGGCCCATAGGGTTTAATGTATTTCATTTTTTCAACCCGGGTTCAATCCAAAACTAATTGGGTGATATTATTCATTTATATTCCCATAGGTTCCACAGTCCGTCTGAACAACACACTAAAATTTCATTTTGATTAAGTTATTTTTACGGCAGTTATCGTGCTAACGGACAGACAGACGGGCAGACAGACGGACAGACAGACAGAATGAACAAAGTCATAAACACTTTTCAACTTTGTTGTAAAGTGTTAAAAATGTAGCAGGGCATTGTAAATTGTACTTTAACACCGAGCACCACATATTTATGTTTTTCAATTTCTGAAATTCTAAATCAAATTTATCTTTTAGTTTTTAAAGAAAAGTATGGTCCTCTCACCAGATATAGAGATATAGAGAATAAGATATAGATAATTTCAGCCATTAGAAATCTTATCACCACCATCCTCAAGTATTGCTGATCACCCTGAAAGAGTAAGGACTGGTCAAATGGAGAGCAAAATCTCAGTACAGTCAGAAAATCCGAAATTTTATGGGTACTTGAATATTTTTCGGTCCTAGCTGATTTGAAAACACACCACTTTTTCTTTTAATATAAGGTAATAAAAGACCGTTTTGGCATAAAGTGGGCTTTTGCATATGCAACCAGAACCATTACGTCACTACCTTTCGACAGTATTTATGGTCATTGCTGTTTATTAGAAATGATAACGCTGAAAGTTTTTCTATACAAACATTTAGGCACTCTATGTAAATTACGCGTATTTTATCAAGCTTTTTCTTCGAGACAAAGTTTGATATGCTAAAGTAAGAGAAAAAGTAATTGTATCTTAAAATATGAAATATAAAATGTAAAAGACGGCAAAAGAAGCCTTCTGCAGTTTTAAAAATTATTTGAGCCGAGTTAACCGAGTGGTTAAAGCTATACATAATTAACACTGCATAGTATTAATCATGCATTAATACTTCTTCACATTAATACATGCTTCATGCAGATGCATACATGCTCAGGGTGCGCATGCTTATTCGGGATTCGTACCAGACTCTTTGGTTGTATAAACTAGCAGGCGAAGTGTGTGGCTTTCTTTTAATGTCCAGGTACTTTTTTAATGACCTGGCCGCAGGGCCGAGGTAGCCCAGTGGTTAAGGATTTGGTATTACATTTTCGGGTAGGTCGGATAGTCTGGGTATGAAAAACTCCAGAATAATTGAATATTTTGAACGTTTGCAGCCCCATTACTTGTCCCTATCTGGTGGATAGCTGATAATCGTGATTGAATAGGGGTGATGAAATTTCTTAGGGGTCTTAATAGGGGTCTTAAATGAAATTTTGAATGGGGTTCATCTGCTCAAATCTCTTCGCAAGTTTCATGTGTGTTCATTCTTTTCCCAAAATGTGAGTTAATATGACACCGTTTCCTTTAAAAAAATGAAACACATCAAACTTTTAGCCTAAAAAGATATCAAGTGATTGCATAATAATTTTTCTCTTGTCTTAGACAATAAAATATGCGCAAAATTTTTTTTTCAGTAAAAAAATGCTGTTTTGCGTATTTTACTGCAATAACTTACTACATTGCATATAGAAGATATTAGAAGATATTGGGAATTTCCAATATGCATCTTGCACCATCATTTTGTAAATTCTACAATGGAACATTCTATTACATGGATTACCTAAAAGCAGTGTATAAAACTGCTTCGAAAATATATGTCTATGTAAATTTTAAAATATAGTCTCAATATACGAAAAGTTTTTTTTCTTTTCTTACAAAATTTCTTTTCTCTAAAAGTTTATCTGTGGGCCGCACAAAAACAAATGTTGGACCGTATTCGGCCCACGGGTTGAAGACCATTTATCTAAGCTATATCTACAGTAGATCGAGGAATATATCTTTCAAAGAAAATAAAAATTATTGAATCTGAAGTGACACCTCCAGAACCGGAATTGGATATCCTCTGTGAGTTCCTTAATCCCCTTCCGGAATTTGACGTTGAATTTGTATCTGTTATTATCTAAGCTTTATCTATAAGCAATTCTGCGAAATAGAAGCTTTAAGAGAAAATATTAAGCCGGAAGTGGAAAAGAAACAGGAAGTGACAATTCTGAGGGAATCATCCTACCTATTTCAGAATTTGATTCAGAATCCATATCAGCCATCATTTAAGCTTTATCTATTGTCAATCTTGAGGAATAGATATTTCAAGTAAAATGAAAATTTTTGAATAAGAAATAGGAAAAGAATCGGAAGGGAACATCCTTAATGAACACCTAGTCCTCAAATCAGTCCAAATCAGTCATTATCTGAGCTCTAATTATAGCAGATTCCGAGAAATAGATGGTTCAAAGAAAACAAAATTGCAAAAAAATAGTATGGGAAAAATTTTGTCACTTGGTCTTTAATAATGCATTTTTAGTTAACAAAACTTCAAAAATTTTAGACCTAAATAAATAACAGGGCTTATAATAGTATTTTAGTGCCATTACAACATATTGATTGCAATTACCCTAAGACTTGAAAATGGAATATTACAAAATATATATTTTTTTTTTACTAAGGTTTCGATATACAATTTTGAAAATATTTATCAAAAAATTTGGAAAACATCCCAATTTGGGACATACAGGGTCAGGATTTTTTCCGGCAACAATTTTAAAATATTTTCTTCTCTACCAGTAACAGTGCTGGACAATATTTTAAATCTGTCGCTTCACTGTTATTTTGAGCACCTCGAGCTTTACTGGTGGGTAGGATTACAATAATATCCTCTACTATCATTTGTTGGAAATTATTTGCACCAAAAATGTCTAGAATCCATGTTTTTAAGGAATTGAGTCTGTTTGGTCTATCATTCAGGGCCGTAGCCAGAGAAGGAATTGAAGAGGGGCTGGAAGGAAATTCAAGGGGGCTCAAGAGTCTTACAAGAGGTCTCACCAAAAACACAATTAATCATTAGCATTTATAAACTATAATGGTTACTATTATATATTTCAGTCCACATAAATTATTAACAAATAATTGCATATTTATATTTGCAAGCTAAAAGCTGATTATTTATATCCATATACCTACTATACACCAATATTAATATATAATAATTACAACTGATTTTAATGCAAGTATTACCGCTAAAGTGCAGAAATCAGTTATTCTACAGATTATCTAGGTAATGTGCTTATTAAGTAGGGTGATCCGTTAAAGTGCCGAAAATTGTTTCATTTCTCAAATTATCTAGGTAATTTGCAAATTAGCTAGATAATCTGCAGATTACCTACTAGGCACTCGTTAAAGTGAAAATAAGATTGCTTGAACAACAGCAACGTTTCTAAAGAATCAAGTTAATAAAATCAAGCAATCAACAAATTAGTTGATAGAATCAATCATCAATCAATTAAAAAACTATAATACAAAGAATCAAATGGTTTAAAATATTATTACAATTAAGGAAATGAATTTGCAAAACATGTGATAAAATTATGCTTACTTATTAGTGCATTGGTGACACTTTGAATTACATAGCTTGTATACTAGGTAATTGCTTGCATAGCTTGCATACTAGGTGCTTGCTTGCATATTAGGAGCTAAATTTATCTGTTTTAAAAAAATTATCTGCTTTAATTTATCTGCTTTAGGTGCTTGCTTAAATAGCTTGCATACTAGGTGCTTGCTTGCATACTAGGTGCTTGCTTGCATACTAGGAGCTAAATTTATCTGCTTTAAAAAAAATCACGACACAAATTCACGCGCTAACAGGCAGAAACGAATTTGAAAACAGAATTAGCTATGCTACGCACTGGCAGCCGACGCAAATGAGAAGTAAAAACTACCGGCGACGACAAGACGCTGGCGAAACCAAACTAAAAGTGGAGGGAGAGGTGGAAGGAGTAGGGAAAGGAAATGAGAGAAACAAACTTTTGAACTTCAACGACACGGAAGCCGTTAATGTGCACATTGCCTAAATAAAAATGCGGAATACGCTTGATTTCGCACATTAACGGAACAAATCAGTTAATCTGCAGATTAGCTAGGTAATGTGCACATCAACGTCTTTCGAGCTTTAGCGGTAACATAAGCATTAACTAGTAATAAAGCTGTTAACAATTTCTAGAAACATTCTGAAAGTTAATATAAGTTAAAGCTTAATATTAACTCTTACCTACTTATCAGTTGATTTTGACTCTATAATGTATAACAGTGAACCCCACAATAATGCAAAAGTATCCTAAATTATATTGTCATAATTTTTAAATTTTTAAATTAAATATGTAAATAAATTCATTTACATATTCATTAGTATAATCACAAATTTAGCTAAATTAAAAAATCTTTAAAAAGAAGTAATTTATAAAAAAAATCTCAAAATTTTTTTTTATGCAAAATTTGAATGACATTTTATATGAAGTTTCATATCATTACTAAAAATTTAATATTTTTATCAGGGGGGATGAGTATATCTTTTGGGGGGGGCTTAGCCGCCACTCGCCCCTGCCTGGCTACGGCCCTGCTATCATTGTTGAAGAGTTACAAATATATGTGAAGACATGGATCAAGTGAGGTGAAGAGTTAGTCAATTGAACACTTTCACGAGTTTTTCAACAATTTACATTAATATTGATGCGTTTACACCTCAGCTCAATCTCGTGATTTCAAGTGCTTTCATGTCAAATCGGAGAAGTACTTACTCCTCTTGCTCTAAGTTCCCTATCGAAGTCCTCTAAATAAGCTAATTAGAGAAATTCATTGTTTGTCCATGAGGTTGGGATACTCAGCTGGATCTGACGTTTAGGTAATGAATGCACTTGTTTGGAGAATATCCATTGAAAATCTCGATCCAACATTTGAGTAATGAGTATACATATGTATTGAGAATATCCATTGAAAAGTTCTATGTGTGCTATACTGAACCTGTTTCAAACAATCAGAATATTTGAAATACTCGCATAGAACAGTATTATATGGGAAGAGCTGTGATTGCTTGGAAAATATACTTTATGGGAACATCCGCAAATTATTCTTTCTTGTCACCTTACAAGTACGAATAGGATTTTTTTCCTCCCCGAAAATAGTCTATAGTCTATTTTAAATCTCGGGTGATTTTGGTGCTTCCAAACTTTTAATATTTTATTTTGAATTTGAAATTCAAATGTTCATGAAAATCAAATTTCCACAATACTCGAACTTTCCTGTAAAAAATTTTGTCTTGACATTTAATAAGCATTTTTTTCCGAAAGCCAAGATATGGTTCTAGTCACAGTAAAAAATCATATATGTATTTTTTCTTATTTTTATTGATTCAATTTTTTCCAAAAATTGGAGCATTGGTGCTTTACAATGTCTACGTCAGCTGGCAGCACTAATTTAGGAGTTAGTGTAACCCTGCGATTCAGATTCTATTCCCAGTCTCTGTTGCGTTACTGTCACGTTTTAAATTGTGCATTCTCACGTTTTAAATTGTGCAGTGAGTGATGTTAGAATCGTCCTTGTAGCAAGAAATGTTAGAATCGTCCTTGCAGTAAGAAATGTTAGAATCGTCCTTGTAGCACGAAATGTGAGAATCGTTCTTGTAGCAAGAAATGTTAGAATCGTCCTTGTAGCAAGAAATGTGGGAATCGTCCTTGTAGCAAGAAATGTGAGAATCGTCCTTGTAGTAAGAAATGTTAGAATCGTCCTTGTAGCAAGAAATGTTAGAATCGTCCTTGTAGCAAGAAATGCGAGAATCGTCATTGTAGCAAGAAATGTGAGAATCGTCATTGTAGCAAGAAATGTAAGAATCGTCCTTGTAGCAAGAAATGTTAGAATCGTCCTTGTAGCAAGAAATTTTAGAATCGTCCTTGTAGCAAGAAATGTGAGAATCGTCCTTGTAGCAAGAAATGTTAGAATCGTCCTTGTAGCAAGAAATGTGAGAATCGTCCTTGTAGCAAGAAATGTAAGAATTGTCCTTGTAGCAAGAAATGTTAGAATCGTCCTTGTAGCAAGAAATGTTTGAATCGTCCTTGTAGCAAGAAATGTTAGAATCGTCCTTGTAGCAAGAAATGTTAGAATTGTCCTTGTAGCAAGAAATGTGAGAATCGGCCTTGTAGCAAGAAATATAAGAATCGGCCTTGTAGCAAGAAATGTGAGAATCGACCTTGTAGCAAGAAATGTGAGAATCGTCCTTGCAGCAAGAAATATTAGAATCGTCCTTGTAGCAAGAAATGTTAGAATCGTTCTTGTAGCAAGAAATGCTAGAATCGTCCTTGTAGCAAGAAATGTTAGAATCGTCCTTGTAGCAAGAAATGTTAGAATTGTCCTTGTAGCAAGAAATGTGAGAATCATCCTTGTAGCAAGAAATGTGAGAATCGTCATTGTAGCAAGAAATGTGAGAATCGTCATTGTAGCAAGAAATGTAAGAATCGTCTTTGTAGCAAGAAATGTTAGAATCGTCCTTGTAGCAAGAAATTTTAGAATCGTCCTTGTAGCAAGAAATGTGAGAATCGTCCTTGTAGCAAGAAATGTAAGAATCGTCCTTGTAGCAAGAAATGTGAGAATCGTCCTTGTAGCAAGAAATGTAAGAATTATCCTTGTAGCAAGAAATGTTAGAATCGTCCTTGTAGCAAGAAATGTTTGAATCGTCCTTGTAGCAAGAAATGTTAGAATCGTCCTTGTAGCAAGAAATGTTAGAATTGTCCTTGTAGCAAGAAATGTGAGAATCGGCCTTGCAGCAAGAAATATGAGAATCGGCCTTGTAGCAAGAAATGTGAGAATCGACCTTGTAGCAAGAAATGTGAGAATCGTCCTTGCAGCAAGAAATATTAGAATCGTCCTTGTAGCAAGAAATGTTAGAATCGTTCTTGTAGCAAGAAATGCTAGAATCGTCCTTGTAGCAAGAAATATTAGAATCGTCCTTGTAGCAAGAAATGTTAGAATTGTCCTTGTAGCAAGAAATGTGAGAATCGTCCTTGTAGCACGAAATGTGAGAATCGTCCTTGTAGCAAGAAATGTGAGAATCGTCCTTGTAGCAAGAAATGTTAGAATCGTCCTTGTAGCAAGAAATGCGAGAATCGTCCTTGTATCAAGAAATGTGAGAATCGTGATTATAGCAAGAAATGTTAGAATCATCCTTGTAGCAAGAAATGTTAGAATCGTCCTTGTAGCAAGAAATGTGTGAATCGTTCTTGTAGCAAGAAATGTGAGAATCGTCCTTGTAGCAAGAATTGTGAGAATCGTGATTGTAGCAAGAAATGTTAGAATCGTGATTGTAGCAAGAAATGTTAGAATCGTCCTTGTAACAAGAAATGTTAGAATCGTTCTTGTAGCAAGAAATGTGAGAATCGTTCTTGTAGCAAGAAATGTGAGAATCGTTCTTGTAGTAAGAAATGTTTGAATCGTCCTTGTAGCAAGAAATGTTAGAATCGTCCTTGTAGCAAGAAATGTGAGAATCGTCCATGTAGCAAGAAATGTGAGAATCGTCTTTGTAGCAAGAAATGTGAGAATCGTCCTTGTAGCAAGAAATGTGAGAATCGTGATAGTAGCAAGAAATGTGAGAATCGTGATTGTAGTAAGAAATGTTAGAATCGTCCTTGTAGCAAGAAATGTGAGAATCGTTCTTGTAGCAAGAAATGTTAGAATCGTCTTTGTAGCAAGAAATGTGAGAATCGTCCTTGTAGCAAGAAATGTGAGAATCGTGATTGTAGCAAGAAATGTTAGAATCGTCCTTTTAGCAAGAAATGTTAGAATCGTCCTTGTAGCAAGAAATGCGAGAATCGTTCTTGTAGCAAGAAATGTGAGAATCGTTCTTGTAGCAAGAAATGTTAGAATTGTCCTTGTAGCAAGAAATGTTAGAATTGTCCTTGTAGCAAGAAATGTGAGAATCAGCCTTGTAGCAGGAAATGTGAGAATCGTCCTTGTAGCAAGAAATGTGAGAATCGTCCTTGTAGCAAGAAATGTGAGAATCGTGATTGTAGCAAGAAATGTTAGAATCGTCCTTGTAGCAAGAAATGTTAGAATCGTTCTTGTAGCAAGAAATGTGAGAATCGTTCTTGTAGCAAGAAATGTGAGAATCGTGATTGTAGCAAGAAATGTTAGAATCGTCCTTGTAGCAAGAAATGTTAGAATCGTCCTTGTAGCAAGAAATGTGAGAATCGTTCTTGTAGCAAGAAATGTGAGAATCGTGATTGCAGCAAGAAATGTTAGAATCGTCCTTGTAGCAAGAAATGTGAGAATCGTTCTTGTAGCAAGAAATGTGAGAATCGTTCTTGTTGCAAGAAGTGTTAGAATCGTCCTTGTAGCAAGAAATGTACGAATCGTCCATGTAGCAAGAAATGTGAGAATCCTGATTGTAGCAAGAAATGTTAGAATCGTCCTTGTAGCAAGAAATGTTAGAATCGTCCTTGTAGCAAGAAATGTTAGAATCGTCCTTGTAGCAAGAATTGTGAGAATCGTCCTTGTAGCAAGAAATGTGAGAATCGTGATTGTAGCAAGAAATGTTAGAATCGTCCTTGTTTTAAGAAATGTTAGAATCGTCCTTGTATGAAATGTTAGAATCGTCACTGTAACATGAAATGTTGGAATCGTCACTGTAGTAAGAAATGTTAGAATCGTCCTTGTAGCAAGAAGAGAAAAAAAAGCGAAGCAGCTTCACTTTACAAAATGTGGATCACATACAGAAATGAATAGCTGTCCTACTGAAAAAATTTCTGAGAAAAATCCAAAACTAAACAGTAAAGCGTCTTTTGACTTATTAGAAAAAATAATATTGAATAATATATATAATTATGCAATTAGTTCGTATAACAGCGATATGGGGGGCTGGGGTGTTGATACCCTCTATAGTATCTGAGCGAGTAATGAAGAAATAGTATCTGAATAAATAGTATCTGAGCAGAGAATATGAAGAAATGGTCGTGGTTCCCATTTTATAGGAAAGAATGATACGACAGACATTGAATACGACAGCCATCACAACATGTAACATTTCCAGGACACTTGCTACACAATTGTTGCAACAAGCTGGATTTTCTGTGATTTGTACTAATGCCTTTGTTGCACAGTGCTAACAGTTTCATGATAAATTGTTCTGGTCCAAGTTATCCAACAAACAATAACATACATTTTGATCTCATAAATCATATAATTAAAGGTTCACAAACACAAGATTACATTATAAAAAATGCTTAGTTAGGCTGTATAAAGTCTGTTCTGTTGCATTCCATATGCATTAAAAAAATATTTTTGCTACGATATTCCGAGCCATTTCTTAATATATTGAATGCACCGTTTTTACATAGGTGTGCACTCAGGATACAAGAATGAGTTCAAATTTCTGGATAACTAACACGTTTATTCACAAACACAGCTTAAACAGGAACAATATTCAATAAAGCAATATTTAAATGCTTAACTAATTTCATAAAATAACCAATATTATTCTCAATACGTTGACGAAATTAATTTCACAAAACAGCAGCTACTGTTCTCAAAACACTGTTCGATATAACTCATATCAGGTCAACTGCTCTCCAACTGAGTGATGATTCTTTTCATAGCTTCGCGGTAGAGACTTCTGGAACTCTCCATCTCGTAGAATACTTGTTATTTCGCGAATTTTCTAGAACATTCGGGAAGTCGCTAAATTAGTCATAAACCAACAAATTTGGCAACCCTCCTTCTAGCTCCATCTTCTGACTCACGTCATGGGAAAGGATCTCTGAACATTTTTCACAGTTTTCACCGAAAGAGACGAAAGAAAAGATATTAGTGAGGGCACTTTCACAATAATAATTTAAAATGTATTACAATAATTAAAGCTTTCAGCTGCAACTTGATTGTTTTTCAAATTGTTCATTATATTTACAAAATATATATCAGATAATACTCAATATATAACCATTACTATACAAGACATGCTAAAAGTGCCATTGCTGCCATTTTGGGGACACATGAAGCAATAAGGTACGGTGCCATTGCCAGTGTTTTTTTCAGGATTTTTTGGCCGGGGAGGCAAAAGACATTTTTGGGGGTGGGGGTGAGGGACAAGTTTTCAATCTGCCCTATATAAATATATCTATATAAGTGTATCTGCTTCTCTAAGTAAAATCAATGAATATTTCATTCATATCACGTATATTCCAGACTCCAAAGCAAAACAATTTTGCGTGAAAAAAAATTCAGCAATTCCTGTACAACTCACCTAACTATTGCTTGATTTGTTTACATTCTGCATATGTTAAAATTAGGCTTCGTTGTAGAAATAATCGAAGTTCAATGATCATATAAATTAAAAAATATTGTAATTGCGTAGGCACAGAATTTAGATACACAGATAATATGCAAAAATAAAGCTGTTTCAAGACGGATGCAACACTAAATATAAATTTAAGCTTTCCTTAAAAATCATGATTTTCACAAAGCGAAAAAAAAAATGGATGCTATATTTTATTTTGAAATTAGTCATGCGATCTTTTCATATAATGTGGGTGTAATTATTATTTTAATTTTTATTTAAAAAACTATTTAACACATTGTGATGAATTTTTTTACACATTTTACGTAATAATTTGAATATTTCCTAAAATTTTCGAAGCAATTTGTGAATTTTTACTCCGCTTAAAAAGCGTTTGAAAAATTAGGTTCCATAGGGTTCAATGCATTTCTTTTTTACAACCCGGGTTAATTCCAAAACTAATTGGGTGATATTATTATTTTACATTCCAATATGTCCCACAAACTGTCTCAACAACATACTAAAATTTCATTTTGATAAAGTCATTTTTACGGCAGTTATCGTGCGAACAGACAGACAGACAGAATGAACAAAGTCATAAACACTTTACAACTACGTTGGATAGTGTTAAAATGCAAATTTCGATGCATTTAAAAATAAATAAATAAATATGGGGGGGGGGGATGAATTCTGGTGATCGTTGAAAAAAGAATACTTCAATCTTTTCCTAGTGCCAGGTTAGAAATTTTGTGATAATAATTTCGGTCGCTATGAATAGCTTTGTGTGAAAATCGCTCAAACTCGTGCTAAAATATAAAATAACTAATTCAAACACTAATTCGAAATTTAAACGATATCGCCAAGGCATGTTGTACCGAGAGATTAGCCAACCTAGTTTTGTCGGAAGTTTTCCGCTACAGACGACACAGACAGACAAACATATTTTTTATTACGTAAGATAAGAAATACAGCATTGCAAGCATAGCAAAATAAAGTCAATTAATACGAATTACAAAACAGCTGTTGGGAAAAGAATATTTTATCTGGATCATTTTCTATTTCTTGACCCATCGGGGATAGAGATTATGTTTCTGTCAGGGGATCTATATCTGCTTGAACAATGCTGTCCATAAAAAGAAAACGAATTTCGATAAAGACAGTGTTTCGTGAAGACAGATAAGCCAGAAGTGACCCACCATCATCATTTTGGTGATAGCGGAATGTTACAGGAGCTAATAGATAATGGGTCTGAGAAAGAGGTTGGAAGGAGAGTGTGAAATATAAGAAGAAAGAGACAGAAGTAGAGAATTCATCTTAGTTTGGATTTGTTATATTTGTTTTTATATAAGAATGGAATTTATTGAAATTACGCATGAATACAAAATTTTTTAACACTTTAGTAGTAATTTTAAAATTGTTTAAAAACAATAATAAATATTTGGTGTCTAGGCTTTAATTATTAATACTTTCCTTATATACATAATGTTTAAGGAAAGTATTGTGAAGGGGTCGAAAATTTGAATTCGAGTTATCGACGGGAGATCACGTTTCAAGCATCCTTGATCACGAAGTGACGATTGAATGATCACGAAGTAATTTTTGAAGTGATGTCTGTCTGTCTGTGTGTGTGTCAGTGGGTCTGTGGAGACGATAACTGACGAACGAATGAACCGATTCGAACGAAATTTGGTACAAAAATTAAAATCCGTAAACACTGGAAGCCTATTGTTCTTATACGCAATCGAATGTTTAGAACCCTCCTAAATTTTCGAGTGAAATTTTGAAAAAATCGTCAAAAAATCAAAACCTCTAATAAAGTTACGCAAATAGTTATTTATTATGTAATTTTTTATTAGAAAACGATTGACATAAATTTTAGAACGCTAATATGAACCGTTCTCGAGATATTGCACATTTTTCAGAAAAATTATCAAAAAGTCATATAAAATAAAAAAAATATATATTTCCTATTGGGAAACATGTTCACTTTTCATATGTAATACCATGCGATAAATTTGGTGACATCATTGGCCTATAGTCATATATCTGCTGCAAGAATAACTTATTTCTCCGTCCATAACGCTTGGCGAGATTTTAGCGAAGAATTTGGTGGAATGTCGCAAACTTGGCGGCTTTTTTAAATGTTGCTAAATTAACGAAAAACTCGCCAAATGGATAAAAATAACGCTAAATCAATGAAAATAACGACTAATTGACGAAAATTTAATATCTTGGAAAGAATATAAATATCTACTATAAAAATAGTCTTTTTTTTTACTGTAAAAGTAGTGTGCATTTATTGCATTATATAAGGAAAGTCATGTGCTGCCCACATCAGATTTTTTTTATTTATTACTTGGCTACCAGAAATTTATTTAAATTGTCATTGTAAAGTTGAAACATTGCTAAAATTGCAAAGCAAGGTTCCTTAATATAAGATTTGGCAATGATCCCGGCAACCAATGAAAATTTGTTAGCTTAATGTAATAGGAATTAAGATCTAAAATAAACTTTGAGAGGAGTTGCCAGAACACACGCATTATTACAGTTGAAAATAGCTTGTTAATTTTGAATGGCAATGTCTAGGCGGAAACAACTTGCGCAAATATTTTAAATTGCGCTGTGCACACAGAATCCAGTGAGTTCAAGGTAATTTAGTGACGTCGGTGGAGTAAGATGACAGTCATAGTTAACAAATTTGGTCCCTCTTGAGAGTCCGAGAACAGAGTTCTAAATTCCTATGTCATCATATGGGCAGAGTGAGATAAAAATAATTAATTCAATCATGCCCCCGAATGATATCCCCTTGCTGCAACGCAAATCAAATTAATAACGATATTCACTGGTTTTGGAAGGTAAAGTCTCTTTCTTTGTTATAAAAAGTCTGAAAAACCACATTAGCAAAGACAAGATGTCTGACAATAAATAGTTGCATTACGAAAAAGTTGTTGCACTATTTATAATAGCTCGAGAGATATCATTTAAACTTATATGTTGTTTTGCAACGACAGCAAATGGAAATTGCTTTATTTGCTGCATCGGTTATTTGTATTTTTGGGATTCTTTTAGTGCACTGATTTTCAACCTTTGTTACTTCATGGCTCCCTTGATCAACTACATATTTCTGTGGTTTTCTTACGACGCCAAGTCCATGTCAGACCCAAAACTATAGGTAGTCGAAACATTCGGATATCGATATATAATATTTTTTGTAATAAAAAGTAATAATCACGGCCTGACTATCATTCCTGACAATCACGTCTTGACAATCCTGACTATCATTCAAGGCATGAAGGTAAAAGTAAGGAGTTAAATCTTCATATTAAGAAAACGCCAATATCGTTTGAGACAATAATTCAGGTGGCGCTGGGATAAGTTAAGTAGTCCTGTATTGTATGCATTTTTATGGCGAAAAGCCTAAAATATTTATTTAAACTGTCAATTTTGTAAAAATGATTTATTAGTACAACGCAAAGAATAACTGAAACAATAAAGAATATTCCTACGTATTCAAAATTATTTTACTTTCCAATTCACTTTTATCTCCATATATTCTGTACTCTATCCTACAACTATGAAAACATACTGGTTAATTATACTCATAATTAAGGAATCCTTAATGTAAAAATTATTAAAAATACATATACTAAATACTACGCCTTTCTATAGTTTCAACTAACAATAGCAACTACTTTACAAACACTAGCGACACCTAGATATAATTCTTAAAGCAGTATGGCATTTTCAAGCGTTTCATCCATAGGAGTTTTATCTCCTCCTCTCTAACTTCATGATTCAAGGCGTCGCGGTTGAAAACCACGGAGCAACTGCGGTCTTTTACCACTACTTAGACTATCATTTTTCATTTCTTATTAAATTTCCCTGAATTAGGGGCTCCGCCTCTGCTTGCTACGCTCGCCAACCCCGCAACTCGCTTCTCTCTTTGGGAAACTTCGCGCCCGTAGAACTTCAAGAGTAGTTCTACGAAATGGCGCTCGTAGAGCTCGTTTCACGAACTATTTCAAGCCAAACTAAAGTTTAAATCGGAAAACGATTTATTTCATCGTGGTTTCCTTTTATTTCTCTACAAATGTATCAAATTTTATAATTTTGTATTCTATAGTTTTTGAGGTGCGAGGTAGATAAACTCGAGACGCGAGTCAATATGGAAGAACATTTTCCACTTCAAAAGTGCATAAAATGTAGAATAACTCTTAAAAGAAAATCAAAATTTGAAAAAAGGGGGCTCTGTCCTGCAAAAATTCAACTATGTAGATACATATCGACAAAAAAATCGTGGTCTTGCTATTATTAATAGTCTGTCCAGGGCGCTAACTCACAGCTCAAATATTTTGACTTTAAGTATTTCTTAAAGTAAAGTTTAAATCGAAAAACGGTTTATTTCAGCGTATTCTATAAACATTTTTCTATACGTGTTCCAAATTTTATATTTTTATACGCTATGGTTTTTGCGGTACGAACCAGAGAAATTTGAAGAAATTTGAGAAATTGAGCCCCGTTGTTGTTGTTGTTGAGATCCAAACCGTCCGACCTACCAGAAAGGTGTAAGGTAACTGTTTGGATTGCCGGGAAGAGCCAACCAATTTAGATCGAAACCGAGTGGGGGAGGTATCCACTGGGACCGTACTCTCCTTCTCCTACCACCAACCTCTCGAAAGGACTTACGGATCCACATGTTTAACGTGATCGTACTCCCCGTGAACACGGCAGCAGTTTTGGCAGTGGAGGGAATCGAACCCGGGCCTACCGAGTGCAATTCCCGCGCGCTAACCACTGGGCTATCGCGTCCCGAGCAAAGAGCCCTGTGTACAAATGCATCATGAATTCTCGTATTTGTTCGTAATCCATTTTAAAATAGTAGCTCCCGTTCAAGTACTAAAAACAAACAGAAAGAACAACAAGAAATTTATGAAGAAGCCTTCATATGGTCGTAAGTGGGGCCCACACTTAATTTTGGACGAAACTCTGAAGCATTTTTATTCCTTTTTTTCCACTTATTTCGCGCAGTCATACGAATGTCTGAAAAACCGGAAGTGACATCTTCAGAATAGAAAGTGGAAATCCTTAGCGACCCCCCTCTCCACCCCCACCCCCCACCCCCACCTCCTCTGGAATTCGATGCTGCATCCATATTAGGCATCATCTAAGCTCTATCTATAGCCAATCCTGAGAATAGATTTTTCAAGTAAATATTTTGAACCGAAAGTGAAGAAAACTGGAAATGGAAATCCTTAGTGAATCGTCCTACTTTCTCTGAAATTATGCTGAATTCACACCAGTCATTATATAAGCTCTATTTCTAATCAATCTTGAGAAATATATGTTTCGATTATCATCAAATTCAGATTAGAATTCAATCTTCATCTAAGCTGTATACATAACCAATCTGGAGAAAAGGATGTTTTAAGTAAAATGAAATTTTTTGAACCGAAAATTGTAAAAGAACCGTAAGTTGAAATCCTTAGTGAACCCCGTCAACCTCCTCTGGATTTAGGTGTTGAATTTATACCATTCATCTTCTAATCTTTACCTATAGTAGATCTTGAGAAATAGATTTTTCAAGACAAAAATTTTAATTAAAATATATAGTGGTAAACATTTGTCAGACACATAAGAATTAAAAATGCAGTCCATCGTTATCACAATCCCATGCTTCGACCGAAGAACCTTTTAGGGTTTAATTATTTATGTAACAAGAAAATTTTCTGATTCCTACTGATAAGTTAATTTTTTTCATCCTACAGGACAGTCGTCATCTTGCAGGACAATCGGCTGTATGTTTAGGGAAGGGTCATGCTAGGGGGGGGGGGGGAGGATGAGAGAGAGAGAGAGATAGAGGATTCAGGCCCTATCTTTTGAAAGGCCCTATATTTCTTTTAAAAGTCCATTATGATTAAAATTTTCCTAGATTATTTCTGAAGTCTTATGTAAGGTGTCATCCCAAGGTCAATCGGTCATCTCCATTCAGAATGTCTTTTAAATTGCAATGAGAAATTGTATTTAATTATTGACACAATTTTACGATCTTTTCTCGCAATAGATGGCACCACATGGACTGTATGATCAATAATATTATCTTGCTGATCTCTCAGATCTTCCACCCACAATGATGCTAATTTCTAAAGTTATCGATTTTATGAATTTCAGCGCTTTACAGATTGCAGGAAAGCCGTTTAAAGTAGGTTTTCCTTGAGCATGGTATGCTGGTATGCTAAAGCACTCGTAAGCGACTATATTTTTAAATCTTATCCCATTTTGTTTTGTGCTTATGCAATTTATTTAAAAATAAAATCCTTAATATAAAATATATCCTAATCGACAGCAGATTATAAATATTTTACAGTCTAAGCAGAAAGATAAATTGCGCAAAATTTATTCGTGTAGGCCCACATAATACAAAAGTCTACACTTTCCATGTTCTGCATGCATAATACCAATGTGAATATGTTGTTGTTGTTGTTGAGACCCAGACCGTCCGACCTACCAGAATGGTGTAAGGTAACTGTATGGACGGCCGGGAAGTGCCACCCAATTTAGACCGGAACCCAGTGGGGGAGGCATCCACAGGGACCGCACCCTCCTTCCCCTACCACCAACCTCTCGGAAGGACTTACGGACCCACATGTTTAACGTGATCGTACTCCGCATGAACACGGCGGCATTTGTGGTAGCGTGCAAATCTAGCGCGCAAACCACGGGGATACCGCACCCGAGATGGCCAACAGCACGCGGTGTTCCGAGGTGGTCACCCACCAAGTACTAACCGCGCCCGATGCTGCTTGACTTCGGTGATCTAACGAGAACCGGTGTTATCAGCACGGTACGGCCGTTGGCCCCAATGTGAATATGTATAATACCAATGTGTACATACATAATACCAATGTGTACATACATAATACCAATGTGAGTCACTAGACTGAAAGTTTTATAAGAAGTTTCCAATGTATTTAAAAGCTATAAAATTCAAAGCAATTATTTTATGATATATTTATTTTAATTATTTTATGATATGCGTTTTATTTGTTTTTTATAACCACCACCCCTAGTGTTCAGTTATAAAACATACCTTTTGAATTCGTTTATCTTTTTAAAAACATTGCACACCAAATAAAACTAATCGATATACTACAATGCAAAGTGGAAACTCTAACAGCAATTATTTTCCTGTAACAGACGATAGTGGTGGATTTATATGCTCTGCGGAGAAAGTCTCTATAACAACATTTTTATCCCCTTAATGTGTAATTTTATTTTGTGTAATGCATAGGGGTAGCCAGGATCTTGAAGGGGGGGGGGGGAGGGGCAGCGCTGAATTGCATTTTCCAATGTGGAACGTATGGAGAACTAAGTACTTTTTTTACAATTAAATGAAATACTGAGTGATATGAATTTCTCCGACAGAGGGCCCCCAAATTACCTTTGCCCAAGGACCCACAAGCTTCTCAATTTGGTTCCCGCCGGGGATAAAAATTGCTTTATAACTGTTTCAGTATTTTTTAATTTAATTATTTTCGGACGATGCAACGTATTAATTCGTATAATTGAGTTAAAATTTGGAAACATTTTAAAATGAATAAGGTATTGAGGAATTCGGTCTCAGTGCCCTTGTTTCGATAAAGCTCCAACTACAAAAGAGGTACAGAATTATGTTCAAAGTCCGAAAAGCGATGATTGGGGAAAGTAGTGGCCTAAGCAGGAGAAGGGGTTAAACTCCCCATTGACTAAATTTAGTGACTTAGTGATTCTCAATGAAGTAAATAGTGGAATGCGAAATCCAGCACTGTAAATATTCATTCGACCTCCGATTTCATTTCCTTTTTCATTTGTTATATTATGCAAATAATTTGTTAACATTATTCTTGTGGATCTAGATCATTTCACTCACGGGGAAGATAATTTAGGTAGTAGTTTTGTATATAAAAGCCTAACAATATGCCAACAGTCATTTATTTACTATAAGAATAACCCATTTTCCCGACAAAAACTCTTGGCGAAATTTTGTTGACTAATTCCAAGGTAAATGGAAGTAGGATATGGGTAGTAGGTAAATGGATACCTTTCAATAGACCTTGGACTAATTCGGCGGATTATCGCCAACTTGGCTAATCCGCCTTATTTAATATTGCCAAATTGAAGAAAATGTAGCCAAAATGATAAAACATAACGCTCAAACATTAAAATTGACGACTATTTAATGAACATTTAATATCGTGGAAAGAATAGAAGAAGCAGTTATAAGAATAGCCTATTTTTATGTCCATAACTTTTTTCAAAATTTTGTCGAAGAATCTGGTCACCAAGTAGGGAACTTTATTTAATGTTGACAAAGTGACGAAAATATCGCCAAATTGATAAAAATGACGCTAAAAGCGAGGTAATGTTTTGCAAATTTTGAATAGCGTCATATGACGACCATACCTTCTAGTATATGTAAAATGCTACTTTCTCAGTTTAACTGTTACGATTGGCAATACAGCTGGCGCACTTACGTTTAAAGTAAGAAAATATCGCCAATTTGGAACTATTTCGCCCAGATTGACAAAAATATTGTCAAAATTGCACAAATGAAGCTGATAACAGAAATGATGCCAAATGATACCGAACCGTTCTCGAGATATTGCACATATTTCTTATAAATTTATCAAAAAATCACTTAACATTAAAAATAAATATTAACTATTGAGAAATATGTTAATTTTCATATGTAAAATTATGCAATAAGCGCTACCCAGTAAACCTTCTCTTCCCTTCACTAGCCTTTTTTTCTTTGGCTCTTCTTATTAATAGTAATTCAGCAGACTTCCACCATCCAAGGTAATACAGACCACGCCTCGAAATTAATAATTCAGAAATATAAATTTAGCTAAGTAAATTAAGTGACTAATAACTTCGTTCGATCTCGGATTTAGCATTAATAATACCAATAATTCTTCGGTACATGAAGCAGTTTGTCTCTGTGTCAGAGATATATATTGGCATCTAGACAGCTGCAGTACATACAGCAGAAGGTGATTCAAATAAGTTAAAGAAATAAGATATAACCGCGAACTGTACTGACCAGACAG
Source organism: Amaurobius ferox (assembly GCA_951213105.1). Taxonomy (NCBI): domain Eukaryota; kingdom Metazoa; phylum Arthropoda; class Arachnida; order Araneae; family Amaurobiidae; genus Amaurobius; species Amaurobius ferox. The sequence goes on from OX578139.1 coordinate 131,845,368, forward strand.
TATTGAAAGGAAATGTGTGGCCCGTAGTAAAGCAGCAGGTCTCGATGCAAGAGAATAATATTGGCATCTAGAATGTTTCGGTACATAAAACAGCAGTTGGTAGAACTAAGCTAAAGAAATAACACATAATCGCGAACTGCAATGACCAGACAATATTGGCCGGATAGAAAGGAAATGCGTGGCGTGCTGCACAAAAATTCAGAGTGTAGAACTGCTTAATATTTCAGAAATGTCAATTTAGAAACAATTGACTGCTAAGTAAATTAAATGACTTTTAAAACAATCCATAATGATTTACAAAATAAAATGCAGCTCAAGTCAAAATTAATAAGCATTTTATATAGAATTTATGCAATTTTTGCTGAAAAATGTTCATTTTTAATTGATTACTACTTCACTGTTTTGTAAAGATCTTTAATAGTCTCTAATATCTATATTGAATATATTACATGTAAGTACTTCTAAAAAGCTGTCCAGTTGCATATAGGGCAGTATTCGGTCGGTAGGTAACTCCCAAATTTTAGAACGAAATTTTGAAAAATTCATAAAATGAGAATCTTCTATAAATTAATTAAATAATAATTTCTTATGGAATTTTTCAGTTGAAAATGATTGACACATACTTTAAAACACCAGCATGGACAAGATATTCCACATTTTTTACTTAAATTTATCAAAAAGTCACATAAAATTAAAAATAAGTCTTAACTGTACAGAAATATGTCAACTTTTCATATGGTATATCATGCAATAAATTTGTTAACATCATTCTTGTGGATCTAGAACGTTTCACTCAAGTAGAAGATAATTTAGATAATAGTTTTGTATATTAAGTCTAACAATGTGTCAATAGTCATTTATTTACTATAAGAATAACCTATTTTTCCGTCCGAAATTCTTGTCGTAATTTTGGTAACTAAGTGGGCGGATTATCGCCAACTTGGAGACTTATTTTAATGTTGCCAAATTGACGAAAATGTCGCCAAAATGATAAAAAAAATAACGCTAAAATTTTAAAAGTGACGACTATCTGATGAAAATTTAATTTCTTTGGAAGAATAGAAGAAATAATTATAAGAATAGCCTATTTTTTTGTCTATAACCCTTTGAGAAATTTTGTAGAAGAATCTTGTCACCAATTAGGGAATTTTATTTAATGTTTACAAAGTGACGGAAAAAAATCGCCAAATTGATAAAAATGACGCTAAATGCGAGGTAATTCTTTGCCAATTGTGAAGTACTCATATGACGACCATACATACTAGTATATAAAAATCTGATGTGGGCAGCACATGACTTTCCCTGCAGACTTATATTCACGTTCTCTTTATTTTAATTACATTTAATTCACTTTTAATTCAATTTTCGGTCTCATTGGATAACTGGACTTCTTTTCAAAGGTGGCGTAGAGAAAATACGAAAAACTAAAATATCTCAAATGTCTCGAGAACGGTTAGTCCTAGTGTAATGGGGTTGGTCTTATTCTTTTCTTCTTAAAAAATTACGTAGTAAACAAGTATTTAATGGATATATTTGAGCACACGTAGTGTTTTATTTTAGATTTTGGCGATTTTTGCGGGCCATTTTACAAAAAAAGGCAGGTTATTTTTTTCCGAATCATACCAAAATCTAATCGGCACCAGATTGTCCCACAGGTAATTTATCTACCGAATTTTGTGAAATTCGATCCATTAGTTTTTCCGCTAGAGTGGATACAAGCTTTTGCGGGCCATTTCGCAAAAAAAGGCGGGTTCTTTTATCCCGAATCGTACCCAAAATTAATCAGCACCAGACTCGCCCACAAGTGACCTATGTACCAAATTTTATGAAATTCGGTCCATTAGTTTTTTAGTTAGAGTGGATACAAAATCTGCACAGACAGACACACAGGCAGACGCACAGACACACAGAGTCACAAACACACAGACAGACACACAGACACACACACAGACGTCACTCTAAAAATAGTTTTTTCGTATTCTAGAGGTCTCGAAACGTGTAGATCCGTCGAAAATTCGAGTTGCGATTTTCGGCATGATTCCAATACTTTCCCTATACATTACCATGTAACGCAGGGAAGGTAAAAAATGCTACTTTCTGAATTTAGCTGTTACACTTGGTAATTCAGTTAGCGAACTTACGTTTTATCTATGAAAATATCGCCAATTTGGAACTATTTAGTCCAGATTGACAGAAAAATTGTCAAAGTTACAAAAATGACGTTAAGATAACAAAAATTATGCCAAATTATACCAAACAGTTCTCGAGATATATTGCACATTTTTCTTATAAATTTATCAAAAAGTCACTTAAAATTAAAAATAAATATTAACAATTGAGTTTTATGTAAATTTTTCATATGTAATATTATGCAATAAACGCAACCCAGTGGTATACAGTTTGGGCAATCTCAGCCAGGAAATGTATAAATTATGTACATGGCTATGCTCACATTTGCCTCCTTCCGTTTTTAGTTGGAGAAATTTTCGTGCAGCATTCAAATAGTGTTTATCAGAGATAAATATGAAAGAAATGGCTAAAATGGCTAAAGAAAAAACAAATTCAAGTAAATTTTCAGTGCGAATTTCATAATGGGACTAATTCTGTGACAATGGCTATATTCATTTTATTTTATTTATAACCAGACAGAACATATATATAATTTTTTGCGACGACAACTATTTGGGTAGCTCTTGGTAAAACCCAAACAGGATAATGTTTTTTATGCATAACGTCAATAAGTACTGATAATATATTATAATATTATTGCTCATATAAAAATAACTTCGATCAATCTCAGCTTTAGCAATAATTATGTCCAAAAATATGCGGTACATAAAGCAGCTTGTCTTAGTGCCAGAGATTTATATTGGCATCTAGAAAACTGCGGTACATGAAACAGAAGGTAATTAAAATAAGTTAAAGAAATAAGATATTATCCCAAAATGTTCCGACTAGACAGTATTGGTTGGCTCAAAGTTCTGAAAAGAGTTCACGTACTCTGTAAAATACTTTTTTGAGAGGTCTTTACTGGAAAAATACGTTGAGAAAATCGGCTGTTTAAAATGTTAAAAATCGGCTGCTTTCCTTTAGGAAACAAAGTTTTTCGACCCAAAAGAATTTTTAACGCCAGAATAGTCGGAAATACTCTATTTTTCCTACCGGCAACATTCTGTGAAGTGAAAGGTACACTTTTATCCTAACGGTTTCCTTTCCGTCCTTCAGATCCATAGGATCCGGGTTTAATAACTATGTGTATAAAAATATGCTTGTATTAGCATAGAATGCACTTTAAATTGCAACTCTCCCCTAGTAGCATTTAATGCATTTAATACATTTAATATTGGTCTAATATTGAACCAGTATTGTATATCTTACATTGGACATACAAGTTCTTGAAAAAAAAAAAAAAAAGAAGCACCATGAAGAAAGTGACTGTTTTTATTGAAATTAAATATGCATACAGCTCATACACAGGTAATGAGATGCTTATACAATCAAGGCCGCAGGACCCATCAATGGTTAGCAATTGCACATTGAATTTTCAAATCAGTAATTGGTGAACAACCCCTTGGCGGCAATGCATGCTTGTGCACGTCTAGGTAAGGAGTGATAAAGTTTCCTAATGTCATCCTGCGATACATTCTGCCAGGCCCTCCTCAATTGTTGCTCCAGATCTGCTACATTTCAGGGTGCCCGAATCTGGCGGCCTAGCATGTCCCATGCATGCTCTATTGGCGAAAGGTCTGGTGATCAACAATATCAACAGCACAGAGACAGTCCACATATATGCGAGCCGTACGTGGCGTGGCATTATCTTGTTGGAAAATAACCCCAGAATGATGTGCCATAAGGGGTAACGCAAACGGCCGCTGGATTTTATCAACATATCGATGAGCTGTTAAATTTGTACGTAGGATGAGTAGCGGTGATCTGCTCTCGTAAGAGATAGCACCGAACACCATCACACCAGGGGTAATGACTGTGTACCTGTTGAAGACCCAGACCGTCCGACTCGTCCAAAGGACTAAGAGCAACTATTTGGACGGCCGGGACTGTGTACCTGTGTAAAACAAAGGCTGATTGGGACCGCTGGTGCTGGCACCTCTACATACGTACCCGATGGTCATATGCTGAGTGACTGAAGCGTGATTTATCGCTGAACACTATGCGATGCTAGTCTGCTTGCAGCCATGATACTCGGCTACGACACCACTCCAAACGATTCTGTCGATGTTGTGGGGCTAAGGGCAGACGTCTTAAAGGTATCCGTGAGCGTAACCCTACCTCAGTCGAGCGCATGGTGGCAGGTACTACGGGTGGTATGGAAGAGGCTGTAGCTAGTTGGATGGCGGACAATGATGCCGTTGGGCAAGTTCGAACCTGTCGCACAATCATCCGATCTTGCTTCGCATTCGTGCACCTTGGCCTTCCAGAGCCTTCATTTCGCCGATGAGTTCCTTGCAGCAACCATTGCTGCCAGCACCTTTGCACAGCAGTGTCCGTTCGGTGCAGGTGGCGGCCTATTGCTCGGTATGACCAGCGAATTGCATGCATCCCGACTATACGACCACGTTCGAACGCGTCTAATTGCTTATAAGGTCTTCGGCAACATCGTAACGGCATTATTGGTTGTGTCTCCACGGGACTGCACGCCGATAACGAGCAAAGATAAACGGCCCACATTTTTAACTTGTTTTATAGGATGCTAGTTGCGCAGTAGAAACGCGCGCTTTATGACCGAAGTTAACAACACTCATTGCAAATTTAATTATTGCAAATTTAATTATTTGCATACTTGGTATAAAGGAATTTGCATGCAAAATTTAAAGATGGTCAGATTATCTTTTTAGGGGTTCTTCCATTTTTTTTTTTTTTTTTTTTTTTTTTTTTTTTTTTTTTGCAAAAGAGTGTATTTCCAACGTAATCCTAATATTGGAAAAATATTGGGGTTATGTTGGCCTCCAATATTGGCTAAATATTTTCATTACAATATTACGCCAATATTGGTGTTAAATTGGAAATATTTCCAATGAAACGCCAATATTGGCGTAATATTGTCCCATTATTGTCCCAATATTTTAAGCCAATATTGGGTTCCTACTAAAGTATGTGAAAGTGAATAAAAGAGCGTTAAAATACTCAATTCAGTCTAATCCAAGAGTCAAAAGTATCAAATTAAGAAAGTTTTTCTGCTGAATTCTTTGTGTACTAAGAAAACTTCCTTATTCTTATAGAGCAGCTAAACCTTTTTTCTTATGGACAGTTGAGTGCATATTCTTTACAGTGTAGAGAAAAAACACTCTGGGCACTTATATTGGGCGTAACAATTTTCCTAAAATTTGGTAGTCAGCGAGCTGGTGCTGAACTTGCGTGTAAATCGAAAAGAAAATAGACATTTTTTCATTTTAAATGACCCTCAAAGATTGTTCTTTCTTATGTAATATTTTAGGATAAAATGAATGGAACGACTTACTCTGTCAGGATAAATTGGTTTCAAAATACTTTTGAATTTTTTGGCAAGTTAGAGTCATTTAACTATGTGTTAAATCACCGAATAAAGAAGGAAAATATTTAAAATCTGCCAATTGGATGTAGTTTGAGTAAGTACATTTAAACTTCAAAGTAGAATACATAGTAAGCACATAGTAAGTATGCATAACATTTATGTTTGCACGAAATATATATAAAAAAAAAAACAAAAAAAAAACAGAAATAATAATAAAAAAAAACAGAAATAAAATGCTAAATGCACTTAGCACAGTTAAGAAAATGGTTATTTTATATAACATTTCATTACAAAATAATGAAACTGACTTCACTATGCTAGAATAAATTCTCCTCGTGATAACTTAGCTGTTTAGCGATTTTGCGCGTTGGTGTCATTTAAAAATGCATTTAAAAATTATTTCATTTAAATTGCAAGGAACTTTTTTGAAATTTGGTGTATTTAAAGAACTATCATATATTACTTATTGTGATAAAGCGAATGTGTCTATCTTATTTCCAGAAAAAAGTATCAGCTTTGCTCTGGTGTCAGTCCTACAGTGCTAACATTAGATTTCTTAAAAGTTAGCATCGTGTTTGAATGCGCTAAAAAAACAAGCGTGAACTAAATTTATGCATTGACATTCCAGATTATTGCCATTCGAGTGAATAAAATACTCCGCGAAATTTTATTTTTTTTTTCTAAATCTTTCTGTAAAATTTTCACGGAAAAATAAGTAAATACTATTTTTACAAGATATAAAGGAAAATAGATATCTATATTTATCCAATAAAATTTACTAAGATTACTTTTTGCACCACTACGCAAAATAGGGAATTTTTGTTTTAGTTGCTCTAAATAAAAATATGTAATCGCTTCCAGCTTTCTGAAATTTCGAAAATTGTGAAAAATTAAACGTTTTTTTCCCCAAACTGTTCGCAATCTCGGAGGGGGAAAAAATATATTTTGAAGGATACCGTGAAATGAATTGCGGTTTACTTTATTTGCTGCGTGCTTTGAAATTGGTTTTTTGTTCAGAAGATGAAAATAGAAAATAGATCACGCAATTTCCGTTATTTTTTAAATTTAGTTAGATGTCTTTCGCAAAACAGAAATTTGTTTTATTGGTGTTTTATCTTTTCCCGTTTGTGACAAAAAAAGCTTTATTTGATGAAAAGTTTCGTTATCGTATAAGAACAGTGTCCTGGGTTCAGATCTTTGCACCACCACCTTTATTACAGTGTGCACACTTTACACAAACTTTATTACAGTGTTTTTCAGTACAAGTTTTAATAAACTGTACTGAAATAGAATCCTTTTGATTCTTTTGTTACAAAGGAAATGATAATGTTTTTAATAAGATTGAAGAGTCCACTTCGGAGATAAGATCTTACAATTTCGTCCCGGTACCTCAAAGGTAGAGCATCGGCTGGCCAGTTTGAAGACCCAGGATTCGATTTCCCGGTTGGGGCAGTACGGATCTTTAGAATGATACATGCACACATCAACCACGTAGGCTAGTGCAAAGATGCCGGAGATCTAAAAGTGACTCTAGTACGACTAGCAGGGATTCAGCGGGCTCTGGGATATGGAACGCTGACTTCAAATCGAGGAGATATCGACAAAGAAGCTAACCTTGAGGATAAAGAAGCTAACCTTAAGGATTAGGAAGCTAACCTTGAGGATAAAGAAATAGCATCAGGGGCTAACTTGAGGTAAGAAGAGCAGGAGGTGATCAGTCAGATTGTTGGTTACAGGCCAATCTGACATTGGAGGGTGGAGAATGCAGAATTCTCTTCGACGATAAGGTCTTGCAATTTCGTCCCAGTAGATCAACGGTAAAGCATCTGCTGGCCAGTTCGAAGATCCAGAGTTCGATTGCTGGTTGGGGCACCAAGGATTTTTAAAGATATATAGAGATTAATCTTGCCCCAATGGCAAATAACGTCATCCATGGACTGGTGTCGTTTCTGTATGAGCTAATCAGCATGGAATGACTGATATCTGTAATGGCATAAAGAAAACTTGCTATGTATAACCACAATTTTGCGTGAATTTAAAGTTATACATATTTCATTTAATCTGGAATGCTCCGAATTCTGTACCGCTGGGACGTTAAACCCATCACATTACAGTCACGTAGTATACTGCTTCTTAGTACTGCTGTTTATTGGAGCCAAATAACTCGGTATGGTAATACATTGTTCCCAAACCTGTATCTCCTGGCAAAGAATAAGTAGTTTTCTGTAAATAAAAAAGTACAACTACCGTAATATAACCATTACATATAAACACCTCGTTATGTATATATAGTGGTCATGGTGTTTTTATTGCAAATGTTGAAAGATAAACTTTTATAAATTAAAATATTCAAATTGTTATTTTATTTAATGTTATTAAACAAATTCTGAACAAAAAATAAACATTTTTAGTAGTCAAACTATTTAAAAAAATTTCAGAATTTTTAAATGACATAAAAATAACTCAAAAGTCTCACAAATTTCTTTATTCGAAATAAAATACAACTATAAGAAAACACAATATAACTATAACACTGCAACTATAACAAATGTGAGATTTGACCGTAATTATCACACAATAACCTAACAAAACCCTCACTTGGGAAATATACTAATAAAAAAGTCACCTACATAATTAGTACACCATCTTTTAACAAAATAGAATCTTTAGTAAAATCAACCAATCAGAGTGAGTAAATCCTCTCCTTTACCTGAAACTGAAGAGGAAAAGTAAATATGCATTCCAGGGGAGCTCTAAGCACTCATGAATGCGCGCAATACTTCGTAAATCATTTTAAACCGCTGTCACAGAACTTAAGAACAACCCATCTTAACCATCAAAGAAGAATGAGTTTTTGTAGATAAATCCAAACTTCTGTGCAAAAACTTAACTTTCATTACAAAAACTTTATTATAGTGTTTTTCAAAGGCGCTTAAAAACTGAAATAGGTCGAAATGAAACTTTTAAAGTTCGTATAATCTATAATTAACTTTTTAAATTAAGGTTCGGAGAAAATAAATGAGATCTTTAATGCGCTTTAGCTGCTTAAAAAGTGCAAATTAAATGGAAAAAAAAAAAACACAAACATCACGAATGCTATTTTTCCCATTTCGAATAAAATAGTACGAGAATTGATCAGATATTCTGCGGTTTTTATTTTTATATTTAGGATGAAAAGATGGAGAGCCAGTTCCATTTTATCTTATTTTAGTTCTTGCCATAAAAATGTTGAATACGTCGCAGTACTACTGTACATTTAACTTTTAACGATTTACATTAGAGAGAAAATATTTCCAGCATTATTACTTTCCTTATATACATAATGTATAAGGAAAGTATTGTGACGGGGTCGAAAATTCGAATTCGAGTTTTCGACCGGAGAGCACGTTTCAAGCATCCCTGATCACGAATCGAACACTTTTGAAGTGATGTCTGTGTGTGTGTGTATGTGTGTGTGTGTGTGTGTGTGTGTGTGTGTGTCTGTGTGTGTGTGTGAAAGTATGTGTGTGTGTGTGTGTGTGTGTGTGTGTCAGTGAGTCTGTGGAGACGATAACTGACGAACTAATGGACCGATTCGAACCAAATTTGGTACAAAAATCACAATCCGTAAACACTGGAAGCCTATTGCTTTTATATGCAATCGAATGTTAAGAACCCCCCTAAATTTTCGAATGAAATATTGAAAAAATCGTCAAAAAATCAAAACCACTAATAAAGTTACGCAAATAGACATTTCTTATGTAATTTTTCATTAGAAAACGATTGACATAAATTTTAGAACGCTAACATGAACCGTTCTCGAGATATTGTTCATTTTTAAAAAAAAAATTATCAAAAAGTCATATAAAAAAAAATTCCTATTTAGAAACATGTTCACTTTTCATATGTAATACCATGCGATAAATTGGGTGACATCATTCTCGTGGAACTAGCTCATTCCATTCATGAAAAAATATACTTTTAGTAATACTTTTGTGTTTGAACGCCAATAGTCATTTATCTGCTGTAAGAATAACTTATTTCTTAGTGCATAACGCTTGGCGAGATTTTGGCGACGAATTTGGCGGAATGTCGCCAACTTGGCGACTTTTTGAAATGTTGCCAAATTAACGAAAATCTCGCCAAATGGATAAAAATGACGACTAATTGTCGAAAATTTAATATCTTGGAAAGAATATTAGTATCAACTATAAGAAAAACCTGCTTTTTTTTACTGTAAAAGTAGTAAATTAATTACATTATATAAGGAAAGTCATGTGTTGCCCACATCAGATTTTTTAGATATGACACAGCGTTTTAGACTTTCAAACATGTTACAGTTAATACATATAAAAAAAAATCTGATGTGGGCAGCACATGACTTTCTTTATATAATGCAATGAATTTACTACTTTTACAGTTACAAAATGCTATTCTTATAGTAGATACTTATACTTTTCCAAGATATTGAATTTTCGTCAATTAGTCGTCATTTTCATTGATTTAGCGTCATTTTTATCCCTTTGGCGAGATTTTCATTTATGAGGCAACATTTAAGAAAAACTCGCCAAGTTAGCGACATTCCGCTAAATTCATCGCCAAAATCTCGCCAAGCGTTTTAGACGGAGAAATGAGTTATTCTTACAGCAAATAAATGACTATTGGCGATCAAATATAAAAGTATTACTCAAAGTATCTTTTCTCGTGAATAGAACGAGTTAGATCCACGAGAATGATGTCACCAAATTTATCGTATGATATTACATATGAAAAGTGAACATGTTTCTTAAGAGTTAATTTTTTTTTTATTTTACTTGATTTTTTTATAAATTTATTTGAAAAATATGCAATATCTCGAGAATGGTTAATGCTAGCGTTCTACAGTTTGTATCAATCGTTTCTAAGGGAAAATTACATAAGAAATGTCTATTTACGTAACTTTATTAAAGGTTTTGATTTTATGATAATTTTTTCAAAATTTCACTCGAAAATTTAAGGGGATTCTAAACATTCGATTGTATTTAAAAGCAATAGGTTTCCAGTATTCACGGATTGTGATTTTTGTACCAAATTTCATTCGAATCTCTCCATTCGTTCGTGAGATATCGTCTCCACAGACTCATTGACACACACACATATACCCACACACACACAGACATCACCTCAAAAATGTTCGATTCGTGATCAGAGATGCTTGAAACGTGCTATCCCGTCAAAAACTCGAATTCGAATTTTCGACCCCGTCACAATACTTTCCTTATGCATTATATATACTATAAGGAAAGTAATAATCTTAAAGGTAAACGTTTGTAATGCTAGAATCACGCTCTCATTGGATATGGCAGCATCCTATGATATATACAATATATACAATACATAAAATATATACAATACATAAAAATCTGATGTGGCCAACACATGACTTTCCTTATATAATGCAATGAATTTACTACTTTAACAGTAAAAACAATAGGTTATTCTTATAGTAGATTGAATATATTATTTATTGAATTTTCGTCAATTAGTCGTCATTTTCATTTATTTAGCCTCATTTTTATCCATTTGGCGAGTTTTTCGTTAATTTAGTAACATTTAAACAAGTCGCCAAGTTGACGACATTCCACCAAATTCGTCGCCAAAATCTTGCCAAGCGTTATGGATGGAGAAATAAGTTATTCTTACAGCAGATAAATGACTATTTCCGTTCAAATACAAAAGTATTACTCAAGTATCTTTTTTCATGAATGGAACGAGATAGTTCCACGAGAATGATGTCACCAAATTTATCGCTTGATATTACATATGAAAAGTGAACATGTTTCTCAATAGGTAATACTTTTTTTTTATTTTACATGATTTTTTGCTAATTTTTAAAAAAAATGTGCAATATCTCGAGAACGGTTCATGCTAGCGTTCTAAAATTTGTGTCAATCGTTTTCTAAGGAAAAATTACATAAGAAAAGTATATTTGCGTAACTTTATTAAAGGTTTTGATTTTTTAATGATTTTTACAAAATTTTACTCGAAAATTTAGAAGGTTCTGAACATTCGATTGCGTATAAAAACAATAGGCTTCAAGTATTCACGAATTGTGATTTTTGTACTAAATTTCGTTCGAATCGGTCCATTCATTCGTCAGTTATAGTCTTCACAGACTCACTGACACACACACACACATATTTTCACACACACACACACAGACAGACATCACCTAAAAAATGTTTGATTCGTGATCAGGGATGCTTAAAACGTGCTCTCCCGTCGAAAGCTCGAATTCGAATTTTCGACCCCGTCACAATACTTTCCTCATACATTATGTATATAAGGAAAGTAATAATGATGAATTTCATAATATACATTATTATAGCAAAATTTAACAAAAATGATAAGAAAGGCAAAACATAATATTTTATTTAGATTTCAAGAAATTTCGTAATGATAAATATATACAATACATAATAATGATGAATTTCATAATATACATTATATAACAAAATTATGCAAAAATAATAATAATAGGAAAACATAATATAATATTATTGCATTATATTTAATTCTTCAGAACAATATTACCATCTTCTATATATACTAATTGCCAAGTGTCCGTCTGTCTGTCCGTCTGTCTGTCTGTCTGTCTGTCTGTCTGTCTGTCACGCTTTTTTTAGGCACTTCCCGAATAGATAGAGACTTGAAATTTGGTACACGGCTCGGTCGTTCGATAAAACCCCCTGGAAAAATCGAATTTTTCGAAAACGTTCTATAGAGGGGGTGCCCCACACCAAAACGTTCGAAAAGTGAAATGACAGGAAAGCATGCTTTGCGATGAGATAGAGACTTCAAATTTGGTGTATGGGTAAATCGTTCGAAAGGAAGAAAGTGTGCAATTTCAGATTTCCAATATTTTCTACTTAAGGGGGGATGCAGCACACCAAAACGTTCGAAAAGTGAAATGATAGGAGAGCATGCTTTGCGATGAGGTAGAGACTTCAAATTTGGTGTATGGGTAAATCGTTCGAAAGGCAGAAAGTGTGCATTTTCAGATTTCCAATATTTTCTACTCAAGGGGGTGCCGCACACCAAAACGTTCGAAAAGTGAAATGATAGGAAAGCCTGCTTTGCGATAAGATAGGGACTTCAAATTTGGTATATAGGTAAACCGTTAGAAAGGAAGAAAGTGTGAAATTTCAGATTTCCAATATTTCCTATTTAAGGGGGTGTCGCACACAAAAATGTTCGATTTTCCGAATAAATAAGAAACGGCCCCTTTAAAATTTGATAGAGGCTCAAAATTTTAAATATAAACTAATCATTTGACGAAAACACCCAAAACGAATATAATTTTTCAAAAATGTTCGTTAAAGGGGGTTTTCCAGAGGAAAACGTTCGAAATGTGAATTGATAAAAAAAAACATGCTTCGAAATAAGATACAGACTTCAAATTTGGTGTACAGGTAGATAGTTCGAAAGGAAGAATATGTGCAATTTCAGTTTTCCGATATTTTGAACTTTTGGGGATGCCTCAAAACTAAATGTTCGATTTGTCGAATAAATAAGAAACGCGAATGATTAAAAAATTTACATTATTCAGGGGTTGCTTAATGTGGGGCCGTTGATTTTCAACGGGTATGCGACTAGTATACTCTAAATGCGTAACAATATAAGAAACAAAATAAAAGCTTAAAATAATATTTTTTAAAATTACCAACAATTTTCAATGAGATTTATATGTTAATAAATAAAATTTACTATTAAAACTTAAATTATGAAGCAAAAATTATTATAACAAAGTCACAAAAATTTCTTATTTTATTAATAAATAGGTTTTATGATATGTTTTTAATCTATTTACTCACATTATTAATTGATGGTTTATTGAAGTGAAACTTTTTGGGTAATGGGCAATCAAAAATTGTAATGGGAAGAACTACCCAGGCTTCCACATATGCAATTATCTGAGAAGCTTTAGCTGATTCTGAAGAGAAAGTCCGGAAAAGGACAGTGATTTGATAGCAGCAATGAGAAATGCATTGAAGATGTGCAGACAGTTTTGTCTAGTTCTTTAATAATTTAAAGTTGTGTCTTACGCCTTGTGCATTATTTTGGGTAATAAACGGTATTAACAGATAAACGTCAGAGTTTGCAATGGGAAAATTAATGAAAAAAAATCTGATGTGGGTAACACATGCCTTTCCTTATATAATGCAATGAATTTACTACTTTTACAGTAAAAAAATAGGTTTTTCTTATAGTAGATACTTATATTCTTTCCAAGACATTGAATTTTCGACAATTAGTCGTCATTTTTATCCATTTGCCGAGATTTTCGTTAATTTGGCAACATTTCAAAAAGTCGCTAAGTTGGCGACATTCCACTAAATTCGTCGCCAAAATCTCGCCAAGCGTTATGGACGGAGAAATAAGTTACTCTTATAGCAGATAAATGACTATTGGCGTTCAAATACAAAAGTATCACTCAAAGTATCTTTTCTCATGAATGGAATGAGCTAGATCCACTAGAATGATGTCACCAAATTTATCGTATGATATTACGTATGAAAAGTGAACATGTTTCTCAACAGTAAATATTTTCTTTTAATTTATGGGATTTTTTGATAAATGTATTTTAAAAATGTGCAATATCTCGAGAACGGTTCATGCTAGCGTTCTAAAGTTTATGTCAATCGTTTTTTAAGGAAAAATTATATGAGAAATGTCTATTTGCGTAACTTTATTAATGGTTTTGATTTTTGATGATTTTTTCAAAATTTCACTCGAAAATTTAGGGGAGTTCTGAACATTCGATTACGTTTAAAAACAATAAGCTTCCAGTATTTACTGATTATGATTTTTGTACCAAATTTCATTCGAATCGCTACATTCGTTCGTGAGATATCGTCTCCACAGACTCACTGACGCGCGCACACACACACACACACACACACACACACACACACACATACACAGACATCACCTCAAAAATGTTCGATTCGTGATCAGAGATGCTTGAAACGTGCTCTCCCGTCGAAAATCGAATTCGAATTTTCGACCCCGTCACAATACTTTCCTTGTACATTATGTATATAAGGGAAGTAAAAATGTAATTGTGATAGAATTCGTTATGCGAATAATTTACATTTCCACTATTCTTGAAAGTATGATTTTGCATTTCAAACATTAAATAAACATCTTAATGCTTGTCTCATAAGCAGAGATTTTTACTGATTATGCTCTTTAATATTTTCTATAGTGATAGGCATCATTAAAACTATATTAACATAGATTTTGTATGTAAATTAGACTCTTAAAGATATTTTTTTTTCAGATTTCAGTGCCTTTTATAAGCTCCTTTTTGAATCATTTTTAACGTCTTTTGGCCTGCCGATTTTGGTGCTTTTAGTACCTAAAGGGCTCTTGTCATAGGCTTCTTAATTCCACTGTCTTTAATTAGTCGGCATTTTTAAATTGTTTATTCGAATGCTAATTCAATTTATTTTAGTAAGTCATCTCATCTATCCTTCAAAACCGGTTACGTCCGTAATTTTTTGTTACGTTCTTACTTCAGCAGTCATTTATTGGTAATTTTAATGTTTTAATTGAAAGTTAATTTAATTTAGTTGATGAAGGTAGCTCACATAGCTTCCGAAACAGGTCACTTCCTTCATACTTTGTGTCACTTTCTTTTTAATTCCACAGTCTCTTATTAGTTGGTATTTTTAAATTGTTTTTTCGAATGCTGATTAAAATTAGTTGATGAAATTATCCACACATAGTCAATATTTCTATAGTACCTATATAGAAATCACCATACACCACTCAAAACCTGTTGTTTTCTTTTAACTTTTGTCACTTTTAATGAGTTTTTTTAACAAAAGAAATTCAATTTTATAGCTCGTAGTATCTGATTTTGAGTCAGGCACATTCGACGAGGCTTAGAATCTTCTGATTTAGAGTTGTTGTTTTTCAACATTTCATCTCCAGATGTTTCTTTAAAAAAATAAATCCAATGATGCTCATTTAATGAGAATCTTTTTGAGAATGAGTTTTTATACCTCTTAAAATCTTTAAACCACCCAGAATTATCTCCTGGAGGTTTTTAGTCAGCAAACAATTTTTGGAAAAAATGATAAATAAATCTGGAAATATGATATGTTTCTTTCAGAAGTACATCCCTATACTGTTGTATAAATATATTGGATATTATGTCCAATGTATTTATAGAATCTGTTATTTATACTACTATTTTATAAATATTTCATAGATATTTTTTCGCAATTGCCAGGCGCCTTATAAATATTTTATTGATAAAACAATTTAATGTGTCCATCATACGACTTTGTGTCTAAGATTATAAATTTAGTTATTTTGGGAAAATAACAGTCTGAATTAAAACTTCAACTTGACCACTTTGAAAATCAATCAGCACTTTTAAAACTGATTAAAATAAACATATCCAATTTCATTAAAATCGTTTGTTTCTAACTAAAGAAATAACTCTGCCTGTAAAAGAAAAAGAGCAAGATTTCTAATATCTTAAGAATAGCTTATGGTAACTCCGATGCCTCTAATTAAAGATATAACACTGCCTGTAAAAGAAAAAGAATGGGATTTCTAATATCTTAAGAACGGCTTATGATAACACCGATGCTTATAATTAAAGATATAGCTGTGCTTGTAAAAGAAAAAGAGTAGGATTTCTAATATCTTAAGAATAGCTTATGATAACTCCGATGCTTCTAATTAAAGATATAACTCTGCCTGTAAAAGAAAAAGAGAAGGATTTCTAATATCTTAAGAACGGCTTATAATAACTCCGAAATCAGGAGATATTAGCTGATTTTTTTCTGGTAGAAGTACTTGCAATAGTAGACTTATTATTTTTTTTTATCATTTTTTACTTTATTTTTATATTAAAATATTTATTAATATTTTTAGATTAAAAGTAAAGAATTCACATTTTTTTTTAATAGTAAATATATTTATATTTATCTTTATATGATATCTTTTATTTACGATTCAAAATATGCAATATACCGATAATTGTGCATATTAACATTCTGCCAATAATGTCATTCGTTTTTAATAAAAAAATGATTATAATAATGCAAATTACTATAATATATTGATTACAAAAAGTAAGCTTATGTATATCAATATATTAATATAATTTGTAAAATAGATATTTCTGTAATGATTTTGAAGCAAGGGTTTTTATAATTATATTCCACTGACCTCCACAAAAATTGGTAGGTCTCAAAAGTTTATAATTTGAAATAATCGTATAAATTTAATTTGATTTACTCAATTTGGTCAACAGACTCACAGGTCATTAAAAATTGATTATTTGTATTCAGGGATACCCAAAACGTGCAACTTCATCAAAATAAGAGAGTAGGATGTTTGAACCCTATCAAAATATAACTTACAATACTTCCTTGAAGAAAGCAGGCATTCATCAGTTATGTGACTATAATTGTTTCAAGGGCGATTTTAGCTTCCCCAGGCCAAATGAATAGTATACACTCTTAACAATCGTTCATTCATTTTTTTACCAATAATTTAACGTTTTATTTTCTCTTTCATTTATTTTAAATCTTATATCAATGCTTAACATTTCATTTTTATGATTTCAGAATCAGTTGTCCTTCTCTTCGTGTGCGAGGGCGTGTGTGTGTGTGTGAGGATCTTTATATGCTCGTGTTGATATGTTTATGATGAATTTTTTTTAATGGCTTACACCATCTTCTTAGGAGCATATACTGTTCTTTTGGCCTGAGAAAGGGGAGCTAAAAGCGCCTTCGAAACAATTTTAAGTAGCTCGTTTCTAACGATTGTTACGAGCGCATATTGTTATTTTGGATTGAGAAAACAGGACTATAAAACGCCCCGAAATAATTGCAGTCACATAACTGACATACGCTTGTTTTCTTTAAGAACGTTTTGGAAATTATATTCTTATAAGCAGAAGTTTTATTTATTGTGCTTATCAAAATACTTTTCTCATATCATATATTATAGAGAAAATAATAAAAATTTCAACTTCAAATTTAAATTGGAAATTAAAGCTAACTTTATTTGTTATTGATAACAAGAACGAATTACACATAATCGCATGGGTCCTGTGTAATTTATATAGATAATACCGCTCAATTTCCGAAACGCCCGTTTAGAACATAAACCCTTCACCTCATCCGTGTTTTTTTTTATTTGCCACAGAAAATTTAACAATAGAAATATGTCACGCTTATTGAAAATCCCTAGTGCTCCGTATTTAAAGTTTGAGACCTCTAAAGCAACGGACATTCCCCGGTTGTGACGTCATGGACACAGGAGAACGATATTTTTTGGTGCGAGGGTTCGAATGGAAAATCGCAGCTTTTATAGATCCATAAAAAAATTCCTAACAAATTCAGAAATAGAGTAATTACATATTTTGTTATAATGTGAAGATATAACTTATATTTACGCAAGAAAAATAAATTAGAATCTTACGAATTTTTAACTCGCAGAGAGACGAATGTATAAACTTGCGAAAAATGTTTGAGGTATTTAAAAATATTATTTTAAAAAGAAACTCGTTACATTACCCATTTCGTTCAAAGTTTCTTGGAAAGAGCGCTCATCGGTCTTTCCGATGACATTGAGATAGGAATTCTGTGGAAATATTTAAGATCGTTAAGGAACTGATATGTTGTTGTTGTTGTTGAAACCCAGACCGTCCGACCTACCAGAAAGGTGTAAGGTAACAGTTGGTCGGGAAGTGCCACCCAATTTAGACCGGAACCCAGTGGGGGAGGCATCCACAGGGACCGTACCCTCCTTCCCCTACCACCAACCTCTCGGAAGGACTTTCAGACCCACATGTTTAACGTGATCGTACTCCGCAAGAACACGGCGGCAATTTTGGCAGTGGCTGGAATCGAACCCGGGCCTACCGAGTGCAACTCCAGCGCGCTAACCAATGGGTTACCGCGCCCAAGGAACTGATATGTGTAAAAGGAACTGATATGTGTAAAGATTGCTCAAAATTGCTCTGCAATATAAAATAGTTATAAAACTGATTAGAATAAAAAAAAATCGCTCCAATGTATCTTAGAACCTGGCCTAAATAATCGCTGTAGTGAATTTCATTGCTCTGTGTATGTAGATTTTCCGCTACGACGCCAACAGACGAACAAACAAACATACATATTTTTATTATTATAAAAAAAAAGAGGTTTAGATGGATCGGCTTTGAGCCAGAAAAGCAGACAGCGAAACAGACTTTTATTTTTATTATTCTAGAAGAGGCTTAGATGGATCTTAATATCAGTATTTGAGTCAGATTTATAAATGTAACTTAAAATAAAACACGTCTGATTTTGATCTGTTATTTTTCAACGTTTCATTTCCAGATGCTTTTTAAAATATACATCCAATACTGCTCTTGAGAATACATTTTTGCACCATTTGAAAACTTTCACGCAAAATTATGTGCAGATGGTTTTAGAAAGTCAGCAATTTTTTAATAAAATTTTATTGGAAAGATAAATTATATTTAGAAATATCTTACTAGCTCGTGTCAGAAGTACACACACACATATATATATTATATATATATATATATATATATATATATGTATATATATATATATGTGTATATATATATGTATGTATATATATATATATATATAAGTATACACACACACACACACACACAAATGATAAATCCGCATTAATTTTCCAATAAAATTAACGCAAATTCTATACCAATTTATGCTATTTCTGGCTAAAAAAATTTCAACAAACGTCTGACACAGAACTCGTGCAAAATGAGAAATTAGTCAAAAAACAAATTGGTCAGAAAATACTGTCAGCAAATTTGGCGAAAAGTTTCTGTTATACATATTTTGTTATCAACAAACTACAAACGAAACACATTAAAAAGCATTGCTTCCATATATATATATATATACATGCATATGTATATATCGCAGGCCAGTCATGTGTGCAATCACCTTCATGCATAAGTCATCTTCATGGATTTATCTGCCGTAGTCCCCCGAGTGTCGAGAGTTTGAACTAATTTTTTTTCATGCCACACAAAATCCCCCACCACGGTGAATATTAATCTGCAAACCGCATGTCTCTCCGACTCATAGATATTTTTTTATAGTGTTTAACTTTTGCTCCGAACTTTTGAATCACCCGATATATATATATATACAAATAAATAAATCTATCAACCACATCGAAATCAACCAACTGAAAATATACCTTTAGGCGCAATGCTGCTCAACCAAGTACATTTATATAAAACAAAAGAGAATGAAGAAAGAACGACAATGTATCAAAATTTCGCCGGGGGGGGGATTGTGACCCCCACTTCCCGGTTGATTTAAACTTTATGATTTAAACTTTATGATAAAAGAAAAGATTTCAATTTTAAAATAAATTACGCAATTCAATGGAATTCATGTTTACATCCTAACGTATTCAGACACATTATATTAAACTTTTTGATCAGAAGCAAACGATTAAATAGCAGTGAGGAAAATCGATGTGGATGCGATCTAAGTTACCTGAATGAGGCTATTGCAAAGGGTTACACTTTGCGTTTTCTAAGTAACATTATACGAAAATTCTACAACACAACCGTAACGGAAAGTTACAGCTTATATTTATTTATATAAAGGTACACTTGCAGTTTGAACAGCAGATATGATGCTACCACGGACGTAATAGTTGAACAGTTAAAAGGTGTTTTATACCAGCACAGGTAGTGTCAGTTACAATTTCGATGCTTAGATGGTCACGTGTGTACGAGGTTTGTTTGTCTTGTTATATATTTGATTTTTAAATAGTCATATGTGTTACTGTTTTGTTGTAATGAAACTTGAAGATACAGTTTTTGTGGTATAGTCAGTATGGGTCTTTCACCTTTTTGACTTTACATTTTTAGTTTTAGTATAGTGTACTTGGTTTACAACAGTGTATCCGTTTCTGGGAGTGTCGTCATGACATCAAGCTGGCTTAACCGGGAAGTGGGGGTCACAATCCCCCCGGCAAAATTTTTATACATTGTCGTTCTTTCTTCATTCTCTTTTGTTTTATATAAATGTGCTTGGTTGAGCAGCATTGAGCCTAAAGGTATATTTTCAGTTGGTTGATTTCGATGTGGTTGATAGATTTATTTATTTGTATATATATATATAATATATTTTTACTTGCATTCACCTTTTTTGATGTTTTATTATGGGAAAAAAGGAAAAGAAAGCTATCTAACTTTTTCAGATCTTTTTATCCGTCTAAATGTTTCCTCTTATTTCAGTTTTTTATTCTAAATTTTTCTAAACAACGATCTTTCTTCACTTTCATTTTTATTCATTTATTTTTTATTTATATATCTTTTTTTCTTTCTAAATTTTATTTCGAAATTCGTTTTCTAAATTATCCTCTAGTGAATCGCTTTTGCATATTCAAATTAATAGTCCCCCCCCCCCCCCCTCAACAATTTTGTCATTCACAATAACCTTTTCCCCAACTGTACCCACTTGGACGTACCTGTAAAGACCATTCTATTTTAATATGTAAAGCTGTTTGTCTAACCCATATATCTGGAGCTGGCGAAGGGGGGGCTCTTGGGTCGAAAACAGGGATTTTCATATTTTGAGGAACGAAATAATTTTGATAATTTTAAGAGAACTATTTTTTAAATCTAAATTTTTAGTTCTCAGAATACAGATTAAATTTTTATGGCGTTTGCTATATATTCATAAGCTAAATAAATAATAACTTTTCTTAATTTATATTTTATTACTCCACTGATATCCCTGTAAAATTTATTAGGTGTTTCACGTTTTCTTTTTTAACATCTTAATCGCCCAACTGACTTAGTGCTTTTTCCACAACAAAGATCATAAATATCTTAAACCAAATATGCATGTTATGAAAAATTGAAAATTTTGACTTATGTACTTTTCCCCGCCACCTCTAGATATATTCTTCAACTGTTATTTTTTAAAGTCCTCAATTAATACAGGACGATCGAGGATGAGGATCAAGCTGTTGCATTATGGCTGAGTATCTTCATTCTGAAGATATCCTTTCACGACCATGCTTATTACTCAATACTTAATAGGTGAGTTGCATGGTCCGGGCTCTAATAATAATAATAAAAAATCTGATGTGGGCAACACATAACTTTCCTTATATAATGCAATGAATTTACTACTTTTATAGTTAAAAAATGTTTTTCTTATAGTAGATACTTATATTCTTTCCAAGATATTGAATTTCCTTCAATTAGTCGTCATTTTCGTTGATTTGGCGTCATTTTTACTTATTTGGCGAGATTTTTGTTAATTTGGCAATAATTAAAAATGTCGCCAAGTTGGCGACATTCCGCCAAATTCGTCGCCAAAATATCGCCAAGCTTTATAGACGGAGAAATACGTTATTCTTACAGCAGATAAATGACTATTGGCATTCAAATACAAAAGTATTATTCAAAGTATCTTTTTTCATGAATGGAACGAGCTAGTTCCACGAAAATGATGTCACCAAATTTATCGCATGGTATTACATATGAAAAGTTAACATGTTTCTCAATAGGAAACATTTTTTTTTATTTTATATGACTTTTTGATAATTTTTTTGAAAATTGTGCAATATCTCGAGAACGGTTCATCTTAGCGTTTTAAAATTTATGTTAATCGTTTTCTAATAAAAAATTACATAAGAAATATCTATTTCCGCAACTTTATTAGTGGTTTTGATTTTTTGACGGTTTTTTCAAAATTTCCCTCGAAAATTTAGGGGAGTTCTGAACATTCGACTGCGTATAAAAACAATAGGCTTCCAGTGTTTACGGATTGTGATTTTTGTACCAAATTTCGTTCGAATCGGTCCATTCGTTCGTCAGTTATCGTCTCTACAGACTCACTGACACACACACACATACACACACATACTTTCACCCACACACTCACACACACACACACACACACACAGACATCACTTCAAAGATGTTTGATTCGTGATCAGGGATGCTTGAAACGTGCTCTCCCGTTGAAAAAAAATAAAATTCGAATTTTCGACCCCGTCACAATACTTTCCATATACATTAGGTATATAAGGAAAGAAAAATCTGATGTGGGCAGCACATGACTTTCCTTGTATTATGCAATGTATTTACTACTTTTACAGTAAAAACAAAATAGATTATTCTTATAGTAGATACTTATATTCTTTCCAAGATATTGATTTTCCTTCAATTAGTCGTCATTTTTATTGATTTAACGTCATTTTAATCCATTTAGCGAGATTTTCTTTGATTTGGTAGCATTTAAAGAAGTCGCCAAGTTGGCGACATTCCGCCAAATTCGTCGTCAAAATCTCGCCAAGCCTTATGGACGGAGAAATAATTATTCTTATAGAAGATAAATGACTATTGGCGTGCAAATATAAAAGTATTACTCAAAGTATCTTTTTTCCTGAATGGAACGAGCTAGGATCCACGAGAATGATGGCACCAAATTTATCACATGGTATTACATAAGAAAAGTGAACATGTTTCTTAATAGGAATTTTTTTTTTATTTTATGTAATTTTTCGATAATTTTTTTAAAAAATGTACAATATCTCGAGAACGGTTCATGCTAGCATTCTAAAATTTATGTTAATCGTTTTCTAATGAAAAATTACATAAGAAATGTCTATTTGAGTAACTTTATTAGAGGTTTTGATTTTTTGATGATTTTTTCAAAATTTCACTCGAAAATTTAGAGGGGGTTCTAAACATGCGATTGCGTATAAAAACAGTAGGCTTTCAGAGTTTGCGGATTGTAATTGTTGTACTAAATTTCATTTGAATCGGTCCATTCGTTCGTCAGTTAGCGTCTCCTCAGTCTCAGTGACACCCCCCCCCCCACGCACACGCATACTTTCACACACACACACAGACATCACTTCCAAAATGGTCGATTCGTGATCAGGGATGCTTGAAGCGTGCTCTCCCGTCGAAAACTCGAATTCGAATTTTCGACCCTGTCACAATACTTTCCTTATACATTATTGTATATAAGGAAAGTAATATATAACTCGGCACGAATTGTGTTGTGTTGTTGTTTCTGATGACCTCCTGTAATCGAATCATAGCCGACACAGGACCAGTGACACAGGAAAGAACGAACAAGACAATACAAGAGAACAAAGTTTATTACGGACAAGCATCACTGACGAAGGTCAAAGGGGGTGCAACTTCACATTGTAGATGAGGACCCAGTAGGCGGAAGACTGACTTTACCTCGATATACAACCATACCTTACTCGGGATTCGAACCCGACGGGGTTCGAACCCGACAGCAGCCGACGACGCTTCCACTTCACCGCCTGGGCGGCGGTACGAATTGTTCTGTTTTGTACTAATTCTGAGTTTCTTATAACACGGTTTCCATATAACACGGTGTGCGGTTTCTATATAACACGGTACGAATTAATCTGATTTGCACTGATCTGAATTTATTTTAACGCGGTTTCCATATAACACAGTACAGCCTCTGTCATTGCCACCACCACTAGGACCCAGTTCAAATTGAATAGTTTAAGGATGTAAAATTATCCACCTCCTGAGGTGCACTGGAGTGTTGTTCTCACGCCAAAATGGTTTTCTCTTTGGCCGTTAACATGGACAAATAATTAAAATATCAAATGCCTGGTCTAAACAAATGTTTTTGAAAGAGCCGTTTGGAAATTTCCTACAGAGTCTTAAAAATCCCCAAAAGAACGATTTTATTCGCGAATGATCACATCGAATTATTCCACTCGATAATGATTCTTTTTACTTCAAGAAGTCACTTTCTTTTTTCAGAAAATTGCAGACAATGTTATCGGAGAAAGAAGAAAACTGCTTTAAGAACGAATTCTTTTCTTTCCAAACTAAATCTCCAAAGGACAGTCTCAACTGCTTCCTTTGTGCTCAAAATACCGAGGAAAAACAAGCTAACGCGGTAACTGTAAAGAAAAAAAATGCGCAGTTTTTAGAGACAGAGATTCTTCTCTTACGCGATTAAAGAAAATCTATTGAAGTATTTGAGGATTGAAAACATGGATACTTTGTTTTCTTTGAATGATGTTAGCAGACATATTTTAGACAGCAAAGTTATGCTGTGTCCTAACAATTGGGTCACAATACTGGCATGAGTTATTTCAATTTCTTGAGGGGTGGGGTGCTGTCGGGGGGAGGGAGGGATACATATATCTTGCATGCCCGAAAATAAAATGTTTTTTTGAGTTCAGATTGAGAAAAAATGATAAATGATTTTTGAACGCGTTTTTCATTTTGAAACTATTTTAATGAAATGCAAATTAGAAAGTTTTTGTAAAAAAAAGCAATCAAATTCTGTAAATGGCAAATTTTTTAATCACGTAGTTACCTTCGCGGGTAACGCGCTACCTTTAATAAGAAATATACTACTTTAATAAATATTACTCCACTTCCTGTTTGCCACTTCGCGGCATCACGGGCCCGTCCTCCATGTACGTTGATGCTAGCCAACTCCCGGTGCCCCTTGCTCGTTGACGCTAGCCAACTTTTAGAGCTCTTTCTTACGGCCCAGATTGTCCGAACGTGTAAGGCATCTTTTTGGAAAGCCGGGACAGTGACACACCTTAGACCGGAACCCAAATGGGGACGATATCCACAGGGACCGTATCCTCCTTCCCCTGCCAATCACCTATCAGAAAAACTTTCGGACGCACAGAGTGAATGTACCCATACTCCACCCAAACACGGAAATAGTTTGGGCAGAACTGGGAATGGAACTAAGGTCTTCTTAGTGTTATACCTGTGTCTAAACTACTAGGCTATTCCGCCCAACTCTTAGAGCTCGTTAGCTGCACATCTTGTTTGCTGTCTTAAGTGATATCTTTCATCAAGCTCCACTCCTTGTTCGCTGACGCTCACCAACTCCCGGAGCTTGCTTTGGGGGCTCCTTCACCCAGCCCGCAAAGTAATAATATGTAACAAAGTAATAATATGTAATGCATATGTTAAATTAACATACGTAACTTTTGATATTTCAAATTTATTCTCTATCCTACGTTTTGTCAATAAATTATCTCCCCAAAATTAAGTTTCGTGAATTCGCAAAAATTAAATTTTACCGCAAGTAAATTCGTCGCAATAAAACTACAAAAGTCCTGTAAAGTATAAACTTATGTTGGTGGTTGGTGAGACACTGCGTTTATATTAAAAATATTTTAAACTAATGGACAAAATACGTCCAAATTACCATAAAAATATAGTCTATGGGAAATATAACAGTTAAAATAGAGACAATGTAGGCAGCCCATAAATGTAGGCTCTAGTATGTCTGGAGTTAACATATTTATTTGAATATTATCGGGGAGTTATATGGCAAAAAATTATGAGTCTCTTCAGGGGCTGAGATGCCCTAACACATCGGTCAAGCAATGCAGCAGGGATACAGAGGAGGGGGCCCCAATTGTGCCCCTAGAATATCATAATCTGGCAGTGGAGAGTCATCATCAAGCAACCCTTCTTCAATCTACGGCATGTGGCAACCCTAGATTCACGTTATGGGAAAGGATGTCTGTACAAGTGTTTTCTCTTCCTGGTTTTTAAAAGAAACGAAACTGAAGGGGGGGGGGGGGAGATGTTGCAGAACATTTTAGAAGTTCGTGACAATATTCTAAAAGAATAACTTGGGTACGAAATTTGAAAACGATACATTTTGTATTTTTCATTTTGATAAAGATTGTGATGCGGGTGAAACTAAACATTATGAAATATCATTGTATGAGAAAATCGAGTGGAGACTCACATTTCGCAATTTTTTTTTTCATCAGACGGCTTTTATATTGAGAATTTCAGGGTTATCCCAGCGAATTTCAAATACACAATGCTTTCGGAGAAAAGATACGTCTCCTATTAAACGAATTCCTTCCTTTTAAATCTCTATAAGACACTAAAGTGTCCCCTTTGTCCCAAAGATGCGAAGGAAAAACAACTTAAACGTTGCAGTTAGATACGCGCATTTTCATGTTATTTTTATTTCTCCTGTTTTTAAAGGAAATCCATTGAAGTATTTGAAGATTGAGAACAAGGAATCTCAATTTCTTTATAATCCCGACACTCAGATGGCTTTTCCTTATGTAGACGATGTGCTTAAGATGCTGGACGACTGTCAGCTATTGACATTGCAAAAAGTAAATAAATGAATGAATAAAATAAAACGATGTGACCAACACGTGATTTTTTTTATCTTTGCATTGACAGCCTTCAGTTTGAAATTACTTTCTCTGCTGAGATAGTTTATGTGTGAAGAAAATATTGGAAATGGAATGAATTGGAAATGGAGGAAAATATTGGAAATTTATATTTGAAATTGCCTTCGGAATCGAAACCGATATTGGTCCTGGGAATGTCGGTCTGACCGTGCAAAAGTCGATAAATGTGCCCTCTCATACCGTAACATGACAGACTTGCATACAAAACATTAAAAATAGCATATTTGCATTCAAGTGCTCTCATATTTTTCGATTTAGGGCGATTTTGCCAGAATGTCTGTATTTAGAGATATTTTCTGCATTTGTGCACGTTTAGTTTTTGTGAAAATAAAAAGTTTTTCCAATTGCCGGTTCCGCAGTTCTACGCTTTCAGGTGAACTGGTAAATCTGGGTATTAAAATAATAATAATAAAGAAGTAAAAATAATCTGATGTGGGCAGCACATGATTCTCCTTATATAATGCTATGAATTTACTACTTTTACAGTAAAAAAAATAGGGTATTCTTATAGTAGATACTTATATTCTTTCCATGATATTGATTTTCAACAATTAGTCGTCATTTTCATTGTTTTAGTGTCATTTTTATCCATTTGGCGAAATTTTCGTTAATTTGGCAATATTTAAAAATGTCGCCAAGTTGGCGACATTCCGCCATATTCATATCCGAAATCTCGCCAAGCGTTATGGACGAAGAAATGAGTTATTCTTATAGCAGATAAATGACTATTGGTGTTCAAATGTATTACTCGAAGTATCTTTTCTCATGAATGGAACGAGTTAAATCCATGAGAATTATGTCACCAAATTTATGGCATGATATTACATATGAAAAGTAAACATGTTTTTTAACAGTTAATATTTCATTTTAATTTATGGGATTTTTTGATAAATTTATTTAAAAAATGCGCAATGTCTCGAGAACGGTTCATGCTAGCGTTCTAAAGTTTGTGTCAATTGTTTTCTAAGGAAAATTACATAAGAAATGTCTATTTGAGTAACTTTATTAAAGGTTTTGATTTTTTGATTTTTTCAAAATTTCACTAAAAAATTTGGGGTGGGGGTGGGGGGTCTGAACATTCGATTGTGTATAAAAATAATAGGCTTTCCGGGGGGGGGGGGTCTGAACATTCGATTGTGTATAAAAATAATAGGCTTTCCGGGGGGGGTCTGAACATTCGATTGTGTATAAAAATAATAGGCTTTCCGGGGGGGGGTCTGAACATTCGATTGTGTATAAAAATAATAGGCTTTCCGGGGGGGGTCTGAACATTCGATTGTGTATAAAAATAATAGGCTTTCCGGGGGGGGGGGTCTGAACATTCGATTGTGTATAAAAATAATAGGCTTTCCGGGGGGGGGGGTCTGAACATTCGATTGTGTATAAAAATAATAGGCTTTCCGGGGGGGGTCTGAACATTCAATTGTGTATAAAAATAATAGGCTTTCCGGGGGGGGGGTCTGAACATTCGATTGTGTATAAAAATAATAGGCTTCCACAGACTCACTGACACACACACACACACACGCAGAGACATCACCTCAAAAATGTTTGATTCGTGATCAGGGATGCTTGAAACGTGCTCTCCCGTCGAAAACTCGAATTCGAATTTTCGACCCCGTCACAATACTTATACATTATTGTATATAAGGAAAGTAAAAATACACTAATGATTAAATTAAGCATGCAAATCCACCCAAAAATCGATTGCTAAATATTGAACCCCATTACAATATTGACCTTCCTCACACACGGCCAACAAGGGTATTGGTATGGATATTTCTCGTCCATTGTAATACTTCCATACGTTTCTGCAGGGATTATTTACGAATACATTTTTTCCTACCCGCATACAAGGAGATTCCCCTAATAAGCGAGGGAGAATAGCATCCCTCGCACAAGTAGATAGCTCCAACTTTTTCTCCTTTCCAAAAATCTAAGGAAGAATGTATCTTGATAGGACGGCGGATGTCTAAAAATAAGAGAAGCATCTTGAGGATAACATCCGGTCGGTGATTGGTCTGTGCAAGGGAGAGAGAGAGACAGACAGGAAGCGACGACAAAAATTGGATATATGTCTCTTGCACTCGCGCCACAGTTAAATGAAGGATGGAATTTAAGAATTTCTGAAGATGGTGTGAATGGTTTCAGGGACATGTGCATATATGTGCGGAAGGATATTTATTTTCCCTTCAGTATGTAGTACATGCATTTTTACTTTCCTTATATACATAATGTATGAGGAAAGTATTGTGACGGGGTCGAAAAATCGAATTCGAGTTTTGGACGGGAGAGCACGTTTTAAGCATCCCTGATCACGAATCAAACATTTTTGAAGTGAAGACTGTCTGTGTTTGTGTGTGTGTGAGTGTGTGTGAAAGTATATGTGTGTGAAAGTATGTGTGTGTGTGTCAGTGAGACTGTGGAGATGATAACTGACGAACGAATGGATCGATTCAAACGAAATTTGGTGCAAAAATCACAATCCGTAAACACTGGAAGCGTATTGTTTTTATGCGCAATCGAATGTTCAGAACCCCCCTAAATTATCGAGTAAAATTTTGAAAAAATCGTCAAAAAGTCAAAACCGCTAATAAAGTTACTCAAATAGACATTTCTTATGTAATTTTTCATTAGAAAACGATTAACATAAATTTTAGAACGTTAACATGAACCGTTCTCGAGATATTGTACATTTTTCAAAAAAAATTATCAAAAAGTCATATAAAATAAAAAAAAAATATTTCCTATTGAGAAACATGTTCACTTTTCATATGTAATACCATGCGATAAATTGGGTGACATCATTCTTGTGGATCTAGCTCGTTCCATTCATGAAAAAAGATACTTTGAGTAATACTTTTTTATTTGAACGCCAAATTTATCTGCTGTAAGAATACCTTATTTCTTCGTCCACAACGCTTGGCGAGATTTTGGCGACGAATTTGGTGGAATGTCGCCAACTTGGCGACTTTTTCCAATGTGGCTAAATTAACAAAAAACTCGCCAAATGGATAAAACTGACGCTAAATCAATGAAAATGACGACTCATTGACGAAAATTCAATATCTTGGAAATAATATAAATATCTACTATAATAATAATCTATTTTTTTTACTGTAAAAGTAGTAAATTCATTGCATTATATAAGGAAAGTTAGGTGCTGCCCACATCAGATTTTTTTTATATGAAAGCAACACTAAAATCTATGATTGGATATATGCTTTTGACATTGTTTTATAAACATGTTTTATACCATTAAAGTTCATAGATTAGCTAAAAATATATCTATCACACATATACTTGCACACACACACACACACACACAGAGAGAGAGAGAGAGAGAAAGAGTGTGAGAGAGAAAGAGTGAGAGAGAGAAAGAGTGAGAGATAGAAAGAGTAACAAAGAGAATGAAAGAGAAAGTGAAATAGAGAGTAAGAGAGTTGAGAGTAAGAAAGTGAGAGAGAGAGAGAGAGAGAGAGAGAGAGGCGAGATATTTCTGAAAGTGTTTGATATGTGTTTAGGAAGACTTAGAAACGTGCATGCCAGTTAAAATTTCGAGTTCGAAAATTTTTTGGGGAAACATTACTTTTTCTATACAATAGTAGGGAAAAGTAAAAATTTCTAAATAAATAGGAGATTCACAATAAATAAATAAAAACCTTGTAAATACATACAAAAGTACTGTTCTACTAGTTTCAAAGGCAAATAACATTTTTCTTCTTCAAAACCGACAAGAAGCGCAACCTCACTTGTTAAGTACTACAGTTGCCGACCTTATTTGAATAAGTGAGGTAGACCTTCTTGTGTGTGTGTGTGTGTTGGTGCTGAAAAACAAGTCTGTTATTTGCCTTTGAAACTAGTGCACCAGTTTTCTGTATGGGTGCTGTATTTCGGAAGTTTCTATTTATTTGCGTTATTTCGCAGTCATTTTTAAGCGATTATTTGATTTAAATGGTAGATGTTTTTTAAAAGGAAAAGATGGGGAAGGTGTGTGTGTGTGTGTGTGTGTGTGTTGGGGGGGGGGGGGGTTGTATATAGAATTGCACCAATGATTTAGTATTTGACTACAATATTTTAAATTTTCAACAAGCTATGAAATACTGATGCAGGTTTATTAAATACTAATATAAGTTATAAAAATATTTGCTAAAAGTACATAAGCTAAATGATACTACAAGTACTTAAAATTATGATTTTTCCTTATACACGAAAAATTTTTAAAAATGCAATATTAATTTACCTTCTTATGTATATTACTGACAATATCTCATATGCCTACAATAATTGGGGAAGTAGGAGAATAATTTGTCATTTGTTTAAAAATTTATGACTATAGATCAGGCAGTTAGATAAACGACTAAAATGGGGTCGGGAGATAAGGAAAAAGTACATGATTTTTCTATTTGCCTACGGATTGCTGCCTAGCAGCTACACGCTAGAAATAAGCCAGTCAAAAAAAATCATTCATCAAAAAAATCATCGCTTATTGACAGAAATTAACTAAATGATGACGCTTATGGCTTCATCAAATGCTTATGATATATAAAGTCCTAGAAGTGACTACACATATACAAATTATTAGAATGAAACCCTGACAATAAAATCATGTTCTAGATCCCACTAATTTGCTCGTTAAATCCGAACGTTCCCAGAGGATTGTGAGATATTCAGCCGCTAGAAGGCTATAAAAGTTTAAGTGCATTCTTCTCCTACACAAGCTAGAAACCCACACCTATACCCCTCCCCCCAAATGATATACCAATATAGACTAATGGTTCAAGTACCACATTCTAGGAGTTCTTATCTCACATTTTCTTTGCTTTTTCCAAGGAACATGGATCACATGACATTGGCAAAAATCTATTTACATAACCTGTACATGTCATATGTTTTACGTATGGACTTTATGGGTTACGTGAAGAAGATATTTTTTCGAGATGCTCGATGCTTAGATCTTCCCATGCGACTCTACAATATATCTAACACTCCTTACTTCTGCATTCATTAATATTTTCTGAAAAAGATATTAATCCGAGATTCTTGATGCTCAGGTCTTCTCATGCGACTCTACAACCCAACTCATACTCGTTACTTATACATTTATATGTATTTTGAGAAGAATATATTTCTCCGAGGTTCTTGATGCATAGATATTCCCATCCGACCCTACAATCTATCTCACACTCCTTACCTTCTGCATTCACAGGTATTTTCTGAAAAAGATATTAATCCGAGGTTCTTGATGCTCAGGTCTTCTTATGTGACTTTTCAACCCAACTCATACTCGTTACTTATGTATTTATATGTATTTTGGGAAGAATATATTTCTCCGAGGTTCTTGATGCTTAGATCTTCCCATGCGACCCTACAATCTATCTCACACTCCTTACTTTTGCATTCATTGGTATTTTCTGAAGAAGATATTTCTCTGAGGTTCTTGATTCTTAGATATTCCCATCCGACCCTACAATCTATCTCACACTCCTTACCTTCTGCATTCACAGGTATTTTCTGAAAAAGATATTAATCCGAGGTTCTTGATGCTCAGGTCTTCTTATGTGACTTTACAACCCAACTCATACTCGTTACTTATGTATTTATATGTATTTTGGGAAGAATATATTTCTCCGAGGTTCTTGATGCTTAGATCTTCCCATGCGACCCTACAATCTATCTCACTCTCCTTACTTTTGCATTCATTGGTATTTTCTGAAGAAGATATTTCTCCGAGGTTCTTGATGCTTAGATATTCCCATCCGACCCTACAATCTATCTCACACTTCTTACCTTCTGCATTCACAGGTATTTTCTGAAAAAGATATTAATCCGGGGTTCTTGATGCTCAGGTCTTCTTATGTGACTCTACAACCCAACTCATACTCGTTACTATGTATTTATATGTATTTTGGGAGGAATATATTTCTCCGAGGTTCTTGATGCTCAGATCTTCCATTGCGACCTTCGCCCAACCTATCTCATTTTTCTTACTTCTGTATTCATTCATGAAAGGAGTCATGACTGTTTTCTTGTACTCGGACTCTTATCCTCTTTTAGACATTTTATTCAGCTTAATTCTTTCGCATGCTTGTTAAATCTAGGGAATGGATCTATTAAATCCTGGAAATCTTGCTCGCTAAGATCAGTAAATCAGGTTTAAATTAGCATCGCATTCATTAAATGTTCACAATTTCCTCTTTTAATCAGGAATCACTTTAAATAATCTCTTTACAATTCATTTAATTTTCCCATGGCAAGAAAAAAAAAAAGAAAAAGACTGTACATATTCACATATGAGACATAAACATTTGATGTTTGTTAAGGTATGCAAGAGACAAATGTATGTTCTGATCAAAATTCCGATCTCGCTACAGAATTATTTCTATTCATATTATTATGTTTGTAATGAAAAAACTTCTACAGGTTTACTAGGAAAGTTTTTAAGCACCCCAATAACTTTAGGAAAGGTCTATCCGTGTACACGTTAGGCTATCTACAGTAAAGTGATTATGCCCGATCGAATAAAAGGAATTGAAGCGCTCCTATAAGGAGTAGTTTAAAAAATTAGGATAACGAATACGACAGCAATAAAAGATAGACGTAAAAAGTTACAAAGTTGTAGCGAATTGCCGCATTAGTAGGAATTCACACAAATAACGTAAGAAACGCATATACGAAAGGAAGTAAATACGTGTCAATAAATCGTATCATCGGGAACATTAACATGGTGATACCTGCAATGCTTTTAAAGTACGCAGTTACATTCTTCCTCGAATTCAAACGTGCATTGTGGATGACGGACGGCATTTTGAATTTTTTGCTATTCATTATATTCCAATGCTTGCAAGTATTGCTTATTTTAGCATGATAGCAATATTTTTGCAATATTTTGGCATGATATATGAAAGCAATTCGCCAATAATATTAATTGTGCCGAGTAACTGTAACAGTTTTAGGGTCAACTCCTACTCAACAATGCAATACAACTTTGCTATACAACTTTGCACGATGTTATACAACTATATGACAACGTTATACACTTATAAGATAATGCTGTACAACTTTGTTATCTTTTTTTTTGTTGTTATCTCGTTTTGTTGCCAAGTCCATAATCTTAACTTTTTAAATTCTCCACTAGAGGACGCTGCAATTCCTTTTATTATGGCTATTTTATTGGTCACTTTATTGTAGAGAGACCTAACTTGCACACTGATGGACGTTTCGTTACAAAGTTATCAAAGTGCTTAAGAACTTTCCCAACACTGTATATTTTGTTTGATATTTATTAAAACTTATTGAACATTTTACTTCAGTCCGCACAAAAAGCACCGTTGGCAAACCTGGGAATCAAACCCGTATTTCTCGGATTATGTCCATTTATACTGACCACTATAGCATTCCGGACATGTAAGGAATTTATTTGAATTCCTTTACTTTTTCACTTTACTTAATACATAATGTATAAGGAAAGTATTGTGAAGGGGTCGAAAATTCGAATTAGAGTTTTCAACGGGAGAGTACGTTTTAAGCATCCCTGATCAACGAATCAAACATTTTTGAGGTGATGTCTGTGTGTGTGTGTGTGTGCGTGTGTCTCAGTGAGTCTTTGGAGACGCTATCTCACGAACGAATGGAGCGATTTGAATGAAATTTGGTACAAAAATCACATTTCGTAAATACTGGAAGCCTATTGTTTTTAAACGCAATCGAATGTTCAGAACCC
Source organism: Amaurobius ferox (assembly GCA_951213105.1). Taxonomy (NCBI): domain Eukaryota; kingdom Metazoa; phylum Arthropoda; class Arachnida; order Araneae; family Amaurobiidae; genus Amaurobius; species Amaurobius ferox. The sequence goes on from OX578139.1 coordinate 131,879,867, forward strand.
CCCTAAATTTTCGAGTGAAATTTTGAAAAAAAATAATCAAAAAACTTTAATAAATTTACACAAATAGACATTTCTTATGTAACTTTTCCTTAGAAAACGATTGACATAAACTTTAGAACGCTAGCATGAACCGTTCTCGAGATATTGAACATTTTTCAAATAAATGTATCAAAAAATTCCATAAATTAAGAAAAATATTAACTGTTGAGAAACATGTTCACTTTTCATATGTAATATCATGCGATAAATTTGGTGACATCATTCTCGTGGATCTAGCTAGTTCCATTCATGAGAAAAGATATTTTGAGTAATACTTTTGAACACCAATAGCCATTTATCTGCTATAAGGATAATTTATTTATCCGTCCATAACTCTTGGCGAGATTTTGGCGACGAATTTAGCGAAATGTCGCCAACTTGGCGACTTTTTAAAATGCTGTCAAATTAACGAAAATCTCGTCAAATGGATAAAAATGGCGCTAAATCAATGAAAATGACGACTAATTGTCGAAAATTCAATATCTTGGAAAGAATATAAGTATCTACTATAAGAAAACATATTTTTTTTACTGTAAAAGTAGTAAATTCAGTGCATTACATAAGGGAAGTCATGTGTTTCCCACATCAGATTTTTTCTTTTCGAACCAAGGCGAGATTGATTAAAATCCTCTCTGGGACCTAATGTGGGGTGCCGATTTATACCATAAATGATTATACAGAGTGACCCAAAAACATTGACCTCGGCTTTTATTCCTTAAATATTAATCTTAGACATATATAATAAATTACAAAGTTGCGTAAAAAAAGGTGCAGAATTTTATGAAATCGATAAAAATTTTCAGGGGATTAAATTTGAAGAAATACAAAGTTTAAATTTTTATACGGCTCCCGCACAAAAAGATTTCCAATGAGTAAAATGTACCCCATACAGTGTATGGGGTACATCACATTATTAGTGTATGGCATACACTAATAATGTGATGTACAAAATTTCAGCATTTTATCATAAAAAGTCCCAGAGATTTGTTTAAACAAAGTGGGTGAGGGATTAATCACACATTAAAATGTAAATGTTTACAGTAAGAGTGCAAATGGCGCAAAGCAAAAATGCATCATAGGGAAATAATATCTGCCTCTTACCTTTAATGGATCATTGGCATGGATGGAAAACATTTTCAACAAGCTTTGCACTCTTTGTGTAAAGTTATTATTTCTACACAGTGTAGATACTTTTGTAGCAATAAGTAGCAAAATTATTATTTATTTATGTAATCATTGTTTTCTTTCGTAATTTGTGTATGATCCCTGAAAAGCGATCTGCCGAGATGAGTTTTCTCCTCTGAGAACCCATATCGATGTATCAAAAAGTGGTTTAAGTCATCATTTTTGTCTTTTCATGTCATTGGGACTTTTTATGATAAAATGCTGAAATTTTGTGCATCACCTTATTACTGTATGGGGCACATATTACTCATTGGAAATATTTTTGTACGGAAGGCGTATAAAAATTTTAATTTTGTATTTCTTGAAATTTAATTCCCTTGAAAATTTTAATCGATTTCATCGAACCCAGTGGGAGAGGTATCCACAGGGACCGTACCCTCCTTCCTCTACCACCAAACTCTCAGAAGGACTTACGGACCCACATGTTTAACGTGATCGTACTCCGCGTGAACACCGCAGCAGTTTTTGCAGTGGCGGGAATCGAACCAGAGCCTACCGAGTACAATTCCCGCGCGCTAACCACTGGACTACCGCGCCCTCCGCGACAATCTCCATAACTTTCTTTTTATTCACCCAATTTAGACCGGAACCCAGTGGGGCAGGCATTCACAGGGACCGTACCCTCCTTCCCCTACCACCAACCTCTCAGAAGGACTTACGGATCCACATGTTTAGTGCGATCGTACTCCGTCTGAACACGGCGGCAGTTTAGGCAGTGGCGGGAATCGAACCCGGGCCTTCCGAGTGCAATTCCCGCGCGCTAATTTAAATTTTATAATAACCATATGCTATTTAAAATATGCATAAAATTAAAATATCCATTTCAAATATCCTTAAATTCAAATATCCATCCATATCGTTTCATCAATGAACCATATCGTTCCACCCCAATCCATCCAATTTCAAATACACCAATTTCAAATACATCACCTCAATTCAAACCACCATAATTCAATCATTTAAATTATTTAAAATATCCATTTAAAATATCCATAAATTAAAATATCATATAAATATAATAATTTCACCAGATGTATACAATACATATGCTAAGCTCTTAATTCATTTAAAACCGGAAGCGCGGTCTCCGTGGAAACGGGGAAAAAATTCTGCAGGTAAAAACGCGGTTTGCCGAGAAATTGAAAATCCTTAGTTCATTAAAATCGCGATCCTGTAGATATGTATAATTATTTCTTGACCAGAATGGGCTTGTAAGAAAGCCAGATATTTGAGCTTTCTAAAAATGTAAATTATTATTCGAAATTATGAGTAGTTTTTACGATGGGAGGATTTAAAAACGAAATTTGGTTTTTTTTAACCGAAAGTGACTTTTGTTTTAAAATCGTTAAAAAATATTAGAAATCGAAATTGAGATTTAAAATTGATATATTTTTTTTCGCAACTGTCTGCTCTTTCCGGTGTTGTGATTTGTTTTTTTTCTACGATGTCTGGATCGTGGTGAAAAAAAGGACAAAAAGGGCAAAAAACGGTCGAAATCGCATAAAACATTAAATAACTAAAAATTAATTCAAATTTTAAAAATCGATTTTCACGTGTCCCCCCCCCCCCCCCCCCCGGGTCTCCGATTGCCAAATTTCGTAGCTCTCTGACGCGCGGTCGCTGAACGTATAGTGTATAAGACACACACACACACACAGACAGACACACAGACACACACACAGACATTGCCTTTTATTATATAGATGTCTAAGATAAATATTTAAGGGGAAAAAACCGAGGCCAATGCTTTTGGGACACTCTGTATATTATTTTTGATAGTAAAACTCAATCTTCTGGAACATGGACCCGACAGGGATTTTATAGATTGAGCACAGCTATATTGATCATTAGACCATTAGACCACATTGTAAGCAAATCCTTTAATAACGTTATATTGTAAATTATCACATGCTATACTGTAATTACGCAAGTTAAAGTATAATTTGGCATGAATGCTGTTCAATTATAAGCTTATCTCAAATGAAATAATGCAATTATCGGGCTTAAGAGATCTTCTGAAATTTTTATCATTAGCTATTTTCTATAATGAGGCACAAAGAGAGATATAATGATCTTTCCTTTATTGAAGATACTTTGGTATTAAGGGTATTAAACAGATAAAGAAGCTGATGTAAGCAGAACATAACTTTTACTACAGATCATAGTTTCTTTTTCTTTTATTTAGTTTAGTTAGTTTCTTTAATTGTGTTTTATTATACAAAAAGTATATAATACAAATAATTACTTTATTACATCTAATTTGCAGTTTTCAAATCATTTCTATTTGAATTGGGAGCTTGATACTTTAAAATGACGCTAAACCACTAGAACTAAAGGGGGGAAAATCGAAAGTTTTTCTGGATAATTTATGTATGACAGATTCGTTTTGTGCATTCTGTTATCAAAAGCTATACATAAAACAAGCTTTTATTTTATACAGTTATATATGCAGGGTGTCCCAAAAAGATTGAAACGCGCTTTAATTCTCTACCTGTTGGAGATAAGTGGGCAATGTAAATTGCAAAAATGTTGAAAGTAAGGGAGGAAATAAGACTACGTTAATGAAATAGTCCTCCCATTAATTTTCAAAAAGTTACACTTTTTAAATTTTTATACGACCCCCTTAGACAAATTGGGTCAATAAGAAAATTTTTATTTTTAATGCAACATGATCATTAAAAAAACCCGCATATCTGTATCTTTAAAATTGAGCGAGTTATATTTAATTGAAAATTGTACATTGTGAATGGGGACCATATATCAAATTAGAAATGTAAATTTGTGACATATCACAAAAAAGATCAATGTATGCATATTTTAATTATGTGCCCCAACCGCGTAGTGAGTACCATTGCTTTATATGATCTCTGTCTGCGTAATGCTTTCTTTAGATGCGTTTGTGATAAAAAATTTTGACACATATTAACGTATTTTTGATCTAAACAATTTCTATCGTCAATTTGTTTATGATCCCTATTTTCACTGATGGAACAGCCTTTCACATAAGTGGCATAAGTCAGATTTTTTCCTTTATCATGATTCAGTTGATTTTAAAGATGCAGATATGCGGTTTTTTTAGTGACCTTGTTGTATTAAAAATAAAAATTTTCTGACTGACCAAATTTGTCTAAGGGGGTCGTATAAAAATTTAAAAAGTGTAACTATTTGAAAATGAATGGGAGGACTATTTCATTAACATAGTCTTATTTTCCACTTTACTTTCAACATTTTTCCAATTTACATTGTCCACTTATCTCCAACAGGTAAAGAATTAAAGAGCGTGTGGAAACCCCAGGCCGTCCGACTCATCCAGAGGACTTAGAGTAACAAAATTGAGACACTTTGTATATTATCACTTTATTTTTAGATTTTTTATAGTCAGTTTTATTATTGCGATCTGTATCGTATTCTAATCCACATAAAGACAACACACCCGTCTGCCTCCTGAAGTCACATGACTGCCAAATTTTATGAAAATCGGGCGTATAGTATTTGAACTACGCTGTAAAAATTATGAACCCGTATATCAAATAGGAAGTAGAAAGTTTTCTTACTATGCAAATACGAGTAATTCAATAAGAAAAACTTTTTGCGTTGATGCTTTCAGCTTTCGGATTTGATTGGATTGGATAATCTTTGTGTTTCGCTGTTGTTAATACACACTAGGACTACTTTAACCGTAACCAAAAGCTTGAAATAGATTCTTAACCTTTTGCTTATAGGTGGGACAGCGTCTGTCCCAAACGAAGAACATCTCAAAAAGACTATTTGACGAACTCTATCCCAAACAGTTTGTTGGGATAGGGTATGGGCGCCAATGTCTGCAAAGGGGGATAGAACTGTTTGGGATAGGGTATGTCAAATACCTGTCTTTTTGACAGGCTCTTCGTTTGGGACGGGCGCTGTCTCACCCGTAAGCAAAAGGTTAAGCAACTTGACGAAACAAAATACATACTAAGTTCGGCAATTACCCTTTACCCCCATGATACATACAAAACGCAAATCTATGGAAATGCGTTTTGGTGATTGAAATGCGTTACTTTGATTCCATTGTTTTCTTATATTTTAATTTGTTTGACTTAATATTCAATTTCTAAAAACTCATATCCCCTTTCGTATTAGGATTCTCAAATATTGAAATTAAAATTTTTTTTATACTTCTAATTTCACAATTATTTGTAACATTAGGTTTTAATTTGAAATCATTAACAGCTCGCATACTTGATCAGTTCTTTCAAAATTCGGCCTTCTGCTAGTTTTTAGTTTTATAGAGTTCCAATCTCGATTTAATAGCAATATCTGCTGGAATCTGCTAGATTTGCTTTACTAACCTTTTGCTTACGGGTGGGACAGCGTCAGTCCCAAACGAAGAACATCTCAAAAAGACAGGTATCTGATAAACACTATCCCAAACAGTTTGTTGGGATAGGGTATGGACGCTAATGTCTGTAAACGGGGGTCGAACTATTTGGGATAGGGTATGTCAAATACCTGTCTTTTTGAGAGGTTCTTCGTTTGGGATGGACGCTGCCCCACCGGTAAACAAAAGGTTAACCATTAAGGACATGTATTCATATGCAGAGTCTCCATATGTTCTTGGAGCTCAAGCCCGGCTTTTATGAACCTGAAGGTCAGAGAGTGAAATTTTTTGCCACAGGTGGGAACTTGCAACTCGGGGAATATGGGCCGAGATAGCACAGTGGTTAAGACGTAGGGATTGCACACAGAACGCCAAGAACTATTTCCTTGTCTACACGGAATATGGATACGTTAACTTTATAGATTCGAAATTCCATTTGGGAGGTGATGGGTTTGGGGAAAGATGGTACAGTGCCTATTTTTGCCCCCCCCCCCTCTCTACCCGTTGGGTTCCGGTATAAATTGGGTGGCACTATTCTTGCCGTCCAAGCATTTACTTTAACCCTTTGGGTAGGTCAGACGGTGTGAGGGTAGAGTAAAAAAACAATATAATTCGTGGAATGTCCCTTATGAGATGTCTATGTTCTTGACATTAAAAAATGTTAAACCCAGATATTCTTTCATTGTTAAAAGTTCAAAAGAGAGAAGGTTTATGGCTAAAATATATTTTAGATTTTGTACAGTTTTAATTTTATTTGATTTAGTCGCATTTCTGTTAGTCTTAAACAAATTTAACCAGGCAGAAAATTTTCTCCGTAGAATTAAATGAAAATTATTATCCCCATATCCTTCACCCATATTGCCAGATAAATGTTGACTTTAAATGGAGTTTGGAACTTTTTAAACATCTTTATTTAACTAAAAAAGCCGGTATTGTACAGTTTGTAACACAGCATATAAGTTCTTTGGTTTTGCCCCTTCTATTTAGACGTATATTTCTTACATAATATCTGCCCAGCTGGGTTGTAAAGGGAATAGTTAGAGACTGTGAAAATTTCTGAACAAGTTTTTCCTTTCAAAAGCATAGTTCGTTCAAGAAGTTCTTTATCTGGATTCTTATAGCTTTCAAGAGAGAGATCTGATATAATTGGTGCAGAATTTACACTCCATTAGATGCGAGTGTCATGAAGTCAGTTGTCTGCACCAAGTACTTTCAAAAGATTTAAACTTCTAACATATTTTTTCTTTTTGGTAGCTAAATTTTGTCATACTGTTGATTTTACTAAATTTCTTTTAAACATCTATTTCTCAAGATTTGTTGTAGGTAAAGATTACATGAAGACTTCAGGATCAACTTCTGTAGGAGATAGAGGTTGGGGAAGGGGGATAACTAAGGACTTCCATTTCCAGTTCATTCTAAAAATGTGACTTCCCGTATTTCTGAAACTTCGTATGACTCTACGACATAAGTATGCAAAAGAGAATAAAGCTTAATAGTTTCGTTAAAAATTAAGTGTGCATATCATCATCTATCTTATCTTAACTCGTTTATAATTTTTTTTTAATATATTTATATTTTAAAATTAGTGGTTCCTAATTGAGTGTAATGCGAGAAATTTCCGCAAAGAACTTTTAAAAATGTGTTTCATATTGTAAACAACGGTATCGGAAAGGGAAGATTTGGTATTATTTGTCATCAGGATTAGATAAATGTGGACTTCTATTATAAAGGATAAAATTTAATGTGCCTAACATATATTTTCAAACTGGAAATACTGGACAAACTGGAAATTTCTATTTGATGGGAATATAAGAACGAAAATGAAATTTTTCTAATGATTCAATTTAAGGGGACACAATACCTAAAAATGGTCAAAATATGATTTTTTTTATTGGCTCAAATTATTAAATGTGTAGATGTAATTGCAAAGCTGTATCTTCATTATTAAAAAGTTATTAAAATTTTTCAGCACGATGATAGAAATGAAACAATTCACGAATGAAAATTTTAAATTGGTTTTTCTCCATGCTCATTTCTCATCAAATTTCATATTTCAAAAATGCTAAGATTATTTTTATAATTATGTTAGATGTTTTGCATGTTTTGTACACGTTATTTTGCTGTGTATTTGATAAAACTGTGCATGGAATTCACATTAAGATTTAAAGTTGAAAGAAAAAAAAACTATTGACTGTATAGATTTTTTTGTTTTTTTTAATTCTTCATGACAGTAAGAAATTCATATTAAATCTAATATTCTAAGCATTTAAAAATCAATGCACAATTATCAATGTAGTATATGCCAAGGATTGTAAAGAATAAAAAAAAAATTAAAATAATTTAGAGCGAAAATAATTGCATTTGAAAAAGTAGTGTAAGGATCTAAAGAAAATTGAAAAATAAATTTTAATTAAACATGGTTCAATAAGGATTTTTAATAAATTTTGCTTCTAATATAATGTTAAATGATACTGCCACAACTTCCACCAGTAAAACTAAAAAAAATATATGATGAAAGACAACCGCGTACTCATACAATCAATAGAATGATGGTAGTTACCCATTAAAACACGTATACCACATTTCTAGGAAATAATTTAGTTTTTTATAAAGATACAACGATCTCTTTGAAGAAAATAAAATCCCTAGTATCTCGAAAACAGCTTATGATAACGTATAAACAATGTTGTCTATTGATTCGGAGTACTTATAAAATATTAATCTGATAGTAGTGGACATATTTTTAACGAGTATTTTACATGAAATCCATTAAAATGACTTATATCTTGGAAATTTATGAAAAATGTATGTCTCAGCGGAGATTCGAATTACCAATCTTCAATTGCCAGATGACTTTCTATCCAGTAAACTAACAAGATCTGTCCTTCTATATTTGTAGTGTATTACGCAGATTCAATTTGTTGAGGTTGCCAGGGAAGAAATTCATCCTAAATTTATAGATTATTTATTGTTACATTAAATATAGTGGTACATTAAAACCTCTAAATCACATAGAGGGCAAGAATATAGTGTCATAATTTCAACATGCTTAACTTCAATCCGATAAAGAGTTCATAGCCAAAACATTGTAAAGACAACTGTAAACTTCTACACAAATGACTAATGGTAACATGAAGAATTATATAAAATGCAAAAAAAAAAAAAAAATGATTATGAAACACTTTCCAACTTTAATGCAATTTTATTTAAACATGTCTAAAATGCAATACATTCCTCGGTAATATTTTAAAACTTATCACAATACTACATTAATTTATTATATTTGACACCTTAAACCTTCATCGAAAAATATTAACTTCATTCAAATGACGGCATTAAAGTATAAATTGCCTGGTTTAAACATCTCTAAAATGTGATACATTCCTCGGTAATAATTTTAGAATTATCATAATACTACGATAATTTATTATATTTGAAAACATCATCGAAAACAACTGAAATTCATTCAAATGACGTCATAAAAAAATAACACGCCTGGCTCTCTCTATAAAAGCAACATTTCATTCATAAATAATTCCCCCATTCATGTCATTCATCACAATACTATAATAATTTATTTTATTTAAAAATTAAGACCATTGAGCTACAAGTAAGTAAACTCAATGCGTAAAACTTCATAGAAAAATATCGTCCTTCTCTTTCTAAAATCAATGACTATTTCATTCATATCAGCTAAGCAGACTCCATGGACTAAATGATTTTGTGTTAAAGAATTACAGCGATTCTAATACAACTCATTCTACATATTTTGCTGTTTACATTTTACATAGGTGAAAAATAGGCTTAATAGTAGAAATAATGAAATTTGGAAGAGCATTTAAACTGAAATATATTGTCATTGCGTTGTTTCAGTATGTAGATGCACAGAATTTAGGCAAAAATAAAGTAGTTTTAGGAAGGATACAACACTCAATATGAATTAAAAAGAACTTTAAAAATCACGATTTTGACACAAGATGGATGCCATATATCATTTTGAAGTGGGTCATGTGATCGTTTCATGTCATGGACACGTGATCGCTTCATATAAGAGGTGTTATTATCATTTTAATTTTTATTTAAAAAACTACTGAATATATTTCGTTGAATTTTTTTTTATATATTTTATGGAACAATTTGAATATTGCCTAAAAATTTCGAAGCAATTTGTGAATTTTAAATCCGCTTAAAAAATGCTTGAAAAATTAGGTCCCATAGGGCTCAATGTATTTCATTTTTTCAACCCGGGTTCAATCCAAAACTAATTGGGTGATATTATTCATTTATATTCCCATAGGTCCTACAGACCGTCTGAACAACATACTAAAATTTCATTTTGATTAAGTGATTTTTGCGGCAGTTATCGTGCTAACGGATAGACAGACAGACAGACAGAATGAACAAAGTCATAAACACTTTTCAACTTTGTTGTAAAGTGTTAAAAATGCAAAAAAAAAAAAAATGTTGAATTAGCTATAATGCACTAATAAGTCTAGAAAAAGTTGCAAGATAAGTAAAAAAAAAAGAATGTGCAAAATTTTAAGGCCCTCTGTAAACATGAGGCTTGAGCTGCTTGGCCCTCGTAAAGCCCCTGCTTGGTATAGTATATAGGTTGTTTGAATTGTTCTTTCTGATTTAATAGTTCCATAATATTGGTCATGGTCAAGCTGAGCTGTAAAGGGAGTTACCAACGACCCTGTGGAAATTTCTATACAAGTTTTCCCTTTCAAAAGCATGGGTCGTTTAGGAAGTTCTATGAAAACATAGAATGCTTTTTCTGGGTGTTTATCTCTTTTGGGAAGGAAACGTCGGGTAATTGAAGGGAATTTACTGCCACTTAGATGAGAGTATATTATGGAGTAAGTTATCTTCTCCGCTCTTAAATTTCCTCAATGACTTTTTTAAATTTTTCTTTTTTTCTTAAATGTATCGGAATCTTCAATAAGAAAGCATAAGATAGCCCCAGAAAAATAGAATAGAAAATGGCGTCTCTAGTAAAAATATATAAATACACAGGATAAGATTATAAACAATTATTTAAAAGAAAGGATTTGCTTCTTGAGTAATTTGATGGCCGCATATTTCGCCTTATGCATTGCGTATTTACAATCTTTGTTGAATATATTTGCGTTTTGCAACATTTAATATTCGATTTGAACTCTATGTTTGACAAAGTATCAACATAACAAATTTGAAAAAATTCTGACTAAAATCTGTTCTTAAATTACTTTGAACCTTTTTTAATTTGCTTCTTTTAGTGAGTATGTTTCATAGACGTAGTTAGAGTCTCTGTAAGTGTGGGTGGGTGGGGTTGGGGGTAACGAATAAGGGTTACAGTACTGGATTTCATTTTCCAATATGGACCCTATGGATAATTAATATAATTTTTCTGTCTATAGAGGGAAGAGGTATGAACCCCCTCGCTCTGGGTAACCCCCTGAGAGGGCTGATGTCTCTTGTAAAGTTTTACAGGCATAGGACAGTTTCATTCAGGTAATGTGAGTTTGTAATTAGCTGTGGGAAAGATGATGTAGCTATTATCTCTATATGGCCGAATGGGGGGATATGGCCGAATGGGGGATATAACCGAATGGGGGGATATAGCCCAATGAGAGAGATATGGCCGATTGGGGAGATATGGCCGAATGGGGGGATATGGCCGAATGGGGGGATATGGCCGAATGGGGGGATATGGCCGAATGGGGGATATGGCCGAATGGGGGTTTACAGCCCTGGATGTTACGGCTGTGGGAAAGATGGCGTAGCCACGATCTCTGAAGGGGGGAGGATATGGGTGAATGGGGTTTCTAGCCCTTGATTTCTTTTTTAATATGAATTCTATGGAAAACTAATGTAATTTTTCTGACAATAGGGGGAGGGTTGTGATTGTGACCCCTAACCCTAATAATGTCTACGCAATTTTGAGAGTTGATTTCCTCTTATGAACTTTTCTAGACATGGAACAGCTTGGTTAATTTCTGTATTAAGGAATTTATTTATTTATTTATTTTCCGGGCCGTTCAACTCACCCAAAGGATGTAAAGCGAGTGTATTAGGTATGTAAAAGTGTATTAGGAAATTGTAATGACTCAACTGTAATTGCTGATAGTTTATAAATAAGTTTAAATGTAATATAAGAGAGCTTTACTCATTGTTTGTTAAGCTCACTAACTTTCGTTTCTAATGTACGCAGATTAATGTTTTAAAAAAGGAGTATAGCGGTCTTTTAGTTCAATAAATTAGGTTAAGCAAGGTGAATTTATGGTATTTTAAGTGCCGTGGGATCATGTTTTAAAAATGAATATCATAATGAAAAAAGGACATTTTTTACATCACTTTCGAATTATTATGCATGATAGTGCTCATGTTTCAAATATTGATGTCATTGGCAAAATGTTAGAAGCGTAAACAGCTTGGTAAACTCTAACTATTTTCAAATTGCGAAATTACAGAGGACAAATTCGGTTAGCAGCAACTTCAATAAGCACGTCTGGGGCCTGATTGATAACGAAATTTGCTTTAGACGAGAGAGTTCACAACTTCGATTTCCAGTTGATTCGAAAATACTTCAGTCGAGTAGTTTGAATCTAATCCACTTTCCTATTTTTCTTATCTTCTTCAATTTACATTTGGCAACACTTTCGTTTATATTTTTGACCTAAAGAAATAAAATGTCTTTACTCCCAAAACTATATAATATTTTTAATCAATTTTCTTGGGCTGTAGCTTACAAAGTATTTTATTTTTCAAATTATCTAAATTGGTAGCTATAGTGAGATTTCATACTGTATTCATTTGCTTTTAAGTACACAAGAAATTTGATGTGGGCAGCACATGACTTTCCCAATAGACTCAAATTCGTTTCATTTTTATTTTTTTTTCATAATTTATTAAACTGAATATAATTGCACAATATAACAAGAATAATTTTTCTAAAATTATACTGAATTTAGAGTTTTAATTAAATTTTCGTCTGAGACTGGACGTATTATCAAAGCCGACATTGCAAAAATGTGGAAACTAAAATATCTCGTGTACTGTTAGTCCTAGTGATTTATGGGGTGGTCCCATTTTTTTTTCATCGTTAATAAGACAAGCATTTAACTGAGACATTTGAGCATATGTAGGATTTTATTTCAGATTTTGACAATTTTTGAGGATTATTTCGCAGGGGGGAAAAAAAAGGGCAGATTCTATTTTTTTTAATCGTAGCAAAATTTAACGAGCCCCAGGGTAGCCAACAAAAGTTTACCTACCATCTTTTGTGTACTTTCGTTGAATAGTTTCCAAGTTAGATAATACATGCATACATGCTACATGATAATACATTAATACATGCATTGCACAGACATACACTCAGGGCGCGGTAGCCCAGTGGTTAGCGAGCGGGAATTGCACTCGGTAGGCCCGGGTTCGATTCCCGCCACTGCCAAAACTGCCTCGTGTTCATGCGAAGTACGACCACGTTAAACCTGTGGGTCCGTAAGTCCTTCCGAGAGGTTGGTGGTAGGGGAAGGAGGGTACGGTCCCTGTGGATGCCTCCCCCACTGGGTTCCGGTCTAAATTGGGTGGCACTTCCTGGCTGTCCAAACAGTTACCTTACACTTTTCTGGTAGGTCAGACGGTCTGGGTCTCAACAACAACACAACATACACTTAGACATCTCTCTAAAAATAGATTTTTCGGGTTCTAGAATGCTCGAAACATGTAAATCCGTCGAAAACTCAAGATGCGATTTTCGACTTTCCTCTATACATTATCATATATTGTAGAGAAAGTAATAATACCATAGAAGTTACTCATGAGGTGAGAAAAAACGGCTCAAAACATATGAAAATGTATGTTTTTAAAACGTAATGGAACTGATATTTATATTTTTTATTATTTAAGCCTGGCCGAAGACTTCTGTTTTAGGGCGATAGAGTACCTCACATCCGACGATTCAGTTGATTGAAAGCCATACAGTCATTACACATTCATTCGAGACCGCTATAATGGCCGAAGATTGAATATAAAAGACACCGAAGTATTATGGGAGCTTTGCGTAGATGCGGCGGCAGAATCTTGAATAGATCCCCATCGATCCAGAACGCTTTTCCCTTTCAGATATAAATCCACGTTTCAAGATAATCGAGATATTAGAAAGGCTACCCAATTGAAACTCCCTTTGAATCCATATTGATTTGCATAATAATAGAACGCAAGCAATTTTCACAAAGAATTAAATGGTTATGAATTTTCCAAGTAATAAGTAATTGAAATTCTTTAAAATTTTAGATACATGAAAAAAAATTCTGATATGGGCAGGACGTGACTTTTCCTACAGACCCAAATTCATTTTTTATTTCGTTCTTTCATAATTCATAATATTGAGTTTAATTGCACAAAATAACACGGATAATTGTTTAAAATTGCACAAAATAACACGGATAATTGTTTAAAATTGCACTGCATTTTCAGTTTTAATTCCATTTCCGCTTTTATTTGTCGACTAGACTTATTTTCAAAGGTTATCTGGCAAAAATGCGAAAACACTAAAATATCTCGAAAACGGTTATAGTCCCAGAGTTGTGGAATTGGTCTTATTCTTTCCGGCGTTAAAAATTACGCATAAACAGACATTTCATCGGTAATGAGCATATACGCAGCCTTTTGCTTTAGATTTTGACGATTTTTGCGGTCCATTTCACAAAAGAAGGCAGGTTCTCTTCTTCCGAATCGTACCAAAAATTATTCAGCACCAGAGTAACCCACGAGTGCCTTATCTACCAAATTTTGTGAAATTTTGTTTATCAGTTTTTAAGTTAGAGTGGATACATACATACGATTTTCGACGGCCATTTTGAATTTAGAAAAAAAAAATGAGGTTCTTTTTTTTCTTTTCCGAATCGTACAAAAAATCTGATAACCACCAGAGTCCCTTCCAAGTGACTTAGCTACTAAATCTTGTGAAATTTGGTAAATTTGCTCTTCAGCTAGAGTGGATACAGACAGTCACACACATATAGTGTTTTCGTGTTCTAGAGTGCATGAAATGTCTAGATCCGTCTAAAACTACAGTTGCGATTTTCGACACGATTTCAATATTTTCACTATACATTACCATGCATTGTAGGGAAAGTAAAAATCGTACCAAACGCGTATACGGAAGACAATAAATACTTGTAAAATGTTGCATCATGGTCTCTTACACGGTGGCACGGTAGCCCATTGGTTAGCGTGCTGGAGTTGCACTCGGTAGGCACGGGTTCGATTCCAGCCACTGCCAAAACTGCCGCCGTGTTCATGCGGAGTACGATCACGTTAAACATATGGGTCCGAAAGTCCTTCCGAGAGGTTGGTTGTAGGGGAAGGAGGGTACGGTCCCTGTGGATGCCTCCCCCACTGGGTTCCGGTCTAAATTGGGTGGCACTTCCCGACCGTCCAAACAGTTACCTTACACCTTTCTGGTAGGTCGGACGGTCTGGGTTTCAACAACATCAACAACGGTGGCACCTTCAATGATTGCCAAAGTATTCTTCTTTCTGGTAAATCTTCTTTCTGGAATTCATATGTGCATTCCAGCCTGATGTATTGTCTCTGACTATTTTAAAAAGGCCATACACTAGATTTCTGTTCGTGTACTTTGCTTATTGTATCATTAATGGATATGACAGTAATCAGCCAATAATCATATTATGTTAAATAAATACATTTTTATAACAGTTTTATTGTCTATTCGTACGCATTAGACAACGCTCAACCACTTCGTAATTAGCTTTTTTTTTTCGTCTATCTCACTCTGATGCTGAGTTCGTCCTTACTTTTTAAATTCTCTTCTAGGGGCGCTGCAATCGTTTGGACATGATGACTTTACTAAATATAGACCTAACGTCTATACCCATAGAATTTTCTTTTCAAAGTTGAACCTTGTGTAAATGTTTCGTTACATGTTGACATTCTATGGGCACAGAAGAAGCACATTCACAGTGATGCACTAGAGGAGGTTCAGAGGATATTAGTGAAAACCTCAGGCATTTATTATGCGTAATTAAATAGTATTTATTATGCGTCGTTAAATAGTAATAATTAACTTTTAAAGAATAACACTCTATAATAAAAGTCTTTGTTTATTATACTATGGGGCTCTGCCCCCTGCTCGCTGACACTCACCAACTCCCGGAACGCTCTTCGCCTCTTGCTAAGTTCGATCCGATAGCTTTTTCGTGACTCCTACTATGCATACATCAGGTGGAGATCCGTCCACTGTTCGCTACCACTCACTTACCCCCCCCCCCCACAAGTACATTTTCACCCCCCCCCCAAAAAAAAAAAAAATTAATTGATAATGTAAGCGCATAGTCGCTCAGTCAACTTATGCAATCCGTGTTTTTTAAATGATTTTGTCAGTGTCTGCATCTGGGTTTTGTACTTTTCTCTCTAAAATTGCATAAAAAATTGAAATTTTTATCCGATTATAACCAAATTAGAAGACGATATATGGCAATATATTCCAAACCATCATGCTAAATTGTAAATCATTTAATGCATTAAGTCCCGCGCTACCTTTGACTGAAAATCTCTGTATTTTTAAAGGATTTTTTTCAGTCGCTGCACCTCGCTTTCCTTTAATATAGAGAGCAAGTGTTATTCTTTGAAATGTAATGTTTTAAACGTGCCGTCATACATTTTACTAATAATAGTTAAATAAAAAATTTAAAGGGTTTAATATGCAGCAACGTCTTTAATAATTTAGATAAAATTACATCCCAATTCAAACCATAAATATATCACTCTACGTAAAGAGATCATTTGATTTTAAATGACGATTCTTGCTAAAGTTTATTTATTAAAAGTAAAATTAAAACTAAAATAAAAAAATTAAGCTTATGAATCTGTGACAATGTATTTCATAGCGAAATACTGAATGGCGCACACCATTATATGCTCTATGCTTCACTATTAGCTCATTGACGTCACATGCTAGCGACCGTCATCTGGTAGAAACCGTTTCGAAAACGTATTTTTGTTTAATATTTCGCGAAATCAAATTTTTTGGGTGGCCTATATTTTTGAAAAGAGGAGTTCAAAATCTATATAAACTTTTCAACCAAATATCTATGTTGGTTTTATTATGTGTGTTATAAGGCGCCAAGAAATAATTTTTCAATCAGCGTCATTGGGATAAAAATGTTCAATGTAACCTCAAAATGGCAGAGACCGATTTTGTTGGAATCGAATGTTATTTGTCCTCACAGTTTTCGATTCTGTTTACGGGGATGTGCTCAAATCGGAGCTGTGACTTCTGCCAGGCAGATTTTAGCGTGGATGCTTTGGTCACTGTATATAGATAACACTTTATTAGCAAAGAAATTGTATTGTTTTATCATTGGATCTATATTGGGTAAACGATATCTATCACTAAGATTCCATTTTATTATAAATCTCTATTTTCGAGATCTTGGTTACGATTATTCGCATTCGATTTGTATGCCTCATTTTAGTTTTTTAGTTGGTTTATATTAGACATCTCAAGTAGTTTGAGAAAGAAACCCAGTAATTGTTATTCAATTAAGAATGGAGGAAAATATTTGCATATGTTTCACCATTGAATTTTAAAATATCTAAATATATTTTCAATAAAAAGTAATTTCACATTTATAACGATTTTATGTCTTATGATAAGAACATTTTCAAATTACGTGTCCAGTTTGCTGCTAATTCACTTAATTAGCAAACTGAACATTTAAATAAAAAAAAAATTCTAGCAGAAATTGCTATTAAATCGAGATTGGAACTCTATAAAACTAAAAACTAGCAGAAGGCCGGATTTTGAAAGAACGGGTGAAGTATGTGAGCTGTTAATGATTTCATATTAAAACCTAATGTTACAAATAATTGTGAAATTAGAAGTATAAAAAAAATATAATTTCAATATTTGAGAATCCTAATACGAAACAGGATATGAGTTTTTAGAAATTGAATATTAAGTCAAACAAATTAAAATATAAAAAAACAATGGAATCAGAGTAACACATTTCAATCACCAAAACGCATTTCTCCTAAAATTTTCGTAGCCATTTGTGAATGTTCACTCGTCTTAAAAATGTTTGAAAATTATGTCCCATAGGGTTCAATGTATGTATTTCATTTTTTCAACCCGGGTTAAATCCGAAACTAATTGTGTAATATTATTCATTTTCATTCCTACATGTCCAATAGACCGTCAGTAGGGAATAGTAGGGGGTTCTGGCTCACGCGGTGCTATACTTTAACATGGGGAAATTGCGGTGCTAGTTCTCCCATGTTAAAGCATAGGCGCACCTCATGAGCAGGGGTGCAGCTTCCACCAGCACGTGACTTTCCATGATGTCAGTCAAAGGTTAGGATGGATCAGATGATTTTTTTTTTTTTCTTTTTTTAAGTGTTAATGCTTTAAAAATTTCGTAAAGTTTTTTTTTTTTTCCTATATTTTTTCGCAAATGTAAGTTTTCTACTTTCGTAATAATTTTTTTTTTTTAAAAATGTGGTAATGGGAAAAATTAACATTTTGTTAAAATGTTCCAAAACCGTAAAAAAGTAACAAAAAATGTGGTAATGGGCAAAATTAACATTTTGCGTCTTTTTTTTGAAAATGTTAATTTCTCTATGGGAATTAACATGGGTTTTCACACTTTTGTAATTTTTTTTCAAAAAATGTGGTAATGGGAAAAATTAACTTTTTGCACAAAATGTCTCAAAAACGTAAAAAAGTAGCAAAAAATGTGGTAATGGGCAAAATTAACATTTTGCGATTTTTTTTTCAAAATGCCAATTTCTCTATGGGAATTAACATGGGTTTTCGCACTTTTGTAATTTTTTTACAAAAAAATGTGTGTTTTTACAAAAATGTCACTAAAAATGTGGTAATGGGCAAAATTAACATTTCGCACAAAATGTTGCAAAAACGTAAAAAAACAACAAAAATGTGCGTTTTTTACAAAAATGTGATAAAAAAGCGTGTTTTCAAAGTAGCAGAATTACATGAATTGGGTGTATGGGAATCTCGAGAATCTCGGGAATTGTGTGTATAGGAGGGGGTATGTTTCCCCAACCAGTCTTGGATTTCAAAATTTTAAACATAAATATTTTAAATATTCATAGATACCTGTTTACAATCTAAATGGGATAAGGTCTCTTTCATAAATTAGGTGTTGTTAGAAAAATATATATATTTTTTAAATTGTGGTCCCACCTCCACCCGGTGTATAGGATACACCGCCACATTTCAATATAACATGGTCTGCTCATTTAAATTTGATAATGACCGTATGCTAGGCTCTTGATACCATCCTTTAAGATATGTCGCTTATCATCATAGGGGGATAAGCCCATTTTAATTTGCTTCACAGTATACATCTGATGGTCTTTACTTGCAATTTTAAATTGTTCCACTCTACTATATCTTCGCCTTGTTAGGCAATTATAATAATCTTCATGATGGATGTGTTTTTTTACAACATTCTTATTAACACCTTTAGCAGTCTTTTTATCCGTGAAGGGTGTTTTTAGGCTATACATTTTCGATCTTAGGCCTACAAATTCCACGGCAGGAGTTCCATTCAACTCGTCTTTCATTTTTCCAATCCTTTTTTTATTCTTATTGGAATGGAGTGGATGTGTTGTAGGATAATCCGAAAAGTCAAAATAGTCTTCATAACTTTCAAAATCTTTGTAAATATCCTCTGTTTCAATTTCATAGCACAGGGAATCGGTGTCTGTGAAAAGCAATTCGGCTCGGCTTCCATACATCTTCTTAATAAAATCATAATGAAACTCATACATAAGTGTTTTACTCAAGTCCAGTACTGAAAATCCTGCATAGATGGGTCTATTCAGTTTCAAATGAGTCTTATGCATATGAACTGCTACCAGATCTTCATTAAATATTTTGAAGGAGTGTAAGGCTGGTGATGCAAGTAATTTTTTCAGTCTCTTCTCAGTCTGTACTAGCTTAACATCCATTCTTTTTCTCAAATTTTCCATAGTTTTTCCAAACACTGCGTTATTCATAAGTTTGAACAGATCTTTTTCAAAGGAATTTTTTGCTTTCATTCTCTTCTCAGTGTTAAATTGTACATAGGGCTTCAACCAGGGCTCTTGCTTAAAAGTTAATACTCGATGGATTTTCACAAGTTTCATCCCTAGCTTCATATACTGCTTTAAATTTCTGTAATGCAGAACATATTTAACCTTATGATTCAAATTAGGTGTTAATTTGATCTGATCCTTGCATATTTTCAAATTCATTTCTTCAGATAAATTCCGGCTATACTCCGAAATCAGAGATGGGGTGATATGAACTCTTTCGGGTGCTAGAGGATAATCATTATGTTTATCATGCAAATCATGGGGATAGTCTATATCCGCTTCGATAATATATCCCACAGGTGAGTCATCTTCAACAGCAAGTGGATTAAAGTTCTGAATGTCTTGAGAATCAAGCCATCTAAAATCCGATACAGGGAGTGCTTGGCTTAGAGCCCACCCATACAGATTATTAGCATCCAGGTACATTATATATTTGCTAGGTTTCGTAGAATCAAAATGTTCCAAATACTTGTTATTAGCCTGACTAAGGCGTTTACTAATAACACTAATACCGCCTCTTATACCTTCTTCTAAAAATAAGTACATATCAGGATCTGTAATCAGTTCTAATGATACTCCACTAGTCTTCAAGGCTGCATTCCAGGTAAGAGATGGTAATGTTAAACAGTGGGCAGCATCTATTCCATAATAATTCAATGTCAAATCACGGAAATTCTCAAAAATGTCCGCTAATAGAAGAATATCAGTTTTTATGTACAAGTCATGATATTCCCCCATATTCTTTATCTTTAAAGATGTCCAAACATGTTGAGCATAGGCATAGGCATCATCAGAGATCTCCTCTCGATTTAAATCATCAAAGAAGGCCTCTTTAGAGGGTAAGCTCGTTTCTTCAAACTTGGTAGCACAATCCATATAAGAATAGGGGTAAACACCCTTTCTAGTCACTAAATCCACTTGATCACTTGTAAAATGTTCTTGGGTGATATGAAACTGATTGGATTCCAAACTAGAACTTAGTTTCTCAATAGAGGCAGGTAAGAATTGAAGAGAATCTATAAACTGTAAACTTCCTAGGCTGAATGTAATATATTGCTGCATATTGCTACTGATGCATTCAATCCTCTTTCCTTTAAATTCACCGATCCCCTGCATAATTAAATGTCCATCATACCCCTTTAAATTATGAAACACAACGGGTATTCGTCGTCTTATCTTGTAATTCAGATTACAATTAGGATGGGCTGCACCTCTGTACTTGGAAGTTAAGTGGCAATGGTCTCTCACACGCTTTTCTCCTAAAGCCTTGTTACAAATATGGCAGAGAGTAGCATTTTCAAAGTTTTCACGATCTTCAGCAGTAAAATTCATTTTCATATTTTCTCTCAGTATTCTCTGAATCTCTTCTTCTTCTTGAATAAGGGCTTTCAAAAAATGATGAATCACATCTTCACCCCTATAGATAACAGGTCCTTTAAAGGTTTTTCCATCAGGTCCAATAATAATATAGGCAAAACCACAAGGAACATGATGAGATAAGATACTCTCATGTGAAACAGAAGGGGTATTCTCACATATATCCACTTTCATTAGAAAAGACTCAAAGTCTGCGTATACCACAAATGGTACACGCATTTGCATGTAAATACTTTGAAATTTCAAAATCTTGTCATTGTCACTGGGAAACTCCACTCTCTGTAGGCCATATTGGCTACATAATTCAATATGCTTCTTTAAACGAGCTTCAGATGAAAATCGTTGCAAACAGTAGTCACAAAAATATTGCTTCTCTTTATGTTTTCTTATACTGTATAAAAGTCTGCTCATACTTCTAATACAACAGTAATGAGACTGCTCATCATTACTAATAAGCAGTAAATTACAGTGTTGTTCTCGTCTATTAGATGATATATAGAGCGGAAACACCTTCTTATCTTCATATCCAAAGACACTCAGGCTCACATTATTATTATTTCGCTCAAATAATTTAACTTGGTGTAAAGGAGTGGGAAACTCGATTCCATCCAGATTCAACTTGCATTCATGCTCGGTATATTTGCTGACACGAGATGCATTCTTATAAACTGGATAAAGTTCTGCTAAGATGGACCACATAAAACATTTCTGATCACTATTTTCCACATTTATAATAGCTTTCTTGGCTAATAATTCTTTAGGTAGCGGGATATAGCTTGAAGCAGCCAGAGGATCATATGTCCCAACATCAATCATGAGTTCCTCGATTCTCTCTAAGACCCAACCGCTACCACGGCCTTCATAGGTTTCGAACGATGTTAACACTTTTGCAAAGGCAGTATCCATATTAGAATCCAAATCTTCTTCTGTAATGTTTTTCATACAAGAACTTCTGAAATAGTTTATACAGTATTCCTGTTCTCCTTCAGATCGGAAACGAGTAAAACGACAACATACATTTATGTACCATATAATACTACGTTTCAAAGCAATTTCCTTTAGCACTACTTGTTTTATCTCAATTCTATGAGAATCCAAAAAGGTAAGTAAATCTTTTTCAGCATGACCAGCAATTTTATAAACAGTCACAGTACCGTTTAAAGCCTGTTTGCAGGGTTTCTTAGTCGCCTTCTTCTTCTTTTTATTCATACACGGAACATCTAATCTTTTTCTTTTAGTGCCTCGCATAGGCTTATCACCATGAATTGGCCGCTCATGAATCTTCTCATGACGTATCAGATCATCTTTTCTTACAAAAGCCGCCTTACACAATTCACATATGTAATCCTTCTTTCCATCATGAATCCTCATATGGCGCACTAAGCTTCGTTTTGCCATGAAGCTCTTCGTACAAGTCGGACACGCCTGTAAAAAATAAAATGCAAGACTTTAGTATAACCACGCTATTCTCGGTAATAATGTAATACATTTCAGATGTATATATATATATATATATATCATTACAGATGTATATAAAGAAATCGCTAATCCATTATACTATCCCCATTAGAAATAATAAAATTCCTGAATTAAAGAATATATCCAGATACAAGACATTTCATGCAAGATCCCCAAGACATTTCATTAAATTCATAAAAACACTCATTAAAAAGTTGTTACGCATCATAGAAATACAAAGTTTAATAAAATAAGAGAATAAAATCACATTAAAACAAGTACTTACATGCCCAATCCTGTTCAAAGAGGGTGCATTAAGCATAGGAACATCAGTAACGGTAGGGATAGTACCTCCGATATTACTTTCTAAGGCAAACATATTCGCAGAACAACTTCAAACACGTCTTAACAGCACGAAACTTACAACAGAAATGATAAAATCGCTGCTTGAAGACCACCTACACCCATTCATAAAAAATAGTTCTTGGTGTATCCGTAGGCCGAGAGCATGCCAAGGTCACGTGATAGTTATATCACGGTTACCGTTAAACTTGCAACACACGAATGTAATTATGTACACATCCGATAAAAAATAAACAATTCGTTCAACATCGCAATCGATAATATCCTTTTTAATAATCGTAATCGATATATTAAATAAATTCACATCTTTAAAAAATAATAGATTTTAATAAAATAATGAAAGAAAATCCCTTTGCGAGACCCCTTAAAACCTCCAATCCTTAAACAATACAGCAACGCGCTATCCCTTACAAGCATAAAACCCCCGATTAACATATACCCCTCCCTCCCCGAGACACCAACAATCACTTCACCACACGTTAAACGTAACCCATAGCAACCGGAATCCATAATAAAACATTCACCTTCACCCCCAACGTACATCCAAATACACAATCATTCAACGTTAAACCCGTAATTTTTACGGTAAAACGCACTTTACAGGGATTCATAGAACAAAAAATCCTAAAAAATCATAAAAAATCAACAAATTCACCCAGAAACTAGCTAAAACCCTCAAATTACTTATAATTATCATCTACATATGCTATATAACCATTTATAACCTTAAAAAGGTGAGTATACTAGTAGATAAGGAAGGAGAGTTCACCTGCGAAGGCTCAGCAATGCTCAGCGCTCAGCAAAATGGCCGCCATCGCGTGAATTCCGTGATCCTGGACGGGGGTTGTTGTTGTTGAGACCCAGACCGTCCGACCTACCAGAAAGGTGTAAGGTAACTGTATGGACGGCCGGGAAGTGCCACCCAATTTAGACCGGAACCCAGTGGGGGAGGCATCCACAGGGACCGTACCCTCCTTCCCCTACCACCAACCTCTCGGAAGGACTTACGGACCCACATGTTTAACGTGATCGTACTCCGCATGAACACGGCGGCATTTGTGGCAGCGTGCAAATCTAGCGCGCAAACCACGGGGATACCGCACCCGAGATGGCCAACAGCACGCGGCGTTCCGAGGTGGTCACCCACCAAGTACTAACCGCGCCCGATGCTGCTTCACTTCGGTGATCTAACGAGAACCGGTGTTTTCAGCACGGTACGGCCGTTGGCCCTCCTGGACGGGGGTGTAAAAGGGGGGGGGAAATGAGAAAAAGTGGGGGTAAAAAATTTTTCGAAACTTTTTTTCGGGTGGCAACGATGTCGTAGTCTTGTACGAGGGGTTTGGAGGGAAATAAATTTTTTTTAATGAGATTTTTTTCTAAGTACGGAAGAAACTTTTTTGAGGGTGGCAACACCTGCGAAGGCTCAGCGATGCTCAGCGCCCCCTAGTGACCTAAAGGGGTACTAATAGGGAAATTAGGAATTTTGTGAAAATTAATAAAAAATTGAGTTTTTAAAATTTTTTAAAAACTTTTTTAATTTTACCAAAATATGACATAGAGGATACTTTCTGGAAATATCAAAAAAATATTTATTTTTTCTTTCCAGAAACTATTTTAGGCGGCATTACTCCAACCGCATTCTGGCGAACCCACCTTCCTTATCTACTAGTATACTCACCTTTTTAAGGTTATAAATGGTTATATAGCATATGTAGATGATAATTATAAGTAATTTGAGGGTTTTAGCTAGTTTCTGGGTGAATTTGTTGATTTTTTATGATTTTTTAGGATTTTTTGTTCTATGAATCCCTGTAAAGTGCGTTTTACCGTAAAAATTACGGGTTTAACGTTGAATGATTGTGTATTTGGATGTACGTTGGGGGTGAAGGTGAATGTTTTATTATGGATTCCGGTTGCTATGGGTTACGTTTAACGTGTGGTGAAGTGATTGTTGGTGTCTCGGGGAGGGAGGGGTATATGTTAATCGGGGGTTTTATGCTTGTAAGGGATAGCGCGTTGCTGTATTGTTTAAGGATTGGAGGTTTTAAGGGGTCTCGCAAAGGGATTTTCTTTCATTATTTTATTAAAATCTATTATTTTTTAAAGATGTGAATTTATTTAATATATCGATTACGATTATTAAAAAGGATATTATCGATTGCGATGTTGAACGAATTGTTTATTTTTTATCGGATGTGTACATAATTACATTCGTGTGTTGCAAGTTTAACGGTAACCGTGATATAACTATCACGTGACCTTGGCATGCTCTCGGCCTACGGATACACCAAGAACTATTTTTTATGAATGGGTGTAGGTGGTCTTCAAGCAGCGATTTTATCATTTCTGTTGTAAGTTTCGTGCTGTTAAGACGTGTTTGAAGTTGTTCTGCGAATATGTTTGCCTTAGAAAGTAATATCGGAGGTACTATCCCTACCGTTACTGATGTTCCTATGCTTAATGCACCCTCTTTGAACAGGATTGGGCATGTAAGTACTTGTTTTAATGTGATTTTATTCTCTTATTTTATTAAACTTTGTATTTCTATGATGCGTAACAACTTTTTAATGAGTGTTTTTATGAATTTAATGAAATGTCTTGGGGATCTTGCATGAAATGTCTTGTATCTGGATATATTCTTTAATTCAGGAATTTTATTATTTCTAATGGGGATAGTATAATGGATTAGCGATTTCTTTATATACATCTGTAATGATATATATATATATATATATACATCTGAAATGTATTACATTATTACCGAGAATAGCGTGGTTATACTAAAGTCTTGCATTTTATTTTTTACAGGCGTGTCCGACTTGTACGAAGAGCTTCATGGCAAAACGAAGCTTAGTGCGCCATATGAGGATTCATGATGGAAAGAAGGATTACATATGTGAATTGTGTAAGGCGGCTTTTGTAAGAAAAGATGATCTGATACGTCATGAGAAGATTCATGAGCGGCCAATTCATGGTGATAAGCCTATGCGAGGCACTAAAAGAAAAAGATTAGATGTTCCGTGTATGAATAAAAAGAAGAAGAAGGCGACTAAGAAACCCTGCAAACAGGCTTTAAACGGTACTGTGACTGTTTATAAAATTGCTGGTCATGCTGAAAAAGATTTACTTACCTTTTTGGATTCTCATAGAATTGAGATAAAACAAGTAGTGCTAAAGGAAATTGCTTTGAAACGTAGTATTATATGGTACATAAATGTATGTTGTCGTTTTACTCGTTTCCGATCTGAAGGAGAACAGGAATACTGTATAAACTATTTCAGAAGTTCTTGTATGAAAAACATTACAGAAGAAGATTTGGATTCTAATATGGATACTGCCTTTGCAAAAGTGTTAACATCGTTCGAAACCTATGAAGGCCGTGGTAGCGGTTGGGTCTTAGAGAGAATCGAGGAACTCATGATTGATGTTGGGACATATGATCCTCTGGCTGCTTCAAGCTATATCCCGCTACCTAAAGAATTATTAGCCAAGAAAGCTATTATAAATGTGGAAAATAGTGATCAGAAATGTTTTATGTGGTCCATCTTAGCAGAACTTTATCCAGTTTATAAGAATGCATCTCGTGTCAGCAAATATACCGAGCATGAATGCAAGTTGAATCTGGATGGAATCGAGTTTCCCACTCCTTTACACCAAGTTAAATTATTTGAGCGAAATAATAATAATGTGAGCCTGAGTGTCTTTGGATATGAAGATAAGAAGGTGTTTCCGCTCTATATATCATCTAATAGACGAGAACAACACTGTAATTTACTGCTTATTAGTAATGATGAGCAGTCTCATTACTGTTGTATTAGAAGTATGAGCAGACTTTTATACAGTATAAGAAAACATAAAGAGAAGCAATATTTTTGTGACTACTGTTTGCAACGATTTTCATCTGAAGCTCGTTTAAAGAAGCATATTGAATTATGTAGCCAATATGGCCTACAGAGAGTGGAGTTTCCCAGTGACAATGACAAGATTTTGAAATTTCAAAGTATTTACATGCAAATGCGTGTACCATTTGTGGTATACGCAGACTTTGAGTCTTTTCTAATGAAAGTGGATATATGTGAGAATACCCCTTCTGTTTCACATGAGAGTATCTTATCTCATCATGTTCCTTGTGGTTTTGCCTATATTATTATTGGACCTGATGGAAAAACCTTTAAAGGACCTGTTATCTATAGGGGTGAAGATGTGATTCATCATTTTTTGAAAGCCCTTATTCAAGAAGAAGAAGAGATTCAGAGAATACTGAGAGAAAATATGAAAATGAATTTTACTGCTGAAGATCGTGAAAACTTTGAAAATGCTACTCTCTGCCATATTTGTAACAAGGCTTTAGGAGAAAAGCGTGTGAGAGACCATTGCCACTTAACTTCCAAGTACAGAGGTGCAGCCCATCCTAATTGTAATCTGAATTACAAGATAAGACGACGAATACCCGTTGTGTTTCATAATTTAAAGGGGTATGATGGACATTTAATTATGCAGGGGATCGGTGAATTTAAAGGAAAGAGGATTGAATGCATCAGTAGCAATATGCAGCAATATATTACATTCAGCCTAGGAAGTTTACAGTTTATAGATTCTCTTCAATTCTTACCTGCCTCTATTGAGAAACTAAGTTCTAGTTTGGAATCCAATCAGTTTCATATCACCCAAGAACATTTTACAAGTGATCAAGTGGATTTAGTGACTAGAAAGGGTGTTTACCCCTATTCTTATATGGATTGTGCTACCAAGTTTGAAGAAACGAGCTTACCCTCTAAAGAGGCCTTCTTTGATGATTTAAATCGAGAGGAGATCTCTGATGATGCCTATGCCTATGCTCAACATGTTTGGACATCTTTAAAGATAAAGAATATGGGGGAATATCATGACTTGTACATAAAAACTGATATTCTTCTATTAGCGGACATTTTTGAGAATTTCCGTGATTTGACATTGAATTATTATGGAATAGATGCTGCCCACTGTTTAACATTACCATCTCTTACCTGGAATGCAGCCTTGAAGACTAGTGGAGTATCATTAGAACTGATTACAGATCCTGATATGTACTTATTTTTAGAAGAAGGTATAAGAGGCGGTATTAGTGTTATTAGTAAACGCCTTAGTCAGGCTAATAACAAGTATTTGGAACATTTTGATTCTACGAAACCTAGCAAATATATAATGTACCTGGATGCTAATAATCTGTATGGGTGGGCTCTAAGCCAAGCACTCCCTGTATCGGATTTTAGATGGCTTGATTCTCAAGACATTCAGAACTTTAATCCACTTGCTGTTGAAGATGACTCACCTGTGGGATATATTATCGAAGCGGATATAGACTATCCCCATGATTTGCATGATAAACATAATGATTATCCTCTAGCACCCGAAAGAGTTCATATCACCCCATCTCTGATTTCGGAGTATAGCCGGAATTTATCTGAAGAAATGAATTTGAAAATATGCAAGGATCAGATCAAATTAACACCTAATTTGAATCATAAGGTTAAATATGTTCTGCATTACAGAAATTTAAAGCAGTATATGAAGCTAGGGATGAAACTTGTGAAAATCCATCGAGTATTAACTTTTAAGCAAGAGCCCTGGTTGAAGCCCTATGTACAATTTAACACTGAGAAGAGAATGAAAGCAAAAAATTCCTTTGAAAAAGATCTGTTCAAACTTATGAATAACGCAGTGTTTGGAAAAACTATGGAAAATTTGAGAAAAAGAATGGATGTTAAGCTAGTACAGACTGAGAAGAGACTGAAAAAATTACTTGCATCACCAGCCTTACACTCCTTCAAAATATTTAATGAAGATCTGGTAGCAGTTCATATGCATAAGACTCATTTGAAACTGAATAGACCCATCTATGCAGGATTTTCAGTACTGGACTTGAGTAAAACACTTATGTATGAGTTTCATTATGATTTTATTAAGAAGATGTATGGAAGCCGAGCCGAATTGCTTTTCACAGACACCGATTCCCTGTGCTATGAAATTGAAACAGAGGATATTTACAAAGATTTTGAAAGTTATGAAGACTATTTTGACTTTTCGGATTATCCTACAACACATCCACTCCATTCCAATAAGAATAAAAAAAGGATTGGAAAAATGAAAGACGAGTTGAATGGAACTCCTGCCGTGGAATTTGTAGGCCTAAGATCGAAAATGTATAGCCTAAAAACACCCTTCACGGATAAAAAGACTGCTAAAGGTGTTAATAAGAATGTTGTAAAAAAACACATCCATCATGAAGATTATTATAATTGCCTAACAAGGCGAAGATATAGTAGAGTGGAACAATTTAAAATTGCAAGTAAAGACCATCAGATGTATACTGTGAAGCAAATTAAAATGGGCTTATCCCCCTATGATGATAAGCGACATATCTTAAAGGATGGTATCAAGAGCCTAGCATACGGTCATTATCAAATTTAAATGAGCAGACCATGTTATATTGAAATGTGGCGGTGTATCCTATACACCGGGTGGAGGTGGGACCACAATTTAAAAAATATATATATTTTTCTAACAACACCTAATTTATGAAAGAGACCTTATCCCATTTAGATTGTAAACAGGTATCTATGAATATTTAAAATATTTATGTTTAAAATTTTGAAATCCAAGACTGGTTGGGGAAACATACCCCCTCCTATACACACAATTCCCGAGATTCTCGAGATTCCCATACACCCAATTCATGTAATTCTGCTACTTTGAAAACACGCTTTTTTATCACATTTTTGTAAAAAACGCACATTTTTGTTGTTTTTTTACGTTTTTGCAACATTTTGTGCGAAATGTTAATTTTGCCCATTACCACATTTTTAGTGACATTTTTGTAAAAACACACATTTTTTTGTAAAAAAATTACAAAAGTGCGAAAACCCATGTTAATTCCCATAGAGAAATTGGCATTTTGAAAAAAAATCGCAAAATGTTAATTTTGCCCATTACCACATTTTTTGCTACTTTTTTACGTTTTTGAGACATTTTGTGCAAAAAGTTAATTTTTCCCATTACCACATTTTTTGAAAAAAAATTACAAAAGTGTGAAAACCCATGTTAATTCCCATAGAGAAATTAACATTTTCAAAAAAAAGACGCAAAATGTTAATTTTGCCCATTACCACATTTTTTGTTACTTTTTTACGGTTTTGGAACATTTTAACAAAATGTTAATTTTTCCCATTACCACATTTTTAAAAAAAAAAAATTATTACGAAAGTAGAAAACTTACATTTGCGAAAAAATATAGGAAAAAAAAAAAAACTTTACGAAATTTTTAAAGCATTAACACTTAAAAAAAGAAAAAAAAAAAAATCATCTGATCCATCCTAACCTTTGACTGACATCATGGAAAGTCACGTGCTGGTGGAAGCTGCACCCCTGCTCATGAGGTGCGCCTATGCTTTAACATGGGAGAACTAGCACCGCAATTTCCCCATGTTAAAGTATAGCACCGCGTGAGCCAGAACCCCCTACTATTCCCTACTACCGTCTCAACAGCATACTAAAATTTCATTTTGATAAAGCCATTTTTATGACAGTTATCGTGCAAAAGGACAGACAGACAGACAGACAGACAGACAGACAGAATGAACAAAGTCATAAACACGTTGGAAAGTGTTAAAACTTCGATATAATTTTTTTTTAATAAATGGACGGTATTGCATTTTGGACAGAATTATATCAATTACGGTTTTCGGGTTCAAAGATTACGGGAAGGAAATGATTGATGTTTTCAATTTCTTACGTCATCTGCTTTATTTCTGGCCAATATTTTACACAAACTCATATATTGTGTTTAGCCAATTGTTGAAACAGAATATAAGCAGTATAGGTATATCTTCTAATACAATTTTATCGCTTTCATTTTGGTATATATAGATCCAATTTCATTATTTATGTAAATGTGTTTATAAACGGGACCAGTATGTTTTATTCTTCAGATCTGTCTGTGAAGATAATTTTGTGTAGCGAGAATAGATATTTTACATAACTTTAGAAGAATTAAATTAAATATTTTTAATAGAATGTTTTGAATAACAATGTCATTTAGAATACTACAAAAATTTGCATATAATTGGTAATAATTGCAAATAATATATATATATATATATATATATATATATATATATATATGACTGTTTTCTGCCTTTAGACTGTTTCTTGCCCAATCGTTATATCGTATTATCGTGACCCAATCGTTATATGAGCCTTTAACCTAAATGATGTAATTGTTTGTTTAGTTTTTCTACAATAAATGCAAATCAAAATTCGATAACGTGACTCTATTGCTGTTTGTGCCTGTATTTCTAAAATTGTAGAAATTATTTTTAATTTATATTTCTAAATTATGGAAATTATTTCTAATTTCCATTTCTAAACAAAATTATTTCTAAAATATTGAAATCTACATAAATTAACGAAATAAAAAATGAACCTATTAATCTCAGACAACATAAAGAATGAAGATATTTTTTTTGTTTCTTTCATTACAGCTTATTTATCGCCTGTCATATATTTCTTTTAGCAATGACAGAATTTTAATCATTTGTTTTTTTATTGCGAGGCAATATTTGGTTATATATATATATATATATATATATATATATATATATATATATATATATATATATATTTGCTACCAACAGTTTCGTTTACTATTTATTGTATGCATAAAATAGTTATTCTTTTTACAGTTAATTATTTTGTTTATTATAGTTTCGCTGCAAATTGTAAATTAAGTTTCTTTTCATTGTATAATCTGTACGAAATACGAATGAATATACAGCTAATGAATCAATCAAAATTAAAAATTAATATTTTTTTTCAATTTGATTTATTTTTATCTAATTTATTTTTATCATGCATAAAGCATTGATTATGAAACACTTTCCAACTTCAGTGCAATTTTTATTTAAACATCTCTAAAATGCGATACATTCCTCGGTAATATTTTTAAAATTATCACCGAGGAATGTATCGGATTGTAATCATTAATTTATTATATTTGAAAACTTAAAACTTCATCGAAAAAAATGCACTTCATTTAAATGACGGCATTGAAATATAAATTGCCTGGTTTAAACATCTCTAAAATGCGATACATTCATCGGTAATATTTTTAAAATTATTATAATACTACAATAATTTTTTATATTTGAAAACTTCATGGAAAACAAATGAACTTTATTCAAATGACGTCATCGAAATATAAATCGCCTGACTCTCTCTATAAAAGAAGCAAACTTTTTTCCATTCCTTTCATTCATCACAATACTATAATAATTTATTTTATTTAAAAACTTAAAACCATGGAGGTTCAAGTAATTTAACTCTATGCTTAAAACTTCATCGAAAAAATCTTCTCTGTGTAAAATCAATAAATGTTTCATTAATATCAATTATAGTGCAAACTCCATGAGCTAAATAATTTTGCGTTAAAGAAATGCAGCAATTCTTATACAACTAATTCTACATCTTTTGGTGTTTACATTCTCCATAAGTGAAAATTAGGCTTCTTCGTAGAAATAATCAGTGTTTGATGATCATTTAAATTCAAATATATTGTAATTGCGTTGTTTCAGTATGTAGATGCACAGAATTTAAGCAAACATAAAACGGTTTTAGGACGGATATCATACTAAATATGAATTAAAAAGAACTTTAAAAATCACGTTTTTGACACAAGATGGATGCTATATTTTATTTTAAAGTGGGTCAAGTGATCTCTTCATATAATGGTCACGTGATCTCTTCATATAATGGTCACGTGATCTCTTCATATAAAGGGTGTAATTATTATTTTAATTTTTATTTAAAAAACTGCTGAATATATTTTGCTGAAATTTTTTTATATATTTTATGGGATAAATTGAATATTTCCTAAAACTTTCGAAGCAATTTGTAAATTTTAAATTCGCTTAACAAATGTTCGAAGAATTATGTCCCACAGGGTTCAATGTATTTCATTTCTTTAATCCGGGTTCATCCAAACCTAATTGGATGATATTATTCATTTATATTCCCATAGGTCCCACAGACCGTCTGAACAACATACTAAAATTTCATTTTGATGAAGTCATTTTTTACGGCAGTTATCGTGTTAACGGACAGACAGACAGACAGACAGATAGAATGAACAAAGTCATAAACACTTTTCAACTATGTTGTAAAGTGTTAAAAATGGAAACTAAAATCCCACAGGAAAAGTCAAGTGTATAAAATCGAAAAAAATTTTGCAAACAAAATGTATAAAATCGAAAAAAATATTTCACTTCAGGCCCCAATCCATCTCTCAAATCCCTTTGAAAAATACAAAATTATATTGAAAAAGAAATAATAATAATAAAAATAAAATAAATAAATAAATAAAAAAGACGCCAAACCATTCTTACGCATAATATCAATGTATCTGCAATTTATGAATTTTTCAAAGTGCTAACTATTCTGGGATGTCTTTTAGCGGCGGTGTGCCTAATCGACCGTTTTGGCCAAACCGTAAATCCGCTTCTATCTGAGCCACATAACTTTCTGAATTAATTGTCTCATTAAGGCTGCCTTAATTAAGCTTGTAAAATAAAGATATTTCTCTCTATCTTCGAACTTTCCATTAATTCCAATAGATGGCGCAAGATTTCCACAATTTTTCACTTTTCAATCGATTTTAATAGCTTTAAAACGATCAATTAAGTGTTGTGATCATCAAATCGCGAATGACGGAAAAAATGCGAAAGCTTTCTTTAATTTAGAATAGTATGCATATTAAAGGGAAAAGTTCGCAATTGGGCCGTTGTTACATTTGTATTACTTTCCCTACGATGAACAATATATGCAGAGTGCGAGTATTATAAAGGAATATAAAGTTTTCGTGTATCAACCATTTATGAATCAACCATTTTAAAGTGATACCTTCTGTGACCATGATATCGCTCAAATCAAGTGTTTTAAGACTATTTCAATTTATGGTTAGTGTGTAGGTCCATCGCCTCATCTTTGAACTAGAGAAAAAGCACCCCCTCTTCAAACATTAGTTTTCTGAAAAATTGAACCTATAAATTCATAAAAAATACAATATTATGTAATTAGTTATATATATTAAAAGCGAATGAAGAATGAAATTGAGACACTAACATAAAAAAATTCCCGTGCATAATAATACTGCACATTATTGCACATTTCCGAAATATTGCACATTTCTGTAGGCGACAGACAGTAATAACTGATGACTCACCTGCCGTTTCCTTCCCTTTTATTCCGCGATCTATTTACGTAATCCACTTGCATTTCAGTTGCATACATCGACCAGCTGCGTTTGTCTTTCAATTTGCATAATTATACGACCAAAGTTTCGTGGTATTGCAGTTTCTATGTCGGGTAGTGTATATACAATTGACAGAAATGTTATTTCTTTATCTCGTAATGTGAGATTCGAATTTATTTCGAACGTTTTTGTTCCGCAGCACTTTATTAACTGAATTAGTTTGAAATATTTTACTGTCGAACGGCCTATCTGATCACAACATTTTAAATAATTTCGTGCAGAATTTGTATTCGTACGTTCGCAAGTTGATTCGAACGCTATACTTTCCGTAGACGCGTCTAAAAATGTGAATATTTGAAAACCCAAACCAAAACTTTTTTTTACCACTTTTGTTATTAAATGGTTTACCATCCTTACCATCCATAGTCGTCATTTTCATTGATTTGTTGTCATTTTTATCCATTTGGCGAGATTTTCGTTAATTTGGCAACATTTAAAAAACTCGCCGAGTTGGCGACATTCCGATAAATTCATCGCCAAAATCTCGCCAGGCGTTTAGGGCGGAGAAATAAGTTATTCTTACAGCAGATAAATAACTATTGGCGTTCAAATGCAAAAGTATTACTCAAAGTATCTTTTCTCATGAATGGAACGACTTAGATCCACGAAAATGATGTCACCAAATTTATGGTATGATATTACATGTGAAAAGTGAACATGTTTCTCAACAGTTAATATTCTTTTTTATTTTATGGGATTTTTTGATAAATTTATATGAAAAATGTGCAATATCTCGAGAACGGTTCATGCTAGCATTCTAAAATTTATGTCAATCGTTTTCTAAGGAAAACTTGCATTTGAAATGTCTATTTGCGTAATGTTATGAAGGGTTTTAAGTTTTTGATGATTTTTTCAAAATTTCACTCGAAAATTTAGGGGAGGTGTTCTGAACATTCGATTACGTTTAAAAACAATAGGCTTCCAGTATTCACAGATTGTGATTTTTATACCAAATTTCATTTGAATCGCTCCATTTGTTCGTGAGATATCGTCTCCACAGACTCACTGACACACGCACACACGCACACACACACACACACACACAAAAACAGAGACATCGCCTCAAAAATGTTCGATTCGTGATCAGGGACGCTTGAAACGTGCTCTCCCGTCGAAAACTCGAATTCGAATTTTCGACCCCGTCACAATACTTTCTTTATACATTATGTATATAAGGAAAGTAAAAATAAAAAATCTGCTGTGGGCAACACATGACTTTCCTTATATAATGTAATGAATTTACTACTTTTGCAGTAAAAAAAATAGGTTTTCCTTATAGTAGATAATAATATTCTTTCCAAGATATTGAATTTTCGACAATTAGTCGTCATTTTCATTGATATAGCGTCATTTTTATCCATTTGGCGAGATTTTCGTTAATTTGGCAACATTTCAAAAAGTCGCCAAGTTGGCGACATTCCTCACAATTCGTCGCCAACATCTCGCCAAGCGTTATGGACGAAGAAATAAGTTATTCATACAGCAGATAAATGACTATTGGCGTTCAAATGCAAAAGTATTACTTAAAGTATCTTTTTTCATGAATGGAACGAGCCAGATCCACGACAACGATGTCACCCAAATTATGGCATGGTATTACATATGAAAAGTTAACATGTTTCTCAATAGGATATATATATATATATATATTTTAATTTTGTATGACTTATTGATAATTTTTTTGAAAAATGTACAATATTTCGGGATCGGTTCATGTTAACGTTCTAAAATTTATGTCAATCGTTTTCTAATGAAAAATTACATAAGAAATGCCTATTTGTGTAAATTTATTAACGGTTTTGATTTTTTGACGAATTTTTCAAAATCTCATTCGAAAATTTAGGAGGGTTCTGAGCATTCGATTGCGTATAAAAACAATAGGTTTCCAGTGTTTACGGATTGTGATTTTTGTACCAAATTTTGTTCGAATCGGTCCATTCGTTCGTCAGTTATCGTCTCCACAGGCTCACTGACACACACACACACACACATACATTCACACACACACATACATTCACACACACACAGACATCACTTCAAAAATGTTTGATTCGTGATCAGGGATGCTTGAAACGTGCTCTCCCGTCGAAAACTCGAATTCGAATTTTCGACCCCGTCACAATACTTTCCTTATACATAATGTATATAAGGAAAGTAATAATTGCAAATAACGATTATATGGTGATTTTATCGTATGATCAATTTTTGTACCAGATTTTAAATTCTCTACCTCAGTAAACCAGAATGTTCATGTTCGTTTGACACGACAATTCGAACATTTTTCTTATGACACCTATTAAATAATATGTATTTGAAAACACCAATTATCTGTCTTGATTTTATAATATAATATATCTCTGTACTAAATTTCCAGTTGCTACTTCAATAAACCTGGAGTTTCATGTTCATTTAATAATTGGAACATTTTTACCTATGACATCCCCTAAAATAATAAATATTTGAAAAGAGCTATTTTCAATACTGATTTTATCATATGATCTATACCAAGCCTGGGTAGATATTTTCAGGCTAAGATTCTAATTTTCTTTTTCTAATTTACTTCAAGTGTCACAGTCCACCATATATGTAGTACAATGTATTAAAAATAATAATAATTTCACCTTATAATAAAAAAATCTGATGTGGGCAGCACATGACTTTCCTTAAATAATGCAATGCATACTTTTACAGTTAAAAAAAATGTTATCCTTATGTTCTTTCCAAGATATTGAATTTTCTTCAATTAGTCGTCATTTTCATTGATTTAGTGTCATTTTCATAGATTTAGAGTCATTTTTATCCATTTGGCGAGATTTTCGTTAATTTGGCAATATTTAAAAATGTAGCCAAGTTGGCGACATTTCGCTAAATTCGTCGCCAAAATCTCGCCAAGCGTTATGGACGGAGAAATTCGATCGTGAGATATCGTCTCCACAGACTCACTGATACACACACACATACTTTCACACACACACGCACACACACATTACTTCAAAAATATTCGATTCGTGATCAGAGATGCTTGAAACGTGCTCTCCCGTCGAAAACTCGAATTCGAATTTTCGACCCCGTCACAATACTTTCCTTATACATTATGTATATAAGGAAAGTAAAAATATTCAATAGTAACAAAAATTCAGTATCTATTATAAATTTGAAGTGGAATCATGAAAGTTCATTAAGTCGTCAATAAAGGCTTGCACTACATACTGTCCACTAATTTTGAATTGTTCGATATTTCATTACTAACTGCTTATTTCCACA
Source organism: Amaurobius ferox (assembly GCA_951213105.1). Lineage (NCBI taxonomy): Eukaryota > Metazoa > Arthropoda > Arachnida > Araneae > Amaurobiidae > Amaurobius > Amaurobius ferox. The sequence continues at coordinate 131,917,366 of OX578139.1, forward strand.
GAATTCTATGTGGTCGTCTGTTGACAGGAAGTTATTTATTTTCTCTCCAAGGCGGGTTTAAATTGGCAATTTTGATAACTTGAATTTGATGAAAAATATACTTTCATATACTTTTTTAATTACGATGTTTACCCGGTGATTACCTCAAAATTTCTTGGGGTTCCTCCACTATCGACGTTTTGCCCATGCCTGGTCTAGATTTATAGCTAAATAGCTGAATCTCAATTTCCATGGTTAAATGTCCTAAAAATTGGATAGGCCTAGTTTTAAAATTGATAAGTTGGCGGACATTCCTGTTTCAAGGACAATGATTTTTACAGTAATACGGTTTGATTTACCGTAATATGGTTTGAAGTCACAGGGAGGTCAAATCTGGCGAATAGAAATGTTCTGAGATTACGCCATGTTGTTGCTGCGCATGGTGGATATGTTTGTTGGTTGATTGATGTCGTGTCCATAAGAGGTCAGATCGAACCATGTGCGGATATTACTGCTTTAGAGAGATCCACAATCTCCTCATTATAAAGATTTCCCTGGAAAGGGAATTCGCCAATGCTTTGCAAAGCCGCAAGTATAGCTGGGCAGTCAAATATGTGTTCCAGTGTAAGCTCTTCATCTGGGCAGTTTCTACAGTATTTTTAGGTTCTGGTGCCATCCGCATTAATTTTCACACCACCTAGATGTCTAGTTCTTAGTCTGACAATTGTCTTGGTGATCTCCCTGTTCGCATTTATTACACAGACCTGGTGGTCCAATCCTATAGGTTTCACTCTAAGTCTGTGTCTAGCGATAGCATTAGCATCGTCAAGAGTGAGAGTGCCTGAGGTGTCTTTATTTAAGTTCCTTGCCTCTTTGGCCAATTCATCGGCCGCCTCATTGCCGTCAATTCCTACATGTGCAGGCATCCACTGTAGAATGCAACGCTTTCCCATTTTATTAATTGTATCCATGTGTTTGTGAATGCATTGCGAGAGCCCTGAGCGTCCATGTTGTATTGCCTCCAGGGCAGCAATTGGATATGTGGAAAATATCATATTTTAATTTTCCCAGACTGAAGCGCCGTCTATTGCCGAACTTTGTAACTAATTTCAATAGTCTGTCTGGCTGAAAATGTACTGTTGTCCTAAGCACATTGCAGCAAACGGTGCATATCTATCGCTGCACGTTTAGTTTTTATGTATTTTTCAAATATTCCGGTCATTTTTGGAACACCCTGTATCTAGCCGCATTCTGCTTAAACGATGTTACATATCGGACGTTAAAGCTTTCAGCCACGCCTTCTTTTAAAGTCAATTCGGATCAAATCATCTTTTCGCCACCACTGTGTTGACAAGCGGCAACGACCTGGAAATCATGGTTCACAGATGACTAGTTGAGCACTGTTCTGTTTATATGCAACAGCGACGCCCAGTTATGGGCAGACGTACTTTTTTAGTAGCTTTACGCATTCTTGAGCACTCAAACTGTTATTACGATGGGCTGGACTAGCTAAATACACACTCAACTGTATCTATTCTATGGATTGGAAGTTAGAATACTTCTATCAGAAAAGTTCCAAAATCTTTTATTTAAGGAATTTTGTGCTCACTGTATCTCGTGATTTTAATTCATTATCTGTGCTATTTTAAACAAATGGAAGTAAGTGGCTATGAAGCGATGAACTGCGGCTGAGTTATAGGGCAGAAATCTGTGAATGCCGTTGTCTGCAATAGTTGTGTATTCCAAATTTTGGGGGATGTCCTTTACAGACGAGTTTGGAATTATTTATTGTAGAACGCCAACAAAATTAACTCAGTCCAAGTAACAAGTATCCTACTTTTCACGCTCTTCATACTATAATGCGGCATTGATTCCGTTGCTTCAGAAAAAAAAATCACAATTGGCCGTGTATAAGTAACCCCTCTAAAGAAAAATGGTCTAATCTATGGTTTACTCGGATTGACTGACAAAACGAATGGCCTGATGAATAACGCTAACGGCATGCGCCCCATCTAACTAAAAGAGCCAAAAAAAAACGCGTCTTGAGGAGACAAGTCATCGACCTTTTCTGCAACGGATTCCTCCTTGGCTTGCAAAAAGGAGATGGGGGAGAAGACATGTGAGAGCAATGTGTGGGAGGATCGGGTTTCATTCCTCCAGTTCTGACGAATTTCTTCCAGTGGGAAAAAAAAGGGGATATATTTAGCCCCAAACCAGAATGAGTTTCGGAAGATGCGGAGGTTTTTTTTTTTTAGAGAACGTGTGCGGAAAGTTTTATGCCGATAAAAGCATTTTGGGGGATTTGAAATTTGCCTCATCAGCCGCGTTACTGCATGTGAGAATTTTTCAAGCGGGGGAGGATGTAAATAAATATAAAATAGTTGCAAAACATTCTGTTGGGTTTTGGAATTACTTTGGAAGTTTGAAATTCCTTGTTTTTGTTTTTTTACCGATGTAAAAATACAATGAATCATAAAGAAAAATAATGTAAATTTAATTCTTCACCGATTTGAAACACCAAGAAAGATGTTTTATAGATATTTAAGATTCTTTAGAATGGGACAAAGAGGGGAGGTGATACGTATGAAGTACAGACGGGCGAATATAAAATCCGTGAATAATCACGGTTTCTATGTATACAATGAATAATACAATGAATCATGAAGAAAAATAATGTAAATTTAATTCTTCACCGATTTGAAACACCAAGAAAGATGTTTTATAGATATTTAAGATTCTTTAGAATGGGACAAAGAGGGGAGGTGATACGTATGAAGTACAGACGGGCGAATATAAAATCCGTGAATAATCACGGTTTCTATGTATACAATGAATAATACAATGAATCATGAAGAAAAATAATGTAAATTTAATTCTTCGCCGATTTGAAACACCAAGAAGGATGTTTTATAGATATTTAAGATTCTTTAGAATGGGACAAAGAGGGGAGGTGATACGTATGAAGTACAGACGGGCGAATATAAAATCCGTGAATAATCAGATACTTCGAATACTTTATAATATTTGATCTCGAATATAATGTCACTAGAATAAGTTCGAATACCTCGAATATCGCGCCATGATTAACCGCAGGTTGTGGAAGGAAAAGTCAAGAAAACTCTAGAACTGCGTTTTTCAAACTGTGTTCCGGGACAATATTCCAGGGGTTCCGCGAAATGATAGTTTCTTGTAAATTTCCTTAAATTAAGGAAAAACTTGTTAAAATATGAGTATAAAATATTGAGTGCTTGTATAAAATATTGAGTACATAATTTTGACCACGATGGAATTTTTCTCATTTTGGAGTTCCGCCATTAAATTGAATTTCAAGAGGGCAACTTGACTAAAAATGTTTGAAAAACGCTGCTCCAGAAGAAAAAATTCGAATGAAAGTTTGCTTCCAAATAAAACATTTTAAATTACTGGAAAGAGTCTATATTCTCGCTTGGAGGAATTATTTTTGAAGTAATTTCGATGTAATTTATTTTGAAGTATTTTTAAAGTAATTTATTTTGAAGTAATTTATTTTGTATTTTGAAGTATTTTTGAAGTAATCAATCAACAGTTTTTAAGAGCGACCTTTCAGTTCTGGTTTAATTCGCAACAAAAATAGAAGCAGACTAAATCCTGATCGTGTTCGAATGCTTGTTTTCTTGAATAAAAATATACAGTAGGCGAGAAACATTTACAATTAACTAATTATTGTAGTTAAGTTCTTTACTAATATTAATATTTAATAAATATAAATATTATTTATAAATAATTTGAAATACATTTTCGGAGTATTTGGATTTGATTAATATTCGAATTCGAAAAAATAGTTATTGCGCCTATCTCTAATACAAAGTTTACTTACAGGGGAAGTCTGAACATGGAGCTCACTTACAGGCGAGGTATTATAATTATAAATGGTTAATAATCCTTGAATTAAAAAAAGCACGTAAGATAATTTATACTGAATTTAAAAGATGAAGAGAAAGAAAACCCAGAAAATTTTAAGATTGTTTAAAAATGCCGAAGAAGAGTATTTTCTAACAAATTAAAAAGACAAAGAACATATAGGTAGAATATTTGGAAACCGATTTAAAAGTGGGTGGATTTAATTGTCACTGGATTCAACTGTCATTGGAAGGTTACAATATTTCTACCAGAAAATTTCTGAAATACTTGCTTTAAGTAATTTTCTAGTGAGCTGCTTGCATTCCCGAGCTCATGGAATTTCATTAACGGTGGATGAGGCTAAAATCGTTTGCTACCGTTTCGAGATTTGCAGCAAAGTACTTCTACCAGAAAAAATTCTAAAAAACATTGTTTAAGAAATTTCGTGCTTGCTAAAATCATCACGACGCCTGCAACATGTTGACAAGCTGTAATGAAAGCGAAACTGTGGTCCACGAGTAGTTTGAGGATCAGTTAAGCAATTTCTTGGTTTTATAAGAACGTTTAACTTATTTGAAAGATGGAAAAAAAGATGAAGGGTCACATATTAAATTGATCTGAGGGATGAAGAGCAGAAAAAAATACATATGCTTTCAACCGATTGGAAATGATAAAGAGGACAAAATCCCTTAACTGATTGGAAATATGAAGAACAGCAAAGGCACGTGGCAGGGATGTGCGGTAGTCCCAGAGTTTATTTGTCGAGTTCTGAGGAATATCTTCGTGTGGGGAATATACTATTTTTAGTAACAAACGGAGTAGGTTTCAGAAGATGTAGGAGTCTTTCAAAGTGCGTTCTGAAAGTTTTATGTTCATAAAATCATTTTGCGGAATTTAAAACTTGCCTACTATTTTGGTTACGTTTATGCATGAGATATTTCCTCAAGTCAGGAAAGATGAAAATTCATAGAGTCGTGAAACATTTCTTTGAGGTTTTCGAATTCATTGAAAAGTTTTCTTAAAAGTTGGAACATTTCATAACTACAATAATTGCTTAACATGCTTATATATTTCAAGCCCCTCTGTGACTTAGACGATTAAATTTTTTCACGCTTATGGTATCGACCACGGAACAAAATCTGAATGAGCCAATTTTTGATTACGACAAATTTTGTCGCTAAGCGTCACACATTGTTAAATCAAACAAAGATTATTAAAAGGAAGTAGCAACTTTAAGAATTTTAGTTTCCATATCTTTGACAGGCCCTAATAAATACTCGTTGTTGTTGAGACCCAGACCGTCCGACCTACCAGAAAGGTGTAAGGTAACTGTTTGCACGATCGGGAAGTAATAAATACTCGTGTAAGTATGCTCAAGATCGAGGAACACGAGAAGGATTATAGGGATATAGAAGACAGGATCCATGTTCCAAAGATTACCAGTAGGAGATTGCATTTGCAATCGTTATTGAAAGTGATTAGAAAGGAAAATTGAATAACTAATGCAATTTTTTTAATGTATTGAGCACTATGCATTTTATTCATAGGGAGATCCATACAGAGACAAAAATACACATATAGAGTTACAGACATATACACACCGACAGTCCCTCACATATTGAAAAAATAGTTGATTTACATCCAATGCTTGAAATATATAAATTTATCAAAATATGAGTCAGACTTTTGATCTCATCACAATGTTCTCCTTTACTGTACGACTTTCTAAGGAAACGCAATTTCTTTATGACTCTTTGATCTCCCCTATTTAAATTGCACGCTACCCCCTGGACGAAACGTACCTGTCTTACAAACAACGACAGTTGTTTATTTTGAATCATTTGAATTTGTTCATTTCTGTTAAATTAATAACTGCCATAGAACAACAGAGATTATTAAAGAAATTAAATGTACGTTTTAACGATATTGAATTATCGCCAAGTTGGCGAAATTTTCTCAAAATCGTCAAGTTGGTGATATCTTGCCAAATTTTTTGCCAAGTTCATCGAATTCGTGTGACAGACAGAGAAATTGACTTTTCTTATGTATATTCTTCACAAGAAGCGAACTGATATTTGAATAAAATTCCGAAAAATTTTAATGGTGCAATAAAACTCTATATCCCTTATTATTTTGAAATGCAATTTTTTTTTTAGGTTACAGCTCTTTTGCAGATAATTTAGAATTCATTTTATCATTTCTTATTCTCACGGAAGAATGGAATCTCTCAGAGACGCGAAATGCGATCAGAAAAGGCGCTGTATTTGATTTTCAAATCACCAGTAGATATTCTTTTTTATTCCGCTTCCTGCATGTTCCAAGATAAGAATGGAATAAAATGAGAATCACTGGAATTGCATAAAATTGGGTGTCACCAAGAACTACGTCTTCAGTGTCTTATGATAGGACGTGCGTCAAGGAATCTGCAAAGAGGATTTGAAGCTTATGGACAATCGACTTCTCATCCGAAGAGGTAATGATGCTATTGTGCTCTAAAAATAACTGCTTCTGAAATGGTGAATGATAATAGATCCAGTAAATACTTTGGATCTAAAAGTTATCACATCAAAAATCTGAATTATCACATTCTGAAAAGTTTGAGATAACACATGATTTTCCATAAGGATTAGTACATTTCGACGTTGGTGGAGAGGAACATCCAAAATAAGCGCTTTCTTATTTGAAAATCAATAGCCAAGTTGATGACACACATTAAAAAAATCTGATGTGGTCAACACATGACTTTCCTTATATAATGAAATGAATTTACTACTATTACAGTAAAAAAATAGGTTTTTCTTATAGTAGATACTTATATTCTTTCCAAGATATTGAATTTTCGACAATTAGCCGTCATTTTCTTTGATTTAGCGTCATTTTTATCCATTTGGCGAGATTTTCGTCAATTTAGCAACATTAAAAAAAGCCGCCAAGTTGGCGACATGCCGCCAAATTCGTCGTCAAAATCTCGCCAAGCGTTATCAATGAAGAAATAAGTTATTCTTATAGCAGATAAATGACTATTGGAGTTCAAATACAAAAGTATTACTCAAAGTATCTTTTCTCATAAATGGAACGAGCTAGATACACGAGAATGATGTCACCCAATTTATCGCATAGTATTACATATGAAAAGTGAACATATTTCTCAATAGGAAATATATATTTTTTATTTTATATGACTTTTTGATAATTTTTTCGAAAAATGTGCAATATCTCGTGAACGGTTCATGTTAGCGTTCTAAAATTTATGTCAATCGTTTTCAAATGAAAAATTATATAAGAAATGTCTATTTGCGTAACTTTATTAGCGGTTTTGATTTTTTGACGATTTTTTCAAAATTTCACTCGAAAATTTAGGGAGGTTTTGAACATTCGATTGAGTATAAAAACAATAGGCTTCCAGTGTTTACGGATTGTGATTTTTGTACCAAATTTCGTTCGAATCGGTCCATTCGTTCGTCAGTTATCGTCTCCACAGACTCACTGACACACACATACACACACACACACATACTTTCACACACACACACACATACTTTCACACACACACACACACACACATCACTTCAAAAATGTTTGATTCGTGATCAGGGATGGTTGAAACGTGCTCTCCCGTCGAAAACTCGAATTCGAATTTTCGACCCCGATACAATACTTTCCTTATACATTATGTATATAAGGAAAGTAAAAAGCATCTTATAAACTAGGTTCACGTTTGACGAATAATATTGCATATTGAAAGTAAACTTATTGGAAGATAATTTCTACTTTTTCAATTTTATGCTATTTTTTTTATATACTAGGGGGCTCCGTCCCCTGTTCACTACGCAAATAATGAAAAAATATTCAAAACGATTATTTTAATTTCATTATTTTTTACTTTTAAAGATTCTTAAATTGTTACTGTTAAAGATTCTTAAATTTTACATACAGAACATAAAAAGATCATTAAATCAAAAATTTAGCTAAATTCCATTACTTCATTGTATAGAACAAAGTAATTTATAAAAATTATCTGCAGTTTTTTGTGTGAAATTTGGATTTTATATCATGGCATTATTGAAAATGAAATATTTTTTTTATCAAACGTGGGATCTGAATCTGCCTCTAGGGTGAGCTCAGCCTCCAGCCTAATTATGGCCTTGAACTCAGTAGCAGCTTTTGATAAAATTACGAAACATTGAAAATAATATTTCGTAAATTATACAATTGAGGAATTCCCAGGATGTCCGGATCAATGTTTGGGAGGCAGGTACTCCAACCAGAGCATTATCAGCCTCTAATGTAATGCAGTTGTACCTCCCATATTCATAGTTCAAAATATTTCACACTAGTAACTACTAACTCACATGGGTCGTACATGGGCTTTCATGGGGGCCCCTGTAACTTCCGATGCAGCCCGCCCTCCCTCCTGGCGCCGTGTCAGAAGGGGCTTACAAGAGAGCGAATTCACTCGTTAGGGGCACGATTTGGGGGCATTTCATTCCTCAGGGTCTTAGTCATGGACGTGTTTTATGACACGAGAAGGGGTGCCCTCATCTAAAATTATGCATTTTTTTTTGTACTAACAGTCTCTGGAGTTCTTTCTGGTGCGGCTGTTCTTCGACATTTCATTCGCTTACATAATGTATGCTGCTTTTATAAATATGAATAAAAATGATAAATGCAAATAGCTTGAATTCATTTATTCAGTTGCCTGGATCTTCTGAGATAGATAGATAGATAGAGAGATAGAGAGAGAGAAAGACTGCTGTAAAAGCTCTTAAATGGATGGAATAAAATTGAATAACATATATATTTGGAGGTTATTGTTATGAGCAGATGCGTATTTACCGATAGGTTGGGTAAACGGTCACTTTGGGCTTCCACTCCATTGAAGACCCCACAAATTTATCAATACATTATTCAATTAGAAATTGTTACAACTTTTAATCCAATTATGCGTATTAATGCGCTTCATTGTATATATTTTTGAAATTAATAAATTCTAAGAATATTGAATCAATTAAAAAGCAACTTCTATTTTACAGATTTTTAGGGCTAAATTAAATAGGTGGAGTTCCAGGGCTTAATTAATTTGGGGATCCACATTCATACTTATTGGTATCTGTCAACAATGTAAGTAATATGTATAATTATTATACCAATTAGTTTTAAAATATTTTATTTAAGGTGGACACCTCTTTCTTTCTTAAAAATATTTTTGGCTTTATCTAATGGTTGTTATTTGAATATGGGAGTTGACAAGCGTTAGCGAGTAGAGGGCGAAGCGTTTTAGTTTCTTAGGATTTTAAATGGGAATACATTTTAATTGAGCAACTATTTTGTTTGTTATTTTGTGCGATAATACTTTATATATTAAGGAAGATAATAGATAAAATGAATTTGAGTCTATAGTGAAAGTCATCTGCTGTAGACGTAAGATTTCTTTTCTTAGATCTCATGAGATGACATGTCACATTTAAGTACTTTCTAGGTTATTTCAAAGTTAGTTAACTAATCTAAACTGAAATTAAACAATTTTGAGTGCAATGCATTTGATAATAGGAAGAATACTTTTAAAACTAGATTATATTTTATGAGTAAAAGTAAAAAGCTGCATGTAAATTCGATAGAGCATCTCACGTTTTGTTACTCTAGGAAATCACTTATTTTGATGCCCTATTGATTCAGCTAAGATGATTGGTTTGCATTACTAAGTTTAAACACTCTGACTAACATTCTGATTTCCCTTTTTAGTATTATAATATATGTTATCTATATTAGGAACGTATTGTAAGGGTTTGAGAATTAGAACTACGAAAGATTTACGCATTTTGGATATGCTTGAACACGATCAAATTATTTTTGCTGGATTTTGCGTCCTTGTATATGTGTTCATGTGCGAGTACGTTTGTGTGTGCATTTCTACTCACACATCAGCCGTATGTATTCATTGCAGTTAAAAAAAATCTGATGTGGACAGCACATGACTTTCCCTGCAGACACAAATTCATATTTTCTTTATTTCTTTAATAATTCATTAGATTGAGTTTAATTGACCTAAGTAACACTAAATTCGTATTTTTAATTCAATTTTTGTTTTTATTTGGTAATTGGACTTTTTCCCGAAATCGACGTAACAAAAGTGCAAGAAATGTCAAATATCTCGAGAACGGTTAGTCCTAGAGTAATAGAGTTGTGCTTATTCTTTTCCTCATCAAAAATTACGTATAAAGCAAGCATTTAATTGATATATTTGAACATACGTAGCTTTTTTTTAGATTTTGGCGATTTTTGAGGGACATTTGGTAAAAAAAAAGACAGGTTGTTCTTTTCAGAATAATACCAAAATCTAATCAGCACCAGAGTATCCCACAAGTAACTTCTCTACCAAATTTTGTGAAATTTGCTCAATTAGTATTTTAGCTAGAGTAGATACATGGCATTTTTGCTGGCCATTTTGTAAAAACAGGCAGTTTGTTCTTTTCCGATTAATAATAAAATCTAATTAGCATCAGAGTATCGTGCAAGTAACTTATCTACCAATTTTTGTGAAATTTGGTCCATTAGTATTTTAGATAGAGTGGATACATGACATTTTTACGGGCCATTTCGCAAAAAAAGGCGGGTTCTGTTTTTACGAATCTTACTAAAAACTAATCAGCACCAGGGTCACATCTAAGTGACTTACCTACCAAATCTTATGAAATTCGGTCTATTAGTTTTTGAGTTAGAGTGGATACATACATTGCACAGACCGACAGACAGACAGACACACACATTGACGTCACGCTAAAAATAGTTTTTCGTATTCTAGAGGTCTCGAAACGTGTAGATCCGTCGAAAATTCGAGTTACGATTTTCGACATGATTCCAATACTTTCCCTATACATTACCATGTATTGCAAGGAAAATAAAAATTATTGGATTATTAATTAATTCGATCGTTTTATCACTTTCAAATTAATTTTATTAATTTGGACGTTTAGCATTCATCAGACGTGTACTGATTAAACATGGTGTTTCAGCGTTATTTACATTACTTTTCGAGCTCCGTTAACTGTTTTAGACACATCCGATTTGAAAGTTTCTTAAAACTAAACACGAATTCTTTTATATAATTTTTTTTTAGGCTGGGTCGTATTTTCAGAAAAATGAGGGGGTGGGGTTCTAAATTTGCATGTGATCCCTTGATCAAAAAGTTTAATTAAAAGAAATTGTGTAGTCTTGAGAGGAAACCCTGTGAAATTATCTGCAAGATTTACGGAGATATTTATAAAAAAAAAATCTGATGTGGGCAGCACATGACTTTCCTTATATAATGCAATTAATTTACTACTTTTACAGTAAAAAAAAATAGATAATTTTTGCAGTAGTTATTTATATTCTTTCCAAAATATTGAATTTTCGTCAATGAGCCGTCATTTTCCATGTCGTCATGTCATTGATTTAGCTTGATTTTTATCCATTCGGCGAGTTTTTCGTTAATTTAACAACATTTTAAAAATTCGCCAAGTTGGCGACATTCCACCAAATTCGTCGCCGAAATCTCGCCAAGTGTTATGGACGAAGAAATAAGTTATTCTTATAGAAGGTAAATGACTATTACCGTTCAAATACAAAAGTATTACTCAAAGTATCTTTTTTCATGAATGGACCGAACTAGATCCACGAGAATGATGTTACCCAATTTATCGCATGGTATTACATATGAAAAGTGAACATGTTTCTTAATATTAAATATTTTGTTTTTATTTTATATGACATATTGATAATTTCTTTGAAAAATGTACAATATCTCGGGAACGGTTCATGTTAGCGTTCTAAAATTTATGTCAATCGCTTTCTAATGAAAACTTACCTAAGAAATGTTTATTTGCGTAACTTTATTAGAGGTTTTGATTTTTGGACGATTTTTTCAAAATTCATTCGAAAATTTAGGGGGGTTCTGAACATTCGATGGCGTTTCAAAACAATAGGCTTCCAATATTCATGGATTGTGAATTTTGTACCAAATTTCATTCTAATCGGTCCGTTCGTTCGTCAGTTATCGTCTGCACAGACTCACTGACACACACACACACACATATACTTTCACGCACACACACGCACGTTCACGCACACACACTTCAAAAATGTTTGATTCGTGATCAGGGATGCTTGAAACGTGCTCTCCCGTCGAAAATTCGAATTCGAATTTTCGACTCCGTCACAATACTTTCCTTATACATTAGGTATAGAAATAAAGTAATAGGATAAAATTGGAAAATTGGAATTGATCTTTCCCTCGACATTGACTCGTGGTGTAGAGGCTGGCTGAAAATGAAAACCAGATTTTGAGTATTTCAACTCATCTCGAACTTTCCCGAAATTTTTTATGAGATATAACTCCCGAATAGTGCAGATAATTGCACCGGTTATTTTTACTTTCCTTACATACAATAATGTATAAGGAAAGTATTATGACGGGGTTGAAAATTCGAATTCGAGTTTTTGACGGGAGAGCACGTTTAAAGGCATCCCTGATCACGAATCAAACACGTTTGAGGTGATGTCTGTGTGTGTGTGTGCGTGCGTGTGTGTGCGTTTGTGTGTGTCAGTGAGTCTGTGGAGACGATAACTTACGAACGAATGGACCGATTCGAACGAAATTTGGTACAAAAATCACAATCTGTAAACACTGGAAACCTATTGTTCTTATACGCAATCGAATGTTCAGAACCCCCTAAATTTCTGAGGGAAATTTTGAAAAAATCGTCAAAAAATCAAAACCTCTAATAAAGTTACGCAAATAGACATTTCTTATGTAATTTTTCATTAGAAAGCGATTGACATAAATTTTAGAACGCTAACATGAACCGTTCTCGAGATATTGCACAATTTTCAAAAACATTATCGAAACGTCATATAAAATAAAAAAAATATTTCCAATTGAGAAACATGTTCACTTTTCATATGTAATACCATGCGATAAATTGGGTGACATCATTCTTGTGGATCTAGCTCGTTCCATTGATGAAAGAAGATTCTTTGAGTAATACTTTTGTATTTGAACGTCAATAGTCATTCATCTGCTGTAAGAATAACTTATTTCTTCGTCCATAATGCTTGGCGAGATTTTGGCGACAAATTTGGTGGAATGTCGCCAACTTGGCGACTTTTTAAAAAGTTGCTAAAGTAACGAAAAATTCGCCAAATGGATAAAAATGACGCTAAATCAATGACGACGACTCATTATTGATGACGGCATCGAAAATGACGACTCATTGACGAAAATTCAATATCTTAAAAAAAATATAACTAACTACTATAAAAATAATCTATTTTTTTACTGTAAAAGTAGTAAATTCATTGAATTATATAAGGAAAGTCATGTGCTGCCCACATCAGATTTTTTTTCTTTGTTATTATATAACTCAACATTTTTTATTTGAATTGTTTTGACTCATGCGATAGTTTAATAGTTTAAAATTTGGGCTCTATTTTTAGGAAAATACCCCCTACCCACTGGAAAAATATATGCATGGAAGAATTTTGCATTTAATTTTAACAAACGTTCAAATTGAAAGTATTTGTTTTAAATTAATCGCCGAATCTCGAAAAGCGAGGAAATCTCTGCTGAAACGTAATCAATATTCTGGAGAAAATCTCAAATAAATAGGTGATTAATTTTCAAATTAATTATTATTTTTACTTGTTTACTGTCCTATCCTGATTATGATGCAGTAAAAATATGTCATTTCTGATATTCATAATAATAATTATCCGTATAAAGAGGTATAAATGGCCACTGCGCCAAGCTTAAAAGTCTTTCGAAATTTATTTCTCTGCATTTCAAGTATGATATATGAATTTTCAAGCTACATTGTAGGTCTTTTCAAGTTGTATTTCAAGTTTGAAATAGGGGTTTGTGTTGAGAATAAAAGAAAATCATGCTAATTTTGTAACACAGACAACTTGTTGAAATTTACATTTTTGTGAAACACGTTTCCCAACCACCAACAGGCATTTTATTGCAAAAAAACCCTTGCTATAGTGTATCGGGGTCAAAACAATTCCTTAAGATTATTAATAACTTCTAAATAACGATTAGTGTTTTATGGCGGTTCGACATCATATGAAGAATTGATTTATTAATAATATAAACATAAATGAGTCATTGTTAATAACTATTCCTCAATCAATGTTATCAATCACAACAATGATCGTAAGAGATACGATCCAAAACAAATACTCAGTATAACAGAAACCTTGCTATAGTGTATTTGGGCCAAAACAATTCATTAAGGTTATAAATAACTTCAAAAAAAGATTAATTTTTTATGGTGTTTGACATCATGTGAAGAATTGATTTATTAATATTATAAATATAAATGAGACATTGTTAATAACTATTTTTCAATCAATGTTACCAATCACAGCAATGATCGTAAGAGATACGATCAGAAACAAATACTCAGATAAAAAAATTGCTCAAACTACTGCCGTAAATAATCTAACAATAAAAATACGTGTTAGTGTATTTTGCTAATTGCTGCTATTAACGAAGTATGTTTATTTATAATTACTCTTGTTTTAAATAACGTGTACTCATTTATTACTTCCACGTACTATTATGTAGAAAGATCTGGTTTTCCGAATTCCGGATTTGCGATTATGTCGGAAATATACTTAAACCGATTTTAAACATTTTCGTCAAATATATCTGTCTGTGTGTATATGTGCTTTGTGTATGTGTGTGTGTGAGTGTATGCACTTGTGTTTGTTGATATGTGTAAGTGCGTTTGTGTATGTGTATATATGTGTTTGCATGTGTGTAGTGCATATGTGTTTGCATGTGTGTAGTATATATTTGTTTGCTCATGTGTGTCGATCGGTGTGTATCAGAGTTTATGTTTGTGTGTGCATGTATGTTTGTATGTGTGTAGTGTATGCTTGTTTGTGTATGTGTGCATATGTGTGTGGATATATGTGTATTTATGTATATGTGTGCATGCATGCTTGTCTGTACATGTGTGCATGTGCGTTTGTGTATGTGTGTATATGTATACATGTAAGTGTGTGTGTCAGTGAGTCCTGTACAAGACAGATCAAGATCCAATGCATGTTCTTCGAAATTATGTATTAAAACTCCAGTTGTGTATTACCCTAATTCACCTACGACATTGTGAGTTAGCTCATTTAAGAGTTTATATTTTCAATATGTCTTAGCCTAGATTCATTTGGCTAGCGTTATGCATAGCTATATTTTGGCTCCTAAAAGTTTTAAGAAAAATGAAAAAAACTATATGCAGTTTTCAATATGTGAATTTTGTTTCATTTTTCAATCGAACAGCATGCGTAAATCGGGAATATTTCTCTACATCGAGCAGGAGTGTTTCAAAATGTAATTTTTTTTTCGATAATTATAGCTCCTCACATCTATATCATACGGTTAAATCGTTAGAACATAAATATAGATGCTAAGTACTATAGGCTTTCTATTTTCGCATAAAAATCTAATACGTATATTTTACTAAATCACTCCAGAAAAATAATTTAATTTATCTGTATATTAGTATACATTTATTTCCATTTTACCGCTTGAGGCCTATGCCTCATGTGTTCGTCCCACATATCGGCCCTGACCTTTTCTATACATATATTATGCATTGCAGGGAAAGTAAAATTTTTTGTTGTACCAGCAGCCGATTTCGGAATTGGGCCGATCCGAAAACCGTGCCACCCTCCAATAAAACATTCTAAACCAACGACCACACTTTCATCTTCAAGTACATCTCAAGCCCTTAGAATTCGGCTACAATAGCGCCGACTTTCATAGAAAAGCTTCCTTTCAAATTAATAAAAAAAAAACTTTGACTATGACTCAGCCTACTTATGTAAGAATGTCCTGAACCATTTTTTTTAGAGGTTTGCCAAACAAATAGCGTACCCAAACTTCGCCAATTTTTCTAGCCAAGAGACTACATTTACACTTAAGTCGCGAAAAAAGGTTCTTTGAGCAAGATAGTTGCTCGACGTTATTAATTCGCTCTAACGACATGATCAATTAGGATTGAGTGATCACGTGACACCCATCAATGACGTAAGACCTGAATGAGATCACTATTGTGTTCCCGCTGATGCAGCTTTGGATTCATGTTTGCAATGATTTTCATTCCTGAGTGGTAACGGGTGGATTTGGAAAACAAACAAACAAACAAAAAGAACTATGCTTATTTTCAAATTAGGATTTATTTTCATCAGCTTTAAATTTAGTTTTTTAGATGCTTTATTTAGCAGATCTGATATAATAATAGCTCATTTTCCTCAACCACAGAATGTACTGATTGACCATCTTTTCTTCAGGGAAATACAAAGGTAAGTTACTTCTATTATTTTGTCAACAGGGACTTACACCAAATTTAGGAAAAACTTCTGTGACTCTTTTTATGACTTTCACAACAATTGAACACAAACTTAGATATTCTGAAAAAAAAATGTTAGAATTTTTGCATGACTCGATCTTGCTGAGAATCAATACACTTATTGCTGCTAACAGTTAAAATAATAAGCAAGCCAAGTTTTATGGAAATCGCTTGATATGGTGATATAATTCTGCCCGTGGTGAAGGTAAAATTTCTAATATCTTTAAAACGACTTGTGATAACTTAAAATATAGTTTCAATTCATTTTCGGTTAATAGTACTTACAATGCATTCACTCGTTTCATAATAATGTTCATATTTATTTTTTTATGTTTTATTTATTTTAGATCAAAATTATGTAAAATCTCAAGAACGGCAGCAGGTTAGCGCACAGTAAATAATTTAATTAATATTTAAATAATAATAATGTATATATATATATATATAACAACTATTTAAAAATTTTAAACTTTTATTACAAATTTTTAAGTTTTCGATAAATGTGTTCGGAAAATTTCCCACGCCCGACCGCTCTGAAAATTGTGGAGTTTATTGAATGAAATAATCACCACATTTTACTTCGCCAACTCTGTTTGAGAGATTTATTGCTGGCAGACCCACATGAATGAACCACAGAATTATAAAAACTTCTCTATTAGTTGAAAAGATACATGAATTAAGTCTAAATGGTTAACCTAAAACACAGTTCAAAGCTGAAAGATTTAAACAAGACATGATTCAGAGCTGAAAAATTCAGCCGAATCATAATTTCCAGCTGAAAGATTAAATACATAGTTGAGAACTTAAGTGTTAAACCAAATTATGGTTCAAAGATGAAGGGTTGAACAAAATACGATTCATAGATAAAAGATTAAGCTGAAACATGGTTAAAAGGTTTATCCAAAACATAATTTATAGGCGAAGGATTAAATTAAAACATGGCTAAAAGCTGAAAGGTTAAGTCAAATTAGAATTCAAGGCTGAAGACTTGAACAAAACATGATTCGAAGCTAAAAGATTAAATGAAAACATAGTTCAAAACTGAAAACTGAAACTATAACATGGTTTAAATTTGTAAGATTGAACCCTTACATGATTCAAAGTTAGCTGCAATGAAAAAATAGATTTTCATCAAACTATAATTTAAACCACACATTAGAGTACTTTGGATTACTAAGAATTGGATTACTTTCTAAGAATATGGCCATGACTTATGGGACTACTTTTCAAGGACATTGAATTCTTTTATATGACAAGTATATTGATATAATTGAAGACCAAAGGGTTATGCTAAATTATATTTAAAATGAGGTAGTTACTTGTACTTTGTTACACGGCCGCCCATAGAGGGGAGGACACCACTAGATTGTGTGTGTGTGGGGGGGGGGGGGAGGGCTCAAGACGGACCCCGGACACTCAATATTTTTCTTTTGGAGATGAATGAGACATGAAAAATTTATAAAGCGGGGAAATTAAATATGGAGACGGAGTGATAAATCAGAGGCACAATTTGTACAGGCGGCTCCGTTTGCTACAAAGTAACTGAAGTACTGTTACAGTTGCTTGTAAAAAATAAAATAATTGCACGTACACTATACGTCACCGTAAATTTTTGTATTAAATTATAAGCATTAGTACATTATAACATAATAAGCATCTGCCAAAGATGCAGCCTTCTTATTTATGTATTTTCCCGGGTTATAGGTGGAAGGCATTCCTGGAGTGTCTGACGTTTAGATCGGATGTCTGATACTTATATTTTCTGATGACCCCCAAACAGACACCTTTCTTCCTATCTCTTCCACCGATTTTGAAAGAAATTGATTATTTTTCCTTTTTTTTTCTGATTTTTATCATATGTTGTTATGTTCTATCCAGACTAATTGATATGCATGTTAAATTCGGAGACATGATAATTGTGTTTATTAAATACCATCAAATTCGCTTTCAATTAGCATTGTACCAATAAAATCACAATTTTCTCGCTAAATCCGAAATCTCGCTACTGCGTTATAAGCGAGTTCTAGTGTATTATTAAATCATAAAAAAGGCGAGGATTTAATATAGCTTTAATTTAGTTTATGTTGAAATATTTATTATAAGATATATTTATTTATTATAAGAATATTAGAAGATATATTTATTTCAACAGCTGCAAGGTGCATTGCACATGCTTTGGATTTTCTAGAACAATAATCGGCTTTTTATTTCATTGACCCATATAAAGTAATAAAGTCGAATCATGTTCTACAAAGCTCGAAATATGTGTATCTGTTGAAATAAATTTCCAGACTTTCATGTAATTGCAAATAATATTATTAACTGAATTGTTTACGCGTATTCGAACATTTCGATATTCTTTTTATTCATACACTAGCAGCATACCCGTTCTTCGTACGGAGTATATAATATAAAGGAACTTATAATTCACAATCATGTGCAAATTATGTTAAAATATTAAATGTATT
Source organism: Amaurobius ferox (assembly GCA_951213105.1). Classification (NCBI taxonomy): domain Eukaryota; kingdom Metazoa; phylum Arthropoda; class Arachnida; order Araneae; family Amaurobiidae; genus Amaurobius; species Amaurobius ferox. The sequence continues at coordinate 131,936,084 of OX578139.1, forward strand.
GCTCCTAAAGAGAAGTTTAAGAATATCTGTTCTCACCATGCAAAATTATCTTCATGGGCAGAACTGAAGAATAAAACATCCTAGCCCCTTTTGAAAGCAAATATACAAAAAATATGAAATTGAATCAATATATACAAAAAAAAAAAGCGCTAAAATTGTATGAGACCCGTACTACTTATATACTTGAATATTAGAAGATATAACCTGCATTAGTAGATTGCATGTATAAATTGAAAATATCAATAAACCCGTAATTGATTCCAATATATGCCAGAATGAAAGCACTAAAATTATATGGGAATATATATATATATATATATATATATATATATATATATATATATATATATATATCCCTGTACTACTTATATTGTCGCAGATTAGAAAATATGCCTGTGCGCTAGTAGAAGATTACCCGTCTTACAATATGAGTCTGAAAAATCTTTGCCAAAATAAAACAGATGACGTAATAAATTGAAAATATCAATAATCCCCGTAACCTTTATACCAGAAGGTCGTAATTGATTCCACTATATGCCAATATATATCAAAATATATGCCTATATACCTGTACTACTTATATTCTCGTAGATTAGAAAATATACCCGTGTATTTATAGAAGATTACTCGTACAACATATGAGTTTCAACAATTTTTGTCATAATAAAACAATGGCATATTAACTTGAAAATATCAATAATCCCTCAATCAAAAGTCCCCAAAAATATCATTAATAATAATGTTTAAACCTGAAACCTAATGTTTAAACCTTTTGATATTATCCAGTCAAAAATGCAGTGTCAATGAAATTTATTTTATATACATATCTTTATTATTCAAATCGGAAAATTTAATAAAAATCGTATGCCGCATAAACACATTCGATTTACATCCGTTGCTAAACGACATGTCATTTGCTTCAAATGAATTGATGGAATTCTTATCGTCTGAATAATTCTATCTCCATGGAAGGTTTGGCGACATTTTCGCCAATTTAGCGACGATTTAAAAAATCGCCAAATTTATCGCCAAGTGGGACTATAGAACTGCCAGTCCCATTTTGCGACAAATTGACGAAACATCATCACAATACTATCCCCTAACAAAACACAATTGATTTCATTTATTAAGCGCAATTTTATCAATTTCATGATATTTTTATGGATTTACAAATATTTTATTAATTTAGTGACATTTTAAAAATTCGCTAAATGTGTTACTAAGTAGGATGGATGGACTGGCCGACAAATGCTACCTAAACATAGTTTCAGTACTCTGTTCTAAAAAAAAAACAAATTTAATATCATTGATTTGCGTCGTTTTTATCAATTTGGCGACATTTTCGTCAATTATTCAACGTTTAAGAAAAGTTGCCAAGTTAGCGATATTCCGCGAAATTCGTAGCCCTGAATTCTCAGATCTGCAGAATTAAACATCCTGATCCCGTTTGTATATACTAAATGAAAACACTAAAATTGCATTAGAAGTTCTACTCACTGTTTCAACAATCGGCTAAATGAATTTATTGGGTAAACACAATATATGAGTTTATTAGCTAAACACAATATAAAAGCTTAAAAACTCTTTGTCAAAATAAAGAAAAGTGATGTACGCAGTCCGTAATTAATATAATTAAAAGAAAAATCAAAACGTTCATTTACAAAATATATTTTTACATCCATTTATTTATTATTCAAATAGAAAAAATAATAATAAATATTAACAAACACATGTAATTTAATTGCGTTGCTGAGCAACATGATATGAGGTAAAATCTTCCTCACAAAATGCGAAATCGAAGAACCATTTTGATGTCTTTATACTTTTCATTGTTGAGTAAATGCTTGTGAAAAATAAACCATGGAGCTAGATTTTCCATTTAAATTCATGTTTCAAACAATTCATGCTTTCAGATAGTGACTAATTAGCGCAAAAATCCTGCACCAAACTCAGAAATAAAGTTTTAATTCACTTTGACGTTTTAAACAAACGATTTTCATCCTTTCCGTTTGGATAAACCACGGAGTTAAGAGAGTAGAACTTCTAGGGAAAAGTTCCGTTTTTCATTAATATCTCGATAACCCCTGGTCTTAGAAACTCGAAACTTGGATAAAATTTATGGGGGGGGGGGGGGGGGGGCTATTTCAAGGCTACCCACAAAATTTCATTAAATTCGGTTTAGCCGTTCTCTCGTGATGATGAGACAAAAACGGAAATTTCGTTTTTTACTAATATCTCGAGAACCATTGGTTGTAGAAACTCAAAACATGGACTAAATTTTAAGTGAGGATGTTTCTAGGCTACCTGCAGAATTTCATCAAATTCGGTTTAGCCGTTTTTCCGTGATGATGAGACAAACAGACAGACAGACAAATTTTTAATTTCATTTATATAGATAATACGCTTTCTTAATTGTAATGTGCTTGTACATACCCAATTTCATCAAATGCTGTCAAGTGATTATCTCTGCTCAAAATTGACTTTCAGGAAAATTGATAAAATTTGTTTAATAAAACTTGCAGTAAGGACATAGTGTTACTACTGCTGTTACTTTTACAGCAGAGCCATCCATAGAGAAGGGCCGATGGTACACCACACGAGTAGAGGGCCCCGGGCTTTAGGAGGCCCAGGCCCCCCAATGTTTTTAGGGAGGGAATAGACATAAGACACTCACAAAGAAGGGAAAATCAAATATTGAGGGGTCCCGAGAAAATGTTTGTATGGGGGGGGGGGGGTCAGGGTCCTGCTTACAGTTCTGAGATTTTCTCTGCAAGAAAGAAAGATTTATTATTAAATGGTAACCTGGAAATCAAATATCTTTATTCATTTTTTCTTTCTTGTCAACTTTTTTTATTTACAGTGAATTATTTGCTATGACAGTCTATCATTAGTGCTGAAGTAAAACTATCAGTGCTTGGTATATTCATCGTGCAGGTCGTGACGAATTATAATTTTCATTGTCATGTAATAAATCACGATATTTATTTTTAAACCTAATCTTTCACAACTCTTGATTTATAGCTTAATTTCTTTCACTAATAACATCCGTTGTCGATGTTTTTATGATTCAATGTACTAAAATTATTGTGCAAAGTGACGTATGTTACCATTATTACCTTTTTCTTTTCTGTAGGAAATGTTTACTGAAAAATTGCCAAAAAGATTGTAGCCGAAATGCGTACAAAACCGTTGTGGCTCTGAAAAGGTCCTAACCGAAAAGACTACTAAATCAACTTAACTTATACCCAGATCTTTAATGTAATGTATGTATCGGTAACAACGAAGTATTTATCAAATGATTACACTGTGAAAAAATATCCTTAATATTTCTTTATTAGAAAGGAAAAGTCAGGAGAAGTCAATTGATTTCTTTCAGGAAACTAAAACTTTTCCGAGTCTAGAAAACTCTTTAACAGTAGATTTTCTAGCGTCGCAAGCACAGACATTTTATTCGTAGGTGTTTTTCTGTGAGCTACAACACCGATTTATGACCCAATGGTTCATTTTCTGGTCTTCAGGTTCATAACAGTTGAGAGTGAATTCCGGATATGGGTGAAGGGTACACATGTACATATACATGCTTGCATTGGTCTAGAATGAACTTTAAACTCTAGGTCGCGATTAAAGTAGTTCTTATGTGCATAAAAGAAAATAAGTAGATAGAGAAAAAAATATCCAATCTAATGCGATTAGAGTTGTAATCATAAAAGAAATGTTTTTAATTGTTTAGTATATTAACAAGAAAACGTTTTACTTCCTACGGGATAGCTAAATTTATTTCTCTTACAGGAAAGCTAAGTGCATGCTTTTTAGAGTGCAGTAAAATTTTAAAGGTATGAATTATGTAACATTAGTATTTAAGCATCTTTTAAGACAGGGAATATAACATAGTTGTCGTTTAGCAGAATTAGGAGTCTTTAGGTTCTATACTGTAGTCCATACTATAGGTGTTGTTGTTGTTAAGACCTAAACCGTCTTACCTACCAGAAAGGTGTAAGGTAACCGTTTGGACGGCCGGGAAGTGCCACCCAATACTATAGGTGCTGTTGTTGAAACCCAGACAGTCCGACCTACCAGAAAGGTGTAAGGTAACTGTTTGGACGGCCGGGAAGTGCCACCCAATTTAGACCGAAACCGAGTGGGGGAGGTATCCACTGGGACCGTACTCTCCTTCTCCTACCACCAACCTCTCGGAAGGACTTACGGATCCACATGTTTAACGTGATCGTACTCCCCGTGAACACGGCAGCAGTTTTGGCAGTGGAGGGAATTGAACCCGGGCCTACCGAGTGCAATTCCCGCGCGCTAACCACTGGGCTACCGCGCCCTAATAAAATAGGTGTTGTTGTTGTTGAGACCAGACCGTGCGACCTACCAGAAAGATGTAAGGTAACCGTTTGGACGGCCGGGAAGTGCCACTAAATTTAGACCGGAACCCAGTGGGGGAGGCATCCACAGGTAACGTACCCTCCTTCCCGTACCACCAACCTCTCGGAAGGACTTTCGGACCCAGATGTTTAACGTGATCGTACTCCGCATGAACACGGCGGCAGTTGTGGCAGCGTGCAAATTCAGCGCACAAACCACCGGGCTGCCGCGCCCCAAATGTGCCAACAACACGCGGTGTTCCCAGGTGGTCACCCACCCAAGTACTAACCGCGCCCGATGCTGCTTGACTTCGGTGGTCTAACGAGAACCGGTGTTTTCAGCACGGTAGGGCCGTTGGCTCTAATACAATAGGTGTGAAAAGTTTCAGCCTTCGTGGTCGATTGGGGCTCTAGAAGGTCTAGAAAGATTTTTCAACCCCTTCCATTTTGTACTCCCTCGTCGATGAAATCGAAAATCCGGTTCAACTACTTTTTGTCTCGTGGTCGATACTATAAGTATGCAGAAATTCAGCCTGTTAGGTCACCGCGGGGGGAGGGGGCTTCTGGAGAGTCTGAAAATACTTTTAATAAGCCCCCTTGCCCTCCACGGGGATATCGAGAATCCAACCCCTTTTACATTTAGGGGCTCTATCCCGTTGTTTGTATTTTAAGTGTGAAAATCACAGGCCGCCCGACTCACCCGAGGACATCAGCAGAAAAGTGAGCGGGTGTATTATAAGTGTCGAAAGCCCAAGACGACCGACTCGTCCGAAGACATGAGCAGCAAGAAGGACGTCTGGGATGTATTATAATTGTGAAAGCCCCAGGCCGTCCGACTCGTCCAGAGGACTTAGAGTATCTATTTGGACGGTAAAATTTCAGTCTTTTATGTCACTAGGGGATTTCTGGAGGTTCTGAAAGGATAAAAAACACGTGACAATATGCGTAGACGTGATAATATGAGAGGTTAACAACCTATGCGTCAAATATGCATTTCATTTTTAAAAAATCATTTACCTATGTTTTTAAATTATCTTTTTAATTTTCCGATTTTACTGCTGAGCACTGTGCAGAAAACGCTGTTCCAGAATAAATTCTTAATCTTTCAAATTTCTCAAAGGTACTACAGTATTCCCAGATATGCTCTAAATTAAAAATTAATGTGTTCCTCGGTGCCCGTGAAAGAGAGCAATGACGAGCCTTTCTGCAAGTCCTATCTTAATTAAGCTTATGGGAAGTCATTAATTTTCATTATTCCTGGGTGTCGATAAAAGGAAGGGGGGGGGGGGAGGCCCTCGAAGGTAGCGGCGGAAGTAGGATAAAGTCATTTGTTTGGATTATGCAAATTCATTGTTATGGGGATCGATTTATCTCGACTTTATTGTATGTTGAAGTGGTTAGTCATAGCGAGATACATTGTTATATTAAGATATTTCGCTGAGCTGGAAATTTTACGTGGTATTAAAGGGAGTGAATTGCCAAGCAACAGGTTAAGGTCGAAACTATTCATTTAAAGTTTTTATTAATTAGAGGACTGAATTCCTTTATGGTTGGAAATAATTTTTATTTTCAAAAGCCAAAGTAAATATCGTATTGTTTTGGCAATTTTTAACTTTTCAATTGTGAGAGATACACGTGTTTTATGTCTTGTAGAGTTTGGAGATTTGACCACTTTTAGAGGTGATGGGCCCAATTATATAAAGAAAGTTTCTAAAACGATAATAAATCATTGCTCATAAAAAGAATTTTGTGGCTTTCCATTTAAAAAAAAATCTGGTGTGGGCAACACCTGACTTTCCTTATATAATGCAATGAATTTACTAATTTTACAATAAAAAAAAATAGGTTTTTCTTATAGTAGATACTTACATTCTTTCCAAGATATTGAATTTTCGACAATTAGTCGTCATTTTCAGTGATTTAGTGTCATTTTAATCCATTTGGCGAAATTTTCTTTAATTTGACAACATTTCAAAAAGTCGCCAAGTTGGCGACAGTCCGCCAAATTCGCCGCCAAAATCTCGCCAAGCTTTACTGACCGAGAAATAAGTTAGTATAGCAGATAAATGACTATTGGCGTTCAAATACAAAAGTATTACTCGAAGTATCTTTTCTCATGAATGGAACGAGATAGATCCACGAGAATGATGTCACCGAATTTATCGCATGATATTACATATGAAAAGTGAACATGTTTCTTAACAGTTAATATATTTTTTTAATTTATTGGATTTTTTGATAAATTTATTTGAAAAATGTGCAATATCTCAGAATGGTTCATGCTAGCGTTCTAAAATTTATTTTAATCGTTTTCTAATAAAAAATTACATAAGAAATGTCTATTTGCGTAACTTTATTAGCGGTTTTGATTTTTTGACGATTTTTTCGAAATTTCACTTGAAAATTTAGGGGGGTTCTGAACATTCGATTACGTTTAAAAACAATAGGCTTCCAGTGTTTACGGATTGGAATTTTTGTACCAATATTCGTTCGAATCGGTTCATTCGTTCGTCAGTTATCGTCTCCACAGACTCACTGATACACACACACACACACACGCACACACACACACACACACATACTTTCACACACACACACAGACATACTTTTACACACACACACACACTCCGGCCGTCCAAACAGTTACCTTACACCTTTCTGGTAGGTCGGACGGTCTGGGTTTCAACACACACACACACAGACATCACTTCAAAAATGTTTGATTCGTGATCAGAGATGCTTGAAACGTGCTCTCCCGTCGAAAACTTGAATTCGAATTTTCGACTCCTTCACAATACTTTTCTTATACATTATGTATATAAGGAAAGTAAAAATAGTCATTTTGTGTATTTCTCCGCTAATGATGAAACTGACGATTGGAAGCGAGATGCTGGCTGCCGATCGCCAGTATGAAGTATCTCTCTATATTAAAATAATAATAATAATAATAAAAACTGGGTACAGCCGCCTTTGCTGACCAAATCCATTTAAAATTGACAGATTTTATGTCAAGGCTAACGAGGGAATCCATTGCCATCAAATGATTTGCAATTTTGCACGATGATTTAGAATAAGTGCTATAGTTGCCTCCTATTTTTGATTATAATCGGCTAAAAATTTCTATTTTTTATAGAATTTAGAAGTTAAAATTTATTTACCCTATTTTTGTATAAAATCATACAATCTTCAAAATTTACCTTCAAAATCTAATCCACGGAGTTAGAGAGAAAGATATAAAACGCCTATGGATGAAACGCATGAAAATGCCATAACGTTTTGAGAATTATATCTAGGCGTCTCTAGTGTTAGTAAAGCGACCTTTGTTTCCATTTGACACAATATAGGGGCAGAGTATTGAGCATATGTATTTTTAAATTAAGATTCTTCAATGATCAGTATAATTAATCAGTATTTTTTCACAGTTGTAGGACAGAGTTCAGAACATAGGGAGATAAATTAAATTGCAAGGTAAAATAATTTTGAATACGTAGGAATATTCCTTATTATTTCAGTTCTAATTTGCACTGCGCTGCTAATTTATTTCTACAAAATTGAGAGTTTAAATATTTTAAGCCTTTCACTGTAGAAATACATACAATGCAGGAGCACTTGTCTTATTGCAGCGCCACCTGAATTATTGTCTCAAATGATATTATCATTTTCTCAGTAGATTTTTAACGCCTTACCTTTACCTCTATGGGCTAAGCTTTCATTGTTAAAAATGCTGTTGCCATCTCGAAAGTAGTAATATTAAAAGATTTAACTTACATTTTTAAAAACAATATTGCCATTTTAAAAGAAGTAATATTTAAATTATTTAATTAAATAAACGAAAAGCGATTTTTAACACTTTACAACAAAGTTGAAAAGTGTTTATGACTTTGTTCATTCTGTCTGTCTGTCTGTCTGTTTGTCTGTCTGTCCGTTAGCACGATAACTGCCGTAAAAATGACTTAATCAAAATGAAATTTTAGTATGTTGTTCAGACGGTCTATAGGACCTATGGGAATATAAATGAATAATATCACACAATTAGTTTTGGATTGAACCCGGGTTGAAAAAATGGAATACATTGAGCCCTATGGGACCTAATTTTTCAAGCATTTTTTAAGCGGATTTAAAATTCACAAATTGCTTCGAAAATTTTAGGCAATATTCAAATTGTTCCATAAAATATATAAAAAAAAATTCAGCGAAATATATTCAGTAGTTTTTTACATAAAAATTAAAATAATAATAACACCTCTTATATGAAGCGATCACGTGTCCATGATATGAAACGATCACATGACCCACTTCAAAGTGATATATGGCATCCATCTTGTGTCAAAATTGTGATTTTTAAAGTTCTTTTTAATTCATATTGAGTGTTGTATCCGTCTTAAAACTACTTTATTTTTACTAAATTCTGTGCATCTACATACTAAAACAACGCAATGACAATATATTTCAGTTTAAATGCTCATCCAAATATGATTATTTCTACTATTAAGCCTATTTTTCACCTATGTAAAATGTATATAGCAAAATATATAGAATGAGTTGTATTAGAATCGCTGTAATTCTTTAACACAAAATAATTTAGTCCATGGAGTCTGCTTAGCTGATATGAATGAAATATTCATTGATTTTAGAAAGAGAAGGACGATATTTTTCGCTGAAGTTTTACGCATAGAGATTACTTGTAGCTCAATGGTCTTAATTTTTAAATAAAATAAATTATTATAGTATTGTAATGAATGAATGACATGAATGGGGGAATTATTTATGAATGAAATGTTGCTTTTATAGAGAGAGCCAGGCGTGTTATTTTTTTATGACGTCATTTGAATGAATTTCAGTTGTTTTCGATGAAGTTTTCAAATATAATAAATTATCGTAGTATTATGATAATTCTAAAATTATTACCGAGGAATGTATCACATTTTAGAGATATTTAAACCAGGCAATTTATACTTTAATGCCGTCATTTGAATGAAGTTAATTTTCTTTTTCGATGAAGGTTTAAGGTTTCAAATATAATAAATTAATGTAGTATTGTGATAAGTTTTAAAATATTATCGAGGACTGTATTGCATTTTAGACATGTTTAAATAAAATTGCATTGAAGTTGGAAAGTGTTTCATAATCAATGCTTTAAGCATGATTGATCTTTCTTGTTTGTCATTACATTGTTGACCTCGTTTATCGAGTAGCGACAATTGAGTTTAGACACATACTTTTAATATGAAAGTTTGCTAAAATTAATGCGAAATTCTTTCATATGCTTTTTTTTTTTTTTTTTGGTGGATGGTATTTTTATAAAAATAAGGGGTCAAAGCTTTTATACGATTCCCTGAGAAAAAAGGTCCGTTTAGAAAAAGTTGCTCTTTTCCCTTATAAATCCGAGTTCAACTGCAGATAAAATTGCGCAGACATGTTTTATGTAATGCCGTTTCAATTTGCACACGAGTTAAATTCGATGGATGGAAAACAAATTCCGATTTCCCAATTTTAGCCAATTTCGCAGTGTTTTGAAGTTATTTCTATTCTAAATATTTTCACCAATTCAGATGCTGATCCGGTGGTCGAGCGGTCAGGGACATGCGTTTCCGTCTGATCGCTGGATTGCGGGTTCGAATCCCGCCAGCGGGCATGGATGTTGTCATGTCGAGGCCAAGTCGGACTTCCGCCCTTCGGGGAACCTCTATAAAAGTGAAGCTGCAAATCTCCTCCCCTTCGCCATGAGATACCCTGGGGGGTCTTTCGCGATGCTGCATTACAATCTGGATTGAAATATCATACCAGAAAAGTAGAAAAGTGAAAGGAAGCAATATATCAAAGATTGGCCTGGGGGTGTGTGACCCCCACTCCCGGTTAAACAAGCTTTTCGTCTAGACAACACTCCCGGTAGCCGATATATTGCACAAGAAATGAATACAGGAATGATACTTCGGTATTCATTTCTTGTGCAATATATCGGCTACCGGGAGTGTTGTCTAGACGAAAAGGTTGCTTAACCGGGGAGTGGGGGTCACAACCCCCCCCCGACCATTCCTTGATATATTGCTTCTTTTTACTTGTCTACTTTTCTGGTATGATATATATATATATTATATATTATATGTATATACATATACATATATACATATATATATATATATATGTATACATATATATATATATACACATTTTGAGCGCCCTTATAATGGTGTATAGTGGCATTCTCGATTATCCAGTTTTCCTATGAATTACTTGTTTAGTAGGAATTTTCATCTTTGATTCATATTCATATTCAGTTCTGCATGTTTGGGAAGTTGTATTCTGAATTGCTTGTCCAGTCTCCAGCTTAGACTCACTGGACGGGTTTGGGAGTATTTCCGTGAACGTTCGTACTGCCTCCCTGGTAGAATTTCGACTTGTTCATTCCGGTGCTTCTAGATTAAGCTGTTGAGGTTGATCGTGTATACACGTGGTAGAAAAAGAAGGGTTCATGCCGCATGGTAATACAATTTTCTTAATGTATCCTTTTTTCATTTTTTCATTTTTTGATGCCTGTAGTCTGAGTTTAAGCATTTATAGTAATGTACTATTGCTTAATCTGAAACAGGCATTTGTTTGGGTAAATTAGAATTAAATACTCAGACCTGAAGATGAATTTAATTCTGATTAATCATCGAATTTGGGAAGGTTCTGTTCTTTTCTCTTATCGGCATTATGGCCGTGAATTTGCTTATATGGTGATGTTAATATTACTTGAATTGTATTTTTTTTTTTTTTTTTTTTTTTAATTTTTACATAATTCTTATTATTACATTTCAAATATACACATATATATATATACACATATATACATATATGTATATTGTTGCGGTAAGGTTGTTAAGGGAACTTAATTAAATGATGCAAGATAGTTAACAACCCCACCACAAATCTAATTACTGGACGGACACTCACATACAATTAAAAATGGGAAATTAATTAATAGTTAATTTTAATGAGAATGGGATCGTATAAGTGGAGAATACAATTTAGAATATAAGATAACATTGCGTTGTGAATAATAATTAAATTATAACCGTACTTGCATGTGAGCGCCTAAAATATCAATGATATATAATGACACGAATCAAATTTTCAACTTTAATTAACATACCTGCAATTTTCATCTGCAATAAAATAAAAATTATATATATATATATATATATATATATATATATATATATATATATATATATATATATAATCACATTGTAATAATTCTGTTATGTAGCTTGCAATTTTTTTTTATTATATAAAAAAGGAATAGTTTATGATACTCCATTTCTAAAATGTTCGACAAGAAATATTGTTCTTATATGTAATCTGCACTATGAATGCAAGATAATTTTTACTCAGAATGTTCATCAAAACTCACTCAAGTCATATAAAACATGTTCTTTATTTAAATCAACATATAAGAAATAAGTAAAACTTCAGATGTTCTTCTTTTTGTTAAAAAGGAATGATGTAAGTATAAGTGTATTAATTTTCTTTATATGAAATTTTAAGAAACGATTTTATGTATTTTATGTGTTTCATTATATCCACAAGATAGCACAATGATACATGCACTTTTTCAATAAGTAGCACATTGTGTGAAGAGTTTCTAATCATTATAATGCTTATTATCAATCATCTTTTTTTGGTTGGTAGCAATTTTTTTTTTTAAACATGCAATTGTAGAAGAACAGATTAGAGTTTCCTTTTGAGCATACATTTCATATATCACTATTATTTGTAGAAGAACAGATTAGAGTTTCCTTTTGAGCATACATTTCATATATCACTATTAATTGTAGAACAGATTACAGTTTCTTTTGAGCACACATTTCATATGCCACTATTTTGTAGAAGAACAGATTAGGGTTTCTTTTTGAGCATATATTCATATATCATTCTCACCTGTTCCATCTATGAATTTTCAAATCATGAATTCAATCTATGAACTTTCAGATCATGATTCATATCTAAGAATTTTATCATTATTAAAGTGATTGTCTTGTATTAAACACTGACACAAGCTCAGCACAATGATATGACATTTTGCACAAGAACACATGAATCTACATTCACAGTTTGCTTCCCACCCCCTTTTTTTTAAACAAAAAAATTAGTTTCACCAACTTTAATTGCCTTTTTCAATCAATGAGTATGCAACACCATAAGACAAGACACACAACAAAAAAAATTCCAACAATCAGCCACATGCATATTAAAAATAAAATGGCGAAGAGATGTCCCCAAAGGGACCCCTTTTCTCCAACACCACCAACACTCACATAGACTATAATAGAGAAGCGCGAGTCAGCATAAAAATTCTCCGCCTAACCTGATGTTGCCATGCCGTAAAAACTAACTCCTGCTCAGCCAGGGAGGTTCAAAAACTGAGCGCCGGAAGATTATTCCCGTACCAGTTTTCTCCATCACAAAAAACCCCTTGCCAATTGTTGAAAACGTGTGCTCCTATACAGTTTCAAGTAAAGAGGGCGTTCATAGAACGAATGAAAACATTGAAGAATAGCAGCACGTTATAATTTAATTTAGGAAAAGAGACAATTGGCCTATTAATGGATATAAAAAATAAAAGCAATTTTGAATAAGATAATTTTGAAAAATAAATTAAAACTATATAAAATAAAAATATTTAATGAATTATATAAAAAAAGTTAATTTTGAATACTAAAAATATAACGTGTTGTGACGTGTCACAATATATATATATATATATATATATATATATATATATATATATATATGTATATATATATATATATATATATATATATATATATATATATATATATATATCATATAAAAGCCAGTAAACAAATTCAAATAGAATTCCTATGCATATCCACAAAAATCAAAGGCACTACTCAGGAATATATATATATATATATATATATATATATATATATACATATACATATATATACATATACATATAATAATAGAAGTTTGAAAATATATATATATATATATATATATATATATATATATATATATATATAAATATATATACATATTCATACATACATATATATATATATATATATATATATAAGATTCATATGAAAAAATAAGGGAAATGACCAAATGCAAGGCATAAAATGGTAGAGGGGGATGGCGACCCCTCTTTCCCGTTTAAAAGACTGCTTTTATGCCCGGGCAACACTCACGGTACCAATGCCATGCAGAAGTCATACTTCCGTATATGTGTCAAGTCAAAAACACTCGATAAAGTGCAGAGTAAGGAGGATGATAGTGTTGATTTTCTAGATATCACACTAAAACATGACAGTAGATATGGTACTTATACCGTCTTATATGACAAGAGAAACAATTTCAATTTGGAAATCAATCATATTATAGACTGGAGTTCCAATTTGACCAAAAACATCTTCAGAAATGTCGTCATAGGTCACCTCAAACGAAATCAACGCATCAATACTTTCAAGTCAGATTGCATCATGCATAATAGGAATATTATGAAGGAGGCAATAAAACGGAATTATCCAATTGGCTTCCTGACATGTTATTATAATTCCCTATTTAATACAAAAAAGGGAGAAAATGCTTACTTAAAGGATATGGCAGAGGTATAGAACGATGAAAGTAAAAATAACGTATTACGCATGCGTAAACTGCTTTTATATATAAGGTACTCTGGCATTTGCTGCATTTCCATTCTTTTCCTTCCCTTGCAATCCTGGTTGATTCCTATTTGTTACTCTGCACTTTTTCGAGTGTTTTTGACTTGACACATATACGGAAGTATGACTTCTGCATGGCATTGGTACCGTGAGTGTTGCCCGGGCATAAAAGCAGTCTTTTAAACGGGAAAGAGGGGTCGCCATCCCCCTCTACCATTTTATGCCTTGCATTTGGTCATTTCCCTTATTTTTTCATATGAATCTTGTATGTTACTTTAGGAGAGTGTGCTGCTTTGCGCCAACTTCTGGAGTATAATTGGATAACTGTGGAATTAATTTTAATTTTATATGTTTACTGTGCTATATATATATATATATATATATATATATATATATATATATATATATATATATATATATATATATAAATTAGTAAATCCAATGTTAGAATGTATGTAGTAACTCATAATACACTATTCCAAAATTTTCTACAAAATACAAAGAAATAAAAGAAATTAAGACATAAAGAGGAAATAATAAAGCGTAATGCAGGTCATAAAGACAAAGACAATCAACAAATTTCAAAGAAGAGGAATGAAAATAGGAAAACAAAAAAATCAAGCAAAAAAGCTTGCACATGGAAGAGCTTTAGGCTTAAGATAAGTTCATTTCGAAAAAATTCTCTTCAAGTCCATATATCCCTTCGAAATGAACACAAAAATGCTTGTTTCTGAAACACAAGATAGATTTTATCTATAAATATATTTATATATATATATATATATATATATAAATATATTTGTATATATTTTAAACTTGTGTTATATGGACGACAAGCATATAGATTGGAACAATAAAGGAAACATAAATACCTTAAAATGCACTTCTATATATATATATATATATATATATATATATAATATATATATATATATATATATATATATATATATATATATATATATATATATATAATGTCACATGCTTATTGTAACCACATTAAATTCTATCCCTCGGCATTTATGTTATTAGAGAATACACGCACCCCGTCTTTTCATCTACAACGGCATATTTGGTCACTAATGCTAACTACAGCGTAAGTTTTATCATTTGAATTCTTCGTTTCCCTCAGCTTTAAATGGCCTATAATCATAACCATATAACTAAAAGATGTTTCTAAATTAAATTTTCCCACCTGTAACTGCATCCCCATTGTACTTTTGTAGTATAGAAAGCAGAAGGACGGCATATTTTCCATGCCGCCATCGATATTGCTTTCTCCGAAATAAGTGTAATGTGCATGTAGAAACAGACTGACTGCTCTGAGACTCCGTACGAAATGGAAGCCGATGTTTAAAATGTGTTCAGGTAGTGTCATGTAATAAATTAGTTTTTATAGAGCTTGCCTGTTTACTAACTGTAACTGAAAGAGTTAATATTGAACTTGAAGAGACACTGCATATCACTTAAAAGCAATTAAAAGACACTTAATGAATACTATATTAAGAATTCAATGAATGCAAGCCAGTAAATTATAAATTGGCTGGGGTAAAGAGAACAACAATCCGTAGAAAATAAAAGTAATTAAAAATAAAATGAATAACATTGGATAAAAATAAATGAAATTGTAAAATCATCAGGAGGTATATACGAATCAATTACCTTCTGCAAATAGCTCTTTTCATTAAATGACCTTGTTACATTGAGCAAAAGGTTATTTTACACCCCGAAAAACTAGAAGAAAAAAAAAGCATGAATAATAATGAAGAGAATGTAAGAAATTTTCTAAATGTGGGAAAATAATTTAAGCCTACTACTCACATGTGCATAGATGAGAAGTAACAATTTCAAAACTGTTGCCACGCATGAAGTTAAAAGTCAGTGTTGCCAAACATAATGAATAAAATATAAAACCAGTGTTGCCACGCAACAAAATATTGTGGCGATTGTGCGTCGCCAGGCCCCGAACCAGGGACCTGATGCTTCGTAGACCGACATTATAATCACTGAGCAAAAGCTAGCTCTTCCTCTGTTCTTATAATTCGGGTTTGGCTCGTGTGGCATCTTTGATAGATGTCTTTGCTGCCGCAGCCGCAATATAAACAGAATTACCAATAAAAAAAAAAGCAGGAAAAACACAAGAAATTCAACATTTAAAATATGACAAATGACTATTAGATACATATAGATACATATAAATAATTATTATAAATCTGACCTAAATCATAATGAGAGTAGTGAAATGTTTATTAATAATAATAATAATAATAATAATAATTATTATTATTATTATTATTATTATTATAAAAATTGAATTGAGACTAATCAATCACAAGTACAATGCAACATCTCCTGACAAAATGCACATAAAGTTAGAATTTATGTCTTAGTGACACGAATTTACTTCGAAACAGCACTGATATTCTTATCGCCAAGCCGATAATTGGCGCTAAACATTTAATGTAAACATTGGTACTTTGTTTTTCCAGTTCAGTGGTCTTTTCTAATATTGTGTTTTGTACAACTTTTTTGTACTAGACATAAAAAATATATCGGTTACAACACAGATCTATATAGTTAATTAATATTGCTGCGGTTTTACATGTTATATTTGGAGTGCGTGCTAAATCGCCAAATATGGTAACTCATGTATTTGTAGTAACCCTATTGGTCTTCGATAGGCCTGATAATTCAGCGTGTATATTTAGGAGTTCTAGAATAATTCTATCATTAATATAATTATACGACGAGCATGACGTCATCTCAATCTCATATCTATATTGTGTGGAAAATATGGCGACAAAAATTATAATTTGGCATCAAAATAAACTCGGCCTTTATGACTTCTTAATTTTGAATATATATATATATATATATATATATATATATATACATATATATATATATCCAGATTATCCTGTTATTAACGAAGTATTTTCATGCAGATTATTATTATGTTATTATTTTATGCGATTAATTTACTTTTTTATTAAAAATAGTGACTGAAGATATGGAAGATAATTTCTTTCCCTTGAGCATTTTTCAGATAGATAAAATTGAGAAAATCTTCACTTTTTGGGGAAAAATAATGCAATTTAACATTACACACTGATGAGCGTATCGTTGTTCTCCCGTATCGTTTAGAGTATTTATACTTCCTCATAGCCTGAAATCTCGTAAAACTCCCCCAAACACAATTGCTCAGTAAACAAATCAACATTTTTGTATTTTCTTTTTCACGTGGACTCCATAATGGCTTCATTAATTTCTGAGGAGCTCCTCAATAGCTTTGTTGACAACAGTGATTAAGGGGAGTTAACGTAAAAGTGCGTCGTTGTCGCGTTTTAAAAATGAGTTTGAAGTGCCAGTTATTGTATGAGGAGGAAAGAACGTAAAGAAATTAAAGTTTCAAGATTAAAAATTCCCCGCGAATGAGTAATTAAGGAGAATGAGGATGCCGTGCAAGCGGACAGTTTGTTTAAAATAGAGACTCTTCAGAAATTTTAATGTGGCGTTAATTATATTAATTAATTGTCATTTTTAAAATGGACGCTTAAGAAACGTGTCGTTTTAAACGTGCCTCCAGAATTTGAGAGAGTTAAACGTTATTTTGTTTTATTAAATTTGTGATTCTATTTAAACTGTTATTCACTGGAGTATGGGCTCAACTCAACTTTCTCATAGCAAAATCTATTTTTTTTTTTTTTTCAAATTTTATAAGAAAAATGTTGAAAAATTGGAATTATGGTTCCAAAGGATGATAGCGTGTAAATAAACCTTCACTTTAAAGGGCTAGAAAAAAGATCTTTTGATTGATACCATACTTGATAATGTGGGAGGGCAACTTGCCCCCGAGGGTGGCTAATGACGTCACGAACAAAAAAAATCTGATGTGGACAGCACATGACTTTCCTTATATAATGCAATGAATTTACTATTTTTACAGTAAAAAAATTGGTTATTCTTATAGTAGATACTTATATTTTTCCCATGATATTGAATTTTCGTCAATTAGTCGTCATTTTCATTGATTTAGCGTCATTTTTATCCATTTGGCGAGATTTCCGTTAATTTGGCAACATTTAAAAAAGACGCCAAGTTGACGATATTCCGCCAAATTCGTCACCAAAATCTCGCCAAGCGTTATGGATGGAGAAATAATTTATTCTTCGATAAATGACTATTGGCGTTCAAATACAAAAATATTTCTCAAAGTATCTTTTCTCATGAATGGAACGAGCTAGATCCACGAGAATGATGTCACCTAATTTATCGCATGATATTACATACGAAAAGTGAACATGTTTCTCAACAGTTAATATATTTTTTAATTTATGGGATTTTTAGATAAATTTATTTGAAAATGTGCAATACCTCGAGAACGCTTCATGCTAGCGTTCTAAAGTTTATGTCAATCGTTTTCTAAGGAAAAATCACATAAGACATGTTTATTTGCGTAACTTTATTAAAGGTTTTGATTTTTTGATAATTTTTTTTAAATTTCACTCGAAAATTTAGGGGTGGTTCTGAACATTTGAATGCGTTTAAAAACAATAGGCTTCCAGTATTCACGGATTGTGATTTTTGTACCAAATTCCATTCGAATCGCTCCATTCGTTCGTGAGATATCGTCTCCACAAGATGACTGGCACATACACAGACATCACCTCAAAAATGTTTGAATCGTGATCAGGGATATTTGAAACGTGCTCTCCCGTCGAGAACTCGAATTCGAATTTTCAACCTCATCACAATACTTTCCTTATACATTATGTATGTAAGGAAAGTAACAAATTGCATCCCGGCTATATTTTACAACAATGATCGAATCTATTAAGTCTCATGATCATTGAGCCATGCATAAACCTTTTTGCATAAACCATGCATAAACCTTTTTATGCATGATTTAAATTCTGTCCTATGCTGTCGTGTTAAAAAAGTATATACGTAAAATTTCAAATAAATTTCGAAGTTTTCACTCGAATTAAAGAAATTCTTCCCAGTTCTATATTTTTTCATAGCAAAGGCGGATATAAAGTTTAGTGAAAATCTCTATTGATATTTGTGGCCGCTATCGCGCACACACGAAATCGACCACAGACGTACAGATAGGCGGACATCACTCCAAAAATAGTCAGAACGTGTTCGGGAGGTCTTAAAAGATATATTGGCATCATAATCTCCAAATTGAAAATTTTCGTAAATAATACTTTTCTCAATACTGCGTATGATAGAGTAAAAATAGGGCACCCAGATGCATAGGCATAGCTAGGATTTTTCAAAGGAGGTGTCCAGGATTAAATGTGGGGGAAGGGATTACAGTGCTGGATTTATTTTTCTTAATTGAACTCTGTAGAAAACTATTATACATGTTCAGAATATGGGAGGGGGGGGGGGTTATGCGTCTCCCCGCCTATGTCACTGGTCATATATTTTATTGGTTGAAGAATATCAGTTGCCTTCGAGAGCAAATCAGAGTCTTCTTGTTAAATTAAGAATTTAATGAGGTTTTCAACTCTCAGATTGGGCTGTGTTGGATTATTTCCAGGCTCTACTGTTCCTTTTAGGCATGTGAGAGCCATTTTGATAAGGACCTATAATAAATTAATGTGGATTTCGTGAGCACTTATGCACACGCTTGACGCAAGGTTGTAAATCCATTCCTGGGGTTCAAATCTGGCTTCTACGGATCCAAAAGCTAGAGAAAAGTAGAGAGAAAGTTAGAGAGCTCGACCCAGGGTTGCCGTCTAGATTACGGAAAGCCATCTTGTGATTGCAACTCTAGTGATTTCAACTCTAGGAAATCTCTTGTTAGGACATTTCTTGGACTGGAAAGTTTTGTATTTTCTAGTTAACATATGACTTTCCACATTTAACCTTTGCAATAAAGAAATGATCAAGGAATTTTTTTTTCTGCAATATGTACGAAACTCGAGTTTTACATTTATTTTATTACATTTATCTAATTTTATGGAGCCTGGCGTATTAAATTTGAAAACCTTAATTAATCAAATATTTAAAGAGATTACAAATTATTTGTACGGACTTGATTGGTATATAAAAATTCTACCAAGGAAGCTCAAAGAATTTGCATTTTTACAACAGTCACTGTGATTTAAAGAAATGTTCATAATCAAATTAAATAAAGTATATGGTACTACTTATCTTAAAATTAGTGTTATTACTTTAAATTTATTGAATTGCGTTTTATTACATTCGATATAATGTGAACGAAGTAAATATGTATTTTAAATTGCATTAAATTACCAGTATTTAAATAATTTTCATTTTTATTTAGCGAATTTATAAGATATCAAACTGCAATCAGTCTCAGTAATTTACCTAAATGCTGAATGTTTATAAAAATTAGACGGACAGCTTTGAATCTGAGCAGATCGTTCGTTCAATGTAGATAATAGAATTTACAGACCGGTTTGACTTTTTTATGTTTTCCTCCAGACAGATTAGCCAATATTTGCAATGGCAGTAAGAAAATTTGCTGTATTCCATAATTTTTCTAACATCTGTGGAGAAGGATAAATTCAGTCCATGTTGAAGAGATTGAATTTGACGAGAATGGGCTGAATTTGTCATTTATTCCATATTGATAAGATGTAATTTGACAGGCATGACGTATTTGACGAAAATGAACTGAATTTGTGATTTATTTCGTGGATATGAGATGTAATTTGTTAGTCATGATGCATTTGACGAAAATTGACTAAATTTGTCATTTATTTCATGGATATGAGATGTGATTTGTCGGGTATGATGTATCTGACGAAAATTGACTAAATTTATCATTTATTTTATTCATGTGAGATGTAATTTGTTAGTCATAACGTATCTGACGAGAATGCACAGAATTTGTCATTTATTCTATACTGATTAGATGTAATTTATCGGGCATGGTCTATGTGACAGCAATGACCGAATTTTTTATTTATTCCATATTGATGAGATGTGATTTTTGGGGCATGACGTATTTAACGAGAATGGACTAAATTTGTCAATTAATCTATGCTGGCGAGCTCGTAATAAGTATGAAACCTGTCCGTGGATGCTGTTATTTGTAACAGAAGCACAGTCCTAACTTTAGAACTGTGGGCTCTGTGAGTACGAATAATTTATTTGTACAGTAGTGTGCGAATTTAAAAATAACATGTTAGTGTAATTTACCATGTCATTTCTATTTAAGTCGCTTTTTCGCTAGATCTATTCCTAAGGAATAAAAAAATATCGAATTTTGAGTGCGAATTTTCCAATTTTGAAATATACACTGATAGGCCCGCCTCCCTTTCCATATTCTAATAGTCCCCATTATCTGGATTCTGTAAAAGTAACCCAGTAAAATTACCCTGAAACATCATTACTTGGCAGACAGGTAGTTTTTCCGTATTTCCCTTTCCTTTCCACTTTATAACAACTTCATTAAACCACCGAGGCCCCCTCAAGTGCATTGTTGACAACAATGAATAAGCAGAATTAAAGTAGAGAACGGTGTTGCCGTGTTTGAAGAATGCGTTTGAAGTGCCAGTTACGCATTGAAGAGGAAAGAAAATGCTCTTTTGCGACTAAAAGTTCCCTGAAATATGCGTAATTTGGAAGAATAATGGGGTGTAAAGACTGAACAGTTTGCTTAAAATCGCAACACTTAAGAAATTTCAATGTGTAATTTATTCGATAAATAATGGCTTACTCACGAGATAAAAGGGATTGATTGGAAATTGGTATCTTTAGAGTTTGTGGCAGTAAAATGGTATTTTATGACGCCCTTTATTAAATTTATGATGATTAAAATTTTATATATCGGTGTGAAACTTTGGTTGAGTATATCGCGTTTGTCTGATGTTAAGTGACTGGGTAAAATCACTTAGGCACTAAGAATGATTTAAAACGCTATTAGATTCATAAATTCAACCAAATGTCCACATATTAAGAATTTCAAATAAGAATATTGAAGTGATAAGAGCGTGTTATCGCCATAACGGAGCATTATTGTATTTGAGCAAGCACCTCATTGATAACTTAAAAATATCTGATCTGGGGAATTTTTAAAATAAATTTTCCATCTTAGCTGAAAAAAGTGTAAAATCATGAGTAAAAGATTTGCTAACGGTGTGTAAAAATTTCATATACACACACACACACACACACACACACACACACACACACATATATATAAATTTTTTACAAATACCGTAGCATACTTAAAAAATTAAGGATACTTTGCAAATATGCAAATGGAAAGATAAGTAAATAGGAATGACAATGCAAAATACATTTAATTTATTGCGCAAATGCAGCTAATAAATAAAATGATTTCAATAATGAAAAAAGTTTGAAAGTCCAATGAAAGAAAAGTGAGAAGCTGTAACTCGAAAAACCTAACTTTCTAACAAGCTTACAAAAAAATAGTATAAATCAGCAAATTTTCAAGCAAATGGAAAAAAATGGAAATTTCGAATCATCAAGTCATAGAAAATCATCAAAAATCAAAGATATGGAATCGATAAAAGAAAAACAGACGAAATCCAAACACAAACGATATACACGTGGACAAGGTCTAGGCCTTAATCATGGATTTGCTCACTTCTTCAAAACTCTTTCTCAAGTCCAAGTGTTTTGTAGAAGCAAACATAAAAATGTATGTTTCTGAAGAAATAGATAGATTATATCTATAACCTATTTCTAATAGAAATAGTTTATAGATATAATGGTTTATAGATATAAGCTATCTATTTCTTCAGAAACATACATTTTTGTGTTTGCTTCTACGAAACACTTGGACTTGAGAAACAGTTTTGAAGAAGTGAACAAATCCATGATTAAGGCCTAGACCTTGTCCACGTGTATAGCGGTGTTTGGATTTCGTCTGTTTTTCTTTTATCGATTCCATACCTTTGATATTTGATGATTTTCTATGACTCGATGATTCGAAATTTGTACTTTTTTTCCATTTGCTTGAAGATTTGCTGATTTATACTTTTATTTTGTAAGCTTATTAGAAAGTTAGGTTTTCGAGTTACAGCTCCTCACTTTTCTTTCATTGGACTTTCAAACTTTTTTTATTATATATATATAGATAAAAAAGATTCTTACAACTTCACTATCATAAAGCTGCTATCATATCAATCTTGTAATTCTATTCAATTGTTTAGAAACATCATTTTAAACCAGCTATTTCGAATACATCGACTTTCTGATCCCCGGTTTCGCTTTCTCCACATCAATAATCTTAAACGCATTTGTCAAAATTACCAATACCCGGAAGTATTTGTAAATAATATTATTAATAATTTCAAATATACCACGTAATAATTTTACACATGCATTATTTATCTTTGATTGGATAACTCAATTTTGAGAATTCACCCATTCTTATCACCTAACTTACCACTTGGCCTGAGTCTAATACTGTTTACTATTTTCGAATGACTATTTTCCACTTGTCCTGAGTCCTATACTGATTACTATTTTTGAAAGTCTCCATACATATCGTTCAACTGTATTCATTCCGGTGCCCACTCGCATTGACGAAGTGAGGTGAAATGCTCGGTCGCTTCTTCCACTGACACGTGGTAACAATGCTTGTGAGTTCATATTTCTGTTCGAGGAGGTATTGTTTTTCAGATTTGTATAATTCATTTGATTTATTTTTCTCCTTCCACTAGCCAGTAGACAGTTCCAATGGTGTCTATAGTTAAATACTATCGCCATTGTCAGAAACTGGCTATTCTATCGGTTTTAATTCGAATTGTATGGCTGTCCTGATGAGAATGCAATTTCGAACTAACCGCCATTTTTTGTGTAGTTTCAATTGATTGTTCTCTATGTCTTAATCTTTTATCTTGAGCTAATTATTATTGCCTTTTCTCATTTTTGCCGTGTTTTCTTTTTTATTTTTATTTATATTTTTATTTATATTTATATACTTTTAATTGTGAATTTTGTATCCTTATATTCTTCTCATCCCCCTTTCCTTTGTAGTGATATGTTACCTCCTATCTTTATCCTTAGTCTTGGTCTATAGTTACTCGTTTGTAACAGATATGCTCAAGATGGGTTTTTTTGTACATACAGTAGTTTATGCATAATTTTCGATTAAAATCTTTCATTTTATATATATATATATGTATATATATATATATATACGAGCATTTATCGTCTGCCGTATCGTATATATATATACGAGCATTTATCCAGCATATACTGCATTTATCGTCTGTCATGTATTTCTTTTAGCAATAGCAGAATTTTAATCTCTTTTTTTTATTGCAAGGCAATATTAGGTTCTTTGCTACCAATAGTTTCGTTTACTATATTGTATGCATAAAATAGTTATGCTTTTTACAGTTAATTATTTTGTTTATTATAGTTTCGCTGCAAATTGTAAATTAAGTTTCTTTACATTGTACGAGTATATATATATATATATATACATTTAGTAATTTGCACGATTAAAACACTTTTTAATCATTCGAATTTTAAGATTTTCAGAGATTTATTTTATGTCGAGAAACAGTGCTCATTTCAAAAATAATAGTGACAGTCTATATTTTACGAAGGAAAATAATAGTTTGAGCTAAACTCATGTTTTCTCGCCTGCATCGCCAACTGTCTGTAAGGGGATCCTTTAGTGCTGCCATGCATTTATTTTGTCTTAAATAAAGCTTTGTTTTGATGTTTCGTGCCAGACTTATTATTGCGTTGCGTAACACTGCGTGTGTGTGTGGAGAAATGGAAAGCGCCCTCTAGTGCGTAATCGCTTCACTAGCGACCATGCATTGTATGATGAAAGATATTTGTTTCGATGTGTTTTATCACCTCTTAAAGTTTGTTTCATTAGTTTTGAAATACCCTATACATACATGCATACATATATATATATATATATATATATATATATCTTAGAATTTATTAAAAAATTCCATGCTGTGCATATTAATAAAGTTAAAAATTACCAGCAAATTATATAAATATGCAGCACATTTAGTGAATGGTATAGTTAAAAAGTTTGGAATGGTTAAATATATATTTAAATTCTGTCTTTAGTATCTTTTATTAGCCAGACATCCACTTTCTCTTGAATAAGCCTTACCCTGTATTTACATCCCCTTATAATTTCGCCCCAATGTTTACTATTATCATCTGCCCCATTATTTTTTAGCTCTTACAGTTGAATATCACCTTTTATAGCCTTTTCGCATTACTGTTATTTATTTCTCACGATTGGCAGCAGCAGTTCTCAACTTTTTATTTTTTGCGATTGGCAACATTGGTCTCTTTATTCAAGACTCTAATGGATCAGACATATGCAGTGTTTTTTCAAGTATTCTTGTTTCCTATTATTTTTCAATATTTATGCATGTCGTCCAAGTTAAGTGTTTATAGATATAATTTATCACTGATATCAGAAACATGCAATTCGTGTTCATTTTAATAAAATACTTGAACTTGACGAAGAGTTTTATCGAAATGAACAATTCATTTGTTTAGACCTAGGACTTGTCCACGTGTAAAGCTTTAATGCTTGTATTTTATTTGATTTCCCATTATCAATCCCTTTCCATTGATGTTTGTTGTTTGTCTTTAGCGTGATGACTAGAAGTCTGCATTTTATTTTCCACTTGATTGATGATTCTCTGTATGATACTTTTTTATTTGATAGTTATTTTTTTAATGTTGTTGTTTTTTGAGTTGCAAATGCTCTCCATTCTATTATTGGATTTTCAAAATATTATATATATATATATATATATATATATATATATATATATATATATATATATATATATACATACATAAATGAACAAAGAGTTTAAATATAACATACCAAGCATGTATAACTGGTAAGTTTAACAAATCAGTATATTAAAAACTGTACATTTTAAATTACACGTACTTACTACGCTATTTGCAGCATATAAAAAATCTGATGTGGGCAACACATGACTTTCCCTTCAGACTCATATTCACGTTCTCGTTATTTCTTCAATAATTCATTATATTGAGTTTAGTGGCACAAAATAACACCCATAATTATTTAAAATGACACCGAATTTGCAATTTTAATGCAATTTTCGTTTTCATTTGGCAGCTGGGCTTATTTTCTAAAGTGGTGTAGCGAAAATCCGAAAAATCTAAAATATCTCGAGAACGGCTAGACTTAGTGTAATGGGGTTGATCTTATTCTTTTGATCGTTAAAAATTACATGTGAAACAAGCATTTAATTGATATATTTGAGCATACGTAGTTTTTATTTTAGATTACTATGATTTTTGCGGGCCATTGCGCAAAACAAGGCAGGTTCTTTTTTTCCGAATCGTACTAAAACTCAATATCTCTTCAACACCAGGGTATCCCACAAGTGACTTATCTACCAAATTTTGTAAAATTTGATCTATTATAGTTTTTCAGCTAGAGTGGATACAGTTAATTTTTGCGGGCTATTTCGCAGAAAATGGCGAGATCTTTTATCCCGAATCGTACCAAAACTAATTTGCACCAGGATCATACACAAGTGACTTACCAAACAAATGTTATAAAATTTGGTCCATTAATTAGAGTGGATAAATACATTGCATAGACAGACAGGCACACAGACACACACACAGACTTCACGCTAAAAGTAGTTTTTTTCGTAATCTAGAGGTTGCAAAACGCGTAGATTCGTCAAAAACTCAAGTTGCGATTTTCGGCATGATACCAATACTTTCCCTATACATTACCATGTATTGCAGGGAAAACAATAAGTTGAAATTAATACGTTAAATTGTATATGAATTAAAGAAGAAAAATTGAAGCGATATAGTAAGTCATCTATGAGAAACAAAATAATACAATTTATCACCAGATAAGATTCCAAGAAAATGCTGTCATCAATATAAACAAGAAAGATCAATCATGCTTAAAGCATTGATTATGAAACACTTTCCAACTTCAATGCAATTTTATTTAAACATGTCTAAAATGCAATACATTCCTCGGTAATATTTTAAAACTTATCACAATACTACATTAATTTATTATATTTGAAAACTTAAACCTTCATAGAAAAAAATGAACTTCATTCAAATGACGGCATTGAAATATAAATTGCCTGGTTTAAACATCTCTAAAATGCGATACATTCCTCAGTAATAATTTTAGAATTATCATATTACTACGATAATTTATTATATTTGAAAACTTCATCGAAAACAACTGAAATTCGTTCAAATGACGTCATAGAAAAAATGGCTCTCTCTATAAAAACAGCATTTCATTTATAAACAATTTCCCACTCATTTCATTCATCACAATACTATAATAATTTATTTTATTTAAAAATTAAGACCATGGAGCTACAAGTAATTAAACTCTATGCGTAAAACTTCATCGAAAAAAGTCGTCCTTCTCTTTGTAAAATCAATGAATATTTCATTCATATCAGCTATGCAGACTCCATGAGCTAAATAATTTTGTGTTAAAGAAATACAGCAATTCTAATGCAACTCATTCTACATATTTTGCTGTTTACATTTTACATAAGTGAAAAATAGGCTTCGTTGTAGAAATAATCAAATTTGGATGATCATTTAAACCCAAATATATTGTCATTGCGTTGTTTCAGTATGTAGATGCACAGAATTTAAGCAAAACTAAAGTGGTTTTAGGACGGATACAGCACTCAATATGAATTAAAAAGAACTTTAAAAATCACGATTTTGAGACAAGATGGATGCCATATATAATTTTGAAGTGGGTCACGTGATCTTTTCATATGGTCACGTGATCTTTTCATATCATGGTCACGTGATCGCTCCATATAAAAGCTGTTATTATTATTTTAATTTTTATTTAAAAAACTACTAAATATATTTCGCTGAATTTTTTTTATATATTTTATGGAACAATTTGAATAATACCTAAAATTTTCGAAGCAATTTGTGAATATTAAATCTGCTTAAAAAATGTTTGAAAAATTAGGTCTCATAGGGCTCAATGTATTTCATTTTTTCAACCCGGGTTCAATCCAAAACTAATTGGGTGATATTATTCATTTATATTCCCATAGGTCCTACAGACCGTCTGAACAACATACTAAAATTTCATTTTGATTAAGTCATTTTTACGGCAGTTATTGTGCTAACGGACAGACAGAATGAACAAAGTTATAAACACTTTTCCACTTTGTTGTAAAGTGTTAAAAACCAGAAATAACCCTTATAACTTAAAGCGAATTGTCGAAATGGAGTGAGGATCAAATGATTGAAGGTAGTGTTATTGTAAAATCATGATATTTCAATTACATTACCTTCAATCCTCTGATCATCGCTGTAAAATCACGATTTTACAATTACATTACCTTCAATCCTCTGATCATCGCTGTAAAATCATGATTTTGCAATTACATTACCTTCAGTCCTCTGATCATCGCTGTAAAATCACAATTTTACAATTACATTACCTTCAATCCTCTGATCATCGCTGTAAAATCATGATTTTACAATTACATTACCTTCAACCTCTGATCATCGCTGTAAAATCATGATTTTACAATTACATTACCTTCAATCCTCTGATCACCACTGTGAAATCATGATTTTACAATTACATTACCTTCAACGCTTTGATCGTCACTTCTATTTTTACAATTCGTTTTAAATTATAAGGGTTGTATTGCTGACAGCATTCTCTTGAATCTTATCTAGTAATAAATTGAATTCTTTAATAATTCGGGAAGGAAAGCTCATAAATGTTGAAGCAATAGACCTAAATAATGGCTAGGACATGACTGAATAAGAAAGTCGCTTGGAGACTCGAGGTATTTTTATTTTTATTTTTTAGATTTTATCGTGGAATACTCATTATAACAGAGCACCGTTGGGAAACGCTGCATTAGTGCCATTTTTGACAATGTGTTCACTTCGAATGAACCTAACATATGGTTCCTTTAATAGCAATCCTCGGGGGGTAAGTGAGGCGGATGTCTAGATTAGGGGCTATTTCCGTCCGTTGGAAACTAATTAAGAGAGCTATCTTTCGCTGAAGATTGATTTGAACCAGTGATAGGACCATTATTCAGTTTAGCGCTTAATTGAGTGTTGAATCGTTCAACTGGTCTCTAAACCTGAGTGCAGGTTAAAAGGAAGGGTCACACATGCATGGATAAATCTGCTGAATTTGCCCCTTAATCCTTTTATAATATATCTCGTGTGTGAGATTCAACTTGGCTTTGACGCTCATTCAAATTCTATATTGCTAAGTCTACATGTATCGTGATCATTAAAATAACAAAAAAGATGAATCATGCTTAAAGCATTGATTATGAAACACTTTCCAACTTCAATGCAATTTTATTTAAACATCTCTAAAATGCAATACATTCCTAAGTAATATTTTAAAACTTATCACAATACTACATTAATTTATTAAATTTGAAAACGTAAACCTTCATCGAAAAAATGAATTTCATTCAAATGACGGCATTGAAATATAAATTGCCTGGTTTAAATATCTCTAAAATGCGATACATTCCTCGGTAATATTTTTAAAATCATCATAATACTACAATAATGTATTATATTTGAAAACTCGATCGAAAACAACAGACATTCATTCAAATGACGTCATAGAAAAAATAACACGCCTGGCTCTCTTTATAAAAGCAGCATTTCATTCATAACATTTTCCCATTCATTTCATTCATCACAGTACTAAAATAATTTATTTTATTTAAAAACTCAAGACCATGGAGCTACAAGTAATTAAACTCTATGCTTAAAACTTCATCGAAAAAAATCGTCCTTCTCTTTGTAAAATCAATGAATATTTCATTCATATCAGCTATGCAGACTCCATGAGCTAAATACTTTTGTGTTAAAAAAATACAGCAATTGTTATAAAACTCATCCTACATATTTTGCTGTTTACATTTTACATAAGTGAAAAATAGGCTGGGAGAAGTAATCAAATTTGGATGATCATTTAAACTCAAATATATTGTCATTGCGGTGTTTCAGTATGTAGATGTACAGAATTTAAGCAAAAATAAAGCTGTTTTAGGACGAATACAGCACTCAATATGAATTAAAAAGAACTTTAAAAATCACGATGTTGAGACAAGATGGATGCCATATTTTATTTTGAAGTGGGTCACGTGACCTTTTCATATCATGGTCACGTGATCGCTTCATATAAGAGGTGTAATTATTATTTTAATTTTTATTTAAAAAACTACTGAATATATTTTGCTGAATTTTTTTTTATATATTTTATGGAATAATTTGAATATTACCTAAAATTTTCGAAGCAATTTGTGAATTTTAAATCCGCTTAAAAAATGTTTGAAAAATTAGGTCTCATAGGGTTCAGTGTATTTCATTTTTTCAACCCGGGTTCAATCCAAAACTAATTGGGTGATATTATTCATTTATATTCCCATAGGTCCTACAGACCGTCTGAACAACATACAAAAATTTCATTTTGATTAAGTCATTTTTACAGCAGTTATCGTGCTAACGGACGGACAGATAGACAGACAGACAGACAGACAGAATGAACAAAGTCATAAACACTTTTCAACTTTGTTGTAAAGTGTTAAAAAAAAACGTCTTGACGATGTCTTTGGTACGATTTTTCCTTCCTTTACAACTATTTTAGAGGAGTCTAGAGTCATTTATTCGGATGGGAAAAATTCCTGTGAAGGCAACTAGCAACTATTTTTTTAGCTTTAGAAGGCAACTATTTTTTTAGCTTTCGTTTTTCATTAAAAATTTATTTAAATATTTTTTGTTCCTAAATTGGCAACAAGTCAACGGCACCAATGGATCAGATACATTGGGCTGATTTTATATTAATATATACTACTATAGCCAGTTCTACCCACGCTTTCCCCCTGACGAAATGGCTAATAATCACTAAATGTAACTCCTAGAGTATTAAAACCTAGAAAATTATTTTTAAATTTAAGCATAAAAACAGCTCCAATTTCAGAGTTCAGTTAAAATGGAAATAGTGGCATGTAAAACGATATTTAATCTGCAATCATTGTACGTTGGCTTATTTTCAATGTTTTCTGACATTTTAAGCTAAAAATCAATTAATTATATCAATTTTTTTTAATAGTTTAATTTGGAGAATAGCTAACAAGCGATTTTGGCATTTTAAATGTTATCATAGTTACCGCAATGGAATCAAAAACTATAAATTGAATATAAAAATAATATAAAAAATTTGATGTAAATATAAATCAAAATATCTCAAGTATAGCTGATTGCATGCCAATAGAGTTAATTAAGCAAATTTAGGATATTCTTTTCTCTGCATGATGGCATAAGAACAAATTTTATTTTGTAAAGAGCCTTGCTGCCCCAACCGGGAATCGAACCTCGGATCTCCGAAATGGCCAGCTGACGCTCTACCGTTGAGCTTCTGGGACGAAATTGCAAGCTCTTATTGTCAACGTGGACTCGGCAGTTTGTTTAGCTGTTGTCGAGTTATAGCTGAAATAACATTAGGACAGAAAAGTTCATGAGTTTTCGAATAAAATTCTAAGAGTTTAGATTTTTCTCATCCTACTTGCATGCAAAGTTCTATTTTTAGCTGTTTAGACTGTGTAACTCATCGCTTAATAAGTCATTCTCACTCAGTTGTATTGATATAGATTTATATGCCATTTTCACCCGCAAATTGGCATTGCCAACAAAAACGTTTACCATAGTACTATCATTGCGCTACCTACAGTTTTAACTAGTTGCCTTCACAGGAATTTTTCCCATCCGAATAAATGACTCTAGACTCCTCTAAAATAGTTGTAAAGGAAGGAAAAATCGTACCAAAGACATCGTCAAGACGTTTTTTTTTTAACACTTTACAACATAGTTGAAAAGTGTTTATGATTTTGTTCATTCTATCTGTCTGTCCGTTAGCACGATAACTGCCATAAAAATGGCTTTATCAAAATGAAATTTTAGTATGTTGTTCAGACGGTCTGTGGGACCCATGGGAATATAAATGAATAATACCACCCAATTAGTTTTGGATTGAACTCGGGTTGAAAAAATGAAATGTATTTCATTTTTTCACCTAATATTTCAAACATTTTTTAAGCACATTTAAATTTCACAAATTGCTTCGAAAGTTTTAGAAAATATACAAATTATCCCATGAAATATAAAAAAATTTTCAGCAAAATATATTCGGTAGTTTTTTTTAATAAAAATTGAAATAATAATTACACCCATATCATATGAAGAGATCACGTGACTCATTTAAAAATAAAATATGGCATCCATCTTGTGTCAAAATCGTGATTTTTAAAGTTCTTTTTAATTATATTTAGTGTTGCATCGGTCCTAAAACCCTTTTATTTTTTATTTTTTTCCCATGCACTTATATACTGCGACAACGCAATTGCAAGATTTGTGAATTTAAATGATCATCAAACTTTGATTATTTCTACAACGAAGCCTAATTTTCTCTTCTGGAGAATGTAAACAACATTAAGATGTAGAATCAGTTGTTTAAGACTTGCTGAATTTCTTTAACGCAAAATTATTTAGTTCTGGAGTTTGCAATATCGCTGATATGAATGAAACTTTCTTTGATTTTACAGACGATTTTATAGCAGACATTTTCGATGAAGTTTTACGCATAGAGTTAATTTACTTTTACCTCTATGGTTTTAAGGTTTTAAGTAAAATAAATTATTGTAGTACTGTGTTGAATGAATTGAAAATGTATGAATGAAATATTTACCGCTTTTACATAGAGAGACAGGCGATTAATATTTCGATGACGTCATTTGAATAATGTTCATTTTTATCCATGAAGTTTTAAGATTGAAGGTAATGTAATTGTAAAATCATGATTTTACAGCGATGATCAGAGGATTGAAGGTAATGTAATTGTAAAATCATGATTTTACAGTGGTGATCAGAGGATTGAAGGTAATGTAATTGCAAAATCATGATTTTACAGTAGTGATCAGAGGATTGAAGGTAATGTAATTGAAATATCATGATTTTACAATAACACTACCTTCAATCATTTGATCCTCACTCCATTTCGACAATTCGCTTTAAATTATAAGGGTTATTTCTGGTTTTTAACACTTTACAACAAAGTTGAAAAGTGTTTATGACTTTGTTCATTCTGTCTGTCTGTCATTCTGTCTGTCTGTCTGTCCGTTCGCACGACAACTGCCGTAAAAATGACTTTATCAAAATGAAATTTTAGTATGTTGTTGAGACGATCTGTGGGACATGTGGGAATATAAAATAATAATATCACCCAATTAGTTTTGGATTGAATCCGGGTTGAAAAATATGAAATACACTGAACCCTATGCGACTTAATTTTTCAAACATTTTTTAAGTGGAGTTAAAATTCACAAATTGCTTTGAAAATTTTAGGAAATATTCAAATTATGACGTAAAATGTGTAAAAAAATGTCATCAAAATATGCTAAATATTTTTTAAAATAAAAATTGAAATAATAATTACACCCATATTATATGAAGAGATCACGTGACTCAACTCAAATTAAAATATGGAATCCCTTTTTTTCCGTGTGTAAAGATCGTTATATTTAAGGATCTTTTAAATTTCATTTAGTGTTGCATCGTTATAAAACCGCTTTATTTCTCCGTATTATCTGTGTATATAAATTCTGTGCCAACGCAATTACAATATTTTTTATTTTAAATGATCACTACCTTTGATTATTTCTACAACGAAGCCTAATTTTAACGTATGCAGAATGTAAACAAATCAAGGATTGTAAGATAAGTTGTATAAGAATTGCTGAATTCTTCTAAAGCAAAATTATTTAGCCCTTGAGTTTGGAATATAAGTGATATTAATGAAATATTCTTGATTTTACATAGAGAAGCAGACGATTCTATAGCATTGCCTTTTTTTAAAGTTTTAAGTTTCCAAGTAAAATAAAATATTGCAGAAATGTGATAATATAAAAAATATCACCGCTGAATGTGTCGTATTCTAAGGATGTTTAAATAAAATTGTATTTCAGTGGGAAAGTGTTTCATAATCAATGCTTTATGCCTGATTAATTTTTCTTGTTTAAATGTGAATCGGCTAGTACTCGACGCAGAAATACAAACCACATATCATATTAAGGAGTGGGACTGCAGGTTTGTGTGAAATATTTTTTTTTAAATCGGAATATTTAAAAAATGTTTTTAATAAACTTTTTAGTGATTTTTACGTACATTTTAGTTCTGACTGAAAACATGTTGATCGGATTTATGGCCTTTATGATTTAAAGCCTCAAAATCATTGCTTCATGTCGCCATATAAAAAAAATCTGATGTGGGCAGCACATGACTCTCCTTATATAAGGCAATGAATTTACCAGTTTTACAGTAAAAAAAAAATAGGTTATTCTTATAGTAGATACTTATATTCTTTCCAAGATATTGAAATTTCTTCAATTAGTCGTCATTTTCATTGATTTAGCGTCTTTTTTATCCATTTGGCGAGATTTTTGTTAATTTGGCAACAATTAAAAATGTCGCCAAATTGGCGACATTCTGCCAAATTCGTCGCCAAAATCCCACCAAGCGTTATGGACGGAGAACTAAGTTATTCTTACAGCAGATAAATGACTATTGACGTTCAAATACAAAAGTATTATTCAAAGTATCTTTTCTCCTGAATGGAACGAGCTAGTTCCACGAGAATCATGTCACGAAATTTATCGCATGGTATTATATATGAAAAGTGAACATGTTTCTCAATAGGAAATATTTTTTTTTATTTTATATGACTTTTTGATAACTTTTTTTAAAAATGTGTAATATCTCGAGAACGGTTCATGTTAGCGTTCTAAAGTTTATGTCAATCGTTTTCTAAGGAAAAATTACATAAGAAATGTCTAATTGCGTAACTTTATTAAAGGTTTTGATTATTTTATGATTTTTTCAAAATTTCACTCGAAAATTTAGGGGGGGGGGGGGTCTGAACATTCCATTACATTTAAAAACAATAAGCTTCCAGTATTCACGAATTGTAATTTTTGTACCAAATTTCATTTAAATCGCTTCATTCGTTCGTGAGATATCGTCTTCACAGAGTCACTGACACACACACACACACACACACACATACACACACACACACACACATCCTTTCACACACACACACACACATCCTTTCACACACACACACACAGACATCATCTCAAAATGTTTGATTCGTGATCAGGGATGCTTGAAACGTGCTCTCCCATCGAAAACTCGAATTCGAATTTTCGACCCCGTCACAATACTTCCCTTATACATTATGTATATAAGGAAAGTAATAATGTTTATTGTATTTTAAATATTTATTGGCGATGAAAACACATCGTTTAAATAGTTTAACCCGTTGCCACTTAAATACTCTTAATGCAAAAATAAAAATATTTAAAGTGCCAGGCATCACAACTTATTGACATATAATGGAAAATAATGTTTATTTTTGAGCACAATTGCCATGTAATGATATTTGTATGTCTACAGAAGCATGCAATTTTGTTATCTGTTATCGTGTATATATGCCATTATACAGTTTTGAATTTATCATTTTTTCACTAGTTAATTTTAATTTATAGATATTTAATTTAATATATTAAATATTTTTATCTGAAATAATTTAAATGTACATTATTAAATAAATATTCAATGTTACGTACTTTCTAAAAAATGTTCAGTTATGTATTTAATATATTAAAATATTTAAATATTTGAAATTTAAATATAGTTTTATTTATTGCAAATTATTTATCGTGTTTAACTTTTTTGAAACTTCATAAATATTTAGATAATGTTAAACTAAAAAAAAAAATTAATTTAATTACTTATAATTTATTTAACAATTTTAAATACATTTTTTTTTA
This sequence comes from Amaurobius ferox, assembly GCA_951213105.1. Taxonomy (NCBI): domain Eukaryota; kingdom Metazoa; phylum Arthropoda; class Arachnida; order Araneae; family Amaurobiidae; genus Amaurobius; species Amaurobius ferox. Next base: position 131,972,012 of record OX578139.1, read on the forward strand.
TTTTCAAGTATAAAAATATATTTATGTAATTTTGAATAGATATGTTGTCATTAGCGGTTTCTCATTATTACTTGAGCCTCCAGCTGACAGTCAGAGTATTCCGGAAGTACTTGCATTATTTTGGAAATAAATCATCAAGAAATGGCAAGCAAAATATCGAGTTCTAGTTCGAAATGCATTCAGTATATCTCAAACCGTCTATTACACTCAAAATTTCGAATTCGAAAAATTTCCGGACAAAAGTATTTTTTTTTTACATAACAAAAAATGACAAATTCAATCTCGAATTTGAATATTTAACCTTGTTTTAATACTTGCTCACTACTTATACGATGTTTTGTAGAAAGTATAAAAATATCGATATTTATGATACTAGCAATAATCGTAAAAACTATCGATATCCGTGCTTACGAAATTCAAAAATCGGTTCAAGAAAATGGATAATGCCCATTTTATAGAACGTTCGATTTCGCAAAGGTGCAGTTTAGGACATGCAGTTTACGATTTCTATCCAATCTGTCAAACTACACTGCGTATATCACCCGGTGCTGCCCCTCAAACCACTTTATGTGTTTCCATGTATTTGAAACATCTTACGTATACAAATTGTACGCGCATGGCAATTTCGGACACATATATGACTATGCAACGATTTGAATGTTATTGGTGTTGCCCCAGCTGGTCAAGGGGAAGGGGGCAATGGAGAAAAAGAGCGCCATAAAGCATTTTCAGCTGTAGGCGAATAAATTTGAATGCTTTTCCTTGTAGCAACAACCCATAAAAGTATCTGGAAACGACATGCTTTTGCTGTGTTACGTATTTAAATATATCGTTTAGAAAGACAATATGTTTGTGTAGTCCAGAGAAATGATCCTGGTTACGTCTGGATATTGGGGCATTTAAAATGGCGGATGGGACATAAATGGAGGAAAATTGTTTTTATTCCAAGGAAAATCCTAGGACCCATTTTCTTTGTTAGTTTCCATTTTTTTTAAAACTCACTTTTATGTTTTATTTTTATTTTTTAAAAATTATATTTGAAGTTACCACTGTAATTTCTCATACATTCATATTCCATGTATAGCATCAGAATCATCATTAGAATGAAAATAAAAATATGTATATTTTTCAGAAATTGTACCCAAGTAATTTTTTTTTAATTATTTCTCAAAAACTCTTTGACAGTTTCTTTTTACAAATTGGCAACAATTTAGCGGCATCGATAAATTGAATTCATTTTTCTTATATGTATTTGTATAGATTATTTTGACGCCATTAACACTTATAGCGTATTTTTAAATAACTTCTTCCATATATTATATAATACCATCATTTTTATGAGAATTATCATTATTTTTCATAGGAAATAATGCTTTGAAAATGTTAAAATTCGAATTATTCGAGCTCTAATCATGACAATAACTAATCATTCTATCTAGTTACAGATTTCAGATAATGTTTCTACCCATAAAATTTGATAACATTGAGTTGTTTTGACCGCACATTATACAAATACACACATATACATACACATAGATCAAAATCTTAAGCCTATGTGTTGTTCCTGAGAAATCTTTTGTTAACAGATTTGTTGGCTTGGGAATTTTTGAGAGCTTTCCAAGAGCAGATAACAAAAATATTTTTCCTAACTTTTTCTTCGTAGTAAACAAATGTCAAAGATATTTTTATAGTGCTTTGGGGTCAGCGTATCTTTCTTATTCTATTTACATATTTTCCACTATTTGTTTAAGAAATGATGGACATGGTGAAACAGGGATGTCCACTAATTTAAACATGGGTCCTACTTTTTGCTTTAAAAATCCAACACTGATCTACGTTTTTTGAAATTGAGTTGAAAAATAATTTTTCTATAAAAATGTAGTATAAAATAATAGTGGCATACTGTAAATAATGCATCTAACTTTCCTGTAGGAATCAGAAATCCAGCTGCATGGTAGGAAGTTGTAAATATTATTATATAAATAATTTAATAAGTACACTTTCTTCAGTTAATGTTTGCAGCTCACGGATTTAATGGGAGTGGATAATTTTGGCGTTCATCTATTTTTTTTTTTCATGAATACCCGGATTGCTTTGATCTTCACCACAAACAAACGTGTATACATTTATCTCATTAAAGTCTCTCAATGAGCTGCGAGGTCCACGTGTATGGACGGAGAGCTTTGTCTATGCATGGCTTTTAAAGATAAGTAAATAGATCCCAACATAAAATGCTGTGCAAATAAAATTTCTGTCTGCTTACGAAATTTTATTTGCGCAGCATTTTACGTTGTGATCCAGTTATTTGTTGTTTGTGCGCTAAATCACGTTCTATATTTTAAATTATATGTCTCTTTGAAAGTATCTCTAGTGTTTATAAAAATAATAGAAGAGCCTCAAATCAATCCAAAGTCATCAATACATTGTCCAAATTAATTCAATTTTCTTATTATATTCTGTATGCAACAAGAAACGTTCTTTTTCCTACATAGCAACCGGAGATGTTTATCTGGATGCATAAATTTTGCAGTGTAACGTAGCAGCATGTCAGAGGAGATAGTTGACCATGGACACTCATAGAGGAGGGCGTAGATAATTTACGGAGGAGACTTAGAGGGGGGGGGGTGCATTTGCCCCTTCCTGGACGTTTAAGGTCACAAAGACAGACATCAAGCTAGTCGATGTTGTAAGTTTTATCCTTGGGTTTCTCCTTTCCTGGAAAAAGGCGCCCATGTATTTGTCCCCACTGCTGTCCGTCTGGGAAGCCATGTTTGCAAAAGACTGAATTCTTATGTTTCTCACTTTAGACTGATCGTGTTTATTACGATGCGTTTTTGAAGAAAATTGTAGGAAAACAATACTCTACGGGGGCTATGTTATCCAAGTTGTTCACGCCACTGAATGAGATAACTGACTTTATCGCCTCTCATTTTCATAATCCAAGATATATTCCGAATTGCAGCAAAATGCTCTGAAAAATGATCTACTTGAAAGATTTCCCCCTCGTAACATTCCTCGTGATCCTTCAGCGCTAAGCTGCCAAATCCTGGCATCCTTTCTCCCTTCTTCGTGCTCTATGCGATCGTCTGAATGAGTGACGTGACCCTGGGACCGGGGTCAAGGGTCACCTCGGAGCCCAAGTAACTGTAGTAGCGCAGGAAGGAAGAAGTCCCACATCTGGTGGATGAAGGAGGCTACGTTATCTGGTGTCCGTTGGAGAGGGAGGGAAGGAGACAGTCAAAAAATCTCTGTGTGCGTCTTCCGAGGATGACGCTGCACGCCGTCGCGACGCTGAAAACCGTTAGAGAAGAACACTTGGAGAGGCGGATTGGTGATGGTAATGATCTTTGGGTGGGTGCCGATGTTGGAGAGAAATTGCTGGAGAGACGGAGAGGTGAAAGATGCGATGATGGCGGTGTGTTTGGCTCGTCGAGAAAGGTAATATGAGTTTTTGTCATGAAATTTAATATATTTTATTGTGAAATTTAGGTAGGTTAAGACCCGATTTGGGATCTCCCTGGGGTGAGTCTATCTGGGTGGGTTGCGTGGGTGTAGGAGGGGGTGCCGGTCTCTACCGGTTTCACACAGACAACTGATATTTGGCAGATATGAAAAGTTTATATTTTTAGATCAAAGCATTTTTTCGAGTTCACTATGGATTTATGATTTATTTCATGAAATTAAATCAATCGCCAAATTTAAATTTCACTCTAAATGTTTATTATTTTTTCATGAATTTTATCGAATTCAATGACTATTTCTGAACGAGCTAAAGATTACAAGAATACATAGTGTCTCCAGTGATTACAAGAAGAGTCATTGTGTCTTCCTACACATTTTACTGCATTTCCTACATTACATTGCATTACTACATTACATTACATTACATTACTACATTACATTACATTACATTACTACATTACATTACATTGTCCTACACATTTTACTGCATTTGCACATTTCTACGAAAAAAATGTGCTGCCCACCGTGGACACGAAAATATCTTTAAAAACTGCATATCGCTAATTAAAATCACATATCAATGATATAAAAGATCTAAAGATCTATTATATAAATGATATAAAAGATCTATTTATATTTAATAAAAATTTAATAATCAAATTTCTATTAAATATAAATAGAAATTTGATTATTAAATTTTTAAATACCTAAAAAATGTAACTAAATATTTTTGATTTAGGCAACAACAGAAATAATAATCGCCATGATTTTCGTCAACTTCTGTTAACAATCGCCGAAATGATATATATATATATATATATATATATATTAAATCGCAAATTAAGACATTTGCCATTAACAACAGGACTCTTGATTTAAATATCAGTTGACTTCTTTTTTCAGAAAGTTACAAAATTATTTTTGGAAATTCAACTGATTTTAAAAAACTCAACAAACATTTAGAGCTTGGCACGCTAATATCTAATAGGAGAAAAATTGTGTAGAAAAATGTACTGAAAAACTGTATTTAATTTTGATACATTTAAATGATACATACGATTTTAAAATAATATATTTGGTAGGATCGCGCTTCTATTTCAGATAACAGTATTTATGGACCGGTATCACACCTATTATACTCTCCACAGCATGTAATAATTAATACATTCAATATCAGCTAGAAAACGTGCCACAATTTTACGAACTTCTATTGGGGCGACCCATAGAAATTGTGGGCCAACCTACAAACATTTTTCAAGAGGCTCTTTCCATATTTGATTTTCCTTTCCTTGTCAATCTTTCATGCCTTCTTCTCCTCAAAAAATTGGCGGCCGGCACTCCTTGATGCGCATACCTCCAACTCAAGTGGTGTCCAGGTGGGAGCCGACAATTTCGGTCTGTCGCAATGATTGTGCAGCTCGAGCTCAATGAATATGCCGGTGTACATTGATGTTCGTAAAATTGAGTTTCTTGCTGTCATTTGCGGATATCGCCTTTTCTATGCTGATGAGAGCACAATATACGAGAAACCGATGTGTAGATACTGTTGTCTGCAATGGGAGAGTGGTTTCAACACGTTATAAGGAGGTTTTGAGAGTATATATATATTTGAGGTTCAAAGATGCAAAAATAGGGGTCATATAGGGATCATAAAATCTGCTCTACTATTTTCAACTTTTGCTGTTTTTTTATATTATATATCAAAGTTGTAAGGCTAAAATACAAAATAAAAGTCTTTCATCCAGACCCTCAGTCAGTCCAGGCAAGAGCGATCTATGGCATGTACGATCATAGCTAAAATTGTATTTGAAAAATATGGAAAAATGTTTAATTTTTGCCTAATGTTGAACATATTTGTTTAAAATTTTCAAACACACTGTAGTTAGATGAACGTTTTTAGATTTTTTTTTTTTTTTTTTTTTTGTATGCGCACGGATTTTACATTTAGTTTCTTCGGAAGAATTATTTTCGGAAAGAGTTTTACTAGTAAAAATTCCGTTCTCCAAAGCTCTCTTAAGGGTGAGCGTCAGTAAATTTTCTGCCCTATCCGCGCTTTGTTAACTTTCGCGGCACACATATTTCTCCGAAATTCTGCTCAAACAGTTGCGAAATATTTTCTGAAAGATAAAATGCAATGCTTAGATTATATTAAAACTAAATTTAATGCCCCCCAAAACATAGAATATATTTTTTATTTTAATCCAAAATATTTTTGGTGCTGCCATCTGTTGTCCTAATTTAATTCATACTGATTATTTTTATTTTTTAATGAACATTTTTAAATATCTATTCCTTCTAATACAGTGTTAAATACAACAACAGATCATATATAATAATGCCACAATCACGGAAAGGTAATGTATCATTCTATAAATTTGATAAGGCATCTGAATGTACATCACTGAGGACTGCAGTTTTGTCTTCAAGTTCCTTTGTCTTCAAGTCCAAGTTCAATTACGTTTCCGTGATTATGGCATTATATATGATCTGTTGTTGTATTTAATAGAATATTAGAAGGAATAGACATTTAAAAATGTTCATTAAAAAATAAAAATAGTCGGTATGAATTAAATTACGACAACAGATGGCAGCACCAAAAATATTTTAAATTAAAACAAAACATATATTCTATGTTTTATTGGGTATTAAATTTAGTTTTATTATAATCTAAGCATAGCATTTTATCTATCAGAAAATATTTCGCAACTGTTTGAGCAGAATTTCGGCGAAATATGTGTGCCGCGAAAGTTAACAAAGCGCGGAAAGGGCAGAAATTTACTGACGCTCACCCTTAACCAATTTTACATAAGCTCTCTCAATTAATTTATGGCTTCATAAAAGTAGATACATCTATAAAAATAATACCTGCCGTAGAATGTGCCGTCGATAGGCCCTCTCGGGAAAAGACGACCCCTTTCAATTTGAAATTCTGAAAAAATTAAATAGTGCACCCCCCCCCCCCTCCCAACAAACAATATAAAGAATGAAAAAAACCGTTATGGAATAAAATTAATTTAATGATAAAAATATATACTTTGATCCTTTCAGCTGAAAATTCCGAGTAGGCGTTCTCTCCCCCCCCCCCCCATACTTTGCGTTTTTCTGTCGTATTTAAGGGCGCTGATCAACGGAACTCTACTTAGTTTTTTTAGTAGGAAATTCAAAGCCAACGCCCTCCTATATTTTCCTCGATTTTCAGTCACATTTGAAGTCACGAATGGTTGGAATTTCTTTTGCTCATTCCCCCATGAAAATGCAAATTTTCTGGCAAAGTCGGCATAATTCTACGGCATATTTTTTTGTATTCACTACTCATGTTCTTTGTATACACAAATTTAAAATATTAATTAACTCTAATGATCTGTAATTTTAAACATTTTACAACTGGTAAACATACTGTGTTGAAATGCAGTTGGAGTTGCAAGGATGAAATTGTTCATTATTCAATTTATAAATATGTACGCCAAGGGAACGATTTGCTCGTCATTGTATTTCTAAATATTTCCTGCTTTATATTTTAAATTAACACGTTTTGTGTAGGCATGATTTATTTTTCTTGATTTTTTTTTATCGCCAAAACGTTTAATAATATAATGTTTATTAAAAAAATATCAAATTTTTAAACTTTTTAGTTTCAGTTAATTTAAATTTAAAACATTTAATTTTTAATTTCAAGTAATTTTAATTTGAAAATACCTTTGTTTACTTTTGGATAGTTTATATTTTAAAATGTTTGGTTAATCTCTGAAATATTTATATATTTCAGAACAGCTTTGTTTATTTTGCGTTGTTTACTTTGTTTTTGCATTTAAATGATTGAATAATAAATTTTGTTTACTTTTAAAAATTTAAATTATCAACATTTTCTTTCATTTAGTTTCTAGCTAATACTAAATGTTTAGGCTTTTAAAATATAAATTAATGCCTCAATAGTGTCGATTTTTTAACTAAAAAATGTTTAGAAGCAAAATGGTGATTCCCTGCAATACATGGTAATGAATAAGGAAAGTATTGGAATCATATCGAAAATCGCAACTCGAGTTTGCGATGGATCTTCGACGGATCTATACGTTTTGGGACCTCTAGAACACACACACAAGAAACAGTTTTTAGCTTGACGTCTGCGTGTGTGTCTGTGCAATGTGTGTATCTTCTCTAACTCAAAGCTAATGGACCAAATTTCATAAAATTTTGTAGGTAAGTTTATTGTGTGTGATCCTGGTGCTGATTAGATTTGGTACGATTCGGGATAAAAGAATCGCCTTTTTTTTGCGAAATGGCCCGCAGAAATCTAATGTATCAATTCAAGCTAAAAAACTAGTTGACAAAATTTCACAAAATTTGGTAGATAAGTCACTTGTGGGTGACCCTGGTGCTGATTAGTTTTTGGTATGATTTGAAAAAGAAGAAAATGCCTTTTTTTATGAAATGGCCCTCACCCTCAAAATCGCTAAAATATAAAATAAAATATTACGTATGCTCAAACGTATCAATCAAATGCTTGCTTTATAAGTAATTTTTGACGAAGCTAAGTCTAAGATCAACCCCATTACTCTGGGACTAACGGTTCTCGAGATATTTCAGTTTTTTCGCATTTTTGCCTTTGAAAGATGTCCAGTTACCAAATAAAAACAAAAATTGAATTAAAATGTGCAAATTTTGTGTTATTTTGTGCAATTAAATCCAATTTAATGAATTATTAAAGAAATAAAGAGAACGTGGATATGAGTCTGCAGGGAAAGTCATGTGCTGCCCATATCAGATTTTTTTCATGTGATACAAATTCTTTTTACTTTTAAACGAGATTGAGGGAAGCCAATTGCATTTCAACCATGGCCCAAACAATCGCTGCAGGCAATGTCCTACTGTTCATATGCAGTTAGCTACTGTTGAATTTTTTTTGCGATTCATATTTTCCCGTTGATATTCTCTCCCGGGCCATTTAAAATAACACGATCATCAATAATATGATAAACTATCATCAATGAACAAAAATAATACTGTCATCAATATCTGGAACTTTATGCATCATATTTAATTACTTTTTCATTGGAATAATGAGCCACCATGTGTTCAACTTAAAGCAATATTTAATTTAAAATACTGTGATTAAAATATTCTATTGAAAGCGAAATTTTCGATTTTATTTGTTGATCTGGAAGCTGAGATGGATCAAATGAGACCAAAAACCGAGATTCTGAAGAGATTGAAAATTTAATTTTTTAACTCGATCTCGAAGCTGAGGCGGATAGAATGAATGGCACGTAAATCAATATTCTAGGTAAAGTGAAAGTGCTCGATAATGTTAATACATTATCCCCTTACATCACTCACTCAGCCAGTTCAGTGCATATTATATATAAATGAGTGAATGTAGTATAAGTGATTTTACGCAGAAATGAATTAATATCAGTAAAATATAGGAATTACCAAAACTGTTGTCTGGATATTGGGTATTTTTCTTTTCCCCAGGAAGTGCAATATCTCGAGAATGAATGAAGCGAATTACATTAAATGTGATAATCTCATTTTAATCGGTATCAGTAAGAAATCTGTTGATTTTCAGCGACATAGAATTGCAAGAAAACGCTAATATTTTATAATAATCCTACAATATTTAAATGTGTTAGTCTGTAGAAAAAGTCACGTAGTTAGTCTCATCAGTTGAAATCACGTGTTAGTCTCATCAGTCAAAAAATATTGAAAGATTATGAAAAATGTAAAATTCTGCAAAACTCGGTGAACTTCGGAAAATTGAATAGCTTGGATTAAAAAGACTTTGGGATGTATGGGAATAAAAAAAATCCTTGATACGTGAGAATGGCAATGACTTTTGGATACAGAGGAATAAAAAGACTTTCTAGCATAATATGGAATAAATACCTTTGAAGATATAGGAATTAATAAATCTTCGGATCTGTAAGAATGAAAAGATCTTTGGATATTTCGGGATGAAATACTTATAAGTATCTAGGAATAGAACTTTAGATATCTGGAACAGTAAATACCTTTTAGTATAAGGGAATTAAACCGTCTGTGAATATCTAGGAATAATTTGGGAGAAAAGACCCCTGGATGAGAACTGCAAAACTGTTTCATTGTTCTATGAAATTCACATTGTGTGCAAATTATTTCAGAAAGAAAAAAAAATGAAAATATATATATTTTCGAAATTCTTAAATTATTAGGAAATTTTTTTTTCGAAATTACATAACATATTGTGGAAACTAAATAAATATAAGTATGTAATAGTACATTATATACTTTTCCTATTATAGTGTCCTTGTAATTTCGTGAAATTCTAAATTGACAATTATTAATATTAATATTATCCGCAATAAGCAATACAGTCCATGTGTTGAAAATTAATTCATCAATTTGGCGTCAATTTTGCAATTTTGACCATATTTTCTTCAATCTGCGGCTGGCGATATTTCGTCAAATGAGTCGCCAAATTCGCCAAATTTCTCGCCAAACATTACAGACAAACGGAAAGCGTTTTTTTATATATATAAATGACTGTTGGCGAATTGTTAGGCGTCAAAATACAAAACTATTACTGATAGTATTTTCTTATGCAAATGGAACGAACTAGATCCATGAGAATGATCTTCACAAATTTATCGCATAATATTATATATGAAAGTGAATGAAGTTTGCGTAATATTAAAAAATTCTGATTTTTGATGATTTCATTCGAAAATTTGGGTTTGTTTCCGATCAGAGCCTATTGATTGTGCTTAACAATTGGCTTCCGGTATTCATTGATTGCAATTTTTGTACCAAATTTCGTTCGAAACGTTCCATTCAGTCGTGAAATATCTTTCAAAATTTTATTGTTAGAAACCAATGCTATTAATTTTATAATCGGAAATTTAAAAATACATAGAGCAGTAAATAATACTTCGAGTATTTAAACTCTACGATTTATATTCATAGAGTGTAAAACAACTTGAGTAAAATAATACAGTTAACTCTTTTATAACAGCTCGTTTTTTCACTTTATTTTCCAATGAAGAAAAGAGTCAGAAAGGTTTTCAGAACGGCATATGTTTTGGACCATCCAATCATACATTCAGAAATAAAAAATATTTCAATATTTTGAACTTTTATTGAGAAAAAGCTAAATTTCCCTTGGGTCCAATTTTTGCTAAGAGTTTAAAAATTTCTGTTGCTGTTTGTTAAAAAATTCTATAGTAAAATCACGGAAAATTATGTCTAGAAAATTGTCGATCGGACAATCAATAAGCCTATTTATTTTTTCCGAGATTGGGTTTTAAGAAACCACCATTTTGTGCTATAGCTCATTAATCTTCAGGAGAAACATCCGTTCTTTTCACATAGCTCAAGATTTGATAAAATCCATTTCATGCGCCATTAATAGATAAGATATTTAAGAAATATTCATACAATATTTTGTGTCGCACGTGGTAGTTCTCTTTTCCTAAGCGAGAGTGAATGAGCAAGATTTGCTTTTTATTTTCACTGGCCAAATGTGGAAATGAACTTCCTAAAATATATTTTTGAAAAACTAGTTGTATGTTTTATACTGTTAGCAAACTATGAAATCTACCGTTTGTATGTCAGTGGCAGTTGTACGAAAGTTCAAACCATGGAGTTAGAAAGGAGGAGATAAAACTCCTATGGATGAAACGCTTGAAAATGCCATAATGCTTAGAGAATTATATCTAGGTGTCGCTAGTGTTAGTAAAGTAGTTGCTATTGTTAGTTGACACTATAGAAAGGCGTAGTATTTAGTATATGTATTTTTGATTATTTTTAAATTAAGGACTGCCTTATTATGAGAATAATTAACCAGTATTTTTGCATAGTTGTAGGAAAGAGTACAGAATATAGGGAGATAAAAATTAATTGAAAGGTAAAATTATTTTGAATACTTGAGAATATTCTTTATTGCTTCAGTTCTACTTTTCATTGCACTAATAATTTATTTTTACAAAATTGACAGTTTAAATAAATATTTTAAGTCTTTCGCCATAGAAATGCATACAGTACAGGACTACTTAACTTATCCCAGCGCCACCTGAATTATTGTCTCAAACGGTATTGGCGTTTTCTTAATTTGAAGATTTAACTCCTTACTTTTACCTCCATGGTTCAAACTTACAATTTTCAGTACTGACTTTCCATATATCAATGGGCTTTCTTTAACCACTCTTGTGCCGGGTTCGAGGGTAGTGAAGGGACATCAGTGAAGCGACATCAGTGAAGCGACAGTGAAGCGACAGTGAAGCTGGTCTATAAGAGGGTGTTGCATTAAAACAAGAAAGAGTGCGCAATTGATCATCCATCATCACCCGTTGACTATGGCCGTTGACGACAGTCATTACCGTTCGTCACTACGACCATGACCGCGAAATCATGGTCCAAAGGAGATGATGGATGATCATTTGAACACTCATTTGCTTTTAAACAATATTTTGAAAAATGGTAAAAGTCGTTTCACAATTTCTGAACGCTTAGCATTTTATTAAATGGGCGGGGTTAAAATCGCCCCAATCGATACTTAATTTGAAGTTACAATACTTCTACCAGAAAAATTCTAAAATCCTTACAGTAGTTTTGTGCTCCCTGATCTCGTCTGTCTGTAATGGACCAACGAAGTCAAAATTCCCTACTAAGAGCCTTTGAATCCCTGCCTGATAAGTTAGAAAACTTTCAGTATTTTAAGATGATTTCCGTCGCCAAATAATTTTCGGTGGAGGGGCAACTGTGTTGAAAACTGCTGCGGTCGCCTCTTTGCGGTCTGGTGTCCGTTGGCAGGCCTGAGAACAGAACTCTCTTTGTTCACGCAGTGCAGTTCAAGGACAGCAAATTCTTTTCCTCTTATGCTCGAGAGAGATAATTAGATCCATATGGGTTTCTCATTTCTTTCTTAGCTCCAATTCCTGGTATCGAAGTCGCCTCCAGACAAACTTCTCTTCATCCAAATTAAGATGATGTTCGAAATCAAGTATGAAACAAACAATTTCAAACTCCTATTATTGATATATTTCTTATGAATACTGTAACTTTATATGTGCTCTGAAATTTTGTTACATTTTGTCAAAGCATTAGTCAAATGCAACTAATGCTTTGACAAAAATGGAATGACAAAACTAATGATCCTTTTCAGATTTTGCATAATTTAATAAATTTTTAAAAAGATTCTTTTATTGGCAACAGCTTAGTGAATTTTAAATATTTGGCTTATCTGTAATAATATAAACTGTTTTAAAACCATTAATAGGCACATGAGTAAATTACTCAAATTTACTCATATATACAATATATACTACTTTAGTTGTTCAGGGAATTATTGTTTCCATAAGGAATAATATGAACATTTTTAATTTCGAATAATTCGAGTTTTAATGAGAATGACTAAAAATTCAGTCTAGTTCAGTTTTTCATTTCATGCATTTACACATAAAGGGTGATATTCGTAAGTGCATTAGTTCTTAAGTTATAGTGGACGTAGAATATAGAACATGAATATACGAGAATGTATGCAAAGAGAGTGACGTTTTATATATTAAATTTAGGCATCAGAAGAAATATTAATAGCTTAAATTTTGTTAAATCTTCTTAGCAATCGCCAAAATAAATTTTTATTTTGATAACAAATTACGAAAAACGTGATCAACAACGGCAGCCCGTTGTATGTGTGCTATTTTATGAAATTTTTACTTTCCCCACATTTATAGTATAATGTACAGAGAAAGTGCTGTGACGGAGTCGAAAATTCGAATTTGATTTTTTGATGAAAGAGCAAGTTTCAAGCATCTCAGAACTCGCATCGAATGTTTTTGAGATGTTGTGTGTGTGTGTGTGTGCGTGTGTATCCGTGAGTCTGTGGACGAATGAAGCGTTTTGAAAATAATTTGGTAGGATTATTACAATTAATGTATCCTGTAAATTCGATTACGAGATTACGATTCGAGACACAAAAAATGAAAATTTTCGAATGAGGTTTATAATGATCATTTGAATAATCAGGATTTTCAAGGAGGATAACTAAATAATTATTTCAGGCGCAATTGATGTTAGAAAATTAATGAAACAAAATTTGAAACGCTGGCATAAACTTTTCTTCAAGATATTTCAGAATTTGCAAATAAATTTTGAAATGTCAGAACCTTCAATACAACTGTTAAATAGAAAATTCTTTTAGACGTAAATTTTCATTAGAAAACGAATAACACGAACTTTATAAGACGCCAGCATGAACCATTTTCAAGATATTGCACGTTTTCCAAATAAATTTATCAGAAATGGCAAAAATTAAAAAAAAGTAATAAGTAACATCAAACATGTTCACTTTCCAAATGCGATATTTTTCAACAAATGAGTTAGCATCGACCTCGTGTATCGAATTCGTTTCATTTACGAGAGAAAATACTTTTTGTACTTTGACGTCAAAGAATTCGCCAACAATCCTGTATTTCATGGGATATTAGTTAAGTGTCAATTAGATTGGTATGAGGAGTTTGTACGTGAGTATAAATAAACCATTCAGTTTGAACTAAAACAAGTTGCCAAAAATGCTAAATTTCAATTTATGGAATGCCAATTCAATGCCAAAAACATTGTGCCCTGAAACTTGTGCACCATTGTTTCACTGTAAAAAAAGTAAAATCATTGCATTATGTAGAGATAGTCAGTCATGCGTTGCCCAATCAAATGTTTCAGTGTGCGACGGCCTATATTTTTGCAACTATAAATGCAAATCAACAAGTTCATCATAGCTGCGAATTTGACAACCATTCCTAAAAAAAAACCATTTGTAAAATTTGTGTGCTCAGCTCTATTTCATTTTTGGCGACTTTGCCAAGTTTAGAATTTGGCATCACATCTTGCAGGAGTAAAAAAGACGAATGTTATTTTTAAATCAATTTTTTTTTTAGATATTTCTGGTTGTAGTCTTCATAACTAAATGTCAAATATTATTATTTTTACTTTCCTTATATACATAATTTATAAGGAAAGTATTGTGACGGGGTCGAAAATTCGAATTCGAGTTTTCGATGGGAGAGCACGTTTCAAGCATCCCTTATCACGAATCAAACATTTTTGAAGTGATGTCTGTGTGTGTGTATGTGTGTGTGTGTGTGTGTGTGTGTGTGTGAAAGTATGTGTGTGTGTGTGTGTCTGTGAGTCTGTGGAGACGATAACTGACGAACGAATGGACCGATTCAAACCAAATTTGGTACAAAAATCACAATCCGTAAACACTGGAAGCCTATTGCTTTTATATTCAATCGAATGTTAAGAACCCCCCTAAATTTTCGAATGAAATTTTGAAAAAATCGTCAAAAAATCAAAACCACTAATAAAGTTACGCAAATAGACATTTCTTATGTAATTTTTCATTAGAAAACGATTGACATAAATTTTAGAACGCTAACATGAACCGTTCTCGAGATATTGTTCATTTTTAAAAAAAAATTATCAAAAAGTCATATAAAAAAAAATTCCTATTGAGAAACATGTTCACTTTTCATATGTAATACCATGCGATAAATTGGGTTACATCATTCTCGTGGAACTAGCTCATTCCATTCATGAAAAAATATACTTTTAGTAATACTTTTGTGTTTGAACGCCAATAGTCATTTATCTGCTGTAAGAATAACTTATTTCTTAGTGCATAACGCTTTGCGAGATTTTGGCGACGAATTTGGCGGAACATCGCCAACTTGGCGACTTTTTGAAATGTTGCCAAATTAACGAAAATCTCGCCAAATGGATAAAAATGACGACTAATTGTCGAAAATTTAATATCTTAGAAAGAATATTAGTATCTACTATAAGAAAAACCTACTTTTTTTACTTTAAAAGTAGTAAATTAATTACATTATATAAGGAAAGTCATGTGTTGCCCACATCAGATTTTTTTACTTTCCTTATATACATAATGTATAAGGAAAGTATTGTGACGGGGTCGAAAATTCGAATTCGAGTTTTCGACGGGAGAGCACGTTTCAAGCATCCCTGATCACGAATCAAACATTTTTGAAGTGGTGTGAGTGTGTGTGTGAAAGTATGTGTGTGTATGTGTGTGTGTGTGTGTCAGTGAGACTGTGGAGACGATAACTGACGAACGAATGGACCGATTCGAACGAAATTTGGTACAAAAATCACAATCCGCAAACACTGGAGGCCTATTGTTTTTATACGCAATCGAATGTTCAGAACCTCCCTAAATTTTCGAGGGAAATTTTGAAAAAATCGTCAAAAAATCAAAACCACTAATAAAGTTACGCAAATAGACATTTCTTAAGTAATTTTTCATTAGAAAACGATTGGCATAAATTTTAGAACGCTAACATGAACCGTTCTTGAGATATTGCACATTTTTCAAAAAAATTATCAAAAAGTCATATAAAATAAAAAAAAATATTTCCTATTGAGAGACGTTCACTTTTCATATGTAATACCATGCGATAAATTGGATGACATCATCCTCGTGGATCTAGCTTGTTCCATTCATGAAAACAGATACTTTGAGTAATACTTTTGTATTTGAACGCCAATAGTCATTTGTCTGCTGTAAGAATAACTTACTTCTTCGTCCATAATGCTTGGCGAGATTTTGGCGACGAATTTGGCGGAATGTCGCCAACTTGGCGACATTTTGAAATCTTGCCAAATTAACGAAAATCGCGCCAAATGGATAAAAATGACTCTAAATCAATGAAAATGACGACTAATTGTCGAAAATTCAATATCTTTTAAAGAATATTAGTATCTACTATAAGAAAAATCTATTTTTTTTACTGTAAAAGTAGTAAATTCATTACATTATATAAGGAAAGTCATGTGTTGCCCACATCAGATTTTTTTTTTATAAGGCTAAGAGGATTGTTGCTAGCAAATTCTGTTCTCCTGCAAAACGATGACCAAAGACTTGTTTTGCTGTATATGCAGAAAGTGTTTCTACCTTGAAATAATCGGTGTTATCAAAATATGAACTATATTTTTACTTTCGCTGCAAAATATGGTTAATGTATAGGGGGAGTTTTAGAATCGTGTCGACAATCGCAGCTGGAGGTTTTGACGGATTTACACTTTTTGAGACCTCTAGAATACGAAAAAACAATTTTTAGCTTGACGTCTGTGTGCGTGTCTCCTTTTTCCGAGTTTTCTGGAATGTGACCGCCTTTAAAAATCTGTAGGGGAAAAAAATCTATTCACTTTTTCGAAATTTCGGCTCTTCTGATCTCATCTAAAAACCTTCAACTCCCGTTTGAAAAAAAATCGAGATAGTAGATAGTAAAGAGGTAGAAGGTGGGATGCAGATAGGAAGAAGACGCGGTTTTTTTTGGACAGTGTGTGAATATAGCTCAAAATCGTGCGCTAACAAAATATAGCTAAAAACCTAATTCGAATTTTATTAAAATCTTGCCGAGCTGTATTGTCTCAGGTCCTGATGTACTTCTGTACCATATTTCGTTTTTGTCCAAAGCTTAGATTCCCCGTTACAGACGATACAGACAAACATTTTAGTAGTTAAGATAAATAATTAATTCTGACATCTCTTTCATATAGTGAAGGTTTGCAACATGCACTTCCCTTTCATATTTACTTCCTTTGTGGTAACATACACCATTCCTTTTATATTTACTTTCCTCCCCTACATATTTACTTTCTTATTTACTTTTATTTGTTTTCATTTGAGACAACAGGGCACTGTAGTGTTGAATGTGTTCTAATTAAGTTTGCGAGTTATTAGTAGGAGTAATAAGTGCGTTGTTTCTGATTGTATAACAATCTACAGAATAGATCGAGACAAAAATAAGGGAAACATAAATTTGTTTACGTAGAAGTATTCTTTATTGTTTGAGCTTTAATTTATGTTACACAGATAATTTATTTCACCGAAATTGATAGTTTTAAATAATACAATGCAGCAAGAGTCTTCGCCATAGAAATATGTACAATGTTGAAGGATGGAAAAAATGTGAGCATCCACTAAATTAATGTCTCTATTGATTTTGGCATTTTCCCAACATGGAATTTTAACGCCTTACCTTTACTTCGAAGGTTTCAAAACAATTTAATGAAACTTATCAAAACATTTTAAAATTTGAATATTAAAACTAGTGAAAAGAAAAAACAATGGTGTATCTAAATTTAAATTATTTTAAACTAAACAAATGTTTTCATTTTCAAATTAGTTATAAATAACAAAACATATAAAAAAGTCCCTTTAAATTATATAAACTTTTCAAGCACATTTTGAAGATTATAGATAATTGAAAACAAGCTAAAACATCAAACGTCTTAATGGAATTAAGATTTAAAGCGTGAAACGATAAATGATTTAGAAACAAAAAAAAAATGTAATTTGGAAAATGTAATTTTGCTTAACATACCGTTTTTGATTTAAATTATGAACAATACCAGCCAGGCGATTCTATCTGCACTTTAACTGAATAATGCATTAGTTTTTGAATTTTGACGTACATATGAAAAAATAGGGTTGGTGAGTGCTGCTTATGGAAAAGGGGGGGGGGGGGGTGCATGTAATATTATGTTTAAAAGCAAATGAAATTATGTATAATATAACTCCCTCCATTCTCGAAACACTCCACATAATGTATCTTTAAACATCTTAAAAATGCTTCTATTATTGATGATATGATATTTTATTACTTTTAGACCTTGTGCTTTAGATTGAGCGCTTATAAATTCTTTAAGTTTACTGACACCTTTGTTTATAGGAGTTCCATGTTGACTGACAGCGTGACTTTAAATGGATTTTTTAAGTTGATTGCAATTTCCACTGTCTAATGTCAGATTGGTATGCGACTAACAATCTGACTGACCACCTCCTGCAATTTGAGTCCATTGAATCCGTTCTAGTCGTACTAGGGTCACTTTCAGACCTCAGACATCTTTGCACTAACCTACAGGGTTGATTTGTTCGGGCGCCATTAAAAAGTACTATTCTACCCTAACCGGGAATCGAACCCTGGATCTTCGAACTGGTCAGCCAGCGTTCTACCGTTGAGTTACTGGGACGAAATTGCAAGCTCTTATTGACGAAGTGGACTCTGTAGGCGTTTCATATGACATGTCGTTCACTTACGTCATTTAAGCGGGTTATTGGAGTTATTATCGTGTCTAGATTCTCGGAAAGGGAGGGGGGGGGGCGACTGAACGACTGAAAGTGGGGTTTTTACAAAGCTGAGTTTTGTCTTTCAATATAAAATGTAAGTAAAACTAATGTATATTCTCTACCAAAGGGGAAGGGGGATATTAACCCCAGCCTGCAACATGCGCCACTGATTGGGATCATTAGATCCCCCCCCCCTCCTATACATGTTTATTGAGCAATTGCATCAAAATATCTAATAAGGGATTGTAGAACAAAAAAGCAAATTTAAAGAAAATAGCCCTAAAAGTGAGCTGCATGCTCTGAAGGAGGGATCAGTCTTACCTGCGTGTTGATCATTTTTCTACTTGATGTTTAAAGAAGGTTTTATTTGCGTAAATACAGGGATAGCCTGTAGCATCACGAAATTCGCTGAATGTGTTTTTTAAACCCTTATTCTGCAAGCTTCGAACAGTTGCTTCACTTATTTCATTGAGTATTTTATTCGGATTTGTGTCAAAGTAAGTTTATTTTGCTTTGTTCTATGTTATTTTATTTTACATTTAAACCCCCCCCCCCCTTCCTTCCTCCAAAGGCATAAATTCTGTTACAGAGGTGGTTGAAAATGAGCATACATATACATCAATGATCATCATGGAATATATCAATAGTAACATGAAAATTGTATAATCTTATAAAGCGTATAATTTAGTGAAAATTTCATATAATCCTTGTGAAAATGAGGAACATGAAAAATATACGAATATGCATATACCGAATCGCATCGTAATTAAATGTACGACATCAAAGCGTATTATATCTGTTTAGGGGGAAAAACTATGACGATGTACACTGATACTGATATTTAAAAGAATGGCTGAAAATACTTGTAGGAATATCTCTGGATAAACATTATAGCCCGAAAATAAAGGTAACGTAAAAATGCATTCTGAATGTTTTCAATATAACCAATAAGAGTTAGATGCCATTGGGCTGCAGGTAATAGAATCACATTCAATTACTGGCCTAACATAATTATGAAATAAAATAAAATGGTCCATATAAAATTACCATATAGTGTAGAAAAGACTATACACCCATAATCCGGTGGAGAGACAATTTTGAAGGAAATGTGATTTAGACTTTTATTCCCAGTTTTTATTCAATTGTGTTTTGTCGTAAAAATCGCTTTCAATCGAAAATTGATTTCATTCGTGACTTTATTAGTCGTTTTATATTGGTAATGCAGAAATAAATTATAATAATGGCAACACACACAGAGCCTGTATAACTCCAACTTTACTTACTAAAACCAAAAAAAGTTGGCATTAGGAGGATTAAAAATGGCGCGTAATGTTATTCTTTTTACTCGTTTTACTTTTTCTTATTTTCCCTACAATACATGGTAAAGTATAGGAAAGTATTTTATCAGCCGTTATCTTTTTTTTTTCTTTCTCGTTTTACTTTTTATTACTTTCCCTGCAAAACATGGTAATGTATAGGGAAAGTATTGAAATCGTGCCGAAAATCGCAATTCGAGTTTCCGACAGATCACACTTTATATTTAATTTTGATAATGGACCTATCGATTTTGAAAAAAAAAAAAAAAAGCAAACCTGAAACAAAAAAAAAGAAATTGTAAAAATAAAAATGTATATAAAATTCACGCAATTATAATCAGTTGGAATTGTTTTAGGCAATTAAGTTTACGTATTATTTTCAGACATGGCGTTAATTGATATTAAAATTGTTTCAGTAAGGATTATTAGCTAAACAAGTTAATTAAATATTTTCATTGTTGGATTACAATTTTGTCGTCATAATAATGAGTAATATTATGACTTCAAGAACTTTCATTATTGATAATTATTTTATGTTTTCTATTCTCGGCGGAGTGTTTAAAATAGCGAAAGGAAAATTACATCGCAAATATTGATAGTAGCAAAGATTTGCAATTTTAGTATAATGTTTAAATATCATTTTAGGGTTTGTTTATTACTTACATTTCTTTCCAGTTGTTAACACTAATACAAAATATAATTTAATAAATTCTTAATGTTTGAAAAATATATATTTTCTTTAACTGCAATAAATAAATTACTAAGAAAAAAAATATATTTTTCTTTGAAATTAAAATGTTCATTTCCTATTATTTAATGTTAGATTTTTAAAAAAATGTGTTTTAATAAAAAAAATATTTGTTGGAAAACACACAAAAAATTATGGAAATTGGGAGAAAAGTGTCTGGTCTGAAAGTTTTTGCTTTGTAACATTATCAAATTTACAAGACCAAAATAATCATTTATAAAACATGTCGGGCAGCATACAAAATTAAATGGAGTTAAATTATTTTTATCTCCATGGTATTAAGTTTTTAAGTAAAATAAATTATTGTAGTACTGTGATGAATGAAATAAAAATGTATGAATGAACTATTCACTGCTTTTACATAGAGAGGCAGGCGATTTATATTTCGATGACGTCATTTGAATAAAGTTCATTTTTTTTTTATGAAGTTTTAAGTTTCCATGTAAAATAAAATATTGTAGTACTGTGATATTTAAAAAAATATCGCCGCTGAATGTATCGCATTTTAGAGATGTTTAAATAAAATTGCATTTCAGTTGAAAAGTGTTTCATAATCAATGCCTTATGTATGATTAATCTATTTTGTTTAAATATTTAGAAACTTTTTTACATAGTACACTATACATAGTATATGTGAAAGGGAAGTATTGTCATGGGGTCGATTTAGATTTTAGATGGATCTACCCGTTTAGACAGTCCCTGAATTCGTCTAAACCATAATTTCAGTGATGTCTGTGTGTACCTATCTGGGAATCTGTGGACACGATATTTCCCGAACTATTTAAGACTGAATTGAGATTGAAATTTGGTAGACTTGTTTAATCGATGCATGTCAGAAGTCTATTGAGTTTTTGGATAGTGGGATCAGAGAAATACTCTCAATTTTTCGAATATCAATATTCTTTTAAAGATCGAAAACATATTGTATATAAAAATAAATGAATAAATAAATATACTAAACATTGTTACTAAAATAATCATTAATATGTACTTTTTAATCTTAAAATCGCATAAGGTAAATGACAGAATGTTATCTTACAGCGTTTTTGAGAGAATTAAATTTTAAAACTAAAATGGAAAAGAAACCTCCAAATAATTTAAGTATATGTACTAATCAAGCGTTTAAACGCTTTATAAGTACCTGTTAGCAAAAATAAATGGACATAATTGTTTAAGAGTTATCATAAGCATTTCGTGAGGTATTAGGATATATTTTACTTTTTACACAGGCAGCGCCATACTCTGAAAATAATTTAGTGAATTGCGTAAAATTTGGTATGCTTATTTTACGGTATAAACCCCATGAATTTGCAGCGTGATCTAGTTGTAAGAAATCTATAATTTGTGCTATTGTTTTCCCAAAATATCGAAAATATGTTCTTAATGCTTACACAAATTATATTTACCTTAAATGCAATTAATTGCCAGTAAAATAAATATATTTTTCTTTGAAATAAAAAAAATTATTTCTTATCAATTAATTACTGGTAATTATTCTGGTATTATAGAAATACTGGTATTATAGAAATAGCTCTCACATATTTTTAGAAATTACAGGTGGAAAAATATCATTTAAGCTGCCACTGTTAATCTGTAGAGAAAGTCATGTGCTGCATGCAGTGGCGTACTTAGTATGACACTAATGAAGGTTAATCTTTGGTCTCCCCAGCGAAAAAGAACTGGGCCCTGAGAAGGTTCCAGTTCCTTTCAGCATTTTTTTTTCTTGTAAATTAATTTAGCATTACATATGTACTTTTGTTTTCCTTTTAAAATTTGCAGCCTACTGACCATCAACAGGATGGCGTGTTCAAGATTTTGAGAAATTTTCTTAGCAATAGCTAGAAATGAATTTATCTTAAAAATTGCGAAAAATGCAATTGACAAGATCGATATAAATGCAAAATATTGTGATGTGGTCAGAAATGCTGCTATCTTTTTTTTTTTGTGAAATTACATGCTTTTGGTATTCCTTATTTTGAATTGGTATTTTTTTTTTTAATCTCTGCACATCAATTGCTAGTAATGTTATTTCTCTATTTATAAATGTTCTATTTTATGAATTTCATAAGACGGATTCTTATATGTATGAAAACTAAAATGTATTTACTACAAAATTTTCTAAGATGCATATACATTTTATAGCAAATATTCTACTTAAAAACAATTGTATATTAATTTTGTAGGAAATAAATAATTTGAAACCTTGTGCAGACATTGGGATAGCTTTCATATGAATTATCTACTATTTTTGAGTACAACCTTATGCCTGCAATAAATGCACACAATATTTCGTTTATGATTGCACCCCAAAGTAAAATTTATATGCAAAGTTATGAAATTGTACGTTTGCATAAATTAAGACGCGTTTAGCAAAATGTACAGACGCTTAAGTGTTCTTTTAAAATGTATCTCTATATCTTAATAAAGTCGTCCATGCACACTAGTAAGTGTAGAAAACCCAGACCACACGACCAACCCATAGGCTAATGGTAGCTTTCTGTGTGGCCGGGACACTAGTAAGTGTTGTTGTTGAAACCCAGACCGTCCGACCTACCAGAAAGGTGTAAGGTAACTGTTTGGACGGTCGGGAAGTGCCACCCAATTTAGACCGGAACCCAGTGGGGGAGGCATCCACAGGGACCGTACCCTCCTTCCCCTACCACCAACCTCTCGGAAGGACTTTCGGACCCACATGTTTAACGTGATCGTACTTCGCATGAACACGGCGGCAGTTTTGGCAGTGGCTGGAATCGAACCCGGGCCTACCGAGTGCAACTCCAGCGCGCTAACCAATGGGCTACCGCGCCCTACACTAGTAAGTGTTGTTGTTGAAACCCAGACCGTCCGACCTACCAGAAAGGTGTAAGGTAACTGTTTGGACGGTCGGGAAGTGCCACCCAATTTAGACCGGAACCCAGTGGGGGAGGCATCCACAGGGACCGTACCCTCCTTCCCCTACCACCAACCTCTCGGAAGGACTTTCGGACCCACATGTTTAACGTGATCGTACTCCGCATGAACACGGCGGCAGTTTTGGCAGTGGCTGGAATCGAACCCGGGCCTACCGAGTGCAACTCCAGCGCGCTAACCAATGGGCTACCGCGCCCCACACTAGTAAGTGTGAACATGTTTAAAAACACATCAATTTTTTTTTCTTTGTATCTTAGTAAAGTCGTCAATGCACATGAGTAAGTGTGAACTTATTTAAAAACATCAAATTTTTTCTTTGTATCTTAGTCAAGTCATCGATGAACACTCTAAGTGTGAACATGTTTAAAAGCATCAATGCTAATATGGTTTCTGGTTTGTTCCATTTATTACGTTTATGTATATGCATAGGCGTAACTAGGATATTAGAAGGGGGGGATTATGATCATATAGTGAGAGGGCTATATGCACTTTTTGATGTTAAATGATAAAAATTAATTTTTTTCTTACTTTAAAATAGCATTTCTTTTATAATATATTTTACTGCGAATTTACATCGTTGATTAGAAACTGTCATGATTTATTCTCGAGATAGTAAAATATATGAATTACACCCCCCCCCCCCCTCCATTCTCCAAATCAAAATTTGATTGTAGCGACATGCGTAATAAAAGTTTATGATTTCCTTGTCATCTTTCAATTAAGATTCTGCTGTACACTTGTATGGACATTGACACAGGTGTACAGTAAATTCTTGATGACTTTTGTCATAACATATTAATAACAGATCCCCATTAATAGATCTTATGGGTTATATTTTTGTGATACAATTTCATTAAGGTTTTCAGCCATGCACAGTGAAGATCGAAATCTTTAGCAGAAAGTGCAAATACTTATATAAGATCTATGACGATATTGACTCGCATTAGAAATATATAAAATAATATATCTAATGCGAGTTTTCATAAATGTTCCAGTTTATAGAGGGGCACACGGGTTACTTTCTGGTCGCTTAATATACGTGTATTTTTGCGATAATTCTTTTCTACACTTTTTTCTTTTACAAGGAACTCTTTTCTACATTCGAATGACTTTCTGTACAGTGAATGAAGTGCGATGACTTAAGTAGTCAAGTGCAAGAACTTGTATGATATCTGATACAAATTTTCGAAAAGGCCCATCAGAGTTTCAGCTTAAAAGCTATTTGAACTTATCATTCTCACAAAATGCTCCACTTGAACTCTACAACGTTCTTGCACTTCAAGTTCTTCAGTTATCAGTTTCACCGTATCGTTACCAACATGCCCCCTAATATCCAAGCCTGATGTCTGAGAACAGCGGCGAATTCGTTCCATTTTTAACCCTGTCCCCTGAGTGAAAGCATGATACCGGCCGCGGTTGGTAATGGGAGGCATTCCACCCATCCCTGACGTTCTCAACAACCCCTCTTGGGGAACAGCAAAAAATTCTGGAGCCAGCTGTTTGTGATGATGAGGCCAGTTATGACTTCTGCCGCATCCCTCACACCCACGCTAAGATTTTGGAGGGGGTGAGCAGAGGAAAAAATAAAAACAGATGTGCTAAAACCATTTCTGTCTTGCAGACCCCAGCTACAGACCCCATACGTGTTCTTCCTGCTCAATGCATGGCCTGTTGGAAGCAAGCAAGCAGGGCCGGAAAGAGGACTATTTATAGTGAGCCCTTGCGGGAAGGACTAAAAGTAGCGTCTTCCCCTTGGTATTTAAACTTGGAGTCAGGCTCCATATAAGGACATGGACGCGTCTCAGGTTCCCTGGGCTTTTTGGAGAGTCCAGGTTCCAGCCAGTTTAAGTATGGCATGGAAGCCGGGAAGGCGTGCTCAAGCCAGTGTCTTCTTCTTGTGCGTACACCTACAAATTTTTCGGGTTCATTAAAAGCGGACGTCAGACTCTTGCTGGCTCTTTCTGCTGGGACGTTATCCTTTGCTACACGTCTTGCGTATGTAATCGTTAGCCTCTAGCCTCTGTTAGAAAGTCGAGTTCTTAGCCAGGACATATGTGGTATTTCAGGTAAGTGTTATGTTCTTGGTTCTTTAGCTGGTCCTTAGAACATACCAGGAGAATCTTAGGTATGTTGGCAATTAGGATGCTCAATCTCTAGCCGGCTCTGTACATATTATTCCAGGAGTCTGTATTCTTTAAATTTCTTTGCTGGTGAATATTAGGTACGTTGCATTTTGGGATATATAGTTTTAGTTTTATAGATTTAAGTTTGCATTATCAGTTAGAATTTTCGCGCTAGAGATTCTTGTGAACTTTACATATTGCTGGAGCAAATGCAAAATGTAATATTACTTAAGATTCATATTATATTTTTTACTTTTGAATTTACTAGGAGAATTTTAGGCTTGTTGAAAACTGGCGTTCGCAAAGTCTACGATTTTGTTAAATTAACATTTTAAATATTGTTGATTCAAATTCAAATATATCATTTTTGAATATAGAGTATGTTAGCAATTGGAATACTCAAATTATACGCTTTAAATTTAAGGGAATATGCTCAAATTTTCTTGAAGAAAAATAGCTACTGTGCTGAATTTTGGAACGTCTATTTCATGGAAATAAAATCAACTTATCGTTTACAATTTTGTTCGTTTGGATTTTTATAAATATTGCATATTTCGAAAGCAAGAAAATCCATATTGAATTTTAGAATATTTCTGAAAAATAACTTAGACGTCTAAATTTTGGAAAGCATAATATTAATTTTGCAGGTATAAATTTGGGTACCGATTTACATTTTTTTTTTTGGTAGGATTGTTATCAATGTGTAGGGAAAAATTCAATATTGCTTAATTATACATATAATTTTCGAATTTATAAGATGGAATTCTTCTGTATTCTATATTTTGAAATGCATATTATATATGTTATATAGTAGATGTCCCTTTAAACAAGCATTTATATCAACGAAAAGGAAAGTACGTTAAGACGAGTTAGTGATTTTAATATTTTCTGCGTAATAAAATTAACATTGGAATTAATTATTACTTTATATATTACTTTGAAAAGAAAAAAACTCAATACTTTACATTAATAATTATTAAAATACATAAATTTACGAATAGAATATTGGTTAGTCGAAATTAAAAGTTTTTGCGATCTTAGTAAAGTTCGCAAATATTCTTCACAAAATATTTAGATGAATATTAGTAAAATTTCATGCTTGAATGTTTTAACTTCAAGGCAGTTGTAGCATTTTCTAGGTTAGGATTCTTACGAAATGTGACAGACTGTATAGACATTTAACAAAACTAAAAAAAAAAAAAAAAAAAGTTTCTTTCCCTCAGATGTTAACTTTCATGTACTCCATTTATAATAGTTATTGTATTTTAAATCGTATTTTTGAAAATTCAATGGCTAATTAGAAGAGAAATTATAGGTCTATGAATTTTATAAAAAATTCTCTGGCTTACGCTGTTCATCCAGAATTCGGGTTTTTCTACGATGCTCATTTTTAACATTTCCGAGTTTCGCTCACAAATATGTATTAATTTGTTGAAGATTATTTAAATACATTTTTTCCAAAGTTAATTTCTACAGAGCGAAGATATTTGGTGAGATATTTTGCAATATTGTAAATTTGATGTAGTTTTAAACATATATTCATTTTAAATATAATTTTGGTTGATAAGGCACACACACACACACACACACACATATATATATATATATATATATATATAATCCATTCCAACAAACATAAATACAGGTTCTTAGGGAAAATCATAGTAGAGGGGAAAATCATGCCATCTGTAGGGAAAATTATTCCAGATTTTATTTTCTTATACAGTCCTAAAACTGTTAAATGGCCTTTACCATGAATGACTATAAGTGCATTTTAATGGCTGTAGTAGTATTTTCCAATTTTAAATACCCAGCACTTGCTAATGATGCTTATCTGGGCAAATCTATCCAGTTCGTTGATAGAAACTAGAAGTCGTCACCCGAAA
Source organism: Amaurobius ferox (assembly GCA_951213105.1). Classification (NCBI taxonomy): domain Eukaryota; kingdom Metazoa; phylum Arthropoda; class Arachnida; order Araneae; family Amaurobiidae; genus Amaurobius; species Amaurobius ferox. The sequence goes on from OX578139.1 coordinate 131,999,581, forward strand.
CCTCTGCGGTCCAAAACTGCAGATACTGCTTGATTTTCTCTCGAGATAAGAATGGAAAATGGCGTTTGTTTAATTGGAATTTTCAGAGGAGCGTAAAGTTGAACTGGGTTATTAACCTACAAGCTGCTGATTTCATAGAATATTTCGAAATTCACTCAGAGATAAATGAGTAATCCTATCTCTTTTCGGCATGTTTTGCCGCGTGGGTTATTATACGCTCGGCTTGAATTAGTGCAATGAAGTTGGACGTAACGATATGACGTTGCAGTCAGTTCAACTTTTTGCCTCTTCTTGTTGAGTTATCTTTTATCCGGTGCTGAATTGATTTCAACCTCGTCATGTGGATATTATTAGATTGCTTTATCGCGAAATTCATTTTAGAGGACACCGCATAAGCCTGTTCAAAAATATTTTTTCATACTCTGTCGACAAGTTCAATTAAAGTGGTGATTCCCAAGAATTTTCCGAGACCAAAATTTCGAATTGCATTTTTGTGGTGACTCAACGTATGCATGTTTAGCTTGAACGAGTAACAAACATTTCGTGATTCATAAATATTCTCTCTTGTGACCCACATTTCACTTGTGACCCAGAGGGTGAGAACCAGGTGTCTAGGCAGCAGTTTAGTAGGGGCAGATTTACAGTCTTGAGACTTTAAGTAGCGCTTTGTCAAAGAACAGCCTTGATATCCTTTCTATTATAATAAAATCATTCAAGGGCCTCATATTGAACTCAAGCACACTCAAGCCTCATTATATCACTCAAGCCCATCATATTGAAATTCAGCATCCGCTTAGCCTTAGTATAAGTAAATTCGCTGCTTGCATTCAAGTTCTCATTTTTGTGGTTAACATTAAAGTGTCAATTAATAACTGTAAGTGTTAAAGTTATTGAAATGAACGTTTTTTTATTAGGATTAGCTGTCAACAGTAGTCAACTTTTAAGAAAAATCAATTTATGTAATTCTATCAATATAAACTTTTAATTAGCGTGTTAGCTAGGTTAGCGTACTTGATACGGCCAATCGGCCGTAAATTGAACAGTTGGAAATTAGATATTTGAAATGTCAAGTAGACATTAGTCAGTAGCATTTTATAAGTTTTTAAGTTTCTTTTAATGTTCTTTTTTAAGTTTTACTTAAAAAAAAACAAGTTGTTATATTAATATATATGTAATAAATATGTAATACTGATAATATAAATGTAATATTATTGTAACAAATGCGTTATGAAAGTAGAACTTTGGAAGAGGAAATAGTTAGTTTAAATTGTTCTCTAGAATGCTCTTTAAAACTGCATTATATCCATATATACAAATATGATGTAATTTATATTATTCCAATTCGTTCCTTCAACTCTTGCTGAGATATTCAGTCATACTAAATTTATTTTGCTTCTTTTAGTATTTCTCTTTAACAAATGTTGTAATAAGCATGGGGGGGAAAATGTTCTCACGTATTTAGTTTAATGTTTAGGTCAGATATAACAATCCCAAGATGACAGGCTGCTGTCATATCGGAATCTCTTAGCGAAAATAAGTTGGCTGCTCTTAATTAGTCACATCATTCCTCTTGTTCTTCCAAATGTATCTTGTAATGATTTTGAGGTTGGCCACTCTGTATTTCTATAAACGAATCAGAGACAAGTGTCCTCACGCAGTTAGTTTAAGGTTCAAGCCAGATATCATGACAAATACAAGGTGACTGGCTACAGTCATATTAAAATTAGCGAAAATATGTGGGCTGCTCTTAATTAGTCACACCCTTCCTCTTGTTCTTCCAAATATATCTTGTAATGATTTTGAGGTTGGCCACCCGGTATCTCTATAATCGAATCAGAGACAAGTGTCCTCACGCATTTAGTTTAAGGTTCAAGCCAGATATCATGACAAATACAAGGTGACTGGCTACAGTCATGTTAAAATTAGCGAAAATAAGTGGGCTGCTCTTAATTAGTCACACCACTCCTCTTGCGGTTCTTTCACATGTATCTTGTAATGATTTTGAGGTTGGCCAATGCCACAAAGTCTGAGTATTTCTCGGGATTTATATATCTTATCTTGGATAATATTTCCTATTTTTTACCATTAGCTTCAACAGTCTGATAGTTGGTTATTGACGACATTTAAACGCATTGGCCAGTCTTGTGATACATTCACATATCGAATAAGTAGACCGTTTGGTATCAACTGTTGGATAAGTTATCCCCTGTTAAAAGATTAGTTTTAATTTTTGTATTATTGCAATGAAAAGATATGTCATTTGTTATGTAAGACGATGAGTTTATTTTATGGACGATAAGTTTGTCTTATGGAAAGTTTGGTGTCTGTTGCATAAGTTTTTCAATGGGAAGAAAGATATTTTATTTGTTTTTTTATATTGTATCGATACAAGTAGTGCAACTGTGCAATTTAAATTTCATTTACGAATATAATAGCTACATGAAAGTTTTCGTCCCAAATATAATCTTTAAAATGTCTAAAATGTTTTTTACTCCGAATTTCAAAATTTATTTTCTCATATTTTGAACACTCAATAATATGATAATATTAATAATACATTGATATTGATATATTATAATATTAATCTGAATATAGTATTATTTTTTATTAGTATTACTTATAAAATGTTTGCTTGTAAATTCAACATGCAACGACTTTAATCTGAATAGCATTGTTGAACCGCGTCTTAAATACAGAATGAATGTGTGTATATACTGCATTTTTTTTTTTACTTAGTTTTAATCTATTCATTTTAAATATTTACTAACTCTCAGTATAAACAAAACATATTTCACACTTTTCCCCATGTTTTGTAAAATTGGATTTTTTTTTCTTTCACTGACTGCAACTCTTATTTTATAACCACATAAAATAGAATTGGAATTTTATAACCTCCTCAGGGTATATCTTCTGTTTCCACAAAGAAAAACTTGAACCGGAAATTTAAAATTCTATTGCAAAAGTGCTATTTTCTAGAGATCTAATATATAAATACTCAGACTTTGGATTGTTTTGTGCGGGCTACAGTTTTGTATTTTAATTCGAATTTAGAACTTTTAAGAATTGAATAATGGTGTTAACTAAATTTTACCTCTGGTTATATTTTGCTGAAAATGAGTTATGATATTTTGATTGTATTGGAAATTACATTCCTAATGAATGCAAAAATTTTAGAACTTTTTAGTATATGGTGGTATTTATATTAGTTATTATCTGCTACAAGGGCATAATTCTATTATTTCATATAGTTAGAATTTATTGAAACCATTGATTTGTTGATAAAAAATATATTTTTGATAAATATTGAAAAAAAAAACCTTTGCTTTATTTCCTTGTCTGAATAGAGGTTGATATTGTACTTTGTTAAGTCAATTATATACATTTTTATTCTATTTAATAATTACAATAAAATATTTGATAATTTTTATATGATTATGTGGATGATGTAGAAATTTTAACCTTCAAGTTCTATTTTCAAAAGTTTGAATTTAATTGTAGGTGAGTTTATAATCGATAAGATATTTTTATATTTGGTACTATGTAGCATATTGTTCCAAATTGTGCTTGATTCTTATCTGTTCGAGCAACAGAACTATATGTAAAATCCCACTGAAGAATTTGTTCTGGAACTTGAAACTGATGATATAAGCTCTGTTGAACTCAAGTAAAGAATATATTTTTTAATATATATATACAAGACTTGAAACAAAGAACTGTGTGCAACGTTCGTCATTTTAATTAATCATTTCCCTGTTCCTTTTTCTGCACAAAGTAACTGTTGCTCTGCGGCAAAGCACGGTTGCACAATGCTGATATCTGTCGCGAAGTCGTGGTAAGATAATTGGCGACAATTATGAATATGACGTGTCCGTGACGTTCTTTTAACGTTGTGGAGAGTGTGGGCTTCCCATTGGCTCATGTGAGGACATATTTTATCTCACGCAGGAAGTTTTCGATGTGCGACTCCGGGAATTATGTACGAGTGTAATTTTGTTCTTTATTGTTAATCTTAGGTTGTATTTATAGAACGAAGAAAATAGTCTGCATTTGTTATCGATTTTTTTATTAGACAATTTTCCGTTGATGCAGAATTATCAACATGACAAAATGTTACTTAAAATATTAAATGTCCTTTAAATGCGCATTGATAAAGCCAGAGTAACAATTCACGAAAGTACTTAGTATAGTAACGTGTATAGTCACAGAACCCGACGATAGGGGGCGTTTCCAAACCTATAAATTACACAACCAATTCTGCGATTAGCATTGGTGAATATGAAATTGGATATTATAACCTTGTGCTGTCTGATATCAATCTTCTAGTAATTTGAAGCCGGTTGCGTGAAACAACTTATTTAGTCAGTGACCACAGATGTTCGCTAAATTTCGGCAAATAACAATTTTCTTGCAGTTACTGTATTTAATGTAACATTTTGTAATGGAAACTTTGACTTATTTACCCTTCTCTCTAACAGAGGTTTTCTTTTAAATACAACCCACAATACTCGATCTATTCTTATAAAGAGGCCTAATTGAAATTTTCTATAAAATAATATAAATTAAACTATAAAAATATCAGAAACTCGTTATAACTAGAATCTTTTTAATTCATTGTTTGACCGTATATGCTTATAAACTGATTAATGAAATAGGTTAAAACAAGAGAATTCATGTTGTATTAATGTATTTATAAAATAATATAGATGTATTGCTACTACCATATAAGCGATATTGCCTGTCCAATCATTTTTTCTCAAGATTTTTTACGCGCAGTTATTAACGCAAGCTTTATAGCTGCTACCATCTATATGAATTGTATTTTGTCACTCTATTGAGCCCTAATCCTGGGTTAACTGAATGATAGCCTAATCCTGGGTTAACTGAATGACAGCCTAATCCTGGGTTAACTGAATCATAGACTGAAATGTTATCCACGGAGTACCATAATATTTGCCGTAATTTCAAGTCGGATTAAATTTTCTATTGCAACTAGCGCGTTGTTTAAATTTATGATGTTTAACTACGTATATAAATAGTTTTTCTATTGAACGTTGTGTTGAATACTCTTAATATTTGAGATCTTGAGTGAATAAAAACCTGGGATTTCACGATTACATTGCTCATCTTTTCTGTTAACAACTTTCTACTGAAGTTCATCAGGTATCATATTCGTGTAGTACATAACCAGCAATATTGGTAGTATATTACTCATATTTTCTTTTTGGTAAGTGATATATTCAGAAACCCCAAATACTTTTTCTGTCATTAGAATTTTAACTCCACCATTTCTACGCAAACATTTGGCGTTAATTTGTGATCCTTTAACTAAGTAGAACCGAAGTAAGAATTATTGATAATTGGTTTTATTTATATTTTTAAAAAATAATGCAGTGACTAATTTATTTACAATGTATAAAATTACACGATGAGGAAATATTGGCGAGGAACAGAAAATTCTTAACTTGTTTTATGGGTTTCAGATTTGCATGTAAAATCCCAATCCTGCATCTTTCTGATTACAAGTTACTTGCCTAAAATTCAGGAGTATATCACCCCAAATCCCTTTTCATATGCGTGTGATTTATTTCGAATCGCCAAAACGTTGTCTTTGAATAAACTCTCAGACACATTTAGACGGATGACGAATTCACTAGATTGGATGATGTCATCGCATCCAACAAATTGGATAGGACGTCACCATCTAAGTATTGGACAAAAGAACGATTATTAACTCACGGAACGTTAGGAGTTAAATGACTGCTGGAGAGGTCCTCTTGGTCTGCGGAGTTTTGTGCCTGGATTTGTTCTGTATTTGCTCAACGTGGATTTTGTATTGAGTATTTTCTTTGGATTCTCTTGGACAGTGTTTTCCCGAATTCGTTGTACATTGGCTTAACGTACATTTTGTATTGTGAACGTATCTTTATCTTCAATAGTGCTTTTCTTTTTATAGTTGTGTATTGGCTAAAACTATATTTTGCATTATGGAATTATTTTTAGAATATATTGAACAATGTTTCTCTTGGATCCGTAGTATGTAGACCAAATCCGTATATGCCTCGTGGACACACACATTTTCTTGAATGTTAGCTTTTTTTCACAATTTGTTGTGTAGTGGTTTAATCTTCATTTTATCTTTAATAGTGCTTTTGCATTATTTGATGTGTGCTTGCCGAAAGTGCATTTTTGCATTCTGGAGATTATTTAGAACGATGTTTCTTTTGGATTGGTTGCATGTTTAATTCGCTGGTCCATATTTAATTCGCTATTCCTCGAATCGCTGTGCATTGTTTCAAAGTACACTTTTTTATTGTTTTGCCTGCTAAGATGAACAAATTAACATATTTTTCCAGGTTCGTGTGGTTCATTTCAAGTGCTTGTGCAGTCAGCCCCATATCTAGCGTCTCTATTAAGGATTATTCCAAGACCCTCTGTCTGGATTCCGTGCTTCCTTACTTCCCATATCTTCCTTAATGAGTTGTATGGAATGTAAAGAAGTATGGAGTGTTGACGGAGTGACACAACAAAAAATCTTCAAGCAACAGCAGGATACAAAGATAGTCTTCATGTGATACAACAAAGGTTTACAAGAGGTGCAAAGTGCTTTCCAGGGATTCAATAATAATCTACGAGAGATTCTCAATCTTTGGGAAAAGTGAATCAAGATATGTGGTATCAGCTTCCATTCTGTTTTCAGGAACTTCAAAATTGTGTATGTATATTTGAGTTTATCATATGCACGCCTTTTATTGAAGTTGAAATTTAAAAGACTAACTACACTTTTCTTAAAAAATAGTATTTTTTATTAGAAGTAAAAAATGAAGTTTTCTAAAGGTTTTAATAAAACGTATTTATTTTTTAGAAATTTTTCAGACCTATTTTCAAAGAGTTTTGCTAGGTCATTTTTAAAGCGTTTTGCTAAGATCAGGTAAATATGTGACGTAAAACATTGGTATAACAAAGTTTTAAAATTTTGTTTTAACGCGTGTTACTGTTTATTTGAGTTTTGTAAATTCGTTAAAAAGTATACGTAAAATATGAAGTTATCTTTAAATAAATAGTTAGAGAACGTTTGGACCAAATATTATGATCAAACAAAGTTTTCCCCTGCAAATACTACATAATGCAGTTTAAAGCTGCATAATGTGGTTGTAAATTACACCCATATTAAAAAAATTTCAATATTGCAATTATTTTGATAATTTTCAAACCTTATTTTAATATGTATAGTTTTACTACTCAACGCTTATTTTGTTATTAGTATTTTTTCCAATTTTAGCTGATAAAATTCTCTTATTTTCTACGAATAATGTACATAATTTTAGTTTTGCTTAAAATGCTAAATTATTTAAAAACGTTTAGAATCTTAAATGGATTTTCAATTAATTTTTTATACGAAAATCTGGAATAAAATTCAAAGTAATTTGAGAACTATTTTGACTTTTTTGTAAAATGTATTTTACTTCTACGATTTGACTTAAAGGAAAAAATTATATCATTTCATTAAAAATGTAGATTTTTGCTTTGTTGAACTCATGCTGTAATTCTAAGCAATAATATTTTATTTAATTAAAAAGGAATTAAATTGCTTGACGCAAGATATAAATGTATTCAGCCAAATATTGATTCTGAGTTTTTAAATGAAATGTTTTCTTATTTAATGTTATCCTTAATTTGTTGAGCTCTCTTTTGCAGGTCTGTATCCTTCATGGAATATTTTAAAGACGAGTTGACGCATTTTAAGCAGTTAAAATTTATTTTATTTTCAATAAATATTACTCAATTATTATTTTCAACAAATATTACTCAATTATTGTTTTTAACAAATATTAACTCAATTATTATTTTCAATAAATATTACTCACTTATTATTTTCAATAAATATTACTCAATAATTATTTTCAATAAATATCACTCAATAATTATTTTCAATAAATATTACTCAATTATTATTTTCAATAAATATATCTCAATTACAATTTTCAATAAATATATTTCAAAAATGTTGATTGAAAAATGCACATTGAGGAACACTACTTAGTCTGTTACTACGTAAGTTAATTACATTTGCTTACCATATGACATGTATGCATTATGCTAAAAAATGAAAATTTAAAGTAATAAATAAGTATTTCATATTTTAAATATATGGATGCATTGTAACTGATTCATGTTAGTGTTACATTTTAATTAATTAAATTTTCGTCACTTAATTAAAAATTGTGTCTGCCACTAAAAATTTAATTACTTTCTTTGTAAGTAACATTAATCTTTTTAAATCTTGATTAATTAGCGATCTTTTTCGAAAATTGTGGCAATAAATTTCATTGAATATTTGAAGAAAGAAAATGTAAGGAAAAAGAAAATGAATGTATTTTAATATTTATTTCTTCTATGAAAAAAGATAACAAAGTTCGTTTGATAATTTTATAATATAAAAATCATGCAGTATTTTGTATTTTAGAACTGGAAGGCTGAATTAAAATATAAAAATAAATCAAAGACATTTGACATGTTAGAAAAACATTTTTCAATGTTTAGCTTTCCTTTTCGCCTGCTGTATTACTTACTGGGAAAACAGCTAAGGTTAGTGATTATAAGTTTCACATTGATAAAATTAATTACACAAATGGTACATACCTGTAAATGTTCTTTAAAAAAATTTAAAATGTTCTTATTTTATTAATTGTTTGATTCAAATAGCAGCAACTATTTTATATTCGATATGTTATACTTTCATAAGAAACAGCTTTGTGAAATGGATACAATAAATTCTTATTCTAATGCTACTGTTTTGATTCTTTGATTTACTTGAGTGAATTCATTTTATTATAAACTTATCCAGGAGTTATACAGAAGATGTCTATTAAATATTTATTATTATTATTATCTACATAATTTGCTTTTTTTTATATAATGTACTATGCATTGAATAAAAATAGATTATTTGACTCATCAAAAATAATCATAGCCAAATCTAGCTTGGACATCATCAAAAATAATTATCACTGAATCTTTATAGCACTCGCCAATATTTTTTTTCGCAAAATACAAAATGGACAGCACTGTCCTTGGTTATCTGACTTTAATTTTATGTCTTATTGTGTTTTACACACACAAAAGATGCTAAAGAGGAAATATGTTTAGATAAGTCAGAAAGAAAATGTTTCTCAGGCCATTTTATGCAAAATTCGTAATTGAATGCATATCGTGATGTTAAACATACGTTCTCATATGAAAACGTTATCTCCTATCTTTCAAATGTCTTTTTGTATTGGATGTTAAAGACTTTTAATTTTGGAATGAAAATAGCATCATCAAATAAATCGTCTTCAGGTAAGTATACTTAAACACATTTTCTCTGTGTTACTTTAGAATTTAAGCATGGGCAACAATTTAAATTGCAGGAACTGAAAGTAAAATGCTTGAGTTTCTTTTTGTAGGGACAGCAACTTTTTTGTGTGCCTGTTCATATTTTCAAATAACTGCAAGTTCGTGCATGGAAAAAGCATGCTGTGTGTTGTTTTTTAAAAGAGAGGATTTTTTTGCGGGCAGTGGCGTATAAAAGTCCTATTTTGAAATATGACTTTAAAAATTCCATTGAACCGCCAAAGCGAAAATCGCTGCACTTACCGAATTGTTTTAGAGTAATTTGGCTACTAAGTGATGACATTGATTTTTTAAAAATCAATTTAAGTATTCGTAGTGGCTTTTCGTCTAAAGCATTAACATCTTAGGCATGTAAGTTTTGTAAAATAGCAAAATTTAAAGCATGAATGTTGGATAAGTTGATATTGCCACCACGAGTTTTGGTACCTGAATTTGATTTGAAGTTGGATCTACAAAATTATTTTATCTTGATGTGACACTTTTGATAACAACACAACATTCCGTAGCGATGTATTCATTTTATTTCGGTTACCTTGTTAATAGATACAAAATGACATTATGTCAAAATTAATCTAAAATTAGAATATTGGTGATAGACATTTTAACATTTGTCCTATGAATCTACAATCTAGTGTTGCATGATAATGTCTCTATGCAAAAGTGATTAATATAGAAATTGGAGAAACATACTGTTAATGCCCCCTCCCCCATAGAAAGTGATTGTTTTGAGCCATTTTCCGCGTATGAGTTCATTGCTTGCCCACAGATAATCTTGTCCCAGTTTAGCATGGTTTTTGGTTTGACCTTAGAAATATGACAATTCCTTGTTTAAAGAAATGAATTAAAAATTAATATTTCGAACTTTTAGTGTGCAATGTTTTGAATTTTGCCATTTATTATTATATTAATTTTGTTAGTAAGGCCATTGATGTTATGAGAGAATCATGTTCTTAAATGACTGAGATTCCATCGGGCCGAAAGTGAAAATCCCTATTATCCCCGTCTTGTTTTTGAATGATTCGGCTTCCAGAGGGATGACATTGTTATGCGATTTCCTAATTAATCTCTACTTTCTTACGAATATTTTTATAAATAAAATTCTTAATCAATTGAAAAGTAAGATAAATGTTACAAGTTTTTACAATTTTCATCTTATTAATGCATTTTATGGACATCAGCATGCTCTGAAAGGTTTTGCTATGTATGATATTTGGTATTCTTCGATCTATATTGTCAATAGTTTCTTGTGTAGTATAAAATGATGACATATTTTATTTATCCAAAGCTCTTACTTTAGAATGGAATACGTTGAAAAGATCGGCTTATTTGTATTGTGAAAAAAAAATAGCAAATAGTACGCAAAGAAAGAACGCCATTATTTCTTAAATAACTTTCCAAATATGTATGAACGTTTTAATAACGTTGCTGCTGGGCTGTAAAATAATTGGCAAAAGTCTCTTATATTCTGAAAATATTGAGATATTAATGGAATATCGAATATTTAAATCTATTGGGCATGCGTTGCATTCATTTTGCATCAGAAATCGAAAAGCATCCAATTTTTTCTGCGAAGATTTCTTTAGCTTTTGCCAAAGGTCCTCTTTATCACAGGGTAAGTTGTACTCTTTAAATGTTGTTACACCAAATAGTATAATAAAATTTCCTTACTATATCAGGTGTTCCTATTATTTTTCCTACTATAAGTTGTGATAGATACGTGTGCAATTAAAATATTGAAATGAGGTCGAAAATGGAATCAGTGAATTTACACGTTTTGGGCACTCTAGTACACGAATCCACTATTTTTTGCATGGCGCCTGTGTTGAAAAGGTCATAACCCTCCTCCTTCCAGGAAATAGTCGGAACCCACTGAAGTTCTGGGAAATGGTAAATAAAATATTTGGTTATCTCCCTCTCCTACACACACACGTACACACACACACACACACACACACACAAAGATGGCGTAGATACTGCCTGTATGTGTCTGTCTACACAATGTATATATTACTCAAACTCAAAAGATATTTGATGAAATTTAATTAATTGTTGAAGCTTGGTAGTTAAGTCTCCATGTGGTACCCTGGTGTTGGTATGATTAGGAAAAAATGAACTGTCGAAATGGCTTGCAAAAATCTTCACAAAAGACTGAATATATGCTTACATGTGTTGATTAAATGCTTCCTTTATACGTAATAGCTAGCTCACGTTTAAACGAATGAAACTAACCTTTTTGCTCAAAGTTAATTATTCTCTATAACTTTGATATTTTTAAAATTTTGGTGAATTGGCGTGATTTTAAAATGCGTCAAGTCGTCAAATGATAATAAAATATAATTAAAACTACATATTTCAAAAGTATCCACTTTATGTGTTCTTTTGTGCTATAAAACTTCAATTTATCTAAGAGAAAAAAATGCATTTGCGTTTGTAGGGAATGTCAAGTTGTTGTTGAGATCCAGACCGTCCGACCTACCAGAAAAGTGTAAGGTAACCGTTTGGACGGCCGGGAAATGCCACCCAATTTAGACCTGAACCCAGTGGGGGAGGCATCCACAGGGACCGTACCCTCCTTCCCCTACCACCAACCTCTCGGAAGGACTTACGGACCCACATGTTTAACGTGATCGTACTCCGCATGAACACGGCGGCAGTTGTGGCAGCGTGCAAATCCAGCGCGTAAACCACCGGGCTATCGCGCCCGAAATGGGCCAACAGCACGCGGTGTTCCCAGGTGGTCACCCACCCAAGTACTAACCGCGCTCGATGCTGCTTGACTTCGGTGATCTAACGAGAACCGGTGTTTTCAGCACGGTAGGGCCGTTGGCCTAGGGAATGTCAAATGTAACTCCTACTAGATTTTTGGCGGAATAGCTAAATGATGAAAGCCCCCATTATATTGCACTCGCTCTGATGCCAGCAAATGCACAGCAACTCGATGAATCCAACCATCAAAGGAATTTTATTAAATGGATTAAAATATTAACTACAATAACCCTTACTTTCCTAGGTTTTGAGCTCTTTGAAATATCCTTAGCAATTCTTCAACTTTCGAATCAATTTTCCGAATTATTAGATAAGTGGGTCCAAAATTTTTAAACTCGAGGACCACTTAGTATTTAAAAAAAAAAAAATGCGAACCATTTGACATCAGGATTTAATAGAAATTGCCTCGAAAAAGAGGATTTGATAAAATTTTTAGAAATTATGAAATACACTTTTTATGTTATTAGCGGACCCCTTAGAGTTTGTTACGGACCACCCTTTTGGGAACTAGTTCTAGACATTTCCAGGTTTAGAGGGATAATCCTCCCTATCATAAATTTAATGCATGTGATTTTAAACTTTCTTTTTACCATTTTCTATTTTTAAAAGTGTGTGCATGATTAGTTTTGTTAAAAGCATTTTGATCTTTGTTAACAGTTTGGCTTATAGCTTGGCTTATAGCTTTTGAAGGGTCTTATTTGCAAGATAAGATCTGGAATTCATGAGAGCCGATATCAAAAGTCCCTGCAATTACCGAGTCATTTCCGAGTGATTCGGCCACCCAAGGGATGACACCGATTTTTCTGTCTTCAGAATTTGCACACAAAATTATTTTTTTAAGTTTCTTGTACATTTGCGTTTCAGACGGAAGCGAAGCTAAGTATCTTGGAAAACAGATGCCGTCAAAAAATGAGATGAGGTTATAAAGTCTGAAAGGACATGAGGTTAGCAATAAATAGTTTACAGCCATGGATTTCGTTTTCCAAAACGAGTCCTATGCAGATGTACGTAATGTGTACATAATGCAATTGTTTAGTGCAGGGATAGGATACCTCACTTGCAAGAGGGTCGAATGAAAAAAACATTTTTTTTGGCTGGCCAAAATACTTTTATTCATTATTTTTTCTTTAAAATTCATGTAATTTTTTTTTTCAAATATTCAGAATACAAAACAATGATTACTACCTACAAAATTGATTTTAAGTTCATTCAGAAGGTTGAAAATACTTGTAAGCATGAATATGACGATGTGTCATGATGATTGTGGATGATTGTCATATATCTTTGGGTATGATTTACCAAGTTCGTAAATGTTGATTTGGTATGCCTTTAAAAAAAAAAATTCAGTTTTGTTATTTAGGTCGTAATTTGCTCATCCTTAGTTTCAGTCAATGGGTTGTTTTATTCCCCCCCCCCTTCGCCCACGTCACTGATTACAGAATAAGTAAAAACTGTTAACTGCTACATTAATAAAATATATAGATCGGGAGAATTTAGAATTAAAACATTTTGCACTTACTTAAAGGAAGCAGACATATGCAAATTACGCGACAATGGACAGGAAGTACTAAATGTGTTATTCCCACAAGCAGCAGTTTTATATTTTGTGGTATTTCAAATTATTTGGAATGATGATGCATCCTTAACATGTTGCAGCAACACACACATTAATGGGGGGGGGGGGGGGATTCCCACAGAATAATCGTTATTGCAGATAGTCAATTTGCTATTTCAGGTGTTTGTAGCAGGATAATTTAATCTCCGAATTATGTATCATATATTTTGAAATTTGACAATATTTGAGTAGGGTTAAGAAGTAATTAAATTAGAAATAATTATCTTTTACAATATTTATATGAGCAAAAATATTAGTATGAAAATAAAAAGCAGTATGGAAAAAATACGACGAAGACTTTGAGAGAAGTAGATATATAAATTTTAGTGCTGCCATCTCTCGGGAAAGGGAGAAAGAGTGTGTCACCCTACGGAATTTTTGGATGGGTTAGATGAAATGTGCAAAGATCCACAAAATTAACACAAGTTTAAGCTTTTTAAAAATAAAATCTGTTGAAGTCATGGCCATGAAACTTTTAGAATAGACAAACGCAAGACTATATTTTAAAATTTAATTTTAAATTAAGACATAAGGCATAAAAATTTAGTTATGTTTTTAGGTCATTAAAATCATAGTTAATTATTATTGTGCGCATAATATACATAATCAAATTACTTTTGGTTTTTCTTAATGGCAACATTAATATAATACACTAGTTGATTAGGATTATTGGAATATTTTAATTTTAAATGTCATAAATTATTATTATCTTTCTGAATTTTAATGAATTGATAAAATTGTTTTCTTTTTATAAGTTACAAATTTAATTCTAGTTTCATTTTTCAACAATTGTGTTTTTACAAAATAGATAAAATTTCATAAGAATACATCAAACGATCTTGAAATATCATGCACGCAAGCTCGAAAATCTAAGTTTGGAGAAATAAGCTTTTAAAGTAAAAACTAGTTACACTAATTTGCAAGTTGATGTCTTCAATATTTTCAACATCTCAGGAAATAACGTGCAGAATACCTAAATACTTGGAAATAAACATGTTTTTTTTGTTAAGCAATAAGAAATATAATTTTTTTTTATTAAGCAATAAAAAAATATAAAATATTTTTATGATTTTAAATGTGGAATGCTTGACTAAACTTTTGAAAGCAAAACTTCGAACTGGAGACTAAATGCTGTTACCGATTGGTTTACACTATGATGTAATAGGAGAAATTAGACAAGCCAAGACGAATAATTACGGGGTGCCTGCATCTCCTGATGCGCAACCCCACATCTAATGTGAATAGCAATCATTTTGTTGAAGCGATAATAAGATCATAGCAATGCACTCTGCTTCTTGAAGGGTGCTGTAAGATGTTGTAGCTTGCTATGGCATAGATGAGGTGGAGATGTTGTCTTGGATGGCTGATCTGACGAGTAGGTAGGAAAGGGAAGGGGGAGGGGCTAAGGCCAGGACCAATCAGAACGATTGGACTGAAAAGCTTAAGAGTTGCTCAGTTTAGATAAACGATAATAATTTAAGTTAAAAAGGTGAAAATAATTAATTACAGTTAACTTTAACAAATTATATATTACAAAAATTTACAAGTAAGCTCAAGTTGTCCCGAAAAAATTGTCTCAAAGGAGGCATAAGTCTCTTTTCCTCATCAAAAAATTACACTTAGGTTTGCAATAGATCAAAAAATGAACTGCAGATGAATTAAGGGTTATAATAAACGAGTATAGGAGAAATTAACAAAAAAATTTAAATGTGTGGAGGGAAGCAAACATGTTTTTTTAAACATTAGTGGTAGATAATTAAAAAGTTTTAATTTTACAATGCAATACACATTAAATATGAAAGCATTGAGCTCAAACGGCAACGAGGCTGCAAGGCTGGCTGGGCCCATAGACACAAAACTCCACTGATGGGGGCGCTTCAAATAAAGTTTATCCAACAGTAAGCGCATAATTATGGCTTTAGAGATTACTGCGGATGACTGCTATGTGCATGGACATTTATGAAATATTTAAGCATATTTGTAATTTTAAAGTTGTAGATTTAGTTTAATGTAATCATATAACTGTATATTAAAATATCTACACTGTTTTTGTCCTCATATAAACTGGTTTTAACAGCTGCAATGCATGGCATGAAGAGTGTTCCGCATGAGTTTTTGTTTTATAGTTTGTACGGCCAGTGGTATACTTAGAGTCTTATTTCGAAATACGACTATTAATCCCATTGGGCCGAAATAAAATATCACTGCAACCCCCGAATTATTTGGGAATGATTCGGTTACCTGTGTGATGATATGCAAATTTAGAATTATGAAAGTTATCTTTATTGGTTTTGATACGGAACGAAGTTCAGAAGTTGAATGCTAAAATTTTTGGCGAAAAAGTCAGATAGATAAGTTGCTTCTACAATATTAATCTTAGCATAAAATTGCTGTGAAAATATGAAGTGTTTATACAAAGAATTGAGGAAGAGTTACTTTACAGTTATGCACGCGTTATACAAATAATCGAACATAGCGTATTTTCTGCATGAGTTGTAAACATGACATAATGGATTTATTTTTGTGCGGTGATGGCCAAGAGGTGCATGAAAAGTCCTGTTTTGGAATATGACTTATGAAAACCATGTTGGCCGAAATTAAATATCGTTGCAACCCCCGATTCGTTACTAACGGCTCGGTTACCGGAGCGAAAACAGTGAAGAATATACTATATATAGATCGCCCACTCCTGCATTCATTTGTGATGATCAGTTCCAGCGTCATTCCAATAGCGATCAACCGTGCTACAAAGCACATTCCGAATTATACGTTCGGACTGTGAGATATTTTTTGCCCAGTTGTATAGTTTCGAGATACTACACTCGAGCCCCTGGGTTCAAACATGAACGGAGCCAGCCAGCTAATCACCTCAAAAGTGTTCATGCATTTGCTTTCTCACACTATTGTATGTAGAAGTACTGCTGTTCCTAAAAATTTCAAATTCGAAATTTTGATAGATAAGCACGTTTTTGAGACCTCCTAAATTCATTTTGAATGCGTTTGGAAAGATGTCTATCAGTGTGTGTGGTGTGGTTATGATAACTCAAGAACAAATGTTAGTACTATTATGAAATTTTATGTGGCATAGGCGTTGACTTGAAAAATTATTGGGGGGTTCTGAAAATTTGAAATCGAACGACCCATGCATTTTTAAAAGGATTTAAGTGTAATTTAAGTTTAATTCAGTCACATTATCTGGCAAAATAAAACGTCTAAAATGCTGGTACAGATAAATATTTTTTTTTCTCTATATAATGATTTATTTAATTTATTTCCGTTTGCAGGCGCAACATTATTGTATACAATATATAGATACTGTGTGAATTTCTAATTCAGTTATCTTTATAAAAGTTAAGAAAAAATGTAATTTTTTTTAGGTCTTTTTACCAAAGTTAGAAATATCAACGAGTTTCTCTTTAAATCATTTTCGAGTGAGTTGAAATCATTGTATCCCAGAATACAATAAACAGTCTGAGGGGTAAATTTCTATACACACTTCATAATAAACAGGGAATGAAAAATGAAAAACTTGAAAAATGGATAACGAAAGTCAAAATTCATGCATATATGCTTACATTTTCCCCAATAATAGGCGCAAAAATATTAGGGGTTCGAAGAACCCATAACAAAATTATTGGAATTTCAAAATGTGCCTCAAACCCACAAAGTTTGCGCCTCTGTTATGTGGGATATATCAGGTCCGTCAATGAATAATCTATCTTCTGTTGTCAAATGACAATCTATCCACTGAGCTACTGAGACTGTAGGCTTTCCTTATGTATTTGAAGTGGACCCCCCCCTACACATAATAATGTGCACGCAGGAACAATAATATAAATAATTGAAGTCTTTATTTCGTCTGATTCCTATCTGATCGAAAGACTTTGGGAGTTGAAGCTTGTTCCACAGAAGAATAGATGCAGCTCAGATTCATGAGAATGTCAAACTGAAACTTGATATTATGTCATTAATTCTACTTGCATGAATGTATACGGATGTGTATGGTATCAAGGTCTCTCCTGATAAGAGCTTAAAAGGATAAAATTTCTAATGATTGAATGAAAGAAAAAAAAAGATTCATGAAGAATGCATGCACTAGGTTGGGGAGTGTTGAACAGACATAAAAAAAAAAAAGTTTTATTTGAAACATTCAAGAATGACTCATTATATATATCTTTTGCTATTCTATTAAGATAAACTGAAAAAGAATATACGGAGTGGGATGCTCCAGTCGGCTTTTTCATGCATTCATATTCCGTTAGTGTTTAGTTGCACCACTATGATAATCGTTATCAGAATAAACAAGAAAGATCAATCTTTCATAAAGCATTGATTATGAAACGTTTTCCAACTGAAATGCAATTTCATTTAATTAAACATCTCTAAAATGCGTTACATTTAGCGGTGATAGTTTTTAATTATCACAGAACTACAATAATTTATTTTACTTGAAAACTTAAAACTTCATAAAAAAAAAATGGACTTTATTCAAATGACGTCATAGAAATATAAATCGTCTGGCTCTCTGTTGAAGGAAGACCCAGACCGCCAGACTCATCCGAGGACATAGAGCATCTATTTGGACGGCCGGTTCTGGCTCTCTGTGTAAAAGCAGTGAATATTTCATTCATACATTTTCATTCCAGACTCCAGAGTTTAATTTTCCGTGAAAAAAATTCAGCAATTCTTATACAGCTCATCTTACAATCACTTGTTTACATTCTGCATCCATAAAAATTTCTATATAAAAGCAGTGAATTTCATTTATAAACTTTTTTCTATTCCTTTCATTCAGCGGCGATATTTTTTTAATTATCACAATACTACAATAATTTATTTTACTTAAGAACTTAAAATCACGAAGTGGAGGTAAAAGTACTGTATAACTCCATGTTTAAATCTTCATCGAGAAAGGCAATAGAATCGTCTGTTTCTCTATGTAAAATCAATGAATGTTTCATTCATATCAGCTATATTGCAGACTCCAAAGCTAAATTATTTTGCTTTAAAAAAATTCAGCAATTCTTATACAACTCATCTTACATCTTGATGTGTTTACATTCCCCATACGTGAAAATCAGGTTTCGTTGTAGAAATAATCAAAGTTTGATGATCATTTAAACTAAAAAATATTGTAATTGCGTTGGTGGAGAATATAGATGCACAGAAAAGACGCTACGCAGAAATAAAGCGGCTTTAGGACGGATGCAACATTAAATATAAATTTAAAAGAACGTTAAACGTCACAATTTTTACTCTGGGAAAAACAGATGGATGCCATATTTCATTTTGAAGTGGGTCGCGTGATCTCTTCATATTATAAGGGTGTAATAATTATTTTAATTTCTATTTAAAAAGCTACTGAACACATTTTGCTGAAATTTTTTTATATATTTTATGAGATAATTTAAATATTTCCTAAAATTTTCAAAGTCATTTGTGAATTTTAACATCGCTTAAAAAATGCTTGAAAAATTAGATTCCTTAGGGTTCAATGTATTCCATTATTTCGACCTGGGTTCAATCCAAAGCTAATTTAGGGATATTATTCATTTAGATTCCCATATGTCCCACAGACCGTCTCAACATACTAAAATTTCATTTCGATAAAGTCATTTTTACGGCAGTTAGCATGCGAACGGACAGACAGACAGAATGAACAAAGTCATAAACACATTTCAACTATGTTGTAAAGTGTGAATAAAAAGCCTATTTTTCAGATTTTATACCAAAGTTATTCTTTTAAACTATTTCTTAAAATGTGTTTGAAACTTTCTTTTTTTAAGTTGTTAACAGTTTAGCAACGCCGATGGATATTTTTTTATAGTATGTATTTGTGTTTTTATAAGTTATTTTAATATTATTAACAACCATAGAGTTTTAATTGGACCGAGAGTCGTTGAATGGCTCAGGTACCGACAATATATTTGGGAAATATTTGCATGTGCACGTTTCATGAGAAATAAAATGAAAATATCCATTGAAATTTAGACATTTTATGGCTTAATCTGCATTAAAAAAATCTGATGTGTGCAAGACCTGGTATTCCATACATAAACTAATGATATACAAGATCCATGGCACAGTGCTTTTAATGCTGAATTTTACATCAACATTTGGAACTTTTCTGGAGGACAATGTATAATACAATTTCGAAGTACCAAACTAATGTATAATCCGCGCAAATCTGACTTGACAGTTAGATTGTTAATATCTATTAAGAAAAATAGTCCATATATTAAACGATTTTAATCATTGGAAAATATTGAACTTTCATAGAGTGTGGCGTCATTTTCATTAACTAAGCGCGTTTTGCCAATTTGGCGACATTTTCTACAATTTGGCGACATTTTCTACAATTTGGCAACATTTATTGCTCGCCAAGGTCAGCCTATTTAAGGATACTTGCGTCCTGTTTCAATTTTATGTAACTTTTCGATAGATTTATCTGGAAACGTGCTATCTCGAGAACGGTTCGTACTATAGTTCTAATATTAGTGTCATTCGTTTTCTAATAAAAAATAACGTAGGAAATATTTTTCATCATTATTAAAGGTCCTGCTTTTTTCAAAACTTATTCGAACATCGGGGTAGGGATGGGGAAGTGTCGTCCGAACGTTCGATTGTAATTAAAATCGACAGAGTTTAGTATTCACTGATTGTAGCACAATCGAATCATTTTCACTCAATTCATTTTT
Organism: Amaurobius ferox; assembly: GCA_951213105.1. Taxonomy (NCBI): domain Eukaryota; kingdom Metazoa; phylum Arthropoda; class Arachnida; order Araneae; family Amaurobiidae; genus Amaurobius; species Amaurobius ferox. The sequence goes on from OX578139.1 coordinate 132,020,050, forward strand.
GAGATATTGCTTCCACACACACTAACATATATACATACATACATACACATAGACATCACCTCAAAAATGTTCGATTCCAGTTGAGTGATACTTGAAACGTGCTCTTCAGTCGCAGACTGAAATTCGAATTTTCGACCGTGAATGATCAAATTGGCCGTGAAATATGTAAGGTATGACATTTTTTATCGAATAAAATATCAACAAAGGAACGCTATCTATACATCTATCACCCTTCTTTCACAATTAGCAAAGTTTCGTTCGAGAAAAAAGTATCGTAACAGATTTTTTCTTTTTTTTCATTAGCAGTTCAAATTTTTAATTTTTCAAATAGCGCTGATTTCACGAAATTTTTATAAAATATCAATATGGAAGTCTCAAGGGAATATAAAAGAAAAGAAAATAATATTTCTGATGTGAATAACATCCATGGTTGGGTCTCCGGTTGAAATCGGAGCATTACGTAAACACTTGCTTTTTCTTCAAACTTTATAGATAAAAACGTAAATAATTTTGACTTTATTTTGTTGAAAATCGCGTACCATTTATAAATATACACAACATTCCACTATTTTAATATTTTAAGCTCTTTTCTCGAGAAAACTGAAAAGTTTTTATTCGGGCGCGTTTTTGTTTCACTCTACATACTTTCACTCGAAATATTTTTTAAACTATAGAATATAGAAGTAAACAACCAGTGACAAAAATGTTCAATAGGAAATGCAGTGTCTAGATCGATAATTTTTTTATAGATCTTAGTTTAGATCGTAGTTTTTGAGGAATTACCCTGTCAAGTTGAAGAAGAAGTCTTACTTTTTTAAAGTTTGTATTGCTTATATCTCGAAAACTTAACAGTGCTACCTATGAAGTAATTTGAAAATAAGTATTTTCACTAAAAATGTCAACAAATAGGGTCTGCAAATTAAAATTGGGCTGTTGAGAACTGTTTATATACAATCGGCCAATTTTTAATCAGCCAATTTGTAACGAATTCATTTGTGACCAGCCAATTTATAACTTTCATGACTATCTGCATTTTGAGTGTATACAGACTGATTCGAAATTCTCCGTGCAAAGTTTAACGGGAGATGACGAACCTTAAAACAACATTTTTCTTCAATTTATGTTTGCAGTTGCTACTTTAGGTAATAGACGGCGCTGTTGGACGGTACGGCGATTGTTTGTTTAGCTATCATCATTTGTAACGCTTCGTGTAACATGGAACATTTCACGAACGCTAAGGTGACCATTTATCTAGCGCAGTTGCTCATAATTTATGTGTTGCGGCCCAAATGTGGATTGCTATGGCTTTTGGATGGGTCACCGTACCATAGCTGCTATAGAAAAACAAAAGCATCGCTTGTCTCCAGGATGCCCAATACAATGAAATTTTGCCTTTTAGGTTTCGAACAACAGAGTCTCTATGTTCGTTTTAGATAAAATTGAAAAATATAAGCTTATACTAGAAAGCGAAGTTATGAAGGTACTACTATCATGGGCGTATACAGGATTTTTCCCATGGTGGGGTGTGTGTTGTTGTTGTTGAGTCCCAGACCGTCCGACCTACCAGGAAGGTGTTGTTGTTGTTGAGACCCAGACCGTCCGACCTACCAGAAAGGTGTAAGGTAACTGTTTGGACGGTCGGAAAGTGCCTCCCAATTTAGACCGGAACCCAGTGGGGGAGGCATCCACAGGGACCGTACCCTCCTTCCCTTACTATCAACCTCTCGGAAGGACTTACGGACCCACATGTTTAACGTGATCGTACTCCTCATGAACACGGCGGCATTTTGTGGCAGCGTGCAATACCAGAAAGGTGTAAGGTAACTGTTTGGATGGCCGGGAAGAGCCACCCAATTTAGACCGAAACCCAGTGGGGGAGACATCCACAGGGACAGTACCCTCCTTACCCTACCACCAACCTCTCGGAAGGACTTACGGACCCACATGTTTAACGTGATCGTACTCCGCGTGAACACGGATGTGTGTGTAAAATTTATTGCATTCAAAATTTAGAGACTGTCATCCACCTTGAAATATATATTGTTACAAAGTAAATTTGAATAGATGTTATGAGCATCACATTTTAAAAATTAAAGTGTATAGCACTTTAAAAAATTAGTATACATCAATTTTTTAAAACTGGTGTTGAAGTGTTGAAAATTCAGATCACACGACAGACCCGAAGGTTTGTGGCCGGGAACTTTATTTTAGATCCAAGAAATTACAATACAGGTTAAAATTGAATCCCAACACAAGAAGTTACAACAAGACAAGCAAAAGATTGGCAACGACAAAACAAAACATAAAAACAATACAATACAGTACAATACAATACAATACAATACAATACATGAGAGACAAACTTTTAAAACTAGTGTGTACCATCTTTAAAAAATACTCCCCCTTTCATAATAGAATTCTAACCTTCCTGGAGACAGAGCAATTAAACTAACAAATTGGACTCGCATGTTTAACGTGAATAAACATACGACATGCATTAATCCTGAGTTTTCCATTTAAGTTTAAATTGTTTTAATCAATATACACGTGGAAGAAAACACATAGTTGTGGCTGAATGTTCTAATTGCAATTTTTTTCTCTCTCATATTGGCTTTTAATTACATTAACAATTTTCCAAGGGGGTTCTTTGGCACTCTCCTGGCTCCCTCTGAATACGTCCATGTTTACTACCGTTTTCGAATACATATTTGTGGGGGGCTGCAGATCCCCGATGTTGGGGGGATAGGTTCAAACTCGGAACCTTTAGATTGCTGATCCTGCGCTATGCCGTCAGGCCCAAAAGAATTCTTCAAAGCCGAGAGAATAAACGGGGACGTCTTTTGTAGCAGTGAGTGACGTAATGGAGCCCCGCCACACACACACTACTTCCTGGTGAGAACGTAGATAAGATATCTATGGGTGAGAAGCTCCGTCAAATTTCAGTAAGGAGGGGGGCCGGCTCCCCCACTGCGTCCCCAAGCCGAAACTCAGTCGTGAGCTGCTGAATAGCCGGGAGGCGTTGAAAACCCAGACCATTCGACTGACCCGAGCGCTTACAGTAGCAGTTTGAGTGGTCAGGAATTGCGTGTTTGTTTTCCATCCAGGGTCACCAATTGTGAGGGGCCGCACTTCCCCGATGGTGGGGGATAGGTTTGAACTCGGAACTTTTAGATTGCTGATCCCGTACTATGCCGTTAGGCCCAAAATAATTCTTCAAGGTCGAGGGGATAGACGAGATGTCTTTCGTAGCAGTGAGTGGCGCAATGCAGCCCCGCCATATATTTATGTGAAGCTGGCTTTTCTGCGATTGCTGGCATTAAAAGTAAGATAAAATACCGGCTACGAGCATGACTAGAGATACATGACTAGAGATGCAGCGCCATTCAAAGACACGGCCACAGTTTGAAGATATGTCAGCACTCGTGCAAGGCCGAGGATCTCTCACTGAACAAATGTGAATAATTATTTCAATATTTTGTTATCTAAAATTTAAGGCACTATAATTATTAAATACTATTTGCTGTAATGTTTCTCTAAGGGATGTTTCTCTAAGTGCGCTTTTTATTCTATAATAATCTTAACAATTCCTTATTTATTATAAAATAACATTGTAGTGAAGAATGCAAATTTCTGATGCAGATGAAAGCAATCTAATAATAAACCTTAAGGGAAAATATTACAATACACATAAAATGTATGGCATTTTAACTTAGTTACTTGTAATTGCATAATTGCTGTTTTACTGCATAATGGATTCATGGATAGCATAGTCTAGGAGCTCAAATTGGGTCTTGGAAAAAAAGGTTTAAGAATTTGGCACATGGGGCTGCTAATGGAAACGGAGAGCTGCTGTAAGATTATCAATAGTAAAATCGTACAGCAGCTCTCCCTCCTGTTTCTATTGGCAGCTCCATATGCTAGATACATGTCAGTACTACCGACTCAAGACTCAAGGAAAAAAAGGGGTACCTTATCTGAGAAAGTTCTAGACTTTAATACCCTGACTAATAAAAATGAAAAGATCGAAGGAGAGGATTGTTACGAAAATGAAAAAGATTACACAGAATAAAAGTTGCTTGACAGTTTATTCTGCCAAGTCTTGGAATAGAGTATTTTTATATTATCATAAATAATCTTTAAATTTCAAAGGAGTAGTAGGATAGATGATTTAGAAGAGGGGGAGTGCTCTAAACAAGCGCGGTCCTTGAGCGATGAGTTGAACCAGATGCATTAGTAAACATACGAGGGGGTCAGTACTACCGAGACTGTTCGACCTACCTGAAAGTGTAAGGTATTTGTTTGGATGCTCGGGAGAAAGCCACGCAATTTAGATTGAAATGCAGTGAGGGGGAATGCAACCATAGGTACTGTGCCATTCTTTCCCTAACCCGTCACATTTCGGAAGGACTCTGGTCCTATAGATTGATCATGTCCATACATCGCGTAGTCACGGTGATAGTTGTCAGCGCGTTGAAGACCAAACAAGGGCCTACTGCGGCGATCGTATCACCATAACCACCTCGCGATCTCGGTCCATGCACCTTAGCTGTCTCAACATTTATGAAATGCTCTTTTTACACGTACGAAATCCGCATTGCTAATAAAGCTAGAAAAAAAAAATAGTCAATTTCCGCGCCGCCCAACATACCCTCTTGTACAAACGTGTGACACCTGTGGATATACATTCATTAATGATAAATGTTTGTTATAGTGTTCCCTATTTCACATTAAAGTTTTTACAAAGAATTTCTAATCACCCACTCTAAATTTTAACAGTCAATGTTTTGGAAAATTTTCTCCACCACCATCTTTTAATCTGCAGATCCACATTGCAAATTGCAAATATTTATTTTCTACTTTTACGGACGTTATGAAAAGAGGGTATTTGTAAATATATCTTTACTCTTTTTATATTCAACTTTTACGAGTTCTAAAAACTTAAAAGTGGAATTAAAAGTTGAATTAAATCTTTCAATTTTCAATTTTACTTTAAACGAACATTTGAAATTAAGAATATTATATCCACCACAGAGACCGGGATTATTAAGCAAATTTGGCATTTTTGAACAGCATTTTACAAAATATTGAATTTTCATTAATTTGGAGACATTTCGTTGATTAAGCGTCATTTTTGTGAATTTGGCCATAATTTTTTTTTTTATAAATTTGACCATTTTTTTTTTCTGTAAATTTGGCAACATTTTCAAGAAGTCGACGAATTCGTGTCTAAATTTATCGCCAAGGTCGTCAAATGTCGTCAAATCTTTGTAAAATGGAAATTTGCTAAATTTTGAAACAAACAAAAATCCATCATATAAAGTTAACAGTAAAGGAAATATTATCTTTTTTTGCGCAGCATTTTAATTTGGTCGTACTAGTTTTGAACGTGAGTTTAAATAAATGAAAACAAATGATGTTTGCAAAGTTTACCAGACATATTCTTCATTGTGTGTAGTAAAATTATGTGCTGTCCACATCAGATAGTTTTAGATTATAGTTTAATATGGCAGGCTGAGTATAAAAATTTCTATCTCCGAGATTCTCCAGAAAAGTAAAGATTTCTATCGAAGATCCTTATCTGAAATTAATATCTGAAATTTTTTACAGAAACCGCTATTTTAGATTTCTATTTTCATTTTTTCTCTTTTTTTATGAAATGGAAGCTGAACCGAGGATAATTTAAAGTAGTAAATCGCGAAATTCCGTTAATTTCGTATTGAATGCCACGATGAGCAGCACCACTAGATCCCCGTACTTTCATATCTTCCACATTTGTGCCGAACAAATATTTGTATATATTATGTGTGCCGTACAAATATTGATGCATTGGAAGTTTATTGTACAATTATTAATACTTTCAAAATTTATACCAAGCCATCGTATAAATGTAGCATACAATAAAATTTAGGAGGCAACCGGTGTCAGAGGCAAAAATAGCCTTCTTTTTTAAGGCAAGTAAGACGCGCAGCCTCATTTATTGAAGTGAGTTCGGTATGTGCGGTAAAATAGCACACGTGGCCGACGGAAAGAGAAAAGTTATCGCGAAGAGAAATGAAAGAGGTAAAGCTAAGGGGACATTAAAAAGAGTGGACGGACACAACGAATGAGTGGTAAAAAACATGGAGGAAAGAACGAATAGGAAAATATAACGAATAAATGGAAAGAAACAAAGCGGTAAGAAATTGAAAATCATTACTTCCTTAATATCCGGATCTTGCGGCTACTTTTTATTATTTCTGTACCAGATTAGACTTGTAAGAAAGCCTGATCTTTGAGCTTTCTAAAAATGTAAATTATCAGTCGAGATTGTCGGTACTTTTCCCGACGCGAGGATTTAAAAACGAAAATTCGTTTTCTTGAGTCGAAAGTGACTTTTGTTTTAAAATCTTTAAAAAATATTAGAATTTGTCCCTGAGATTTTAAATTGATATATTTTTACTCGTAATTGCCTGTTCTTTCCGGTCGTGTGATTTGTTTTTTTTTCTACGACGTCTGGATGGTGGAGGAAAAAGGGGAAAAAGCTGTCAAAATCGCATAAAACATTAAATAACAAAAAAAAATAATTCAAATTTTAAAAATCAGTTTTCACGTGTCACTTTCCCACCCCATTTAGGTTTTTTTATTTATTGTGTAGCACAAATATTGGTTTTTTATTGATGTGATTTACAAATAGTGGAATTTTGCAAGTTTGCTGTATAAATATAGTTATTTAGATGTGTTGTGATGGTAAAATATTTGAAAAGCACTGTTTAAGTGTACAGTGTATAAACAGTTCCATACAATTTCTTGAAAATTACGTAGTGTCTTCCATTTTGACTTTAACTATTACTTAAACTACTTTTCCTCTTAGACCAAAGTTGAAACAAGCAAGATTTTCCACCGTAATTAAAACAAAAAAAGTATAATATTTATTGCTCAAATACCATTAATTAGCAGCTTTAAAAACGAAATCTTGCTAATGTTTCATTTTGTTAGAGTAGGTGTTCGAACGTAATTAAATTTTTTCTATTTTTTTTTTGTCCCTTGAGAAATAATTCACGGTTGCCACAGAATATGAATTATACATCTCTTTCACTCTAGACAAAAGAAACTAAATTCCTAACAGACCTATCTTAATTAAGTTGTGATTTTTAAAAATTGTCGTAAAATCTTCGTGAATAAAATAATATTTACTGAGTTTTCTTTTTAAGATATAATTCATGTTTATTGTTGGAATGTTTTCTCTTAAAATTACACATTTTAGGAAAACTTTAATTTAGGATCTGTTTCCAGTTACGACGAAATGTCTTTTTTTATTATGAATTCGCTATAACAATGAGGTAAAATTTTTAATTGGGAGTGTTCTGATTGACTGGCGAATGCTCCGTTAAGTAAGCAGATGGAAACATCAAGTAAGTAGATGGAAACATCAAGAAAGTAGATGGAAACATCAAGTAAGTAGATGGAAACATCAAGTAAGTAGATGGAAACATCAGGAAAGTAGATGGAAACATCAAGTAAGTAGATGGAAACATCAAGTAAGTAGATGATATCAAGTAAGTAGATGGAGACATCAAGTAAGTAGATGGAGACATCAAGTAAGTAGATGGAGACATCAAGTAAATAGATGGAGACATCAAGTAAATTCAGGCAGGCATCAAGTAAGAATATAAGTAGGGACAGTAGGTTCCACTAGATTTTCTTATGTATTTCTATATTGTTCACTACAACTTATGACAGAATTTCTCAAACTATTAATGGCTGTGCCAAGTACCCACAATTGTAAAATGCTTGCGTATTATTGTTTAAAAGACATTGAATGTTAAAGGCATATTGTTTTAAAGGCATTTGAACTATAACACTAGGTCGGACGGTCTGGGTCTCTACAATAACAACATATTATGAAAACTAGCTTAGAGCTGGTGAAAAACCTAAAACAACTTCAAGATATTTATGAAATTACAACTTTTGATTTGAAAGACCTATTTAATAACATTGACAGACATGATTTATATAAAGTCATAATTTTATATGAAGCATATGCTAAATCTAAAAACAACACTATTCCAAAATTTTAAACTTTACTAAAATCCATTCTATACAACCAATATTTATCTCAGGGTACTTATATTTATAAATTAAAACAGGGAATTCCACAGCGAGGAATCTCATCCACCATTCTGGTCAATTTATATCTACACTATTATGAAATTAAGCACAACTTCCATAGTCATATCATGTTGTTGTTGAGACCCAGACCGTCCGACCTACCAGAAAGGTGATAGTCATATCATGTATCGTTTCATTGATGATCTATCTCATTACTATAAAGATTTCTAAAGATGCACCCATGTTAACATTTCAATTTTATCCTCCTAATCTACAACTTATTGAAAATATTTACTCTTCACCATGAATCAACTACCTTGACGTTAGTTTGCTACTGCAACCTGAAGATATTCTTAAATGTAACATTTATGACAAAACCGCTTTATACACTTTCAAAGTCAACAGACTTCAACATTTTTCATCAAACCTTTCAAAATCAGTGTTTAAAAATATCATCAATAATTAGTTAAGAAGAATCAAAAAGTTTTTTTTATCACGAACATATTCAAAAATTAATAACCACTACCACAGAAAATAAATGCCTTCCACATCTTATTTATTCCTTTATTAAATCAAATTTCAAAACCAAACTCAAATTACGGAAACTTATTGATACATCAGTCTCCTTAGTTTTTGAATAAATGAAATCACTATTCATCAGGAAGTTACCACTACATGCATACACGCATCATCTACCAGTACATTTTTATTTGAGTTTAAATAAATTAAAATAATTAAAATCCAATTTACATACTTAATTACTGTGATTTGTACTATTATTTGAAGTTTCTTTACCAATCCAATGAGCAATATCAGCTTATGACATTCAGTTAAAGTTACGTTGTAAAAACTCATGCTAATAAGGGGTATAAATAACGATAGTGAGAGATTGAATTGACAGATTAAAAAATACTTCTGGTAGTGTATACTACAAGTGTGTGGTAGAGGTATACATTGGAGTTTTGTGCACTAGTAGCTGTGGAGTCTGATGGAGGTAATTAAGATGGTTTGGTGTATTGAGGTTTATGTTTTTATTTGATATACATCTTTTATTTGTTTATACAAAAATTCGGTGGTTTTGATGTATTCAATGATGGTTTACGTCTGTGCTTTATTCCAGTGGTCTCTTTCCTTCAAGTCATTTATATGTTTTGTGGTTTTTGCCATTTCAACTGTGATGTACCGGTACTCGGGAGTGTTACCGCGGTGTAAAGCATGCTTAACCGGGGAGTGGGGATCACAACCCCCCACGACCAATTTGTGGTACGTCACTTCATTATTCATTTGATCCTTTTGGAAAATTATATAGGTGGCTGAAGGAGTACGGCTGCTATGCGCCATACATATTCAGATACAGTGTAAATATATATTTTTATTTCAAACACTAAAATTTCTTACATTTGTAATATATATATATATATATATATATATATATATATATATATATATATATATATATATATATATATATATATGTATATGTATATTTATATATATGTATATATATATATATATATATATATATATATATATATATATATGTATATCTATATATATATATATATATATATATATATATATATATATATATATATATATATACACACAGGGTGAGTCAGAACGTCAGAACTCTTGGGCCAAACTTTAAGGCGTGATAAATCACATTTAAACAAGCAATTTTTGTCATACAAAGCAGGGTTTTAACGTAAGAGATGAATCGATAGACGTCGCTGACATTGAACGCAGTGACGACTGCGTCAGAACTAGCCAGGGTTTAAGCTGATCGCCTGATCTCTCCTGTCTCGACTTTTTTTATGGTGCCATATGAAAAGTCTCATCTACGTTAGCCTCATCGACTCCGACGAGGACCTTGTTGCTAGGATTGCTGTTGCTGCCGGTGTTGTCCAAGATATGGCTGGTGTTTTTACTAACGTGAGCCGCTCGGGCCAACGGCCGTACCGTGCTGAAAACACCGGTTCTCGTTAGATCACCGAAGTCAAGCAGCATCGGGCGCGGTTAGTACTTGGTGGGTGACCACCTCGGAACACCGCGTGCTGTTGGCCATCTCGGGTGCGGTATCCCCGTGGTTTGCGCGCTAGATTTGCACGCTGCCACAAATGCCGCCGTGTTCATGCGGAGTACGATCACGTTAAACATGTGGGTCCGTAAGTCCTTCCGAGAGGTTGGTGGTAGGGGAAGGAGGGTACGGTCCCTGTGGATGCCTCCCCCACTGGGTTCCGGTCCAAATTGGGTGGCACTTCCCGGCCGTCCATACAGTTACCTTACACCTTTCTGGTAGGTCGGACGGTCTGGGTCTCAACAACAACAACGTGAGCCGCTCGCTGCGTCGCAGGTGTGAAGCCTGCATTCCTGCTGGTGGTCGCATTTTTGAGCAGTTTCTGTAACTTTGTCCATGTATTCTGCAATTTCTGTCAGCAAAACGTACTTCCTGCCTACTCTGTCATTTTTGTGCTTCCTCTTTTCACAAGAGAGTCATCTTTTCCTCATTTCATGAGCTACCACCTAGCAGTTCACCTCTTGCGTTACGACCCTGCTTTGTATGACAAAAATTGCTTGTTTAGATGTGATTTATCACTCTTAAAGTTTGGCCCAAGAGTTCTGACTCACCCTGTATATATATATATATATATATACAAATATATATATATATATATATATATATATATATATATATATATATATATATATATATATATATATATATATATATATATATATATATATATATATATATATATACCATGTTGAACGAGGGAAATAAAACCATATTAATTCAAGGAAATGAAATCATATAGAATTGTACGACTTCAAGAAGAAAGTGAAGAATTATCCTTTCTCTTCCATATTCTAAAAAATCTGATTCAGACTTCGGTCTCTTTTCTTCTCATTCCATCTAAATAAAATTTCTTGAAAATAAAAGAAAATACAAATTTTTTTGAGAAAATATTTGCCTATAAGCATCATTAATTAACATGTTTAAAAATGTAATCTCTTTCGCATTGAGAATTCTTACAAGCGTTTTAGCAATTATAATTACATTTTCCCATTTTATTACTGAGGAAAAAGTTGATTAACTTGTCTATAAGAGAAAAAGCATTGAATGAAGGCAAATATTAATTTCATGATTTTTTGTCGCTCAGGGTATATTTTTACTTATTTCTAGAAGCTCTCTCTTAATTAGACTTATTTGTGAAGGAAAACGTAATTTCGTAAGCGAATATTTTTTTTAATTTTATTTAAAATATTTAATTTTACTGCACAGTATAATCTTTAATGTAATCTTAAGTAAGATTTTACTAATTTATAAGATATTTAATTTATGCAGTAAAATGTAGTAGATTTAACTGCCAATTTTTTATTCGAGTTTATCTTTATTTGAAATTGATTAAACCTCCACCGACTGTAAAAATATCTAAGCATAACAAACTATAATGCAACTGCTAGGTGTCCGAAGGAGGAACCGCGATTTATATTAAAATAAATAATCTAAATCTGCAGAGCATAGAAATTTCTAGTATATAAATAAGTAATGCAAAACCTTTTATATTTACCTCAACATATGTTAAGAATATGATTGGTATGAACTGGAACTGCTTTTCTCGTGACACCCAAACACTATATGAGCTAAAGATTTTAATGCATACCACCAACGCTGGGACTGTAGAAGGTCTCAGTCGCGTGTGTTGACAAGCGACTGAGACATAAACAGACTACTGAACACCACAAACACCAACATCATCATGCCACCAAGTCCAACTTGCTTTATAAACTGCATCGGTACATTTATCGATTTTGTTCTAACGCGAAACATTGACTACCCTCACACTATTAATACCCTAGATGAATTCGACTTGGATCATCTATCGCTATTGGTGACATTCGATCTGAACACCTCCTTCCAGCCTCTTTGGGACAAGCGAGGGTAAACTAAACTTATTCAAGAGATAACTATAAGAGCCGCATTTAGCAACATCCGACATAATGAGCACGGCGGATATTGACTCCGCCATGCACACACTCACAACAGAAATCTATATATAGAGAGCACTTGCCTCTTCGACAACACATCGTGAGTCAGCAAAAGTACCCACACCCTCCTACCATGCCAGACAATTAGTAAGAGAAAGAAAAAATTTAGAAAGACATGGCGGATTAACAGAAACCTAATCCTTAAAAAAGTGCTTAACAGTCTCACGAGTATAGTTAGGCAAAAAATCGTCGCAGAAAAGCAGCAACAGTATAAATAATTAATTGAATCTCTCACCCCGGAAGATGTATCGCTTTGGGACTTCGCCAAAAAACTTTGGAAACTGTACGGAAAACTTCACTAGAAGACAACAATAAAATTACGTACTCAGAGGGGGAAAATGCCGAGGCGCTAGCAAAAAGATTATAAAACCCAGTTCGAGTCAAATCACGATTTAATGTGGCAGGACGCACTAAACTTGGTTAGTCAAAGACTAAACAACTTCAGAAACTCTTCAGTTACTGCTGAGATTACCCCAGTCGCCCGCAAGAAATAGTGGACCTTATTAAAAACCTCAAAAATCGTAAGAGCCCAGGTCACGATAATATTAGGAATGTCGAGTCAAAAAACTTACCCCTAAATATAATATTCTTTATTACCTTCTTAATAAATAAGATACTAAAACTAAATTATTTCCCCAATGAGTGAAAAGCCGCTATCATCATTTTGGTCCGTAAGGTCGGAGAGGACGCTACGATTCCAGCCAACTACAGACCAATTAGTTTACTACCAAATACTGAGAAAATTATACTTAATAAACTAAACAAACACCTAAGTGAGAATGATATCATCATCCCTGAACAGTTCGAATTTCGGCCAAAGCACGCCACCACTCATCAGTTACTGAGATTGGTGGAGTACATATCTTCTGGACTCCAAAACAAGACACTCACAGCTGCCATTTTTCTGGACATCCAAAAAGCCTTTGTTAAGGTGTGAAATTGGGGTTTAGCATACACATTGATGATTGATCACTCTAAAAGTCCCTGACGCACTAGTCAAACTTTTAATATCATACTTAAATGACAGACACTTAAAAGTCAGCGTGAAAGACAAGTTACCTACACCTAAGCTCAGGAAAAGCAGTGTACCACAAGGATCCATCCTTGGCCCATATACTTACTTACCCGTATACTTAAACGACAACCCCAGGTTTGAACACACTGAGCTGGCACTCTATGCAAACAACAGTGCGATATTTGCGAAAAACACTTATTTCTCAATAATGCGCAGACAGTTACAACAATTAAGCATACTCCAAATATGGCTGAAAAAATGGCGAATAAAATTAAACCCTAATAAATGTCATCGGATATACTTTTCCAGGTAAAGAAAAACTTCGCTGCTTATAAATAATCAAGCTCTCTACGGAGAAAATTCAACCAAATACCTAGGTGTAACGCTAGATTCCCACCTAACCAGGAAATTGCACATAACGAATATCATTTAAAAAGCTCATATGACCACAAGAGCCTTATACGAACTCATAGGAAACGGAAATCTTAGTTATCAAAATAAACTTCTAATACATAAATCGGTCATCGGCTCCGGAATGCTGTAGGCACCATCGGTATGGGGATATGCCTGTAAATCTACCATAGACTGCCTAGAAGAAAGATAAAATAAAACACTAAGGTGCATTAGGAAAGTCCCTAGATATTTAATGAACTCGGTGATTAGGAAAGATTTCAAAATCAATACCGTGAGAGCTCAAATCATTCAACCTATTATTCAACCTACATGATTATGATCATCGAAAGGCCAAATCTCGTAAGAGACCTCAGGAAGTTCTAAACTTAGAATAACAGAAAACTAGGTAGTACCTAATTCCTTTTCTAACCTTTCCTAATTCCTTTTCCAAGTACCTAATTCCTTTTCTAACAATTCAAACTGAATAAAAACGTGAACCAGTATAATTAAATATTCTAAAATACTCCCTTAAACCACGAAGTAGCTTAAATATCATCCAGATCTGTGCCCTCCCCCCCCCCAAACTGACTAAAACCTAAATGTGCAACAAAATGCCCCATTAGGAGCTTTAGATGCTAGTAAGAGAATCCCAAATTTAGAAACTCCATCTTTTGGTCAATGAATTAATGTTATAATATGAGGATAAGTACCAGATATTGAGATAGGAGATTAAAGGCTCTGTCCTGTATGATAAACCCGACTGTAAGGTAGATGTTATTATAGTTATAAAATAATTTACTCTTCACATGTAAACTTAACGTAGCAAAACTTTAAATGTAATACTTTCAATGAAAAATTGTCAATATAAGAATACTAAAATATATACAGGGTGTCCCAGAAATGACTGACACATTTAAAAAATGCATTAAAAAAACAGAAGACGATAGAAATGTAACGTTTGCTGCATTGTACTTGAGAAACCAGAGAATTTTATTCAACCAATTTTCGAAATTCGTTACAAAAATCACCAACAGATGGCGCTGCAGTTGTGTGAGAGCTGCAGGGAAACGCATACTATCAGATTGCCATTCTGTAATTTGATCAGCATTCTCCTAGCGTGTGCTTCTCAAAGATTTCAACTTGCTGTTGATTTACCCGTTGAAAATGGTTTATTCGTTGGAATAGCGGATATTTCTTGACCGGACCATTCTGGCTGAAATGTTTACACACATGTCTGCGAATTTTGTGTTAGACTGCGCCATGTTGTTGCTGCAAATGGTGGTTATTTTGAAAACATCGTTTTGTAGTTTTTGCAACATGGTCATACCGTTTATTAGTTTTTTCCATTCAGCAGCGCCATCTGTTGGTGATCTTTGTAACAAATTTTGAAAATTGGTTGAATAAAATTTCCTGGTTTCCCAAGCACAATGCAGCAAACGCTACATTTCTATCGCCTTCTGTTTTTTCAAATGTATTTTTCAAATGTGTCAGTCATTTTTGGGACACCCTGTATTTAATAATGGAATTACATTTTTGGATGTTACTAAAATTGAAAACGAATTACATATTATTTTAAAATTTTAGAATAATTAAAAGGTAGTAACCACATCATTTGGATATGGATTTGAATATCTGATTGTTCGTATATAATGTTTGTGTTTCATCGGAAGCGTTATCTACTAAAAACACTAATTAGTATTATAGATACCAGAAAAAAAATTTGCATGTTTCAGTTAAGCAGTGAATGAAAATATATATCCATATTTTGAAATATAAAAAAAAATTCTATACTACTGAGTATCGTTATATTTTGTTTCTTATATTTATTTTTTAATTCAACATCATATTGTAAACAACTCATGTATCAGACAGGATTCATATCACGGATTTTCGCCTAGCTATTCTACGCTTTATCAAATGAGCAATTGGAATGATTGTATTTTCTTCTATGTTCAAATTTCAGTTCGAAGTAAAATTTACCATATCTACAACCGACAACTTTTTTTATTAATTTTCTTTAATGCACGATAGCGTCCTGTCCACCGTAAAACTCGTTGTTCATCTTAGCACATGCACTGACATAGACCGTAGTTATAAATGTTCTTCACGAGGTCTTTAAGCGTCATTTTTCTTCAAAATTTCGGGAAAAAAACTATGGTTTCTCTATACATTAATATTGCAGAGTAATAAGATTTGTATTGTTATGCAGTATCATCAGGAATCGTGATTGTATTCTTAGGATATAAGGTTGAGTTCGAATATCTGGATTACTAACGCTTTTATGTAAAGAACCAATAAGAGTAAACTGGAATAATATACAGCTAATAACATTTATAAGGATACAAATCAACTATCATGTATAAAAATACTGCAATTAAATGCTCAACGAATTTACAAAATAGCAGAATCTATTCCCAAAATATTGAAGAATCTCACAACTCATTTTGATTCGCATTACGTGAACAATCAACTGAACGGTGAACAACTTATATACTCTGTAAAATAATAAAACACTGACCACGAGGAATTCTTAACCAATCTACCAAATTCGAGAAGTTTCCAGAACTCGTCAAAAGTAGCCAAATTCCCTAATTTGTTGTGGGTCAATTTCGCCAAATTTGTTGCCAAAAATCTCGAATTTGGCGCCAAGGTTAAACGATCTGGACTTCAAAATAATAACAATGGCTGCCTGCAAAATCTCCTTTTTCCTGCATGAAAAGCAATACGCCGTGAAGATACTTTAGATACTTTAATAAGAGTATTATAGACTTAATTGAAAAAAAATAACATACTTTATAAATACGTTTTCAATAATCTTTTATATGTTACAAAAAATTCCGATTCGCACTTAAATATCTTTTCCCAAAAGAATTCAACCGGAAAAAGGAAATTCAAGACAGTAAAAGGAAATACAAAAACGCTATCAAAATATTTGCCCTCTAAATACCATTAATTAACATGTTTAAAAATGTAATCTTATTTCCATTTCAGATTCTTATCCGAGTTCTTGAAATTAAAATTACATTTCATCGTTTTATTACAGATAAAAATGACGCATAAATTGCTTATAATACAAAGACTATTCAATGGATGCAAATATTAATTTTGCGATTTTTATCGGCCAGTGTATGTTTGGCTCTTTTAAAATGTCTGTTCTAATTAGTCGGAGCCTGCTCTTGAAATAAAAGTATAGTAATTGTATTCGATAAATAAACATGCTTTATAATTTATTTAAAAAACAAAACAATCAAATCTCGATTTGTGCATGAATTTTTTTTATAGAATTTATTTTTAAATTCGAAGCAATGTGTGCAATTTTCCAGGCATTTATGGAATTAAATTAAGTATTTTTATAATGAATGAAATTTTCAATCTTATAGAAGATTGCACATATCAGGAGATGGAATTAAGTAGTTTTAATAAATAATTTAATATTTTGTACACAATTTAACATTTTTTCATCGTCAAAAATTACAAAATTTCGCAAAAAAGAGCATTTAACTAATATAGTTAAGCATGTTTAGCCTTATATTTCAGATTTTAACGATTTCTGTCATCTTCCAAAAATGTCATTTCGCATAAAGAAAAAGGACAGGTTTGATTTATTTTAATCGTACCAAAATCGAATATGTACCAAGGTAAATCAAAAGTTAATCATCTACCAAATTTTTTGACATTTCGTCCATTAGTTGAGCTAGAATGGATGCATATACATTGCACAGATAGACACATAGACGTAATGTTAAAAAATTTTTTTTTTCGTATTCTAGAGTGCTAGATACGTGTAGATCCGCTGAGAATTCTTGTTGCGATTTTCGACATTATTCCACCACGTTCCTTATATACTACCATGTATTGTACGGAAAATAATAAATATTGATTTAAAATCCTTGTCATGAAAACGAAAAGCGAACTTTAGTAGGAGTTCGCTCCCTATTCTTTCAAAAGAAAAAATGTGAGGTTTGAGGATATTAACCACACTCTCTAAATATCAGCATGATTAGAAGAAAATTAAATAAATATATTAATATTTCATATTTATCGAATAAATGAAAAGCGAACTGAGCAGGTGTGTAGTTCGCTGTTTATTCTTTTAAAGTATATAAAGTGTGATTTCAGGATATTAAACACTCTCACTAAATTTCAGTAAGATTCACATTTTCAGAAAAAATAATAAGATATTCATCTTTTTATCCTTGAAAATGGGAAAATGAACTTCATGGGAAAGGTAAGAGGAGATGTGTAGCGAACGCTCATAAGGCAAAATTAAATACCTTGAGTTGGAGATAATCTTACTTCAACGCTATGATACTGGTCTGCATATATTGAGACGGGGTATCTAAATTACTACTTATTACGGATCCGCCTCCGCACCACCCAATCTGGGGGCGGGACATTGTGACGTAGAACCCAAACGTTCGCTTCCCGAATATTGTATTTTCTATCTTAACGCTATAATGCTATTAGGATTATTATGCTGGATATAATACTTTACCCATATTTTCGTCTACCAATGCATTTGAGGTGAATGTATTAATTTATTTTTCAGAGGATTTCCCTGATAACTGAAACTGAAATACGGTGATGTATTTGGATGAAAAAACAGGGGAATTCCCCATTAATTTCGAACCGTAAAAGTGTAATAGAAAAAATCATGCTATAGGGAGACTGCTTAAACTGAGTGGTATTATAGAGAAAACGCTTTATAGGACTAACGCGTTTTATAAATATTGCCTTATGACAGGCTGTCGCAATTTTTGCTCGACATTATATAGAATTCGCATTATAAGAGTTCCACGATATAGAAGGGTTGACTGTAATATATTTTTCTATTGTTTTTATATACCAGAATTAAATGTTGTGCTTGCCAGCAAAATATCGCTGCACTCCACTGATTTTATCATTTCATTTAAAAATCAAATCGGCAACCTTGTACGTTTATATATGTAACATGTTACAATTTTGTTTTAAGTTTTTATAGAGTTAATTTTGTATTTTATTTATTTTGGTTTTATGGCTGACAAGGGAGATAGCATCTATCCAAACAATTTGTAAACAAACAAAATATGTTTACTTTGTCTAATAAAGCTAAGCGTCAAGCGGGATTTTCAGGAGTGACGAATCTCTCTTTGTCTACCCAGATCGGACGATATTCCATTGGAACTTAAAAAAAATATGCACACTATTTATACTCAAGCTACAGCAAGTCTTTCATAGACATGTCTAAGCTATAAGGAAGTGGCTGTTTTCTTAATAGTTAATAGGAAATTTGACTTCAAATATCCTGATATTTTAATTTATTCAATTTCACCCTACACTCTTTGATATTTATTTATTATTTGCTTCAATTTTTTTGTATAAATTAGAAGTAGCATAGTTGTTTATAATAAAGAAATTTACAAGTCTATGTATTAAGGTCAAGGTAAAAAATTCTTATGGAAACCAAATCAATCTTGAATGAAATATACGAATATTATATCTGGAATAATATATCTGGTTCTTGATTAAATTTTTATCAAATGAAAAAAAGTAAAACTTGATAGTGCTCTATTTATTTTCTTATATATTTTCCTTGATTTTTATATTCTAATTAAAATGGAGTTTTCCTTGTATTTTGTTTTCCTACATATCATGTTTGTATTACAAAACTGGGGTTTCACTTTAATAAATTTGTTAATGTCATTAATTTATTTTAATTGTAATTCAGTTATTACCGAAAAATTACTTAAAACAGTATTGCAAACCTCTGAAACCGCAGCCTAGTTACAGAGGCAGTGATGGGTACGGCAAAAAATACTTTGGACAGGGACTCGGAAGACTTCATGTTTTTTACCCACACCATTTGACCTACCTAAAAGGTGTAGGGTATCTGTTTAACTGACCGGGAAGTCTCATCCAATTTAGACCAGAGACCAGTGGGGACAGCATCCATAGGGTCTGTATCTTTCGGAAGAACTTACAGGCCCATATATTTAACATTCCCGTACACCGCATGGACGCATAGACAGTTTGGGCAGAGCTGGGAATCAAACTTGGGTGATCCGAGTGCAATCCCCATGCACTAACTGGAATGTTCCACAAACCGGACCCCTTTTTGCCTAAACCGTTTGTAAAAATAGATCAATAACTTGTAAAATACAGAGGGGTGCACATTTGTTGTATATGCCCAAAATATATGACGGTGGCTATGTTTAGGTCCATTCAGCTGTACTAAGGTATATTTATTTTAATAGACTAAATGCGTTTATATGCAAATTTCTGTTCATCGAAGTTTGCTGTATAATATAAAAATTAATTTAAATGTTTTTCACGTACTGTACAGTGACCATTTTGTCTAATGCTTTCGGAAAAATATATTTATTGCCCAATATTTTGTTTTAAATTAATTTTTTTATTTCTTACCTTATTTCGACAGCTGATAATCCGGCAGTCTTAAATGTAACCTAGCTAATATATATATATATATACGAGTATATATATATAAGATTTAAAATGAAAAATATAGGTGGAATGACTGTGTTTACAAGGTTGCAGAAAGGTCAAGGGGGATTGCGACCCCTATTTCCTGGTTAGAAGCTAGCTTTGACTTCATGAAAACGCTCCCAGAGACTCTGCACGCCCGAAACAACAATCGAACATGTCCGCGGGGAAAAATGGCCGAATCCCAGATAACATAAAAATGATCAAAATAACAATAAAATAGGAAATTTTACAAACCAGCAAGACGAGAATCATGGAAGAGTTGCATAAAGCGTATAAACTTCGGATAGGAAAGCATACATAAAAAAGTCGCGTCTAATATATAGAGCATTCTGGATGTGAAACAATCAGATAATCCTAGTTAAGGGTTGAGTTGTATTCCAGGATGTCGGACAAATTAATATAATTTTTATCACAATATTTTCTACAAAAAACATCATAATAGTGCTGGACAAAGCGGAAGGGATATGATTGTTCCCGAGTTCCGTTGATTAAATGCATTATGCATTTATTAAATTCTGTAATAGATGAGTTTAATAATTTGTATCTGTTCAAGTGATTTACGATTAAATTACGTTGTACGTTTAAACTCAAGTTGGTATTCTAGTGGGTAAAATAATTGATCTTGCAGTCATATTGATGTCTCCTGTCAAATACTTCATGGGGTTGTATTTCATTATATATATATATATATATATATATATATATATATATATATATATATATATATATATATATATATATATATATATATATATATATATATATATATATATATATATATATATATATATATATATATATATAAATATGGTCAGCGCGCGGGAATTGCACTTGATAGACCTGGGTTCGATTCCCTCCGCTGCAAAAAGAAAAATATTGCCGGCGTGTTCACGCGGAGTACGATCACGTTAAACATGTAGGTCCGTAAGAACCTCAGGAGTGCGGAACTAACCTGTAAACCGAGAGGTAGGCCAGGTCCGCACTGCTGTCTCCTAGCTAAAATATATATCATGAAACTTCATATTTGCAAATTTTGTACTCCGTTTTTCAGTCTCCGCAAATTATTTTTACATGACTGTTCTGTCATCATGACTGTTATCTTCATGACTGAACCATCTTCCTCAAAAATAAAAAAAACTAAATAATCAAAGGCTTGTAAAGTTACTTGCTTTTTAAAAAGCAGTGTAAAAAGAATTAATTTTCAAATCTATTAAAATGAAATAAAAATGGAAAATTTACTATTATACTTCTCTAACTATGTCTGAAAAGATTTGGTATGAAATTGATATGACGTTTTTAAATAACAATCTCAGAATGCATATAATTTTTATTAAATCATTGCGCATGTAAATTTTTAGTATAGTTTAAAAAAAAAAAATTGACATTCTTACTTTCATCGATTTACACATTTTAGTTATCTCTGTATACAAAGCACAATTTTTAAATAATTTCTGAACAAATATTTGTGTACAATATCGTTAACAATCTAAGTACTCATTTGTTTAACGTAATATGAAGTAAGAGATATTTATATTTTGTTTTAAAGAAGCATGTTATCAACATGGAATGATTAATACCTGCAATGGCAGCAAGAAAACTTGTTTTGCTATATGCCACAATAATGTGAATTTCTATGCGGACTGATATATTAAGTGCTGCCATGCAGCCGGCTTCTAATTTATTAAAAATAAAACTCTTGAGAGAACTTTGCCTATAAAAATATTCCCAAAGTTCGAATTCAGGGTGCAAAATAAGGGGCGCGACATCCCAGTGGTTAGCTCGTGGGAATTGCACTTGGACGGCTAGGGTTCGATTCCCGTCACTGCCCAAACTGCTACCGCGTTCATGCGGAGTACGATCATGTTAAACGTGTGGGTCCGTAAGTCTATCCGAGAGGTTGGTGGTAGAGGAAGGAGGGTACGTTCTCTGTGGATGCCTCCCCCAATGGGTTCCGGTCTAAATTGGGTGGCACTTTCTGGTTGTCCAAATAGATATTTTATACCTTATTGGTAGGTCGGATGGTCTGGCTTGAAAAAGAAGGGTGCAAAATAAGGGGATAATTTTCATTAGCAAACTGCTAATCAAAATTTCATTTCTATAGCAGTTTCGATATTTTGATTTGCAGTTAGTTCACAACTATTATTTCACTAGTTCTTAAAAAATGTACCTATAAACATATTGAGATGCCGGGTTTGAAATATTAAAGGAAAAAAACATGAATGTTACAGGAGCTATGGCACGTATACGGAAAGATTTTTTTTTTTTTTACTGTCATGAATTATTTGTTGTAGTTTTTAAAATAAAGTCTCAAAATGCGATTCAAATTTACTTTTACATAACAAAACACAATTTTCTATTGCAATTTGCGATAGAATTTTTGCTATTTTTTTGCACCCTACTCTCATTGCAGATAAGGTAACTGCAGCCATGAACATATAAAGCTGCCATAAAAGTTTAAATCAAATCTCAGATTCATAACAGCATTCTTATGAAGTAATTTAGATTACCAATGCTTTAAGTGATATATTTATCAATGCTTTAAGTGATATATTTATCAATGCTTTAACGTATATTATACTAAATATTTTGGAGTGGAGGCCATTGTTTATAAAATGCAGTGGATGAAATATTAGGTAATTGTGAAATATTGTAACCACATACATGACTCATACTATTTACTAATTGTCATTTGTAATTGGGCAAGAAATCATTTAAAACAGAATAAAATATATAATATTTGTGTTTGAAAGCAATTAAATATGTTGTAGAAAACTTGAAAGTAAGAGGAACTCGAATTCAACACAAAATAATACTGATGATTAAAAGGATTTTAAAAATGCGAACAAGATAAATATTACAATGAATCAGATGTTTTAAAATCCACCTCATCCAAAGAAAAATATCCAGCTCGCTGAAATATTTCAAAAATTACATTATGTGCTCAAATACGAATGGTAGTATGAATGAATTTCTATAATTATACATACGTAAATAGAAAAAGTTATCCATCCGTAATATGATTAAGACAAAACAAATTAAATCTCCGTGTTTCAGAACATAAATGGCAATTAATGAAAATCTTCTTTCTGAAATACATCAAATAATTTTATGATTGACATATCTGGCTGCGTATGTCTGTTACGTCACATTAGCTCCACCTTCAGTCGTGCCCAGTATGGGCGGGACGAAGGCGGAGCCATAGTAAGTAGTAATTTGGACACCCCGTCTCAATATATGCTACTGATCTACCACGCTTTGGCTCCAGGATCAAACTCATATTCGCAACCGCGATATTCGCAACTGCCATTCGCGTTCTAGACGCCGTGGGGTGAGGTTGGTCACGGTCGACGCTCTCCGAAGTCAAGCAGCATCGGGCGCGGTTAGTACTTGGTGGGTGACCACCTCGGAACACCGCGTGCTGTTGGCCATCTCGGGTGCGGTATCCCCGTGGTTTGCGCGCTAGATTTGCACGCTACCACAAAATGCCGCCGTGTTCATGCGGAGTACGATCACGTTAAACATGTGGGTCCGTAAGCCCTTCCGAGAGGTTGGTGGTAGGGGAAGGAGGGAACGGTCCCTGTGGATTCCTCCCCCACTGGGTTCCGGTCTAAATTGGGTGGCACTTCCCGGCCGTCCATACAGTTACCTTACACCTTTCTGGTAGATCGGACGGTCTGGGTCTCAACAACAACAACAACAACGGTCGACGCTCTCTCTTTCGTCGCCATTTTGGACGAAATGGCTTCCTCTTCGAGCTCTTGCTCGGCGAATGCGACCAATGCTCTCTCTTCTTATGCAGCGTTTAGGCTCGCTTATGGTGAGCATAAAACCATTTCTGATTTTTATAAATTCAGAAATGCACGAGGTTTCTGCCTGCCGGCCAGCAATTCAGATTGCCTGGACCTTGATCCGCAAGCTCTTAGAGACGCGGAATTCAACATTGATGATTTACGTGTTATAGTAGAGAACCTACCTTGGGATATGACTTCTGAGCAGTGGACTATTCTCAACGAAAAGCTGGCCATGATGGAAAACGCCCTGCACCACGTGGATATGGATACCTCAGGTGAGCCCCCCCATGAGTTCTTCTCATGGGTTTCCAGTTGTCTCCTCAACACCCACGATGCCTGATCCCACTCTTGCCCTATTCAAAGAACTTAGAAAGTACGATATCCCTTCGCTCCTTGCTAGATTTGATCAAAAAAGTGCTAGAGGATCCCCTGGCCCTGATAACGGCCTTTCTGGCCCTGAAAAGGGCTTTCCCAAGCACCACGCTGCGAGCCCTGCCAAGGGTAATTCTACCCCGCCCCCTTCCCATTTGTTGACCAAACAGGTCGCTACTGCAAATAGATCTTCTATACAAATCCCCAATGCTGTACAAAATATATCGACGGACTTTGAGAATTCCACTCAAGCTGGCAATTCGCCTGCTCCTAAAGCTACTGCCGGAACTAGTGCTTGTAAGCACCCCCTTTCTGACCCTGACGAAGAAGGTTTCGTTAAAGTTCCTAAAAGGCATTCTGCCAGAGCCGCTGTCAGCTCCCCCCCCCCCTTCGTCACGGCCAAGCAAGTGCTTGACCCTGAAGTTCCTGCCCCGGATGCAGAAAATGTTGTCGACGCTCCTGTTAAAGAACGCCGTCCTCCTCCTATTTTTATCGTACCCAGTCCCACTTGGTATGATTACCTAAATCATCTAAGACTTGAGGCCCCCTCAATTGAGAGCAGCCTTAGAGGTAACCTCGTTAAAATTGACGTAAAAACCAGGGACGAGTTCATTTGCCTTCAAAGAAGGCTTCTCAACGATAAAGTCTCCTTTAGGACCTTCCTGCTTAATGAAGATAGGCCACTCAAAGTGGTTATTAGGGGTCTTCCTGTGCCCACCAATCCTGATTTAATTAGAGAACGCCTGGAAGTAGGAGGATTTAAAATCAACAATGTTACTCAGCTGTATAAAGGATCAAAAACGCGTAAAATCATGATGCCCCTCTTTTATATCCAACTGGACAAAAATCAGGATAATCTAAAAATAAACCAAGTCATCAAGTTATTAGGTCTTACCGTCAAGGTTGAACGTTACAGAGGGCGCAAGGGCGCCAGCACCCAATGTTTTTTTTGCCAGCAATGGCACCATGCTGCTAACACGTGTCACCTTCCGCCCAAGTGCGAAAAATGCGCAGGAGACCACCGGTCCTATGAATGCCCCAAAAAACCGGAAATAAAATGTACTTGTGTCAACTGCGGTCGTGAGCACCCTGCGAGCTATCGCGGCTGCCCCAAGTTCCCTAAACCTAGGATTCAACCAAAAACTTTCATCAATCGTCTAGCTAATAGCCAAAAAACATACGCTGCAGCCACGTACAATCACGTGAATGACTTCCCTGCTTTGCCCACTAAAATCAAACCTAAGGACCAAATTGTGAACTTTGATTCGAGTAAGCTGAAGGTGATGGTCATTTTAGAGATGACTGGCTGGAGGTGATTGACTTGATAGTACGCTTCGAAAGAAACGGCTATCAAAGAGATTTCCTGCAGCGAGCCATCAAAGAGATTTCCTGCAGCGAGCCCTCAAAGCTGCTCTCCCCAAACTTAGAGAAACCAAATCCATAATCGATAGAATCTCGATTTCGTATGACAGCATCTGCGATCTTGCAAAGTCCCCTTAGGCTTGTCTGTTTTTCAGGGTTTTTGGGGCCCTGCTTGTCAAGCCCTGTTTTTCTCCCTTCTAGAACTTGGATAAACTTCGCTTTTCTGATTGGTTAGTCCTGGATCTCCCTCCCTGTTGGCTCCTCCCTTTCTGTCCCGCCCCCTCGCTGCACTTGTACGCACTCATCGACTCAGGACCGAGTTCCACGGAACTCACCCCGTTTTCCAAATTTTCCCTTTTCTTCCTGGAGTTATTTCTCCTTTTTCCAAATTAAGCGACACAGAAACCCAATTGGGACTTGTCTCAATTCGGAATCATGTGCTCTGCTACGATCCACTGGATCCCTACCTTATTTAAAAGTCGTTTTATGATTCTCAAACCACTTCTTATGATCGGAGGTTAGAGCAAGCTCTACGTAGCTTTGCTAGGCACTCCTTTAAAACCTTCTTTGAGAGGGATCAAACTCTGTACTGCAAACTTGGTAATTTCACTTTCTTGCAACATTGGTGACCTGAGCCAAGGCTATCTAAAACATCTATCCTCCGCCCAATTATTTCCAGTTTCCTGAGTATTACCACCGCCTCCTTTAGACGTTGCCTGTTCAGTCAGCTACTGGCGCTGATTTTGAGGCCCTACCGTGCTGAAAACACCGGTTCTCGTTAGATCACCGAAGGCAAGCAGCATCGGGCGCGGTTAGTACTTGGGTGGGTGGCCATCTGGGAACACCGTGTGCTGTTGGCATATTTCGGGCGCGGCAGCCCGGTGGTTTGCACGCTGCCACAACTGCCGCCGTGTTCATGCGGAGTACAATCACGTTAAACATGTGGGCCCGTAAGTCCTTCCGAGAGGTTGGTGGTAGAGGAAGGAGGGTGCGGTCCCTGTGGATGCCTCCCCATTGGGTTCCAGTTTAAATTGGGTGGCACTTCCCTGCCCTCCAAACGGTTATATTACACCTTTCTGGTAGATCGGACTGTCTGGGTCTCAACAACAACAACATTGTACCGCTTCTAATGGTTTTTGCGGTTTATCCATATGTTTAGTTTGGTTTACTGTAGAATAACTTTGAAATTTAAATTTTTAGTTGTTTTTTCTACTTTTATCATTGGATTTTATCCTTAAGTTTATTGTTAATTTAATTTTAAAGTTAATTTTATTGCCGATTTGATTTTATCATTGGATATTCTTATATATATTTTTATATTGAAATCAAGGTTGTGTGTATCAAGGGAAAATTAAGGTATGTGTACTTTATTTTATTATGAATTTTTTTCATTTTAATGAAAAAAATTGTCAAAATTTATAGATTTTACATATAAGGGATTTATTTATTATTTTTTTTTGTAACAGTATTTTAGTCAAATACAAAATCTGGTTGCTTTTATACACACAAATTTATAATGCAATTTAATTTTGCTATTTGAATGACACTTTTTATTTTATAAAAATATAGTAAAACTTGTTTTCACCACTCTCATTTCTGGGCTGCATCCTAGGTAGGTGATCAATGTACAAAGGGCTGTGATCTAAAGTTTTTAATATTGTAGAGTCATAAAATACTTATCATGGTTATGTTATCAATATAAAATACACAAGTACATACTTTAAAAGATGATTATGGGTTTGAAGGGAAGGAGGTGTAACTTTTTATGTGCAAAAATATAGATATTGAGTAAAATAAAAAAATTTTAGAGCACAATTCTTATTAATGTAGCCTAAATATAAAATTTTAACTAACATAAATGACCAGCCTATTATCACTTAAATTAAGCACGTGAAAGCAATTATTAAAGTATTATTACATATTTTGCATCCCTGGGAGAGGGGGGGGGGGGTTCATACATAATCTATACTCATGTCCTAAACCTAAGAATACTTATATACATTTCAATAGGAGAAATACACATTTTGCTCTGCCACTCTTAATGTACTTTACATAGGAAAAAACTTTCTGCTGGAAATAAAAGAACTTAGAACACTTAGCAGATACACAACAAATTGAAATATTGCATATGTATTTCATGAAGTGTATATCCATGATTAAAAATTGAAATAGAAAATTAATTGAAAAATGATTTGGAATAATAAATTTTTTTATATAAAAACATGAAAATTCATTAAAGAATAATTTTTCACTTTATCACAAATTTATTTCCTGAAGTTATTTTTCTATAATTTTTATGATTTAACTTATATATAAATTTTTGATGAAGGATTCACATATTAAATGCATGCAAAATTTCAATTTGTTGTGGTTTTGTTAAATGTTTGAAGCCCTTTAATTTCAAGTAAGTATTTTCTTTAATTACAAAGTGGGTTTATGAGATATTATATGGATTATAATTCTTTCTTAAAGTCTCCTGGCTTGTGGTGTTTGGAATTTTTTCTCATAAAGAAATTATTTTCAAAAGAATTGTAAGGAAAGGAAAATCATAAAACTAAATTAAAAAAAATTTAGATCATAAAAATCTTCTTTTTTTTGTGTGTAACCAATAAAAACGTCGTCCATCCTAGTTTTACTACGCGCTTGTGTTTTTATACCTTTGCTTTCACATATATCATGGTTTTTTTTTTCTTGCGACCCAGCCCCTTACCAACAAAGGACTTAAAGGGTGAAAAGCACGGCCAGGAAAAGAGCTACCCCAGCACTAAAACAAAAACACCGCGAATAAGTCCGTGTAAAAATATCCTCTGTTTTCCCACATTAAATAGGAAAGAAGAGACCAGAGAGGCAGAAAAACCAAGAATCAAATAAACAATCCACCACTAAACAAGAAAACAAATAGATATAAAACAAATGCCAAAATTGTCTCTCCGGAAGAAAATACGAATCAACAAAACAACAGCCACGACCAAACGCGGGGAGCACAAAAACTTCAACCTAAATAAAAACAAAGCCAACAAATCACCAAATACTCCGGAAAAACCTACATAAACATAAGCCAATCCTTCCACCTTAATAACACAAGAACAGAAATAACAACTATCAACCCAAAAAGCAACCAGAAATACCAAAAACGAAAACCAAGAGGACCAATACCACCTAAAAGCAACACGAAAAGAAGCGGCACCAACCGAAGGCAAAACCAAACACAAACCCCAAATAAAAGTTTACAATCCAACAGTCAGAATTCACCGAAACTCAAGTAAATACCATGAGCAAACTAGTATGTCCTCTGCATATATTATGTTTGTAAATTAAATATTAAATCCTATTTCAAGCACATTTATTCCCCTTTTCAATATTAAGCTGTACCACTGTATTCAACCGATGTAGCGCCATCTACTGCAGAACGTTGTCCTCTACGCAAATCGCCGTTTACTAGGGAGAGACGGCTGACTGAACAGGCAGCGTCTAAAGGAGGCAGTGTTACGAGGCGCTTGTAACAGCTCCTCCACTTCAACTTGGAGCTCGTTGCCTCATTTGCAATCCAGTGACAATTTCGTTCGGTTTCGACGAAACTCGCTGGGAGGGAGACTACTATGTGTACACATTGTGTCTTACATATGCTTAGTCTTACGAGTATAAAATACATAAAGTCTGGTTTAAGAATATAAACCACGCCCCTATAAGATTTGCACTTGATAAACCTTAAGAAATATGATATTTTAAAAATTTGTCAAGAAAATGTATTGCATAATTTGAAAAATGTTTGAATTAAAGTGTAAGTCTTGTATTTTTCTTTATACGCTCTTGAAAAAAAATGGTGATCTCATTAAGAGTGAACTTCAGGAACGGTAATTTAAATTTGAATTTTTGGAAAGTGCAATTTTTTAAAATGAGTTTAGAAAAAGTAAAAAAGACCAGTAAGTATGAACGCCTTCTTCCTGCTATCCCCAAATCGTTGCTATTGAACTTAATGGATTGTTAAAGTGGTGAGATTTTTTAAGGATAGCATTTGGAACCAAATGCATCGATCACAGACTATTATACAGACCTGTCATTCTCGATAGTTTCGTTTTCGCGGCGGCCATTAGAGATAGACCAAACAGAGGGTTGGCGCGCTCTTGGCGATGGTCTGGTTTGAGTCCAAGACGATTTTCAATGTTATAACCCTATTTCGCTCGGCGAAAACTTGGATCAACAGACTAGCGTGGTTTGAGTAACGTGAAAAAGGATTATTTGTTAAGTGTTTAGATCATTTCATAGAAATGGATTGATAAAAGAAAACTGGTTGCGTTACAGGGTATGTAATTCATGTTTATTAAAATTGAAATAATTTTAGTTATCATCATCCTACATACGTGTTTATTATAAGTATACACGTGTTCATAACTATACACGTGTTCATAAGTATACACGTGTTCATATAAGTATACATGTGTTCATCATACGAAATTGTGCTGTGTTATTACTGCCGGATTAGACTAAATTTTAAGAGGTAGTGGTATAATTAGTTAAAAAATATTTTCCGTATTTTTATAAAATGTGAAATAATTGATATTTGGATAGCTTTTTCTTAGTTGAATGTGATATAGTATGTGTATATATTTATGTAAAATTTTTATTAAGTGCCTTATGGTGGAAAATCCCCCCCCCCCCCGATTGAGTTCCATAACTTCGATAGTGCATTTATGTAAATTTGATATTTACTGTATGAATATTTTTATATTTAAAAAAAAAGTCTATTATCAGTATCCCAGAATAAATTAAGGATCAAGTAATTAACGATCAACACGCTAGTATACTTTTTAGACTGAAAATATTATATAATATTTCAGTCTTTTGAGTATGTTAGCTTGTAATTTTTTGTGCATTATGTTTTATAGTGAGACAATGCAATGTGTCTATTTTTTAATTATTTGAATTAAATATATAACTATGTTTATTTAAATATTCTTAAACTAATGAATATATTTATGTTGCAGATTAATGTATTTTTAAATCCTGATCCTTTCTATAGTTTCAAAAATTATAAAAGTACAGTCCTCTCAACATTTTGTTCCCCTCCCGTTTTAAAAAAAATCGCCAAGCGAGCGATAACGAGCCAAATTTGGCAGACGCATCGTAGTTCAGTTGGTCCAACTCACAAGCTCTACTGTCTATGCGACATCCCATGTTAAAAATGTTGCCATAGGGTCCTATGGGAGTGAAACTTCTGAATATAGTATTCTGTGGCATCGATTTTCGCCTCTGTTCACATGCAAAGGATGGGGCGCGGTAGCCCATTGGTTAGCGCGCTGGAGTTGCACTCGGTAGGCCCGGGTTCGATTCCAGCCACTGCCAAAACTGCCGCCGTGTTCATGCGGAGTACGATCACGTTAAACATGTGGGTCCGAAAGTCCTTCCGAGAGGTTGGTGGTAGGGGAAGGAGGGTACGGTCCCTGTGGATGCCTCCCCCACTGGGTTCCGGTCTAAATTGGGTGGCACTTCCCGACCGTCCAAACAGTTACCTTACACCTTTCTGGTAGGTCGGACGGTCTGGGTTTCAACAACAACATGCAAAGGATAACTAGAATTAATTTTTTATATAAGTGGCTATTGCTTTTGAGCAGCGTACTTGATTAACCAAGTGAAATTTCAGACGCAAATATCTAACGCAATTTTATTTTTTATAAAATATTCTATATGATTATTTCTGGTAGATAAATATATCATTTTAGCAATTTTGTATGCATACTGGATTTGAGCGTAGCCAGCCGATTTTGTTATACCCATTTGCAGACTAGCAAGACCTAACTTTAAAAGCATCCGCTAGATGGCAGATAAAATAAACTAGTATTTGTTGTGAGTTTCCATATATTATTCATTTTATTTCTTATTATTTGAAGAAATTCCTAAAATTGGCATGTTAATTGTATAAATAAAGCATATGAAAGAGTTGCACGATTTATATTTGTAACACTCAAATGTAATTACGGTGTTCTGCTAGTGTACATATGTGTTTATGAATGCATATGTTTGTGTAGTGAGTGTATGCATGCTTAAGGCCCTATTACACGACAGTATTTGGCACAACAAAACCGTTCACAAGACCGGTCACTCAACAAATCTAGTCTCAATATTTAAAGGCCTTATTACACGACAGCAATTTGGTACAACATACCGTTCGCACAACAGCTTTGGAACGTTTGTGACGTCACTTCACGCAGCACAGAACGAACGTGACGTCACTTCACTCAACAAGTGGGGGAAGCTCTTTCCCCCTTGCATTCACTTCGTAATTTCCTCATAGGAATACCGTTTTCGAGTTCTCATACTGTAAAGATCGATTTTAACATCCCAAAGGTTCCGTTTGGATTGAATAATGGTGTTATTACACAGGGCAATCTTTATTACCGAACTTCTGCAAATTCCGCCCGTCAATCATACTTTAGACTGCTCTTCTTTAACAGGTCCATTTTCTCTAATGTCGGTGATTTCATTCCAAAAGCCATTCTTCAGTGTGTTTTTCGTATAATATAAATCTTTTATATCTCAAAAATGTCTGTAATTTGGTAAAAATTATTTTGTGTTTTTCCATCTGCATTTTCAGACTTCAGCAATTCCGCCCGGTAATGATACTTTAGGTTCCCGCCTTTCTCAAACTGCCCGCCTCTTTAATGCCGACGATTTCATTCCAAGAAACATTCTTTAGTGTTTTTTGCGTATAATTTGAATCCTTTATATTTTACAGATGTCTGTGATTTGGTAAAAGTTCTATTATTATTTTTCCATCTCCAGACTTTAGCAATTCCGCTCGGCAATGACACGTTAGGTCCCCGCCTTTTTAGCGCCCCCCTCCTCTTTAATGTCGCCGATTTCATTCCAAGAAACATTCTTTAGTGTTTTTTGCGTATAATTTGGATCTTTTATATTTCACAGATGTCTTTATTTTGGTAAAAGGTCTATTATTATTTTTCCATCTCCGGACTTTAGCAATTCCGTCCGAAAATGATACCGTAGGCTCCCCGCCTTTCTAACTCGCCCCTCCTCTTTAATGCCGCTGATTTCATTCTAAGAAACATTCTTTAGTGTTTGTTGCTTAAAATTTGAACCCCTTATATTTCACAGATGTCTGTAAT
Organism: Amaurobius ferox; assembly: GCA_951213105.1. NCBI lineage: Eukaryota > Metazoa > Arthropoda > Arachnida > Araneae > Amaurobiidae > Amaurobius > Amaurobius ferox. Next base: position 132,052,725 of record OX578139.1, read on the forward strand.
TTGGTAAAAGTTCTATTATTATTTTTCGATCTCCAGACTTTATCAATTCCGCCCGGCAATGATACTTTAGGACCCCGCCTTTTTAACGCCCCCCTCCTCTTTAATGTCGCCGATTTCATTCCAAGAAACATTCTTCAGTGTTTTATGCGTATAATTTGGATCTTTTATATTTCACAGAAGTCTGTAATTTGGTAAAAGTTCTATTATTATTTTTTCATCTCCAGACTTTAGAAATTCCGGCCGGTAATGATACTTTAGGTCCCCGCCTTTTTAACGCCCCCTCCTCCTTAATGTCGCCGATTTCATTTCTAGAAACATTCTTTAGTGGTTTTTGCGTATAATTTGGATCTTTTATATTTCACAGATGTCTGTAATTTGGTAAAAGTTCTATTATTATTTTTCCATCGCCAAACTTCAGCATTTCCGCTCGGCAATGATACTTTAAGCCCCTCCTTTCTAATAGGTCCTGTCTAATGCCGACGATTTCAGAAAGCATTCTTTAGTGTTGAAATGATCCTATGAAGTATGATCTTGCATTCTTTAGTGTGTATTTTTCATATAATTTAGCTCTTTTATATCCCACAGGTGTCTGTAATTTAGTAAAAGTTCTATTATTTTTTCCATCTCGAGATTCTAACTCATTCCAAAGCAGTCTATCGGCCATCTTGGCCGCCATTAAAGGGACGTCACCTGTGACGTTCGGATTTACGCACTTCTGATTGGTCCATTTTCGCACAACATTTTCCTCAACCACAACATTTTAGGTTTGAACCTTAAATGTTGAGGCTAGATTTGTTGAGTGACCGGTCTTGCGAACGGTTTTGTGCCAAATACTGTCGTGTAATAGGGCCTTAAGGTTTGAACCTTAAATGTTGAGGCTGGATTTGTTGAGTGACCGGTCTTGCGAACGGTTTTGTGCCAAATACTGTCGTGTAATAGGGCCTTAAGGTTCAAACCTAAAATGTTGTGGTTGAGGAAAATGTTGTGCGAAAATCGACCAATCAGAAGTGCGTAAATCCGAACGTCACAGGTGACGTGACTTTAAAGGCGACCAAGATAGCCGATAGACTAATTTGGAGAATTCAATTCAGAAAGAAATTTAGAATTTTCAGAATTCTTTCACAAATATCAATCAATCATAGAGTTTCGTCCAGAACAGAGCACCAGGCGCGAAGCGCCTTTAATCTCCAATCTCTAGGTGTGGTTCTTATCTTCATACTGTGACATTATTTCATTGGTCCATAGTTGGAGGTTCGAGGTTTTTGATTTACTGTTTTTATTATTTGTCCTAGCTCCTAGTGTGGCAGTTTGTTGCACATTAAGAGTTTAAGCAGTTGGGGGGTTGATGCAGATCTGAGGGTAACCTAGCATTTTAGCAGTTTAGGATTTTAAACATTTTGTAGAAAACCAAAGATCGCGAGTTTTCTTTAATATCAACTGATTAAGGTGGGACGTTCGTAGTACCGAATATCAAAGTTAAGTACCGAGCGGGGTCTCTTACGAGATTTAGCCTTGCGATGATCATAGTCATGCAGATTAAATAATAGTTCATTTGGGACAGATGGCAGATTTTTGTAGAATTTAAGCGCTAGCTTTTTGATTTGGGCTCTAACAGTTTTTATTTTGAAGTCTTTCCTAATTACCGAGTTTCTTAAGTATCTAGGGGCTTTCCTTATAATCCTTAGGGTTTTGTTTTGTCTTGTCTCTAATAAGTCTATGGTAGTTTTACAGGCATATCCCCATACGGGTGCTGCATACAGCATTCCCGGGCAGATGACCGATTTATAAATTAGGAGTTTATTTTGATAACTTAGATTTCCGTTTCCTATCATTGGGTATAAGGCTCCTATGGTTATATACGCTTTTTTGATTATGTTCGTTACTTGCAGTTTCCAAGTTAGGTGGGAGTCTATCGTTACACCTAGGTATTTAGTAGATTTTTCCGCTTTTAGGGCATGGTTGTTTATGTACAGAGGAGGCGGAGGTTTACGTTTTCTTGAGAAATAAATCCAATGACATTTATTGGGATTTAATTTTATTCGCCATTTTTCCAGCCATGTTTGGAGTATGTCTAAGTGTTGTTGTAGCTGTCTGTGCATTACTGAGACGTAAGGGTGTTTTGCAAGTATCGCGCTGTCGTCTGCATAGAGTGCCAGCTCCGTGTCTGGGGTCCTGGGAATGTCATTTAGATATATGTTAAAGAGTGTCGGGCCCAGGATGGATCCTTGCGGTACACTACTTTTAATGAGCTTGGATGTAGATAAGTTATTTTTTACTCTGACTTGAAAGTGTCTGTTATTTAGGTATGAAATTAAAAGTTTGACAAGTGCGTCAGGGACTTTTAGAGTGATCAATTTGTAAGCTAATCCACAGTGCCACACTTTATCAAAGGCTTTTTGGATGTCAAGAAAAATCGCAGCTGTGGGTGTCTTATTATTAAAACCAGAAGAAATGTACTCTACCACTCTCAGCAATTGATGAGTGGTGGAGTGTTTTGGCCGAAATCCAAACTGCTCCGGAATGATAATGTCATTCTCACTAAGGTGCGTGTTCAGTCTCTTAAGAATTATTTTCTCAGTAATTTTACTAAGTGTCGGCAACAAACTGATTGGTCTGTAGTTGGCTGGAATCGAGGCATCCTCACCAGGTTTATGGATCGCTATAATTATCGCTTCCTTCCATTCTTTGGGGAAATAATTTAGTTCTAGTATTTTATTTATTAAGATGGTCAAGTAAAATATTATATTTAAGGGTAGGTTTTTTACCGCGATATTCCTGATTTTGTCGTGCCCTGGGCTTTTACGGTTTTTAAGGTTTTTGATAATCTCTACTATTTCTTGCGGGGTGGCTGGGTTAATCTCAGCCGTGACCGGGGAGTTCCTGAAATTGTTTAGAGTTTGTCTAACCATTCTTAGGGTGTCCTGACACATTAGATAGTGGTTTGGTTCAAATTGCTTTTCGTAATGCCTAGCAAGCGCCTCTGCCTTTTCTTCGTCTGAGTACGCAATATTAGCGCCATCTATTAGTGGCGGGAGTTTAATTTGAGGTTTTCTGAGTCTTTTAGCGAATTGCCAGAGCGATACGTCTTCCTGGCTAAGGGATTCGATTAATTCTTTATACTGTTGCTGCTTTTCTGCGACAATTTTTTCACTGACTTTACACGTGAGTCTATTAAGCTCCCTTTTAAGGGTAGGGTCTCTGTTAGCCTGCCATGTCTTACGCATTCTATTTCTCTGTTTAACTAACTGTTTGACATGGTGGGAAAGTGTTGGCATTTTTGATGACTCACGATGTGTTGTGGCAGATGCAATAGCTCTCCTGATTTCTGTTGTGAGTGTGTGCGTGGCAGAGTCAATATCCGCCGTGCTCATAATGTTGGGTACTGCTAAATGCGGCTCGAAAAGTGCTCTTTTGAAAACGTTCCAGTTCACCCTCTCTTGTCCCAGAAAGGCTGGAAGGGGAGTGTTCAAATCGAATGTCACCAGTACCGGTAGATGATCCGAGTCGAATTCATCCAGGGTATCAATTGTGTGAGCGTATTCTATGTTTCTCGTTAGGACAAAGTCTATGAATGAGCCATTGGCACCTGAGAAGCAGGTTGGTCGCGACGGTGCAATGATGTCAGTGTTTGTTGTGTTTAGCAATCTATGTATCTGTGTACCGCGTGTGTTGGCTCTCCTGCTGCCCCACGCTCGGTGGTGTGCATTGAAGTCGCCCGCGAGTATTGTGTTTGGATATCGCGAGAAAAGCAGTTCCAGCTGCGCAGCTACATTTATACCACTCATGTTTTTGACATATATTGAAGTTAGGATAAATGGGTTTACATTATTTATTTTAATTTTTATACTAGTATTTTCTATACCTTGAAGATTTATGTTGTTTATTTCCTCGTGGGGAATATTACTTTTAATATATATTGCTGTTCCTCCATGGGGATTTCTAGCAGTTATATTTGAGCTAAGGGTATGATAGCTATTATAGTTTGCTATATTTAGTTTTTTGTTTTCTCTAACTTTAGTTTCCTGGATTAGCAGGGCATCTACATCATTTTCATTTACGTAGCTCCTAAGTTCATTTATTCTTGGAGATATGCCGTTCGCATTCCAAAATATTATTTTAAAACTTTCTTTTTGGGACCTATTCATGGCGGGTTTGTTTCTCACTGTTTTTATTAAATTCCGCGATTAATTTAAAAGCCTCAAAGACCATTTGCATTGGATCGCCCTTTTTTTGAATTAACTCAGCGAGCTGCATCAACAGATGTTTTATATCGTCTAGGTTGAACATACTGATAAATCCTCTGACGAGGTTGAGGATTTCATCCATCTTTTCATCATTGGATTTATCAGCAAGTTCAGTCTCAGCTTCCATTTCCTCAGTCTCAGCTACAATTTCCTCAGCCTCAACCGCGGTTTGATCTGTTTTGTGAGTATCCTTTTGGACCTCGGTAGTCTTTTGTTTTTTTTCAGCCGATTTGTCTAACTGCTGTGTTTGCGCGAGCTCTTCTCGGGCGCGTTTAGTTTTCTGCCATTCCTGAACCTTTTTTTCTAATCTTTGTTTTGCTTCTCTTGCCTCTTTGGCGGCTTTATCAATTGCTATCCTCTGATTTATGTCTTCATGAGCTATTCTCACTTCCTCCACAGTCATTTCTCTGGAGGTCGACGGTTTAGGGGCCTGCTCTTGCACCGATCTGGTAGGTGCTGAAGTTTGAGTTCTTTTAACCTGTGGCACAGAGTGCGAGGAGTCCTGATGGGGTGTCTGAGGGTTTAGACCGAGGGCCTTTTGCCTCCAAGGGGGTATCTGATTTTTGGGGGGAGGGGGGGCATACCCCGGTGCCTTTCCTCTGTTCCAGGGGTTCTTCGGGCATTGCCTGAAGTTCGCCGGGTGATCTCCATTGCAGTTAGCACACGTTGCCTTCTCTGTCCTTGGTCTTTGGCAGTCACGTGTGAAGTGTTCTTTAGCACACTTAAGGCACTTTGGTGGCATGCTGCAATTCTCAGAGGAATGATTGAATTGCTGGCACCGGTAGCAGATTTTGAAGCCCCGTGCTCTGAAGGCCTCTACCTTCACAGCCAAGTATCCTAATCTTGTCAGTCGGTATACCCTCTGCCAGTCTTCCGTAGGCCTAATGCTGACTAAGAAGATCGGCAGGGGCAATCTCGTTTTTGTGTTTCTCAGTTGAGAAACCCGGACTACATCTAATCCTTCGGATGTTGGAGCGATTTTTATTTCCTCAATGTTATAGTTTGTTGGTAGCCCCTTCAAAACTACCTTTTTGGGCCTTTCCGTCTTTAAGTTTAAACTGTGGAAGGGGATTGTCTCACTAGATAAATGGCGTTGTACAACCCTATAGGCGTCAGCGTCATTTGGAATCAATTTTAGCATGTCTCCTGTGAGCTTGCCAAATACTTTATTACCTGAGATTTCATTTAATTTTTTAAGGAGAGCCTGGTAATTGTCATTAAACTTGATGAAAAAACATTCCGCTTTTGGGTCTTTTTTCTCAACCACTACACTATTTTGAACCGTTTTTGGTTTTGGTGCACTTTTGAACACTATAGGTTGCGCGACAATTTCAGCATAACTCTTAGTTTTAACATTATCATTTACATCTTTATCAAATTTTTCACTACAATCCATGTTATCCTTGTCATTAGATTTTAAGTTTAATTCTCCATTCTGGTTTTTAGTAGGAGCATCCATAGTAGATTGCCCCTCTATCCTCCTCTTTTTATTTGGATTTTCAACAGGTTTAAGTTTATCTTCATCTTTAATTTCTTTAATTAAGCCTAGTTCTATCATTTTACATTTAATTACATCACTAGAATTACTTCCTTCACAGTTATAAATCTCATTTAAATTACTAGCATAAAACCTATCCAAATTCTGGACCAACAAAAAAGAATTTACAGAAAGAAACGAACCCAGAATCTTGGAGACTTGGTCCTAGTCCCGTCCGAGTAGTCCATTCGTCAGTAGCTCCCTGATGTGTAGCGTCAGAGTGTAGATTGCCAGTGCACAAAAGTTCACAGCGTTTTTCACTTCTCTCTTCCAAGCGGGCATCAATCCATCCTTGGGCAGAGTATCACAATATTCAATCATGGCATCCCTGAGAGGCCGCAGTCCATCTTCGTCTAGCTCACCAGCAAGTCCGCGAGTAGCTTCCGTATCGAATGCATCCAAATCCATGTCGTCAGCGTAGAAACGATCAAAGCAATAGCACTACCACGTGGGAAAAACACACGTGGCACTCCAAAGTTGAAAAAGCACGAATCCAAAATGGCGAGAAATCCGTACACAACAAAGCTGTAATTGCTTAGCCCGACCTTCACAAATATCAAACGCAATTTTATTTTTTATAAAATATTCTATATGATTATTTCTAGTAGATAAATATATCATTTTAGCAATTTTGTATGCATACTGGATTTGAGCGTAGCCAGCTGATTTTGTTATACCCATTTGCAGACTAGCAAGACCTAACTTTAAAAGCATCCGCTAGATGACAGATAAAATAAACTAGTATTTGTTGTGAGTTTCCATATATTATACATTTTATTTCTTATTATTTGAAGAAATTCCTAAAATCGGCATGTTAATTGTATAAGTAAAGCATATGAAAGAATTGCACGATTTATTTTTGTAACACTCAAATGTAATTACGGTGTTCTGCTAGTGTACATATGTGTTTATGAATGCATATGTTTGTGTAGTGAGTGTATGCATGCTTATGTGTGCCCCACCAACCCCTAACTGAGTCAGATGTGGCTGAGTCTGATGGTTCATGGAATGTTGAAGACCACTGATATAAAGGTAAAGTTGTTATATTCTGTCGGCACGCTAATGAATAATTGAATAATTATAACTTGACTATATCATTTGTCAAGACGTAAAATATCACTAATACACTTTATAAATAATAATATACTGACTAAATAATAATATCGGTAAGATAGATTTGGCGTTGGTTCATATTTACATTTCTGACGACGTTTTACTTTATTTTAGGACTTTTTTTTTCTAATTTGGCAGCATTTTAAAAGAGTCGACAGATTCGTCTTTAAAATAGTCAAATCTATATCCAAGTGGAATGGACAAACCCTATTAAAACATATGTACTATACCAGTCTTTAACAGAACACAATTTATGACTTTCTAGACCCCTAATAAAACGTAATTGCCACACAAACAGTAGAACTCGCTATGTTTCGAATAGATAATATTAAATTCATAATTTCCCGGAAGTGACAGAGATAATTAAATACATTAATTTAAATCAATAGAGTAGATTTTCTGATTTATTGAATCACTTCTTTAAAAACGCAGTGTCAGTATGTTCGAGAACCAAATATAACCCCGAGGGCTGAAAAACTCACGACCCTGCCAAATTCAAACCTGAAATCTATTTTTCAAATTAATCCTTGGATCTGGAGAAATAATCTCTCAAAGTTCGGCCCTTTTTGCTATTTTTATGTTTATAATTTCAGACCAAAGGTGTTGTGCCAATTCATAATGTAATTGGTTGGTCATGTCTGAAGAAATTGCATTCAGCTCATGGAATTAGAGATTGAGACCATGATTCAGCTGAATAGGAAATTTAATATTGAGACGTTATCTCAGTTTAAAATTTCAGAATATGAATATTTAAACCCTGGAATTAAAGCGACTTGCATCCTTTATTTTCAAAATTACATTTTAGACAATGCAATTGATGCAGATTTTGTTTATACCTGTATATAGATTGGTTGGAGCTGAATTGTATGACCCATAAAGTTAGAGAGAGTTAATCCTTTTTCTCCCATGGTATTACCAGATGTTGAAAACTTCAAATAAAAAGTTTGGGGTAATAAATTGATTTGTTAGAGGGTCTAGGAAATCACAAATTAATTGCGTTATTTTAGGATTAGCATTTATATTTTAATAGAGAGTAGCATAAGAAATAGGAATTTTAAGATTGAGGGGTGAATACCTCGTATGTGTCTGTGGATATTGGGAGCGGTTCGGTAGGTCGGCGGGAATTGATGTTACCCACGAATAGTTGCGGTGTGCTTGGACGGGCGCGGTGCACTAAGCCAACGCCACCTACATAACAAAGCCGAAGTGCTTCGGGGGAACCTGACGATTAGTCATCACACATAGGCCATGTGAAAGGGGAAGGAAGGAAATAGGTTATTTCTTTCGCAAGTTAATATGCGTGTGTGTTGTATTTCCATGTGGGCCGACTTTATTACAATTTTAAGCTGACAATTTACTATTTTTCTCACTTCTTTTACATGGTTGACATGTATTTAATCGTGTATTACAATTCTGGGCTGTGTACATTTGATTTTCCGATCGTGATTGTCCGAAAATGACCGATTTGCTGAGTTTCTTGAAAACACAAAAGGTACGTGAATTATTTCGATCCCAAAAGTATTTAATCTATTGTTTTATTTAGAATGCATATGTAAGCGCAATAAACACCTTTATAAATAAGTAATCTTGTCGTTTAGGATTCTTATCATGATTATATTTACTCATTTATATATTTACTCATTTATGACTTTTAATTTTACTAATCTTAAGCCAGTGGATTAGAATAGCTTGACATAAGCCAGTTGATTAGCTTGTTTGAGATAGAATTATATTTTATTTTCTGTCTGTTCAGGCTGTTTTGCTAGATGTGTCGAAGCAGATAGCAGTAGAAATAAAATTCTTTCAGATTATTTATACTGTGAAATGACTATATTATATATTTAATTTCTACTGATTTTAATGAGTCTCCAAATACATTAATTTACAACACTTTTTCTTATTTGGATTATTTGATAAAATAAAGAGTGGAATGACTGATTATTTTCTGAAACATTGCAGTTACTTAAAAATTTTGGACCCTCAATCATTTAAAGCAAAATATTTAATTCATACAATTTAGTATTTTTAGTTGTGTTAAATTTTAAGTAAAAATAAAATTTAGTTTATAAATTGCGAATTCAAAAAGCTGAAATTTTATTTTTATCTAATCTGCTAATTGCATTTTTGATTATAAAGGGGCCGGTGTAAAAAAATCTTACTTTCTTTATTTTTCAATCACAGAATAGTAGATTGAAACTTTTATATATTTTAAAGCTATATGTTAATGTTGTCACTCAAAATATACAAATTTGAGTTATCCTTACAAAACTAATTTGAATATGAATTAAAATTTTTCTTGGAATATGTTTATAACCTTATATGCTATGTTTATACCTTTATAATTATACCCTTATATTTTATACCCATATTTTATACCCTTATTATACCCTATGTTTATACCCTTATAAACAATAATCTGTTAAAAATAATTTTTATACCATTTCATAAGTGAAGACAAGGAATTGATAAGGTTTTAATTTTCGTTAAGGAAAAATTCACATATTTCACTAATATGTAAATTTTATTCTAATTTTTTTATCAATAAATAAATAACATCTGTTTTTAATATATTTTACAATCTGTGAAAAAACTAATTTTTTTATCAATATGAAATTAATGTGAATATTGTAAAACAGATTCAGAAAATATAAATATAATTTTAAATTTTCGACATTTGAAAAACAAATACATTCCATACCCTTTTTTGAATTTCTTCATAACATAAAATATTTTCCATGCTATACGAATAATTTTGACCTCTCAATCACTTAAAGCAAAGTAGTTTATTCATATAGTACGGTTAAATGGAAAAACTAAATGTGAAAACACTTGTGAAAACACTTGCATAAATAAATTTAAATTATAAAAGAATGATGTTATAAAAAGAAAAAAGCAATAAATCCAAAGAAAAAAAAAGTAGTTTCAAAACTACTTGGTTTTTGAAAACTACTTGGATTTTGAAGTGTATCAATGTATATACATATATATGTATATATATATATATATATATATATATATATATATATATATTTATATATATATATATATATATATATATATATATATATATATATATAGAGAGAGAGAGAGAGAGAGAGAGGGATGAATCCAGAATTTTTTTTCTTTTTTTTGGGGGGGGAGGGGGGGCATGGATTTCTTTTAAGAGGTAATATCGAGGGTTTTACTTAAAGAATTGTATTGCGTAGTGTTATTTTTTTCAATTTTGTGGGTACAGTTTCAATCAGTAGTAATTGAAACAATGTATTATATTTTTCTATCTATGCCATTTCCAGACAGTTCCAAACTATGCACAGAACTATCAAATTATGTACATTATTTGGATTGCAACTCTCATACAATAACTTTATCAACTTATTACATACAAAGGATATCCGAGATCCAGTAGAATGCCGATTATATGGATTAGTCAGTTATTTTCGTACAGCATTCTAATAATTGGAAATTTAATTTTATTAATTGTATATGAAATTTGCAAATATTTCACCAATTTTTTTCACACCCAACCATTCGATTTTGTTGAATAAAAGAATTTCTAGGTGTAAGTGTAATAAATACTGTGTATATATATAACTGTAATAAATAAGTGTATATATATATATATATATATATCCCAAATTTTAATTAAGTTCTTTTATAAAATATAGTACCCTATAAGTAAAAACAAGTGTTTTATGCAAGTAGGTAATGTATGTAAACTAATAAAATACAAAAACATAACTCTTAAAACTCCTCTTAAACGTTCTCCTTAAACTCCTTACTCATAAAGATACTATCACTGCACAAACTTACGAATGCTCTTACTTATAAATGATTAATTGTATTCCTAAGTAAATTTGAAAATCATCTTTTTCACATATTACATTAAAAGTATAGATGGTATGATAGTATGATTAAATGAACTACATTAGGAAACAAAATATGTATTTTCAAATTTCTTTTGTCATACTAAAAAAATAGGATTCAACCAAGTACAAAATTGTACTTGATTGTCGAAGTATGGATGAAAAAAATCCTGATATATTTTTAAAATAAATATATCTTGCAATAAAGCAGAGATAATTGCCTAAGTCTGTTTTTTTTTAAGAAATTACAATAAACTTTAACTTTAAACCACTGGTTATATAAAACATTAATAATTTTGTGCATTGGGCAATTATAAAAAATTATGGCTCTTGATTTAAATTATAAAAAAATGATGTTATAAAAAGAAAAAATAATAAAGCCAAAGAAAAATTAAGTCGCTTCAAAACTACTTGGTTTCTCTCTCTAGCTAACTGAGAATCCGGTGGTCTATCTGATGACTCATAATAGGAGACTTCAGGCATTGTTATCTAGGTGGCGTTGACTAAGCGCGGGGACTTTGCTGGTTTTTGGCAACATTTTTGTCGATTTAGCATTGTTTTATTCATTTTTGCGACATTTTATAAAAGTGACCAAGGTCGCCACATTTGTTGCCAAATAAGACAGACGAACAGACAGACAGATTCCATTGAAACATACTTTATATGCTATCTGTATAGTAATTAGCTTGAACTCCAATCCATTTGTAAAATTTAGAAATAAAATCCTACTTATCTTTCAATATTAAATTCCTTCAATTTGGCTTAATTTTAGTTCTGTTAGTGTCATTTTCATCAATTTGGCAATATTTTCGTCAATTTGACGACATTTTAAAAAAGTCGCAAAACTTTCGCCATGGTTTGCTGAATAATTTGCCTTAAATAAGGGACTAAGTTAAAGTAACTGAACATTTTCGTAGCTCAATGTTTTGTTGGTCATTTCTTAATATTATATAGCACTAGCAGCATACCCGTTCTTCGTACGGAGTATATAATATAAAGAAACGTATAATTCGCAATCATGTGCAAATTATGTTAAAATATTAAATTTATTGCTCCTAAAGAGAAGTTTAAGAATATTTGTTCTCACTATTCAAAATTATCTTCACGGGCAGATCTGAAGAATAAAACATACTGGCCCCTTTTGTAAGCAAATTTACAAAAAAAAAAGGAATTGAATCAATATATGCAACCCCGTACTACTAATAGATTAGAAAATATGCCAGTGTGTTAGTAGAAGATTACCGGTACTACAATATGAGTCTCAAAAATATTTGCCAAAATAAAAGAGATGATGTAATAAATTGACAATATCAATAATCCCCGTGATCTTTGTACCAGAAGGTCATAATTGATTCCAAAATATGCCAATACATATCAAAATATATGGCAATATACCTGTACTATTTATATTCTCGTAGATTAGAAGATATATCCATGCATTTGTAAAAGATGACTCGTACAACGTACTATACATGAGTTTCAACAATTTTCGTCATAAATAAACAATGGCATAATAACTTGAAAATATCAATAATCCCTGAATCAACAGTCCCCGAAAATATCAATGATAATAATGTTTAAACCTGAAGACTGCAATTGATATTATCCAGTCAAAAATGCAATGTCAAAGAAATTTATTTTATATACATATTTTTATTATTCAAATCGGAAAAGATTTAATAAAAATCGTATGCCGCGTAATATATTGGGTCCGTTGCTAAGCGACATGATATCATTTGCATCAAATAAATTGATGGAAATCATATCATCTGAATAATGCAATCTCCATGGAAGGTTTGGCGACATTTTCGTCAATTTAGCGATAACTTAAAAAATCGCCAAATTTATCGCCAAGTGAGACTGTAGAACTGATAGTCCCATTTTGCGACAAATTGACGAAATATCATCAAAATACTATCCCCTAACAAAACACAATTTATTTCATTTATTCAGCGCGATTTTATCAATTTCATGATATTTATTATGGATTTAAAAATATTTTTACCAATTTGGTGATATTAAAAAAATTCCTTAAATGTGTTACTAAGTAGGATGGATGGACTGACCGACAAATGCTACAGAAACATCATTTCAGTACTCTATTCTAAAAAAATAAATTTAATTTCATTGATTTGGGCCATTTTTATCAATTTGGAGACATTTCCACAAATTTGATAAAGTTTAAGAAAAGTTACCAAGTTATTTAGAGATATTCCGCTAAAATCGTAGCTCTGAATTTGCAGATCTGAAGAATAAAATATCCTGATCCCGTTTGTATATACTAAATGAAAACACTAAAATTGTATTAGAAGATACATACACCCGTTCTACTCTTTTTCTGCTTCAACAGTCGGCTAAATGAATTTATTGGGTAAACACAATATATGAGTTTATTAGCTAAACACAATATATGAGCTTGAAACCTCTCTGCTTAAATAAATGAAAATGATGTATGAAAATGATCAGTCCGCAATATATATAATTAAAATAACAATCAAACCGTTCATTTATAAAATATATTTTTGCATCCATTTATTTATTATACAAATAGAAAAAATAATAATAAATATTACCAACACATTTAATTTCATTCCATTGCCGAACAACATGATATAAGATAGAATCTTCCTCATAAAATGCGAAATTAAATAGCCATTTTGATTCTTTATACTTTTCATCGTTGAGTAAAAATTTGTGAAAGATGAACCATGGAGGTAGATTTTTCCATTTTAATTCATGTTTCAAACAATTCATGCTTTCCTAAAGTGACTAATTAATGCAAAAATCCTGCACCAAACTCGGAAATAAAGTTTTATTTCATTTTGGCGTTTTAAACAAACGATTTTCATCCTTTCCGTTTGGTTAAACCACGGAGTTGGAGAGTAGATCTCCTAAGAAAAAGTTCCGTTTTTCATTAATATCTCGACAACCCCTGGTCTTAGAAACTCGAAACTTGGACAAAATTTATGGGGGGCTATTTCAAGGCTATCCACAAAATTTCATTAAATTCGCTTCAGCCGTTTTCCCGTGATGATGAGACAAACGAAAATTTCGTTTTTTACTAATATCTCGAGAACCACTGGTCGTAAAAACTCAAGACAGGGACTAAATTTTAAGTGGGGCTTTTTCTAGACCACCCACAAAATTTCATCAAATTCGGTTCAGCCGTTCTCCCGTGATGATGGGACAAACAGACAGACAGACAGACAGACAGACAGACAGATTTTCATTTTTATTTATATAGACTAGCAGCATACCCGTTCTTCGTACGGAGTATATAATATATAGAAACTTGAAATTCATAATCATGCCCAAATTCTTATAGTATACTAAATGACATGTTTAATCAAAATATTCTGTTAAAATATTTAATATAATGCTCCTAAAAAGAAGTTTAAGAATCTCTGTTCTCGCTATATAAAATTATCTTCATGGACATATCTGAAGAATAAAACATCTTGGAACCCTTATGTAAGCAAATATAAAAAAAAATATGGAATTGAATCAATATATGCAAAATAAAAGCGTTAAAATTGTATGGGACCCGTACTAATTATATACGCGAATATTAGAAAATATAACCTGTATTAGTAGATTACATGTAAAAATTGAAAATACCAATAAACCCGTAATCTTTAAATCTGAAGACAGTCATTTATTCCAATATATGTCAAAATTAAAGTGCTAAAATTATATGGGAAGATATACAAGTACTACTTATAATGTCCGATTATTAGTAGAAGATTACCCGTTTTGCAATATGAGTCACAAATGTTTTTTGGTAAAATACAACAGACGACGTAATAAATTGAATATATAATTAATCCCCTTAAACTTCATACCAGAAGACTGTACTTGATTCCAATATATATGCCAATATATGTCAAAATATATGCCAATATACCTGTACTACTTATATTCTCGTATGTTAGAAGATATACCCGTGCATTCTTCTAACATACGAGAGATCTAAGATTACTCGTACAACGTACAATATGCGTGTGTCAGCAATTTTTGCCGCCATAAAACAATGGCGTAATAACTTAAAAATATCAATAATCCCTGAATCAATAATTCCGGAAAATATCAATAATAATAATGCTTAAACCTGAAGAGTATAATTGATATTATCCAGTCCAAAATGAAATGGCAATGAAATTTATTTTATATACATATCTTCATTATTCAAATCGGAAAGGATTTAATAAAAATCGTCTGCCGCATAAACACATTGGATTTAAATCCGTTGCTAAGCGACATGATATCATTTGCTTCAAATAAATTGGTAGAAAAAATATCGTCTAAATAGTTATATTTCTATGGAACATTTGGCGACAGTTTCGTCAAATTAGCGACATTTTAAAAAATCGCCAAATCTATCGCCAAGTGGGACTGTAGAACTGACAGTTCCACTTTGCGACAAATTGACGAAATATCATCACAATACTATCCCCTAACAAAAAACAATTAATATCATTTATGTAGCGCAATTTTATCAATTTCAAGATATTTTTATAGATTTGAAAACATTTTTATCAATTTGGTGACATTTTAAAAATTCGCTAAATGTATTACTAAGTAGGTGGTTGGTCTGACAAATAAATGCTAACCAAACATCATTTCAGTACTCTCTTCTAACAAAACAAAAAAAAAATTCATTGATATGTAGAAGACCCAAGCCACACGACCAACCCGAAGGTTTATGGAAGCTGTTTGTGTTGTTGTTGAAACCCAGACCGTCCGACCTACCAGAAAGGTGTAAGGTAACTGTTTGGACGGTCGGGAAGTGCCACCCAATTTAGACCGGAACCCAGTGGGGGCCAGTGGGGGAGGCATCCACAGGGACCGTACCCTCCTTCCCCTACCACCAACCTCTCGGAAGGACTTTCGGACCCATATGTTTAACGTGATCGTACTCCGCATGAACACGGCGGCAGTTCTGGCAGTGGCTGGAATCGAACCCGGGCCTACCGAGTACAACTCCTAACCAATGGGCTACCGCGCCCCGCAGCTGTTTGTGTGTCGTTTATATCAATTTGGCGACATTTCCGTCAATTTGGCAAAGTTTAAGAAAAGTTGTCAAATTAGCGATATCCCTCCAAATTCGTAGCTTTGAATTTGCAGATCTGAATGAAACATTCTTATCCCGTTTCAATATACTAAATGAAAACACTACAATTGTATTAGAAGATATACCCGCTCTACTCTTTTTCTGTTTCAACAATCGGCTATATGAATTTATTGGCTAAATACAATATATGAGTTTAAAAGCTAAATACGATATAAGCTTGAAAACTCTTTGCCAAAATAAATGAAATTGATGTACGCAGTCAGCAATTAATATAATTAAAAGAAAAATCAAACCGTCCATTCATAAGATATACTTTTATATCCATTTATCCATTTATTTATTATTTAAATCGAAAAAAAATAATAAAAACATTAACAAACACATTTAATTTGATTGCGATGCCGAGCAACATGATATATCCTCCTAAAATGTTAAAATTTATTAACCACTAACAGCACACCCGTTATTCGTACGGAGTGTATAATTTAAAGAAACTTAAAGTTCGCAATCATGTGCAAATTCTGTTAAAATATTAAATTTATTGCTCCTAAAGAGAAGTTTAAGAATATATGTTCTCACTATGCAAAATTATCTTCACGATCAGATCTGAAGAATAAAACATCCTGCCCCCTTTTGTAAGCAAATTTACAGAAGAAAAAATAAGAATTGAATGAATATATGCAACCCCGTACTAATTATATTGTCGCAGATCAGAAAATATGCCAATGTGTTAGTAGAAGATTACCCGTATTACAATATGCGTCTCAAAAATATTTGCCAAAATAAAAGAGATGACGTAATAAATTGAAAACATCAATAATATCCGTACTCTTTATACCAGAAGGTCGTAATTGATTCCAATATATGCCAATATATATCAAAACATATGTCAATATACCTGTACTACTTATATTCTCGTAGATTAAAAGATATACACGTGTATTTGTAGAAGATTCGTACAACATACAATATATGAGTTTAAACAATTTTTGTCATAATAAAATAATTGCATAATAACTTGAAAATATCAATAATCCTTGAATCAATAATCCCCGAAAATATAAATAATAATAATTTTTAAACCTGAAGACCGTAATTGATATTATCCAGTCAAAAATGCTATAAGAAAAATCAAATCGTTCTTTTCTAAAATATATTTTTATATCCATTTATTTATTATTCAAATCGAAAAAATAATTATTAAAATTAACAGACAGATTTAATTTAATTGCGTTTCTGAGTAACATGATATAAGATAGAATCTTATAACATGTTAAATATGTCATGTCTTATAACATAAACTGCGAAATTAAATAACGATTTTGATTTCTCTATACTTCTCATTGTTCCGTAAAAGCGTGTTTTAAATAAACCATGAACCATGGAGATAGATTTCCCCTTTAAATCATGTTTCAAACAATTCATGTTTTCAGAAAGTGACTAATTAACGCAAAAAATCTCCCATCAAACTCAGAGATTAAATTTTAATTCACTTTCAAACGATTTTCAAGCTTTTCGTTTGGATAAACCACGGAGTTAGGGAGTAGAACTCCTAGGAAAAAGTTCCGTTTTTCATTAATATCTCGACAACCCCAGGTCTTAGAAACTCGAAACTTAGACAAAATTTATGGGGGGATATTTCAAGGCTATTCACCAAATTTCATTAAATTCGGTTCAGCCGTTTTTCCGTGATGATGAGACAAACGAAAATTTCGTTTTTTACTAATATCTCGAGAACCACTGGTCGTAGAAACTCAAAACACGGATAGAATTTTAAGTGGGGCTATTTCTGGGCTACCCACAAAATTTCATCAAATTCGGTTCAGATGTTCTCCCGTGATGGTGTGACAAACAGACAGACAGACAGACAGATTTTCATTTTTATTTATATAGATAACATAAAAATTCATATCTAATATGGCAAAGAGAGAACTTTAATTAGAAAACACATTTCACTTTGCTATGAAGTGGCTACATTTTTTGTCTAAATGTATGAGTTTTTTAAGATTTTTAACTTAAAATAAGGGAAGTCTTTGATATAGAAATTCAAATTATTTACGAGATATATCTTACCCATCTGTGAAACATCTGTGAAAGTTCCTAAAAATCAGATGAATTTTTCATATATAGATATGTTGTCTAAATAAGATGGAGATGGAGAAGGAGACGAAGAAAAAACTGTAAAATCACTTACTCTTTCTAAAATTCAGAAGGATGCATCTTTCTCGCTTTTGAAGATACAGCCATGCGATTCTTGAATAATATTAGACACTAGCAGCATACCCGTTCTTCGTACGGAGTATATAATATAAAGAAACTTGAAATTCATAATCATGCCCAAATTCTTATAGTATACTAAATGACATGTTTAATCAAAATATTCTGTTAAAATATTTAATATAATGCTCCTAAAAAGAAGTTTAAGAATCTCTGTTCTCGCTATATAAAATTATCTTCATGGACATATCTGAAGAATAAAATATCTTGGACCCCTTATGTAAGCAAATATAAAAAAAAAATATGGAATTGAATCAATATATGCAAAATAAAAGCGTTAAAATTGTATGGGACCCGTACTAATTATATACGCAAATATTAGAAAATATAACCTGTATTAGTAGATTACATGTATAAATTGAAAATACCAATAAATCCGCAATCTTTAAATCTGAAGACAGTCATTTATTCCAATATATGTCCAAATTAAAGTGCTAAAATTATATGGGAAGATATACACGTACTACTTATAATGTCCGATTATTAGTAGAAGATTACCCGTTTTGCAATATGAGTCTCAAATGTTTTTTGGTAAAATACAACAGACGACGTAATAAATTGAATATATAATTAATCCCCGTAATCTTCATACCAGAAGACTGTACTTGATTCCAATATATATGCCAATATATGTCAAAATATATGCCAATATACCTGTACTACTTATATTCTCGTAGGTTAGAAGATATACCCGTGCATTCCTAGAAGATTACTCGTACAACGTACAATATACGTGTGTCAGCAATTTTTGCCGCCATAAAACAATGGCGTAATAACTTAAAAATATCAATAATCCCTGAATCAATAATTCCGGAAAATATCAATAATAATAATGTTTAAACCTGAAGAGTATAATTGATATTATCCAGTCCAAAATGAAATGGCAATGAAATTTATTTTATATACATATCTTCATTATTCAAATCGGAAAGGATTTAATAAAAATCGCCTGCCGCATAAACACATTGGATTTAAATCCGTTGCTAAGCGACATGATATCATTTGCTTCAAATAAATTGGTAGAAAAAATATCGTCTAAATAGTTATATTTCTATGGAACATTTGGCGACAGTTTCGTCAAATTAGCGACATTTTAAAAAATTGCCAAATTTATCGCCAAGTGGGACTGTAGAACTGACAGTTCCACTTTGCGACAAATTGACGAAATATCATCACAATACTATCCCCTAACAAAAAACAATTAATATCATTTATGTAGCGCAATTTTATCAATTTCAAGATATTTTTATAGATTTGAAAACATTTTTATCAATTTGGTGACATTTTAAAAATTCGCTAAATGTATTACTAAGTAGGATGGTTGGTCTGACAGATAAATGCTAACCAAACATCATTTCAGTACCCTCTTCTAACAAAACAAAAAAAAAATTCATTGATATGTAGAAGACCCAAGCCACACGACCAACCCGAAGGTTTATGGCAGCTGTTTGTGTGTCGTTTATATCAATTTGGCGACATTTCCGTCAATTTGGCAAAGTTTAAGAAAAGTTGTCAAATTAGCGATATCCCTCCAAATTCGTAGCTTTGAATTTGCAGATCTGAATGAAACATTCTTATCCCGTTTCAATATACTAAATGAAATCACTACAATTGTATTAGGAGATATACCCGCTCTACTCTTTTTCTGTTTCAACAATCGGCTATATGAATTTATTGGCTAAACACAATATATGAGTTTAGTAGCTAAATACGATATAAGCTTGAAAACTCTTTGCCAAAATAAATGAAATTGATGTACGCAGTCAGCAATTAATATAATTAAAAGAAAAATCAAACCGTCCATTCATAAGATATACTTTTATATCCATTTATCCATTTATTTATTATTTAAATCGAAAAAAAATAATAAAAACATTAACAAACACATTTAATTTAATTGCGATGCCGAGCAACATGATATATCCTCCTAAAATGTTAAAATTTATTAACCACTAACACCACACCCGTTATTCGTACGGAGTGTATAATTTAAAGAAACTTAAAGTTCGCAATCATGTGCAAATTCTGTTAAAATATTAAATTTATTGCTCCTAAAGAGAAGTTTAAGAATATATGTTCTCACTATGCAAAATTATCTTCACGATCAGATCTGAAGAATAAAACATCCTGCCCCCTTTTGTAAGCAAATTTACAGAAGAAAAAATAGGAATTGAATGAATATATGCATCCCCGTACTAATTATATTGTCGCAGATCAGAAAATATGCCAATGTGTTAGTAGAAGATTACCCGTATTACAATATGCGTCTCAAAAATATTTTCCAAAATAAAAGAGATGACGTAATAAATTGAAAACATCAATAATATCCGTACTCTTTATACCAGAAGGTCGTAATTGATTCCAATATATGCCAATATATATCAAAACATATGTCAATATACCTCTACTACTTATATTCTCGTAGATTAAAAGATATACACGTGTATTTGTAGAAGATTCGTACAACATACAATATATGAGTTTAAACAATTTTTGTCATAATATAATAATTGCATAATAACTTGAAAATATAAATAATCCTTGAATCAATAATCCCCGAAAATATAAATAATAATAATTTTTAAACCTGAAGACCGTAATTGATATTATCCAGTCAAAAATGCTATAAGAAAAATCAAATCGTTCTTTTCTAAAATATATTTTTATATCCATTTATTTATTACTCAAATCGAAAAAATAATTATTGAAATTAACAGACAGATTTAATTTAATTGCGTTTCTGAGTAACATGATATAAGATAGAATCTTATAACATGTTAAATATGTCATGTCTTATAACATAAACTGCGAAATTAAATAACGATTTTGATTTCTCTATACTTCTCATTGTTCCGTAAAAGCTTGTTTTAAATAAACCATGAACCATGGAGATAGATTTCCCCTTTAAATCATGTTTCAAACAATTCATGTTTTCAGAAAGTGACTAATTAACGCAAAAAATCTCCCATCAAACTCAGAGATTAAATTTTAATTCACTTTCAAACGATTTTCAAGCTTTTCGTTTGGATAAACCACGGAGGTAAGGAGTAGAACTCCTAAGAAAAAGTTCCGTTTTTCACTTATATTTCGACAACCCCAGGTCTTAGAAACTCGAAACTTGGACAAAATTTATGGGGGGATATTTCAAGGCTATTCACCAAATTTCATTAAATTCGGTTCAGCCGTTTTTCCGTGATGATGAGACAAACGAAAATTTCGTTTTTTACTAATATCTCGAGAACCGCTGGTCGTAGAAACTCAAAACACGGATATAATTTTATGTGGGGCTATTTCTGGACTACCCACAAAATTTCATCAAATTCGGTTCAGCCGTTCTCCCGTGATGGTGTGACAAATAGACAGACAGACAGACAGACAGACAGACAGATTTTCATTTTTATTTATATAGATTTCCAATGGGCCATTTCAAATGATTTGTATCACTGTAGATTTAGAGATGTAGGTATAGTATGCATAGTAGGTATAGTATGCATAGTAGGTATATAGTAGGTAGGTAATATAGTAGGTAGGTAATATAGTAGGTATAGTATGCATCATGTAGGTATAGTATTTAGAGATGTAGGTATATTATTTCTGTAATATAGTGTCTTGCAGTGTCGTCACTGCCATGGCACTTCATAAAGTCATTGTTCCAGTCATGGATCGAACTACGAATCTTCGAATTAGCCAACCGATGCTCTAACCATTGAATTGCTGGGGCAGGTTTCCAAGCCTTTCTTGACGAAGAGGATCTTATAACCGGTTTCCTCTAAAGCCCAATTTTTGTGGAACTGCTTGCTATCTGAACGACCACCTTAGTATTCTGTGCATTTTTTAAAAATCCATCTTTAGTGGTCGTGATGTTAAAACTTGCACCATAATTTAGAAGGTTCACATAAATTCGTAACCGGATCTGTTTTCGACCCCGTGATCATTGCATATTATCTGCAGGGTTAATTTGTTCCGGAGCTGTTATATTTACCGAACCGCGGGTTTTTGAACTGATCAACCGATGCTCTAACCATTTAGCTACTGGGAAAAGATTCTAAATTCTGGTCGCCCAAAGTGTCCCCTAAAAAGTAATAATTTTAAGAACCAAGTATGTTAATGGAATATAAATGGTTTTTCTTAACAAGGGAAAAGCATATGCAGTCATTTGCGTCACTAAGCTATTGCTAACTGGAAAAATGAAATGCTTAAAAATTTTTACAAAATATTTTTAATGACTAACTTGGATGGGAATCTGACTAATATATTTTTCGATAATGATTGTGATAAAAGTGGAAATAAACTCTATGGAATGCGACTGTATGAGAAAGTTGAGTGTAGACTCATACTCCAAATTGTGACGTCAAAATAAGTAGCACCAGAAAAAGTAATGGTATCATTGGTTTTACGAATAAGGTTTAGTGTTTGGGCCTTTAAAACTGTTTACCGTCTTTGCTAGATCTCGTTACAATACTTTTTCGCCTACGTACTTGTTGTATGTATTGTAGGGAATGTAAAAATAATCCGGTCCTTTAAAGTCAAACATTTCACTGAAAGAGGCAGTTACAGTTCCGATTCCGGGAGGGGATATTTTTAGAGAAGCATGGATCGCAAATAAAATGTGATTTACAGAGATATATAGCAAGAGAATTTGAGATAAAGAAGACAGACATTATGTTTCTTTTTGTGCGTGTAAGCAGAATACGTTTTTTTTAATAAATATTTCAGAAACCATTCTCTTTACGGATAAAATATATAAAATATTGGAGTGTAGTTTATACCTCAGGGAGTAATTAGGGCACAGAGAGTAGGTTAGTAGATTATTCAGTGATTTTAAGATATCTATTTATGTTTGCCAAAACTGTGTAGTTAGAGGGATAGAATATAATGTGCATAAAATGTTTTACCTTTAAATCAAGGAAGGAAGGGGTTTTGTTTAAAAATAAAAAAAGTTGAATGAAAATGAATGAATGAAAATTTGGATGAATGAAAATTTGTGATTATTTTTCATGGTTTGAAGAATACATGTTGTTTCTAAATTGAAAAATGTTTTATTAAATGAATAATTTTATTTATTTGTAAGTAGATCGCAGCTAATTGTCCGAAGGAAGTATCAAAAGAGTTATTCTTATAAGAAACTTTTTAATTTTATGATTATCGTGTATACACAGTTCCTTTTTAAGTCCTTATGTTTGTTCTTAATCCCTGTGGCTAATTCCGTCGGGTTGCAGTGGTTTCCCGCTTACTGTGGTGCAGAGGGGGCGGAACGAATAAATTACAGGGGGGGGGGGGGGGCAAGAAAAAAAAATGTTGCTCAAATTTCAAAAATCCTCGCAAATAGTCACAGCATTTTATTAGCACGTTTAAAAAAAAAGAATAGAGAATATTTGCAAATAAATTTAGAGCACTGGATTTTTCCTTTTTCCATGTTGAGAAATAAAATTAAAAAATATCATAAAAAGTGCGAGTTGAATACATTTTTGCTAACAACATTAAAAATATCGTGAAATATAATATTTCACGTTTTAATTCAAAATAAGTTTATAGTAATATTAATTGTTGAAATTAAACTAGTTTTATGGAATAAATGGGTGAAAGATCTATGGAACTTTATGGAATGCATGGGTGAAAGATCTGTGGAACGGAACAGCACCAGAATTATTCAGTCATAGTCTGATACATACATTAACATTTTCTGAGAATTTCACCTCTTTATTTATTTTAAGTTCAAAGTCATTAATTTGTCCAAGGACGAACAAAATTATAACAATAGGGGATTTTTATAAGGAAAAAAAAGAAAATTTCGTAAAAAGATAAAAATAAAAATCTCAAGCATATGTAATCATTATTTAACACGTACTATGATTGTATTTCATTTTAATGTTAAAGCATATAAGCAAGTGAGTATATTAAAAAAAACCTCTTTCAAAATTAGATTATTAAAAATGTCCAAAATAGTTCCGACGGCTGTCATTGTTGGAAATAAATGATTTAGCTTATATCATTGGCTTCTTTGTGAACATGGAGTATAATGTATAAGGAAAGAGTTTAATCTGATTTGCGTCATATTTGTTCTTAAATAAGTTTTCAACATTTTAAAAACAGAAAAGGACCCCTCTGTTATTGCAAGAGTCAATAGTCAGATATACAGGGTGATTAAAAAAAGATGGCCCAAACGTCATGAGGTGGTTGTACACATTAAACCAATCATTTTTCGAAAAATAGAGTAACTCATAAACTAAATCGAAAATAAATAAAGGATCCGTCTTACAAAAATTGAACTATGTAGGTACATGCCTGCAAAAATTCGCGGTCAAAATATATGATATTGCTAGTCCGTCTAGGACGCGAACACGCAGTTCAAATATTCTGTCTTTGGCTTTGACATTAAATATCTTTTAAACTACAGTTTATATCGGAAAACGGTTTATTTCAGCGTGCTCCTCTAACATTTCTCTATACTATATATGTACCAAATTTCATATTTTCGTATGTTATACTTTTTGCGGTACGAGACAAAGAAACTCTAGAAACGCGAAATTTGTCAAACAGCGGCGGCGGCTTCAGCTATGTTTTTTAATATAGAGAAATACCCAGACCGTCTGACGTACTTAAAAAGTTTGGTAACTGTTTGAACGGTCGGAATAGTGCAGAACCCAATAGGGTGGCATCCAGAACGAATGAATGAAATGTGTCATCCTTCCCCAAATCCAATACTTTTCGAAAGGACTTTCGGATCCACAGCTTTAACGTGCTCATACTTCACGGAGATGAGGAGGAAAAGAGGTTGACACTTCAGAAACTCGCTTGAGGACTCAAAATCCTCTGAGCGTCACTGTGTACTGATTCTTCAAATATAATGTTTATCGTACTTTTATATCATAAATAGATAAATATATAAATCTAAAAAATTCAGTCAAACAAAAAAGTTTACAATTGCTACTTTCCTATCAATATAAAAATCTAACAATTCCCTTAAAAATTAACAAATTGTTTCACATTATTTGCAGTACCTGACAAGGTCGATCGAAAAGTATAATTAAATAACCACAAATATAAATACATTTCTCAACTTACCATTTCTATATCTGCCTCTTTAATCTTTTTCCATTTCGATTAAATGATATGTATACTTATCGATTTTAATTGCTACTCCGTTTAAACTCCGCACTTTACCCCATGTTAGCAACTTGAAAACTATACTAAATGTAAGTATTCATCTACCTACTTTTGATTTTATTCTTGTGTAAGTTTTGGTTTGTATTATGCACTGAGCTTGGAGTGACGTCTGGTTTGGCGACGGCTGCAAATAATATTGTTTAGAATAGATGTTTAGTTTCGAATGATTAGTTTCGCTTATGATCCGATTGATTGATGCTTTATCACATGAATAACGTGAGCTTAAAAAGGAATACTGGAGAACAGGAGAAAGAAATATTTTGTTTTACTACTTAATTGTCCATGCAGTTTTCTCAGGAAAAGTTGTGTGGCATGCCAATTTTTCTTACGTTCTTTTTTATGTCAAATTTTCTTACTTTTTGTGTGGAGGGGAAATTATATATTGTAGCAATATATAATTACCTTTTAGGGGGCATTGCCCCTAGTTCAGAATCTTAGAGGGCGCAGCTGCCCCCCCCCCCTGCTCTATGGCTCTGCCGCCAGTGCTGTGGTGTGAAAGGAAATGAAAGGGCGGACCTGTTAGCGAAGAAAGGTATGTTGAGAATTTAATTCTCTCTCCTCCTTGTTATAGATGGCGCTATGACGCTTTCCGTTTATGCTAATTTTGTTTGTCTGTGATTATGATTGGATAGAGCCGTTAAGCCGGAATGTGCTCCCAGTTTATATACATGTAAGATGTTGTGGAAAGTAGTAGGGAGAGATAAATTGTGAGCAAGCAATGTACGTATGAATAAAGAGTTGTGTTTTTAATGATGGTGTGTGTGTTTTAATGCCGGACTTACCACAATCGGGGATTGCTTCTCTACCCCGAGAACAAGTGCAGAACCGTGCGAGTTCTAAGGAAACTATTTCACAAGGTACTGCTGTCCTTCAAAAACCAAAAACCTTTAATGACTTTTCATTTTGCTAAAGGTCTAACTGAGTTGAAGTTTGGAAAATCGTATAAATCCGATATGCTCAACGAAGCTAGGGGGGAGGTCTGGGAGTGCTTTGACCCAATTCCAAATTTCCATCGCGGTTCGGCTGTTGCTTTGTGTCGTCTTCTTACTGGACATGATTGCCTCAATGCTTATTTATTTAGAGTTCGACTTTGGAATTCCCTTAATGGTACTTTGTCTAATTCTGGGCGACCTATGAATAGAGAACATTTAGACACGCGTACTTCACGTAATGTTTTAGTTGTGTTGTTTAAAGACATTGGGAAGCTAGAAGACTAGTGTCTTACTTGTCAAATGCCCTGGCACTTATAAATAAATATATAGTCCTTATGCACCCCATTAACCTTCTATTGACGTGACCAGGAGCTGTAGAAGCAATGCCCACTGATAAGAAATATATTATGCGTAATTGATTGAGAAAGTTTGTAATGCCTTTAGTGGCGAATTGAAGAAGTTATAATCTTGAAAACAAAGCAATTTAGGCGAAAATTTTCAATTACAAAATTGTTGAACGTTATATGTTGAGTATGGAAAGACTTGCGGTTTGTAAATAACATGTTTACAGACGATAAAATATAGGGAACGATCGAAATAAGTTTTCTAAGTTTTGCAGTTCCCCACTAGAGGCGCTGAGGACGCAATGAGATTGAGATCCTGACTTTGAGAATGTTCCCTATTCTTGTTACGAGCAGGAATACCACATAACCCCCCCCCCCTCTCTACCGTAATATGTCCATTTTGAACGATTGGTTACTATTAATATTGTAATGCTGCTAATCTCAAATTCTTTTCTAATGATTTAACATTAGAAACATGGTGCTGTGGTACATTTAACGTGCCCCATTTCAGAGCAGTTTTTTTAATAATTATTAAGTTTTAAACTTGTAGGTATTTTAGTCATATAAAATTATTTATTATATAAAATATCCTTTTAGAATATTATCGGTTTCTGTGAGCGGTAGGTAAACATATTTCATTTTTAATTTTATGATTTATTAGGGGTTTACTTTTGAATAGAATAATTATTTTAGGATTTTATTCCTTTAAGCTTTTAAGGCATTTGTACTTTAATTTTAATTTAATTATTGTATTAAAAATGAACTATGCATCATGTTTACGACAACATTATTATTATACGGTACTACAAAGCAAATTATTCATTACGTATTTCCATAGATTTGCGTTTTGTATGCATCATGGAGGTAAAGGGTAATTGTCGTACTCCGTAGTACGTATTTTATTTCGTCACGTTGCTTAATATTGTAGTTTTTTTTAACTTTTGTACAACAATGGTTATTTATATTCAAATTATCGATAGCCCTATATTTTATTTTTGGACGCTATTTGTAGAAAATGTAGTGAGAGTGCTTAATTTAAATATGAGCGTTTCGCCTTGTTAGGGGCGTTTCGCCCTGTTTAATAATTAGAATTGTGATTTCAGAAATCTGCGTGCAATTGTGTATGCAAAATTTAATCTCACTACCTATTGTAGTTTTCGAGTAAAAAGGATAACAAAAGTCAGGCAAATGCTGATTTCGCTTCGTTAGGAATGGAGAAAGGCCGTCCATAATAAATGTATATTTTTACGACGTATTCTCTGGAATCGTAAACTGCGCTCAGAATTCAAGAATGAGTCCAAATTTCTGGATAACTAACACGTTTATTCACAAGCACAACGTAAACAGAACAAATACACAGTAAAACAGCGCTTAAATGCTTCTAATTTCACAAAATAATCTATACTATTCTCAAAACATTGAAGAAAGTCATTTCACCAAAATGCCGCTTCTATTCTTAAAACATTGACGTAAGTCACAGTTCAATGTAGCTCGTATCTTGTTAAGTGCTCTCCAACTTAGTGGTGACTCTTTATATAGAATTTATATAGAAACTTCTTGAAATGTCTCATATCTCGAAGGATATTCGTTATTTCGAGGTGTTTCTCGAACCTTTGAAAAGTTGCAAAATGTCGCCAAATTGAGGGCCAACTCTGGCAACCCTCCTTGGAACTTTAGCATGTGGAAACCCTAGATTCAAGTCATAGGAAAGGTTGTTTGCGCGGGTGCTTTTTCCGTCTGATTTTAAGAGACTCTAGTGAGGGCGGATATTTTACACGATCATAACAATATGATTTCCAAGATGCGCTATGATTAAATCATTCTCTAGAAAATATTTTTACTTTTTGAAAGAGATATTACATGGGTTTGAGTTGTGCAAAAAGTTCAATCAATTGATATATCCACATAAATAAAATTAAAAATCTGTCTGTGTGTGTATATGTGTGTATATGTGTTTGTTTGTCTTATCATCACGGGAGATGTCTTATCATCTACACCGAATTTCATAAAATTTTGTGGGTGGTATTAAAATAGTTCCACTTAAAGTTTAGTCCATGTTTTAAGGCCAGTGGTTGTCGAGATATTAATAAAAAAACGAGCATTCCATAACACATCTTACAATCGCTTGATTTGTTTACATTTTGCATGCTATAGAAATTAGGCTTCGTTGTAGAAATAATCAAAGTTTTGTGATCATTTAAAATAAAAAATATTGTAATTGCGTTGGCACATAATTTAGATGCACAGATAATATGAAAAATTAAAGCGTTTTTATGACGGATGCAACACTAAATATAAATTTAAACGATCTTGAAACGTCACGATTTTTGCACAGAGGGAAGAAATGGATGCCATATTTTAATTTGAGTTGAGTCACGTGATCTCATCATATAATATGGGTGTAATTATTATTTCAATTTTTATTTGAAAAACTACTTGACATATTTTACTGAAATTTTTCTTCACATTTTACGAGATAATTTGAATATTTCCTAAAATTTTCGAAGCTATTTGTGAATTTTCACTTGTCCTTAAATTGTTTAAAAATTATGTCCCATAGGGTGCAATGTACAGGGTGGCCATAATTAAAGTAAAGTTGTTTAGGGCCCGATAGTGAGAAAACTGTTGGGTCAAACTCAACCAAATTTGCAGCCAAAAAGGTTTAAAAATATATGATTTTTTAAAAAAGCATAATAATTATAAATTTATGTGGCTATGCAATTGTTTAACATGCAGGGAATCGAGAACGAGTCACCAAGTATAACTTAGGACCTGAACATGGTCAAAATTACAAATAGAAGAACGGTATAAATAAATAAAAAAGGATTCGTAAAGCAAGATCGAACGGGGGCTATTACAGCTAACTAAAGGACAATATTTTTCAAAGAGAGGGCGAAAATTATCTTTATGCGCGAACTGGGCAAGGGCAGTCCTTAATTTACCATTTTTTATGTCTGTTGCATGTTCAGACAACCGGATACCAACCGTACGTTTAGTACTACCGATATAAAATTTATAGATATTATTCGGAGAAAGGAGGGGTATAACATATACCCCAGCAAGATTTTTAAAGTTAATATTATCCTTAAATTTAACAGTTCGAATGCGATTGAATAAAGTGGTAACAGCTGAATGAGCGGGTTTAAATTTAAATTCAGTACAAAAATGAATAAGGGAGCGAAAGATTTTAGGATGGTAAGGACAACTAGCTTTAAACTGTAAACGATCGTTAATAGGAATAAGACTAGAAAAGGGTTGTGAAAACTTTTGGCGGATTTTAATGTAAATATTATGGATAAACTCATAAGAGTAGCCGGCATCTTGACCGAGTTTAAAAATTAAATCAATTTCATTATCTAAAGAAATAATACTTGAACTAACATTAAAAGCGCGATTGAAATATGCGATAAAGAAAGTCTTTTTAGAAGAAATAGGGTGAAAAGAATTTGGCGGAATGCACGTGTTGGTAAACGTAGATTTACGAAATACAGAAGACTGAAAATTAGAAAAATTATGGGAAATAATAACGTCTAAAAAAGGTAAAGAACAGTTGGATTCATGTTCAACGGTAAAATTAATAGTGGGATAAAAATTATTTACAGAACCAAGTAAATTGAGTAAATCAGCTAAACTATGGTTCCAAATTATAAACACATAACGTTGCCAAAGAATGGATTTAGCGGAATGGGTTTAGTTATGTTGATGATGTGTTTATAATTTGGAACCATAGTTTAGATGATTTACTCAATTTACTATTGGCAACATTATTTATTGGCAACATTTTTGTCTATTTAGCTTAGTTTTGTTAATTTTGTGACATTTTAAAAAAGTTTTCAAAGTCGCCACATTTGTTGACAAATAGGACAGACTAACAGACAGACAGACCGTATTGAAACATATTTAATGTGTTATTTGTATATTAATTATCTTTAACTCCAATCCATTTAAAAAATTTAGAAATGAAATTCTACTTATGTTCTAATATAAATTTTATCAATTTATTACAATTTGAAAACCAAAGTCGCCAAATGTTTTGCCAAGGGGAAAAGACGAACATGCAGACAGAGTCTACCGTAACATACTTAATAGACCATCCGTTTACTTATTACTTTGAATTTCTAATTTGAAAACACTTTTCACTTTGCTATGAAATGGGTACATTTTTTGTCAAAATGTATGAGTTTTTTTTAAGATTTTAAGCTTAAAATAAGGGAAGGCTTTGATATAGAATTTTAAATTATGTACGAGACATATCTCACCCTATTTGTGAAGATTTGTGAACAAACAGATCCTCAAAATCAGATGAATTTTTCATTTAGAGATATGTTGTCTGAATAAGATGGGGATGGAGGATTAAACACGGTAAAATCAATTACTTTTTCTGAAATTCAGAAGGATGTACCTTTCTCGCTTTTGAAGATACAGCCATGCTATTCTTGAATAATATTAAACATTTTCAACGGGCTATTACAATTTATTTTATCACTATAGCTATAAGTACTACTACAAGTATAGTGTATATAGCTTGAAATCATTTCTGTAATATAGTGTCTTGCAGTACACTCACCCTGTGGTACTGACATGATACTTTGTAAAGATCTCGCTGTCCCAGTCCTGAATCGAACCTCTGATCTTCCAATTGGCCAACCAATGAAATACTGGGGCATGTTTCCAACTTTTTCTTGACGAAGTGGATCTTACAATCGGTTTCCTCTTAAGCCCTATTTTCGTGGAACTGCGATTTGAAGACCTCCTTCGTATTCTGTGCTTTTTTAAATATCCATCCTGAGTGGCCGTGATGTTAAAACTGGCACCATAATTTACAAGGTCCACAGAAATTCGTAACTGGGTCTGTTTTTGATTCCGTGATAATTCCATTTAATCTGCCAGATTAATTCGTTCTAGTGTTATTGCATCGCCGTGGACCGAACCACGGATCTTCGAACTGAGCAACCATTCTCTAACCGCTTAGCTACTGGGAAAATATTCCAACTTATTCTCGGTCAAAATGGATCCTGAAAGAAAATTAATGTGGGGAAATTAATAATTTGTATAACTAAGTATGTTAATGGTATACAAATAATTTTTCTTTATATTGGTAAGGCATATATGTAGTCAAGCTATTGCTAACTAAAAAACAGAAATGTTTGAAGAAATTTTACAAAAGATTTTGAAAGACTAACATGAATGAGAAATCTGAAGAGCTTTTTTGATAATGATTTAGATACAAGCAGAACAAAACCCTATGGAATGGAAATGTACGAGAAGTTTGTAGACTCATTGTCCAGATTGTAACGTTATAATTCTTGACATCAGAAAAACAATGGCAACGTTGGTTTTTCGAATAAGGTTTAGTGTTTGGGCCTTTAAAACTGTTTATCGTCTTTGCTACATCTTGTTACAGTACTTTTTTGCCTACGTACTTGTTCTAAATATTGTAGGGAATGTAAAAACTATCCGGTCCTTTAAAGTCAAACATTTCGCTGAAAGAGACAGCTATAGTTCTGATTCTGGCAAGGGATATTATTAGAGGAGCTTGGATAGCTAATAAAATGTGATTCACAGAGATATATAGCAAGAGGATTTGAGATAAAGACGAAGAAGACAAACATTATCTTTCTCTTTGTGTGTGTAAGCAGAAAACTTTTTTTTATAAGTATTTCAGAAAACATTCTTTCTGTGGATAAAAGTGATAAAATATTGGAGTGTAGTTTATACCTTTAGGGAGCAATTTGGGCACATAGAGTAGGCTAGTAGATTATTCAGTGATTTTAAGATGCCTTTTCATGTTTGCCGAAACTGTTTAGATAGAGGGATAGAATATAATGTGCATAAATCGCTTTTAGTTTAAATCAAGGAAGGATGGGATTTTGTTTCAAAATCAAAAGGTTCTGGAATGAAAGAAAGTTTTGTGACAATTTTCCATGGTTTTTAGGTTATTCTCAAATTGTGAAATGTTTCCTTCAGTGTGTGTGTGTATCTGTGGTGTGCGAATGCCCGTATCACTATGGCAA
This sequence comes from Amaurobius ferox, assembly GCA_951213105.1. NCBI lineage: Eukaryota > Metazoa > Arthropoda > Arachnida > Araneae > Amaurobiidae > Amaurobius > Amaurobius ferox. The sequence continues at coordinate 132,085,287 of OX578139.1, forward strand.
TTTATATGTAGATGCATTCTGTAGAAAATTAGAAACAGGTAGAATATTTTGTAATAAATGGGATTAAAACATTATTCGAAATTAGAGATTTTGAACTAGAGAGAGTACGTACAGCCACGAAATTCTATATGTAGCTGCATTCTGAAAAAATTAGAATTAGGTAGATCATTATGTAATTAACGTCATTAAAACACGGGTAAAATGGAGGGAGGGAGACCAAGAGAGCGAAAGAGAGCGAAAGAGAGAGAGAGAGAGCGAGAGCAAGAGAGAGCGAGAGCGAGAGAGAGAGAGAGCGAGAGCGTGTATGTCAAAACATAATATGATCAAAAATATAGTGTGGTAACTGCAGGAGAGGTCGACCTTGTTTCGAACGAGTAGGATTCAAGGGCGCCCATAAAACTTATTCTTGGAATGTCCAAACTCAAGGATAAGAGGTAAATTTCTACTAACTTGATACCTACATTTCTGATCTTGAACGTTCACGAGAGCAGAAGTGATCCCTCGCGTTCCCTTATGGGCGCCCATAGAACATTTTCCAGAGGACAAACTCATAGATGAGACGTACAATATTGACTAACTTGACACATAAATTTGTGACTTTGAACGCCCCTATGGGCACCCATGGCTATAAGTGTTGAAGACCCAGACCACTCGACTGGCCCTAGAGCTTACAGCAGCTGTTTGAGTGACCGGGAGAGATGGCTATAGGTGTTGAAGACCCAGACCGTCCGGCTCGTCAACAAGGACTTGAGCAACCATTTGGACTATAGGTGGACTATGGCTATAGGTGTGTAAAGCTTCAGACTTTACGGATAATTTTGTGGGGTCTGGAAAGACTCTATTTTTCCACCCCTGGGGAAATCGAGACTTTGACTCCGTTAGGTTCTGTCCTGAGGTTACTAGTATAAGCAGGGAGCCTTTTGAATGGGCGCCCATAGGGGAGGGAAAGGAGGCACGTCCGCAGCCCTGGACATTCAAGGTCCCAAATGTGGGGATCAAGGTAGTCAATATTGTGCATACCATGCTTGAGTTTGACAACGGGATAGAACCTAACGAAATTGAATCTTTTTGTTTCTCACTCGAGAGCGAATGAACACATTTGAAACATATTTAATGTGCTTATATTAATTATCTTGAACAACAATCCATTTAAAATTTTAGAAATGAAATCCTATTTATATTTTAATATAAAATTTTATCAATTTAGCTTCATTTTCTTTAATTTAGTGTCATTTTTATCAATTTGGCAACATTTTCGTCAATTTGGCGATATTTAAAATTTGACACCGAAGTCGTCAAATTTTTTGTCAAGTGGAAAAGGCGGACGTGCAGACAGACCCTATTGTAACATACTTAATATGAAATACGTTTATTTAATACTTTGAATTCCAAACTTGATAACCCTTTTGACTTTGCTATGAAATGTGTACATTTTTGTCAAAATGTATGAGTTTTTTTAAGATTTTTATCTTAAAATAAGGGAAGGCTTTGATATAGAAATTCAAATTACGTACGTGACATATCTCACCCTATTTGTGAACATTTGTGAACAAACAGATCCTCAAAATCCGATGAATTTTTCATATATAGATATGTTGTGTGAATAAGATGAAGGCGGAGGAGGGGAAGAAAAAGCTGTAAAATCACTTACTTTTTCTAAAATGCAGAAAGATCTATTTTTTTCGCTTTTGAAGATACAATCATGCGATTCTTGAATAATATTAATAATATTAAACATTTCCAACGGACTATTTCAATTTATTTTTATCACTGTAGATATAGGTACTACAGATATAGTGTATATAGCTTGAAACCATTTCTGTAATATAGTGTCTTGCAGTACCCTCACCACGTGGTTCTGACATGACACTTTATAATGATCTCGCTGTCCCAGTCCTGAATCGAACCACGGATTTTCCAATTGGCCAACCAATGCTCCAGCCATTAAACTACGGGGCAGGTTTCCAACTTTTTCTTGACTAAGTGGATATTATAATCGGTTATCTATTAAGCCCTATTTTCGTGGAACTGTGATCTGAACGACCACCATCGTATTCTGTGCTTTTTAAAATATCCATCCCGAGTGGCCGTGATGTACACTGGCCGTGATGACTGGACTGGCAGTATAATTTACAAGGTCCACAGAAATTCGTAACTGGGTCTGTTTCAGACCCCGTGATCCTTCCATTTAATCTGCCGGGTTAATTCATTCCAGTGCAATTGTATCACCGTGGACCGAACAGCGGATCTTCGAACCGACCAATTATTCTCTAAACCATTTATCTACTGGGAAAATATTCCAACTTCTTCTCGGCCAAAATGGACCCTAAAATAGAACTCATGTGGGAAAATGAATAATTTGAATAACTAAGTATGTTAATGGTATAAAAATAGTTTCTCTTTATACTGGTGAAGCATATATGCAGTCAAGCTATTACTAACTAAAAAAAAATTTTAAAGAATTTTTACAAAATATTCTGAAGACTAACTTGGATGAGAAATCTGAAGACTAACTTGGATGAGAAATCTGAATAGTTTTTTTGATAACGCGATTTTGATACAAGTAGAATAAAACTTTATGGAATGCGAATGTGCGAGAAGTTGTGTGCAAACTCATTGTCCATATTATGACGTCATAATTCGTGACATCAGAAAAGCAATGGCATCATTGGTTTTCCGAATAAGGTTTAGTGTTTGGTCCTTTACAACTGTTTATCGTCTTTGCTGGATCTCGTTACAATACTTTTTTGCCTACGTATTTGTTCTACGTATTACAGGAAATTTAAAAATAATCCGGTCCTTTAAAATCAAACATTTCACTGAAAGAGACAGTTATACAGTTCCGATTCTGGCAGGGGATATTATTGGAGGAGCATGGGTCCCTAATAAAATGTGATTTACAGAGATATATAGCAAGAGAGTTCGAGATAAAGACGAAGAAGACAAACATTCTGTTTCTTTTTGTGTGTGTAAGCAGAAGACCTTTTTTTTTTTTTTTTATAAATATTTCAGAAAACATTATTTCCATGGATAAAAGAGATAAAATATTGGAGTGTAGTTTATACCTTAGGCAGCAATTTGGGCACATAGAGTAGGCTAGTAGATTATTCAGTGATTTTAAGATATCTCTTCATGTTTGCCAAAACTGTTTAGATGGAGGGACAGAATATAGCGTGCATTAATCGTTTTTACTTTAAATCAAGGAAGGAAGGGATTTTGTATCAAAATCAAAAAGTTGCGGAATGAACGAAAGTTTTGTGACAATTTTTAATGGTTTTTAGGTTATTCTCAAATTGAAAAACTATTTCATTAGTTGAATAATTTTATTTATTCAGAAGTACAGAGAGGTCGCAATTAAAGTGTCCGAAGGAAGAAGTATCGAAAGTGTTATTCTCTTAACTTTTACGTTACGGCTCCAAGAGTCCATTTTTTCAACCCCAGAACGGCAAAATAACTGAAAATTCCACCCCTGTAAATAAACACCTTCAAGGACCTTGTCTTTTGTTCGTAACTCGTTTCCCCTTCTGTCATGAGAAACTTGGAGTAAAAGCTGCAGGCATTCTTCAAAGCGCTCAACTGGGTACAATAGGCGTTATCCTCATTTCCTAGAAAAATGGCGGTGAAAAAAACTGGTACAGCAGATGAACCAGCGCCGTTTTAGGAGAATAGATTGTCAGTGGTACAACTGCTGTACCGCCATAGTTAAAAGGTTAAGCAGCAGTTTTATATCCGTGTATACTGTTACGAACTTGTAAAATGCTCTGGAGTCTCTCTTTCGCCATCTCACTTTTGTCTCTTCCGAAGGCAGATGGAGAAAACATCAGCAACTGCAAGTTTTCCTATGACGGGAATCCCGTAGTTGCCAGATGCTGAAGTACGGTAGAGAGTTTCCAGATTTGGCGGCTTTTCGAAGGTTCGAGAAACACATGGAAATAACCAATGTTCTACGAGATGTAAGAGATTTCCAAAAAGTTTCTATAAACTATATAGAGTCTATAAAAGGAGTCATCACTCAGTTGGAGAGCAGTTTACTTGATACAAGCTACATTTAACTGTGATGTTCGTTGATGTTTTGAGAATAGTAACCACTGTTTTGTGGAATAAGTGGATCATTTTAGTGCTGTTTTGCTGCTGTTCCTGTTTACGCTGTGTTTGTAAATAAACGTGCTAGTTAACCAGAATGGACCCATTCTCGTATTTTGAGCGTACATCCTTCAACATCCTGTACATCCAGAGGGTACGTAGTAATAATACAGAGTTCTCTTTTAAGTTCCAATGCATTCCATTAACTTTTGATTCATGTGATCTAGAGCTGTAGAAGAAATGTCCACCAATAAGAAAGATATTATACGTTATTGATTGAGAAAGTTTGTAATGCGTCTAACGGCGAATTGACGAAGCTATAATTTTTATCTCGAAAGCAAAGCATGTTAGCCGAAAATTTTCAATTATAAAGTTGTAGAACGTCATTTGTTTTGTATGGAAAGATATACGATTTGTACATAACATATACAGAAACGATGCAATTAGAAGGAGATCCTGACTTTGAGAATATTCTTTACAGGCGGGTTCTGTTATGAGCAGGAATACCACAGAACCCCCCCACCCCCCCACCGTAATATGTTCCTTCTGAACGATTGGTTACTATTAATATTACTATTGTAATTCTCTTTTTCTCAAATCTCAAATTTGCGCGGAATTTTTCTGAAAAAGGATAACTTTTCCATGAGTTTCTTTAGTATTGGACTTGAGGCCGCCATTTCTATGTAGTGAAACAAGCTATTCCTAAAGCAGGAAATAGTATATGTTCGAGATACATGTTCTTCTTTATGTTCGAGATTACTATTGTTATCTCTTCTTTTTTTATGTATTAAAAATTAAATTAAAATCTTCGTTCTGCATTTTTTCCGATTTTTATGTTCCCTACCTACATAATATAGGAAAATATTGTGACGGGGGTAAAAATTCGAATACTTGTTATGGGGAAGAGCACTTTTCAAGCATCCTTAAACTCGAATCGAACGTTTTTGATGAGAGGGCTTTCTCTCTCTCTCTCTGTGTGTGTGTTAGTGGGTATATTAATGTGTGTGCCCGTGAGTCTCTGAAAGCGAAATCTCACGAAGAAATAAAATAAAAAAATCGTACAATTAATACAAGAAGACTGGAACCCATTTGTTTTTAAATGCGATCGAATGTTCAAAAGATCTCCTTCTTTTGAAGGGGATCTTTTGAACATTCGATTTAGGGGGGGGGGGATGTTCAAAAGATCCCTTTCTTTCGAACATTCCCCCCTAATTTTTCGAATAAGTTTAATAAAATAAATTATTTAAACATCAGGATCTTTAGTAATTAAAAAAAATTCTTACGTAATGCATCATTAGAAAACGAGTGGCATCAATTTTAGAACGCTATCACGCACCGTTTTCGAGATATATTACGTTTTCATTTATCTCTAAAGTTGTATAAAATTAAAGTAACTACAGCAAATATCTTTAAATAGGTTGACCGTGGCAAAAAATTTGGCAAATATGCCAACTTCTCTACTATTTGAAAATGCTATCAAATTGCCGAGAATGTCCCCAAAGTGACAAAAATATCACTAAGTTGGCAAAATTGATGCCAAATTAACGAAATGAAGCCAAAATGATAAAAATGCAATATTTTAATGATTGAAATTGCAATATAGGATTAAAATACATGATTAAAATATTTTATATGATTAAAATCGCTTAATATACGACTGTCTTAGCGGATGTTAGCAATATTGCTAATTATCACGTCAGATTTGCACAAAACATAGGTGGATTTGGTAGTCGGAAATAATTTTATATATTGTCAAACAGAAAGTGCCAAATGTTAATGTACAATTAATTCAACGTTAAAAACATTGTGCCTTGGATCTTGTACATCGTTAGTTTACTGTAAAAGAAACTGTGGCAAAGACTTTGGATGACAGCATGGATTCTGGCATTATTATGAAGCGTACACCTTAAAAATCTGACGATGAATATCAGCTGGTGTTATATCTTGAACCCGCAAAAATCTTATCATCCTACGAATTTCAACGCTTGACGACTACGTTTCCACAAGATCCGCAATTTTTAACACATATTAAAACACTTGTTTAAACATTTGTTTGTGTGTCCTTGATATGTTCTGCCCTCTAGTGACAAGGAAAACAAGCAGATATCTGATTAGTTCATACTGTATTTGCGTATCCATCTAATAATGAATTCCACTCATGTGACAGGCTCTGTTATCTTACTAAATGAAACGCCCTTGTAATTTTAAGGAAAATATATAATAAAGAAATTTGGAATATAAATGGAAAACTGGAAAAGCTGAAACAATAACACTTCAATTCATAATATCGTTATAGCACGCTGTCAACAAAATAATTTTATTTATAAATGAGCAGAAATGTTAGAAACTGCCTCAAAAATTTTGGAGTTTGTAAAGAAAAAACTGCTTTGCAAATATCGTCAGAATGCAATTCCCTTAAACCTCTGGGAGTTGCTTGAACGTCACGAAGTCACATACAAAGAAACATAAAAAGATCTTTTGTTTAAAACTGGATAATGTAGTATTGCAGTATAAATAGACCTGTTCTCGGATGGGATAATTTAAAAAAATATTATTTAGCTTCGCGAAGAGCACTTACTTCTCTTTATTTTTAACAGTAAATGGTGTGAAAAAGATATATTATTACAAATGTTGTAGTCGAATAGGAATTTTTTCGCATACATTTTAAAGTATCTAATTTTTGCCAGTATATTTTTTCTAAAATACCGAGAAATTTAAATATCTTTATAGTATAAAAAAAAATCTGATGTGGACAACACATGACTTTACTTATATAATGTAATGAATTTACTACTTTAACAGTAAAAAAATAGGTTTTTCTTATAGTAGATACTAATATTCTTTCCAAGATATTGAATTTTCGACAATTAGTCGTCATTTTCATTGATTTAGAGTCATTTTTATCCATTTGGAGAGATTTTCGTTAATTTGGCAACATTTCAAAAGTCGCCAAGTTTGCGATATCCGCCAAATTCGTCGCCAAAATCTCGCCAAGCGTTATGGACGAAGAAATAAGTTGTTCTTTCAGCAGATAAATGACTATTGGCGTTCAAATACAAAAGTATTACTCAAAGCATCTGTTTTCATGAATGGAACAAGCTAGATCCACGAGGATGATGTCATCCAATTTATCGCATGGTATTACATATGAAAAGTGAACGTCTCTCAATAGGAAATATTTTTTTTTATTTTATATGACTTTTTAATAATTTTTTTAAAAAATGTGCAATATCTCAAGAACGGTTCATGTTAGCGTTCTAAAATGTATGCCAATCGTTTTCTAATGAAAAATTACTTAAGAAATGTCTATTTGCGTAACTTTATTAGTGGTTTTGATTTTTTGACGATTTTTTCAAAATTTTATTCGATAATTTAGGGGGTTCTGAACATTCGATTGCGTATAAAAACAATAGGCTTCCAGTGTTTACGGATTGTGATTTTTGTACCAAATTTGGTTCGAATCGGTCCATTCGTTCGTCAGTTATCGTCTCCACAGACTCACTGACACACACACACACACACACACACACACACACACACACACACACACACACACACACACACACACAGACATCACTTCAAAAATGTTTGATTCGTGATCAGGGATGCTTGAAACGTGCTCTCCCGTCGAAAACTCGATTTACAATTTTCGACCCCGTCACAATACTTTCCTTATACATTATGTACATAAGGAAAGTAAAAATTAAATTAATGCATAAATACAAGAACGTTATACAATTCGGATCAATTCTAAAATTTTAGACGTTTTCAGAATGATTTATTTCTGAAAAAAAAAATGGTTATATTTTATGAATATGAAAAATTTCGAAAGTAACTTGTTCTGGATATTCCCGATCGATCATACAATAAAAAGTATTTACTTTCATAACGAGCAAAAACTAAAGACTAACATTTCATTTCCAGACAAATGTTTTATTAGATAGCGCTGTCAAGTTTTCAGTTTAACTGAAGATAAATTACTTTTGGAATTTCAGATATCTTACATTCTTCAACTTTGAAAGAAGGCCAATAAGAATTCGACGATGAAATTTTTTTCTGTACGACGACACTGACGATTGATGGAATGAATTCATTAATCGTAAAAATGTGTCTTAGCCTCTGAATTCAGCGGCATTTTGTAAGAGAAAACGATTTACATTTAATTTCCTTTCTCAAGAAAATACAGTCCCAAAGAGAAATGAAACAAATGTTTGACCAGGAGACACTAATTTGAATTCTGTGTGACATGGAACGGAAACTGAAGTTAGTGGTGCGTGGTTGATATAAGGTTTAAAAGTAATTTTGCATTTTAAGCCATGTTACTCTCAAGAAAATTGTTAGAAATAAATACGAAATATGAATGATATCGACTGAAAATATTCTGATTTGATGCTTTGAAAACGTGAAAACAGCCACTGTTTAGATTAAGGATGGCAAATAAGATATGTCTCACGAATTGTTACATAAAAATATGTATTGGGCAAGCTGGTGCAGACTGCCCTGAAGCTGATGAAGACTGTCCAGAATGAGAAAAAAAGTACCAGCTACTGGGGGTAAATAACAAAAGAGTAAGAAGACATATTATAAAAACTGGGATCAGAATGCCTGGGACAGGCAAAAAAAAAAAGAAATTCGGAACATTTTTATAGCTAAATATTTATTATAATCTGTTGAGTATAATGGCGAATGGGAGTTTCGGTGGAATACCACAGGACATAAAATGTGAGGGGTCGAAAGGATTCTTTGAATTCATTGTATACTCCAAGTCAATCACAAGTGATTGGGGCGCGACAGTCCAGTGGTTAGTGCGCGGAAATTGCACACGGACAACCCGAGTTCGATTCCAGCCTCTTCCAAAACTGCCGCCGTGTTCACGCCGAGTACGACCACGTTAAACACGTGGGCGCGTAAGTCCTTCCGAGAAGTTGGTGCTAGGGGAAGGAGGGTGTGATCCTTGCGGATGCCTTCCCCCACTGGGTTCTGGTCCAAATTGGGTGGCACTTCCCTGCCGTCCAAACAGATACCTTATATTTTCTGGTAGATTGGACGGTCTGGGTTACAGAAGGAGAATCACAAGTGATCAGAGACCAATGAAAGGTCAGTTCGAAAAAATGATGACTCCACCCTCCCAGACAGAGAACACACAAAAATTCAGAAATCATTCAAGAGCATGGCAACGGACACATATCGATTATGATAATTGATCACTGATTTCTGATAATTGGTCATTGATCTCTGATGACCTGTGATTGGCTTAGAATTTCTTGTGAATGCAAAGGATCATTTTGATTCCTTCTACTTTTTCCCTTGGTATTCCGCCCAAATTCTGTTAAACAATTATAGCCATTTTTAGATAGCTTCTGATCTGAAAAAATGTCTAAGGGATGTCGAAGACCCAGACCGTCCGACTCATCCGAAGACATAGAACATCCATTTCGTGTCTAAGGGGTGTGGCAAATTTTTGACCCAGCAAGTTCCACTGTGAACAACCATCGCCAGTTTTGTGTTAGTACTGTGTGTGTTAGTATAAAGCAACTTAAAACAAAAATAAGCCTGTAATCTAATGGACAGAGCCAACAATTTAGTGGTATGGAGCAGCTTATGGGGTTCGCATGCTTGTGTGAGCAGAATAGTGGTTCCTTTCTTAATTAACTGATGGTTAAATTCGTCATAGTTGCTCCAGACTAGCGTCCATATTTGGGCTGTTTGTATATTATTTGAATGCAGTTGTATGAAATTAACTTTTATCTATATAAATAAAATTGAAAATCTGTCTGTTTGTCCCATCATCACGAGAGAACGGCTGAACCGAATTTGATGAAATTTTGTGGGTAGCCTTGAAACAGCCCCCGATAAATTTTGGTTAAGTTTCGAGTTTTAAGACCAGGGGTTGTCGAGATATTAATGAAAAACGGAATAAACTTTTTCCTAGGAGTTCTACTCTCTAACTCCGTGGTTTATCCAAACGGAAAGGATGAAAATCGTTTGTTTAAAATGTCAAAGGGAAATAAAACTTTATTTCGGAGTTTGGTGGAGACTCTTTGCGCTAATTAGTCACTATCTGAAAGCATGAATTGTTTGAAACATGAATTTAAATAGAAAAATCTACCTCCATGGTTTATTTCAAGCTTTTGCTCAACGACGAAAAGTAGAAAGAAATCAAAATGATTATTTAATTTCGAATTTTATGAGGAAGATTCTATCCTATATCATGTTGCTCGGCAACGCAATGAAATTATATGTGTTTGTTAATGATTATTATTATTTTTTCGATTTGAATAATAAATAAATGGATATTAAAATATATCTTATAAAGGAACGGTTTGATTTTTCTTTTAATAATATTAATTGCGAACTGCGTACATAACTTTCATTTATTTTGGCAAAGAGGTTTCAAGCTTATATATTGTGTTTAGCTAATAAACTCATATATTCTGTCTACCCAATAAATTAATTTATACGATTGTTGAAACAGAAAAAGAGTAGAACGGGTATATCTTCTAATAATATTTTAGTGTTTCCATTCAGTATATATATACAAACTGGATCACGATATTTTATTCAGATCTGCAAATTTAGAGCTACGAATTTGGCTGGATATCCCTAACTTGGCAAATTTCTTAAACGTTGCCAAGTTGATTGAAATGTCCCCAAATTAATAAAAACGACGTAAATCAATGAAATTTATTTTGTTTTGCTGGAAGAAAGTACTGAAATGGTGTTTCGTTAGCATTTGTCTGTCAGTCCAACCGTCCTACTTAGTAATACATTTAGCAAATTTTTAAAATACCACCAAATTGATAAAAATGTTTGTAAATCCATAAAAATATCTTGAAATTGATAGAATTACGCTAAATAAATGAAATTGTGTTTTTTTAGGGGATAATATTTTGATGATGGTTCGTCAATTTATCGTCAAGTAGGACTGTCAGTTCTAAAGTCTCACTTGTCGATAAATTTGGCAAATTTTTAAAATGTCGCAAAACCTTCATTAGAGATAGCATTATTCAGTCGATATTTTGACCACCAATTTATTTGAAGCAAATCATAACATGTCGCTTAGCAACGGATTTAAATCCAGTGTGTTTATGAGGAAGAAGATGTTTATTAAATCTTTTCCGATTTTAATAATGAAGATATGTATATAAAATAAATTTCATTGCCATCGTATTTTTGACTGGATAATATCAATTACGATTTTCAGGTTTAAACATTATTATTATTGATGTTTTCGGGGATTATTGATTCAGAGATTATTGATTTTTCAATTTCTTATGCCATTGTTTATTGCGGCAAAAATTGTTGAAACTCATATATTGTACGTTGTAAGAGTAATCTTCTACAAATGCACGGCTATATCTTCTAATCTATGAGAATATAAGTAGTACAGGTATATTGGCATATATTTTGACATATATTGGCATATATATTGGAATTAAGTACGGCCTTCTGGTATGAAGATCACTGGGATTATTGATATTTTTAATTTATTAAGTAATCTGTTTTATTTTGGCAAAGATTTTTGAGATTCATATTATAATACGGGTAATCTTTTAGCACTTTCATTTCGGCACATATTGAAATCAATTACTGCCTTCTGGTTTAAAGATTACGGATTTATTGATATTTTCAATTTATACATGTAATCTACTAATACAGGTTATATCTTCTAATATTCGCGTATATAAGTAGTACGGATCCCACACATTTTTAACGCTCTTATTTTGCATATATTGATTCAATTCCATATTTTTTGTAAATATGCTGACAAATGAGGCCAGGATTTTTATTCTTCAGATCTGCCCGTGAAGATAATTTTAAATAGCCAGAACAGACATTCCTTAACTTCTTTTTAAGAGCATTGTGTTAAATATTTTAGCAGAATATTTTCATTAAAAATGTCATTTAGTATATTATGGGAATTTGCACATGATTGTGAATTTTAAGTTTCTTTATATTATATACTCCGTACGAAGAACGGGTATGCTGCTAGTAGTTTATAAAACTAGCGGCATCCTTTATTTTTGTTATAATATTATTTCCAGTCTCATTCACTGTTATTTTCCAAAGCAAGTTGATCGCATGTAATTTGAGGTTAGTTGATAAAGTTAGCTCATATAATTTCCGAAACCGGTTAAATCCTTAATTTTTTGCTCATATTCTTCTTATTTCAGTATCGTACATTGGCATTTTTAAACCAGTTTGATCGTTTGTTATTTGAATGCAATTGATGAAATGGCTGATATAGCACTCCAAAACTTGTTATTTTCTAATTTTGTGCTTTGTCTAGTTATATTTTATTAACTGTTATTTTTACAGTATTGTTTTCTGATGAATTTAGCTCATTTAATCTACGAAACAGTTTCGTCCCACCATTTTGTTTACATAGTATAATTATTGTTACATGTTGTTATCTTTAATTTTATGCTTTCATCATATTTTACTCCTATACATTTATTATTTAAAATATTTTGCTATCTTTCTTCTTTTACAAGGGTTTGTCTATTTATTCCTCCCTCGTATTTCACACCATTCTCTTATTTTTGCCAGCAATTTAACGATATTTATTTTTTCGCCTCAGTTTTTTTTAAAAATTAGTTCGACCTTTCAGTCCCATTCACTTCGCCTGACATCAGGTGCGAGCTAAGGTAGAGGTCATTCCATTAGTCTGAGCTGAGCGACGTAATTATACTTTTAGAGTTCTGGAACAATTAATTTCAAGGCATCCTTTCTTATAATGCTTGTGGCTCTTAAGCCAAAAATATGTTAATTGCAAGAGTTTCCCCCCCCCCCCCCTCTCGTTCGACGTTCTAGAGCGATCGCTCCTTCTCGCTGCCTGTCGAACTGCAACTACCTGAGCTGATATGTTGATGTTTGGGTTTCAATAGTTGTTACCAATCGCTAGCGAATTCAGGGTATAGTGTTCCAGGTTTGTTTGATTACAGAAAATTATAATACTATACGAACGTATTCTTTGTGTATAAATTCATTCATATTGTGCAGGTCATTTAATAGACTATACAGTTATTCTAGAAGTATTAGATATCCCATGAATGCATAAGTGCCCGCCTATCTGTCTATTTGTTAGTGTGCCACGCTATCAAGGTACTTTTCGAATAGATGGAGACTTGCAATTTTGTGCACGGGCCAATCATTTTATAACACCTTGGTCAAGAATAGAAATTTTCAAATATGCTCACTTGAAGGAGTGCTCTACATCAAAATGATCCAAATGCAAATGGATGAAAAACACATTTTCCTATGAGATTTACTTCCTATGAGACTTCCTATGCGATTTGTTTGATTACAGAAAATTATAATACTATACGAACGTATTCTTTGTGTATAAATTCATTCCTATTGTGTAGGTCATTTAATAGGCTATACAGTTATTCTAGAAGTATTAGATATCACATGAATTTATAAGTGCCCGCCTATCTGTCTATTTGTCAGTGTGCCACGCTTTTAAGGTACTTTTCGAATAGATAGAGACTTGCAATTTTGTGCACGGGCCAATCATTTTATAACACCTTGGTCAAGAATAGAAATTTTCAAATATGCTCACTTGAAGGAGTGCTCTACATCAAAATGATCCAAATGCAAATGGATGAAAAACACATTTTCCTATGAGATTTATTTCCTATGAGATTTCCTATGAGATTTGTTTGATTACAGAAAATTATAACACTATACGAACGTATTCTTTGTGTATAAATTCATTCCTATTGTGCAGGTCATTTAATAGGCTATACAGTTATTCTAGAAGTATTAGATATCACATGAATATAAAAGTGCCCGCCTATCTGTCTATTTGTCAGTGTGCCACGCTTTTAAGGTACTTTTCGAATAGATAGAGACTTGCAATTTTGTGCACGGGCCAATCATTTTATAACACCTTGGTCAAGAATAGAAATTTTCAAATATGCTCACTTGAAGGAGTGCTCTACATCAAAATGATCCAAATGCAAATGGATGAAAAACACATTTTCCTATGAGATTTACTTCCTATGAGACTTCCTATGCGATTTGTTTGATTACAGAAAATTATAATACTATACGAACGTATTCTTTGTGTATAAATTCATTCCTATTGTGTAGGTCATTTAATAGGCTATACAGTTATTCTAGAAGTATTAGATATCACATGAATTTATAAGTGCCCGCCTATCTGTCTATTTGTCAGTGTGCCACGCTTTTAAGGTACTTTTCGAATAGATAGAGACTTGCAATTTTGTGCACGGGCCAATCATTTTATAACACCTTGGTCAAGAATAGAAATTTTCAAATATGCTCACTTGAAGGAGTGCTCTACATCAAAATGATCCAAATGCAAATGGATGAAAAACACATTTTCCTATGAGATAGAGATTTGGAATTTGGAGTTTAGGCCATAACGAACGACTCATAAATGACTCTAAGCTTTGCTTTGCGTAGATAGCATTTTATGATGCTAAACCGAGGACAGATTCCGAGAGATGACACCGAGAATCAGATTTCCCATCAAGTATTGTTAAATAAAATTTGAAATGACATACTATTTGAATGTCATTTGCATTGATCGTAGTGAGTGCGTATTGGTACACTGTTTGGTAACTTTTTCAATTTTTGTTTCACAATTTTTCATTGTGAAATATTACTTTTGTGTGCCGACACTATTTAATTGATGAAGTAGATTGATTTTACTTGACATTTTCAGTTTGACATTCAGCGAAAACTTTTGTTATTCTCAAAGATATCATACATATGGAAGATAAATGGAAGAGACATAATGTTCTATTACCTCAGAAAGTTGTTTGTACCGACTTTTTTCCACTGCGCCATCACAACCCAATTTAAAAAAAATCTGATGTGGGCAGCACATGACTTTCCTTATATAATGCAATGAATTTCATACTGTTACAGTAAAATAAAATAGGTTATTCTTATAGTAGATACTTATATTCTTTCCAAGATGTTGAATTTTCGTCAATTAGCCGTCAATTTCATTGATTTAGAGTCATTTTTATCCATTTGGGGAGATTTTTGTTAATTTGACAACATTTAAAATGTCGGAAAGTTGGCGTCATTCCGCTAAATTCGTCGTCAAACTGTCGCCAGGCGTTATGGACGGAGAAATAGAGAAATAAGTTATTCTTATAGCAGAAAAATGACTATTGGTTTTCAAATACAAAAGTATTACTCAAAGTATCTTTATTCATGAATGGAACGAGGTAAATCTACGAGAGTGGTGTTTCCAAATTTATCGCATGATATTACATATGAAAAGTGAACATATTTCTCAACAGTTAATATTTTTTTTAAATTATGGCATTTTCTCATAAATTTATATGAAAAGTTTGCAATATCTCGAGAACGGTTTCTGTTAGCGTTCTAAAATTCATGTCAATCGTTTTCTAATGAAAAATTACATAAGAAATGATTATTTATGTAACTGTATTAAAAGATTTAATTTTTTATGATTTTTTCAAAATTTCACTCGAAAAGTTAGGGGGGTTCTGAACATCCGATTGCGTGTAAAAACAATAGACTTCCAGTATTCATGGAATGTAATATTTGTACCAAATTGTGTTCGAATGGCTCCTTTCATTCGTCAGTTATCGTCTCCAAAGTCTCACTGACACACACACACGCACACAAACTCCCCCCCCACACAGATGTCATCTCAAAATTGCCTGATTCGTGTTCAGGGATGCTTGAAACGTGCTCTCCCGTCGAAAACTCGAATTCGAATTTTCGATCCCGTCACAATACTTTCCTTATACATTATATGTATATAAGGAAAGTAACAAGATCTAGAAGTTGTAAAAACTTTTGTATGTTCCACAACCTCATTTTACACAAATATGAGAATATTAACTGTGTGGTTGGTCCACCAGCGGTTGTCGTTAAACTTCAGCAGAAATGTCCTCAATGATGATATCATCAGAATAAAACTTTTTTGCTTCTAATAATTTATTATAATCCAGGAAAATATCAGCATTGTGACTTTATTTGTCTATTTAATAGCAATACATCATCTCTTAGTCGTTTAAGTCTCGGTGTAATTATTTTCAATTCGTGTATCGGCTTTAAAACATTTATTTTTATTGCAGTTAGTCTTTGTAGAGAAAAAGAAGTCATGTGTTTGACAATTTTCGCAGCAGGTCTCTTCCATTTTAATCTTAAGCAAAAGATAACTCGTATTCATTTGACGTCTCTACAAGTGGCCGAAATTTTCTTCATTTTACAGATTCGCCGCTGCTTGCAAAATCTTTTATTGGACGCCCAATAGGAAGTGTAGCTCTGGTGAGCGCATAAATGTCGGAAAAAGTTATTTTCCCTCCTAAAAAGTGGTTATACCCAGCTGTAAATAATTGTCCCGTACGACAGCATTTTTCCCACTTTCGTTGAAATTCTCTCACAAACATTTATCAATATATTCTTTACTTAGGTCTGGCAATGTTTATCATGGACCTGTAGATCCCTATTATGCAATAAGAGTTAAAAGCATTTTCTGTTTTTTGGTTGTCGTGTTTCGCTCGTTTCACTAAAGATCCAACAATACACTCCAACGAAAACCATCCACCAAAGCTACAAAACAATAAACATAGAAATAACAAAAACCAGTACCCAATTTCTAAATACAACGATGCATGATGAAGTACTTTATCATATAACACAAAAGTCTGCACCTAATCTCATCAATTGCAACCTTTAGAATTTCAGATGCTGGATTTAAATAAAAAATTTTCGTCCAATTTTAAAAAAGATTTTATTAGTTTTGTTTTGAATCTACTGCGAATACGCTGAATATTTTTTAAGATAAAGTAGTAGCTATTTGCCTATATTTGTCGGTTCCATTGCAAGAAAAAAAGTCGTATGCACCAAGAACATGCAGTTCAGTGCGTAATTGTGTCTTGCGGCCATATTCTCACAAAAACATTCTTTTACATTCCTTGCAGCTGGTTCTGCATAGAAAAGTAATCAAAATATTTATGCTTTTCAAATCAACGGTCAATAAGGATTATTTTCCCACAGCATCAGTTCAACACGGGACATAACTATTTTTCACTTTCACTAGGTTAGATTGTTATTTCTGACCACTATGCACCTCCTCGGGGATCAGAGCACCGTTTACCTGCACATTCTAAAGTTCCAGACCCGACTGACTAGAGGGAACCGCCCCGGGCTAAACTAGTTTGGGTCTGTCGGTATGGCCCTTACGGCACTTTTGGAAGCTACTATGCTATTCTCGGTGATGAGTTTATGAATTTAAACTCACCGCGATACTCTTAATTTTATATTGAACTAAATCTATTTGTTTGCAATGAGACGAGTTCCCCCAATTTTGCAGTTGGTTGATGGCAAAAAATAAAACATTCCCACAGTTCAAACAGAATTAAGCGAGATAAAAAGCAATAAACACTTTATACTATTCTATTTCGAACTTTCATTCTATGACCTAAATTACATTCGGTAAAAATAATATTCTTGGAACAGAAAAGACTCCCCCGCCCACACACGATTTTCACCAATTAAGGAAATTTTAAATGTTGGGAAATGTCATTGCATTGTCAAGCGTTGCAGTTCAGATGTCTTTTATGTCAAAATTTACGAGACAGGCTGCACATCTTCCTTTATTTACAACTCCTCCAACCATTCTTTTCTTCCCATTAACCAAAATCTAATTTAGCTTTTCTGGAATTGAGCAATAGTCGTGAGAAATATTCACCACCCTAAGTATTGGTTAGTGAAATTACAACATCATGCTCTGAGAATCAATAACAAGTCATTTGAAACGTCTCATTACCCAGCATTCATTGCGACTAGCTGTGAGCTGGTATTGTATCATTTTATTTTTTTAGTTGAACGATATATGTATATACCTCCTCTGCATGTAAAAGCATCATTTTGAGTCGAGTAGTTCTCCTTTGGGGGGAAGCAATTTTGATATATATTTATCTGCTCAATTTGGATTTTGGATTTCTCTTCAGAATGTTTCGTGATTTTCTTATTGGCTGTTCGTGTTTTGCAAAATATTCAATTTTTCGTGATTTGCATTGAGTGAAAAATGTCAGGTTTTGCAGATGGCTTCTCACAGGTGTTATCAGATGGCTTCAATTTAAGCAACCTTTTATGTAGTAATTAAAACTACATTGCTGCCAGAAACTGATAAAGCCATGTTACATCAGCGACCTTTGTCAATTATTGGACTTTCGAAGTCGTAATTAAACTACATTGGTATCAAAATACAGAAAAATCTCATGTTATATCAGCGATCATTGTCAATTATTGGTAAATTTGAATTTTAGTAAATGGCTTCATTGAGTTGAAAAAAGAACTTATCTTTTCTAATCCTGATGCAATCTCGAGAGAAATCATCTCCAATCCCCTGAGATAGTTCTTCATCATAGTGATTTTCTCAAATGTCCTTTTTTTATTTATGTTCCTTTTTTTAGAATTCAGTGATGACAATTTTTCTATATTGAAGACAATTACGTAAAACTTGGTTCTCTTGTTAAATGACATTTAATCTCAAATATTCTTGTAATAACACAAAAATGTATGTTGTTGTTGTTGTTGAAACCCAGACCGTCCGACCTACCAGAAAACAAAAATGTATGTGTCATATTAAGTTCATTTGATCAAAAATCTTGACAGAGAGAGAGAGAGAGAGAGAGAGAGTTGATTGGGTGCAATTTCAATTTAAGAAACGAAAGTGTAAATTTACTCTGAGCTTAAATGGTAACAAAGGAACTAAGTTTCACGTATTTGTCTTCCGTATAGAAAAATTCTGCATTTTATAAATACTAAAGAATACTTTAGATATATTTTTTTATCTTTATTCATTACTTGTATTAAGTGAGTTTGCATTTTTTTATTATGTTTATATATATATATATATATATATATATACACTGCTCACAACTGAAATCGCAGTACCATAAAGTTGAAGGTATTAAAGTTGAAGGATATATTTTTTTATCTTTATTTATTACATATATTAAGTGAGTTTGCATTTTTTATTATATATATATATATATATATATATATATATATATATATATATATATATATATATATATATATATATATATATATATACACACTGCTCACAATTGAAATCGAAGTACCATAAAGTTGTAGGTGTAGCCTTATGTAAATCAGGCAATGGAAACAGCAAGGCTAAATATGCAAAAGATCACAGTTTCGTTGCACATAGTGGCGTAACACCTTACCGAGCAGCGTAAAAGCATCAGGTCAAGGAGGAACGATATCACAGCTAAAGTGTAGCGTCATTGGTTTCAGGTTGTAAAAATCATCACAGTATGCCAAGAATGCGGCGATGTACAGCAAATGATGAGTTGTCGTCAATGGAACGGCTACAAATCATCGGTTTACCTGAGGGTGGGATGAGCTTTCGAAGGATCGCAAAACTATTGGGTCGTGATGTGGGCACAGTTCAACGGTGTGTGTTACGGTTCGTGAGAGACAACGAAACGGCATGAAGATCATGTAATGAAGCTTCGAGGTGTACCACACTACAGGAAGATCGTATGTTGTTGAGAAGCGTTGAGCGTGAGTTGTTTACCACAGCATCCGTGTTACAACGACATTTATCCCACACTACAAGTAACGTGGTTTCGACGCAAACAATTCGAAACTGGTTGCATGACGCAGGACTCCGAGGTAGATAACCTTTTCAACACTTATCTTTCAACGTTTTCACCCGTTGCGTCGCCTTCAGTGGTGTCAAATGAGATGCAATTGTTCGACAAAATGGCGAAATATTCTGTTTTGGCTTGCCAGATGGCCGCACTCGCATATGGCGGCGCTTTTAACAACTCCACTTTTAACAACTCCACTCGAAGCTTTTCCTATCAGTTTCTACACAGCTCCCCTAAGTGGTACCATGGTTTGTGGTGGTTTAACATTTGGTGGACGAACACCTTTGGTCCACGTTTCTGGCAATATCACGGCGCAACGATACGTCTCTGACATTGTGAGACCTGTGGTAAAGCCACATCTGTCAATCAGGCATGGACTGCTTTTCAGCAGGTTAATACCAGGCCACATACTGCATGGGTAACTATGAATAGTTTACAAGCTTTTGATATCGTGCATTAGCCAGCATATTCTCCGGATTTGTCGCAAATTGAGCATATCTGGGACATCATGTATGGACGATTAAGAGAACTCCTAATCCCAGCAAACCATGTTCAGTTACAAGCCCAATTGCATGCTCTGTGGAATGCCATCCCTCAGCACACCATTGGCCATCTCATTGACGGGATGCCTCGTCGTATTTAATCCTGCATAGCCGTTCGCGGTGGGCCTATTCCATATTGATCTAAGGTCAATAAATTTCCAAACTTTCCTTTTTCAGGTATTATGTTTTGATCATTTGTACATCTGAATGTTACAAATATATTTTGCAAATTTCATAAGGATAAATCACTTTCTCCATGGTGTTGCGATTTCAGTTGTGAGTAGTGTATATATGCTTTATATAATTAATGTTACATTATATTTTAAACAAACGAAACAAAATAAGGTAATGTTTTCTTTTATTTCTTCAGAAGAATAAAATGTATATTATAATTTATCAAATTTGAATTTTCTTTGTGTACATGAAGTTTATTTATTTTTTATAAGGTTGTTATAAGGTTTGGATTTACAATCACTATACGAAATTTACTTAATTTATATAAATTAATAAATTATTTGGTTAATTTGATTTCTAACGATTCACATAAGAATCGTGATGCTGCCTATTGTATATTTTATGTGCCCTTTATCAGCTCAGTTTTTTTAGATTATTAATGGTAATAAAGTTTGAATATATAATAGTAAAGGAAATCATTTATTATATAAAATATCCTTTTAGAATAGTATCGATTTATGTGAGTGGTAGGTAAAAATAGTTCACTTTTAATTTTATGATTTATTACGGGTGTAGTTTTAAATGAAATAATTATTTTAGGATTTTAATCCGTCAAGCGATAAGGCATTTCTACTTTATTTTTAATTTAATTATTTCATTTAATTAATCTAATTCTATTTTAAATTAATTATTCCATCTCAAAAATGATCTATACATCATTTTTATCGCAATGTCATTATTATATTGTACTGTGTCAAACTTCATGTACTACAAAGCAAATTATTTATTAGCAATTATTAGTAAATTAATTGTTGTTATTATATATTTTAATCTATATGAATTCTTATGATAATTTTTTCCAAATAAATAATAGTCGTCTAACTATATTTGTAAGCTATTGGCCTGTGAAACTATCCAAAAAAAAAGTAATTTTTGAAAACAAAATCTCAAAAAGAACAGTTTCATGAAAAGAACAAAAAAAGAACATTTCATTTCCTTACTTAAAATTGCATATTGTTTTTATCGGGGAGGGATTGAGTCTCTTGCTTGGTTACGCCTTTGATCCAGGTTGTTGTCTGATCGGCTATTACTTGATCTATATAATATAATTTGCTGTGCTCTCTTGCAGCACAGTTTTCTAGACTATCGAAATTACCTTTTGTGTCCGATTAATCATTTAAAAAAAATAATTTTTATATAAAATATCCTTTTAGAAAATTATTGGTTTAAATGGAGGGTAGATAAATATAAGTCCCTTTTTTATTTTTCGCAATGTCATTCTCAATACAATAGTGTTATACGTCTTTTGGGGTTAACTGCAGGTTATTCAAAAGGCTGCCGTCGGAAAAGATTATCTGTGATTTGTTGGACCGTAAAAAAATAAAAATAAAATGAAATTTAGACTTCAAATTCAGAATTGGTGCTGATATTAAATCCACAACGAAAAGTAATTTCAATTTTTGTAATTTTACTTGGTTACTTTAGCACCTGCAGTGAAATATGGATTTGGAATGAAGCTATCTACTTCAAAATAAAATATCTCCTTTTATATTAATTGTGTAAAAAGACTATTTCAACTAGTGTTTTTTTACAGTACTTTTTGGCCAAAAGGCGGGACGAATGAAATTTTAGGGAAGGCGCAAGTTTTCTATTTGCCCTATATAAATATATCTAAATGCTGTGTCATGTAAATAGAAACTAGGTTAATATAAGATGTCTCGGGGGGGGGGGGAGTACTTGGAGGTATGCCTGAAAGAAGCACTGATTTCAAAACTCTAAATAAACTCCGAATGAAAAAAATGGGAGTGTGAAAACGGGGCGTGGCGATATACATCATTGATACACGTCGTGGCTATTTATTCAGAATTTTATATTGCCGATATTTTCTAAATAATGCACATTTTCTATAAATTGATTATAATTACAATGGTTTTTCAATTTTTTAATTTCGTATAGGGGCAGGACCATCGTAGGTATTGCCTGGACTTCCATGCTAGGGTACCTAGACTCCCTTTATAATTAGTAGAGGGGATATACCGGGTTTGTCACTAAGCGTTTCCTAAAGTAATATAAAATGCACGATTGATCGTAGAAGTGAAGTGATATACGAAAAATAATCAGAAATCGGGAGAATTCAGCTATATTGGTTGCATCCAACTCCTCCTAGAAATGCTAATTTTATAAAAATGAAAAATTAATTTTTTTATTTGCACCAAATGAAAAATGTCAATTAGTGTCAATTAGTAATTTATTTTCTCATGTTTAATTAAAAGGAAAGAAATTTACCTTATATATATTGGTGAAAAATTTGCTGAGATATTCAAAATATTGTTATTATGCACTTTTCGTTCGGTTCAAAGAGACCAGCAATAAATAAAGTTATTTAAAATTATGTGGTAGGAACTTCAATTAGTAATTTTTTGTTTTAAATAGATTTGTTGATGTCCCCCATATTCGATTTTATGGGCTCAGGTAACTATTCACATATGCAATTCAGAATAGAATATGCAATTCAGAATTTCAATTATCGATTTCTCGGCGAATTTTTCATTAAAAGGGGCTGAATAAATTTCTTTTATCCAATTAGACACGACGAAAATTTCAGAAACTGACATTTTTTTTTAATTGGGTTCAAAGGAAAAATCTTATTTAGGGCAAAAAATATGGATCGAGTGGTACACAAGTTAGGTCTATGTAGAATAAAGTGACCATACCCGAACGAGTAAAAGCTGTTGCAGTACCTCTAGAGGAGAATTTGAGAAGTTCTCGTTTGGGATTGAAACTGTCCCACCAGTAAGCAAAAGGTTAAAAGTCAATGCATACAGCATTCCGGCATAATTAAAGGCTGACTTTTCAAGAAGAACGGTGACGAAATCTCGAGTTCTTGTTAAATCCACCATTACTCAATATATTATATCTAATATTGTATGGTAATGATTGTTGTATCATTTTCCAGGACGTGAAAATTTATATCAGAAATTGATTATGTCTGGATATATTATAATATGCCTTTTAAACATGAATGCGTAACTAAAAATTAAATTAATGTATAAATACAAGAATGATATACAATCAGATCAATTCTGAAATTTTAGGCGTTTTCAGAATGATTTACATCTGAAAAAGAAAATGTTTACATTTTATGAATAATAAAAATTTTGAAACTAACGTCTTCTAGATGTTCCCGATCGATCATACAATAAAAAGTATTTACTTTGATAACGAGCAAAAACTAAAGACTAACATTTCATTTCCAGACAAATGTTTTATTAGATAGCGCTGTCAAGTTTTCAGTTTAAGTGAAGATAAATTACTTTTGGAATTTCAGATATCTTACATTCTTCAACTTTGAAAGAAGGCCAATAGGAATTCGACGATGAAATTTTTTCCTTACGACGACATTGACGATTGATGGAATGAATTCATTAATCGTAAAAATGTGTCTTAGCCCCCGTATTCAGCGGCATTTTGTAAAGGAAAGCAATTTATATTTTATTCCCTTTCTCAAAAAAATACACTCCCTAAGAGAAAGGAAACAAATGATTGATCAGGAGACACTAATTTGAATCCTGTGTGATATGAAACGGAAACTGGAGTTAGTGGTGCGTGGTTGATATTAAGTTTAAAAATAATTTTGCATTTCAAGTAATGTTACTTTCAAGAAAATTGTTAGAAATAAATACGAAATGAGACTAATATCGACGGGAAATATTCTGACTTGATGCTTTGAAAACGTGCAAACAGCCACTGTTTAGGTTAAGGATGGCAAATAAGATATGTATCACGTATTGTTTTATAAAAATATGTATTGCGCAAGCTGGTGCAGACTGACTTGAAGCTGCTGCAGACTGTCCAGAATGAAAAAAAAATACTAGCTATTGGATGGCAACCTTTTAACTGAGGCGGTACAACAGTTGTACTACTGAAAATCCCTTCCCCTAAAACGGCGCTGGTTCAACTGCTGTGCCAGTGTTTTTCAACCCCATTTTTCTGGGAAATGAGAAGAACGCCTATTGAACGCGCTCGAGCGCTTTGAAGAATGCCTGCAGCTAGCTCTTACTTCAAGTTTCTCCTGACAGAAGAGGAAACGAGTTACGAACAAAAGATAAGGTCCTTGAAGGTGTTTATTTGCAGGGGTGGAATTTTCAGATATTTTGCCTTTCTGGGGTTGAAAAAGTGGACTCTTGGAACCGTAACATAAAAGTTATTAACAAAAGAATAAAAAGACAAGTTATAAAAACTGGGATCAGAATGTCTGGGACAGATAAATAATAATAATAATAAAAAAAAATTAGGAACATTTTTATAGTTAAATATTTATTATATTCTGCTGGGTATAATGACGAAAGAGAATTTCGGTGAAATACCACAGGACATAAAATGAGAGGTGTCGAAAGGATTCTTTGAATTCATTGGATACTCCAAGCCAATCACAAGTGATCGGGGAGCGACCGCCCAGCGATTAGTGCGCGGAAATTGCACTTGGACAACCCGAGTGCTATTCCCGCCTCTACTAAAACTGCCGCCGTGTCCACACGGAGTACGATTACGTTAAACATGTGGGTCCGTAAGTCCTTCTGAGAGGTTTGTGGTAGAGGAAGGAGGGTGCGGTCCTTGTGGATGCCTCCCCCACTGGGGTCTGGTTCAAATTGGGTGCACTTCCGGGCCGTCCAAATAGATACCTTATACATTCTGGTAGGTTGGACTGTCTGGGTTGCAGAAGTAGAATCACAAGTGATCAGAGACCAATGAAAGGTCAGTAAAAAAAATGATGACTCCGCCCATACGAGAGTGCAGACAGAGAGCAGACAAAAATTCAGAAATCATTCAAGGGCATGACGACAGACACATGTCGATTCTGACAATTGATCACTCATTTCTGATAATTGGTCATTGATCTCTGACCACCTGTGATTGGCTTAGAAAATCTTGTGAATGCAAAGGATCATTTAGATTCCTTCTACTTTTCCCCCCTGGTATTCCACCCAAATTCTCTTAAACAATTACAGTCTTTTTAGCTAGCTTCTGATCTGAAAAAAATGTCTAAGGTGTGTGTCAAATTTTTGATTCAGCGAGTTCGATTGTAAGCAACCATTGCCAGATTCTGTGTTAGTATTGTGTGTGCTAGTGTAAAGCAACTTAAAATAAAAAAAATAAGCGTGCAATCCAATGGACAGAGCCATCAATTTAGTGGTATGGAGCAACCTATGGGTTTCGCATGTTTGTGTGAGCAGAAATGTGGTTCCTTTTTCAAATAACTGATGATTAAATTCCTCATAGTTGCTCCAGACTAGCGTCCATGTTTGGGCTGTTCGCATGTTATTTGAATGCAGTTGTATGAAATTAACTTTTATAGTTTCTAAAAGTAGCTGTGTGTGTATCCTTTATTTTGTTCTAATATTATTTCCAGTATCATACACTGTTATTTTACAAAGCAAGTTGATCGCATGTAATTTGAAGTTAGTTGATAAATTTAGCTCATATATTTTCCGAAACAGGTTAAATCTTTAATTTTTTGCTCATATTCTTCTTATTTCAGTACCATACATTGGTATTTTTAAAGCAGTTTGTTCGTTTGTTATTTGAATGCAGTTGATGAAATGGCCAATTTAGCACTCCGAAACTGGTTGTTGTTTTCCAATTTTGTGCTTTGTTTAGTTGTCTGTCATTATCTGATAATTTTACAGTGTTGCTTTTTGATGAAGTTAGCTCATTTAACCTACGAAGGAGTTTCGCCTTTCATTTTGTTTACATAGTATCATTGTTATTACATATTGTTATCCTTATTTTTATGCTTTCATCATATTTTATTCCTATGCAGTTATTATTTTCAATATTTTGCTATCTTTCTCCTTTTACAAGGGTTTGTCTATTTCTTTCTCCCTCGTATTTCACACCATTCTCTTATTTTTGCCAGCAATTTAACGATTTTTATTTTTTTTTAAATCAGTTCGATATTTTAGTCCCATTCTCTCCGCCTGACATCAGGTGCGAGCTCAGGTAGGGGTCATTCCATCTGTCTGAGCTCAGCGACGTAATTATACTTTTAGAGTCCTGAAACAATTAATTTCAATTCATCCTTTCTTATAATGCATATATATAATACTCTCATGATGCATTTGGCTCTTAAACCAAAAGTATGCTAATTGCAACCCCCCCCCTCCCCTTCTCGTTCGGAGTTCTAGAGCGATCGTTCCTTCTCGCTCCCTGTCGACCTCCAACTACCTGAGCTGATATGTTTGATGTTTCTGTTTCAATAGTTGTTAGCAATCGCTAGCGAATTCTCGGTATGAGTGTTCCAGGTTTATTTGATTGCAGAAAATTATAATATTGTACGAAAGTACTTTTTGTGTATAAATTCATCCATATTGTGCAGGTAATTTCATAAACTATACAGTTATTCTAGAAGTATTAGATATCACATGAATATTAATTTATAAGTACCCGCCTGTCTGTCTATTTGTCAGTGTGCCGCGCTTTTAAGGTACTTTTCGAATAGATAGAGACTTGCAATTTTGTGCACGGGCCAATCGTTTTATAACACCTTGGTCAAGAATAGAAATTTTCAAATATGCTTACTTGAAGGAGTGCTCTAAATCAAAGTGATCCAAATGCAAATGGATGAAAAACACATTTTCCTATGAGATTTATTTCCTATGAGATTTGATTGATTACAAAAAATTAAAATACTATACGAACGTATAATTTGTGTATAAATTCATTCATATTGTGCAGGTCATTTAATAATCTATACAGTTATTCTAGAAGTATTAGATATCACATGAATATTAATTCATAAGTGCCCGCCTGTCTGTCTATTTGTCAGTGTGCCGCGCTTTTAAGGTACTTTTCGAATTGATAGAGACTTGCAATTTTGTGCACGGGCCAATCGTCTTATAACACCTTGGTCAAGAATAGAAATTTTCAAATATGCTCACTTGAAGGAGTGCTCTCCATCAAAGTGATCCAAATGCAAATGGATGAAAAACACATTTTCCTATGAGATTTATTTCCTATGAGATTTCCTATGAGATTTGATTGATTACAAAAAATTAAAATACTATACGAACGTATTCTTTGTGTATAAATTCATTCATATTGTGCAGGTCATTTAATAGTCTATACAGTTATTCTAGAAGTATTAGATATCACATGAATATTAATTCATAAGTGCCCGCCTGTCTGTCTATTTGTCAGTGTGCCGCGCTTTTAAGGTACTTTTCGAATTGATAGAGACTTGCAATTTTGTGCACGGGCCAATCGTTTTATAACACCTTGGTCAAGAATAGAAATTTTCAAATATGCTCACTTGAAGGAGTGCTCTCCATCAAAGTGATCCAAATGCAAATGGATGAAAAACACATTTTCCTATGAGATTTCCTATGAGATTTGATTGATTACAAAAAATTAAAATACTATACGAACGTATTCTTTGTGTATAAATTCATTCATATTGTGCAGGTCATTTAATAGGCTATACTGTTATTCTAGAAGTATTAGATATCACATGAATATTAATTCATAAGTGCCCGCCTGTCTGTCTATTTGTCAGTGTGCCGCGCTTTTAAGGTACTTTTCGAATAGATAGAGACTTGCAATTTTGTGCACGGGCCAATCGTCTTATAACACCTTGGTCAAGAATAGAAATTTTCAAATATGCTCACTTGAAGGAGTGCTCTCCATCAAAGTGATCCAAATGCAAATGGATGAAAAACACATTTTCCTATGAGATTTATTTCCTATGAGATTTCCTATGATATTTGATTGATTACAAAAAATTAAAATACTATACGAACGTATTCTTTGTGTATAAATTCATTCATATTGTGCAGGTCATTTAATAGGCTATACTGTTATTCTAGAAGTATTAGATATCACATGAATATTAATTCATAAGTGCCCGCCTGTCTGTCTATTTGTCAGTGTGCCGCGCTTTTAAGGTACTTTTCGAATTGATAGAGACTTGCAATTTTGTGCACGGGCCAATCGTTTTATAACACCTTGGTCAAGAATAGAAATTTTCAAATATGCTCACTTGAAGGAGTGCTCTCCATCAAAGTGATCCAAATGCAAATGGATGAAAAACACATTTTCCTATGAGATTTCCTATGAGATTTGATTGATTACAAAAAATTAAAATACTATACGAACGTATTCTTTGTGTATAAATTCATTCATATTGTGCAGGTCATTTAATAGGCTATACTGTTATTCTAGAAGTATTAGATATCACATGAATATTAATTCATAAGTGCCCGCCTGTCTGTCTATTTGTCAGTGTGCCGCGCTTTTAAGGTACTTTTCGAATTGATAGAGACTTGCAATTTTGTGCACGGGCCAATCGTTTTATAACACCTTGGTCAAGAATAGAAATTTTCAAATATGCTCACTTGAAGGAGTGCTCTCCATCAAAGTGATCCAAATGCAAATGGATGAAAAACACATTTTCCTATGAGATTTCCTATGAGATTTGATTGATTACAAAAAATTAAAATACTATACGAACGTATTCTTTGTGAATAAATTCATTCATATTGTGCAGGTCATTTAATAGGCTATACTGTTATTCTAGAAGTATTAGATATCACATGAATATTAATTCATAAGTGCCCGCCTGTCTGTCTATTTGTCAGTGTGCCGCGCTTTTAAGGTACTTTTCGAATAGATAGAGACTTGCAATTTTGTGCACGGGCCAATCGTTTTATAACAGCTTGGTCAAGAATAGAAATTTTCAAATATGCTCACTTGAAGGAGTGCTCTCCATCAAAGTGATCCAAATGCAAATGGATGAAAAACACATTTTCCTATGAGATAGAGATTTGGTATTTGGAGTTTAGGGCATGAAGAACGAGTTATAAATGACTCTTAGCTTTGCTTTACGCAGATAGCATTTTATGATGCTAAACCGAGGATAGATTCAAATAGATGACACCGAGAATCAGATTTCCCATTAAGTATTGTTAAATAAAATTTGAAATGACATACTATTTGAATGTCATTAACATTGATCGTAGTGAGTGCGTATTGGTACTCTGTGTTAGAAATGGATGATCTCTTATCACTGCGAAAAATTTATAAAAAAAATACCACTTTCATGCACATTTGACATTTTATTTCATCCCCCACTCTCTCGTTTCCGCAAGAAAAGGAATTTGTTTATATCGTGCGATCTGCGCGCGCTTCATAAAAACATATACAGCTACATTTGCGTGAACTTTAGGTTCCTTTTTTTTTTCGTTCTTCTGCTTTTGTATTACTACAAAGCAAAATGCTCGTTTCTTTTAAGTGTAACTTTTAATGCAGAATATAATAAAATAATCTCTTTTTTTCAATCAAGTGCAATTATTCCGTGTCACAAAGATGCCTGACATCAAGAGAAAACCAAACATAATAAAACGATATTTTTTAAGACTTTAAGGCTGTTGGATCGAAATAGTGAATTACGCCCCTCTATACAGAAAAGGTAAGCTTCTTTACCTTATTGTTATTATTATGCTGTTATGAAAGAAAATATAAATAACGACATACTTCTTATTGTTGAGGCAGTGCGCAATTACCTCTGCACAAACTATGTTCTAATTTTTCTATTCCTCTGTTTGGTAACTTTTTCAATTTTTGTTTCTCAAATTCTTTATTTTTTCATTGTGAAATATTACTCTTGTGAGCCGACACTATTTAATTGATGAAGTAGTTTGATTTTACTTGACAATTTCAGTTTGATTTTCAGCGGAAACTTTTGTTATTCTCAAAGATATCATACATATGGAAGATAAATGGAAGAGACATAATGTTCCATTCCTCCAGAAAGTTGCTTGTACCGACTTCGTTCCACTGCGCCATCGCAACCCAATTTAAAAAATTCTGATGTGGGCAGCACATGACATTCCTTATATAATGCAATGAATTCAATACCGTTACAGTAAAATAAAATATGTTATTCTTATAGTAGATACTTATATTCTTTCCAAGATATTGAATTCTCGTCAATTAGCCGTCATTTTCATTGATTTAGCGTCATTTTTATCCATTTGCGGAGATTTTTGTTAATTTGACAACATTTAAAAAGTCGAAAAGTTGGCGACATTCCGCTAAATTCGTCGCCAAACTCTCGCCAGGCGTTATGGACGGAGAAATAGAGAAATAGGTTATTCTTAAAACAGAAAAATGACTATTGGTTTTCAAATACAAAAGTATTACTCAAAGTATCTTTATTCATGAGTGGAACGAGCTAAATCCACGAGAGTGGTGTTACCAAATTTATCGCATGATATTGCATATGAAAAGTGAACATGTTTCTCAACAGTTAATATTTTTTTTAATTTATGGGATTTTTTCATAAATTTATTTGAAAAGTGTGCAATATTTCGAGAATGGTTTATGCAAGCGTTCTAAAATTCATGTCAATCGTGTTCTAATGAAGAATTACATAATAAATGTTTATATACGTAACTGTATTAAAGGTTTTAATTTTTTATGATATTTTCAAAATTTCACTCGAAAATTTAGGAGGGTTCTGAACATCCGATTGCGTGTAAAAACAATAGGCTACTAGTATTCATGGATTGTAATATTTGTACCAAATTATGTTCGAATCGCTTCATTCATTCGTCAGTTATCGTCTCAAAAGTCTCACTGACCCACACATACGCACACACACACACACTTCCCCCCACACAGACGTCATCTCAAAATTGCCTGATTCGTGTTCAGGGATGCTTGAAACTTGCTCTCCCGTCGAAATCTCGAATTCGAATTTTCGACCCCGTCACAATACTTTCCTTATACATTATATGTATATAAGGAAAGTAACAAAGATCTAGAAGTTGTAATAACTTTTGTATGTTCCACAACCTCATTTTACACAAATATGAGTCTTTTAACTGTGTGGTTGGTCCACCAGCGGTTGTCGTTAAACTTCAGCAGAAATGTCCTCAATGATGATATAATCAGAATAAAACTTTTTTTGCTTCTAATAATTTATTATATTCCAGGAAAATATCAGCATTGTGACTTTATTTGTCTTCTTAATAGCAATACATCATCTCTTAGTCGTTTAAATGTCGGTGTAATTATTTTCAATTGGTGTATCGGCTTTAAAACATTTATTTTTATTGCAGTTGGTCTTTGTAGAGAAAAACAAGTCATGTGTTTGACAATTTCCGCAACAGGTCTCTTCCATTTTAATCTTAAGCAAAGGATAACTCGTATTCGTTTGACGTCTCTACAAGTGGCCGAAATTTTCTTCGTTTTACAGATTCGCCGCTGCTTGCAAAATTTTTTATTGGACGCCCAATAAGAGGTGAAGCTCTGGTGAGCATATAAAGGTCGGGAAAAGTTAATTTCCCTCCTAACAAGTGTTTATACCCAGCTGTAAATAATTGTCCAGTGCGATAGCATTTTCCCCACTTTCGTTGCAATTCTCTCACAAACATTTCTCAATATATTCTTTACTTAGGTCTGGCAATGTTTATCATGGACCTGCAGATCCCTATTATGCAATAAAAGTTAAAAGCATTTTCTGTTTTTGGTTGTTGTGTCTCGCTCGTTTCATTAAAGATCCAACAATACACTCCGACGAAAACCATCCAGCAAAGCTACAAAAAATAAAATAAAAATAGAAATAACAAAAACCAGTACCCAATTTCTAAATACAACGATGCATGATGAAGTACTTTATCGTATAACCTAAAAGTCTGCACCTAATCTCACCAATTGCAACATTTACAATTTCAGATGCTGGATTTAAATTAAAAAATTTCGTCCAATTTTTATAAAGATTTTATTAGTTTTGTTTCGAATCTACTGCGAATACGCTGAATATGTCTTAAGATAAAGTAGTAGTTATTTGCCTATATTTGTCGGTTCCATTGCAAGAAAAATAGTTGTATGCACCAAGAACATGCAGTTCATTGCGTAATTGTGTCTTGCGGCCACATTCCAACAAAAACATTCTTTTACATTCCTTGCAGCTGATTCTGCATAGAAAAGTAATCAAAATATTTATGCTTTTCAAATCAACGGTCAATAAGGATTATTTTCCCACAGTATCAGTTCAATACGGGACATAAATATTTTTCACTTTCACTAGTAGATTGTTATTTCTGACCACTATGCGCCTCCTCGGGGATCAGCGCACCGTTTACCTGCGTATTCCAAATTTCCAGACCCGACTGACTAGTGGAAAACGGGTCGGGATAAACTAGTTTGGGTCTGTCGGGAAAGCCCTTACGGTACCTTTGGGAGCTACTATTCTATTTGTGGTGATGAGTTTATAAATTTAATCTCACCGCGATACTCTTAATTTTAAATTGTATCTAAATCTATTTGTTTGCAATGAGAAGAGTTCCCCAATTTAGAAGTTGGTTGTTGTCAAAAAATAAACCAGTCCCATAGTTCAAACCGAATTAAGCGAGATAAAAAGCAATAAACACTTGATACTATTCTATTTCGAAATTTCATTTTATGACCTAAATTGCATTCGGTACAAATAATGTTCCTCGAACTGAGAAGACCCCCCTCCCCCCCCCACACACATGATTTTCACCAATTAAGGAAATCTTAATTGTTGGGAATTGCCATTACATTGTCGAGCGTTGCAGTTCAGATGTCTTTTATGTCAGAATTTACGAGACAGGCTGCACATCTTCCTTTATATACTACTCCTCCAACCATTCTTTCTTTCCCATTAACCAAAATCTAATTTAGCTTTTCTGGAATTGAGCAATAGCCGTGAGAAGTATTCACCACCTCGGTATTCGGTATTGGTTAGTGAAATTATAACATCATGCTCTGAGAATCAATAACAAGTCATTTGACACGTCTCATTACCCAGCATTCATTGCGACTAGCTGTGAGCTGGTATTGTATCATTTTATTTTTTTAGTTGAACGATATATGTATATACCTCCTCTGCATGTAAAAGCATCATTTTGAGTCGAGTAGTTCTCCTTTGGGGGGAAGCAATTTTGATATATATTTATCTGCTCAATTTGGATTTTGGATTTCTCTTCAGAATGTCTCGTGATTTTCTTATTGGCTGTTCGTGTTTTGCAAAATATTCAATTTTTCGTGAATTGCATTGAGTGAAAAATGTCAGGTTTTGCAGATGGCTTCTCACAGGTGTTATCAGATGGCTTCAATTTAAGCAACCTTTTATGTAGTAATTAAAACTACATTGCTGCCAGGAACTGATAAAGCCATGTTACATCAGCGACCTTTGTCAATTATTGGACTTTCGAAGTCGTAATTAAACTATATTGGTAACAAAATACAGAAAAATCTCATGTTATATCAGCGATCATTGTCAATTATTGGCAAATTCGAATTTTAGTAAATGGCTTCATGGAGTTGAAAAAAGAACTTATCTTTTCCAATTCTGATGCAATCTCTGAGAGTTAGTTCTTCATCATAGTGATTTTCTCAAATGTCCTTTTTTTAATAAGAATTCAGTGATGACAATGTTTCTATATGGAAGACAACTACGTGAAACCTGGTTCTCTTGTTAAATGGCATTTAAGCTCAAATATTCTTGTAATAACACAAAAATGGATGTGTCATATTAAGATCATTTGATCAAAAATCTTGACATAGAGAGATAGAGAGAGAGTTGATTGGGTGCAATTTTAATTTAAGAAACGAAAGTGTAATTTTACTCTGAGCTTAAATGAGCTTTAACAACTCTTCATAGAAAAATTCTGCATTTTATAAAAACTAAAGAATATTTTAGATATATTTTTATCTTTATTCATTACGTATATTAAGTGAGTTTGCATTTTTTATTATATATATATATATATATATATATATATATATATATATACATACACTGCTCACAACTGAAATCGCAGTACCATAAAGTTGTAGGTGTGCCTTATGTAAATCAGGCAATGGAAACAGCAAGGCTAAATATGCAAATGATCACAGTTTCATTGCGCATAGGGACGTAACACCTTACCGAGCAGCATAAAAGCGTCAGGTCAAGGAGGAACGATATCACAGCTAAAGTGTAGCGTCATTGGTTTCAGGTTGTAAAAATCATCCCAGTCTGCCAAGAGTACGTCGATGTACCGCATACGTTGAGTTGTCGTGAATGGAACGGATGCAAATCATCGGTTTATGTGAGGTTGGATTGAGCTTTCGAAGGATCCCAAAAATATTGGGTCGCGATGTGGTGAAGTTCAACGGTGTGTGTTACGGTTCGTGAGAGACAACGAAACGACATGAAGATCATGTAATGAAGCTTCCAGGTGTACCACACTACATGAAGATCGTATGTTGTTGAGCAGCGTTGAGCGTGAGCTGTTTACCACAACAACCGTGTTACAACGACACTTACCCCACACTGCAAGTAACGTAGTTTCGACGCAAACAAGAATGAGATGGAATTGTTCGACAAAATGGCGAAACATTCTGTTCACGGATGAATCACGATTCTGTTTTGGCATGCCATATGGCCGCACTCGCGTATGGCGGCGCTTTTAACAACCTCACGACGAAGCTTTTCCTATCAGTTTCTACACAGCCCCCCTAAGTGGTACCATGGTTTGTGGGGGTATAACATTTGGTGGACGAACACCTTTGGTCCACGTTTCTGGCAGTATCACGGCGCAACGATACGTCTCTGACATTGTGAGACCTGTGGTAAAGCCACATCTGTCAATCAGGCATGGACTGCTTTTTCAGCAGGTTAATGCCAGGCCACATACTGCATGGGTAACTATGAATAGTTTACAAGCTTTTGATATCATGCATTATCCAGCATATTCTCCGGATTTGTCGCCAATTGTGCATATCTGGGACATCATGTTTGGACGATTAAGAGAACTCCTAATCACAGCAAACCATGTTCAGTTACAAGCCCAATTGCATGTTCTGTGGAATGCCATCCCTCAGCACACCATTGGCCATCTCATTGACGGGATGCCTCGTCGTATTTAATCCTGCATAGCCGTTCGCGGTGGGCCTATTCCATATTGATCTAAGGTCAATAAATTTCCATACTTTCCTTTTCCAGGTATGATGTTTTGATCATTTGTACATCTGAATGTTACAAATATATTTTGCAAATTTCATAAGGATAAATCACTTTCTCCATGGTGTTGCGATTTCAGTTGTGAGTAGTGTATATATGCTTTATATATATAATTAATGTTACATTATATTTTAAACAAACGAAACAAAATAAGGTAATGTTTTCTTTTATTTCTTCAGAAGAATAAAATGTATATTATAATTTATCAAATTTGAATTTTCTTTGTGTACATGAAGTTTATTTATTTTTTGTAAGGTTGTTATAAGGTTTGGATTTACAATCACTATACGAAATTTACTTAATTTATATAAATTAATAAATTATTTGGTTAATTTGATTTCTAACGATTCACATAAGAATCGTGATGCTGCCTATTGTATATTTTATGTGCCCTTTATCAGCGCAGTTTTTTTAGATTATTAATGGTAATAAAGTTTGAATATATAATAGTAAACGAAATCATTTATTATATAAAATATCCTTTTAGAATAGTATCGATTTATGTGAGTGGTAGGGAAAAATAGTTCACTTTTAATTTTATGATTTATTACGGGTGTAGTTTTAAATGAAATAATTATTTTAGGATTTTATTTCTTCAAGCGATAAGGCATTTCTACTTTATTTTTAACTTTATTATTTCATTTAATTAATCTAATCATTCTATTTTAAATTAATTATTCTATCTCAAAAATGATCTATACATCATTATTATCGCAATGTCATTATTATATTGTACTGTGTCAAAGTTCATGTACTACAAAGCAAATTATTTATTAGCAATTATTAGTAAATTAATTGTTGTTATTATATATTTTAATCTATATGAATTCTTATGATAATTTTTTCCAAATAGTTAATAGTCGTCTAACTATATTTGTAAGCTAATGACCTGTGAAACTATACAAAAAAAAAAAGTAATTTTTGAAAACAAAATCTCAAAAAGAACATTTTCATGAAAAATATCGATGACATTTCATTTCCTTACTTAAAATTGCATATTTTTTTTTTATCAGGGAGGGATTGAGTCTCCTGCTTGGTTACGCCTTTGATCCAGATTGTTGTCTGATCGGCTATTACTTGATTTATATAATATTATTTGCTGTGCCCTCTTGCAGCACAGTTTTCTAGACCTTAGAAGCTGGTTTCCTTTGCCGAATAATCATTTAAGAAAAACAATTTTTATATAAAATATCCTTTTTGAACATTATTGGTTTAAATGGAGGGTAGATAAATATAAGTCCCTTTTTTATTTTTTGCAATGTCATTCTCAATACAATATTGTTATACGTCTTTTGGGGTTAACTGCAGGTTATTCAAAAGGCTGCCGTCGGAAAAGATTATCTGTGATTTGTTGGACCGTAAAAAAATAAAAATAAAATGAAATTTAGACTTCAAATTCAGAATTGGTGCTGATATTAAATCCACAACGAAAAGTAATTACAATTTTTGTAATTTTACTTGGTTACTTTAGCACCTGCAGTGAAATATGGATTTGGAATGAAGCTATCAACTTCAAAATAAAATATCTCCTTTTATATTAATTGTGTAAAAAGACTATTTCATCCAGTGTTTTTTTACAGTACTTTTTGGCCAAAAGGCGGGACGAATGAAATTTTAGGGAAGGGGCAAGTTTTCTATTTGAACTATATAAATATATCTAAATGCTGTGTCATGTAAATAGAAACTAGGTTAATATAAGATGTCTCGGGGGGGGGGGGGGAAGTACTTGGAGGTATGCCTGAAAGAAGCACTGATTTCAAAACTCTAAGTAAACTCCGAATGAAAAAAATGGGAGTGTGAAAACGGGGCGTGGCGATATACATCATTGATACACGTCGTGGCTATTTATTCAGAATTTTATATTGCCGATATTTTCTAAATAATGCACATTTTCTATAAATTGATTATAATTACAATGGTTTTTCAATTTTTTAATTTCGTATAGGGGCAGGACCATCGTAGGTATTGCCTGGACTTCCATGCTAGGGTACCTAGACTCCCTTTATAATTAATAGAGGGGATATGCCGGGTTTGTCAATAAGCGTTTCCTAAAGTAATATAAAATGCACGATTGATCGTAGAAGTGAAGTGATATACGAAAAATAATCAGAAATCGGGAGAATTCAGCTATATTAGTTGCATCCAACTCCTCCTAGAAATGCTAATTTTATAAAAATGAAAAATTAATTTTTTTATTTGCACCAAATGAAAAATGTCAATTAGTAAATATTTTCTCACGTTTAATTAAAAGGAAAGAAATTTACCTTATATATATTGGTGAAAAATTTGCTGAGATATTCAAAATATTGTTATTATGCACTTTTCGTTCGGTTGAAAGAGACCAGCAACAAATAAAGTTATTTAAAATTAAGTGGTAGGAACTTCAATTGGTAATTTTTTGTTTTAAATAGATTTGTTGATGTCCCCCATATTCGATTTTATGGGCTCAGGTAAACTATTCACATATGCAATTCAGAATAGAATATGCAATTCAGAATTTCAATTATCGATTTCTCGGCGAATTTTTCATTAAAAGGGGCTGAATAAATTTCTTTTATCCAATTAGGCACGACGAAAATTTCAGAAACTGACATTTTTTTTTTAATTGGGTTCAAAGGAAAAATCTTATTTAAGGCAAAAAATATGGATCGAGTGGTACACAAGTTAGGTCTACGTTGAGTAAAGTGACCATACCCGAACGAGTAAAAGCTATTGCAGTACCTCTTAGGAGAATTTAAGAAGTTCTCGTTTGGGATTGAAACTGTCCCACCAGTAAGCAAAAGGTTAAAAGTCTTAGTAGTACAATGCATACAGCATTCCGGCATAATTAAAGGCTGACTTTTCAAGAAGAACGGCGACGAAATCTCGAGTTCTTGTTAAATCCACCATTACACAATATATTATATCTACTATTGTATGGTAATGATTGTTGTATCATTTTCCAGGACGTGAAAATTTATATCAGAAATTGATTATGTCTGGATATATTATATTATGCCTTTTAAACATGAATGCATATGTAGCAACTTGGCGCCGCCGTGGTCCCGAACCAGGGACCTGTTGCTTCGTAGACCGACATTATAATCACTGAGCAAAAGCTAGCTCTTCCTCTGTTCTTATAATTCGGGTTTGGCTCGTGTGGCATCTTTGATAGATGTCTTTTGCTGCCGCACATAACTAAAAATTAAATTAATGTATAAATACAAGAATGATATACAATCGGATCGATTCTGAAATTTTAGACGTTTTCAGAATGATTTACATCTGAAAAAGAAAATGTTTACATTTTATGAATAATAAAAATTTTGAAAGTAACTTCTTCTAGATGTTCCCGATCGATCATACAATAAAAAGTATTTACTTTGATAACGAGCAAAAACTGAAGACTAACTGAAGACATTTCCAGACAAATGTTTTATTAGATACCGCTGTCAAGTTTTCAGTTTAAGTGAAGATAAATTACTTTTGGAATTTCAGATATCTTACATTCTTCAACTTTGAAAGAAGGCCAATAGGAATTCGACGATGAAATTTTTTCCGTACGACGACATTGACGATTGATGGAATGAATTCATTAATAGTAAAAATGTGTCTTAGCCCCCGTATTCAGCGGCATTTTGTAAGGGAAAGCAATTTATATTTTATTCCCTTTCTTAAAAAAATACAGTCCCTAAGAGAAAGGAAATAAATGATTGACCAGGAGACACTAATTTGAATTCTGTGTGATATGAAACGGAAACTGGAGTTAGTGGTGCGTGGTTGATATTAAGTTTAAAAATAATTTTGCATTTCAAGTAATGTTACTCTCAAGAAAATTGTTAGAAATAAATACGAAATGTGACTAATATCGACGGGAAATATTCTGACCTGATGCTTTGAAAACGTGCAAACAGCCACAGATTAGGTTAAGGATGGCAAATAAGATATGTATCACGTATTGTTTTATAAAAATATGTATTGCGCAAGCTGGTGCAGACTGCCCTGAAGCTGCTGCAGACTGTCCAGAATGAAAAAAATACCAGCTATTGGGTGGCAACCTTTTAACTGCGGCGGTACAACAGTTGTACTACTGAAAATCCATTCCCCTAAAACGGCACTGGTTCAACTGCTGTACCAGTGTTTTTCACCCCATTTTTCTGGGAAATTAAAAGAACGCCTATTGAACACACTTGAGCGCTTTGAAGAATGCCTGCAGCTAGCTCTTACTTCAAGTTTCTCCTGACAGAAGAGGAAACGAGTTACGAACAAAAGATAAGGCCCTTGAAGGTGTATATTTACAGGGATGGAATTTTCAGATATTTTGCTTTTCTGGGGTTGAAAAAGTGGACTCTTGGAGCCGTAACGTAAAAGTTAAAACAAAAGAAAAAGAAGACAAGTTATAAAAACTGGGATCGGAATGTCTGGGACAGATAAATAATAATTATAAAAAAAAAAATAGGAACATTTTTATAGCTAAATATTTATTATATTCTGCTGGGTATAATGACGTAAGAGAATTTCGGTGAAATACCACAGGACATAAAATGAGAGGTGTCGAAAGGATTCTTTGAATTCATTGGATACTCCAAGCCAATCACAAGTGATCGGGGAGCGACCGCCGAGCGATTAGGGCGCGGAAATTGCACTTGGACAACCCGAGTGCGATTCCCGCCTCTACCAAAACTGCCGCCGTGTCCACACGGAGTACGATTACGTTAAACATGTTGGTCCGTAAGTCCTTCTGAGAGGTTTGTGGTAGAGGAAGGAGGGTGCGGTCCCTGTGGATGCCTCCCCCACTGGGGTCTGGTTCAAATTGGGTGCACTTCCGGGCCGTCCGAATAGATACCTTATACATTCTGGTAGGTTGGACTGTCTGGGTTGCAGAAGTAGAATCACAAGTGATCAGAGACCAATGAAAGGTCAGTAAAAAAAATGATGACTCCGCCCATACGAGAGTGCAGACAGAGAGCAGACAAAAATTCAGAAATCATTCAAGGGCATGACGACAGACACATGTCGATTCTGACAATTGATCACTCATTTCTGATAATTGGCCATTGATCTCTGACCACCTGTGATTGGCTTAGAAAATCTTGTGAATGCAAAGGATCATTTAGATTCCTTCTACTTTTCCCCCCTGGTATTCCACCCAAATTCTCTTAAACAATTATAGTCTTTTTAGCTAGCTTCTGATCTGAAAAAAATGTCTAAGGTGTGTGTCAAATTTTTGATTCAGCGAGTTCGATTGTAAGCAACCATTGCCAGATTCTGTGTTAGTATTGTGTGTGCTAGTGTAAAGCAACTTAAAATAAAAAAAATAAGCGTGCAATCCAATGGACAGAGCCAACAATTTAGTGGTATGGAGCAACCTATGGGTTTCGCATGTTTGTGTGAGCAGAAATGTGGTTCCTTTTTCAAATAACAGATGATTAAATTCCTCATAGTTGCTCCAGACTAGCGTCCATGTTTGGGCTGTTCGCATGTTATTTGAATGCAGTTGTATGAAATTAACTTTTATAGTTTCTAAAAGTAGCTGTGTGTGTATCCTTTATTTTGTTCTAATATTATTTCCAGTATCATACACTGTTATTTTACAAAGCCAGTTGATCGCATGTAATTTGAAGTTAGTTGACAAATTAAGCTCATATATTTTCCGAAACAGGTTAAATCTTTAATTTTTTGCTCATATTCTTCTTATTTCAGTACCATACATTGGTATTTTTAAAGCAGTTTGTTCGTTTGTTATTTGAATGCAGTTGATGAAATGGCCAATTTAGCACTCCGAAACTGGTTGTTGTTTTCCAATTTTGTGCTTTGTTTAGTTGTCTGTCATTATCTGATAATTTTACAGTGTTGCTTTTTGATGAAGTTAGCTCATTTAACCTAGGAAGGAGTTTCGCCCTTTCATTTGTTTACATAGTATCATTGTTATTACATATTGTTATCCTTATTTTTATGCTTTCATCATATTTTATTCCTATGCAGTTATTATTTTCAATATTTTGCTATCTTTCTCCTTTTACAAGGGTTTGTCTATTTCTTTCTCCCTCGTATTTCACACCATTCTCTTATTTTTGCCAGCAATTTAACGATTTTTATTTTTTTTAAAATCAGTTCGATATTTTAGTCCCATTCTCTCCGCCTGACATCAGGTGCGAGCTCAGGTAGGGGTCATTCCATCTGTCTGAGCTCAGCGACGTAATTATACTTTTAGAGTCCTGAAACAATTAATTTCAAGACATCCTTTCTTATAATGCATATATAT
This sequence comes from Amaurobius ferox, assembly GCA_951213105.1. Lineage (NCBI taxonomy): Eukaryota > Metazoa > Arthropoda > Arachnida > Araneae > Amaurobiidae > Amaurobius > Amaurobius ferox. The sequence goes on from OX578139.1 coordinate 132,127,008, forward strand.
AATACTCTCATGATGCATTTGGCTCTTAAACCAAAAGTATGCTAATTGCAACCCCCCCCTCCCCTTCTCGGTCGGAGTTCTAGAGCGATCGTTCCTTCTCGCTCCCTGTCGACCTCCAACTACCTGAGCTGATATGTTTGATGTTTCTGTTTCAATAGTTGTTAGCAATCGTTAGCGAATTCTCGGTATGAGTGTTCCAGGTTTATTTGATTGCAGAAAATTATAATATTGTACGAAAGTATTTTTTGTGTATAAATTCATCCATATTGTGCAGGTAATTTCATAGGCTATACAGTTATTCTAGAAGTATTAGATATCACATGAATATTAATTCATAAGTACCCGCCTGTCTGTCTATTTGTCAGTGTGCCGCGCTTTTAAGGTACTTTTCGAATAGATAGAGACTTGCAATTTTGTGCACGGGCCAATCATTTTATAACACCTTGGTCAAGAATAGAAATTTTCAAATATGCTCACTTGAAGGAGTGCTCTACATCAAAATGATCCAAACGCAAATGGATGAAAAACACATTTTCCTATGAGATAGAGATTTGGTATTTGGAGTTTAGGCCATGACGAACGAGTCATAAATGACTCTAAGCTTTGCTTTGCGTAGCTAACATTTTATGATGCTAAACCGAGGACAGATTCCGAGAGTTGACACCGAGAATCAGATTTCCCATCAAGTAGTGTTAAATAAAATTTGAAATGACATACTATTTGAATGTCATTAGCATTGATCGTAGTGAGTGCGTATTGGTACACTGTTTGGTAGCTTTTTCAATTTTTGTTTCACAATTTTTCATTGTGAAATATTACTTTTGTGATCCGACACTATTTAATTGATGAAGTAGATTGATTTTACTTGACAATTTCAGTTTGACATTCAGCGAAAACTTTTGTTATTCTCAAAGATATCATACATATGGAAGATAAATGGAGGAGACATAATGTTCTATTACCTCAGAAAGTTGTTTGTACCGACTTTGTTCCACTGCGCCATCACAACCCAATTTAAGAAAAATCTGATGTGGACAGCACATGACTTTCCTTATATAATGCAATGAATTCAATACTGTTACAGTAAAATAAAATAGATTATTCTTATAGTAGATACTTATATTCTTTCCAAGATATTGAATTTTCGTCAATTAGCCGTCAATGATTTAGAGTCATTTTTATCCATTTGGGGAGATTTTTGTTAATTTGACAACATTTAAAAAGTCGGAAAGTTGGTGACATTCCGCTAAATTCGTCGCCAAACTCTCGCCAGGTGTTATGGACGGAGAAATAGAGAAATAAGTTATTCTTATAGCAGAAAAATGACTATTGGTTTTCAAATACAAAAGTATTACTCAAAATATCTTTATTCATGAATGGAACGAGCTAAATCCACGAGAGTGGTGTTACCTGACATCAAGAGAACGTCATCAGCCTGACATCAGCCTGACATCAAGAGAAAATCAAACATAATAAAACGATATTTTTTAAGACTTTAAGGGAGTTGGATCGAAATAGTGAATTACGCCCCTCTATACAGAAAAGGTAAGCTTCTTTACCTTATTGTTATTATTATGCTGTTATGAAAGAAAATATAAATAATGACATACTTCTTATTGTTGAGGCAGTGCGCAATTACCTCTGCACAAACTATGTTCTAATTTTTCTATTCCTCTGTTTGGTAACTTTTTCAATTTTTGTTTCTCAAATTCTTTATTTTTTCATTGTGAAATATTACTCTTGTGAGCCGACACTATTTAATTGATGAAGTAGTTTGATTTTACTTGACAATTTCAGTTTGATTTTCAGCGGAAACTTTTGTTATTCTCAAAGATATCATACATATGGAAGATAAATGGAAGAGACATAATGTTCCATTCCTCCAGAAAGTTGCTTGTACCGACTTCGTTCCACTGCGCCATCGCAACCCAATTTAAAAAATTCTGATGTGGGCAGCACATGACATTCCTTATATAATGCAATGAATTCAATACCGTTACAGTAAAATAAAATATGTTATTCTTATAGTAGATACTTATATTCTTTCCAAGATATTGAATTCTCGTCAATTAGCCGTCATTTTCATTGATTTAGCGTCATTTTTATCCATTTGGGGAGATTTTTGTTAATTTGACAACATTTAAAAAGTCGAAAAGTTGGCGATATTCCGCTAAATTCGTCGCCAAACTCTCGCCAGGCGTTATGGACGGAGAAATAGAGAAATAAGTTATTCTTAAAACAGAAAAATGACTATTGGTTTTCAAATACAAAAGTATTACTCAAAGTATCTTTATTCATGAGTGGAACGAGCTAAATCCACGAGAGTGGTGTTACCAAATTTATCGCATGATATTGCATATGAAAAGTGAACATGTTTCTCAACAGTTAATATTTTTTTTAATTTATGGGATTTTTTCATAAATTTATTTGAAAAGTGTGCAATATTTCGAGAATGGTTTATGCAAGCGTTCTAAAATTCATGTCAATCGTGTTCTAATGAAGAATTACATAATAAATGTTTATATACGTAACTGTATTAAAGGTTTTAATTTTTTATGGTATTTTCAAAATTTCACTCGAAAATTTAGGAGGGTTCTGAACATCCGATTGCGTGTAAAAACAATAGGCTACTAGTATTCATGGATTGTAATATTTGTACCAAATTATGTTCGAATCGCTTCATTCATTCGTCAGTTATCGTCTCAAAAGTCTCACTGACCCACACATACGCACACACACACACACTTCCCCCCACACAGACGTCATCTCAAAATTGCCTGATTCGTGTTCAGGGATGCTTGAAACTTGCTCTCCCGTCGAAATCTCGAATTCGAATTTTCGACCCCGTCACAATACTTTCCTTATACATTATATGTATATAAGGAAAGTAACAAAGATCTAAAAGTTGTAATAACTTTTGTATGTTCCACAACCTCATTTTACACAAATATGAGTCTTTTAACTGTGTGGTTGGTCCACCAGCGGTTGTCGTTAAACTTCAGCAGAAATGTCCTCAATGATGATATAATCAGAATAAAACTTTTTTTGCTTCTAATAATTTATTATATTCCAGGAAAATATCAGCATTGTGACTTTATTTGTCTACTTAATAGCAATACATCATCCCTTAATCGTTTAAGTGTCGGTGTAATTATTTTCAATTGGTGTATCGGCTTTAAAACATTTATTTTTATTGCAGTTGGTCTTTGTAGAGAAAAACAAGTCATGTGTTTGACAATTTCCGCAACAGGTCTCTTCCATTTTAATCTTAAGCAAAGGATAACTCGTATTCGTTTGGCGTCTCTACAAGTGGCCGAAATTTTCTTCGTTTTACAGATTCGCCGCTGCTTGCAAAATTTTTTATTGGACGCCCAATAAGAGGTGAAGCTCTGGTGAGCATATAAAGGTCGGGAAAAGTTAATTTCCCTCCTAACAAGTGTTTATACCCAGCTGTAAATAATTGTCCAGTGCGATAGCATTTTCCCCACTTTCGTTGCAATTCTCTCACAAACATTTCTCAATATATTCTTTACTTAGGTCTGGCAATGTTTATCATGGACCTGCAGATCCCTATTATGCAATAAAAGTTAAAAGCATTTTCTGTTTTTGGTTGTTGTGTCTCGCTCGTTTCATTAAAGATCCAACAATACACTCCGACGAAAACCATCCAGCAAAGCTACAAAAAAAAAAATAAAAATAGAAATAACAAAAAACAGTACCCAATTTCTAAATACAACGATGCATGATGAAGTACTTTATCGTATAACCTAAAAGTCTGCACCTAATCTCACCAATTGCAACATTTACAATTTCAGATGCTGGTTTTAAATTAAAAAAATTTCCTCCAATTTTTATAAAGATTTTATTAGTTTTGTTTCGAATCTACTGCTAATACGCTGAATATGTCTTAAGATAAAGCAGTAGTTATTTGCCTATATTTGTCGGTTCCATTGCAAGAAAAATAGTTGTATGCACCAAGAACATGCAGTTCATTGCGTAATTGTGTCTTGCGGCCACATTCCCACAAAAACATTCTTTTACATTCCTTGCAGCTGATTCTGCATAGAAAAGTAATCAAAATATTTATGCTTTTCAAATCAACGGTCAATAAGGATTATTTTCCCACAGTATCAGTTCAATACGGGACATAAATATTTTTCACTTTCACTAGTAGATTGTTATTTCTGACCACTATGCGCCTCCTCGGGGATCAGCGCACCGTTTACCTGCGTATTCTAAATTTCCAGACCCGACTGACTAGTGGAAAACGGGTCGGGATAAACTAGTTTGGGTCTGTCGGGAAAGCCCTTACGGTACCTTTGGGAGCTACTATTCTATTTGTGGTGATGAGTTTATAAATTTAATCTCACCGCGATACTCTTAATTTTAAATTGTATCTAAATCTATTTGTTTGCAATGAGAAGAGTTCCCCAATTTAGAAGTTGGTTGTTGTCAAAAAATAAACCAGTCCCATAGTTCAAACCGAATTAAGCGAGATAAAAAGCAATAAACACTTGATACTATTCTATTTCGAAATTTCATTTTATGACCTAAATTGCATTCGGTACAAATAATGTTCCTCGAACTGAGAAGACCCCCCTCCCCCCCCACACACACATGATTTTCACCAATTAAGGAAATCTTAATTGTTGGGAATTGCCATTACATTGTCGAGCGTTGCAGTTCAGATGTCTTTTATGTCAGAATTTACGAGACAGGCTGCACATCTTCCTTTATATACTACTCCTCCAACCATTCTTTCTTTCCCATTAACCAAAATCTAATTTAGCTTTTCTGGAATTGAGCAATAGTCGTGAGAAGTATTCACCACCTCGGTATTCGGTATTGGTTAGTGAAATTATAACATCATGCTCTGAGAATCAATAACAAGTCATTTGACACGTCTCATTACCCAGCATTCATTGCGACTAGCTGTGAGCTGGTATTGTATCATTTTATTTTTTTAGTTGAACGATATATGTATATACCTCCTCTGCATGTAAAAGCATCATTTTGAGTCGAGTAGTTCTCCTTTGGGGGGAAGCAATTTTGATATATATTTATCTGCTCAATTTGGATTTTGGATTTCTCTTCAGAATGTCTCGTGATTTTCTTATTGGCTGTTCGTGTTTTGCAAAATATTCAATTTTTCGTGAATTGCATTGAGTGAAAAATGTCAGGTTTTGCAGATGGCTTCTCACAGGTGTTATCAGATGGCTTCAATTTAAGCAACCTTTTATGTAGTAATTAAAACTACATTGCTGCCAGGAACTGATAAAGCCATGTTACATCAGCGACCTTTGTCAATTATTGGACTTTCGAAGTCGTAATTAAACTATATTGGTAACAAAATACAGAAAAATCTCATGTTATATCAGCGATCATTGTCAATTATTGGCAAATTCGAATTTTAGTAAATGGCTTCATGGAGTTGAAAAAAGAACTTATCTTTTCCAATTCTGATGCAAACTCTGAGAGTTAGTTCTTCATCATAGTGATTTTCTCAAATGTCCTTTTTTTAATAAGAATTCAGTGATGACAATGTTTCTATATGGAAGACAACTACGTGAAACCTGGTTCTCTTGTTAAATGGCATTTAAGCTCAAATATTCTTGTAATAACACAAAAATGGATGTGTCATATTAAGATCATTTGATCAAAAATCTTGACATAGAGAGATAGAGAGAGAGTTGATTGGGTGCAATTTTAATTTAAGAAACGAAAGTGTAATTTTACTCTGAGCTTAAATGAGCTTTAACAACTCTTCATAGAAAAATTCTGCATTTTATAAAAACTAAAGAATATTTTAGATATATTTTTATCTTTATTCATTACGTATATTAAGTGAGTTTGCATTTTTTATTATATATATATATATATATATATATATATATATATATATATATATATATATATATATACATACACTGCTCACAACTGAAATCGCAGTACCATAAAGTTGTAGGTGTGCCTTATGTAAATCAGGCAATGGAAACAGCAAGGCTAAATATGCAAATGATCACAGTTTCATTGCGCATAGGGACGTAACACCTTACCGAGCAGCATAAAAGCGTCAGGTCAAGGAGGAACGATATCACAGCTAAAGTGTAGCGTCATTGGTTTCAGGTTGTAAAAATCATCCCAGTCTGCCAAGAGTACGTCGATGTACCGCATACGTTGAGTTGTCGTGAATGGAACGGATGCAAATCATCGGTTTATGTGAGGTTGGATTGAGCTTTCGAAGGATCCCAAAAATATTGGGTCGCGATGTGGTGAAGTTCAACGGTGTGTGTTACGGTTCGTGAGAGACAACGAAACGACATGAAGATCATGTAATGAAGCTTCCAGGTGTACCACACTACATGAAGATCGTATGTTGTTGAGCAGCGTTGAGCGTGAGCTGTTTACCACAACAACCGTGTTACAACGACACTTACCCCACACTGCAAGTAACGTAGTTTCGACGCAAACAAGAATGAGATGGAATTGTTCGACAAAATGGCGAAACATTCTGTTCACGGATGAATCACGATTCTGTTTTGGCATGCCATATGGCCGCACTCGCGTATGGCGGCGCTTTTAACAACCTCACGACGAAGCTTTTCCTATCAGTTTCTACACAGCCCCCCTAAGTGGTACCATGGTTTGTGGGGGTATAACATTTGGTGGACGAACACCTTTGGTCCACGTTTCTGGCAGTATCACGTCGCAACGATACGTCTCTGACATTGTGAGACCTGTGGTAAAGCCACATCTGTCAATCAGGCATGGACTGCTTTTTCAGCAGGTTAATGCCAGGCCACATACTGCATGGGTAACTATGAATAGTTTACAAGCTTTTGATATCATGCATTATCCAGCATATTCTCCGGATTTGTCGCCAATTGTGCATATCTGGGACATCATGTTTGGACGATTAAGAGAACTCCTAATCACAGCAAACCATGTTCAGTTACAAGCCCAATTGCATGTTCTGTGGAATGCCATCCCTCAGCACACCATTGGCCATCTCATTGACGGGATGCCTCGTCGTATTTAATCCTGCATAGCCGTTCGCGGTGGGCCTATTCCATATTGATCTAAGGTCAATAAATTTCCATACTTTCCTTTTCCAGGTATGATGTTTTGATCATTTGTACATCTGAATGTTACAAATATATTTTGCAAATTTCATAAGGATAAATCACTTTCTCCATGGTGTTGCGATTTCAGTTGTGAGTAGTGTATATATGCTTTATATATATAATTAATGTTACATTATATTTTAAACAAACGAAACAAAATAAGGTAATGTTTTCTTTTATTTCTTCAGAAGAATAAAATGTATATTATAATTTATCAAATTTGAATTTTCTTTGTGTACATGAAGTTTATTTATTTTTTGTAAGGTTGTTATAAGGTTTGGATTTACAATCACTATACGAAATTTACTTAATTTATATAAATTAATAAATTATTTGGTTAATTTGATTTCTAACGATTCACATAAGAATCGTGATGCTGCCTATTGTATATTTTATGTGCCCTTTATCAGCGCAGTTTTTTTAGATTATTAATGGTAATAAAGTTTGAATATATAATAGTAAACGAAATCATTTATTATATAAAATATCCTTTTAGAATAGTATCGATTTATGTGAGTGGTAGGGAAAAATAGTTCACTTTTAATTTTATGATTTATTACGGGTGTAGTTTTAAATGAAATAATTATTTTAGGATTTTATTTCTTCAAGCGATAAGGCATTTCTACTTTATTTTTAACTTTATTATTTCATTTAATTAATCTAATCATTCTATTTTAAATTAATTATTCTATCTCAAAAATGATCTATACATCATTATTATCGCAATGTCATTATTATATTGTACTGTGTCAAAGTTCATGTACTACAAAGCAAATTATTTATTAGCAATTATTAGTAAATTAATTGTTGTTATTATATATTTTAATCTATATGAATTCTTATGATAATTTTTTCCAAATAGTTAATAGTCGTCTAACTATATTTGTAAGCTAATGACCTGTGAAACTATACAAAAAAAAAAAGTAATTTTTGAAAACAAAATCTCAAAAAGAACATTTTCATGAAAAATATCGATGACATTTCATTTCCTTACTTAAAATTGCATATTTTTTTTTTATCAGGGAGGGATTGAGTCTCCTGCTTGGTTACGCCTTTGATCCAGATTGTTGTCTGATCGGCTATTACTTGATTTATATAATATTATTTGCTGTGCCCTCTTGCAGCACAGTTTTCTAGACCTTAGAAGCTGGTTTCCTTTGCCGAATAATCATTTAAGAAAAACAATTTTTATATAAAATATCCTTTTTGAACATTATTGGTTTAAATGGAGGGTAGATAAATATAAGTCCCTTTTTTATTTTTTGCAATGTCATTCTCAATACAATATTGTTATACGTCTTTTGGGGTTAACTGCAGGTTATTCAAAAGGCTGCCGTCGGAAAAGATTATCTGTGATTTGTTGGACCGTAAAAAAATAAAAATAAAATGAAATTTAGACTTCAAATTCAGAATTGGTGCTGTTATTAAATCCACAACGAAAAGTAATTACAATTTTTGTAATTTTACTTGGTTACTTTAGCACCTGCAGTGAAATATGGATTTGGAATGAAGCTATCAACTTCAAAATAAAATATCTCCTTTTATATTAATTGTGTAAAAAGACTATTTCATCCAGTGTTTTTTTACAGTACTTTTTGGCCAAAAGGCGGGACGAATGAAATTTTAGGGAAGGGGCAAGTTTTCTATTTGCCCTATATAAATATATCTAAATGCTGTGTCATGTAAATAGAAACTAGGTTAATATAAGATGTCTCGGGGGGGGGGGGAAGTACTTGGAGGTATGCCTGAAAGAAGCACTGATTTCAAAACTCTAAGTAAACTCCGAATGAAAAAAATGGGAGTGTGAAAACGGGGCGTGGCGATATACATCATTGATACACGTCGTGGCTATTTATTCAGAATTTTATATTGCCGATATTTTCTAAATAATGCACATTTTCTATAAATTGATTATAATTACAATGGTTTTTCAATTTTTTAATTTCGTATAGGGGCAGGACCATCGTAGGTATTGCCTGGACTTCCATGCTAGGGTACCTAGACTCCCTTTATAATTAATTGAGGGGATATGCCGGGTTTGTCAATAAGCGTTTCCTAAAGTAATATAAAATGCACGATTGATCGTAGAAGTGAAGTGATATACGAAAAATAATCAGAAATCGGGAGAATTCAGCTATATTAGTTGCATCCAACTCCTCCTAGAAATGCTAATTTTATAAAAATGAAAAATTAATTTTTTTATTTGCACCAAATGAAAAATGTCAATTAGTAAATATTTTCTCACGTTTAATTAAAAGGAAAGAAATTTACCTTATATATATTGGTGAAAAATTTGCTGAGATATTCAAAATATTGTTATTATGCACTTTTCGTTCGGTTGAAAGAGACCAGCAACAAATAAAGTTATTTAAAATTAAGTGGTAGGAACTTCAATTGGTAATTTTTTGTTTTAAATAGATTTGTTGATGTCCCCCATATTCGATTTTATGGGCTCAGGTAAACTATTCACATATGCAATTCAGAATAGAATATGCAATTCAGAATTTCAATTATCGATTTCTCGGCGAATTTTTCATTAAAAGGGGCTGAATAAATTTCTTTTATCCAATTAGGCACGACGAAAATTTCAGAAACTGACATTTTTTTTTTAATTGGGTTCAAAGGAAAAATCTTATTTAAGGCAAAAAATATGGATCGAGTGGTACACAAGTTAGGTCTACGTTGAGTAAAGTGACCATACCCGAACGAGTAAAAGCCATTGCAGTACCTCTAGAGGAGAATTTAAGAAGTTCTCGTTTGGGATTGAAACTGTCCCACCAGTAAGCAAAAGGTTAAAAGTCTTAGTAGTACAATGCATACAGCATTCCGGCATAATTAAAGGCTGACTTTTCAAGAAGAACGGCGACGAAATCTCGAGTTCTTGTTAAATCCACCATTACACAATATATTATATCTACTATTGTATGGTAATGATTGTTGTATCATTTTCCAGGACGTGAAAATTTATATCAGAAATTGATTATGTCTGGATATATTATATTATGCCTTTTAAACATGAATGCATATGTAGCAACTTGGCGTCGCCGTGGTCCCGAACCAGGGACCTGTTGCTTCGTAGACCGACATTATAATCACTGAGCAAAAGCTAGCTCTTCCTCTGTTCTTATAATTCGGGTTTGGCTCGTGTGGCATCTTTGATAGATGTCTTTTGCTGCCGCACATAACTAAAAATTAAATTAATGTATAAATACAAGAATGATATACAATCGGATCGATTCTGAAATTTTAGACGTTTTCAGAATGATTTACATCTGAAAAAGAAAATGTTTACATTTTATGAATAATAAAAATTTTGAAAGTAACTTCTTCTAGATGTTCCCGATCGATCATACAATAAAAAGTATTTACTTTGATAACGAGCAAAAACTGAAGACTAACTGAAGACATTTCCAGACAAATGTTTTATTAGATACCGCTGTCAAGTTTTCAGTTTAAGTGAAGATAAATTACTTTTGGAATTTCAGATATCTTACATTCTTCAACTTTGAAAGAAGGCCAATAGGAATTCGACGATGAAATTTTTTCCGTACGACGACATTGACGATTGATGGAATGAATTCATTAATAGTAAAAATGTGTCTTAGCCCCCGTATTCAGCGGCATTTTGTAAGGGAAAGCAATTTATATTTTATTCCCTTTCTTAAAAAAATACAGTCCCTAAGAGAAAGGAAACAAATGATTGACCAGGAGACACTAATTTGAATTCTGTGTGATATGAAACGGAAACTGGAGTTAGTGGTGCGTGGTTGATATTAAGTTTAAAAATAATTTTGCATTTCAAGTAATGTTACTCTCAAGAAAATTGTTAGAAATAAATACGAAATGTGACTAATATCGACGGGAAATATTCTGACCTGATGCTTTGAAAACGTGCAAACAGCCACAGATTAGGTTAAGGATGGCAAATAAGATATGTATCACGTATTGTTTTATAAAAATATGTATTGCGCAAGCTGGTGCAGACTGCCCTGAAGCTGCTGCAGACTGTCCAGAATGAAAAAAATACCAGCTATTGGGTGGCAACCTTTTAACTGCGGCGGTACAACAGTTGTACTACTGAAAATCCATTCCCCTAAAACGGCACTGGTTCAACTGCTGTACCAGTGTTTTTCACCCCATTTTTCTGGGAAATTAGACGAACGCCTATTGAACACACTTGAGCGCTTTGAAGAATGCCTGCAGCTAGCTCTTACTTCAAGTTTCTCCTGACAGAAGAGGAAACGAGTTACGAACAAAAGATAAGGCCCTTGAAGGTGTATATTTACAGGGATGGAATTTTCAGATATTTTGCTTTTCTGGGGTTGAAAAAGTGGACTCTTGGAGCCGTAACGTAAAAGTTAAAACAAAAGAAAAAGAAGACAAGTTATAAAAACTGGGATCGGAATGTCTGGGACAGATAAATAATAATTATAAAAAAAAAAATAGGAACATTTTTATAGCTAAATATTTATTATATTCTGCTGGGTATAATGACGTAAGAGAATTTCGGTGAAATACCACAGGACATAAAATGAGAGGTGTCGAAAGGATTCTTTGAATTCATTGGATACTCCAAGCCAATCACAAGTGATCGGGGAGCGACCGCCGAGCGATTAGGGCGCGGAAATTGCACTTGGACAACCCGAGTGCGATTCCCGCCTCTACCAAAACTGCCGCCGTGTCCACACGGAGTACGATTACGTTAAACATGTTGGTCCGTAAGTCCTTCTGAGAGGTTTGTGGTAGAGGAAGGAGGGTGCGGTCCCTGTGGATGCCTCCCCCACTGGGGTCTGGTTCAAATTGGGTGCACTTCCGGGCCGTCCGAATAGATACCTTATACATTCTGGTAGGTTGGACTGTCTGGGTTGCAGAAGTAGAATCACAAGTGATCAGAGACCAATGAAAGGTCAGTAAAAAAAATGATGACTCCGCCCATACGAGAGTGCAGACAGAGAGCAGACAAAAATTCAGAAATCATTCAAGGGCATGACGACAGACACATGTCGATTCTGACAATTGATCACTCATTTCTGATAATTGGTCATTGATCTCTGACCACCTGTGATTGGCTTAGAAAATCTTGTGTATGCAAAGGATCATTTAGATTCCTTCTACTTTTCCCCCCTGGTATTCCACCCAAATTCTCTTAAACAATTATAGTCTTTTTAGCTAGCTTCTGATCTGAAAAAAATGTCTAAGGTGTGTGTCAAATTTTTGATTCAGCGAGTTCGATTGTAAGCAACCATTGCCAGATTCTGTGTTAGTATTGTGTGTGCTAGTGTAAAGCAACTTAAAATAAAAAAAATAAGCGTGCAATCCAATGGACAGAGCCAACAATTTAGTGGTATGGAGCAACCTATGGGTTTCGCATGTTTGTGTGAGCAGAAATGTGGTTCCTTTTTCAAATAACAGATGATTAAATTCCTCATAGTTGCTCCAGACTAGCGTCCATGTTTGGGCTGTTCGCATGTTATTTGAATGCAGTTGTATGAAATTAACTTTTATAGTTTCTAAAAGTAGCTGTGTGTGTATCCTTTATTTTGTTCTAATATTATTTCCAGTATCATACACTGTTATTTTACAAAGCCAGTTGATCGCATGTAATTTGAAGTTAGTTGACAAATTAAGCTCATATATTTTCCGAAACAGGTTAAATCTTTAATTTTTTGCTCATATTCTTCTTATTTCAGTACCATACATTGGTATTTTTAAAGCAGTTTGTTCGTTTGTTATTTGAATGCAGTTGATGAAATGGCCAATTTAGCACTCCGAAACTGGTTGTTGTTTTCCAATTTTGTGCTTTGTTTAGTTGTCTGTCATTATCTGATAATTTTACAGTGTTGCTTTTTGATGAAGTTAGCTCATTTAACCTAGGAAGGAGTTTCGCCCTTTCATTTGTTTACATAGTATCATTGTTATTACATATTGTTATCCTTATTTTTATGCTTTCATCATATTTTATTCCTATGCAGTTATTATTTTCAATATTTTGCTATCTTTCTCCTTTTACAAGGGTTTGTCTATTTCTTTCTCCCTCGTATTTCACACCATTCTCTTATTTTTGCCAGCAATTTAACGATTTTTATTTTTTTTAAAATCAGTTCGATATTTTAGTCCCATTCTCTCCGCCTGACATCAGGTGCGAGCTCAGGTAGGGGTCATTCCATCTGTCTGAGCTCAGCGACGTAATTATACTTTTAGAGTCCTGAAACAATTAATTTCAAGACATCCTTTCTTATAATGCATATATATAATACTCTCATGATGCATTTGGCTCTTACACCAAAAGTATGCTAATTGCAAACCCCCCCCCCCCCCCTCCCCTTCTCGGTCGGAGTTCTAGAGCGATCGTTCCTTCTCGCTCCCTGTCGACCTCCAACTACCTGAGCTGATATGTTTGATGTTTCTGTTTCAATAGTTGTTAGCAATCGTTAGCGAATTCTCGGTATGAGTGTTCCAGGTTTATTTGATTGCAGAAAATTATAATATTGTACGAAAGTATTTTTTGTGTATAAATTCATCCATATTGTGCAGGTAATTTCATAGGCTATACAGTTATTCTAGAAGTATTAGATATCACATGAATATTAATTCATAAGTACCCGCCTGTCTGTCTATTTGTCAGTGTGCCGCGCTTTTAAGGTACTTTTCGAATAGATAGAGACTTGCAATTTTGTGCACGGGCCAATCATTTTATAACACCTTGGTCAAGAATAGAAATTTTCAAATATGCTCACTTGAAGGAGTGCTCTACATCAAAATGATCCAAACGCAAATGGATGAAAAACACATTTTCCTATGAGATAGAGATTTGGTATTTGGAGTTTAGGCCATGACGAACGAGTCATAAATGACTCTAAGCTTTGCTTTGCGTAGCTAACATTTTATGATGCTAAACCGAGGACAGATTCCGAGAGTTGACACCGAGAATCAGATTTCCCATCAAGTAGTGTTAAATAAAATTTGAAATGACATACTATTTGAATGTCATTAGCATTGATCGTAGTGAGTGCGTATTGGTACACTGTTTGGTAGCTTTTTCAATTTTTGTTTCACAATTTTTCATTGTGAAATATTACTTTTGTGATCCGACACTATTTAATTGATGAAGTAGATTGATTTTACTTGACAATTTCAGTTTGACATTCAGCGAAAACTTTTGTTATTCTCAAAGATATCATACATATGGAAGATAAATGGAGGAGACATAATGTTCTATTACCTCAGAAAGTTGTTTGTACCGACTTTGTTCCACTGCGCCATCACAACCCAATTTAAGAAAAATCTGATGTGGACAGCACATGACTTTCCTTATATAATGCAATGAATTCAATACTGTTACAGTAAAATAAAATAGATTATTCTTATAGTAGATACTTATATTCTTTCCAAGATATTGAATTTTCGTCAATTAGCCGTCAATGATTTAGAGTCATTTTTATCCATTTGGGGAGATTTTTGTTAATTTGACAACATTTAAAAAGTCGGAAAGTTGGTGACATTCCGCTAAATTCGTCGCCAAACTCTCGCCAGGTGTTATGTACGGAGAAATAGAGAAATAAGTTATTCTTATAGCAGAAAAATGACTATTGGTTTTCAAATACAAAAGTATTACTCAAAATATCTTTATTCATGAATGGAACGAGCTAAATCCACGAGAGTGGTGTTACCTGACATCAAGAGAACGTCATCAGCCTGACATCAGCCTGACATCAAGAGAAAACCAAACATAATAAAACGATATTTTTTAAGACTTTAAGGGAGTTGGATCGAAATAGTGAATTACGCCCCTCTATACAGAAAAGGTAAGCTTCTTTACCTTATTGTTATTATTATGCTGTTATGAAAGAAAATATAAATAATGACATACTTCTTATTGTTGAGGCAGTGCGCAATTACCTCTGCACAAACTATGTTCTAATTTTTCTATTCCTCTGTTTGGTAACTTTTTCAATTTTTGTTTCTCAAATTCTTTATTTTTTCATTGTGAAATATTACTCTTGTGAGCCGACACTATTTAATTGATGAAGTAGTTTGATTTTACTTGACAATTTCAGTTTGATTTTCAGCGGAAACTTTTGTTATTCTCAAAGATATCATACATATGGAAGATAAATGGAAGAGACATAATGTTCCATTCCTCCAGAAAGTTGCTTGTACCGACTTCGTTCCACTGCGCCATCGCAACCCAATTTAAAAAATTCTGATGTGGGCAGCACATGACATTCCTTATATAATGCAATGAATTCAATACCGTTACAGTAAAATAAAATATGTTATTCTTATAGTAGATACTTATATTCTTTCCAAGATATTGAATTCTCGTCAATTAGCCGTCATTTTCATTGATTTAGCGTCATTTTTATCCATTTGGGGAGATTTTTGTTAATTTGACAACATTTAAAAAGTCGAAAAGTTGGCGACATTCCGCTAAATTCGTCGCCAAACTCTCGCCAGGCGTTATGGACGGAGAAATAGAGAAATAAGTTATTCTTAAAACAGAAAAATGACTATTGGTTTTCAAATACAAAAGTATTACTCAAAGTATCTTTATTCATGAGTGGAACGAGCTAAATCCACGAGAGTGGTGTTACCAAATTTATCGCATGATATTGCATATGAAAAGTGAACATGTTTCTCAACAGTTAATATTTTTTTTAATTTATGGGATTTTTTCATAAATTTATTTGAAAAGTGTGCAATATTTCGAGAATGGTTTATGCAAGCGTTCTAAAATTCATGTCAATCGTGTTCTAATGAAGAATTACATAATAAATGTTTATATACGTAACTGTATTAAAGGTTTTAATTTTTTATGGTATTTTCAAAATTTTACTCGAAAATTTAGGAGGGTTCTGAACATCCGATTGCGTGTAAAAACAATAGGCTACTAGTATTCATGGATTGTAATATTTGTACCAAATTATGTTCGAATCGCTTCATTCATTCGTCAGTTATCGTCTCAAAAGTCTCACTGACCCACACATACGCACACACACACACACTTCCCCCCACACAGACGTCATCTCAAAATTGCCTGATTCGTGTTCAGGGATGCTTGAAACTTGCTCTCCCGTCGAAATCTCGAATTCGAATTTTCGACCCCGTCACAATACTTTCCTTATACATTATATGTATATAAGGAAAGTAACAAAGATCTAGAAGTTGTAATAACTTTTGTATGTTCCACAACCTCATTTTACACAAATATGAGTCTTTTAACTGTGTGGTTGGTCCACCAGCGGTTGTCGTTAAACTTCAGCAGAAATGTCCTCAATGATGATATAATCAGAATAAAACTTTTTTTGCTTCTAATAATTTATTATATTCCAGGAAAATATCAGCATTGTGACTTTATTTGTCTTCTTAATAGCAATACATCATCTCTTAGTCGTTTAAATGTCGGTGTAATTATTTTCAATTGGTGTATCGGCTTTAAAACATTTATTTTTATTGCAGTTGGTCTTTGTAGAGAAAAACAAGTCATGTGTTTGACAATTTCCGCAACAGGTCTCTTCCATTTTAATCTTAAGCAAAGGATAACTCGTATTCGTTTGACGTCTCTACAAGTGGCCGAAATTTTCTTCGTTTTACAGATTCGCCGCTGCTTGCAAAATTTTTTATTGGACGCCCAATAAGAGGTGAAGCTCTGGTGAGCATATAAAGGTCGGGAAAAGTTAATTTCCCTCCTAACAAGTGTTTATACCCAGCTGTAAATAATTGTCCAGTGCGATAGCATTTTCCCCACTTTCGTTGCAATTCTCTCACAAACATTTCTCAATATATTCTTTACTTAGGTCTGGCAATGTTTATCATGGACCTGCAGATCCCTATTATGCAATAAAAGTTAAAAGCATTTTCTGTTTTTGGTTGTTGTGTCTCGCTCGTTTCATTAAAGATCCAACAATACACTCCGACGAAAACCATCCAGCAAAGCTACAAAAAATAAAAATAAAAATAGAAATAACAAAAACCAGTACCCAATTTCTAAATACAACGATGCATGATGAAGTACTTTATCGTATAACCTAAAAGTCTGCACCTAATCTCACCAATTGCAACATTTACAATTTCAGATGCTGGATTTAAATTAAAAAATTTCGTCCAATTTTTATAAAGATTTTATTAGTTTTGTTTCGAATCTACTGCGAATACGCTGAATATGTCTTAAGATAAAGTAGTAGTTATTTGCCTATATTTGTCGGTTCCATTGCAAGAAAAATAGTTGTATGCACCAAGAACATGCAGTTCATTGCGTAATTGTGTCTTGCGGCCACATTCCCACAAAAACATTCTTTTACATTCCTTGCAGCTGATTCTGCATAGAAAAGTAATCAAAATATTTATGCTTTTCAAATCAACGGTCAATAAGGATTATTTTCCCACAGTATCAGTTCAATACGGGACATAAATATTTTTCACTTTCACTAGTAGATTGTTATTTCTGACCACTATGCGCCTCCTCGGGGATCAGCGCACCGTTTACCTGCGTATTCCAAATTTCCAGACCCGACTGACTAGTGGAAAACGGGTCGGGATAAACTAGTTTGGGTCTGTCGGGAAAGCCCTTACGGTACCTTTGGGAGCTACTATTCTATTTGTGGTGATGAGTTTATAAATCTAATCTCACCGCGATACTCTTAATTTTAAATTGTATCTAAATCTATTTGTTTGCAATGAGAAGAGTTCCCCAATTTAGAAGTTGGTTGTTGTCTAAAAATAAACCAGTCCCATAGTTCAAACCGAATTAAGCGAGATAAAAAGCAATAAACACTTGATACTATTCTATTTCGAAATTTCATTTTATGACCTAAATTGCATTCGGTACAAATAATGTTCCTCGAACTGAGAAGACCCCCCTCCCCCCCCACACACACATGATTTTCACCAATTAAGGAAATCTTAATTGTTGGGAATTGCCATTACATTGTCGAGCGTTGCAGTTCAGATGTCTTTTATGTCAGAATTTACGAGACAGGCTGCACATCTTCCTTTATATACTACTCCTCCAACCATTCTTTCTTTCCCATTAACCAAAATCTAATTTAGCTTTTCTGGAATTGAGCAATAGTCGTGAGAAGTATTCACCACCTCGGTATTCGGTATTGGTTAGTGAAATTATAACATCATGCTCTGAGAATCAATAACAAGTCATTTGACACGTCTCATTACCCAGCATTCATTGCGACTAGCTGTGAGCTGGTATTGTATCATTTTATTTTTTTAGTTGAACGATATATGTATATACCTCCTCTGCATGTAAAAGCATCATTTTGAGTCGAGTAGTTCTCCTTTGGGGGGAAGCAATTTTGATATATATTTATCTGCTCAATTTGGATTTTGGATTTCTCTTCAGAATGTCTCGTGATTTTCTTATTGGCTGTTCGTGTTTTGCAAAATATTCAATTTTTCGTGAATTGCATTGAGTGAAAAATGTCAGGTTTTGCAGATGGCTTCTCACAGGTGTTATCAGATGGCTTCAATTTAAGCAACCTTTTATGTAGTAATTAAAACTACATTGCTGCCAGGAACTGATAAAGCCATGTTACATCAGCGACCTTTGTCAATTATTGGACTTTCGAAGTCGTAATTAAACTATATTGGTAACAAAATACAGAAAAATCTCATGTTATATCAGCGATCATTGTCAATTATTGGCAAATTCGAATTTTAGTAAATGGCTTCATGGAGTTGAAAAAAGAACTTATCTTTTCCAATTCTGATGCAATCTCTGAGAGTTAGTTCTTCATCATAGTGATTTTCTCAAATGTCCTTTTTTTAATAAGAATTCAGTGATGACAATGTTTCTATATGGAAGACAACTACGTGAAACCTGGTTCTCTTGTTAAATGGCATTTAAGCTCAAATATTCTTGTAATAACACAAAAATGGATGTGTCATATTAAGATCATTTGATCAAAAATCTTGACATAGAGAGATAGAGAGAGAGTTGATTGGGTGCAATTTTAATTTAAGAAACGAAAGTGTAATTTTACTCTGAGCTTAAATGAGCTTTAACAACTCTTCATAGAAAAATTCTGCATTTTATAAAAACTAAAGAATATTTTAGATATATTTTTATCTTTATTCATTACGTATATTAAGTGAGTTTGCATTTTTTATTATATATATATATATATATATATATATATATATACATACACTGCTCACAACTGAAATCGCAGTACCATAAAGTTGTAGGTGTGCCTTATGTAAATCAGGCAATGGAAACAGCAAGGCTAAATATGCAAATGATCACAGTTTCATTGCGCATAGGGACGTAACACCTTACCGAGCAGCATAAAAGCGTCAGGTCAAGGAGGAACGATATCACAGCTAAAGTGTAGCGTCATTGGTTTCAGGTTGTAAAAATCATCCCAGTCTGCCAAGAGTACGTCGATGTACCGCATACGTTGAGTTGTCGTGAATGGAACGGATGCAAATCATCGGTTTATGTGAGGTTGGATTGAGCTTTCGAAGGATCCCAAAAATATTGGGTCGCGATGTGGTGAAGTTCAACGGTGTGTGTTACGGTTCGTGAGAGACAACGAAACGACATGAAGATCATGTAATGAAGCTTCCAGGTGTACCACACTACATGAAGATCGTATGTTGTTGAGCAGCGTTGAGCGTGAGCTGTTTACCACAACAACCGTGTTACAACGACACTTACCCCACACTGCAAGTAACGTAGTTTCGACGCAAACAAGAATGAGATGGAATTGTTCGACAAAATGGCGAAACATTCTGTTCACGGATGAATCACGATTCTGTTTTGGCATGCCATATGGCCGCACTCGCGTATGGCGGCGCTTTTAACAACCTCACGACGAAGCTTTTCCTATCAGTTTCTACACAGCCCCCCTAAGTGGTACCATGGTTTGTGGGGGTATAACATTTGGTGGACGAACACCTTTGGTCCACGTTTCTGGCAGTATCACGTCGCAACGATACGTCTCTGACATTGTGAGACCTGTGGTAAAGCCACATCTGTCAATCAGGCATGGACTGCTTTTTCAGCAGGTTAATGCCAGGCCACATACTGCATGGGTAACTATGAATAGTTTACAAGCTTTTGATATCATGCATTATCCAGCATATTCTCCGGATTTGTCGCCAATTGTGCATATCTGGGACATCATGTTTGGACGATTAAGAGAACTCCTAATCACAGCAAACCATGTTCAGTTACAAGCCCAATTGCATGTTCTGTGGAATGCCATCCCTCAGCACACCATTGGCCATCTCATTGACGGGATGCCTCGTCGTATTTAATCCTGCATAGCCGTTCGCGGTGGGCCTATTCCATATTGATCTAAGGTCAATAAATTTCCATACTTTCCTTTTCCAGGTATGATGTTTTGATCATTTGTACATCTGAATGTTACAAATATATTTTGCAAATTTCATAAGGATAAATCACTTTCTCCATGGTGTTGCGATTTCCGTTGTGAGTAGTGTATATATGCTTTATATATATAATTAATGTTACATTATATTTTAAACAAACGAAACAAAATAAGGTAATGTTTTCTTTTATTTCTTCAGAAGAATAAAATGTATATTATAATTTATCAAATTTGAATTTTCTTTGTGTACATGAAGTTTATTTATTTTTTGTAAGGTTGTTATAAGGTTTGGATTTACAATCACTATACGAAATTTACTTAATTTATATAAATTAATAAATTATTTGGTTAATTTGATTTCTAACGATTCACATAAGAATCGTGATGCTGCCTATTGTATATTTTATGTGCCCTTTATCAGCGCAGTTTTTTTAGATTATTAATGGTAATAAAGTTTGAATATATAATAGTAAACGAAATCATTTATTATATAAAATATCCTTTTAGAATAGTATCGATTTATGTGAGTGGTAGGGAAAAATAGTTCACTTTTAATTTTATGATTTATTACGGGTGTAGTTTTAAATGAAATAATTATTTTAGGATTTTATTTCTTCAAGCGATAAGGCATTTCTACTTTATTTTTAACTTTATTATTTCATTTAATTAATCTAATCATTCTATTTTAAATTAATTATTCTATCTCAAAAATGATCTATACATCATTATTATCGCAATGTCATTATTATATTGTACTGTGTCAAAGTTCATGTACTACAAAGCAAATTATTTATTAGCAATTATTAGTAAATTAATTGTTGTTATTATATATTTTAATCTATATGAATTCTTATGATAATTTTTTCCAAATAGTTAATAGTCGTCTAACTATATTTGTAAGCTAATGGCCTGTGAAACTATACAAAAAAAAAAGTAATTTTTGAAAACAAAATCTCAAAAAGAACATTTTCATGAAAAATATCGATGACATTTCATTTCCTTACTTAAAATTGCATATTTTTTTTTTATCAGGGAGGGATTGAGTCTCCTGCTTGGTTACGCCTTTGATCCAGATTGTTGTCTGATCGGCTATTACTTGATTTATATAATATTATTTGTTGTGCCCTCTTGCAGCACAGTTTTCTAGACCTTAGAAGCTGGTTTCCTTTGCCGAATAATCATTTAAGAAAAACAATTTTTATATAAAATATCCTTTTTGAACATTATTGGTTTAAATGGAGGGTAGATAAATATAAGTCCCTTTTTTATTTTTTGCGATGTCATTCTCAATACAATATTGTTATACGTCTTTTGGGGTTAACTGCAGGTTATTCAAAAGGCTGCCGTCGGAAAAGATTATCTGTGATTTGTTGGACCGTAAAAAAATAAAAATAAAATGAAATTTAGACTTCAAATTCAGAATTGGTGCTGATATTAAATCCACAACGAAAAGTAATTACAATTTTTGTAATTTTACTTGGTTACTTTAGCACCTGCAGTGAAATATGGATTTGGAATGAAGCTATCAACTTCAAAATAAAATATCTCCTTTTATATTAATTGTGTAAAAAGACTATTTCATCCAGTGTTTTTTTACAGTACTTTTTGGCCAAAAGGCGGGACGAATGAAATTTTAGGGAAGGGGCAAGTTTTCTATTTGCCCTATATAAATATATCTAAATGCTGTGTCATGTAAATAGAAACTAGGTTAATATAAGATGTCTCGGGGGGGGGGGGGGAAGTACTTGGAGGTATGCCTGAAAGAAGCACTGATTTCAAAACTCTAAGTAAACTCCGAATGAAAAAAATGGGAGTGTGAAAACGGGGCGTGGCGATATACATCATTGATACACGTCGTGGCTATTTATTCAGAATTTTATATTGCCGATATTTTCTAAATAATGCACATTTTCTATAAATTGATTATAATTACAATGGTTTTTCAATTTTTTAATTTCGTATAGGGGCAGGACCATCGTAGGTATTGCCTGGACTTCCATGCTAGGGTACCTAGACTCCCTTTATAATTAATAGAGGGGATATGCCGGGTTTGTCAATAAGCGTTTCCTAAAGTAATATAAAATGCACGATTGATCGTAGAAGTGAAGTGATATACGAAAAATAATCAGAAATCGGGAGAATTCAGCTATATTAGTTGCATCCAACTCCTCCTAGAAATGCTAATTTTATAAAAATGAAAAATTAATTTTTTTATTTGCACCAAATGAAAAATGTCAATTAGTAAATATTTTCTCACGTTTAATTAAAAGGAAAGAAATTTACCTTATATATATTGGTGAAAAATTTGCTGAGATATTCAAAATATTGTTATTATGCACTTTTCGTTCGGTTGAAAGAGACCAGCAACAAATAAAGTTATTTAAAATTAAGTGGTAGGAACTTCAATTGGTAATTTTTTGTTTTAAATAGATTTGTTGATGTCCCCCATATTCGATTTTATGGGCTCAGGTAAACTATTCACATATGCAATTCAGAATAGAATATGCAATTCAGAATTTCAATTATCGATTTCTCGGCGAATTTTTCATTAAAAGGGGCTGAATAAATTTCTTTTATCCAATTAGGCACGACGAAAATTTCAGAAACTGACATTTTTTTTTTAATTGGGTTCAAAGGAAAAATCTTATTTAAGGCAAAAAATATGGATCGAGTGGTACACAAGTTAGGTCTACGTTGAGTAAAGTGACCATACCCGAACGAGTAAAAGCTATTGCAGTACCTCTAGAGGAGAATTTAAGAAGTTCTCGTTTGGGATTGAAACTGTCCCACCAGTAAGCAAAAGGTTAAAAGTCTTAGTAGTACAATGCATACAGCATTCCGGCATAATTAAAGGCTGACTTTTCAAGAAGAACGGCGACGAAATCTCGAGTTCTTGTTAAATCCACCATTACACAATATATTATATCTACTATTGTATGGTAATGATTGTTGTATCATTTTCCAGGACGTGAAAATTTATATCAGAAATTGATTATGTCTGGATATATTATATTATGCCTTTTAAACATGAATGCATATGTAGCAACTTGGCGTCGCCGTGGTCCCGAACCAGGGACCTGTTGCTTCGTAGACCGACATTATAATCACTGAGCAAAAGCTAGCTCTTCCTCTGTTCTTATAATTCGGGTTTGGCTCGTGTGGCATCTTTGATAGATGTCTTTTGCTGCCGCACATAACTAAAAATTAAATTAATGTATAAATACAAGAATGATATACAATCGGATCGATTCTGAAATTTTAGACGTTTTCAGAATGATTTACATCTGAAAAAGAAAATGTTTACATTTTATGAATAATAAAAATTTTGAAAGTAACTTCTTCTAGATGTTCCCGATCGATCATACAATAAAAAGTATTTACTTTGATAACGAGCAAAAACTGAAGACTAACTGAAGACATTTCCAGACAAATGTTTTATTAGATACCGCTGTCAAGTTTTCAGTTTAAGTGAAGATAAATTACTTTTGGAATTTCAGATATCTTACATTCTTCAACTTTGAAAGAAGGCCAATAGGAATTCGACGATGAAATTTTTTCCGTACGACGACATTGACGATTGATGGAATGAATTCATTAATAGTAAAAATGTGTCTTAGCCCCCGTATTCAGCGGCATTTTGTAAGGGAAAGCAATTTATATTTTATTCCCTTTCTTAAAAAAATACAGTCCCTAAGAGAAAGGAAACAAATGATTGACCAGGAGACACTAATTTGAATTCTGTGTGATATGAAACGGAAACTGGAGTTAGTGGTGCGTGGTTGATATTAAGTTTAAAAATAATTTTGCATTTCAAGTAATGTTACTCTCAAGAAAATTGTTAGAAATAAATACGAAATGTGACTAATATCGACGGGAAATATTCTGACTTGATGCTTTGAAAACGTGCAAACAGCCACAGATTAGGTTAAGGATGGCAAATAAGATATCTATCACGTATTGTTTTATAAAAATATGTATTGCGCAAGCTGGTGCAGACTGCCCTGAAGCTGCTGCAGACTGTCCAGAATGAAAAAAAATACCAGCTATTGGGTGGCAACCTTTTAACTGCGGCGGTACAACAGTTGTACTACTGAAAATCCATTCCCCTAAAACGGCACTGGTTCAACTGCTGTACCAGTGTTTTTCACCCCATTTTTCTGGGAAATTAGAAGAACGCCTATTGAACACACTTGAACGCTTTGAAGAATGCCTGCAGCTAGCTCTTACTTCAAGTTTCTCCTGACAGAAGAGGAAACGAGTTACGAACAAAAGATAAGGCCCTTGAAGGTGTATATTTACAGGGATGGAATTTTCAGATATTTTGCTTTTCTGGGGTTGAAAAAGTGGACTCTTGGAGCCGTAACGTAAAAGTTAAAACAAAAGAAAAAGAAGACAAGTTATAAAAACTGGGATCGGAATGTCTGGGACAGATAAATAATAATTATAAAAAAAAAAATAGGAACATTTTTATAGCTAAATATTTATTATATTCTGCTGGGTATAATGACGTAAGAGAATTTCGGTGAAATACCACAGGACATAAAATGAGAGGTGTCGAAAGGATTCTTTGAATTCATTGGATACTCCAAGCCAATCACAAGTGATCGGGGAGCGACCGCCGAGCGATTAGGGCGCGGAAATTGCACTTGGACAACCCGAGTGCGATTCCCGCCTCTACCAAAACTGCCGCCGTGTCCACACGGAGTACGATTACGTTAGACATGTGGGTCCGTAAGTCCTTCTGAGAGGTTTGTGGTAGAGGAAGGAGGGTGCGGTCCCTGTGGATGCCTCCCCCACTGGGGTCTGGTTCAAATTGGGTGCACTTCCGGGCCGTCCGAATAGATACCTTATACATTCTGGTAGGTTGGACTGTCTGGGTTGCAGAAGTAGAATCACAAGTGATCAGAGACCAATGAAAGGTCAGTAAAAAAAATGATGACTCCGCCCATACGAGAGTGCAGACAGAGAGCAGACAAAAATTCAGAAATCATTCAAGGGCATGACGACAGACACATGTCGATTCTGACAATTGATCACTCATTTCTGATAATTGGTCATTGATCTCTGACCACCTGTGATTGGCTTAGAAAATCTTGTGAATGCAAAGGATCATTTAGATTCCTTCTACTTTTCCCCCCTGGTATTCCACCCAAATTCTCTTAAACAATTATAGTCTTTTTAGCTAGCTTCTGATCTGAAAAAAATGTCTAAGGTGTGTGTCAAATTTTTGATTCAGCGAGTTCGATTGTAAGCAACCATTGCCAGATTCTGTGTTAGTATTGTGTGTGCTAGTGTAAAGCAACTTAAAATAAAAAAAATAAGCGTGCAATCCAATGGACAGAGCCAACAATTTAGTGGTATGGAGCAACCTATGGGTTTCGCATGTTTGTGTGAGCAGAAATGTGGTTCCTTTTTCAAATAACAGATGATTAAATTCCTCATAGTTGCTCCAGACTAGCGTCCATGTTTGGGCTGTTCGCATGTTATTTGAATGCAGTTGTATGAAATTAACTTTTATAGTTTCTAAAAGTAGCTGTGTGTGTATCCTTTATTTTGTTCTAATATTATTTCCAGTATCATACACTGTTATTTTACAAAGCCAGTTGATCGCATGTAATTTGAAGTTAGTTGACAAATTAAGCTCATATATTTTCCGAAACAGGTTAAATCTTTAATTTTTTGCTCATATTCTTCTTATTTCAGTACCATACATTGGTATTTTTAAAGCAGTTTGTTCGTTTGTTATTTGAATGCAGTTGATGAAATGGCCAATTTAGCACTCCGAAACTGGTTGTTGTTTTCCAATTTTGTGCTTTGTTTAGTTGTCTGTCATTATCTGATAATTTTACAGTGTTGCTTTTTGATGAAGTTAGCTCATTTAACCTAGGAAGGAGTTTCGCCCTTTCATTTGTTTACATAGTATCATTGTTATTACATATTGTTATCCTTATTTTTATGCTTTCATCATATTTTATTCCTATGCAGTTATTATTTTCAATATTTTGCTATCTTTCTCCTTTTACAAGGGTTTGTCTATTTCTTTCTCCCTCGTATTTCACACCATTCTCTTATTTTTGCCAGCAATTTAACGATTTTTATTTTTTTTAAAATCAGTTCGATATTTTAGTCCCATTCTCTCCGCCTGACATCAGGTGCGAGCTCAGGTAGGGGTCATTCCATCTGTCTGAGCTCAGCGACGTAATTATACTTTTAGAGTCCTGAAACAATTAATTTCAAGACATCCTTTCTTATAATGCATATATATAATACTCTCATGATGCATTTGGCTCTTAAACCAAAAGTATGCTAATTGCAAACCCCCCCCCCTCCCCTTCTCGGTCGGAGTTCTAGAGCGATCGTTCCTTCTCGCTCCCTGTCGACCTCCAACTACCTGAGCTGATATGTTTGATGTTTCTGTTTCAATAGTTGTTAGCAATCGTTAGCGAATTCTCGGTATGAGTGTTCCAGGTTTATTTGATTGCAGAAAATTATAATATTGTACGAAAGTATTTTTTGTGTATAAATTCATCCATATTGTGCAGGTAATTTCATAGGCTATACAGTTATTCTAGAAGTATTAGATATCACATGAATATTAATTCATAAGTACCCGCCTGTCTGTCTATTTGTCAGTGTGCCGCGCTTTTAAGGTACTTTTCGAATAGATAGAGACTTGCAATTTTGTGCACGGGCCAATCATTTTATAACACCTTGGTCAAGAATAGAAATTTTCAAATATGCTCACTTGAAGGAGTGCTCTACATCAAAATGATCCAAACGCAAATGGATGAAAAACACATTTTCCTATGAGATAGAGATTTGGTATTTGGAGTTTAGGCCATGACGAACGAGTCATAAATGACTCTAAGCTTTGCTTTGCGTAGCTAACATTTTATGATGCTAAACCGAGGACAGATTCCGAGAGTTGACACCGAGAATCAGATTTCCCATCAAGTAGTGTTAAATAAAATTTGAAATGACATACTATTTGAATGTCATTAGCATTGATCGTAGTGAGTGCGTATTGGTACACTGTTTGGTAGCTTTTTCAATTTTTGTTTCACAATTTTTCATTGTGAAATATTACTTTTGTGATCCGACACTATTTAATTGATGAAGTAGATTGATTTTACTTGACAATTTCAGTTTGACATTCAGCGAAAACTTTTGTTATTCTCAAAGATATCATACATATGGAAGATAAATGGAGGAGACATAATGTTCTATTACCTCAGAAAGTTGTTTGTACCGACTTTGTTCCACTGCGCCATCACAACCCAATTTAAGAAAAATCTGATGTGGACAGCACATGACTTTCCTTATATAATGCAATGAATTCAATACTGTTACAGTAAAATAAAATAGATTATTCTTATAGTAGATACTTATATTCTTTCCAAGATATTGAATTTTCGTCAATTAGCCGTCAATGATTTAGAGTCATTTTTATCCATTTGGGGAGATTTTTGTTAATTTGACAACATTTAAAAAGTCGGAAAGTTGGTGACATTCCGCTAAATTCGTCGCCAAACTCTCGCCAGGTGTTATGGACGGAGAAATAGAGAAATAAGTTATTCTTATAGCAGAAAAATGACTATTGGTTTTCAAATACAAAAGTATTACTCAAAATATCTTTATTCATGAATGGAACGAGCTAAATCCACGAGAGTGGTGTTACCTGACATCAAGAGAACGTCATCAGCCTGACATCAGCCTGACATCAAGAGAAAACCAAACATAATAAAACGATATTTTTTAAGACTTTAAGGGAGTTGGATCGAAATAGTGAATTACGCCCCTCTATACAGAAAAGGTAAGCTTCTTTACCTTATTGTTATTATTATGCTGTTATGAAAGAAAATATAAATAATGACATACTTCTTATTGTTGAGGCAGTGCGCAATTACCTCTGCACAAACTATGTTCTAATTTTTCTATTCCTCTGTTTGGTAACTTTTTCAATTTTTGTTTCTCAAATTCTTTATTTTTTCATTGTGAAATATTACTCTTGTGAGCCGACACTATTTAATTGATGAAGTAGTTTGATTTTACTTGACAATTTCAGTTTGATTTTCAGCGGAAACTTTTGTTATTCTCAAAGATATCATACATATGGAAGATAAATGGAAGAGACATAATGTTCCATTCCTCCAGAAAGTTGCTTGTACCGACTTCGTTCCACTGCGCCATCGCAACCCAATTTAAAAAATTCTGATGTGGGCAGCACATGACATTCCTTATATAATGCAATGAATTCAATACCGTTACAGTAAAATAAAATATGTTATTCTTATAGTAGATACTTATATTCTTTCCAAGATATTGAATTCTCGTCAATTAGCCGTCATTTTCATTGATTTAGCGTCATTTTTATCCATTTGGGGAGATTTTTGTTAATTTGACAACATTTAAAAAGTCGAAAAGTTGGCGACATTCCGCTAAATTCGTCGCCAAACTCTCGCCAGGCGTTATGGACGGAGAAATAGAGAAATAAGTTATTCTTAAAACAGAAAAATGACTATTGGTTTTCAAATACAAAAGTATTACTCAAAGTATCTTTATTCATGAGTGGAACGAGCTAAATCCACGAGAGTGGTGTTACCAAATTTATCGCATGATATTGCATATGAAAAGTGAACATGTTTCT
Organism: Amaurobius ferox; assembly: GCA_951213105.1. NCBI lineage: Eukaryota > Metazoa > Arthropoda > Arachnida > Araneae > Amaurobiidae > Amaurobius > Amaurobius ferox. Next base: position 132,156,128 of record OX578139.1, read on the forward strand.
CAACAGTTAATATTTTTTTTAATTTATGGGATTTTTTCATAAATTTATTTGAAAAGTGTGCAATATTTCGAGAATGGTTTATGCAAGCGTTCTAAAATTCATGTCAATCGTGTTCTAATGAAGAATTACATAATAAATGTTTATATACGTAACTGTATTAAAGGTTTTAATTTTTTATGGTATTTTCAAAATTTCACTCGAAAATTTAGGAGGGTTCTGAACATCCGATTGCGTGTAAAAACAATAGGCTACTAGTATTCATGGATTGTAATATTTGTACCAAATTATGTTCGAATCGCTTCATTCATTCGTCAGTTATCGTCTCAAAAGTCTCACTGACCCACACATACGCACACACACACACACTTCCCCCCACACAGACGTCATCTCAAAATTGCCTGATTCGTGTTCAGGGATGCTTGAAACTTGCTCTCCCGTCGAAATCTCGAATTCGAATTTTCGACCCCGTCACAATACTTTCCTTATACATTATATGTATATAAGGAAAGTAACAAAGATCTAGAAGTTGTAATAACTTTTGTATGTTCCACAACCTCATTTTACACAAATATGAGTCTTTTAACTGTGTGGTTGGTCCACCAGCGGTTGTCGTTAAACTTCAGCAGAAATGTCCTCAATGATGATATAATCAGAATAAAACTTTTTTTGCTTCTAATAATTTATTATATTCCAGGAAAATATCAGCATTGTGACTTTATTTGTCTTCTTAATAGCAATACATCATCTCTTAGTCGTTTAAATGTCGGTGTAATTATTTTCAATTGGTGTATCGGCTTTAAAACATTTATTTTTATTGCAGTTGGTCTTTGTAGAGAAAAACAAGTCATGTGTTTGACAATTTCCGCAACAGGTCTCTTCCATTTTAATCTTAAGCAAAGGATAACTCGTATTCGTTTGACGTCTCTACAAGTGGCCGAAATTTTCTTCGTTTTACAGATTCGCCGCTGCTTGCAAAATTTTTTATTGGACGCCCAATAAGAGGTGAAGCTCTGGTGAGCATATAAAGGTCGGGAAAAGTTAATTTCCCTCCTAACAAGTGTTTATACCCAGCTGTAAATAATTGTCCAGTGCGATAGCATTTTCCCCACTTTCGTTGCAATTCTCTCACAAACATTTCTCAATATATTCTTTACTTAGGTCTGGCAATGTTTATCATGGACCTGCAGATCCCTATTATGCAATAAAAGTTAAAAGCATTTTCTGTTTTTGGTTGTTGTGTCTCGCTCGTTTCATTAAAGATCCAACAATACACTCCGACGAAAACCATCCAGCAAAGCTACAAAAAATAAAAATAAAAATAGAAATAACAAAAACCAGTACCCAATTTCTAAATACAACGATGCATGATGAAGTACTTTATCGTATAACCTAAAAGTCTGCACCTAATCTCACCAATTGCAACATTTACAATTTCAGATGCTGGATTTAAATTAAAAAATTTCGTCCAATTTTTATAAAGATTTTATTAGTTTTGTTTCGAATCTACTGCGAATACGCTGAATATGTCTTAAGATAAAGTAGTAGTTATTTGCCTATATTTGTCGGTTCCATTGCAAGAAAAATAGTTGTATGCACCAAGAACATGCAGTTCATTGCGTAATTGTGTCTTGCGGCCACATTCCCACAAAAACATTCTTTTACATTCCTTGCAGCTGATTCTGCATAGAAAAGTAATCAAAATATTTATGCTTTTCAAATCAACGGTCAATAAGGATTATTTTCCCACAGTATCAGTTCAATACGGGACATAAATATTTTTCACTTTCACTAGTAGATTGTTATTTCTGACCACTATGCGCCTCCTCGGGGATCAGCGCACCGTTTACCTGCGTATTCCAAATTTCCAGACCCGACTGACTAGTGGAAAACGGGTCGGGATAAACTAGTTTGGGTCTGTCGGGAAAGCCCTTACGGTACCTTTGGGAGCTACTATTCTATTTGTGGTGATGAGTTTATAAATTTAATCTCACCGCGATACTCTTAATTTTAAATTGTATCTAAATCTATTTGTTTGCAATGAGAAGAGTTCCCCAATTTAGAAGTTGGTTGTTGTCTAAAAATAAACCAGTCCCATAGTTCAAACCGAATTAAGCGAGATAAAAAGCAATAAACACTTGATACTATTCTATTTCGAAATTTCATTTTATGACCTAAATTGCATTCGGTACAAATAATGTTCCTCGAACTGAGAAGACCCCCCTCCCCCCCCACACACACATGATTTTCACCAATTAAGGAAATCTTAATTGTTGGGAATTGCCATTACATTGTCGAGCGTTGCAGTTCAGATGTCTTTTATGTCAGAATTTACGAGACAGGCTGCACATCTTCCTTTATATACTACTCCTCCAACCATTCTTTCTTTCCCATTAACCAAAATCTAATTTAGCTTTTCTGGAATTGAGCAATAGTCGTGAGAAGTATTCACCACCTCGGTATTCGGTATTGGTTAGTGAAATTATAACATCATGCTCTGAGAATCAATAACAAGTCATTTGACACGTCTCATTACCCAGCATTCATTGCGACTAGCTGTGAGCTGGTATTGTATCATTTTATTTTTTTAGTTGAACGATATATGTATATACCTCCTCTGCATGTAAAAGCATCATTTTGAGTCGAGTAGTTCTCCTTTGGGGGGAAGCAATTTTGATATATATTTATCTGCTCAATTTGGATTTTGGATTTCTCTTCAGAATGTCTCGTGATTTTCTTATTGGCTGTTCGTGTTTTGCAAAATATTCAATTTTTCGTGAATTGCATTGAGTGAAAAATGTCAGGTTTTGCAGATGGCTTCTCACAGGTGTTATCAGATGGCTTCAATTTAAGCAACCTTTTATGTAGTAATTAAAACTACATTGCTGCCAGGAACTGATAAAGCCATGTTACATCAGCGACCTTTGTCAATTATTGGACTTTCGAAGTCGTAATTAAACTATATTGGTAACAAAATACAGAAAAATCTCATGTTATATCAGCGATCATTGTCAATTATTGGCAAATTCGAATTTTAGTAAATGGCTTCATGGAGTTGAAAAAAGAACTTATCTTTTCCAATTCTGATGCAATCTCTGAGAGTTAGTTCTTCATCATAGTGATTTTCTCAAATGTCCTTTTTTTTATAAGAATTCAGTGATGACAATTTTTCTATATGGAAGACAACTACGTGAAACCTGGTTCTCTTGTTAAATGGCATTTAAGCTCAAATATTCTTGTAATAACACACAAATGGATGTGTCATATTAAGATCATTTGATCAAAAATCTTGACATAGAGAGATAGAGAGAGAGTTGATTGGGTGCAATTTTAATTTAAGAAGCGAAAGTGTAATTTTACTCTGAGCTTAAATGAGCTTTAACAACTCTTCATAGAAAAATTCTGCATTTTATAAATACTAAAGAATATTTTAGATATATTTTTATCTTTATTCATTAGTTTGCATTTTTTTATTATATATATATATATATATATATATATATATATACACTGCTCACAACTGAAATCGCAGTACCATAAAGTTGTAGGTGTAGCCTTATGTAAATCAGGCAATGGAAACAGCAAGGCTAAATATGCAAATGATCACAGTTTCATTGCGCATAGTGACGTAACACCTTACCGAGCAGCATAAAAGCGTCAGGTCAAGGAGGAACGATATCACAGCTAAAGTGTAGCGTCATTGGTTTCAGGTTGTAAAAATCATCACAGTCTGCCAAGAGTAAGTCGATGTACCGCATACGTTGAGTTGTCGTCAATGGAACGGATACAAATCATCGGTTTGTGTGAGGGTGGATTGAGCTTTCGAAGGATCGCAAAAATATTGGGTCGCGATGTGGTGAAGTTCAACGGTGTGTGTTACGGTTCGTGAGAGACAACGAAACGACATGAAGATCATGCAATGAAGCTTTCAGGTGTACCACACTACATGAAGATCGTATGTTGTTGAGAAGCGTTGAGCGTGAGCTGTTTACCACAACAACCGTGATACAACGGCATTTATCCCACACTACAAGTAATGTAGTTTCGACGCAAACAAGAATGATATGGAATTGTTCGACAAAATGGCGAAACATTCTGTTCACGGATGAATCACGATTCTGTTTTGGCATGCCAGATGGCCGCACTCGCGTATGGCGGCGCTTTAAACCACCTCACGACGAAGCCTTTCCTATCAGTTTCTACACAGCCCCCCTAAGTTGTACCACGGTTTTTGGTGGTATAACATTTGATGGACGAATACCTTTGGTCCACATTTCTGGCAGTATCACGGCGCAACGATACGTCTCTGACATTGTGAGACCTGTGGTAAAGCCACATCTGTCAACCAGGCCTGGACTGCTTTTTCAGCAGGTTAATGCCAGGCCACATACTGCAGGGGTAACTATGAATAGTTTACAAGGTTTTGATATCCTGCCTTAGCCAGAATATTCTTCGGATTTGTCGCCAATTGAGCATATCTGAAACATCGTGTTTGGCCGATTAAGAGAACTCCTAATTCCAGCAAACCATGTTCAGTTACAAGCCCAATTGCATGCTGCGTTGAATGCCATCCCTCAGCACACCATTGGCCATCTCATTGACGGGATGCCTCTTCGTATTTAATCCAGCATAGCCGTTCGCGGTAAGCTTATTCCATATTGATCCAATGTCAATAAAGTTCCATACTTTCCTTTTCCATGTATGGTTTTTTGATCATTTGTACATCTGAATGTTACAATTATATTTTGCAAATTTCTTAAGGATACATCACTTCCTTTATGGAGTTGCGATTTCAGTTGTGAGCAGTGTATATATACAATATGTATATATATATATATATATATATATATATATATATATATATATATATATATAATTAATGTTACATTATATTTTAAACAAACGAAACAAAATAAGTTAATGTTTTCTTTTATTTCTTCAGAAGAATAAAATGTATATTATAATTTATCAAATTTGAATTTTCTTTGTGTACATGAAGTTTATTTATTTTTTATAAGATTGTTATAAGGTTTGGATTTACAATCACTATAGGGAATTTACTTATATAAATTATTAAATTATTTGGTTAATTTAATTTCTAACGATTCACATAAGAATCGTGATGCAGCCTATTGCATATTTTACGTGCCCTTTAGCAGCGCAGTTTTCTGGATTATTAATGGTAATAAAGTTTGAATATATGATAGTAAACGAAATCATTTATTATATAAAATATCCTTTTAGAATAGTATCGATTTATGTGAGTGGTAGGTAAAAATAGTTCACTTTTAATTTTATGATTTATTAGGGGTTCAGTTTTGAATGGGATAAGTATTTTAGGATTTTATTCCTTCAAGCGATAAGGCATTTCTGGTTTATTTTTAATTTAATTATTTCATTTAATTAATCTAATCATTCTATTTCAAATTAATTATACTATCTCAAAAATGCTCTATACATCATGTTTACCGCAATATCATTATTATATAGTACTGTGTTAAAGTTTATGTACTACAAAGCGAATTATTTAGTAGCATATATTAGTAAATTAATTGTTGTTATTATATATTTTAATCTATATGAATTCTTATGATAATGTTTTCCAAATAGCTAATAGTCGTCTAACAATATTTGTAAGCTAATGGCCTCTGAAATTCCATATAGCAACTATGAATCAATGTAAATATGTAGTTACAATTGATGTTAGTATAACCATTAACTATTAGCGAAACTGTTACTTGATTAAAATGCATAATATTAACTCTATCTTATCGTCATTTGATTTTGACTCAATATCTATACAAAAAAAAAAATGTAATTTATAGAAACAAAATCTCAACAAAAAAGATCAATCATGCTTAAAGCATTGATTATGAAACACTTTCTAACTTCAATGCAATTTTATTTAAACATCTCTAAAATGCAATACATTCCTCGGTAATATTTTAAAACTTATCACAATACTACATTAATTTATTATATTTGCAAACTTAAACCTTCATCGAAAAAAAAATAACTTCATTCCAATAACGGCATCGAAATATAAATTGCCTGGTTTAAACATCTCTAAAATGCGATACATTCCTCGGTAATATTTTTAAAATTATCATAATACTACAATAATTTACTATATTTGAAAACTTCATCGAAAACAACTGACATTCATTCAAATAACGTCATAGAAAAAATAATGGTTCTCTCTATAAAAGCAGCATTTCATTCATAACATTTTCCCATTCATTTCATTCATCACAGTACTAAAATAATTTATTTTATTTAAAAACTTAAGACCATGGAGCAACAAGTAATTAAACTCTATGCTTAAAACTAAAAAATCGTCCTTCTCTCTGTAAAATTAATGAATATTTCATTCATATCAGCTATGCTGACTCCATGAGCTAAATAATTTTGCGTTAAAGAAATACAGCAATTCTTATACAACTCATCCTACATATTTTGCTGTTTACATTTTACATAAGTGAAAAATAGGCTTCGTTGTAGAAATAATCAAATTTGGAGGATCATTTAAACTCAAATATATTGTAATCTCATTGTTTCAGTATGTAGATGCACAGAATTTAAGCAAAAATAAAGCGGTTCTAGGACGGATACAACACTCAATATGAATTAAAAGAACTTTAAAAATCACGATTTTGAGACAAGATGGATGCCATATTTCATTTTGAAGTGGGTCACGTGATCTTTTCATATCATGGTCACGTGATCGCTTTATATAAGAGGTGTAATTATTATTTTAAGTTTTATTTAAGAACTACTGAATATATTGTGCTGAAATTTTCTTTTACATATTTTATGGAATAATTTGAATATTTCCTAAAACTTTCGAAGCAATTTGTGAATTTTAATCCGCTTAAAAAATGTTTGAAAAATTAGGTCCCATAGGGTTCAATGTATTTAATTTTTTCAACCCGGGTTCAATCCAAAACTAATTGGGTGATATTATTTATTTATTTTCCCATAGGTCCTACAGACCGTCTGAACAACATACTAAAATTTCATTTTGATTAAGTAATTTTTACGGCAGTTATCGTGCTAACGGAAAGACAGACAGACAGAATGAACAAACTCATAAACACTTTTCAACTTTGTTGTAAAGTGTTAAAAAGAAAACTTTCATGAAGAATTTCGATGACATTTCAAAATTAAAATTGCATATTTTTTTTTTTATCGCGGAGATTCCTGTTTGGTTACGCCCTTTCATCCAACCTGTTGTCTGATCGGTTATTACTTGCTCTAAATATTATAATTTGCTGTGCTCTTTTGCAGCACAGATTTCTAGATTTCTTTGAAGAATTTCATAGTAATATTAATCATTAAACGAAATAATGTATTATATAAAATATCCTTTTAGAATATTATTGGTTTAAATAAAGGGTAGGTAAAAATATTTTACTTTTTATTTTTCGGAATATCATTCTCAATTGAATACTGTTATACGTCTTTTGGGTTAACTATGGGTTATCCAAAAGGCTGCCGTCGAAAAAGATTATCTTCGATTTGCTGGACCATAAAGAAATAAAAATAAAATGAAATTTAGACTTCAAATTGCAGAATTGGTGCTTATATGAAATCCACAACGTAAAGTAATTTCAATTTTCGTAATTTTACTTGGTTACTTTAGCACCTGCAGTGAAATAGTGATTTGGAATGAAGCTATGAACTTCAAAATGTAATCTCGTCTTTCATATTTATTGTGCAAAAATACTATTTCAACCAGTGTTTTTTTCAGGACTTTTTAGCCAGGACTTTTTGGCCAGAAGGCGAAGCGAATGAAATTTTAGGGAGGGGCAAGTTTTCTATTTGCCCGATGTAAATATATCTAAATCCTGTGTCATGTAAATAGAAACTAGGTTAATATAAGATATCTCCGGGGGGGGGGGACTACTCGGAGGAATGCGTGAAAGAAGCACTGATTTCAAAGCACTAAGTAAACTCCGAATGAGTAAAATGGAGTATGCAAATGGGGCGTAGCGATATACGTCATTGATACATGTCCCGGCTATTTACTCACAATTTTATCTTGCCGATATTTTCTAAATAATGCATATTTTCTATAAATTGATTATAATTATAATGGTTTTCCAATTTGTTTAATTTCGTATAGGGGGCAAGACCATCGTAGTTATTGCCTGGACTTCCATGCTAGGGTACCTAGACTGCCTTTATAATTAGTAGAGGGGATATGCCGAGTTTGTCACGAAGAGTTTCCTAAAGTAATATAAAATCCACGGTTGATCGAAGTGAAACGGAATACGAAAAATTATCAGAAATCGGGAGAATTCAGCTATATTAGTTGCATCCAACTCCTCCCAAAAATGATAATTTTATAAAAATGAAATATTTAATTTTTATTATATGCTGCAAATAAAAAATGTCAATTAGTAAATAGTATCTAGCGTTTAATTAAAAGGAAGGAAATTTACCTGATATATACTGATGAAAAATTTGGTGAGATATTAAAAATATTGTTATTAGGCATTTTTCGTTCGATTGAAAGAGACTAGTAACAAATAAAGTTATTCAAAATTAAGTGATGGGAACTTCAATTGGTAATTTTTCTGTTTTAAATAGATTTGTTGATGTCCCCCATATTCGATTTTATGGACAGTTAAACTATTCGTATATGCAATTTATAATAGAATAAGTTCAGAATTTCAATTATCGATATCTTGGCGAATTTTTCATTAAAAGGTACTGAATAAATTTCTTTTATCCAATTAGGCACGACGAAAATTTCAGAAACTGACATTTTTTTTAATTGAGTTCAAAGGAAAAATCTTATTTAGGAGAATAAATACGAGTCGAGTGGGCCACAAGTTAGATCTATGTACAGTGGAGTGATCATACCCGAATGAGTAAAAGCTATTGCAGTACCTCTAGAGGAGAATTTCAGAAGTCATAATAACAAACAGAGCAATATAAATGAAAAAAGTCAATTACAAAGTTGTAGAGCTTTGTCTAATGTGTAGGGATCGATAAAAAAAACTGTTACAGTATGCATTCGACATAATGGCTATTGGCGAATGGCTGCGCATTCAGGAATTCTGAAATAAACAACACATACATGCATAGGAATGTAAATTGCAGTCTGCTTAAAATGCCCTTCGTCACAGGAATGTAATGTCCAGTCTGTTTAAAATGCCCTTCGTCGCAGGAATGTAATGTCCAGTCTGTTTAAAATGCCCTTCGTCACAGAAATGTAATGTTCAGTCTGTTTGAAATGCCCTCCGTCAGCAACAATGCACATTTGAATTCGAGAAAGACTAAGATTTCGTACTTTGACAGGCGTTGCAGCACCGTGTTACGGTTCTTAATGGTATAGCTTTTTGATAGGCTTTTATTGGCTAACCTTCTGAATATTCCTTCCATATATTATTTTTCTAATTTTATTTATCTTTTTGAAGATGCCTGAAAATGTATAAATCTTCAATTGCTAGTCATTGTTGGATAACTAGCCACTGGTTGGATTTTTTTTCCTGTCACCATTATTCAAAAATGCTCTTTAGTTTTCGATTTGTATTTCTTTGACGCTTTTCATATCAATAAAAAATCGACTAATCCAGTTAATGATTTGTCAACGACTTCATATTTATCCTAGGTATGGCATGACCACGTTTAATTATTTTTGTTTCTCTGTGCTTATAGTCTCTGAATTTTATTTTTTCTTGTTTGCTTCACATGCTACTAATTTCAAAGTTTGTTTCTATTTTTCCAGTTTTATTTTTCTCTCTTCAAATTAGGTTTTTAGATTAAATTGGAGCAGCTTCCCAGAGGAATGGTGAATAATGGAAGTATTGTCCATTCTTATATACCATCGAAACATGTTGAAAAATGATTAAAATATGTTCTCTCCGTTGACCCTAATAGGTAAAAGAAATTGGCTGCGTTCTTGCACTGTAGTGCATTTAAATTTCTATAATATTTTTTCCGTTTCAGATCAAGAATGAGAAAGAGCACGAGCACGGTACATTAACATCGTATCATTCGATTTTAATTAAAGCAACAAAATAACATAAAATGGCCATAAATAACTCAAATTTTAATTTATAGTGTATTCCTGTACGCTGTAGTGTACAATAAAAAAATAAGTTTACACTGTAGTGTACCCAGTTGCCGACCTTGCCTTAACAAGTGAAGGTTGCCTTACTTGCTTGTCATGAAAAAGACTGTTTTGCCTTCAAAACTGGTGAACTCTATTAATTTTTTTGGATGTTACTTTAAATGAAGTTTTATTACATTAGCTGTAATTTAAGCTGTACCTGTACCATGTATCAAAATACAATACTTCTCTCAAGATTTTCTTAACAAAAACTGTGAGAAAAAATTACTCTGCCAATGAGTAAGTATTTTCCGCTCTCAAATTGTTTTTTACCTGCCTAATTAAAAATAAATAACTGACTTTCGCTTATGTTATGTATAGAAGAGTTTTGCACAAAACAGACGTTGGTAGGGGGTTGGTCTGGTCAGATTCCAACTGAAAAGAGAATTTATTTCTTAAAAGTTAGTAGCGCCATCTAGAGGAAAACAGAATAATCACATGCTTAAGAAAGAAATAGACCAAGACCAAGACGCTTCATTTCGGGCTACCATGGGACAGAGTCCCTCACGCCCACATCAGAAAATATTTATGTCAGCTGTTGGTAGATGTTGAAGAAAGCAAGATCATAGCAATAGCAATCTGCCTCGTGGGGTTGCTTGGATGTGATCAGGGACGACTCTGGAGTCGTCTTCGTCTTGGAGTGGCGAAGTACTGCGGCTGGAATCTAAGCAAGGGGAGGAGGGCGGGGCCTAGAAGGCTGGGACCAATAGAAAAGTAGGCACAGTGTGGGCTAAGATCAGTGGTTGATCAACGTTAGTAAGAGTTTGAAATAAGCAAGTCTACAAAAATAAAAATTTAATTTATAAAATTTAATTTATATAATTTATATAATTTAGAATTAACTATTACAGTGTAACTAAGAAGGTAGAAATTAATAATTATTAATTTATAAATACGTGGCAAAAACACACTGCGCTACAGGCGCGGTTACTGTAAACTCCGAACTAGTTGTAAAGAAAAAAGGCCCTTTTCAGGGACACGGGTGAGCAATTTTGAGTAAAATTTTTTTAAAAAATGATCTAACAATTAAAACACACAGGTGCGAGACCGGGCTGGCACAGCATGAAGGAAAGGTCAAAGCATATTAAAAGTCTAGTTCCGAAAGGGAATACGTGGCAGAGCCAGGTGCAAAGTTAGGGGGGGGGGGGGCGCATCTGCAAGAGCATGAAAGCTCTCGTAGATGAACCAGACCAAATCAATTTGCGTAGTCGCCGTACGCAGTTTTGGAAGCGCTCTTTTGAACGCTTCTAGTAGAAGGTTTTTGTCTAAAGTATTTCTCATATCAATGAGGGTCATAAAAAAGTCGGTATAGTTGATAGAATCGCCACTCTTGTGTGATACGATCGCGTTTTTCTTCCCCATGTCGGGAGCTCGCTCAGACACAACCTATCCGCACGGAGTCCAAGCTCCGAATCCAAAGAAATAGAGTTTTGCAGCTTCTGATGACAATTTTGCTGAAGGGCATGAAATAATAATACTAAAAAGTGGGGGACTTTTTAACACTTTACAACAAAATTGAAAAGTGTTTATGACTTTGTTCATTCATTCTGTCTGTCTGTCCGTTAGCACGATAACTGCCGTAAAAATGACTTAATCAAAATGAAATTTTAGTATGTTGTTCAGACGGTCTGTAGGACCAATGGGAATATAAATGAATAAAATCACCCAATTAGTTTTGGATTGAACCCGGGTTGAAAAAATGAAATACATTGAGTCCTATGGGATCTACTTTTTCAAACATTTTTTAAGCGGATTTAAAATTCACAAATTGCTTCGAAAATTTTAGGTAATAGTCAAATTGTTCCATAAAATATATATAAAAAAAAAATTCAGCGAAATATATTCAGTAGTTTTTAAAATAAAAATTAAAATAATAATTACACAACTTATATGAAACGATCACGTGACCATGATATGAAACGATCACATGACCCACTTCAAAATGATATATGGCATCCATCTTGTTTCAAAATCGTGATTTTTTAAAGTTCTTTTTAATTCATATTGAGTGTTGTATCCGTACTAAAACTACTTTATTTTTGCTTAAATTCTGTGCATCTACGTACTAAAACAACACAATGACAATATATTTGAGTTTAAATTCTCATTCAAATTTGATTATTTCTACAACTAAGCCTATTTTTCACCTATGTAAAATGTAAATAGCAAAATATGTAGAATGAGTTGTATTAGAATTACTGTATTTCTTTAACACAAAATAATTCAGTCCATGGAGTCTGCATGGCTGATATGAATGAAATATTAATTGATTTTATAAACAGAAGGACGATTTTTTTCGATGAAGTTTTAAGCATAGAGTTTATGAATTGTAGCTCCATGGTCTTAATTTTTAAATAAAATAAATTATTATAGTATTGTGATGAATGAAATCCTGCTTTTATAGAGAGATCCAGGCGTGTTATTTTTTCTATGACGTCATTTGAATTTATTTCAGTTGTTTTCGATGAAGTTTTCAAATATAATAAATTATCGTAGTATTATGATAGTTTTAAAAATATTACCGTGGAATGTATTGCATTTTAGAGATATTTAAACCAGGCAATTTATATTTCAATGCCGTCATTTGAATGAAGTTCATTTTTTTCAATGAAGGTTTAAGTTTTCAAATATAATAAATCAATGTAGTATTGTGATAATTTTTAAAATATTACCGAGGAATGTATTGCATTTTCGACTTTTTTAAATAAAATTGCATTGAAGTTGGAAAGTGTTTCATAATCAATGCTTTAAGCATGATTGATCTTTCTTGTTATTTGGTATTTGGATTTATTTTAAAACCGGCGCAGCAAAAATTTGAAAAAAACTAAAATATCTCGAGGACGGCTAGTTCTAGAGTAATGGGGTTAGTCTTATTCTTTTCACCGTAAAAAATTACATATAAAACAAGCATTTAATTAATGCATTTGTGCATAAATAGACTTTTATTATAGATTTTGATGATTTTTGCGGGCCATTTCGCAAAATGAAGTAGGTTCTTATTTTTCGGATCGTAGTAAAATCTATTCGGCATTAGGGTGACCTATAAGTGACTCTTTAACCAAATTTTGTGAAATTTGGTCAATTAGTCTTTCAGTTGGATTGGATACAGACAATTTTTTTGAGGATATTTAGCAAAAAAAAAAAAAAAAAAAGATGGTTATTTTATCCCGAAATGTATCAAAACCTAATCAGCACCACGGTCACCGAAAGGGATTTACCTACCATATTTTAAGAAATTCGGTCCATTAGTTTTTGAGTTAGAGTGGATACATACCTTGCACAATAGACACACACACACACAGATATCAAGCTAATAATAGCTTTTTCGCATTCTAGAGATCCCAAGACGTGTAGATCAGACGAAAACTCAGGTTGCGACTTTTGATATAATGCCAATATTTTCCCTATATATTATCATTCATTGCAGAGAAAGTAAAACTGTCTCCAAAACAATCATTTCGATTTATATTCAATCGATATAAATCGAATAAATATGAAATCCGATTCTGTCATCAACTGATTATTAGAGAGCACCAGAAAGAAAAAAAAAAGCATCCAAAAATCACAGCAACATTACTTATGGGATAAATATTTTTCTTTCGGAATAATCTTATAAGGAGTTTCGAAGTCGCTCAATCTAATTATCTGTAATAAGATATACAATTTTCCAATGAAGCCTATCTTTTCCAAGAACAAATTTCTCTCTTTGATGTCTTCAGAAGAATTCAGAGGATAATTTGTTTTGTGATCCGAGATAGTTTATTATAGGTAGTGTATTAGTCTCTAGATAATAGACACCTAGATTCGAGTAGTGCTCCGAACACTGCTACATAATATCATAACATCTGAACACTGCTACATAATATCATATCCGAACATTGCTACATATATCTCAAATATATTGGGGCCTAACGATTAGCTTAGATTCACAGTTGCTGGGTTTAAGTTGAATCCCGGATATAACGGAAGAGTATGAATATCCAAGGATTGGCTATGAACTCACTTAAAACTGTAAGTTCCGTCATGCGAGCACGTGCTTTGCGTAAAAAGAACTCGGAGTTCTCAAACAACACTCATTCACTAGTTGGCAGTTACTCTAAAAGTTATTCTATAAGGCATTTATTACTTTCCCTGCAATACATGATAATGTGTAGAAAAAGTATTGGAATCATACCGAAAATCGCAACTCGAGTTTTCGACGGATCTACACGTTTCGAGACCTCCGGAATACGAAAAAACTATTTTTAGCGTGACGTCTATGTATGTGTGTCTGTCTGTGTGTCTGTGCAATGCATGTATCCACGCTAACTCAAAAACTAATGGACCGAATTTCATAAAATTTGGTAGGTAAGTCACTTGGATATGACCCTGGTGCTGATTAGCTTTTAGTACGATTCGGAATGAAAGAACTACCCTTTTTTTGCAAAATGGCCCGCAAAAAATGCCTTTATCCATTCTATTTGAAAAACTAATGGGCCGAATTTCACAAAATTCAGTAGATAAATTGCTTGTGGCTCACCCTGGTGCTGATTAGATTTTAGTATGATTCGGGAAAAAAATCTCCTGCCTTTCTTTGCAAAATGGCCCTCAAAAATCGTCAAAATGTAAAATACAAAACTATGTATGCTCAAATATATCCATTAAATGCTTGTTTTATACGTTATTTTTAACGAAGAAAAGAATAAGACCAACCCCATTACACTAGGACTAGCCGTTCTCGAGATATTTTAGTTTTTTCGTATTTTCTCTACATCACCTTTGAAAATAAGTCCAGTTGCCAAATGAGAACGAAAATCGAATAAAAAGTCAATTAAATTTAATTAAAATAATAAGAATGTGGATATAAGTCTGCAGGGAATGTCAGGTGATGCCCACATCAGATTTTTCTAAAATACGTTAACAGTGATGCCTCATGTTATTACTAGAAATTTGTAAAAGGAGTACTATAGAATAGTGCTGTACGAATATTTTGGGTCGCCGGAACACTTGTGAAATTTAATTTGATGAACTCCAAAATGAGAAAAATTACCCTGTGGTCTAAACTATGTATTTACATTTTACTCGTTTCTAAATTTTTAAGAAAATTTAGACGGAATTATTACGTCGCGGAAATGCTGGAAAACTGTCGGAACATACTTTGAAAAAAGCTGTTAGAGAAAATCAGAAAAAACAAGACAGATCAATGATGTATAAAGCATTGATTATGAAACACTTTCCAACTGAAATGCAATCTTATTTAAGCATCTCTAAAATGCGATACATTCAGAGTTGATATTTTTTTAAATTATCACAGTACTACAATAATTTATTATACTTGGATTCTTGAAACAGTAAAGACAATGCTGTAAATCGTCTGCTTCTATATGTAAAATTAATGAATATTTCATTCATATCACTTAATTTCCAGACTCCAGAGCTAAAAACAAATTCAACATTTCTTATACAACTTATTTTTCAATCACTTGTTTACATTCTGTATCTATTAAAATTAGGCTTCGTTGTAAAAATAATCAAAGTTTGATAATCATGTAAACTCAAAAATATTAAAATATTATAATTGCATTGGCACAGAATATAGATGCACAGAAAATACGCAAAAATAAAGCGGTTGTAGGACGGATGCAACAAAATCTTACAATCGCTTTGAAAAACGCTGTTCGAGAAAATCAGAAAAAACAAGACAGATCAATGGTGCATAAAGCATTGATTATGAAACACTTTCTACCTGAAATGCAATCTTATTTAATCATCTCTAAAATGCGATACATTCAACGGTAATATTTTTTAAATTATCTCAGTACTACAATAATTTATTATATTTGGATTCTTAAAACGGCAAAGACAATGCTATAAATCGTCTGCTTCCCTATGTAAAATCAATGAATATTTCATTCATATCACTTATATTCCAGACTCCAGAGCTAAAACAAAATTCGGCAATTCTTATACAACTCATCTAACAATCGCTTAATTTGTTTACACTCTGCATGCTATAGAAATTAGGCTTCATTGTAGGAATAATCAAAGTTTAGTGATCATTTAAAATAAAAACATTGTAATTGAGTTGGCACAGAATGTAGATACACAGACAATATGTAAATATAAAGCGGTTTTAGAACAGATGCAACATTAATATAAATTGAAACTGTCTTTAAACATCCCGATTTTTACACAGGGAAAAAATGGATGCCATATTTTATTTTGAAATGAGTTATTTGATCTCTTCATAAAATATGGGTGTAATTATTATTTCAATTTTTTTTAAAAACTACTTGATATATTTTGCTGAAATTTTATTTACACATTTTACATGATAATTTGATTACGTTTTAAAATTTTTGAAGCAATTTGTGAATTAACTGTGCTTAAAAAATGTTTGCAAAATTATGTTCCATAGGGTTCAATGTATTTCACTTTTTCAACCCGGGTTAAATTCGAAACTAATTGTGTGATATTATTTATTTTCATTTCCGTATATTCCAGAGACCGTCTCAATAACATACTAAAAATTCATTTTGATAAAGTTATTTTTATGGCAGTTAGCTTGCGAACGGACAGACAGACAGAATGAACAAAGTCATAAACGCTTTACAATTTTTGTTACAATTATGTTAAAATTGAACGCTAAAGGGGTGTGGAAAATAATAAAATTCAGAAAAAAATTAACTTTTATTATGAACTTGAGAAATATTGTGTTATAGACTTTCTTTAACGAGATTGGTGAAATGTTTATATATAAGAAGAGTTTCAAAGAAATTTATATAAAAAAAACTGAAGATAAAAACGCTTCATCAATAACAATATAAGCAGTTGATTAAAAGTACCGTCAACTTTCAAACACAAAACATATCCTTCTTCAGCAGGATAACTACGAAAGAGCTGTCACTGCAGCAAAGGTAAGGGACTTTTTGTCTACAAAATGATGATAACATCCACCATTAATATAGACGTTGTAAAAAAATAAATAAAAAATAAAAATAATAATAATATTAATAATATATATATATATATATACATATTATATATATATATATTATATATATATATATTATATATATATATATATATATATAAATATAAATTAGTAAATCCAATGTTAGAATGTATGTAGTAACTCATAAAACACTATTCCAAAATTTTCTACAAAATACAAAGAAATAAAAGAAATTAAGACATAAAGAGGAAATAATATATATATATATATATATATATATATATATATATATATATATATATATATATATATATTACAATTACAATTACGCTACAAGATATATATATATATATAGGGTGCAATTGGTTCCCAATGGCTATTTCCTAAACCGTTAGTCACAGAGATACACTTCCAATTGCAAAAATGTTTTAAATTTTAAAATCTATTATCTTAGAAACAGTTAAATCAATAAATGTATTTCTGAAAGAAATACGAAATGTATATACTATTTGTACATCCCCCCCCGTCTTACCAATTATATTTAGGAGAATCATCCTCATACAATTTTATGCAATATAAAAAAAATCATCCTTTTACGACCAAAATTGACCGACTTATAGCTGTTTAAAGTTGGAGCACTTTTTGTGCCGAGAAATGGTCCAATACGGTCCCTGATACGCTATAAGTCGCTATAAGTAACAGCTATAAGTCGCTATAAGTAACAGCTATAAGTCGCTATAAGTAACAGCTATAAGTCGCTATAAGTAACAGCTATAATTCCGTCAATTTTGGTCGTAAAAGGATGATTTTTTTTTATTTTGCATGAAATTGTATGAGGACGATTGTCCTAAATATAATTGGTAGGACCGGGGGACCGTATGAAAATTTATATTTCGTATTTCTTTCAGAAATGTATTTATTGATTTAAACTGTTTCTAAGATAACGATTTTAAAATTTAAAACACTTTTGCAATTGGAAGTATATCTCTGTGACTAACGGTTGAGGAAATAGCTATTGGGCACCGATAGCACTGGACACCCTGTATATATATTAACATTGAATTTAAAAGATTATTGGATCCTATATATAATATGACTTACTTATAATAAGAATTTGAGTGTAGTTTATGATTATAAATAAATTGTATTATGTGCGAAGGAAAATAATAATATTAATTTGAAGTGTAATTTTGATATCAAAAGTAAATATTTATCCAAAAATTATTAGTAATAACTAATAATAAATATTTTGTTTGAATTAAAATGGGTGCGTTAATTTAAATGGCATGTCTCATTAATATTCTTAACACAATATGCCAGCTTGCTGATAACGCATCTCTTGGTGATTAAATATTTACGGTAAAGCAAATAGGGTGGTTTTATTAACATATTCCAAAAACCGAGGGTAATTATTTGAATTTCCTCTTTCCGAATTTGGAATTATTTTGATAAATGAAATTAAGACTTCTGCATCCTGTTTGCTTTACTAAGATATGGGGAAGTTTACTTATTTACAAACCCTCCTCCCCATACATAGTATAATGTATAAGGAAAGTATTGTGACGGGGTCGAAAATTCGAATTCGGATTTTCTACGGGAGAGAAAGTTTCAAGCATCCCTGAACAGGAATCAAAAGCTTTTGAGGTGATGTCTGTGTCTGTGTGTGTCAGTGAGACTGTGAAGACGATAACAGACGAACAACTGGAGCCTTTTGAACAAAATTTGGTATAAAAATTACGAACCATAAATACTGGAAGTCTATTGCTTTTACACACAATCGAATGTACAGAACCCACTTAAATTTTGAAATGAAATTTTGAAAAAAGCATGAAAAAATTAAAACATTCAAGAAAGTTACGTAAATAATCATATGTAATTTTTCATCAAAAAACGATTAACATAAACTTTAGAACTCTAGAATGAACCGTTCTCGAGATATTGCACATTTTTCAAATAGATTTATCAAAAATTTACATAAATTTCATAAAAAGTATTAACTATTATGAAATCTGTTCACTTTTCATATGTAACAATATGTGATAAATTTATTATCATCATTCTCTTAGATCTAGCTTGTTCCATTCACGAGAGAAGACACTTTGGGTTATAGCATTCTAATTTGATACCATTAGTCGTTTATCTACTATATGAATATCCTATTTCTACATCCTCAATGCTTGGCAAAATTTTGACGACGAATTTGGTGGATTATCGCCAATTTGACGAGTTTTTAAATGTTGAAAAATTGACGAAAATATCGTCAAATTGATATAAATGTTGCCAAATTGATAAAAAATGTCGCTAAATCAATGAAAATGAAAACTAACTGATGAAAATTCAATATCTTGGGAATAATATAATAATTCACTATAAGAGAAGATACTTTGGATATTTGTATTTGGACGCCATTAGTCGTTTATCTACTATAAGAAAAACCTATTTTTCTGACCATAATGCTTGACGAAATGTTGGCTACGAATTTGACGGAATATCGTTAACTTGGCGAGTTTTTAAATGTCGCCAAATTGATGAAAATGTCGCCATATTGATAAAAATTTCGCTAAATTTGAAAAAATGTTGCCAAATTAATAAAAATGACGTGAAATCAATGAAAATGACAACTAATTGATGAAAATTCAATATTTTGGAAAGAACATAAGAATAACCTATTTTTCGGTCTGTAGCGCTTACCAAAATTGTGCCGACGAATTTTAGCGACATATCGGTAAATTGGCGGCTTTTTTTAAATGTTGCCAAATTGGCGAAACTGTTGCCGAATTCGTCAAATCCATAAAATGTTGCCAAACTGATAAAAATGTTATCAAATTGATAAAAATGACGTCAAATGGGACACAATGTTTTGCAGATTTTTATTTCCGTCCTATGATGGGCATACCTTTTATTATATAAGAAATGCTCTTCTAAATATTGCCAATTTGGCGATATTTAGCCATACATTGACAAAAATATCGTCAAAATTGCATAAATGACGCCAAGTTAATGAAAATGACTCCTAATTGAGGAATTTATTCTTAAAATATTTAAATATATGAACTATATTGCTTATTAATATCAATATTGATAATTGTTAATTTATAGTTCCGTAAAATATAAGTTAATTGGGTACGAAATAGCTTTATATGTTATATGTTGTTATCCGGAAAAGCACCAAATGTACAATTTAACGTTACAAACACTGTGACGTGGATATTTTCATTTCTTTTTCACCGTTAAAGAAGTAAATTCATTGCATTATATCAGGAAAGTCATGTGTTGCCCATATCAGATTTTTTTAAAAGTTCATCTCAATAAAAATACTGTGTTTTTGATACATTCAAACATAGTTGAGAAGTGTTTATGACTTTGTTCATTTTGTCTGTAATAATTATTGTAAAATGACTTTATCAAAATGAAATTTTAGTATGTTGTTGAGACGGTCTGTGGGACATATGGGAATGCAAATAAAGAATATCACCCAATTAGTTTTAGATTGAATCCGGATCGAAAGAGTGAAATACATTGAACCCCATGGGGCCTGATTTTTCAAACATTTTTTAAGCCAAGTTAATATTCACAAATTGCTTCGAAAATTTTAGGAAATATTAAAATTATCCCATAAAAAATTTCAGCAAAATATGTTTTTTAAAAGTAATTTAAAATAATAATTACACCCATATTATATGAAGAGATCACGTGACCAACTTCAAATAAAATATGGCATCCATCTTTTCCCAGTGTAAAAAATCGTGATTTTTAAAGTTCTTTTAACTTTATATTTAGTGTTGCATCCGTCCTAAAACCGCTTTATTTTTGCGTATTTTCTGTGAATCTATATTCTGTGCCAACTCAATTACAATATTTTAATATTTTTGAGTTTAAATGATAATCAAACTTTGATTATTTTTACAACGAAGCCTAATTTTAATGGATGCAGAATGTAAACAAGTGATTGTAAGATGACTTGTATAAGAATTGTTGAATTTTTAAGTTATTAAAGTTATTCGACTGTAGAGTCTGGTATAACAGTGATATGAATGAAATATTTATTGCTTTTACACAGAGAGCCAGACGATTTATATTTCAATGACGTCATTTGAATAAAGTTTATTTTTTTGGATGAAGTTATAAGTTTTCAAATATAATAAATTAGTGTAGTACTGTGATAATATAAAATATATCAATGCTGAATGTATCGCATTTTAGACATGTTTAAATAAAATTGCATTTCAGTTGGAAAGTGTTTCATAATCAATGCTTTATGCATGATTGGTCTTTCTTGTTTTGCTGTTGCTGTTAGTTATTTGTTTTCTGGTAGAAGTAATATTTTCCGGTAAGTAAATTTGTCCATTTTTTAAGGTATGATAACAAGCTAACAGTCAAGCACATGGGTGTACTACTTTTATATTTACATGTACCCCTTGTGATCGCAGCATGCATCAATGTAGGAATAGAATATATATTTAGACATATACATATTTAGAATAACTAAATAAGGTAATATAGTATAAAATAACATTAATTATGTACATCTAAATAAACTTCACAGTATTTTTAAAGTCAGGTATAGGTAAGCAATTACATATGGACTATCGGTATTTCCACCTACACCTTAAACTTAGCTTTTCCTAAAATACTTACATGAAACGGAAACCCTTTTAAAAAAGGAAAATTCATTCGGTCCTCTGATATTCCGTTTAAGATAGGTTCGAATTGTTTTAAGAGGTGTTCTAGGAGGAGACTTTGGGGATGTTCTATGGGGTTTTCGGTTCTTTTTAAATGTGAAACTACTTTTTGCTATCTTAGAGGCTCGAAAATATACAATATACATGTTGTATAAAACTGTACCAGTAGCGTCCGGTTAATGAAAATACAAATACATTGAATTTTAGGGGATGCTGATATATTGGCGAAATTGATGAAATTGTCCAGTGAACATAAAACTTCTTTTTTTTATTGAGTTAGAGATTTGGAATATGGTACAGAGTTGGACTATATGATAAAATAAAGGCTGATAAATGTTTTTTAATTGTTATTGGTTTAGGGGGTATCGAAGGCAAAAATGAGATGGGAAAAGGTCCTGCCAATTAATTGATATTATAAGTGCGCAACGATTCACCTTTCTAAGCCAGTGGTAACCAAATTTTTCTGGTCGAGTATCTTTAAGTCCTAATGTTTTCCATCGCATACTCTTATAATAAATACAGATGCGGGATTTTCTTTTTAATTTTTTTGTTCTAAATGGGCGTTCAAATAAAGTAATATTTATATAATCATAATATTATTGTGTTCATGATCGTGTAATTTAAAAATACAAGTCAACATTTGCCATTATTTAATTAATTTACGCTTTTTTTTCTGTCAAGTATACTGTTACAGTGTATCCTCCGGAATCGTAGGTGTGCACGCAGGATTCAAGAATGAGTCCAAGTTTCGGGATAAATAACACGTTTATTCACAAGCAGAACGTAAACAGGAACAATATAAAATCAAACAGCACTTAAATGCATCACTAATTTCACAAAACAACCGACATTAATCTCAAAACATTGACAAAAGTAATTTCACAAAACAGCTGCGCGGCTACTATTCTAGAAAAATTAACAAAAAGCACAGTCAAATGCAGTTCGTATCTAGCCAACTGAACTCCCATTGAGTGATAACTCCTTTTTAACACTTTACAACACAGTTGAAAAGTGTTTATGACTTTGTTCATTCTGTCTGTCCTTCCGCCTATCTGTCTGTCTGTCTGTCTGTCTGTCAGTCCGTCCGTCCGTCCGTCTGTCTGTCTGTCTGTCTGTCTGTCTGTTCGTTAGCACGATAACTGCCGTAAAAATGAAATGACTTTATCAAAATGAAATTTCTTTTTAAGAGTTTAATTATTTTGTACATGAGAGAGGCTTCACATTTTAAAATAAATTTGGTAGATAACAATTTTTCAATTTTTTTTAAAATTTTGTATAACTTTTCATGATGTACTTATTTGATGGCGTTTTCAATGCACTTTGCTACGTCCTAGAGAGTTAAAATTTGGTACACAGCTTAAATTTGTAGAACATTTTATTCTACAGCAATTTGGTGGATCTTTAAATATAGATCCAACATTTTTTTCGAAATGGCCTGCAAGTAACCCCCGTTCACTTCTATAAATCATTGTTGTAATATTGTTAAAAATTCTGATGTGGGCAGCACATGTCTTTACCTGCAGACTCATATTCACGTTCTTTTTATTTCTTCAATAATAATTTGAGTTTATCTGCACAAAATAATATCCATAAGTATTTTAAATGACATTGAATTTGCACGTTAAACTTAAATTTGGTTCTCATTTGATAGATGGACTTATTTTCAAAAGTGGCGTAGCGAAAACGCAAAAAAACTAAAATATCTCAAGAACGACAAGTCCTAGAGTAATGGGATTAGTCTTATTCTTTTTGTTATCAAAAATCGCGTATAAAATAGGAATTTAATTGATATAATTGAGCAGACGTAGTCTTTTATTTTTATATTTAAAATTTTTGCGGGCCATTTCTCAAAAACAGGCCGTTTCTTTTTCCCGAATCGTACTAGAATAACCTGCAAGTGATTTATATAGCAAATTTTGTTAAATTTGTTATAAATCGCATGTAGGTTATTGAAATATTATATAACAAATTGTGTTAAATTTGGTCCATTAGTTTTTAGCTAGAGTGGATAAAGGCAATTTCTGCCGGCCATTTCGCAAAGAAGACAGATTCTTTTATTACGAATCGTACTATAATCAAATAAACATCAGGGTTTCCCACAAAAAACTTACCTACCAAATTTTATTATATTCGGTCCATTAGTTTTTTAGTTAGAGTGGATGCAATATCCTCACAGACACACAGAAACACACACAGATACACACTTACACACACAGACGTCTTCCTAAAAATAGTTTTTTCGTGTTCTGGAAGTCCCAAAACGTGTAGATCCTTCGAAAATTCGAGTTCCGATCTTCAGCACGATTCCAATACTTTGAATACATACACACGCACACACATATATTATCTGTGCATCTGTGTATTATCTGTGTATCTAAATTCCGTGCCTACGCAATTACAATAGTTGTGATTTTAAATGATCCCTAAACTTTTATTATTTCTTCAACGAAGCCTAATTTTAACTTATGCAGAATGCAAATATCTCAAGCGATTGTAAGGTGAGTTTCATAAGATTTGCTGAATTTTTTTCATACAAAATTATTTAGCTCTGGAGTCTGGAATACAAGTTATATGAATGAAATATTCATTGATTATGCATAGAGTATCAGATGAGTTATATTTCGATACAGTTTTAAATATTTAAGTATAATAAATTACTGTAGTACTGTGATAATGTAAAGGATATCACCACTGAATGTATCACAATTTAGAGATTTTTAAATGAAATTGCATTTCAGTTGGAAAGTGTTTCATAAACAATGCTTATGAATGATTGATCTTTCTTGTTATAAGCTTTCTCTGTAGAAACTTCTGGAATTATCTAATATCTCGTAGACTTTTGGTCACTTCGCGATCTTTCTCGAAGATTCAGGAAGTCGTCAAATGTCGCCAAATATCCGATAAATCATCAAATCTGTAAACCCTTCTTCGAACACCGACATTCTGGCAACCTTAGGATCACGTCATGCTCACTTCATGGACTGCTCACTTCACAGTGTTTTCTCTGTCTGGTCTTCAAAAGAGACGAAAGAAAAGACGCCAGTGAGGGAATATTACGCGTTCGCAACAATAATTTTCTTGGTGTACCCGCACGTATCAACTTGCGTATCCACTAGGGTACGTGTACCATACTTTGGAGAACACCGCTCTGGGTTCCCGAGAGGTGGAGGGGGCTTTTGTAGTCTTTGGAAATACCTTTTAAAGACCCCCATTTTATCCGTACCCAAGAGAATCAAAAATTCGTTTCCGCTAGGTTATGTCCTGTGGTCGATACTATAAATGTGCAAAGATTCAGCCTTGCAGGTCACAGGAGGGGGGGGGGGCTTCTGGAGGGTCTGGAAAAACAGAAAATCGTTAGACATTTATTATTGATTAGCTAGATTTTGAAAATGTAAATACTGAGAGTCTTGCTCCATTAAATTGATGTCATTTATAACTATTTTGACATACTTGCAGAACCAGGAATGCATTATATCATAAATTAAAACTACTGCAAATAATTCCGAAAATCCAGAATTTCGGCATTTCCAATTTCAAGATTTTTTGGAATCCATTTTCTATGGATCTCAGGATATGGAATTATTTTCTTTAATGGGGAGTAACTCTCACCCATGACTCGTTTCCCAAGTGCGAAGTATTTGTTCCCGGAAATAAACCCTCACAAACTTATAATTTGTGATAATTTTTATATCAATAATTTCGAACATAAATATATGTAAATCATTTCGAAAATTGCAAAGATCATTCTGTATTATGCAGAATCGATATTAATCGAATAAGTATGAAATATGAGTCCGCTATAAACTGATTGCCGGGAGAACTAAAAAATACATAGTAAAAGCTCTTATCGCTTTGCGAACCTTTCTTTCGGAATAATCGAATAAAGAGTCCCAATGATTCGACGTTCGATCTAATTATCTGTATTCATAAGTGATAGCATTTTCCAATGTACCATAACTTTTCAAAGAAGTCGTTTCTCTTGCAGGTCTTCAGAGGAATTAACTTCTGATTAAGTTATTCAATTACAGGAGGATTCTAGGCTCTGAAGGTCCCCGAGAGGTGACTTTTTTATTAAACGGATATATTTTTTCATGACTTGTCTTGAAGTGCGAACACCACTCGACTTTTTCATATATTGATGTCCCGTATATTAAGGGTGTGCTTGTATCATAGGTATCATAATGAGCATATATATATATATATATATATATATATATGTATATATTAATGAACTTTTGTTCAGAAGTAATTCCTTAATATTCCTTTTTTCAACTTGCCAACGATTTGTGAAAATTCATCCCACAATAGCGATTTTCCCCAATCAACGATTTATGCAAATTTGTCTTATAATCACTTCACGATCAACGATTTGTGTAACATTATCTTATAATCACGATTTTCACGATCAACGATTTGTGCAAATTTATCTTATAATTACGATTTTTAACGATCAATGATTTGTGCAAATTTATCTTATAATTACGATTTTTCACGATCAACGATTTGTGCAAATTTATTTTATAATCACGATTTTTCACGATCAACGATTTGTGCAAATTTATTTTATAATCACGATTTTTCACGATCAACGATTTGTGCAAATTTATCTTTATTACATAATAAAGGAAGATGTCTATGCATCTGTATGTCTGTCTGTGTGTGTGTTTCTGTGCAGTATGTAGCAGAAAATCTAAGCGTCGTACGGCCATGAAATTTAATACACAGGTACTTCAGGATCCGAGAGGGCGCACCTCGGCTCTATATTTTTAATCTAATTCGGAAGTAGTTCTTTTAATCAAATATTTTTGTAATATCAGTAGTTAGCTGTGGGTACCGACACTAGTTTTATTTTAAATTTTCAACTTACACGGATAATTCTATCAGATTTTGTAGGGATTAAACTAATTTTACGGTAACTAAGAATATTATATTTTACTTATTATCTAAAATATTAAAAGTAATAAAAATGTATACAATATTAATAAAATACGAAAATGTAAAATTAAGAAATTTGTGGTGGTTACCGGGGCTGAAAAAATCCCGATATATTTTTCAGCACTTATATAATAGCTGTTTGAGTTTATTGAAAGCATTCGTTAAAACTTTTAAAGCACTTTTTAAACGACACACGTGATTCTTTCTTGTTAAAAATTAATCAGCTGCAAGGAGAACGACCAGTTTCCCCTTAGGTATACTTTTTTCCAAAAAATGAACTGGAATCATCGTTTAAAAGTTATCAACTGCCGTTCTCAAGATATTTCGAAATTTTACTTTCTCCTGGGTGCGTGGTATCTCAAATAATCTCTCGATTTCCATGAAATTATTTCATGGGTATTTTAGTAAATAAAACCTTACTAATGTTGAGTGCGATAGAGTTGTTAAAAGCCCTAATTCTTGGCATTGTTATCTCACGATATCTAAAAATTATAATTTGTAGTCAAAGCCAGGACGTATCAGATTTTTATAATTCCCGTCAACCGGAATTTTAGAATTCTGACAAATCAGTGAAAAAAAATATCCACGTACTATTAGTCAAATTAATCTTCACTTTTAATTGTATCATTATCTGAGACACTATTTTTTATTGCAATGCTTAACTTCTTCTAAAAAAGTATTTGTATTTTATTTCGTATGATTAATTATTGCTGTATTGAAGAAATGTAAAAAAATAAATAAACTTAAGTCCGATAGAATTTCATATCCCTGGGGATAAAAACAATAGAAATATTTTAAGATATGCAAATGTTACTCTATTGCATAATTTGATTCGCGTAAAAAAAGAGATACTAAAAAAATCTCATAATCCAGATTAAAGAAACAGAGTATACCTTTCTTCTGGGAGGGAATTTTAGTAATTGGCGGCTGCCATTTTAGGGAAAATTGCGTACTTATCTTTCATACCCTTAATTGCATGCATTACATAAAAGGAAGAAATGGAATTTTTTCTTTCATCTATTTCTGTGTAGAAAAAGTTAATAAGCTTTATCAGATGTTTAACGCTTTAGGGAAATGTCTCTGTTGCAGTTTAGCTGAGGGAGTGGGTTTAAAATGTAATATAGTTTCAGACAGTTAATTTTCAGACAGTTAATCTGCAATTTTGTGTGCTTGTACAAAATGTAAACAAGACCTTTTAATTTGAAATGATATTTAAAAATATGTTATGTTCAGCACGTGATTTTCCCTACATTATACTATTATTTTACTTCATTCACGATGAAATTATGAGAAGAGGTTTTTGGCAATGTTCCTGGCATTGAATTTTAAATTAAGATTAAATAATTTCTCAATGACAGCATCTAACACTATTTCGATGTACTAACTTAACTTATATTCGCTCAAATCTAACTAGATAAATAGAATAAATAGAAATATAACTAGAGTAAATAGAATAAACAGAAAAGTTTATAGCATCCGTTAAGCAACATGGTTCATGTATTTAACGCTTTTGAGGATTAGAAACTAATATTTTATTTCTAACCGAAGGTTTGAGTTCAAATGAAAAAAATGTGATGTGGGCAGCACATGACTTTCCTTATATAATGCAATGAATTTACTACATTTACAGTAAAAAAAATAGTTTATTCTTATAGTAGATATTTATATTTTTTCTAAGATATTGAATTTTCGTCAATGAGTCGTCATTTTCATTCATTTAGCGTCATTTTTATCCATTTGGCGAGTTTTTCGTTAATTTAGCAGCATTGAAAAAATGCGCCAAGTTGGTGACATTCCACTAAATTCGTCGCCAAAATCTCGCCAAGCGTTATGGACGAAGAAATAAGTTATTCTTACAGCAGAAAAATGACTATTGGCGTTCAAATACAAAAGTATTACTCAAAGTATCTTTTTTCATGAATGGAACGAGCTAGATCCACGAGAATGACGTCACTCAATTTATCGCATGGTATTACATATGAAAAGTGAACATGTTTCTCAATAGGAAATACTTTTTTTTATTTTATATGACTTTTTGATAATTTTTTTGAAAAATGTGCAATATCTCGAGAACGGTTTATGTTAAAGTTCTAAAATTTAAGTCAATCGTTTTCTAATGAAAAATTACATAAGAAATGTCTATTTGTGTAACTTTATTAGCAGTTTTGATTTTTTGACGACTTTTTTAAAATTTCACTCGAAAATTTAAGGGGTTTTTGAACATTCGATTGCGTATATAAACAATAGGCTTCCAGTGTTTACGGATTGTAATTATTGTACCAAATTTCGTTCGAATCGGTCCATTCGTTCGTCAGTTATCGTCTCCACAGACTCACTGACACACACACACACACATCACTTCAAAAATGTTTGATTCGTGATCAGGGATGCTTGAAACGTGCTCTCCCCTCGAAAACTCGAATTCGAATTTTCGACCCTGCCACAATACTTTCTTTATACATTATGTATATAAGGAAAGTAATACGTTCTTAAAATTCCAAATCTAAATTTTAATTATTTTTTCATGTCAACAATGTATTTGCCTTTTTGTTAATTTATTTGGAAAGACGAACCGCGTTACTATGACAACACTCTAATGAATCATCGCACGTAAAGTTGCCAAATGTGCGCATTAATAAAGATGTGCCACAATGTTATTGATATTGGATTAATATCACGCAAATTAATAACGTTTGTCGCATAATATACTTCATGTGGAATATAAGCCAACTTAAAGATACTTAGTAAATTTTTCATTTTACATAACATTTTGATAAATTTGATAAAAAAACGGTGGTTCATGCAAGTGTTCTTATAATTGTTCCAAACGTTCTCTAATGATAAATTACCAATATAATGATTTTTTATATAATATTCCTATAAACCCATGAGTTTGTAAAATTGTGAGTATATTATTTTAGAATTTTAAAAAAATAAATCTTTTTTCACTTTTTTCCAAATAATTATCCAAGATGCCATTTTGAGTTTCGTTATCCTTCCTCGCTATTTTGTTCTAAGACATTTTCCCCATATTTCATCATCGTATCATGAATTATAGTTTATGTGAAAAAATAAATTTACGCTAATTTAAATTTCGCATCTCAGGGAGTGAGCGCAATTAAAGTATTTAAAAATATGTAAATTCTTCATCTATTTCTTCGATGGAAAGGTGAAAAACAAACGAGACTGTATATAAAATCTCATAATCAACGCTTAAAGAAATGGGAAATTTTTCTTCTACCATCACTGGAGAAAATAGTAATTGACTTTAATTTCAAGGGAGATTTTGCGCTTATCTTTTGCACTCCTCATTGCATGCATTATATGGAAATAAGGGGATTTCTTTTATTCTGTTCTAGGTGGAAGAAAATGTTAATTACTTTTCTTATATACGTAATGTATAAGGACAGTATTCTGACGGGATCAAAAATTCGAATTCGAGTTTTCGACGGGAGAGCGCGTTTCAAGCATCCCTGGTCACGAATCAAACATTTTTGAAGTGATGTCTGTGTGTGTGTATGTGTGTGTGTGCGTGTGTGTGTGTGTGTGTGTGTGTGTGTGTGTGTGTGTGTGTGTGTGTGTGTGTGTGTCAGTGAGTCTGTGGAGACGATAACTGACGAACGAATTGAACGATTCGTACGAAATTTGGCACAAAAATCACAATCCATAAACACTGGAAGTCTATTGTTTTTATACGCAATCGAATGTTCAGAACTCTTCTCTTGACATAAGTTTTAGAATGCTAGCACGAATTGTTCTCGAGATATTGCACATTAAAAAAAAAATATCAAAAAGTCATAAAAAAAATTTCCTCTTGAGAAACATGTTCACTTTTCATATGTAATACCATGCGATAAATTGGGTGACATCATTCTCGTGGATCTAGCTCGTTCCATTCATGAAAAAAAAAAATACTTTGAGTAATTTGAGTAATACTTTTGTATTTGAACGCCAATAGTCATTTATCTGCTGTAAAAAAAACTTATGTCTTCGTCCATAACGCTTGGCGAGATTTTGGCGACGAATTTGGTGGAATGTCGCCAACTTGGCGACTTTTTGAAATGTTGCTGAATTGACGAAAAACTCGCCAAATGGATAAAAATGACGCTAAGTCAATGACGACTCATTGATGATGAGGACATGGAAAATGACGACTCATTGAGGAAAATTCAATATCTTGGAAAGAATATAAATAACTACTATAAAGATAATCTATTTTTTTTTACTGTAAAAGTAGTAAATTCATTGCATTATATGGAATGTCATGTGCTGCCCACATCAGATTTTTTTTTATGTAAAGTCAAATGTTTGATGCTATGTTTTTCTGTGTTTCTTTAGTTCAACTGCAAAAATAAGTTAGTAAAATAGCACAAGATAAATATGTAAAATTCAAAGATATTAACTGACTTTGGAAGCAAAAATAAAACCCATTTGACCATATATTTTATTTCATGAGTTTTCTAGAAGACTCACCTGTTTTATTTGTTTGAGGAATGTGCTTCTATTTCGAATTTGGAACTGGTTCATAAGTGACGTATTGTTGAGTCCACTTCTACGGTAAGAGTTTGAGTTTTTGTCCAGAAGCTCATTTGAAAGCTTGTCGGCTGGCCAGCACGAAGATAAGCCGTTCAATTTCCGCTAGGCACGCATATATTATAGCCGGGACATCAATATTCTGTAAAATGACGTCCGAAAGAATTAACTTTGTACGTTAGTGCAATGATGTCGGAGAGGGTAGGTGTGTCTGAAAGTGACCTTAGCGCGATTATCACGGATTCAGTGGATTCTGAGATATTGAGTGATGATTTCAAATAGGGAGGCCAACGACCACGCAGGTAGCTTTCCTGGAAGATAAATCTAGCATCATAAATCTAAAAATCTGATGTGGGTAGCACATGACTTTCCTTATATAATTCAATGAATTTATTACTTTTACAGCAAAAAAATAGCTTGTTCTTATAGTAGATACTTATATTCTTTTCAAGATATTGAATTTTCATCAATTAGCCGTCATTTTCATTGATTTAGCGTCATTTTTAACCATTTGGCGAGATTTTCGTTAATTTGGCAACATTTAAAAAACTCGCTAAGTTGGCGACATTCCGCCAAATTCGTCGCTAATATCTTGCCAAGCATTATAGGAGGAGGAATAAGTTATTCTTATAGCAGACAAATGACTATTGGCGTTCAAATACAAAAGTATTACTCAAAGTATCCTTTCCCATGAATGGAACGAGCTAGATCCACGAAATGATGTCACCCAATTTATCGCATGATATTAAATATGAAAAGTGAACATGTTCCTCAACAGTTAATATATTTTTTTTAATTTATGGGATTCTTGATAAATTTATTTGAAAAATGTACAATATCTCGAGAACGGTTCATGCTAGCGTTCTAAAGTTTATGCCAATCGTTTTCTGAGAAAAAATTACATAAGAAATGTTTATTTGTGTAACTTTATTAAAGGTTTTGATTTTTTGATAATTTTTTTAAAATTTCACTCGAAAATTTAGGGGGATTCTGAACATTCGATTGCATTTAAAAACAATACGTTTCAAGTATTCACGGATTGTGATTTTTGTTCCAAATTTCATTCGAATCGCTTCATTCGTTCGTGAGATATTGTCTCCACACACACATACTTTCACACACACACATACATACTTCACACACACACACACACAGACATAACTTCAAAAATTTTGCGTATATAAACAATAGGCTTCCAGTGTTTACGGATTGTGATTTTTGTACCAAATTTCGTTCGAATGGGTCCATTCGTTCATCAGTTATCGTCTCCACACACACACACACACACACACACACACACACACACACACACACACCACTTCAAAAATGTTTGATTCGTGATCATGGATGCTTGAAACGTACTCTCTCATCGAAAACTCGAATTGGAATTTTCGACCCCGTCACAATACTTTCCTTTATACATTATGTATATAAGGAAAGTAAAAAGGTAGCGCAAAACTGCTTTAGACGTCTTTTAATGTTTCTTAGCTCCACCTCGTCGATTTGTTTTAAAAATATTCTCTAAATATCATCATAGTTTGATTAATTACAGTTTGTACGAAGAAAGAAAGTTATCCTCGTCTGAACCTTGCATCTACGGGGATAAACATAACTTAAATATCTAAAGATATGCAAATTTTTTATCTATTTATCAGCTCATAAAGAAAAAAAAAACATATCTGCAAAATCCCATAATCCAGATTCAAAGAAACGGAACATTTTTTTATAGGTAGTGTAACAAAAAAAAATTATATTTAGGAGGAATTTTGCTCTTATCTTTCGTAGTTCTAATTGCATACATTATATAGAAGAAAGAGGATTTGTGTTATCTAGTTCTAGGTGGGAAAAAATGTTATTTTTGAGAAGGTAATCGCATAGTACCAAAAATGTGATACTGCAGCAAATAAGTTGACGATAAAATGAAACTGCCTTTTGACACAAATTTTTTTTATCTTATATGTATTTGCTAGTACAATAAGTTAGGATTTCAATGAAACTGTGTTTTAGTTTATTATACCAGCATACTTATTGTAAATTTTTTAATTCTATGCAGTAGTAATCCATATTTAATTCTAAAAATAATTATATTTGTAATATACACCTCGTTTGAGATTTTAAATTATGTATAACATTTTCATGCTATTGAACATAAAAAATATTCGTTTCTCCAAAAATTTTTAATTAGAAATTTTGACAGAAAGCTCATTGTACAACATTTTGACACCAATTTGCCTTTTGACACAAATTTTTTTTATCTTATATGTATTTGCTAGTACAATAAGTTAGGATTTCGATGAAACTGTGTTTTAGTTTATTATACCAGCATACTTATTGTAAATTTTTTAATTCTATGCAGTAATAATCCATATTTAATTCTAAAAATAATTATATTTGTAATATACACCTCGTTTGAGATTTTAAATTATATATAACATTTTCATGCTATTGAACATAAAAAATATTCGTTCCTCCAAAAATTTTTAATTAGAAATTTTGACAGAAAGCTCATTGTAAGGCCTGCTGAATACGTTTCGAACATTTTTAGAAATGTGTGTTTTTTACTCTCTCTGCGTATGTTCTCATTATGATCTGCAAAGGAAAAATAAATAAGTGTCACTATGTTTTCATTGATACATAATATAGAAAACTAGAAATTCATAGAACATTTGGTAATTTACATGATTTGAACGCGAATTATTTAAAACTTCAGATTTTTATAGCATTGAAGCCTTATGAAGAAATGAGTGAGAATGAATGAGAATGAATGAATGAGGATATAGCCCTGTGAGGAAATGAGTATTGTGAATATAAAAAAATCTGATTTATCAATTAGGCGTCATGTTCTTTAATCTAGTGTCATTTTTGCAATTTTGACGATATTTTTGTCAATCTTTAATCTAGTGTCATTTTTGCAATTTTTTTATTTTTGTCAATTTTTATTAATATCGCCAAGTTAGCGATACTTTGCTAAATTATTCGCCAAATTCTACAAATGCATTACCAAGTGTTACAGAAAAACAGAGAGAAGAGCATTTCTTATATACTAGAAAGTATGCTCGTCCTATGACGGAAATCAGAATTTGCGAAAATTACTTCCCATTTGGAGTCATTTTTATCAATTTGCCGACATATTTTTCACTTTGGCAGCATTTAAAATAGTCGCCAAGTTGATTATATTCTCGCCAAGCGTTACGGATGGAAGGAGAAATGGGTTATTCTTATAGCCTACTCATATGTTCTTTCCAAGATATTGAACTTTCATGAATTAGTCGTCATTTTCATTGATTTAGCACCATTTTTATTAATTTGGCGACAGTTTCGTTAATTTGGCAACACTTAAAATCCCACCAAATTGGCGACATTCCGCCAAAATCTTGCCAAGCGTTTTGGACGGAGAAATAAATTATTCTTCTAGCAGATAAATGAGTATTGCCGTCCAAATACAAAAGTATTACCCAAAGTATATTTTCTCATGAATGGAATGAGATTGAACCACGAGAATGATGTCATTAAATTTATCGCATGATATTACTTATGAAAAGTGAACATATTTCACAATTGTTAATATATTTTTTTATTTTATATGATGCTTTGATAATTTTTTTGAAAAATGTGCAATATCTCGAGAACGGTTTATGCTAGCGTTCTAACATTTATGTGAATCGTTTTTTAATAAGAAATTACATAAGAAATAGCTATTTATGTAACTTTATTAAGGGTATTGAGTTTTTAACAATTTTTCAAAATTTCCCTTGAAAATTTAGGGGGATTCTGAACATTCGATTGCGGACGAAAACAATAGGTTTCCAGTATTCATGGATTGTAATTTTTGTACCAAATTTCGTTCGAATCGCTCCATTCGTTCGTGAGATATCGTCTCCACAGACTCACACATACCCCCCCCCCCCACACACACACACACGCACACAAACACACACACACACAGACATCATTTCAAAATCTTCGAATCTTGTTCAGGGATGCTTGAAACGTGCTCTCCCATCGAAAACTCGAATTGGAATTTTCGATCCCGTCACAATACTTTCCTTATACATTATACTATGTACTATGTAAGGAAAGTAAAAAGTGCTTAAAAATAGTTACACATGTAAATAGTATTGAAATAATGTGTTTTTATACAAATTAACCGAATGCATAGGCCTGATTGACTTGTTCCCCTTTGAATTGAAATACTTTTTTAGAAATAATTTACAGACGAAAGTTTCTCCAAAGAACTTTTTGTTTCACTCTGGTATGTTTCTGAAACACATGGATTTAAAAATGGAATATGAGTACAAGAAAAGTTTGAGTGAAAACTCACGTTCTATTTTTAGGTAATATTCCTCCATAAATCCTTTCTGTTCTCATGATTTCAAGTACTATCCCCCAAATCCTTTCTATCCTCCGAATTTGGTCATTATTCCTCAAAACTCCCTTCTCTAATCACAATTTTAGGGATTTTCTCTCAAATTCTCTTCTCTTGTCATGTTTTTAGGTATTATGTCTATAAATACCTTCTTTGCGCTTGCATTTAGGTATTATTCTTCAAGAATCCCTTTCTCTTTCAAACATTATCCCTAAAAATTTTTTTTCTACTGTCGCTACTAGGTATTATCTCGCAAACATCCCTTCTCTACTCACGTTTTTAGGTATTGTCTCTAAAAATGGATGTGGAAGACCCAGACCGTCTGACTCATTCTAAGACTAGAGTAGATGCTTGGACGACCGGACTCAAAATGGATGTGGAAATTTTTTTTGTTTAATTTCTTTTTTAACCATTTCTTGTAAAAACTCCATTCTTTCTTGTGTCTCATATACAAATTGAACGCTAAACACATTAAGATACTTATCAGCTATATGCTTTACGGTCAAAGTTTTCCATGTATTCAAATCACTTAATATCGAATTGATTCTAAAAAATCTGATGTGGTCAACACATGACTTTTCTTATATAATGCAATGAATTTACTATTTTCACAATAAAAAAAATCTGATGTGGGCAACACATGACTTTCCTTATATAATGTAATGAATTTACTACTTTTACAGTAAAAAAAAATAGATTTTTCTTATAGTAGATACTAATATTCTTTCCAAGATATTGAATTTTCGACAATTAGTCGTCATTTTCATTGATTTAGCGTCATTTTTATCCATTTGGCGAGATTTTCATTAATTTAGCAACATTTCAAAAAGTCGCCAAGTTGGCGACATTCCGTCAAATTCGTCGCCAAAATCTCGCCAAGCGTTATGGACTAAAAAATAAGTTATTCTTAGAGCAGAAAAATGACTATTGGCGTTCAAATACAAAAGTATTACTTAAAGTATCTTTTTTCATGAATGGAACGTGCTAGATCCACGAGAATAATGTCACCCAATTTATCGCATGATATTACATATGAAAAGTGAACATGTTTCTCAATAGGAAATATTTTGTTTTATTTTATATGACTTTTTGATAATTCTTTTGAAAAATGTGCAATATCTCGAGAACAGTTCATATTAGCGTTCTAAAATTTATGTCAATCGTTTTGTAATAAAAAATTACATACGAAATGTCTATTTGTGTAACTTTATTAGCGGTTTTGATTTTTTGACGATTTTTTCAAAATTTCATTCGAAAATTTAGGGAGGTTCTGAACATTGGATTACATATAAAAACAATAGGCTTCCAGCGTTTACGGATTGTGATTTTTGTACCAAATTTTGTTCGAATCGGTCCATTCGTTCGTCAGTTATCGTCTCCAAAGTCTCACTGACACACACACACACACACACACACACACACATATTTTCACACACACACACACACAGACATCACTTCAAAAATGTTTGATTCGTGATCAGGGATGCTTGAAACGTGCTCTCCCGTCGAAAACTCGAATTCGAATTTTCGACCCCGTCACAATACTTTTCTTATACATTATGAATATAAGGAAAGTAAAAATAGGTTTTTCTTATATTAGCTATTTATATGCTTTCCATGAAATTGAATTTTCGTTAATTAGTCGTCATTTTCACTGATTTAGTGTCCTTTTTATCCATTTGGCGAGATTTCCATCCGTTTGGCAACATTTAAAAAGTCGCCAAATTGGCGACATTCCGTCAAATTCGGCGCCAAAATCTCGCCAAGCGTTATGGACGGAGAAATAAGTTATTCTTATAGCAGATAAATAACTATTGGCGTTCAACTACAAAAGTATTACTCAAAGTATTTTTTCTCATGAATGGTACGAGCTAGATCCACGAGAATGATGTCACCTAATTTATCGCATTATATTACATATGAAAAGTGAACAAGTTTCTCAACAGTTAATATATATTTTTTTTTATTTATGAGATTTTTTTGATAAATTTATTTAAAAAATGTGTAATATCTTGAGAACGGTTCATGCTAGCGTTCTAAAGTTTATGCCAATTGTTTTCTAAGGAAAAATTACATTAGAAATGTCTCTATTTTCGTAACTTTTTTAAAGGTTTTGATTTTCTGATGATTTTTTCAAAATTTTACTCGACAATTTGTGGGGGTTCTGAACCTTCGATTACGTTTAAAAACTTCCAGTATTCACGGATTGTAATCTTTGTACCAAATTTCGTTCGAATCGGTCCATTTGTTCGTCAGTTATCGTCTCCACAGGCTCACTGACACACACACACACACACACATACTTTCACACACACACACACATACACATACTTTCACACACACAGACAGCATCTCAAAATGTTTGATTCGTGATCAGGAATGCTTGAAACGTGCTCTCCCGTCGAAAACTCAAATTCGAATTTTCGACCCCGTCACAATACTTTCCTTATACATTATGTATACTATAAGGAAAGTAACAAACAAACTAACACATGCGTATATATTTAAGAACTTTTTAAATAATTTAATATTATTCTAATAAGGAACTAATAAAGCCTCCATTCTTGTATCATTTAAAAATTGAAAAATGTAATTATATGGGAGTTAATTCGTTGCAGACCACAAAGAGAAACGGCTCTTTTGAAAAGTTGTGGTACATATAAAAATGATATGTTTTATAAATACGACTAATTAGATCGTCGTGGTGTGTTGGGGGCTTCTTATTAGATTATACCGAAAGAAAAGGTTTGCCACCGATAAGAACGTTTGCCTGTATTTTTTCCATGATTTTCTTCGTTATCGGTTGATGTCAGAATCAGGTTTCATATAATTTGATTACAATACCGATTGCGTATAAAAACAAAAGTATATTAGTTCTCTGAATGTTTTTACTTTCCCTACAATACGGAGCACAGTAGAACTTAACCGTCTTAATTGGGAGCGATAGTAATCCGGTTAAAAGGGGATATTTAAAAAAAAAATGTTAAATCCATTGCATTTCTTATCTCTGTAAGATACGCTACATTGTTATAAAAAACGTGCATTACAAAAGTATTTAAACATTTACTAGAAAAAATATGATGTTTAAAACATTATATTTAGAAGACTAACAAAAAGTTAAAATTAAAAAATACATATGTAGTCGTGCATAATGAAATGCTATAATTATATTATATTTGTTTCTTGTTTTAAACTTGAACAACGATTTTTTGTTGCAAAGCGCTGCAATTTGTTTATTGACGTTAAATATATGAACAGAAGAAGGGAAAACTAGAGCAACGTAAATAAGCACAAATAACATAATAATGTAGCATACAGCTGTTTCGAGGGCACGCTGGTTCTCCTTCGCCCTTCATTCCTTTCGGGCACATTCCTCTTTTGGACTTTGAGTTTGTTGGTTCTCTTGCACTGACGAAGTAGATCCAGCGTATCCTCGAAACAGCTGCATGGTGCATTAGTGTGTTAGTTGGACCTATTTATGCCGCTCTAGTTTTCCTTATCCTACGTATATTACTTTCCTTATATACATAATGTATAAGGAAAGTATTGTGACGGGGTCGAAAATTCAAATTCGAGTTTTCGACGGGAGAGCACGTTTCAAGCATCCCTGATCACGAATCAAACATTTTTGAAGTGATGTCTGTGTGTGTGTGTGTGTGTGTGTGTGTCAGTGAGTCTGTGGAGACGATAACTGACGAACGAATGGACCGATTCGAACCAAATTTGGTACAAAAATTACAATCCGTAAACACTGGAGGCCTATTGTTTTTATACGTAATCGAATGTTCAGAACCCCCTAAATTTTCGAATGAAATTTTGAAAAAATCGTCAAAAACTCAAAACCGCTAATAAAGTTACGCAAATAGACATTTCTTATGTAATTTTTCATTAGAAAACGATTGGCATAAATTTTAGAAGGCTAACATGAACCGTTCTCGAGATATTGTACATTTTTCAAAAAAATTATGAAAAAGTCACATAAAAAAAAAATTCCTATTGAGAAAAATGTTCACTTTTCATATGTAATACCATGCGATAAATTGAGTGACATCATTCTCGTGGATCTAGCTCGTTCCATTCATGAAAAAATATACTTTGAATAATACTTTTGTATTTGAACGCCAATAGTCATTTATCTGCTATATGAATAACTTTTTTCTTAGTGCATAACGCTTGGCGAGATTTTGGCGACGAATTTGGCGGAATGTCGCCAACTTGGCGACTTTTTTTAAATGTTGCCAAATTAATGAAAATCTCGCCAAATGGATAAAAATGATGCTAAATCAATGAAAATGACGACTAATTGTCGAAAATTCAATATCTTGGAAAGAATATTAGTATCTACTATAAGAAAAACCTATTTTTTTACTGTAAAAGTAGTAAATTCATTACATTATATAAGGAAAGTCATGTGTTGCCCACATCAGATTTTTTTACTTATTGATATTAAGTGGAGGTTGGTTGTTGTTTAAAACAACGAAGAACACTTTCTTTTATCATTATGTGAAACTTGTAAGTTTTTCTGGTGAATGTGCGTTATTGGAATATTCAGTGGCATCTTGAGGCGCATTGGTGATAATCTTGATGACCAGTCTTTGGCAGACAACATTTCGACGTCCGAATGATCAGGGCCTGACTAAGCTATCCCTGAACACGGAGTCCAAGCAAACAGTTGGGGACCCTAACTCATAGTAGAGGACTGATAATGTATGACATTTTCCCTTATGGAATTTTCTCCACCTAATTGAAATAAAATTCTATTAAAGAAGAGTTATTAGAATTCTCCATTTATATTAATAACGTATTTTAATTAATAAAAATTACATTTTTTTTGTCAAATATATATAAATATGCACTCTTTATAAGTTCTATAATTTCCACCTGTTAAATATTGTTCAATATGCAGGCAATTGCTTTATCTGCGATAAATACTTCTTTTTCTTTCGAACTTTTTTACATAAGCTGGTTTTGAGGGGCCCTTTTTACTTTCCTTATATACATATAACGTATAAGGAAAGTATTGTGACGGGACCGAAAATTCGAATTCGAGTTTTCGACGGGAGAGCACGTTTTAACCATCCATGAACACGAATCAGACGTTTTTGAGGTGATCTCTGTGTGTGTGTGTGTGTGTGTGTGTGTGTGTGTGTGTGTGGGTGGGTGGGTGTGCGAAAGTATGTGTGTGTGTGTGAATTTTGAAAAAAAAATCATCAAAAAATTAAAACGTTTAATAAAGTTACGCAAATAGACATTTCTTATGTAATCTTTCCTTAGAAAACGATTAACATAAACTTTAGAACGCTAGCATGAACCGTTCTCGAGATATTGCCCATTCTTCAAATTAATTTATCAAAATATCAAATAAATTAAAAAAAATATTAACTCTTGAGAAACATGTTCACTTTTCATATGTAATACCATGCGATAAATTTGGTGACATCATTTTCGTGGATCTAGCTCGTTCCAGTCATGAGGAAAGATACTTTGAGTAATACTTTTGTATTTGAACGCCAGTAATCATTTATCTGCTATAAGAATAACTTATTTATCCGTCCATAATGCTTGGCGAGATTTTGGCGACGAAGTTGGCGGAATGTCACTAACTTTGCGACTTTTTAAAATGTTACCAGAAAATCTGGAAGAAAATCTCGCCAAATGGATAAAAATGACGCTAAATCTATGAAAATAACACGGCTATTTAACGAAAATTCAATATCTTGGAAAGAATATAAGTATCTACTATAAAAATAAACTATTTATTTTTAGTGTAAAAGTAGTACATTCATTGCATTATATAAATAAAGTCATGTACTGCCGGCATCAGATTTTTTCTTAATAGGAGCCCTGAGCTTGTACCCTGTGGACCCCTGCCTTAATATAGAACCCTGAATATGATTGTCAAATTTAAATTACTCTTACACATCTTTTTCTGTAATACCACTGCTGCCTAGCAACATTTACGAATGACGCGAGGGACAAAAACCGCATTGGAAGGGTCGATTTTTAGAAAGAGTCGTTTTTAATATTTTACAGATAAAATTGAAACCGATTTAAACGGAAGCCAGTTAAGAGGGGTTACACTGTACATGTAAACAGAAAGAATTTTGGAGGGTTGTGTGAAATTTTTCACGTTTGGATTTTGTTAAATTTTCTTTTTGGAAGATATTTGAATACGTAGCAAGGATGTTCGTATTTGTTATTTTGAGGGTACTGTATATCTTGAACGATGTGGGCAGTTAATTGCAATCAGTTTCAACAGCTTTTTCGATAATATGAAAACTTCGTAAATACAGCATAGACACAAATATATACTAACCAACATATTTAGAAGACATTATGGGCGACCATAGGGGAGATCAAGCAGAGAGCACATTTCCCCTGAACGTTCCAATATGTCTATGGTTCAAAATCACAAAGGTGGGTATCAAGCTAATCAATACTCTACGCCGGAAGAGCTTGGTGCTCACCTTTGAGCTTGCCCCATTGAAGCCAGTGCGAAAAGTTCTATGGTCTCTCATACAGTGTAGATAGCCTTCTTCTACAGAACATTCTTTTTGCGTTTCTCATGAAGAATAAGGAAGTTTTCTGTCTTCGAAATCGGTTGATCAGTATATACTTGAATGTATGCTATAGTTACGGAAGTTTCATCTCATTCAATTTCTATTACAGTAGTTTTTGAGTGTTTTCTGATAATAGCTTATTCAGAGATTTCAGACAACCAAAATTAATTTAAAAGAAAGACAGAAATGTGAAAAAAGTAAAATTTTAGAAAAAAAAAATATGTATTGTTAAATAAATTCTAAACTATTATCTTTTTAATTCTGTAATAGTTTTATATAAAAAAGGTGACATTATTTTTAGGTTGCTAACATAAGCTTATATATTGCTTTATACTGTTAACATAGGCTTATATACATTG
This sequence comes from Amaurobius ferox, assembly GCA_951213105.1. Classification (NCBI taxonomy): domain Eukaryota; kingdom Metazoa; phylum Arthropoda; class Arachnida; order Araneae; family Amaurobiidae; genus Amaurobius; species Amaurobius ferox. The sequence goes on from OX578139.1 coordinate 132,198,614, forward strand.
CAAGTTTTTAATCTGAAATATAAAGAAATCTGATGTGGACAACACATAACTTTCCTTATATAATGCAATGAATATACTACTTTTACAGTAAAAAAATAGTTTTTCTTATAGTAGATACTTATATTCTTTCCAAGATATTGAATTTTCGACAATTAGTCGTCATTTTTATCCATTTGGCGAGATTTTCTTTACTTTGGCAACATTTAAAAACGTCGCTAAGTTGGCGACATTCCGCCAAATTCGTCGCTAAAACCTCGCCAAGCTTTATGAACGGAGAAATAAGTTTTTCTTATAGCAGATAAATGACTATTGGCGTTTAAATACAAAATAATTACTCAAAGTATCTTTTCTCATAAACGGAACGAGCTAGATCCACGAAAATGATGTTACCAAATTTATCGCATGATATTTCGTATGGAAAGTGAACATGTTTCTCAACAGTTAATATTTTTTTTAATTTATGGAATTTTTTGATAAATTTATTTGAAAAATGTAAAATATTTCGAGAACGGTTCATACTAGCGTTCTAAAATTTATGTCAATCGTTTTCTAAAGAAAAATTACACAAGAAATGTCTATTTGCGTAACTTTATTAAAGATTTTGATTTTTTGATGATTTTTTCAAAATTTCACTCGAAAATTTAGGGGGGTTCTGAATATTCGATTACGTTTGAAAACAATAGGCTTCCAGTATTTACAGATTGTGATTTTTGTACCAAATTTCAGTCGAATCGCGCCATTCGTTCGTGAGATATCAGTAGGGGATTAGGGAGAGTTCAGCGGCACTTCAGAGGCGGTGAATCCCTATACTTTAACATGGGGAACCCTCCGAGGCCAGAAAATGAGTGCATCAACAGAGGCGGTGGTAAAGTCCCATGCTTTAACATAGGGGTTCTCAGAAGTCGGTGTGAGGCAGCACAGTTCCATAAGGTGACGTCATAGAAGAGAGTGGAGTTTATGACGTATATTGTTTTTTCTTTTTAGTAACAAAATTTCGTAAATGTAAGTTTTCTCTTTTTTTTTTTCAACAAGTTGGATTTTGAGGGTTGTTGGATTTCTCTATGGGAAATAACATGAATTTTAAGAAAGTGTCACTTTTAGCGTTTTTTCACAAAAAGTTTCAAAAACGTTAAAAAACAACAAAAATGTACGTTTTTAAAATAAATTGTGGTTTTTAGATTGTTTGAATTCTCTATGGGAAATAACATGGGTTTTCGCACTTTTGTGTATTTTTTGTAAAAAAAATGTGCGTTTTTGCAAAAGTGTTACCAAAAAAGCGTTTTTTGAAAAATGTGACATTTTGCGATTTTTTTTCAAAATGCCGTTTTCTCTATGGGAATTAACATAGGTTTTCGCACTTTTACATTTTTTTTTTTAAAAATGTGCGTTTTTGCAAAAGTGTTACCAAAAATGCGTTTTTTGAAAAATGTGACATTTTGCGATTTTTTTCAAAAACACACTTTTTACTTGTAAAAACTAAGAAAAACACGTTTTAAAAGTAGCAGAATCGCGTGAATTGGTGTTTTAAAGTAGCAGAATCGCGTGAATTGGTGTTTTAAAGTAGCAGAATCGCGTGAATCGGGTGTATGGGAATCTCGAGAATCTCGGGAATCTCGGGAATTGGGTGTATAGGAGGGGTGTGTTTCTCCAATCATTTGAGTCTTGGATTTCAAAATTTTAATATTTGTAAACATAAATATTTTAAATAATAGCAGATACTTGTTTTCAACTATCCAAATGCAGTAAGGTCTCTTTAAGAAATTAGATGCTGTTAGAAAAATATATTATTTTTTTAATTGTGGTCCCACCTCCACCCGGTGTATAGGATACACCGCCACAATTTCTTTTTTTTTTTTCTTTTTTCCTATTTTTTCCTTCTTTTTTTTCCTTCTTTCTCTTTTTCCTTTTTTTATTTTTCTATTTTAAAATGTCCGTAGGCATAACTTGTAATGCCGTCCTCGAGTAAATATCTTTTGTCATCAATGGGTGACAAAGCCACCTTGTTCTGGCATACAGTGAATAGTTTATGATGACTACTATCAATTCTAATCTGTTCTTCCATGGTAGGTCTAACACTCAACAGGCATTGTCTATAGTCATTATGTGTAATTTTCCGTGCAACCACATGTGTAGAAACACCTTTAGCTCTTTTCTTTTCTCCAGCAGCTGATAGAATAGAGTACATTTTAGGTCTAAGTCCTATAAACTCTTGAATGGGGGTTGAATTCAGTTCATCTTTAAAATATCCAATACGCTTTTTATTGTCTTCACTGAAGAGGGGATGATCCTTGGGATAGTCAGAAAAATCATACAAGTGTTTATGCTGGTTCATATCTTCATAAATATCAGCAGTTTGGATTTCATAAGCCAATGAATCAGTATCGGTGAAGAGAAGCGAAGCTTTTTCACCATATTGGCTTTTAATATGTTTATAATGAAACTCATACATCAGGAGTTTAGATAACTCCAAGATAGCAAAGCCAACGTATATAGGCCGGTTCATTAAAATGCAATTCCTTACACGTTCAACACCCACCAGATCTTCGCTAAAAATCCTGATAGCTCTAAAAGCTGGAGATGCCACCACCTTCAGGGCCCGCTTTGAAGAATTCACTAGTTCAATATTCACTCGATTTCGAAGATTCTCCATCGTTTTTCCAAACACAGCGTTATTAAGCAATTTAAAAAAGTCTTTCTCAAAATTAGTCTTTGCCTTCTTTCTTTCTTCTGTGTTAAATTGGATGTATTTCTCCAACCAGGGCTTCTGATTAAATTTTAAGGTCTTGTGAATTTTCTTGAGTCTTAAACCTAATGATAGGTATAGCTGAAGGTTACGATAGTGAACAATATAATGTTTCTTGTCATGCAGATTGGGTACCAATTTCGTAGTACTAACAAAATGTCCATGATGTAACTGTTGAACCAGTCGTTCAGCATAGGGGGAGAGCATTTCTCGTTCAATCTTCACCCTTTCAGGGGCTAGAGGGTATTCATTATGATAATCATGTAAGGATTCAGGATACTCCAGATCCACTTCAAATATATATCCCTCTTGGGTATTATCCTTTAGACTCATTATCCAGAATTCATTCAAATTTTCTGTAGATATCCATTCAAAGCCACCATAGGGCAGTGGTTGAGACATGGCCCAACCATATAGGTTATTAGCATCAAGATAGATAATGTGCTTATCAGGCTTAGAAGAATCGTAATTTTCCAAATAACGATTATTAGCCTCGGATCTACGCTGGCTAATCATACATATGCCACCGCGGATTCCACGTTCTATAAACAGTAACATATTTTCATCTGTGAGTAGTTCTAAGGTTTGCTCAGTCATTTTCAAAGAGGCCTGCCAAGCCAGTCCAGGGGCGGTCATCATATGAGCGGCGTCTAAATCATAGTTCTTCTTGCAAATTTTTCGAAAATTCTCAAATACATCGGCTAATAGTAGCACATCTGTTTTCACATACAGGTCGTGATATTCTCCCAAGTTCTTTATGTTAAAGGTATCCCATACAGTTTGGGCATGCCGATAATCTTCACTCTTAATATCTTCTCTCCTTTAATATCATTATGAAATGCAGAAGGGGGAGGGAGTACATTTTCATCAAATTTTTGAAAGGATGTCATATAGCTATAGGGATATACTCCTTTCCTAATAAGAGCATTCTGTTGTACTATATCGGGGAAATGTTCTCTGAGAATATAAAATTCACTCAAGTCTAAATTGGAAACTAGCTTTTCCAGGGAAGCATTCAGAAACTGTAGGCTATCAATAAATTGTAAACAGACACGGGGCCCCTCTTTCTTTGAAATCTTAAAAGATATGTATTTTTCAATATTAGTGGCAATCACATCAATTTTATGGTCTTGCAATTTCCCAAAACTCAGCATAATATGATGAGAGTCATAATTTTTTAAATTATGAAACACTACAGGAATATTAATACTTTGTCTATAGTTAAGATTACAGGCATTATGCAGGACACCTCTATAGGCTCCAGTCACGTGATTGTGATCACGCACACGATCTGTTTTCAGTTCTTGATGGCACACGTTACAATGGGTAGCTCTTTCAAAGTCAACTTCATTCTCTTTAGTCATTCGCAGTGGTTTAACATAACGTAATTTTTCTCCAAGATACTGTTTCTCCATTATCAAGTTGTTAAGAAAATGATTCACAGGGTCGATACCTCGATACACAGTAGCTTGTTTCAGGCATTTTCCATCAGGCCCTATAATAACATAAGCATATCCACAAGGTTCATGAATCGCTAGTCTATGCGTGTAAGATCTAATATTCGAGGGTTTAGTAGTGTCTTCTTTAACGATCAGGGCTTCAAAGTCAGCATAAATGATGAAAGGGATGGAATGCTGATACTGTTTGTTCGTGAATTGGAGATATTTCTGATCTTCCGAGGGCATTTTAATGCGCTGAGGTGCATGTTCTTTGCAATATTGAGCATGATCTTGCAAAAGATCGTCTCTGCTGTAACGATGTAAACATCTATAACATATATATTGGGCTCCATTATGCTTAGTTATATCCCCCAGCAAGCGTGACATATTCCTTATGAGAGTATAGTGTTGCTTATCTTCATCACTAATCAACAGAAGATTCACACAGTCTTCATCTTCACGTTTGGATATATGCAAAGGAAAAATCTCTTCATCTTCGTATCCATATACATTTATTCGTATATTATTCAATTTTTCAATCTGAGGAATCTTCACAACTGAGATAGGGTATTGAATATCTCCAAGTTTAATGTCATTTTCAAAACTTTTATAATGGGACACTCTTTCAGGCTTATATTCACGGGATATATAGTATTTGTGGGCTAATAGGCACCACACCAGGCATTTCTCGTCTTCATTTCGAATATTGAGTAAAGCTTTCTTGGCTGCAAGTTTTGTTGGCAAAGGTATATAGCTAGAAGCTGCAAGAGGCTTATACTTTGCACAGAAAACATCTATCTTTCGCATCTTTTGTAAAGTCCATCCAGAGCCTCGGCTGACAAATTCTTCGAATAACTTCAAGATTTGTGAAAAAGCTTCTTCAGCATTGTTGGGAGGGGTATCATCACGAAGTTCTGTCACAACATCTGTTCTAAAATATGAGCTGGATACCTGTTGGCCATTTGCAACGTCACGAATAAATTGCACATCCGCAATAAGATACCACTTAATAGATCTGTATGCATCAAGTTCGTCTTTTAATATCTTCAATAGCTGAGGGCGAATTTCATCAAAACATAGCATAAGATCCCTCTCTACACTTTCAGTAGGTTCCAGAGTGTGTACAGAGAATACATCTAAACCCTTCTTCTTCTTCGCTGTAATCTTGGGGCGCTTATTAGAAGTTGAGGCTAAAGCAGGAGCTTTTCTCTTTTTAGAACCATGTTCAATACGCTGATGGCGCAGGGCATCACTTTTCTTGCTGAATATAAGTTCACAATGCATGCATTTCACACCATCCTTCAGATGAAGTAACAGGTGGCGCTTCAGGTTATCTCGTCTAGTAAACTGTATGGAGCATTGAGTGCATTCAAACACTTTAACGGGAGAATGCATATTCGCATGTCTAGCCAAGTCTTCCTTACGAACAAATGCACGTTCGCATACTTTACATCGATAAGTCAAGGCATCATCATCAGAATGAATCTTCATATGTCTTGCTAAGGCATCTTTTCTGGAAAAGTGCTTATTACAAGATAAACACACCTGCAAGAGATAAAAAAATACAAGACCTTAGTATAAACACGCTATTCTCGGTAACAATGTAATACATTTCAGATGTATATATATCATTACAAATGTATATAAAGTAATCGCTAATCCATTATACTATCCCCATTAGAAATAATAAAATTCCTGGATTAAAGAATATATCCATATAAGAATATATCCATACAGGACATTTCATGTAAGATCCCCAAGACATTTCATTAAATTCATAAAAACACTCATTAAAAAGTTGTTACGCATCATAAAAATACAAAGTTTAATAAAATAATAGAATAAAATCACATTAAAACAAGTACTTACATGTCCAATCCTGTTCAAAGAGGGTGTATTACGCATAATAACGTCAGTAACGGTAGGGATAGTACCTCCGATATTACTTTCTAAGGCAAACATACTCGCAGAGCAACTTCAAACACGACTTAACAGCACGAAACTCACAACAGAAATGATAAAATCGCTGCTTAAAGACCACCTACACCCATTCATAAAAAAAATAGTTCTTGGTATATCCTTCCGCCAAGATGACCCCAAGGTTATTCCTAAAGAGTTCTTCGTGTATCCATCCGCCAAGGGTATGTCAAGGTCACGTGATAGTTATATCACGGTTACCGTTAAACTTGCAACACACGAATGTAATTATGCACACATCCGATAAAAAATAAACAATTCATTCAACATCGCAATCAATTATATCCTTTTTTAATAATTGTAATCGATATATTAAATAAATTCACATCTTAAAAAATAATAGATTTTAATAAAATAATGAAAGAAAATCCCTTTTGCGAGACCCCCTTAAAACCCCCCAATCGTTATGCAATACAACAACGCGCAAGCATAAAAACCCCGAATAACATACTTCTCTCTCCCCCTCCCTCCCCGAGACACCAACACTCACTTCACCACACGCTAAACGTAACCCATAGCAACCGGAATCCATAATAAAACATTCACCTTCGCCCCCAACCTACATCCAAATACACAGTCATTCAACGTGAAACCCGTATTTTTACAGCAAAAATCACTTTACAGGGATTCATAGAATAAAAAAATCCTAAAAAATCAACAAATTCACCCAGAAACTAGCTAAAACCCTCAAATTACTTATAATTATCATCTACATATGCTATATAGGTTATAAATGGTTATATAGCATATGTAGATGATAATTATAAGTAATTTGAGGGTTTTAGCTAGTTTCTGGGGGAATTTGTTGATTTTTTAGGATTTTTTTATTCTATGAATCCCTGTAAAGTGATTTTTGCTGTAAAAATACGGGTTTCACGTTGAATGACTGTGTATTTGGATGTAGGTTGGGGGCGAAGGTGAATGTTTTATTATGGATTCCGGTTGCTATGGGTTACGTTTAGCGTGTGGTGAAGTGAGTGTTGGTGTCTCGGGGAGGGAGGGGGAGAGAGAAGTATGTTATTCGGGGTTTTTATGCTTGCGCGTTGTTGTATTGCATAACGATTGGGGGGTTTTAAGGGGGTCTCGCAAAAGGGATTTTCTTTCATTATTTTATTAAAATCTATTATTTTTTAAGATGTGAATTTATTTAATATATCGATTACAATTATTAAAAAAGGATATAATCGATTGCGATGTTGAATGAATTGTTTATTTTTTATCGGATGTGTGCATAATTACATTCGTGTGTTGCAAGTTTAACGGTAACCGTGATATAACTATCACGTGACCTTGACATACCCTTGGCGGATGGATACACGAAGAACTCTTTAGGAATAACCTTGGGGTCATCTTGGCGGAAGGATATACCAAGAACTATTTTTTTTATGAATGGGTGTAGGTGGTCTTTAAGCAGCGATTTTATCATTTCTGTTGTGAGTTTCGTGCTGTTAAGTCGTGTTTGAAGTTGCTCTGCGAGTATGTTTGCCTTAGAAAGTAATATCGGAGGTACTATCCCTACCGTTACTGACGTTATTATGCGTAATACACCCTCTTTGAACAGGATTGGACATGTAAGTACTTGTTTTAATGTGATTTTATTCTATTATTTTATTAAACTTTGTATTTTTATGATGCGTAACAACTTTTTAATGAGTGTTTTTATGAATTTAATGAAATGTCTTGGGGATCTTACATGAAATGTCCTGTATGGATATATTCTTATATGGATATATTCTTTAATCCAGGAATTTTATTATTTCTAATGGGGATAGTATAATGGATTAGCGATTACTTTATATACATTTGTAATGATATATATACATCTGAAATGTATTACATTGTTACCGAGAATAGCGTGTTTATACTAAGGTCTTGTATTTTTTTATCTCTTGCAGGTGTGTTTATCTTGTAATAAGCACTTTTCCAGAAAAGATGCCTTAGCAAGACATATGAAGATTCATTCTGATGATGATGCCTTGACTTATCGATGTAAAGTATGCGAACGTGCATTTGTTCGTAAGGAAGACTTGGCTAGACATGCGAATATGCATTCTCCCGTTAATGTGTTTGAATGCACTCAATGCTCCATACAGTTTACTAGACGAGATAACCTGAAGCGCCACCTGTTACTTCATCTGAAGGATGGTGTGAAATGCATGCATTGTGAACTTATATTCAGCAAGAAAAGTGATGCCCTGCGCCATCAGCGTATTGAACATGGTTCTAAAAAGAGAAAAGCTCCTGCTTTAGCCTCAACTTCTAATAAGCGCCCCAAGATTGCAGCGAAGAAGAAGAAGGGTTTAGATGTATTCTCTGTACACACTCTGGAACCTACTGAAAGTGTAGAGAGGGATCTTATGCTATGTTTTGATGAAATTCGCCCTCAGCTATTGAAGATATTAAAAGACGAACTTGATGCATACAGATCTATTAAGTGGTATCTTATTGCGGATGTGCAATTTATTCGTGACGTTGCAAATGGCCAACAGGTATCCAGCTCATATTTTAGAACAGATGTTGTGACAGAACTTCGTGATGATACCCCTCCCAACAATGCTGAAGAAGCTTTTTCACAAATCTTGAAGTTATTCGAAGAATTTGTCAGCCGAGGCTCTGGATGGACTTTACAAAAGATGCGAAAGATAGATGTTTTCTGTGCAAAGTATAAGCCTCTTGCAGCTTCTAGCTATATACCTTTGCCAACAAAACTTGCAGCCAAGAAAGCTTTACTCAATATTCGAAATGAAGACGAGAAATGCCTGGTGTGGTGCCTATTAGCCCACAAATACTATATATCCCGTGAATATAAGCCTGAAAGAGTGTCCCATTATAAAAGTTTTGAAAATGACATTAAACTTGGAGATATTCAATACCCTATCTCAGTTGTGAAGATTCCTCAGATTGAAAAATTGAATAATATACGAATAAATGTATATGGATACGAAGATGAAGAGATTTTTCCTTTGCATATATCCAAACGTGAAGATGAAGACTGTGTGAATCTTCTGTTGATTAGTGATGAAGATAAGCAACACTATACTCTCATAAGGAATATGTCACGCTTGCTGGGGGATATAACTAAGCATAATGGAGCCCAATATATATGTTATAGATGTTTACATCGTTACAGCAGAGACGATCTTTTGCAAGATCATGCTCAATATTGCAAAGAACATGCACCTCAGCGCATTAAAATGCCCTCGGAAGATCAGAAATATCTCCAATTCACGAACAAACAGTATCAGCATTCCATCCCTTTCATCATTTATGCTGACTTTGAAGCCCTGATCGTTAAAGAAGACACTACTAAACCCTCGAATATTAGATCTTACACGCATAGACTAGCGATTCATGAACCTTGTGGATATGCTTATGTTATTATAGGGCCTGATGGAAAATGCCTGAAACAAGCTACTGTGTATCGAGGTATCGACCCTGTGAATCATTTTCTTAACAACTTGATAATGGAGAAACAGTATCTTGGAGAAAAATTACGTTATGTTAAACCACTGCGAATGACTAAAGAGAATGAAGTTGACTTTGAAAGAGCTACCCATTGTAACGTGTGCCATCAAGAACTGAAAACAGATCGTGTGCGTGATCACAATCACGTGACTGGAGCCTATAGAGGTGTCCTGCATAATGCCTGTAATCTTAACTATAGACAAAGTATTAATATTCCTGTAGTGTTTCATAATTTAAAAAATTATGACTCTCATCATATTATGCTGAGTTTTGGGAAATTGCAAGACCATAAAATTGATGTGATTGCCACTAATATTGAAAAATACATATCTTTTAAGATTTCAAAGAAAGAGGGGCCCCGTGTCTGTTTACAATTTATTGATAGCCTACAGTTTCTGAATGCTTCCCTGGAAAAGCTAGTTTCCAATTTAGACTTGAGTGAATTTTATATTCTCAGAGAACATTTCCCCGATATAGTACAACAGAATGCTCTTATTAGGAAAGGAGTATATCCCTATAGCTATATGACATCCTTTCAAAAATTTGATGAAAATGTACTCCCTCCCCCTTCTGCATTTCATAATGATATTAAAGGAGAGAAGATATTAAGAGTGAAGATTATCGGCATGCCCAAACTGTATGGGATACCTTTAACATAAAGAACTTGGGAGAATATCACGACCTGTATGTGAAAACAGATGTGCTACTATTAGCCGATGTATTTGAGAATTTTCGAAAAATTTGCAAGAAGAACTATGATTTAGACGCCGCTCATATGATGACCGCCCCTGGACTGGCTTGGCAGGCCTCTTTGAAAATGACTGAGCAAACCTTAGAACTACTCACAGATGAAAATATGTTACTGTTTATAGAACGTGGAATCCGCGGTGGCATATGTATGATTAGCCAGCGTAGATCCGAGGCTAATAATCGTTATTTGGAAAATTACGATTCTTCTAAGCCTGATAAGCACATTATCTATCTTGATGCTAATAACCTATATGGTTGGGCCATGTCTCAACCACTGCCCTATGGTGGCTTTGAATGGATATCTACAGAAAATTTGAATGAATTCTGGATAATGAGTCTAAAGGATAATACCCAAGAGGGATATATATTTGAAGTGGATCTGGAGTATCCTGAATCCTTACATGATTATCATAATGAATACCCTCTAGCCCCTGAAAGGGTGAAGATTGAACGAGAAATGCTCTCCCCCTATGCTGAACGACTGGTTCAACAGTTACATCATGGACATTTTGTTAGTACTACGAAATTGGTACCCAATCTGCATGACAAGAAACATTATATTGTTCACTATCGTAACCTTCAGCTATACCTATCATTAGGTTTAAGACTCAAGAAAATTCACAAGACCTTAAAATTTAATCAGAAGCCCTGGTTGGAGAAATACATCCAATTTAACACAGAAGAAAGAAAGAAGGCAAAGACTAATTTTGAGAAAGACTTTTTTAAATTGCTTAATAACGCTGTGTTTGGAAAAACGATGGAGAATCTTCGAAATCGAGTGAATATTGAACTAGTGAATTCTTCAAAGCGGGCCCTGAAGGTGGTGGCATCTCCAGCTTTTAGAGCTATCAGGATTTTTAGCGAAGATCTGGTGGGTGTTGAACGTGTAAGGAATTGCATTTTAATGAACCGGCCTATATACGTTGGCTTTGCTATCTTGGAGTTATCTAAACTCCTGATGTATGAGTTTCATTATAAACATATTAAAAGCCAATATGGTGAAAAAGCTTCGCTTCTCTTCACCGATACTGATTCATTGGCTTATGAAATCCAAACTGCTGATATTTATGAAGATATGAACCAGCATAAACACTTGTATGATTTTTCTGACTATCCCAAGGATCATCCCCTCTTCAGTGAAGACAATAAAAAGCGTATTGGATATTTTAAAGATGAACTGAATTCAACCCCCATTCAAGAGTTTATAGGACTTAGACCTAAAATGTACTCTATTCTATCAGCTGCTGGAGAAAAGAAAAGAGCTAAAGGTGTTTCTACACATGTGGTTGCACGGAAAATTACACATAATGACTATAGACAATGCCTGTTGAGTGTTAGACCTACCATGGAAGAACAGATTAGAATTGATAGTAGTCATCATAAACTATTCACTGTATGCCAGAACAAGGTGGCTTTGTCACCCATTGATGACAAAAGATATTTACTCGAGGACGGCATTACAAGTTATGCCTACGGACATTTTAAAATAGAAAAATAAAAAAAGGAAAAAGAGAAAGAAGGAAAAAAAAGAAGGAAAAAATAGGAAAAAAAAAAAAAAAAAAGAAATTGTGGCGGTGTATCCTATACACCGGGTGGAGGTGGGACCACAATTAAAAAAATAATATATTTTTCTAACAGCATCTAATTTCTTAAAGAGACCTTACTGCATTTGGATAGTTGAAAACAAGTATCTGCTATTATTTAAAATATTTATGTTTACAAATATTAAAATTTTGAAATCCAAGACTCAAATGATTGGAGAAACACACCCCTCCTATACACCCAATTCCCGAGATTCCCGAGATTCTCGAGATTCCCATACACCCGATTCACGCGATTCTGCTACTTTAAAACACCAATTCACGCGATTCTGCTACTTTAAAACACCAATTCACGCGATTCTGCTACTTTTAAAACGTGTTTTTCTTAGTTTTTACAAGTAAAAAGTGTGTTTTTGAAAAAAATCGCAAAATGTCACATTTTTCAAAAAACGCATTTTTGGTAACACTTTTGCAAAAACGCACATTTTTAAAAAAAAAAATGTAAAAGTGCGAAAACCTATGTTAATTCCCATAGAGAAAACGGCATTTTGAAAAAAAATCGCAAAATGTCACATTTTTCAAAAAACGCTTTTTTGGTAACACTTTTGCAAAAACGCACATTTTTTTTACAAAAAATACACAAAAGTGCGAAAACCCATGTTATTTCCCATAGAGAATTCAAACAATCTAAAAACCACAATTTATTTTAAAAACGTACATTTTTGTTGTTTTTTAACGTTTTTGAAACTTTTTGTGAAAAAACGCTAAAAGTGACACTTTCTTAAAATTCATGTTATTTCCCATAGAGAAATCCAACAACCCTCAAAATCCAACTTGTTGAAAAAAAAAAAGAGAAAACTTACATTTACGAAATTTTGTTACTAAAAAGAAAAAACAATATACGTCATAAACTCCACTCTCTTCTATGACGTCACCTTATGGAACTGTGCTGCCTCACACCGACTTCTGAGAACCCCTATGTTAAAGCATGGGACTTTACCACCGCCTCTGTTGATGCACTCATTTTCTGGCCTCGGAGGGTTCCCCATGTTAAAGTATAGGGATTCACCGCCTCTGAAGTGCCGCTGAACTCTCCCTAATCCCCTACTGATATCGTCTCCACAGACTCACTGACACACACACACACACACACACACACACACACACACACACACACACACACACAGACATCACCTCAACAATGTTTGATTCGTGATCAGGGATGCTTGGAACGTGCTCTCCCGTCGAAAACTCGAATTCGAATTTTCAACCCCGTCACAATTCTTTTCTTATACATTATGTATATAAAGAAAGTAAAAAGCATTTAAACGTTCATTCAGATTTTTAAGCTTCTAACTAGTCGATAAATATAAATATAACCGAAGTTATTAAATGAGTGGATGATTTGTAGTACTTTAAACTAGAAATGATTTTATAACATGTTTTCTGCGTGAGTGACATGTTTTCTCGAGATGTGTATTAGATTTGTTATTGTCCTTAAAGAGAATGCTATTCTTCTTGAATACAGCGAATGTCATGAAATTGAGTGTGATTATTTTAATAGTTAGCAATAATCCTGTTAATTTTCAGCAAGATCGACTCATAATAAAATTGTAATTTTAGCTATTGTTTTCCCACCACATCGAAATGTGTTCATTTGCACTTAGAATCATATGTTGGATTGTTTTGATTTTAAAATAGGGAGTGTGAAAACGTTGAGATAAAAAACCGGAAATACATTAGTGAAATGAAAATATGAATGAGCGTTGGTGTGTAATAGGTCATGAATGAATTGTCACTAATTCACAAATGTATCAACTAGACTTTCTTTCTTGCAAAATTTTATTTTTGCAATAAATAATTAAATAAATAAATAAATAAATAAATAAATAAATAAAATAAAAACATAAATAAATAAATAAAATAAAATACATAAACGAATAAATAAATAAAATAAACAAATAAATACAGTTTTCAGTTTTTTTCAACCAATCAGATTGACGCAAGCCGCCAGTTTGTAGAAAGAACATATTATCCATCCAATTAGAATGACTTAAGTCGTGAGCCTATGTGCGTACAAAGACGCTGCACAGCAACTGAATTTAACTTGTTCTTAGCTCTTTTTCATTAAACGTGTGGTTTATCTTGAAATAAAATAATGTAATGCAGTAGGCTTATTCGAACCTTATATTGAATCCTCGACTTATGTTGAAACGCAAACTTTTGTAACAGTATGTATTGGCTGCGAGGTGAAAATAACTCAACTTTGCGTTTTGTTAAGAAGTTTTCGAAATGACAAATCAAATTTTTTTAACTGCGTTGCAGCTTTACGTAATGAGCTTAAGTAAGGACAGGAATTTAACACACTCCTAAAGAAAAACAAACAAGCAAACAAACCAACTAGAGGATAGAAACTGAAAAGAAGCGACTTTTAGATTTACTTTAAAAATATAGACAAATAACGAAACGAGATTAGCTCATTTATTTCATTAGCTTGTTTGGATCATAGTGTAAGTAATAATTTTTATTTTTTCAACTATTCTGTCCTACTAAGCCAAAAGATGCATCTCAAATTTTTACTAAATCGTATTTATCGTCATATAAGGACATATTGGTTAATGTGGTCATTGTGTGCATAGCGCAACAAACATATCTGGTTCAAGTTACGCTGCTAAAGTCATAGACTTATAAAATGTATCTTAACTAAATGCAAAATCAACCGCTTTGGACTTTTATGACTCAAATCAAATGTTGAGATTGGCTTAAGAATATAGAGATATTGCATGAAGAAAGTATTGAGGAAGCGAGGCATTCAGAGATATTTGCCGAGGGATAGCCAGCACGTGGCGGTTGCTCCTTAATGCTACCGCCCCTACCAGTGATGCCAGTTTCGGCAGTTGCTCATGCTAGGTAATTAATTAATGATTGAGTTTAACTCGCTTAAAATGGTACTGAAAAATAATATACAATGTTGTCTTTCTCACAATGTTTAGCTCTGTATTATATATAACTCTAGTTTCAAATGCCCAAATAAAAATGTATCAATTTCAGTCACATCTGATATCTAGAAATAATTTAAAGTTTTGCCTGTAATTCTATCTCTCTTCTTCAATGCAATACAAATGCATAAATAATTGGAAAGTTTACTAAATTAAGTTCACTAAATTCACTAAAGTACACTGAAAGGTAAGTGGTGAAGCCCAGTAGGAGAGGTTGAAGTACAATGGAACGCTTTTAGAAATACACTAAATATCTTGGCTACACTTAATTAAAATCTTGTGAAATACTACCTCTTATTAATACAGATAACTAGATTAGGCTTTGTTTGTATGAAACTATTAAATTATTCTTAAAAAATGCCCAATAAGAGATATTGATGATATATTTTTCCCAGTTTTTCTCGCAATCAGTGGATAGCAGTATCATATTTTAAATTTATTCGATTAATATCCATTGCTTAAAAAATGCTTTTTGGGGTTTTGAAGCTACTGGTCTACAAGTATTGTTGAAAGCAGTTTTGTGTGGTTTTCAACAGAAGGAAGAGACCATCAAGGGACGTAAGTATCGCACAATTACTCTGTAAAATATATCTAGAAAGAAGAACATGATAGAAAACTGCAGGCAAATGGATTTGCCAAAATAACCATGAAGACAGCCTCTTAAGAAAATTTGAAATATTGATATTTGTAGAAGACATTAATCCCTATCGAATAATATCGTCATTTTTGTTTTGTGATCAAAATTGTGCAATTGCGGTCGGAAATTCGTTTTTTAACACTCTCCAACATAATTGAAAAGTGTTTATGTTTTTGTTCATTCTGTCTGTCTGTCTGTGCGTTCGCACGAAAAATGCTGATAAAAATGACTTTACCAAAATGCAATTTTAGTAAGTTGTTGAGACGGTCTGTGGGACATATGGGAATGTAAATGAATAATATCAAACAATTACATTTGGATTGAACCAGAGTTGCAAAAGTTAAATAGTTTTAACACTATGAGACCTACTTTTTCAAACATTTTTTAAGCAAAGTTAAAATTCACAAATTGCTTCGAAAATTTAAAAAAAATATTCAACCAATGCCATAAAATATATAACAAACTTTCAGTAAAAAATGTTCAGTAGTTTTTTAAATAAAAATTAAGAATCACAAAAATTAATTTAATCACACTCATATTATATGAAGAGATCACATGACCCACTTCAAAATAAAAGATGGCATCCATATTTTTTTCCCCAGTGTAAAAATCGTGATTTTAAAAGTTCTTTTAAATTTATATTTAGTGTTGCATCCGTCCTCAAACCGCTATATTTTTGTGTATTTTCTGTGCATTTATATTCTGTGTCTATACAATTACAATAATTTTGAATTTAAATGATCATCAAACCTTGATTATTTCTACAACGAAGCCCAATTTTAATGGATGCAGAATGTAAATAAGTGATTGTAAGATGACTAGCATAAGAATTGCTGAATTTTTTTCACGTAAAATTATTTAGCTCTGGAATCTGGAATAAAAGTGATATGAATGAAACATTCATTGCCTTTACATAAAGAGCCAGACGATTAATATTTCGATGATGTCATTTGAATAAAGTTCATTTTTCGATGAAGTTTTAAGTTACCAAGTTTCCAAATATAATAAATTATTGTAGTACAGTGATAATTTAAAATATATCATCGCTGAATGTATCGCAGTTTGAGATGTTTAAATGAAATTGCACTGCAGTTTTAAAGTGTTTCAAAATCAATGCTTTATGCAAGATTGATCTTTCTTGTTCTTTTTTTGATGGCGGTACATACATTTTGAATATGTTGGATTTTGTAATGATATGCAATTCAATAAGTCTACCCGGCTAAAAGCATCTCTTGAAGCACACAATACTAATATATTCGTTATATAAAGTGTCACATGTATTTACTAGTTTATGTTTTATTGAATGTTTGCGATTCAGAAATCAGCCTTTATTGCATTGGGTGAGTCTCTAATGAAATATAGCATTGTTATTATTGTCAAAGCATTTCCTTTTTCAAATGCATTGCATTACAAATTATAAATGACACAAAATAATTAAATAAGGGGTATTACATTTTCTGCGTCTATCGCAATAAAGGATGAAATTGAAAAATCATTTACTTTGTTGAAAAGAGTGAAAAGCGTAGCAAATGTAATGCATTCAATTTATTTTATTCTGTTACAATTCTAACAAAAGAATAAAAAGTATTAATGTTTAGAAGTGTTTTAATGTTATTTATGTTTATAGGTGTGTCTAGACTACGTTTCCAATTCAATATAAAGAAAATGTTTTGTTTATTTGTTCATCTGTATAAAATGTAATGCAGATAAGAATCGGAAAAAAAACTTCGTAAGCTATTCTTACGAAAATAAAAACATCTAATGTGGGCAGCACATGCTTTTCTTTATATAATGCAACGAATTTACTTCTTTTACAGTAGAAAAATGATATATAAGATCCACTGCACACAATTTTTAAACGTCGAATTGCACATTTGGTCCTTTTCATTAATTTTAGCCACTTTTGCATTTTTGACATTTTTAACACTTTACAACAAAGTTGAAAAGTGTTTATGACTTTGTTCATTCTGTCTGTCTGTCCGTTAGTACGATAACTGCCGTAAAAATGACTTAATCAAAATGAAATTTTAGTATGTTGTTCAGACGGTCCGTAGGACCTATGGGAATATAAATGAATAATATCACCCAATTTGTTTTGGATTGAACCCGGGTTGAAAAAATGAAATACATTGAGCCCTATGGGACCTAATTTTTCAAACATATTTTAAGCGGATTTAAAATTCATAAATTGCTTCAAAATTTTTAGGTAATATTCAAAGTGTTCCATAAAATATATCAAAAAAAAATTTAGCGAAATATATTCAGTAGTTTTTTAAATAAAAATTAAAATAACAATAACACCTCTTATATGAAACGATCACGTGATCATGATATGAAAGTATCACGTTATCCACTTCAAAATGATATATGGCATCCATCTTGTCTCAAAATCGTGATTCTTAAAGTTCTTTTTATTTCATATTGAGTGTTGTATCCGTCCTAAAACCACTTTATTTTGGTTTAAATTCTGTGCATCTACATACTAAATCAACGCAATTACAATATATAGGAGTTTAAATGCTCATCCAAATTTGATTATTTCTAGAACGAAGCCTATTTTTCACTTATGTAAAATGTAAACAGCAAAATATGTAGGATGAGTTGTATAGGAATTGCTGTATTTTTTTAACGCAAAAGAATTTAGCTCATGGAGTCTGCATAGCTGATATGAAAGAAATATTCATTGACTTTACCGAGAGAAGGACGATTTTTTGTGATGAAGTTTTAAGCATAGAGTTAAATAACTTGTAGCTCCATGGTCTTAATTTTTAAATAATATAAATTATTATAGTATTGGGATGAATGACATGAATGGGAAATTATTTATGAATGAAATGCTGCTTTTATAGAGAGAGCCAGGCGTGTTATTTTTTCTATAACGTCATTTGAATGAATTTCATTTGTTTTCGATGAAGTTTTCAAATATAATAAATTATCGTGGTATTATGATAATTCTAAAATTATTACCGAGGAATATATCACATTTTAGAGATGTTTAAACTAGGCAATTTATATTTCAATTCCGTCATTTGAATGAAGTTCATTTTTTTCGATGAAGGTTTAAATTTTCACATATAATAAATCAATGTAGTATTGTGATAAGTTTTAAAATATTACCGAGGAATGTATTGCATTTTAGACATGTTTAAATAAAATTGCATTGAAGTTGGAAAGTGTTTCAAAATCAATGCTTTAAGCATGATTGATCTTTCTTGTTAATATTGATACAATTCAAATTTTTGAAATTATTCACTGTAGAGGCGTAATATACCAACTCTCTTAATTTAGGAAAAATACTTCTGATTTTTAACACTTTAAAACATAGTTGAAAAGTGTTTATGACTTTGTTCATTCTGTCTGTCTGTCTGTCTGTCTGTCCGTTAGCACGATTACTGCCGTAAAAATGACTTTATCAAAATGAAATTTTAGTATGTTTTTCAGACGGTCTGTGGGACCTATAAGAATATAAATAAATAATGTCACCCAATTAGTTTTTTATTGAACCCGGGTTGAAAAAATTAAACACATTGAACCCTATGGGACCTAATTTTTCAATCATTTTTTAAGCAAATTTAAAATTCACAATTTGCTTCGAAATTTTTACGAAATATTCACATTATCCCATAAAATATATAAAAAAATTTCAGTAAAACATGTTAAGTAGTTTTTTAATTAAAAATTATTTAATATAGGGAAAAAAACAAATTCAATTAAATTCTGACTTTTCAGATATCCTCCAGAAAGGAAAAAGAGGTATATCATATAATAAATATCTTTCCAAAAGTTTAATCATCTTATATATGAGAGAGGCTTCACACTTTAAAATAAATTTGGTAGATAACAAATTTTCAAATTTTTTTTTAATTTTATATAACTCTTCATGACATACTTATTTGATGGCATTTTTAATGCACTTTCCTACGTCCTAGATAGTTAAAATTTGGTACACAGCTTAAATTTGTTGAACATTTTATTCTACAAAAATTTGGTGGATCTTTAAATATAGATCATACATTTTTTTCGAAATGGCCTGCAAATAATCCCCGTTCACTTCTTAAATCATTGTTGTAATATTGTTAAAAATTCTGATGTGGGCAGCACATGTCTTTCCCTGCAAACTCATATTCACGTTCTCTTTATTTCTTCAATAATAATTTGAGTTTATCTGCACAAAAAAATAACAGCCATACGTATTTTAAATGACATTGAATTTGCACGTTAAACTTAAATTTGGTTCTCATTTGATAGCTGGATTTATTGTCAAAGGTGGCGTAGCGAAAACGCGAAAAAACTAGACTATCTCAAGAACGGCTAGTCCTAGAGTAATGGGGTTAGTCTTATTCATTTTGTTGTCAAAAATCATGTATAAAATAGGAATTTAATGGATATAATTGAGCACACGTAGTCTTTTATTTTTATATTTAACGATTTTTGCGGGCCATTTCGCAAAAATAGCCCGTTTCTTTTACTCGAATCGTACTAGAATAACCTACAAATGATTTATATACCAAATTTTGTTAAATTTGGTACATAAATCACTTGTAGGTTATTGAAATATTATACACCAAGTTTTGTTAAATTTGTTCCATTAGTTTTTAGCTGGAGTGGATAAAGGCAATTTCTGCCGGTCATTTCGCAAAGAAGGCAGATTCTTTTATTACGAATCGTACTATAATCTAATGAACATCAGGATTTCCCACAGAAAACATACTTACTAAATTGTATGAAATTTGGTCCATTAGTTTTTCAATTAGAGTGGATGTAATATCCTCATAGACACACAGATACACCCTTACACACACAGACGTCTTCCTAAAAATAGTTTTTTCTTGTTCTAGAAATCCCCAAACGTGTAGATCCTTTGAAAATTCGAGTTCCGATCTTCGGCACGATTCCAATACTTTGAATATATACATGCACACACACACACACACACACACACACACATATTATCTGCGTATATGTGTATTATCTGTGTATCTAAATTCCGTGCCTATGCAATTACAATAGTTGTGATTTTAAATGATCCTTAAACTTTTATTATTTCTTCAACGAAGCCTAATTTTAACATATGCAGAATGCAAATATCTCAAGCGATTGTAAGGTGAGTTACATAAGAATTGCTGAATTTTTTCACGCAAAATTATTTAGCTCTGGTGTCCGGAATACAAGTTATATGGATGAAATATTCATTGATTTTGCATAAAGAATCAGATGATTTATATTTCGATACAGTTTTGAATATTTAAGTATAATAAATTACTGTAGTACTGTTATAATGTAAAAGATATCACCACTGAATGTATCACATTTTAGAAATTTTTAAATGAAGTTGCATTTCAGTTGGAAAGTGTTTCATAATTAATAATGTTATTAATAATTTCAATTATACCACGTAGTAATTTTACAGTTGCATTATTTATCCTTGCATGGATAACTTATTCTTATGAATTTCTCCCATTCTTTTAACCTGACTTTCCACTTGTCCTGAGTCCTATACTGATTCCTATTTTTGAAGGTTTACTGCTAAAACTTCACCATTCACGTTCACTCAGTTCATTCCGATTTCCATTCACTTTAATCAGGGACTTTGTGTAATGTGACTATACGTTCAGTTGGCAATCACACGTGGCCACAGCATATGTAAGTTTTTATTTCTGTTTATTAATTCTTATGGATTAAGTTATAATTCTTCCTTCTATTAGGTAGTAGACAGTTCTAATGGGGTCCATAGTTAAATACTATCGGCATCGCTAGAAACTGGCTATTCTTATTTCGGTTTTAATTCGGATTATATGGCTGTGCTGAAGAATGTGTAATTCCTAATTAGCCATCATTTTTTATGTAGTTTCAACTGATTGTTCTCTATGCCTTAATCTTTTATCTGGAGAACAGCCAATGCCATTCAAGCTTCGCAATGGCGAAACTGCTAGTTGCTACTTAAAGTGACACCTACATATTTAATAAAAGTTTTTAATATCAAAAACCATTTAAAATTTAAGCATAAACATGGCGCACATCTTATAGCTCTATTAATATGAAAATTTTGCTATGTAAAACACTATTTAATTTGCGAATTATTTTTTAATAGTTTGTTTTGAAGAATGGGCATCAAATGATTTTGGTATTTGGACCATAATTCTGTTTCCATTGTTATTAACAGTGGAATCAACAATTACAAATACATTCATTGATAAAATATAATAAAAAAAATCGTCTAATGTAACTGTAAATTTAAATAGCTCAACGGTTGATTGCACAACAATAGAGTTTATTAAAATAATATTACGATATTTTTATATGATCATGGTGATTTTTATCTGCGCATGATGGTGTATCATGCGCAGATGTTTGCATCTGCGCTTGACGGTTTATATCTGCTCATGACGGTGTTTGTTTCTACGCATGACGGCACGAAAAGAATTTCGTGTATCTAGCTGTTCTCGAGTTAGAACTGAAAGTCTGTAAGAACAAAAAATTCAGCCATTTATAAATTTCAGGATTTTGAATTTTTTTTCACTATTTATAGGTCAAGTCCCACGTGTATTCTAAGTTTAAAATTTCTAACTTCATGAGTTTTGGGCTGTGTAATTTATCCTTTTAGTCAGTCCGTCTCATGCAGCTGTATGATATAGATAATATGTAGAAATTTACTTTTAAATGTAAGATATTTATTTTTGAGAAAATATTGCTTTCACGAAAATATCTGATTTCGAGATTTTGAGCCACTATATCTTTTAAAACCTCCTGAGCACGTTTTGACTATTTTTGAAGTGTTGCCCGCTCGCCTGTCTGTCCTTCTCTCGTCTGTCTGATGTCTGTGGTCAATTTTTTGTGGACACGTTTTCCGCCACAAATATTAATGGATATTTGCGGCAAAAGACTTTATATCCGGCTTTGTTATAAAAAAATCTAGAACTAGATAGAATTTATTTTAAATCGAGCGAAATTTATTCGAAATTTTATATTTTTACTTTACTATTTTTTATATACATAATGTATAAGGAAAGTATTGTGACGGGGTCGAAAATTCGAATTCGAGTTTTCGACGGGAGAGCGCGTTTCAAGCATCCTTGATCACGAATCAAACACTTTTGAGGTGATGTCTGTGTGTGTGTTTGAAAGTATGTGTGTGTGTGTCAGTGAGTCTGTGGAGATGATATCTCACCAACGAATGGAGAAATTCGAATGAAATTTGGTACAAAAATCACAATCCGTGAATACTGGAAGTCTATTGTTTTTAAACGTAATCGAATGTTCAGAACCCCCCCTGAATTTTCGAGTGAAATTTTGAAAAAATCATCAAAAAATCAAAAACGCTAGTAAAGTTACGCAAATAGATATTTCTTATGTACTTTTTCCTTAGAAAACGATTGACATAAACTTTAGAACGCTAGCATGAACCGTTCTCGAGATATTGCATATTTTTCAAATAAATGTATCAAAAAATCCCATAAATTAAAAAAATATATTAACTTTTGAGAAGCATGTTCACTTTTCATATGTAATATCACGCGATAAATTTGGTGACATCATTGTCGTGGATCTAACTCGTTCCATTCATGAGAAAAGATACTTTGAGTAATACTTTTTTTTATGAACGCCAATAGTCATTTATCTGTTATAAGAATAACTTATCTCTCCGTCCATAGCTATTGGCGAGATTTTGGCGACGAAGTTGGCGGAATGCCGCCAACTTGGCGACTTTTTGAAATGTTACCAAATTAACGAAAATCTCGCCAAATGGATAAAAATGACACTAAATCAATGAAAATGACGACTAATTGACGAAAATTCAGTATCTTAGGGAGAGTATAAGTATGTACCATAAGAAAAACTTTTTTTTTTTACTATAAAACTAGTAAATTCATTGCATTATATAAGGAAAATCATGTGCTGCACACATCAGATTTTTATTTTCCTTATATACATAATGTATAAGGAAAGTATTGTCACGGGGTCGAAAATTCGAATTCGAGTTTTCGACGGGAGAGCACGTTTCAAGCATCCCTGATCACGAATCAAACATTTTTGAAGTGATGTCTGTGTGTGTGTGTGTGTGTGAAAGTATGTGTGTGTGTGTGTGTGTCAGTGAGTCTGTGGAGACGATAACTGACGAACGAATGGACCGATTCGAACCAAATTTGGTACAAAAATCACAATCTGTAAACACTGGAAGCCTATTGTTTTTATACGCAATCGAATGTTCAGAACCCCCATAAATTTTCGAATGAAATTTTGAAAAAATCGTCAAAAAATCAAAACCAATAATAAAGTTACGTAAATAGACATTTCTTATGTAATTTTTCATTAAAAAACGATTGACATAAATTTTAGAACGCTTACATGAACCGTTCTCGAGATATTGCACATTTTTCAAAAAAATTATCAAAAAGTCATATAAAATAGAAAAAAAATATTTCCTATTGAGAAACATGTTCACTTTTCATATATAATATCATGCGATAAATTGGGTGACATCATTCTCGTGGATCCAGCTCGTTCCATTCATGAAAAAAGATACTTTGAGTAATACTTTTGCATTTGAACGCCAATTTATATGCTGTAAGAATAACTTATTTCTTCGTCCATAACGCTTGGCGAGATTTTGGCGACGAAATTGGCGGAATGTCGCCAACTTGGCGACTTTTTGAAATGTTGCCAAATTAACGAAAATCTCGCCAAATGGATAAAAATGACGATAAATCAATGAAAATGACGACTAATTGTCGAAAATTCAATATCTTGGAAGGGATATTAGTATCTACTAGAAGAAAAACCTATTTATTTTCCTGTGAAAGTAGTAAATTCATTTCATTATATAAGGAAAGTCATGTGTTGCCCACATCAGATTTTTTTCTACATGGCAGCATAAAATTTGGCATAATCAGGTATGAAGGGGTTTATTTACGGCACAATGATCACGATACTTAATAGTTTCAATCAATGTTGTAAAAAATAGCCGCAATATAAATTTTCTTTGATCGTGACGTCATCAACCCTCGTTTGGGGGAAAGTTTTACCCCCGGGTGGTACATTCTCAAGCATGGTATCAATCGAAAGGTAGTCCCAATCCCTTTAAAGTGAAGGCTAATACGCTATAGTTATAATTATTTAGACCTATGATACCGATTTTTGAAATTTTTTATTTGAAATTTGAAAAAAAAATCTGATATGAGAAAGTGGAGTTAAGATACATTCCAGTTAATTTTTTTTGCAATTGTTCTGCACTTTTTCAAGGTAAAGGGAAAATATATGTTAGGTTATTTAATCTATGTACAACCTATATATAATTAGTAAGAATTTAGAGCTCGAGAAAATGATTAGTGACATTTGACGGGATACACAGGGAAGGAACAGGACTCTAAATCTGTCAACTGAGAACTGAGGACAGGAGGGAACCTTACATTTACTTTTCCCCTATTTTAAGTCTGAGACTCATAGAACTAAGAAAAAAAAACTATCTTACTTGTATATTTTGATATTATTTTCCTATTTTATGTCCACACTATACTTTTATGTATACCACGATTTACTACAGCATGTCTCGGGCGCCACTAAAAAGTCTGAATACTGTTAGATCTTGAATTTCTGATTTCAGAATTTTGAAACTAGTATTTTATCATCCAAGCAACAGTCCAAGTTTCTTTTGATAATAAAATTATATATTTTTGACGTCAATTTTAACATTAAGTTTTGACATTTAATTTTATCACTGCTTTTCGTTTTTACAATTAAAACAATCTGATGTGAGTAGCACATGGCTTACCTTATATAATGCAATGTATTTACTACTTTTAAAGTAAAAAACAAAATAGGTTATTCTTATAGTAGATATTTATATTTTTCCAAGATATTGAAATTTCGTTAAATAGTCGTTATTTTCATTGATTTAGTGTCATTTTTATCCATTTGGCGATATTTCCTTTGATGTGGTAACTTTTAAAACGTCGCTAAGTTTGCGACATTCCGCCAAATTCGTCGCCAAAATCTCGCCAAGCGTTATGGACGGAGAAATAAGTAATTTTTATAGTAGATAACTGACTATTGGCTTTCAAATACGAGTGCAAACGTATAACTCAAAGTAACTTTTTTCTTAAATGGAACGAGCAAGATCCACGAGAATGATGTCACCAAAGTTATCGCTTGATATTACATATGAAAAGTGAACATGTTTCTCAATAGGAATTTTTTTTTATTTTAAATAATTTTTTGATAATTTTTTAGAAAAATGTGCAATATCTCAAGAACGGTTCATCCTAGCGTTCTAAAATTTATGTTTATTGTTTTTTAATGAAAAATTACATAAGAAATGTCTATTTGCGTAACTTTATTAGAGGTTTTGATTTTTTGATGATTTTTTCAGAATTTTACTCGAAAATTTAGGGTGGTTCTGAACATTCGATTGCGTATAAAAGCAATAGGCTTCCAGTATTCACAGATTGTAATTTTTGTGCCAAATTTCGTTCGAATCGCTCTATTCGTTAGTCAGTTATCAACTCCACACACACACCCACACCCACACCCACACACACACACGTACAGACACACACACATAGACATCACCTCAAAAATGTTTGATTCGTGATCAGGGATGCTTGAAACGTGCCCTCCCGTCGAAAACTCGAATTCGAAATTTCGACCCCGTCACATTACTTTCCTTATACATTATTGTATAAGGAAAGTGATTTCACAACTGGCCAAATAAACTGCAATTAAAACCAAATGAATATTTATTTAAATCACAAGAAATAAGTTAAGGTTAAAATAAAAGATAAAAAACATTATTTTCTACAATAGTACAGTTGCAACATTCCTCCCCGAAATTACATTTAATATATTATTAAGTATTGATTTCTTAATTGCGAAATTCAGGACTTTTAATAACATCATTAGTATGTTTCAAGTATTTGTGTTATTTAATCAAATGCAGTTAAAAACATACGTTATACTTATTTTTTGAAAATTCAAAACGTAAGATAGGGCTAATTAAAAATATAAATTAGTTCATTGTTTCTTTCCTTTGGAAGATTAATAATAAATAACTGCAGATTTCATTTGCAAAATAGTTGTTTTGGTGTATTTTAGTACCTTATAAATTAAGAACATGTATAGGATTTTTGAAAGAGTCCTTTTTGCAAGAAAAGAGTTTACACAGGCTCTTGCTGTAGAGACTGTTGTTGAGACCCAGACCGTCCGACCTACCAGAAAGGTGTAAGGTAACTGTTTGGACGGCCGGGAAGTGCCACCCAATTTGGACCGGAACCCAGTGGAGAAAGCATCCACAGGGACCGTACCCCCCTTCCCCCTACCACCAACCTCTCGTAAGGACTTACGGACACACATGTTTAACGTGATCGTACTCCGAATGAACACGGCGGCAGTTGTGGCAGCGTGCAAATCCAACGCGCAAAACGCCGGGTCCGAAATGTGCCAACAGCACGCGGTGTTCCCAGGTGGTCACCCACCCAAGTACTACCGGGCCCGATGCTGCTTGACTTCGGTGATCTAACGAGAACCGGTGTTTTTTCAGCACGGTAGGGCCATTGGCCCAGTGTAGAGACTGTGTAGAGGTTCTTAGTGTGCTTCAGAATGTCCGCTTAAATTTACCCAAAAGTTTGGTCAAAATTTTGAATGCGTTGCATGACCCGTTTAGATTGATTTTACTTTCTTCTCCCAGAGAGCTTGAAGAGTAAAAAAACGGTGATATCGATTGTGAGTTGTATCACTTATCTCGATAAATACACTTTTAGAATACATTAAGAAAACTTTTTACATTAACTGATGTAGCCTAAGAAATGCATGATGATTATGATGTAAACAAGATTCGAATTTTTACCACAAATAAATCGGTGTGTGTGTGTTCAAAATATGACTTTTATCGATTTTGCTTTGCGTGTGAGTGGGTAGGTGGGTGGATGTGTTGGTGTCAAATAATTGTCCCTTCGTAATCGCAAAAACCTCTGAAATGGTTTGGACCTAATTTGAGTGGCAAGTTGCATATATTATGTAGACGTACATGAACCAGAACAAAATTCCGAAGAATGTACATAGTTTATCTATAAAATTGGATTTTGTTAAAATATTTGGCCTTTTGTAATATTAAAAAACAATAAAAGTTATTCAATAAAAATTATTAATTCAATAAAAGTTATTTTTAACATTTCATTAATGAGAGAGAGAATCAGAACGTTAATTAGTTGAATGTTTCCTTCCATAAGGAGAGAAATAAGAACAATTTTCCTGAGAGAAGATGGAGAGAAGTATGAGATCGAGAAAAAAGAGGAGTACTTGAAGTGATGAGGGGGACGAGAGAAGAGATGAGGGAGATGAGAGAAGAGATGGGGACGAGAGAAGATAGGGGGCGAGAGAAGAGAGGGAGGCGAGAGAAGAGAGGGGGACGAGTGAAGAGATGGGGACGAGAGAAGAGAGGGGGCAAGAGAAGAGAGGGGGACGAGAGAAGAGAGGGGGGCAAGAGAAGAGAGGGGGACGAGAGAAGTGAGGGGAGCGAGAGAAGGGGGACGAGAGAAGGGGGACGAGAGAAGGGGGACGAAAGAAGGGGGACGAGAGAAGGGGGACGAAGGAAGAGGGGACGAGAGAAGAGGGGACGAGAGAAGAGGGGACGAGAGAAGAGGGGACGAGAGAAGAGGGGACGAGAGAAGGGGGCGAAAGAAGGGGGCGAGAGAAGAGAGGAGGACGAGTGAAGAGGTAGAGAAAAGAGAGAGAGAATAGAGGGATAGAGATAAGAGTGAAGGAAGAGATGAGAGAGGGCGATGTATAGAGGAAAAGAGGGATAGGGATAGAGGTTATAATGAAGAATGTTCCTGATATGCTTAAAACTTGTCTAAAACTGGAACATTAATTTTCGAGTTTTTCTTATTTTTATTTTCTGAAGAACCGAAAAATCATAACGCGCACTTCAGTTAGAACGCTGCTCATCAATGGGAATTTGAGCCACAATCACTGAACAGAAAAGGACGGGGAAATCTTTATTCACTGATCAAGAAAAAGATCATATTTGAAATGCGAACGTCATACAGTGGTCAGTCCTTAAGCTTTCTCTATTTTTTTTTATCTCGCATATTCATGCTAAAGAATCACGAGTTTTATCACAAAATTTTACATTTAAAGCAAGGCATAATTATGTAAAAATTACTTTTGAAGGCAAATTTATATTTGTAAAACAAAAAGACACAACATTATTGGAAGCTGGTAACAGTGAGAGGAAATACAGTTTTGCATACAATAATTATATACACTGTCTGGTCCTTAGAACTTAAGTATTGTTCAAGTGGCCAAAAATGAAGAGACGGTAAAAATCAAAAGTCAAAATTGAAGAAAGACAGCTGTATCCAAATACAATAATGTTAAAGCCACTGTTTAAACTGTATACTTATATCCCTGAAGACAGAAATTTAGATGTATATTTTGCCATTGAATTATGCATATATATATTTTTACATATTATTTTTTATATACATACATACACACCTAAGAGAATTGAAAAGGAACGCACTGTATAATATAGAGTAGTAAACTTGAATTATTATCGATAAGTAAAGTATTTATATATGTTAGGACATTTTTTAATGAAGTCTATGTCTTTAGAAGATATATTCAAACAAATTATGGGAATATGTTTATACTCTGCTTTTTGTTTCATCCTGGTTCATATCTTCTTAGTATTTGTCTAGTTTTTGTTGTTTTCAGATTGGCAATATCTATCATTCTGAGTTACTTGATTCATGTCACTTGATTCATGCTCATAGTTTCATGTTCACAGACATGTTTCCGTCTTTATTGAAGTTATAACTTTTTATCTTTTATTCTGGTAATGAAGGCTCCTTTTGACTTCGGAACAAATTGTTACATTTAAATGTTTGCTTAATGACTATTTTACAGAATGACTTCGCTATGGGGGGTATGAGGGGTTATATCCCCCCAGGGATTCATCAGAATTCATTACGTTCGTAGAAGAGATATTTAAAGAAATGGGGAATGGTGTGTTTTGTGACCCCCACCAATTTTTTAACACTTTCTAACATAGTCGAAAAGTGTTTATGACTTTGTTCATTCTGTCTGTCTGTCCGTTTGCACGATAACTTCCGTAAAAATGACTTTATCAAAATGGAATTTTAGCATGTTGTTGGGGTGGTCTGTAGGACATGGGAATGTAAATGAATATTATCACCCAATTAATTTTGGACTGAACCCGGGTTGAAAAAGTGAAATACATTGAGCACTATGGGACTAAATTTTTCAAACAGTTTTTAAGCAAAGTTAAAATTCACAAATTGCTTCGAAAATTTTAGGAAATATTCAAATTATTCTATAAAATATATATAAAAAATTCAGCAAAATATGTTAGGTAGTTTTTTAAATAAAAATAAAAATAATAATTAAATCTATATTATATGAAGAGATCACGTGGCCCACTTAATAAAATATAGCGTCAATATTTTTTCCCAGTGTAAAAATAGCGATTTTTAAAGTTCTTTTAAATTTATATTTAGTGTTGCATCCATTTTAAAACCGCTTTATTTTTGCGTATTTTTTGTGCTTCTATATTCTGTGCCAACGCAATTACAATATTTTTTTAGTTTAAATGATCATTAAACTTTGATAATTCTACAACGAAGCCTAATTTTAATGGATGCAGAATGTAAACAAGTGATTGTAAGATGAGTTGTATAAGAATTGCTAATTTTTGTTTCACGCCAAATTATTTAAGTTTGGAGTCTGGAATAAAAGTGATATGAAATATTCATTGCTGTTGCATAGAGAGCCATACGATATATATTTCTATGACGTCATTTGAATAAAGTTCATTTTTGTTGATGAAGTTTTAAGTTTTCAAATATAATAAATTATTGTAGCATTGTGATAATTTAAAATATATCAGCGCTAAATGTATCGCATTTTAGAGATGTTTAAATAAAATTGCATTTCAGTTGGAAAGTGTTTCATAATCAATTCTTTATACACGATTGATATTTTTTGTTTCTTATTCAATTGCACTATATTGTGGTAATACCTTTGGACTGAAATTTTAAACACTATAACAACAGAAATGGCCAAATTTTGAGAGTCTATTTCTCTCGATCTGGTTTTGGTTGCGAAGTTTTTTTTACAGTATTTACAATCTATTTGTGCGTGCAATTTAAAATCTACACGAAATATCATATTCATTTTAGTATGTGAAACGAACACATAGTTAATAGTCTGTTTGATATCGAAAATAATATTGATTACAATTTTTTAAGATAGAGCAGATAATCCCAAATTTAACAATTTTTATGTTTCAATGTTCTCATTTCATGAAATTAATGACTATTGCTTTTTACAATTAATATTAAAGCTTACTGTGATAAAAAAACAAATTCATTAACATTCATTAAAAGCATTAAAAATACAGAGATTTGTTGAAAACTGAATTTGTGAGATAAAATGAAATAATAAACGTGTAAATTTAATTATTTTCTTTATTAAGAAGGAGAAATAATAAAGTACTCCAGATTCCAATTTCGAATATGTTGTTTCGGAATATTTTAGTACCACTTAAGTTAAGAACGCAAATAAGAATTATGCAAGAGTTGGTTTTATTGGAGAAACAGCGGTGCTTAAGTGCTGTTCAATCTCAAGAACGGGGTTTGAAAGAAAGATAAGTAAATATTCATGAAGCTGTGGGATTCTTAGCGGTATATGTCGGGAATAAAGATTTAAATCGTAATTGCAACGATTGGGAATGCTATTTGTTGTTTAATTGGAAATCTATAAATGTTTTAACTGTTTAATCAAGCAATAATGAGTTTGAGGTTTTGTCTTTGTACATGTGTTGTGTAGTCTATTTAATTTGATAATAAAAATTCTTGTTGGGTCATTCCATATAGAAGCACTCAGTGGTGGTTGCATGACTATTTTCGAAAATTTTTATATTTTACACAAATATTCCTACATATTTCAGTAGATGAAAAACGATTTTTAAAAATTTTTCATCTAGCTCGTTTATTTTGTATAGCCATTTTTTCAACATGGCGGACTCCAAATTTGATGAATTTTGGATGTTTAAGTAAATTTAAATATCTTGGAACTCAAAAGAGTTAGATACTTGGAATAAAAATTATTTTACTGGCCTTAAAGTGGTCGACATTTCATGTCATTGTAAAGTTTGTGTAACTGTAACCTGAGTGGCAGAGATGTAGTGATGAAATTCAGCATCAGTTTAGCTAAAATGCAGATTTTAAGCTTTTTAAAAATAATTAAGGGAGCAATTTTAAATCTTCAAATTTTCACCATATCTTACCCTACTCCCAATGTCTTAGCTGGAGAAATTTCAAGACTCAGAACTTTCTCTTTTTCTTTTTAAGTCCCAAACATGGCGACTGTTTTAAATTTACAAATATTTAGACTTAATGTCCCGGCGAGGAAACCGGGAAAAATTTGAAACTTTCAGAGAATCAAGCAAGTACTGTATATAATAACTAATTGTAGTAAAAATTTGGAGTTTGAGACTTTTTTGGTTTTATAGATATGGAGTTATGAGCAAGTCCTAAAATCTTGCTTATTTATTTATCAAACATGCATAACTTTGTTACAAATTTTCTATTTAATTTTATTATTAATCTTACAAATCGTAAAATTTATGAATTATAAGTAATTGAAATCATAAATTATTGTTATTAATGAAAACTTATTTAGCATTTTAGCTTTAAAATTCAAAGTTAAAAATAATGATCAAAAATAGCAAAATTGGCTAAAAGTATCCAAACCTGACAATCCTGGTTTGTATTTGAAAGAAGAAAAGATAACATGTATATATGAAATGGCGCCATTTTGAGATTGTTACTACTATTTGTTGTAGAATGTTATGAAAAGTCTGAACTAAGAAGCATGTATTAGCTCATATCATTTCTCCCAGTTCTACACAGTTTCTAGTGGTGAGATGTATTCGATGTCTTATGCTGTTTAATTATATAAAAAACTGATATTTAAAATTCATAAAAATGTAATGTTCTATTGGAAAATTTATTAAAGAAGATTGCCATAAGCATACTTATGGTAAAATCAGCAAGGATTTTACTAATTTTAGGAATTTCAGCCAAGTTGATAAAACACTACTGAAGTTAAGATTAGGTACAGATCACTTGAAAACAGTTTGTAAATATCACGAGGAAAAGTTCATTAGTGAGTATATTTATCTTTTTGGACATATGTGTTGTGATCTTTTTAGCTATCACACTGGATCAAAGAAAAAGGGCTACAAAGGTTGTCGTGAAATTATATTGGAACATTTAAAGAAAAACAGACAGCATCATATAACCTTATTCCAGGAAACTTTTTCTGCGCTACGTGTTGTAAAAATACACTTTTGGCTAATGAAAGTATAGACATTCATGAAAAAAACCTAAGAAGTGCTTGTTTCCTGAAGAGATTAGTTTAAGCGAAGTTGATGCAGTTTATTCTGTACTGGGTATTTCACCAGTATCAAACGTTAAACGATTAAGTTCAGAAAGAAATCAAGAACTTTAACATGCAAAACAAAGTACATTTCAAAGGAACTATATAGAAAATTAGAACATTCATTTACAGAAGACCAAGTAGATAATGAAGAAAGTTCATCTATTTTGTGTAATGAATATACTAATTTAACTGAGAAACTGAAAGAAAAATCTGATGTGGGCAGAACATAACTTTTCCTGCAGACTTATATTCACGTTCTCTTTATTTTAATTAAACTTAATTTGCTTTTAATTCAATTTTCGTCCTCATTTGATAACTGGACTTATTTTCAAAGGTGGCATAGAGAAAATACGAAAAAAACTAAAATATTTCGAGAACGGCTAGTCCTAGTGTAATGGGGTTGGTCTTAATTTTTTCTTCTTTAAAAATTACGTATTAAACAAGCATTTAATGGATATATTTGAGCATACGTAGTTTTTTATTTTAGAATTTGGCGATTTTTGCGGGCTATTTTGCAAAAAAAAGGCAGGTTATTTTTTTCCGAATCGTACCAAAATCTAATCAGCACCAAGGTGTCCCACAAGTGACTTATCTACCGAATTTTGTGAAATTCGGTTCATTAATTTTTCAGCCAGAGTGGATACAAAATTTTGCGGGCCATTTCGCAAAAAAGGCGGGTTCTTTTATCCCGAATCGTACCCCAAACTAATCAGCACCAGATTCGCTCAGAAGTGACTTACCAAATTTTATGAAATTCGATCCATTAGTTTTTTAGTTAGAGTGGATACATACATTGCACAGACACACAGACAAACACATAGACAGACAGACGCACAGACACACACACACAGACGTCACGCTAAAATAGTTTTTTCGTATTCTAGAGGTCTCGAAACGTGTATATCCGGTGAAAACTCGAGTTGCGATTTTTAACCTGATTCCAATACTTTCCCTATACATTACCATGTATTGCAGGGAAAGTAAAAATGCAAGATAGCCAGTAATGGACAAAAAATAAAGATTATCAGTTTAATGCCTAGCTGTTGGTCTAAATCAAAATATGCGAAGAGCTGCTGGTTTCTGAATACTTGGTTAGGATCAAAGGAATCTTACTTAACCTTATATTAAAGGATTATCCTATATTTTTGTTTCAACGGAAGTGAAACTAAATGAGAAAGTGTTGAAACCTAGATTTGAAAAATGTAAATCTGTACCTCAAACGAGAGAAAAGCGCAGATTTTTATCTCTCAGCAAATCCACCATAAGATTTCTATCTTTGGAACCACCAAACGTGATCCACCAAATCGTGACTATCTTTGATCCACCAAATCGTGACTATCTATCGTGACTTCACCAATCCGTGACTATCTTTGATCCACCAAACGTCTCTATCTTTGAAATTTGTAGATATCCCAGTAGTAACTTGTATTTATGATAAACAGTAGTGGCGTTCTGAAATTTTAAACATGTGTTATGGAAGACCTATATCTGCAATCTTCAAGCCACCAGGTCCAAGAATTTCTTTCCAAAAGGCATTCAATGCATAATGCGTTCGTTTATCCATCAAAAGTACTGAGCAAACACACGCCTTTGAAAATTTATACACATACAGAACGAAGCTACCAGATTACTGACAAACTATGTATTGAAATATCACTACTGTACATTAACAATTTTTAATAAAAGGTATCAAACTTTATGTATAAATGAAAATTAAGATTTGTTACATTTAGGACTTACTCATCACTCCATATCAATAAAACCAGAAACGTCTCAAACTCCAAATTTTTACTACAATTAGAGATTATAGATCACTTGATTTTCTGCAAGTTTCAAATTTTTCCCGCTTCTCCCACCACAGATATTATGGCTTAAATATATGTAAATTTGAAAAAGTTGCAATGTTTGGGACTTAATAAAATAAAAATTTGATATGGGCAGCACATGACTTTCCCTGCAGACTTATATCCACGTTCTCTTTATTTTAATTAAATTTAATTCACTTTTAATTCACTTTTCGTTCTAAGTGGAGTTATTTTCAAAGGTGGCGTAGAGAAATTACGAAAAAACTAAAATATCTCGAGAACGACTAGTTCTAGTGTAATGGAGTTGAGCTTATTCTTTTCATCATTAAAAATTACGTATAAAACAAGCATTTAATGGATATATTTGAGTATACGTATGTATTTATTTTAGATTTTGACGATTTTTGAAGGCCATTTCGCAAAAAAATGGCAGGTTATTTTTTCTGAATCATACTAAAATCTAATCAGCACCAAGGTATCCCACAAGTGACTTATCAACCGATTTTTGTGAAATTCGGCCCATTAGTTTTCTAGCTAGAGTGGATACAAGCTTTTGCGGGCCATTTCGCAAAAAGGCGGGTTCTTTTATCACGAATCATACCCAAAACTAATCAGCACCAGATTCGCCCACAAGTGACTTACCTACCAAATTTTGTGACGTTCGATCCATTAGTTTTTGAGTTAGAGTGGATACAAAATCTGCACAGACAGACAGACACACAGACAGACAGACAGACACACAGACAGACACACACACAGACAGACACACATACAGACACACAGACACACACACAGACGTGACGCTAAAAATGGTTTTTCCGTATTCTAGAGGTCTTGAAACATGTAGATCCGCCGAAAACTCGAGTTGTGATTTTCGGCATGATTCCAATACTTTCCCTATACATTACCATGTATTGTAGGGAAAGTAAAAATCTGATGTGGGCAGCACATGACTTTCTCTGCAGACTTATATTAACGTTCTCTTTATTTTAATTAAATTTATTCCACTTTTAATTCAATTTTCGTTCTCATTCGGTAACCGTACTTATTTTCAAAGGTGGCGTAGAGAAAATACGGAAAACTAAAATATCTCGAGAACGGCTGGTCCTAGTGTAATGGGGTTGGTAATATTCTTTTCGGCGTTAAAAATTACGTATTAAACGAGCATTTAATGGATATATTTGAGTATACCCAGTTCTTTAGTTTAGATTTTGTCAATTTTTGCGGGCCATTTTGCAAAAAAAGACAGGTTATTTTTTTCCGAATCGTACCAAAATCTAATCAGCACCAGGGTAAACCACAAGTGACTCATCTACCGAATTTTGGGAAATTCGGTCCAGTAGTTTTTCAGTTAGAGTGGATACAAACTTTTGCGGGCCATTTCGCAAAAAAAAAGCGGGTTCTTTTATTCCAAATCGTACCCAAAACTAATCAGCACCAGACTCGCTCACAAGTAACTTACCTTCCAAATTTTGTGAAATTCGGTCCATTAGTTTTTTAGTTAGAGTGGATACAAAATCTGCACAGACAGACAGACAGACACACAGACAGACAGACACACAGACAGACAGACACACACACAGACGTCACGCTAAAAATAGTTTTTTCGTATTCTAGAGGTCTCGAAACGTGTAGATCCGTCGAAAACTCGTGTTGTGATTTTCGGCATGATTCCAATACTTTCCCTATACATTACCATGTATTGCAGGGAAAGTAAAAATCTGATGTGGGCAGCACATGACTTTCCCTGCAGACTTATATCCACGTTCTCTTTATTTTAATTAAATTTATTTCACTTTTATTCAATTTTCGTTCTCATTCGGTAACCGGGCTTATTTTCAAAGGTGGCGTAGGGAAAGTACGAAAAACTAAAATATCTCGAGAACGGCTAGTCCTAGTGTAATGGGGTTGGTCTTATTCTTTTCGTCGTTAAACATTACGTATTAAACGGGCATTTAATGGATATATCTGAGTATACCTAGTTCTTTAGTTTAGATTTTGAAGATTTTTGCGGGCCGTTTTGCAAAAAAAGGCAGGTTCTTTTATTCCAAATCGTACCCAAAACTAATCAGCACCAGCCCCGCCCACAAGTGACTTACCTACCAAATTTTGTGAAATTCGGTCCATTAGTTTTTTAGTTACAGTGGATACAAAATCTGCACAGACAGACAGACACACAGACAGACAGACAGACAGACAGACAGACACACAGACAGACAGACAGACACACGCACAGACGTCACGCTAAAAATGGTTTTTTCGTATTCTAGAGGTCTCGAAACGTGTAGATCCGTCGAAAACTCGAGTTGTGATTTTCGGTATGATTCCAATACTTTCCCTATACATTACAATGTATTGCAGGGAAAGTAAAAAGGAGAAAGTTCTCAGTCTTGAAATATCTCCAGCTAAGACGTTGGGAATAAGATGAGATATGATGAAAATTTGAAGATTTAAAACTGTTCCCTTCATTATTTTTAAGAAGTCTAAAAACTGCATTTTAGCTAAAGAGATGCCGAATTTCAACGCTAAATTTCAGTCACTCAGGTTACAATTACACAAACTCTACAATGACATGAAATGTAGATCACTTTAAGGCCAGTAAAATTGTTTTTATTTCAAGCATCTAACTCTTTTGAGTTCCAAGATATTTAAATTTACTCAAATATCAAAATTCATCAAAATAGGAGTCCGCCATGTTGAGAATACGGCTGTCCCAAATAAACGAATTAGATGAAAAAATTTTAAAAATAGTTTTTCATCTGCTGAAATATGTAGGGATATTTGTACAAAATATAAAAATTTTCAAAAATGGTCATGCAACCAAATATTATCTTTTGGAGTAATTTTAGATAGAATGACCCTGTTACAAACTGATAAGGCATTCCATAAGTATTGCTATATAACATATTTTTTACTTTCCCTGCAATACATGGTAATGTATAGGGAAAGTATTGGAATCATGCCGAAAATCGCAACTCGAGTTTTCGACGGATCTACACGTTTCGAGACCTCTAGAATACGAAAAAACCCTTTTTAGCGTGACGTCTGTGTGTGTGTCTGTGTGTCTGTTTGTCTGTCTGTGCAGATTTTGTATCCACTCTAACTAAAAAACTAATGGACCGAATTTCACAAAATTTTGTAGGTAAGTCACTTGTGGGCGGGGCTGGTGCTGATTAGTTTTGGGTACGATTCGGAATAAAAGAACCCGCCTTTTTTGCGAAATGGCCCGCAAAAGCTTGTATCCACTCTAGCTGAAAAACTAATGGACCGAATTTCACAAAATTTGTTAGATAAGTCGCTTGTAAGCCACCCTGGTGCTGATTAGATTTTGGTATAATTCGAAAAAAAATAACCTGCCTTTTTTTGCAAAATGGCCCGCAAAAATCATCAAAATCTAAACATAAGAACTACGTATGCTCAAATATAGCCATTAAATGCTTGTTTAATACGTAATTTTTAGCGAAGAAAAGAATAAGACCAACCCCATTACACTAGGACTAGCCGTTCTCGAGATATTTTAGTTTTTCGTATTTTTCCTACACCATTTGTGAAAATAAGTCCAGTTTTCAAATGATAACGAAAATTGAATTAAAAATTAATTAAATTTAATTTAAATAAATAGAACGTGAATATAAGCCTGCAGGGAAAGTCATGTGCTGCCCACATCAGATTTTTAATTTATAATGTAAGAATTTCTAAAGAAATTCTTCAATGAAAAAGTGTATAGAAAATAATATCAGTTAACCTTTTAAAATGTGCTTACGAAATAGTATATTATTTTCCTTATACGGAAACTGAGTATGAGTTTACTACTGTATCATATTCTTGTCAATACTGCTATTAGTATTGTTATGTTATTGTTGAAAGTAATGTTTAACTAAATGATTATAGGTTGATATTGCTTAATTCTTTCATTTTAACAATATTTTCCGTACTACTCAGTACTTTGGTAAAGTATCCTTGAAATTAAAATAGTTTTCGTTCCTAAATCTATGTCAACCTGATAAGTCTATTCGGTAAGTAACTGATAAACATATTTTTCTGTTTAATATAAAGAAAATATTTAATAAAGCACACCAGATTTTATGTTTAAATATTTTGCTTCGGAATATTTTAGTGCCATTTAAGTTTAGAACGTAAATAAGAAGTATGCAACCATTGCCTTTATTGGAGAAACTATTATATGCACTCTATGTAATGGGGTATTGAAATTAAAGAGTTAAATATTGTAATTACGAATGAAAATGAGTAAAATGAGTGTGAAATTGAATCTAATTATGATTATGAAAGAAATGTTTGAAACACACAAAGTATTTTATTTCTTTAACCATATGCTACAAGGTTATCAGATTTGTAGATATTTATATAAAGACTACAATTTAATTTAGATACGATCGACTATATTATGCAAAGCGTAAAATTATAGTCAAATGTGACGTGCTATAAAATAATGAAGTTTTTCTCATAACTAATATGATGTCAAGATAGTCTTTATAAGTGACTTCAGCTTTCCCTAGCGTTTTAGGAGACTCGGTTTCTGTTTTTGATTTCTGCTGATTTCGATTTTTAAGTGAAATGAAGTCCAATGATTTATGAAGTTTAACTGAAAAAGCGCTCCTGAAAAAACAAACATCATTTGAGAATACTATTTTATCTTGATCTTCCCTAAAACTACTTCCCTAAGAATTCAAAATTAAATAATATTCTCAAAAAATAAATAAAACTATCGCTCTTGAGAATATAACGTTCTATTAGAAGGTTATATTCTCACAAGTATTAGAAGGTTATATTCTCACAAGTATTAGAAAGTTATATTCTTAAAGTATTAGAAGGTTATATTCTCACAAGTATCAGAAGGTTACATTATCACATTACCAAGTATGATCAAACCAAGTTATATTCTTACATACCATGTATGATCAAATATTATTTGCATTTAGCTAATAATGTTAGTTAATATAGCTTCTGAAACTGGCTACTTCTTTATTTACATATGTTCATATTCTTCTAATTTCCAGTATTATGTTTGGGTACTTTTAAAGTAGTTTGTTGTAGTAGTTGAAGTAGCTATTGTAATATTCCCAAAACCGTTTATTTCTTACACACAAAACATTTGAACTGGATTTTTGAGTAGGAGTTTATATTTATTTAAACTGTGATAATCTTGTGAAGCAGTCACTTCTTTCTGTTATATTCTTCTCAATTCTAGTCTTGTGTACTTGCGATTTTTATGTAGTTCGAATGAATGCCATTTAATTGATAAGGTTAGCTAATACATCTTCCCATACAGGGTACTACCTCTAATTTGTAATATTACTCTTAAATTATATTTCTTTGATTTGCAATTTATTTAGTAGTTTAACTAAATGTTTGTTTTATTTTCGACGGAGATGGCTTCCAAAACCCGTTGTTGCTATTATTTTTTTGTAATGTTTTCATATCTCCTATCACATTCACTAACCTTTAAAGTGATTTAATCCAGTGTCTTTCAGAGTTAGTTGATCACTTTAGTTAACATAGCTTCTGAAATAGGTTATCTCCTTAATTTTTTAGTTAAAGTTTTCTTACTTTCAGTATCATGCTTTGATATTTATAAAGTAGTTTGATTGTATGTTATTTGCACATTGCTGCTAACGCAGCACTCCAAAACAGGTTGCTTTTCCCTAATTTTTGTTCTTTTGTTAACTATTGCTTTTGTTTAGTGATCTTTTAATTAAATGGTTTTTAAAGTTTTACGTTTTAATGAAGGTAAATTAGTTGACCCTCGAAATAGCTTGTTTACTTCATTTTGTTTTTTATTATTAAATCTTGTTTCCTTCATTTAGTTATTTTTTTATTTACAGCCTGTTTACTTCATTTTGTTATTACTATATATTTTCTTGAAATTTGAATTTAGTTACTCCAATTGATATGTCTCTCATCATCATATTTTACTCTTATTTAGTTACTATATTCATATTTTTGCTATTTTCTCTCTTTATATGGGTTTGTCTATTTTTTTATCTCTCCAATTTCTCACCATTCCCTTATTTTTTCTAATATTTTAAAGGTTTTAATTTTTTCTCTCTTAGTTTTATTTTACATATCATATCAATGTGACCTTACTGTTCTATTTTTTTTAGCTTGGCGTAATGTGTGGACTAGGGTGAGGCTACTGTAGCTGATATGTTTATGACTGTGGTCTTGATTTCTATATCTGTTACCACCACTATGACTTCTAGTTTTACGAGTTCCCACTCTATATATTCGATTATTTCTTTATCTGCGACCCTGCAAGATCTTTCTTAGTGCTTGTTAGAGGGGACATCGTTTCTGATCGGAGGAAGAGAGTTAAAAATGCCCTTAAAATAATTGCAACCACCTAATTTTCTCATCTCGGCTTTCTTTAAGAAAGTATTAAAAATTATATTCTCAAAGAAATTCCAATGTTTTAAGAGATTTCGCTGAGAAAGTGCTGTTTGAAAACAGACTTCCTATGAAAATATTATTCCGTTTTATTTTTTCCTAAAAATAATGAAATATTTTTCTTCAAAGGAAGTCTAAATGCTTCACAGAGTTTAGCCGGCAAAGTACTCTTGGAAGGTAATTTTCTTTGAGAAGATTGTTTCATCTTGCTTTTCCCCAAAAAAACTTCTCGTCGAACATAAACGAAAATATGAGATGAAATAATATAAGAGGAAATATTATTTTCTGAACAAGTCCTGAGAAGGTCCTAGGTGTTCCTGAGAAGGTGCCAGTATTTTCTGAGAAGGTGCCAGTATTTTCTGAGAAGATCCTCATTGGAAACAAACATCCTTTGAGATTGCATGTTGTCTTTCATTAAAAATACTTCCCTAAAAATACAAGATGAAATATCTTTAAAATTTAAAAATACAAGATCAAAGAAATTCCAACCTTCGAGAAGATTCTGCTGAGAAGGAACTGCTGGAAAACAAACTTTCTTTGTGTGAGTGAGAATACTATTTCATTTTGACCTCCCCTAAATATAAAAGTTGAAATGATATTCTCAAAGGAAATTTAAAGTTCTATAAAATTTCGCCGAGAAAGTACTTCTTGAAAACAAACCTTCCTTTGAGAATTTTACTTCATCTTGTTCTCTTCTAAAAATATGAGATGAAATAATATTTCCGAAATCTAAATGATCTGTTTAGTTACGCTGAGAAAGTCCTCATGTAAATAAACGTCCTTTGAGAATATTGATCCATTTTGAAATACCCTAAAATATTTAATAATCACACACACACACACACGCAGATATATATATATATATATATATATATATATACAGGGTGTCCCATAACGATTAAAACGCTCTTTAATTCTTTACCTGTTGGGATAAGTGGGCAATTGCAAAAATGTTGAAAGTAAGGTGGGAAATAAGATTACGTTAATGAAATAGTCCTCCCATTCATTTTCAAAAAGTTACACTTTTTAAATTTTTATACGACCCCTTAGACAAATTTGGACAATCAGAAATTTTTTATTTTTAATACAACAAGATCATTAAAAAACCCCCATATCTATATCCTTAAAAT
This sequence comes from Amaurobius ferox, assembly GCA_951213105.1. Taxonomy (NCBI): domain Eukaryota; kingdom Metazoa; phylum Arthropoda; class Arachnida; order Araneae; family Amaurobiidae; genus Amaurobius; species Amaurobius ferox. The sequence continues at coordinate 132,240,965 of OX578139.1, forward strand.
CAACTGAATTATGATAAAGGAAAAATCTGACTTCTGCCACTTTTCCGTACCATGTGAAAGGCTGTTTTATCAGTGAACATAGGGATCATAAACAAATTGAAGATGGAAATTGTTTAGATCAAAAATACGTTAATATGTGTCAAATTTTTTTTATCACAAATGCATCTAAATAAAGCATTACACTGACAGAGATCATATAAAGCAGTGGTACTCACTACGCGATTGGGTATCCTATGTATTATCTTCCAGTTTTATTTTTTTGTGATATGTCACAAATTTAGATTTCTAATTTAATATATAGTCCCCATTCACAATGTTCAATTTTCAATTAAATATAACTCACTCAATTTTAAAGATTCAGATATGCGGTTTTTTAATGATCTTGTTGCATTAAAAATACAAATTTTCTGATTGACCCAATTTGTCTAAGGGGGTCGTATAAAAATTTAAAAAATGGAACTTTTGAAAATTAATGGGAGGACTCTTTCAATAACGGAGTCTTATTTCCTTCCTTACTTTCAACATTTTTGCAATTTAATCAGTAGTAAGTAATTAATCAAATTACTCATTGAATTCATATATCGCTCACATCAGAACTGTTATTGTACTCCTCATACTGAAAGAAGAAAACACGCACTCTAAGAAAAAGAGAAGTAAATTTATCCCTTATATCTGACGAAAGAAGATTAAAATGAATTCACCACATTTTTACTATCTTTTGGTGGACTCAAAATGTGTTATTCATTTTTTCATTTGCAGTATTTTAATAACTACTGATGTTATTGTCTAGAATTTATTAGTATACTAGTTCCTCAAAAATCATCTTATCTTATAAAAGGGGCTGAACAATAGAGTGCATTTCATGAATTAGAATGGCGGAAAATATTGAAGTTGAGTTGTAACAGAGTATATAATGTTTTAATATCCTCTTGAATCAGTTTTAGAAAATTAGGTGGTAACAATTGGTTGAAGGGCGTTTTGAGCCCTCTTCCATTGGTCCAAAACATAGGGCTCTTAATAGATGCTACGAATCAACTGTTTTTAAGACAGTTGTTTTTAGCGTCTGTTAAAGTACACTGTTTTTGTCATAATGAAGAGGGGACCGACCGTAAAACAATTATAGTCATCTAAGTTTTCTGTGCCTGTTATCTTCAAAGAAGTATTAGAAAGTTATATTCTCATAAACAGCAATTTTATTCGTTGTGATGAAACCGAAATAAAATTTAATGATTAAAGTGTTTTTAAATTATATAGTTGAGAATAATTTTCTTTAAATTTTATAATTATTCATCAGAAATTTAATCTAAATTGCTACATTAAACAACTATAGGAAATTTAGACATTTTTAAAATCGCAAGAATTTATTTAAATATCCAGCTTCTCTTAATAATAAAAACCTAGCAAGTTTATCCGCATTTGCAATTTAAAAGAATAGATTTTGAGTATTTGTTTTAAGAGGAATAACTTAATGTAACACTTAAATAATTATTTTGGGTTTATATTTAATTATTTTTACAATATATTACTTGGTTTAAAAAGCACTATACCAACTGAGTTTTCGGGTTGGGAGATAAATGAAAATGGAAAAATTTTACATAAATGCATCTGTTTGAAATTATGACCATAACTAACATTTATTAAAAAAAATCCTGATAAAATCAACTTCTCTTATACCTGGTTGTTACACTAAATTCATATCTGAGCCAACGGCCGTACCGTGCTGAAAACACCGGTTCTCGTTAGATCACCGGAGTCAAGCAGCATCGGGCGCGGTTAGTACTTGGGTGGGTGACCACCTGGGAACACCGCGTGCTGTTGGCACATTTCGGGTGCTGTAGCCCGGTGGTTTGCGCGCTGGATTTGCACGCTGCCATAACTGCCGTCGTGTTCATGCGGAGTACGATCACGTTAAACATTTGAGTCCGTAAGTCCTTCCGAGAAGTTGGTGGTAGGGAAGGAGGGTACGGTCCCCGTGGATGCCTCCCCCACTGGGTTACGGTCTAAATTGGGTGGCACTTCCCGGCCGTCTAAACATATACCTTACACCTTTCTGGTAAGTCGGACGGTCTGGATCTCAACAACAACAACAACTAAATTCATATCTGTCCACTGTTAAAAATATGTAGTCAGTTAACCTGTATGGAGCAGCGATTTAGCTGCGCGGTAGAAAGTAAAAATATTTTATGTTTCATAAAGAATTTAACAAAAAACTTTCTTTCGTCAATACTTACAACACTCAGATTTGATTTGATTGGATTATCTGTAAAACAAAATCTCATTAGGCACAGCATGTAAAGGTTGAAAAAAATATCTCGGTTTCAAAGGCAGAGAAGATTCTTCTTCATCAGGACAAATGAGATAGAGTATGAATATCAATAAAGGCAAATATCTGTTGAAAATAGTTATATGACATGACCCACTAAGGCAATTGCTGTCAGAGGAAAATTTGAATGAAGGAAGAAACGACAAAGATTACTCATGCATACATCATTGATTATGAAACACTTTTCTACTGAAATGCAATTTTATTTAAACATCTCTAAAATGCGAACATTTAGCGGTGATATTTTTTTAATTATCACAGAAATACAATAATTTATTTTACGTGAAAACTTAACTTCATCGAAAAAAAAAATGGACTTTATTCAAATGACGTTATCGAATTATAAATCTTCTGGCTCCCTATGTAAAAGCAGTGAATATTTCATTCATACACTTTTATTCCAGATTCCAGAGTTAGATAATTTTGAGTGACAAAAACTCAGCAATTCTTATACAACTTATCTTAGAATTACTTGTTTACATTCTGATCCATTAAAATTAGACTTCGTTGTAGAAATTATCAAAGTTTGATGATCATTTAAACTAAAAAATATTGTAATTGAGTTGGCACATAATATAGATGCACAGAAAATACGCAAAAATAAAGCGGTTTTAGGACGGATGCAACACTAAATATAAATTTAAAAGAATTTTAAAAATCAAGGTTTATGCTCTGGGAAAAAAAGATGGATGCCATATTTTATTTTGAATATTGGGGGGGGGGGGGGGGGTGATGTCAGTCGCCTACACGTGGTGCCCCCTGTTCTCGCTAAACGACTGACTACATATTTTAAGGGATAATTTGAATATTTACTAAAATTTTCGAAGAAATTAGGGAATTTCAATTTCGCTTAAAAAATGCTTGAAAAATTGGGTCCCATAGGGTTCAATGTATTTCATTTTTTCAACCCGGGTTCAATCCAAAACTAATTGGGTGATATTATTCATTTACATTCCCATATATCCCACAGACCGTCTCAACAACATACTAAAGTTTCTTTTGATAGCCATTTTTACGGCAGTTATCTAACGAACGGACAGACAGACAGACAGACAAACAGAAAGAACAAAGTCATAAACACTTTACAACTATGATGTAAAGTGTTAAAAACATAGGAGGAAGAATAAAGGATTAAAAACATCTCTTCAATGCATATTCATGTATATTCTCAAACCGGTTGTTCTCCTAATTTTTACTTTTTCATACGTAGTATTGGAAAAGTATTGTTTTCACGAACATTTTTTCGATTTCGGGATTTTGATGCCAATATAGGTTTTAAGATCTCCTGAAAACATTTTGACTATTTTTGGAGTGATGTCTGTCTGTCTAATGTCTGTGGTCGATTTCTTGCGTACACGATAGCCGCTACAAATAGTATTGGATTTTTGCGAAACTTTGTATCAGGTTTTGTTAGTAAAAAATCTGATGTGGGCAACACATCACTTTCCTTATATAATGTAATGAATTTACTACTTTTACAGTAAAAAAATAGGTTTTTCTTATTGTAGATACTAATATTCTTTCCAAGATATTGAATTTTCGACAATGAGTCGTCATTTTCATTGATTTAGCAGGATTTTTATCCATTTGGCGAGATTTTCATTAATTTGGCAACATTTCAAAAAAGTCGCCAAGTTGGCGACATTCCGCCAAATTCGTCCCCAAAATCTCGCCAAGCGTTATGCACTAAGAAAAAAAGTTATTCTTACAGCAGATAAATGACTATTGGCGTTCAAATACAAAAGTATTATTCAAAGTATATTTTTTCATGAATGGAACGAGCTAGATCCACGAGAATGATGTCACTCAATTTATCGCATGGTATTACATATGAAAAGTGGACATGTTTCTCAATAGGAATTTTTTTTTTTATGTGACTTTTTCATAATTTTTTTGAAAAATGTACAATATCTCGAGAACGGTTCATGTTAGCGTTCTAAAATTTATGCCAATCGTTTTCTAATGAAAAATTACATAAGAAATGTCTATTTGCGTAACTTTATTAGCGGTTTTGATTTTTTGACGATTTTTTCAAAATTTCATTCGAAAATTTAGGGGGGTTCTGAACATTCGATTACGTATAAAAGCAATAGGCTTCCAGTGTTTACGAATTGTGATTTTTGTACCGAATTTGGTTCGAATTCGTCCATTCGTTCGTCAGTTATCGTCTCCACAGACTCACTGACACACACACACACACACACACACACACACACACACACACACACACACACACACACACACACACACACACACAGACATCACTTCAAAAATGTTTGATTCGTGATCAGGGATGCTTGAAACGTGCTCTCCCGTCGAAAACTCGAATTCGAATTTTTGACCCCGTCACAATACTTTCCTTATACATTATGTATATAAGGAAAGTAAAAAATCTAGAACTAAATAGATTATTTTTTTTTAAATTCGAGTGAAAACTTTGAATTGTATTCGAAATTTTAATTTTATATTTTTTTAACATTAACGATTTTGCAAAATTTTATTTGTAAAATTGAGTAGGAAAAAATACCACAAGCTACTTAAGAATGGAATATGGTATGTTAAAGTCGAGTTGAGCCACACACCAGTTAATTCATCATAGGGCACTCATTTCATAGTTTTATTAGCGTTTCTTTATCAATAAGAGATGTTTTACAGCGTGGAACATGTATTCTCAGGAATGTAGAAGACATCTGTGTGCTCTCATATTTTAATCAAGGAAATAAAATTATATATTCTAGAGCTCTTTATTATTTTCCGGTACTTTACCTAAAATTTTATATATATTTTAATGTGTATTATTTGAATAATTTAAATTTCACCGGAACCCTCTTTGAATCTATAGAATTAGTATATCAGATACTCAAAACATCGTTTGGATCTTATAAAAGGAGACATTAAAAGGAAAAACGGGAAAAGTGGGAAATGAAATGCGTTTTATGTTTAAGGATGGGAGAAATTTTCCGGGTAGTAGTCGTAAACTGGAATTGTTCATTCAATAGCATCCAAGGGCGGAAGTGTTTTCTTGTTATATTAAGAAAAATTAGCCATAAAAGTTTAAAACTAATATTTAATCTTTGAATATAAATTGCTGCATTTGATAGATAACTATAAAATTTGGGACAATGCACTGATAATAGAAAATATAACTATAGTCATTATTATTATAACTATTTTTACATTTATTATTATATAATTAATTTTTTAATATTTATTGCATCAAGTGTACCCTAGAAAAGTTCTCCCAGCGCATCAACTAGCATAAGTGGTTTTGAGCTTTTCAGAGTTCTTTCCAGCGTCTCAGCAAAGGTAGTGCAGGCAGTACCCCCCCCCCCCCCCCCCCCACACCTGGGTAAAATATGAGGGCACTGCATCAGGGCTGGCCCTAGCACCGCATTCCTTAATATCAACAAAAATAGGATGTGCAATAGAGGAGATGTGCAAAAGAGTTGTTGCGGCACTGGCTATTCCGATTGAATGGTATAAATGACTTCGCCAGTCACCAGAGTGCGTTGTGCTCGAATGGAGTAGTTTAAGGTCAGATTGCTAGAGTGCATTGTGGTTCATGTAGTCACCAGAGCATTTGAGAAATTACGACGTAATAAAAATTTCTAGCTGTTAGTTTAATTATCGGATATTCCGTAATGATGAGCGCTGAAAAGCGAGAACACACAGATGCTCTTTTCTGCACTGGGAGGGGGGTTTGTTACATCAAGTGTACCCTAAAAACGTTCTCTCAGCGCAAGCAGTGATAGTGCTCTCTATCGGTTGGGTATGTACCTATGATCAAGTACACCGTGCTTCATTTCTATGTCAAAATTAGTAAATTTGGAGTAACAATATTTAAAAAAAGGATAACAAATTATTATGCTCTTTATGCTTTTGTATGAATTTACAAAGACCTGTAATATAAATTTTTGTAAAATACGTAGTGTTTGTAAACTTCTCCCCAGTATTATATTTTGAACTTAATGCAGAATTTATTATGTAATTTTACCTACAGAAGGATTCGAACCTATAATTTAATCTTGAATTTACAGTGTATTCTTTCCATGTTCTGTAGGTCATTCTTCTATTTTGAATCAAAAGGAGCGTTCACTGATATAACTATACATAGGGCGGTCCGTAGAGTCAACAATAACTATGTAATGTTTAGATTTAGATTTGCGGCCTCATGATTTTGAGAGAAACATTCTATCCATTGAGCCAGCCAAGCTGCGAGAGTCATTTAGAAATAAATTCTCTATGGTCGCATCTGCCCTTTAGTAGCATGGATGTATATCTTCTTTCTTTCGACGCAGACCGTCCAATCTTCTCGAGATTGTTGAGACCCAGACCGTCCAACCTACCAGAAAAGTGTAAGGTAACCGTTTGGACGGCCGGGAGGTGCCACCCAATTTAGACCGGAACCCAGTGGGTGAGACATCCACGGGGACCGTACTCTCCTTCCCCTACCACCAACCTCTCGGAAGGACATACGGACCCACATGTTTAACGTGATCGTACTCCGCATGAACACGGCGGCAGTTGTGGCAGCGTACAAATCCAGCGCGCAAACCATCGGGCTACAGCGCCCGAAATGTGCCAAGAGCACGCGGTGTTCCCAGGTGGTCACCCACCCAAGTACTAACCGCTTCCGATGCTGCTTGACTTCGGTGATCTAACGAGAACCGGTGTTTTCAGCACGGTAGGGTCATTGGCTCTTCTTGAGGTTGTAAGATAATTGTTTGGACGGCCAGGGGAGAGCTACCAAGTTTACACCGGAACGCAATAGGGTGGCAATTACAGGGACCCTACCTCTGGGCGCGGTAGCCCTGTGGTTAGCGCGCGGAGGTTGCACTCGGTACGGGTTCGATTCCTGCCGCTGCCCAAACTGCCGCCGTGTTCACGCGGAGTACGATCACGTTAATCATGTGGGTCCGTAAGTCCTTCCGAGAGGTTGGTGGTAGGGGAAGGAGGGTACGGTCCGTGTGGATGCCTCCCCCACTGGGTTCCGGTCTAAATTGGGTGGCACTTCCCTGCCGTCCAAACAGATACCTTACACCTTTCTGGTAGGTCGGACGGTCTGGGTCGAAGAAGAAGGGACCATACCCTCTTTTCCCAGTAGCAATCCAATATTGGCTTACTATTGGCTGCAAAATTGAGGCAATATGAAAAAGTGGACATTTTGATGGAATTGGCTTAAAATATCGGAACCATATTGGGACAATATTACGACAATATTTCCAATATAATACCAATATTGGAGGTCAATGTAACCCCCAATTTTTTCCCAATATTGGGATTACATTGGAAATATTTCCGATGTATTGCCAAGCCATACAATATTGAACTAACTAATGTTGTATCAATATTAAATGTTACTCGGGTTTCCCTAACTCTACAGCTACCTCAAGAGTAAGTGGCGCGCTCCAATGGTAAGACTGTAATCATCTCTACCACTTGACATCATCGAGGAAGATGGAAAAGTTGGTTATTAGAAAAAGGGCTAAAAACTCGAGAATGGGAGAAACTAATATATAGACCGATTGATCATCCCTCAATGTCACCGGCACCACCTATGGCCCATCCTTTAACTTTTGAAGGAATGAATGGCAGGAGCAAAAAAGGAGTATTAGTTACGATACATCTACATTACAGGATTTCAACATTGTATACCTCATCTACTTTTGAGATAACGGGGCTTTAATCATCACCTCTAGGAAGGACACTCAAGCTTACAAATATATCGTGACCCTACGCTTAGACATGGGGATAATTTTGGATGGGTCCTGAATCGAATTTGGGTTCTCCTTGTGCGATCCCAGCATACCACACTACTTAATTCCTTGGAGGAATTACCAGAATTATTTTTAAATAGTTACCATACGGTACATGTACAACGCATACAATTTATACACATGTATATATAATGCATACAATGCACATTAATGCATACAATGCACATTAATGCATACAATGCATATATAATGCGCTCAATGCATTTATAATGCATACAATGTATATATAATGCATGAAATTCATATATAATGCATACAATGCATATATAGTGTATACAATGCATATATAATGCATACAATGCCTACAATACATATATAATCCATATAATTCATATATAATGTATGCAATGTATATATACTGTATACAATGCATATATAATGCATATAGTGCATGAATACAATGCATATCTGTATTCAAACAATTTTTTATTTTAAGGAATGATGAAAAACACTGCGTAGTCATATAGATAAAAATATGCAAAGTTATAAAAATATCATTTGCATAATGAATATTCCATGATTGTCCTGTGCAGAACTTGGCATGTAATTATTGTATAAGGCCCTTAAAAAATCATCTGGACATTTTGAAAAACTAAATAGGTTTTAAGTATCAGGTTGGTGGAAAATTTTAGTTGAGTCGTAAACGGGGATTGTTCTTTCAATAATGTCTAAGCGTAGGATGTGTTTTCTTGTTATATTGAGAAGAATCTTCCATAAAAGTTTATGACCCACCGAGCCTTTGAATATAAATTGGTGCATTAAACGCAAGGCGTACATGAAAGTCGGTACAATGTAAGGATATCACACACTCTGATGTTTTATCCTAGCTAAATACCCCAAATTATCAAGAGCATTTTTATGTAATATATAAAGGACAAAATTCAAACAGATGCTTTAAAAAATATATTTTGAAGTTCTCAGCCGATTTAAATGATATTTTTTCAGGCATTGGCTTGAGTCCGTGGATAATTCTTACATAAGATCTACAGTAAAGTGTGAAATAAGGGAAGATGAATACTTATTTCTGTCGGCCATGACCGCTTATAACTCATGAACGGCTTAACAGATTTATTCGTTTACTTTTTTCACTGATTTCTTAAGCCCAATTAAGAACAGGTTTCTAGCTAAAATATTTATGGTTTTTTATAGCGTCAATATATATTTTCGTATGGTTGATACTATAAGTGTTGTTGTTGTTGAGACCCAGGCCGTCCGACCTATAAGTGTGAAAAACCTAGACCACACGACTGACACGAAGGCTTACAGTAACTATTTGTGTGGCCGGGCGACCTATAAGTGTGTAAAGTTTCAATCTTCCAGTCAATCTGCCAAGTCTGCTTCTGAAGGATCTGGAAAGTCTTTTTGAAATATTCAATTTCCTCCGTCCCTACGAGGGTAAATCGAAAATCCGGCTCCATTTGGTTCTGTCCTTCGGTCTATAAAATAAGTGTCTCACCTTAGGGTACAAGCAACAGTTTAAGTGGCAGGTAACGGATAAAATAAATGTGTAAAGATCCAGTCTTCTATAGGGACCGACGGACTGGAGGGTCTGGTAAAACAAAAACACTTTAGATAATTATTATACGGATTCAGTTTGCTACAATAAAGCACTTGCACGGGGCAGTATAAGATTAGAAACCATTGTTGTAGACTGTCCAAATTAGTATTTATGAGTTGCGTTATTTTGATCCATTTGTATAGTTTGATGTACGGTAAACGCGATAAACAAGTATTGGTTCTTGTTAATTTTATTACATCTGTAAATCAGCTGTCAAACAGATAGCTTTCATAGTTTTAAAATTTTCTGTTGATAATCAGATCATTATGCGTCTTTTGTGAGATTCTTATTTTGGTCGAATTCAAGCCTACTATTTGTTCCGTTACAGTTGAGCATTTTCATTATGCGTCTGTATTCTTGATGAATCAAAAATGAAGTATTAAAATGTACAAAAATGAGAGCTTTTATATGAACAACCATTTCTTTATGAATATTTTATATCTTAGACCACTGATATGCGGCTGGAAAAAGTACTCTCAATTCCTTAAATCCTGAGACGATTATCATTTTAAATTTAAAGTGAATTCTAATTTATACATCCTCCCCATTCACCATTCTTTAATACATTATAGCAATATAGAATTATTTTTGAGGAAACTCTCTATGAATTAAATTTTTGGCAATAAATTATAAGATCTTGTGAAAAAATTATTTGGGCATTATTCAGAACCCAGTCATTTACTGCATTTAAATTACAGATTTATGTGATCGGAAGTCATTGCAAAAATCTTTTGCCACAGTGGGGAATCGAATATCCGATCTCAGTCTAACCAAACTCTATTAAGTTATTGAGACATTATCTTTTCTTTTATAAAATGCCTATTTCGGTATTATTTAAGCTCCAGTCATCTACTGCAGCTAAATTGTAGATGTAAGTGTTCGAACGTCATTCTAGAAAACTTTTGGCTCAGTAATGAATCGAATCTCCGATTTTAGTCTGACCATGCTCTACTAATTGAGCCCTTGCGACATTTTTTTAAATAAAACGGCAATTTCGGTATTATTCCGGTCACAGTCATCTACTGCATTTAAATTATGGGATTGATGTTTGTATGTCATTAAAAATATTTGTCATAATATGGGAATCGAAACTCCGATCTCAGTCTGACCATGCTCTACAAATTAAGTTATTAGGACATTATAAAACGCCTATTATTAAATAAACGCCTATTATTTAAGACTCAGTCATCTACTGCATCTAAATTGTAGATTTAAGTGTTCGAACTTCATTCTAGAAAACTTTTGGCTCAGTAATGAATCGAATCTTCGATTTTAATCTGACCATGCTCTACTAATCGAGCCCTAGGGATATTTTTTTAAATAAAACGGCAATTTCGGTATTATTACGGTCACAGTCATCTACTGCATTTAAATTATAGGATTGGTGTTTGTATGTCATTAAAAATATTTGTCACAATATGGGAATGGAATCTTAGATCTCATTCTGACTATGCTGTACTAATTAAGTTGTTAAGACATTATCTTTTCTTTTATAAAACGCCTATTTCGGTATTATTTAAGTCTCAGTCATCTACTGCATCTAAATTGTAGATTTAAGTGTTCCAACGTCATTATAGAAAACTTTTGGCTCAGTAACGAATCGAATCTCCGATTTAGTCTGACCATGCTCTACTAATTGAGCCTTTGAGACATTTTTTTTAAATAAAACGACAATTCCGGTATTTTTCCGGCCACAGTCACCTACTGCATTAAAATTATACGGTCAGATGTTTATATGTCATCAAAAATATTTGTCACAATAGGGAATTGAATCTCCGATCTTAGTCATTGCTCTTTCCATTTACCTGTTGTGACATTGTATTTCCTTCTATAAATGGAATTAACTCGACTTGTATTATTTAATTTTTTTTTGTTCAAATACCTGCAGTTATTAATAATTATTGTTTTGCATTCAGAATAAAATCCAGGCATGCATGGCATTCCATTTTATTTATTCCAGACATCCATTTTACTTCAACAAAATAATTCACATTCGGTTTTGGAAATAGGATGTCTTGTGAGAAAAAGGAAACTGCTGAGAAACTACGACTTGACGTTTCTGAAGAAGGCGAAGTCGAACGAAAAGCTCGTAGCTCAAACAACAGGAATGTATATTGGGACATTTGGGAACAAGAGGGTAATATAGAGCACGAGAAAAAATAACGCCGGAAGCCTTTTAGGAGAAATATGTGGCGAAAAAGTGACCCTTACGTTTACCAACTGAATAAAAGTATGTTTTATGACTCTAGTGAATTACGCGCAGAGAATACGTTGGACATGGAATAGGGATATTTCATAAATAACAGCATAAAATAACACGCATGCACGTCAAAAGATGCCGCTTATACAAATCTGATGAGGGCAGCACATAACTTTCCCTGCAGATTCAAATGCATTTTGTCATTTTTATTTCATTACACATTAAATTGAGTTCAATTGCAGAAAATAACATGAATAAGTTTCTGATATATCTAATTTGCCTTTTTAATGCATCTTCGTTTCATTTGGCGACTTTATTCACTTTAAGTTCTTCATCTCTTTAAAATTAAAAAAAAAAAACTATATTATCCCGAAAACGGTTCATCCTACAGTCATGGGGTCAGTCTTATTAACTTTGTTGTCAAATTTACCTCATAGAAGTACTCAATTTTAGTCATTTATTTCAGATTTTCATTTTTTTTGCGGGCCATTTTGGAAAAAAGAGTCTGCCATATTTTCCGAATCGTATCAAAATCTAATCAGCATCAGGATAAGCTTAAAGGGATTTAACTACTAAGCTTTAAGAAATTTTATTAAATAGTGTTTTAACTACAGTGAAAAACGTCTTCAGTTCTTCAAAACTGAAAATTTAAATATCTCGGAAACGGTCCATCTTAGAGTAATGGTGTTAGTCTTATTCTTTTTGATGCCAGAAATTACGTAAAAAATGAACATTTAATTTATACATTTGAGTGTATGTAGTATTTTATTTTAGATCGGATATCTTTAGATTTGCGAACCATTTTGCAAGAAAAGGCAGATTTTTTTTTTGAATCGAACTAAAATCTAACCAGCACTAGGATAAACCCCATGTGACTTATCTACAAATTTTATGAAATTTGGTCAATTTAGTTTTTGAGTTAGAGTGGATATGTTGGGTTACTTCTGGCTATTTAAAAATTTTAGGAATTTTGTTTTTAATCCAAACGGGTTCAGGAGACTTAATTACGTATTATTATTCTCTTTTTTAAATTCAGTTATCTGTGTTCCATTTAGTTAGATTTTTGATATTCTTCTGTTCCAAATAGTTTCTATTCCATAGGTTTTGTGTTCAAAATGGCGAAAGTTCGTTCATTTTAGGTTTTAGCAATTTAAATTTATTTAAATTGGCTAATTTGTGGTTCCATTAATTTCCCTTTTTATTCCCTTTAATTTGGTTCTAAATTTGTTATTCTCGGTTAAGAATTCGTTGATTTACCGCGATTTTTCATTTTTATTCTATTTTCAGCTTTTTAAAATTTTCAGAATCTTCCATTTTAAAATTATTACTGAATTAGTATATTCCAAATCGTTTCACTTCATTTCTTTTTAATTTACTTCTGCTTTAAAATTCTTGTTCTCTTCTTTAAAATATTGAGTTTTTGATTGGTTGACCGTAATATTAATCGTCTGTCATTAATTATTTTATCGCTCATCGATAGTTCTGTTTACAATGTGTGGCAACGATGTTTGGCAGTATATAGATAGATTCGTGCTCTATTTCACTCTCTTCTCTTTTTATTGATTAGAATTTAAGGATTATTAAGCTGTCCAGTGTCGTTTGGCAAGCGTTCTGTGGAACGAACGTTTTTATTTCGCGGCGTTTTGAAATTGTTTCGTTTATCTTCCTGCCGTGGAGGCGATGTGTAGTTTATACACTCAAGAGCCTCTGAATGTGTTGCGTCCTGATGGCAGAAAGTTGTTTCCTCGAAATAATATTGACAGCGATGTAGTCGAAAACTACTAAAGTAACGTTGGCGCCTTAGGAATAATTGTTTTGTAACGGGAGGTCAGATTTGTTCTTTCATGATGAACTAAGTCGTTTAATTTCCCCAGTCACAGAACCGGACTTCCAAATGCTTATTTCTCGGGTTTTGATGATGGAACCGTCTGTGCTTTTGTTCCGAACTATGTCCACTGGCGATCTGCTACGTTCAACGTAAGTTATCTATGAAGTGAAGGAGCTGCCCGTTTTTGTGCTGATCAAGTTCGGGAGTGTTCTTTTCGTGAGGTGTTGGATCACCATATTCCACTTAAAGGGCTAAACTCATTTGATGTACTGATGCTTTACGAGATATATGTTTCCATTAGCTTTTTCTGGAGCAAATGAAGGTTGCACCCGAACTGATGATGAAGGACATCGATTTCCTTCTCCAGACTTTATTTCGGCCTTTCGGCGTTTTCCCATTTATGGGTGATATCATTTTTAAATTCTATTCTTTTGTAGTATTTAAGTTTAATTGAGTTGGTGTGAATAATACCCCCTTGACTCATAAATTTTAAGTCTCCGAATCCTGGTTTGTTGTAATGTGATTTTTCTTTGGGTTTTTAACTTTTAGTTGGGATGTTTATTATGTTTTAAATTTCCTTTTTGGCTAACTGATATTCTTTTTTATTCTAAATTCTAGTTTGGCTAACTGATATTCTTTTTTATTCTAAATTTTAGTTTGGGAAATAATTCTATAATTTTAATATTTTGATATCTTAATTGATTATTTAACATGGTTAACTTTAAATTTAATATTCTAACGTTTTTACTACCACTATACGACCGGCCAATTTATTAAATCAATTTATTTATTAAATTTATTTATAATGTTTAATTTAATTTGTTTAGTTAATAAGATGTTAAAAAGGTTGTAAATTTCAATGGTTTCTTTAAAAGTGAAGTTAAAATTTTAATAAACGTTAGATTTTGGAAAACTTAAACTTTGTGTTCTTTTTCTATTTCTTCTAATGTGTTCTGTTTTTAGGAAAGTGCCATTTTAATGTTTTAGAAGTTAGCATATTTTTATGCATTTAGGGTAATTGGTCAGTTGACCCCCTATTTCAGATATATTTCAGATACTTTTCAGGTTTATAGGAACTTTAGAACTTTGCAAATTTTAGGTTCTATACATGTTTTGCAGCTTTTAGAATGTTTTAGGGGTTTAGAATGTTTTTTAGAGTATCTTATGCACTTTTCTACCAGACAGATACAATAAATTTTGAAGGCCATTCCGCCAAAAAAAAAAAAAAAAAATGCTGCTTCTTTTATCTCGAATTGTACCAAAATCTAATCAGCACTAGAATAACCCACACGTGACTTGTCTACCAAATTTTTTATGAAATTTGGTCAATTAGGTTTGGAGTTAGAGTAGATACATACATTGTACAGCGACACACAGGCACACATACAGACGTTACGCTAAAAATAGATTTTTCTTGTTTAGGATATCTTGAAACGTGTAGACCCGTCGAAAACTCGAGTTGCGATTTTCGATATGATTGCAATACTTTCCCTATACATTACTATGTACTGCAGGGAAAGTAAAAATCTGATGTAGGCAATATATGACTTTCTCTGCAGACTCATATTCACTTTCTCTTTATTTTTCCAATAATCCATTAAATTGAGTTTAATTGCATAAAATAACAGCCAAAAATTATGTTAAATTACACTGAATTTGCACTTTTATTTCAATTTTTGTTTTCACTTGGTAACTGGACTTAACAAAAACAAACAAACGAAAAAACAAAAAATCTCTAGAATGTCTAGTCCGAGAGTAATGGGGTTGGTTTTATTCTTTTTGTCGTCAGAAATTATGCATTTTTAATTCAATTTTCGCTTTCACTTGGTGACTGGACTTAATAAAAACAAACAAACGAAAAAATAGAAATATCTCTAGAACGGCCAATCCTAGAGTAATGAGGTTGGTCTTATTCTTTTCGGTGTTAAAAATTATATATAAAATAAGCATTTAATTGATATTATTGAGCATGCGCAGTCTTTTATTTTTAGATATAACGAATTTTGCGGGCTATTTCGCGCAAAAAAGCAGGTTCTTTTCTTCCGAATCGTATCAAAATCTAATCAACACCAGGATTATTTACAAGTGATTTATCTACCAAATTTTGTGAAATTTTGTTTATTAGTTTTCAGCTAGAGTGGATACAGGAAATTTTTGCGGGCCATTTCACAAAAAAGACAGGTATCTCGAATCATACCAGATACTAAACAGTACCAGGGTCACCCACAAGGGACTTACCAAATGTTATGAAATTCGGTCAATTCGTTTTTCAGTTAGAGTGGATACAAAATATATTTTTTTTTTCAATTGGTCAAGCACTTTGACCTTTGTCATTCGCCTTTATTACAGCGGCAACAGTGTGAACCATTTAGCCGTCCATTGACGTTGCCCCAGGCGCACCAGAGGGGGGCGGATCACATTGCGCCCACAACACAAACATCCATGCTTTACGTGGGGTTCGAACCCACAACGTGGCGGTCGAGCAATTGCTACGGAAACGCTTGCCTTGACCACTCGACAACCACGTCGGCGGATACAAAATCTGAACAGACAGACAGACCCACAGACCCACACACAAACTTCACGCTAAAATAGTTTTTTCGTGTTCTAGAGGTTCCAAAACTTATAGTTTTGACAGTTTTGGTTTCTGATATATTTGGATAGTATATATATATATATATATATATATATATATAAATGCAAGGATAATGTTTCAGCGATGATTACTGAATATTTCAGAAATGAAGTTGGAATTTTCATAAACGCCTGTAATTCTGGCTTTTTTATTAGTTTGCTGACAATTATCAACAAAGTAGCTGAAAAAAGGAGCAACGGTCGCAGAATGTCTTACAGTATAGTTGTATTACTTTTATATTTCATATCCCCGACAACTGTGCACTAACTTACAGGGTTGAGTTGTTTGGGCGGAATTGTAAAGAATCTTGCTGCTCCCACCAGGAATCGAACCGCATATTTTCCTACAGGCCAGCCGACTCTCTACTACTGAGCTATTGGGAAGAAATTGCAAGCTCTTATCATCTAAATGGACTCTTCAAAGTTGAAGTTGGCATTGAATTTGTTATATAAGGCATTTATTTAACACAATTTCGATACAAGTAGTTTACTATCATATTCAAGAATCTATATAATTAAAATTGAAAATCTGTCTGTCTGTCTGTTTGTTTGTCCCGTCATCACGGGAGAACGGATGAAACGAATTTTATGAAATTTTGCAGGTAGCATGGAAATAGTCCCACTTAAAATTTAGTCCATGTTTGGAGTTTCTACGATCAGTGGTTCTCGTGATATTAGTAAAAAACGAAATTTTCGTTTGTCTCATCATCACGGGAGAACGGCTAAATCGAATTTGATGAAATTTTGTGGATAGCCTTAAAACAGCCCCCCATAAATTTAGCCCAAGTTTTTAGTATCTAAGACCAGGGGTTGTCGAGATATTAATGAAAAACGAAACTTTTTCCTAGGAGTTCTACTCTCTAACTCCGTGGTTTATCCAAACGAAAAGCTTGAAAATCGTTTGAAAGTGAATTAAAACTTTATCTCTGAGTTTGATAGAAGATTTTTTGCGTTAATTAGTCACTTTCTGAAAACATGAATTGTTTTAAACATGATTTAAATGGGATATCTATCTCCTTGGTTTATTTTTCACAAGCTTTTACTGAACAATGAAAAGTATAAAGAAATCAAAATGGTTATTTAATTTCACAGTTTATGAAGAAGATTCTATCTTATTTCATGTTGCTCAGAAACGCAATTAAATTAAATCTGTCTGTTAATTTAAATTATTATTTTTTCGATTTGAATAATACATAAATGAATATAAAAATATATTTTAGAAAAGAACGATTTGATTTTTCTTATAGCATTTTTGACTGGATAATATCAATTACGGTCTTCAGGTTTAAACGTTATTATTATTGATATTTTCGGGGATTATTGATTCAGGGCTTATTGATATTTTCAAGTTATTATGCCATTGTTTTATTATGACAAAAATTGTTTAAATTCATATATTGTACGTTGTACGAGCAATCTTCTACAAATACACGTGTATATCTTCTATTCTACGTGAATATAAGTAGTACAGGTATATTGACATATGTTTTGATATATATTAGCATATATTGGAATCAATTACGACCTTTTGGTATAAAGAGTACGGGGATTATTGATATTTTCAATTTATTACGTCATCCCTTTTATTTTGGCAGAGATTTTTAGACTCATATTGTAATACGGGTAATCTTCTACTAACACACTGGCATATTTTCTAATCTGCGTTAATATAAGTAGTACGGGGTTGCATATATTGATTCAATTCTTTTTTTTTTTTGTAAATTTGCTTACAAAAGAGGTCAGGATTCGTCAGATCTGCCCGTGAAGATAATTTTGCAAAGTGAGAACATATATTCTTAAACTTCTCTTTAGGAGCAATAAATTTAATATTTTAACAGAATTTGCACAAGGTTGCGAATTACAAGTTTCTTTATATTATATACTCTGTACGAAGAACGGGTATGCTGCTAGTAATACAATAAATAATACTTGCATGCACAGGAATCTGGTCTAGAGTTTGTCCAAAGTGCGGTCCGTAAGTGACAATAGACATGCGAAATTGAGAAAGAATAAATATTATCATCTACTTTGAGCATTGTATTACAGCATTGAGCAATCGGTAAATTGAAGATATTTATTGCTTTTTGAATACGCGGTTCGGTCGTTCTTTATGCCGATTTTTACTCACTAGAAATTGCTCTACCACTTTGTAATTAACATTTATTTTCTATCACTCTTTGCCGGGTTCTTGTACCTAACTTCTTCAATTCTCCACTAATAGCGTTGCAATCACTTATATTCGGTAGGGCATAGTCAATTTACTACACAGGGTGTCCCCAATACATTGACCTCGGCTTTTATTCCTTAAATATTGATCTTAGACATATATAAGAAATTACAAAGTTGCGTAAAAAAAGGTGCAGAATTTTATGAAATCGATAAAAATTTTCAGTGGATTAAATTTGAAGAAATACAAAAATTTAAATTTTTATACGGCTCCCGTTCAAAAACATTTCCAGTGAGTAAAATGTGTCACATAAACTAATAAGATGATGTGCAAAATGTTAGCATTTTATCATAAAAAGCCCCAGAGATATGTTTTAACAAAGTGGGTGAGGGATTAATCACAAATTAAAATGTAAATGTTTACAGCAAGATTGCAAATGACGCAACACAGAAATGCATGATAGGCAAATAATATCTGCCTCTTATCTTTAATGGATCTTTGGCATGGATGGAAAACATTTTGAACAAGCTTTGTAATCTTTGTGTAAAGTTATTATTTCTACAGAGTGTAGATACTTTTTTTATCAATAAATAGTAAAATTATTATTTATTTATGCAATCATTGTTTTCTTTCGTAATTTGTGTATGGCCCCTGAAACGCGATCTGCGGACATGATTTTTTCCCTCTGAGAACCCATGTCGATGCATCGAAAAGTGGTTTAAGTCAGCATATTTTTTTTCATATCTCTGGGACTTTTTATGATAAAATGCTGAAATTTTGTACATCACCTTATTAGTGTAATGGCACATTTTACTTATTGGAGATGTTTTTGTACAGGGGCCGTATAAATATTTGAATTTTATATTTCTTAAAATTTAATTTCCTTGAAAATTTTAATCTATTTCATGAAATTTTGTACCTTTTATACGCAACTTTATAATTTATTATATATGTCTAAGATCAATATTTAAGGAATAAAAGCCGAGATCAATGTTTTTGGGACACTCTGCAAATACGCCTAGCGTCTGCACTTAGAGGTCTTTCATACTGAAGTTATTTGGTATTTTAGAACGCTCCTAATAATGCTGCATGAACTATGAAATATTTTGCATTACAAATTATGACAAGAGAGATCAGTCATACATAAGGCATTGATTATGAAACTCTTTCCAACTGATATGCAATTTATTTAAACAGCTCCAAAATGCGATACATTCAGCACTGGTATATTTTAAATTATCACTGTACTACAATAATTTATTAAACTTGGAAACTTAAAACTTTATCAAAAAAGGCAAAGCTATAAATAGTCTGCTTCTCTATGTAAAATCAATGAATATTTCATTCATATCACTTATATTCCAGACTCCAGAGCCAAATAATTTTGCATGAAAAATAATTAGCAATTCTTATACAATTCATCTTTCAATCACTTGATTTGTTTATATTCTGCATGTTATATAAATTAAGCTACGTTGTATGAATAATCAAATGTTGATTAGTGATTTATAGTGATTATTTTAAATAAAAAGTATTGTAATTGCGTTGACACATAATTTAGACATAAAGATAATATGTAAAAATAAAGATGTTTTAGGACGGATGCAAAACTAAATACAAATTTGAAAGATCTTCAAACATCACGATTTTTACACAGGGGGAAAAAAGATGGATACCATATTGGTTTAATCCCAATGACCGTTGGGGTCGTTTTTTTCTTTTTTGTCGCTTCAAATCGGTGATAAGCGGAGAGCTATGTCGCAAACTTAGTGTCTTTTTGGTAACTGTGGCAATCGTTTTTTGGGCAACTTGTGCAGAATAACAGCACATTTCTTGCTTCTGCTGTTCTACTCAGTCGTTTCGAACGTTTTTTGTTTAACCAGTCACGTTGATTTTGCATTGTGGGATTCGACCATGCGTTGATTTTAGGATTTGAGAGATTGGAGCAAGGTTTGAAGATCTTTTTTCATCGTTTTTCAAGTTTCCTTGATTTGTTTTATGTTTGCTAAATGGCTGTAAAGACCGAAAGATTTAGTATTATTTTTAACACTTTACAACGTAGTTGAAAAGTGTTTATGACTTTGGTCATTCTGTCAGTCATTCTGTCTGTCCGTCTGTCCGTTCGCACAACTGCCGTAAAAATGACTTTATCAAAATGAAATTTTAGTATGTTGTTAAGGTTTGTAGGACAAATGGGAATGTGTGTGTGTGTGTGTAAATGAATAATATCACCCACTTAGTTTTGTAATGAACCCGGGTCGAAAAAATGAAATACATTGAACCCTATGGGACCTAATTTTTCAAACATTTTTTTAGCAAAGTTGAAATTCACAAATTGCTTTAAAAATTTTAGGAAATATTCAAATTGTCTCATAAAATTTATAAACAAAAATTCAGCAAACTATGTTCGGTAGTTTTTTAATTAAAAATAAAAATAATAATTACACCCATATAATTTGTAGAGATCATCTGACCCACTTCAAAATAAAATCCATCTTTTTTCCCAGAGTGAAAATCGTGATTTTTAAAATTCTTTTAAATTTAGATTTAGTGTTGCATCCGTCCAAAAATCGCTTTATTTTTGATTATCTTCTGTGTATCTATATTCTGCGCAAACGCAATTACAATATGTTGTAGTTTAAATGATCATCAAACTTTGATAATTTCTACAACGAAGTCTAATTTTAACGTATGTAGAATGTAAACAAATCAAGCTGTAAGATGAGTTGAATTGCTGAATTTTTTAACCCAAATTTATTTAGCTCTGGAGTCTGGAATATTGGTGATATGAATAAAATAGTCATTGATTTTTCATAGAGAAGCAGACGATTTTATAGCATTGCCTTCTTCGATGAAGTTTTAAGCATGGAGTTAGAAAGTTTTTTTACCTCCATGGTTTTAAGTTTTCAAGTAAAATAAATTATTGTAGTTCTGTGATAATTTATGAGAATGTAGACAAGTGATTGTAAGATGAGTTGTATAAGAATTGCTGATTTTTTTCACTCAAAATTTTTTGATTCTGGAGTGGAATAAAAGTGTATGAATGAAATATTCACCGCTTTTAAATAGAGAGCCAAATGATTTATATTTCGATGACGTCATTTAAATAATGTTCCTTTTTTTCGACGAAGTTTTAAGTTTTCAAGTAAAATAAATTATTGTAGATCTGTGATGATTAAAAAAATATATCACCTCTGAATGTATCGCATTTTAGAGATGCTATACATTCGGCGGATTGCATTTCAGTTGGAAAGTGTTTCATAATCAATGCTTTATCTATGATTGATCTTTCTTGTTTCATGGTTTGATTGAAACTTGTATGAATCAGGGGTTGATTGCAAGTGGATACGAATGTTCTAAGTTCCTTTTTCTTTTTATCAAATTTCGGTTCTTTTCTTTCATTTCGGTTCTTTTCAATATTATTTCAATGTTAAATTTTCAATATTATTATGTTCAATGATCTTTCTATTCGGTTCTTTTCAATATTATTTCTTCGATTCCGTTTTTTCGGTTCTTTTCTTTCTTTTTCGGTTCTTTTCTTTCTTTTTCGGTTCTTTTCTTTCTTTTCGGTTCTTTTCAATATGATTTCAATGTTCAATTTGCAATATTATTTCAATGTTCAATTTGCAATATTATTTCAATGTTCAATGTTCTTTCTATTCGTTTTTTTTCAATATTATTTCTTTTCAGTGTTATTTTCTGTTCTTTTCAATATGGCAACAGACGTTTGTGCAACAGTTGGTCCACAGCAATTCGAACATCGACCTACGACCGCTTAGCGGTCTTACCTCGCTACGCTCGCCCTTCTAATAATACATAGAATCCAGCCCGCTGGCTGTTGGAGCTCGCACGTAGCAAAAGCGTTTTGTGCAACGGGTTTTCCAAGGCTCATAGAGCACAGGGTTATCGAAATCGTTCTATGAGCCACGAAACAACTGTTGCACAAATAGCTGTTGCTTTTGTGCAACAGCAATTTTTATTATTGTGTACGCGCGACCTTCGACAGCCAGCGGGGCTGTATTCTATGTTGTCGTTTAGTGAGCGTAGATCCATGTTTGAATTCATACATAAGTCTATGAGCCACGGAACGCCTGTTGCATAAATAGTTGTTGCTATGTAGGACCTCCGACTGACAGAGGGACCAGGATCTGTGATATTTTTTTCAGAGAGATCCATGTTCGAATAGGTACATCCTCCTATGAGCCACGGAACACCTGTTGCATAAATAGTCGTTGCTACGTGCAACCTCCGACAGTCAGCAGGGCCGAATTCTGTCATGTTTTTTTAGAGGACGTAGATCCATGTTCGAATTGCTACATCACTCTTTGAGCTACGGAATAACTGTTGCCCAAATAGCTGTCCCACCCCCGGGGCGGCCGACTCTTTGAGTGGTGAACGGATCTTAGCTCTGTAGCTCTGGTCCTCCAAACTGGGGGTATATTAATCCGAGAAACCGGACCCCGCCCGGCAGTTAGGCCTCGGACTCTTCCAGGTGACCGTGGTGACAGACTGCGCCTATTCATGACCTGAGTCTAAACCCGGTCGGCGACTGGGGTCTGGCTTGGCGGGACCATCTTCAGACCTCGTCCATCGAATGATTCTGCTGATCTCGATGCCTGGCTGTGGCCTCGCTGGGTGAGAGATTTGAACCCTCCCCTTCCCTACCCAAAGAACGCAAACCTTATAGGTCGCCAGGGAGGGCTGGTTAACTCTGCCTAAATAGCTGTCGCTACGTGCGACCTCTGACAGCCAGCGGAACCGGATTTTGTGATGTTTTTCTACCAGGCGAGCATAGCGAGATAAGCCCGCAAAGCGGGCGTAGATCCAAGTTCGCATTACTACAGATCAACTATTGCATAAACAGTTCTTTCCACATAGCGACCTTCGACAGAGAGCGACTGGCGCTCCTTTTATCTAAAAGTACTCAAATTTCAAAGTATCAAGCTTTATGAATTTCTTCTAATTTCCGTATTTTATCACTTTTCTTCTAGATATCGTTTTTTATTGAAATATGAACTTTAAAAAAAATAAGTCATGTGTTTTAAATTGTTAGAATATTGTTAAATTTGAAAAAAAAATTACCGGGAAGGCCTTTTTATAAGCTAAAGATGCATTATAAAAACACCGGGGAGGCGAATATTTATATATTTTATATATAAATATTTATATAAAATATTTATATATTTTATATAAATATTTATATATAAAATATAGAGAATTGACACCAAAAAAGTCGCCAAATTCAGAACCGTACTGGTCATTGGAAAAATGCCGCAATATTTTATTCTGAAATCAGTCACGTGATCTCATAAGCTGGGAGTAATAATTATTTCAATTTTTATTTTAAAAACTACCTAACATATTTTTCTGAAATTTTTTTTACACATTTTATGCCATACTTTAAATATTTCCTAAACTTTTCGAAGCAATTTGTGAATTTTTACTCCGCTTGAAAATATTTGAAAAATTATGTCCTACAGGGTTCAATGTATTTCATTTTTTTTCACCCGGGTTAAATCCGAAACTAATTGGCTGATATTATTTATTTTCATTCCCATATGTTCCACAGACCGTCTCAGTAACATACTAAGATTTCATTTTGATAAAGTTATTTTTACGGCAGTTATCGTGCGAAGGGACAGACAGTATGAACAAAGTCATGAAAACTTTACAACTATGTCGGAAAGTGTTAAAAACGCCGATCTCTAGCAGGCTTCAATTTTACCCTACAGTTTTACCATTAAATATTTTGTATCATGAACCTAAATCTCTTTCAAATATTTTCAGTTACTAATAATTCTAGTTTTATATTCAGAGTGAAAGGAAGAAGCAAATATGACATTTCACATTATTTATTTTATAAATCCGTTTAACTTCAGCAAAATAATGTGCGTTTGGCTTTGCAAATACGCTGGATATATGTGTTATGTGAAAAAAAGGGGGGGGGAACTGCTAAAAAACCACGTTTTGACGCGTTCTGAGGAAGGCGAAGTTGAATGAAAAGCACGTAGTTCAAACAACGGAAATGTGTACTTGGACATTATAGAACAAGAGAGGCAATATATAGTCCGGGAACAAATAACACTTTTTCTCGAAAGCCATTTTGATGAAATATGTGGTAAATACTTTGATTTTATTAAAGGCAACAGAAGAAATGCAATGGCTCCGGTCCAGAGTAGCCGAAATGGTTTTGCGTGAATAACTGTTTTCTTTGTGGGAGGTTTGTATTCTTTAGATATTTTTAAAATAGTTCAAATTGTTAAAGTATTGAAATTAGAACCATCTTTACAAAATACATAGATTAAAATATTAAAATATCAAAATTATAACCAGAATATCGAAAAACACTTAGAACCTGATTCGAAATATAATTATACATCTTTGTAAGGATTTCAAAAAGCTTTAAATTATTTGTAATATGTTTACAGCTAAAACCTTTAGTTTTAGCTACGATTTAAGTCCTAGACCTCATGTTAAAATATCAAGTTATATTTATAACTTGTATGGCGGTATATAAGCTAAATTTATGCAATAACTCTAACGAGATTTAAGATTAAATTGAATCTATAAACTTGCTTGGCGGCACATAAATACGTACTTGAATTTTATATTTCCACTGGTCTTTTCTAAATTCCATCCAACATTAAACATATTTCCCAAATTTCTTATTTATAAATCCCTAAGTTCACTTTACTTCCTAATGTATTTAACACAAAACAAAATATGTGTTTGTGCATTAATATTACTTTCCTTATATACATAATGTATAAGGAAACTATTGTGACGGGGTCGAAAATTCGAATTCGAGTTTTTGACGGAAGAGCACGTTTCAAGCATCCCTGATCACGAATCAAACATTTTTGAAGTGATGTCTGTGTGTGTGCGTATGTGTGTGTGTGAAAGTATGTCTGTGTGTCAGTGAGTCTGTGGAGACGATAACTGATGAACGAATGGACTGATTCGAACGAAATTTGGTACAAAAATCACAATCCGTAAACACTGGAAGCCTATTGTTTTTAAACGTAATCGAATGTTCAGAACCCCCCTAAATTTTCGAGTGAAATTTTGAAAAAAACGTCAAAAACTCAAAACCGCTAATAAAGTTACACAAATAGACATTTCTTATGTAATTTTTCATTGGAAAACGATTAACATAAATTTTAGAACGCTAACATGAACCGTTTTTGAGATATTGCACATTTTTCAAAAAAATTATCAAAAAGTCATATAAAATAATAAAAATATATTTCCTTTTGAGAAACATGTTCACTTTTCATATGTAATACCATGCGATAAATTTGGTGACATCATTCTCGTGGATCTAGCTCGTTCCATTCATGAGAAAAGATACTTCGAGTAATACTTTTGTATTTGAACGCCAATAGTCATTTATATAAGAATAACTTATTTCTCCGTCAGTAAAGCTTGGCGAGATTCTACACGACGAATTTGGCGGAATGTCGCTAACTTGGCGACTTTTTCAAATGTAGTCAAATTAACGAAAATCTGGCCAAATGGATTAAAATGACGCTAAATCAATGAAAATGACGACTAATTATCGAAAATTCAATATCTTGGAAAGAATATAAGTATCTACTATAAGAAAAACCTATTTTTTTTTACTGTAAAAGTAGTAAATTCATTGCATTATATAAGGAAAGTCATGTGTTGCCCACATCAGATTTTTTTTAACATTTCATCGAGAAAGAAGCGCACTGAGTTGCAACATTCATGGCATTTTAAATGTTGCAGCTTTTCCTCTTACTGGAAAACTTTAGCAGGCCAAAATATTAAAGTATAACAATTATAACCACTATAGTTTAAACATTAAGAACTCTATCCAAAATCCAAATATAAATCCTGATAGGGCTTTTAAAGGCTACAAATTGTTTCCTCCAGTTCATAGCCAGTAGAAAAAAATTACCAATGTAGAGACTGAACTTCCAACAGAAATTTTTTTTTGCTTACTGTTAGTCAAAAGCTTTTACTTCTAGCCAAAATACTAAAATATTAAAAAATAATTATGACCATATTTTCTTTAAAATAAGTGAAAGTAGTTTAAATTTTTATTTATTAGTTTCGGAGTTATAAGCGTCCATTTTCCGTAACGCTTTGATTTCAACCAAGATACCCCAACCATAAATATGATTCACATCAAAACTAAACACCTCCAGTAGGTTATATGGTACATATATTAAATGCTATTATACCTAAAACGCAAAATATTGTCGTATTAAACCGATCATTTGAACTTAAATTAACCGAGTCCTGTAATTAAAAATCTAAAATCATATTCATGGTTTATCATATGTCAATAAAAGTATATTTTAAATTCATGTTAAAACTGAGTTTTAAATTATCAAGTTAACATTTAAATTATTAGGTTAAATATAGCAAAAGGCCTAAAATTATATTTTAAATTCATGTTAAAACTGAGTTTTGTTATTATAGTAACCATCTAATGAATGTATGAATCATGGAGGTAAAAGTAAGGAATTAAAATTTCATATTAAGAAGACGCCAATATCGACAATAATTCTGGTGGCGCTGGGATAAGATAAGTAGCCCTACATGCATTTCTATGGTAAAAGGCCTAAAATATTTATTTAAACTGTCAATTTTGTAAAAATAAATTATTCGTAATGCAAAGTAGAACTAAAGCAATAAAGAATATTCCTACTGATTCAAAATTATTTTACCTTTCAATTTATTTTTATGTCCATATATTCTGTATTCTATTGCACAACTATGAAAAATACTGGTAAATTATACTCATAATTAGGGAACTCTTAATTAAAAATAATCAAAAATACATATAATAAACACTACGGCTTTCTGTTGTGTCAACTAACAATAGCAGCTACTTTAGTAACACTAGCGAAACCTAGATATAATTTTCAAAGCAGTATGGCATTTTCAAGAGTTTCCATCCATAGGAGTTTTATCTCCTTTTTACTTTCCTTATATATATAATGTATAAGGAAAGTATTGTGACGGGGTCGAAAATTCGAATTCGAGTTTTCGACGGGAGAGCACGTTTCAAGCATCCCTGATCACGAATCGAACATTTTTGAGGCGATGTCTGCGTGTGTGTGAAAGTATGTGTGTGTGTGTGAGTGTGTGTCAGTGAGTCTGTGAAGACGATATCTCACGAGTGAATAGAGCGATTCGAATGAAATTTGGTACAAAAATCACAATCTGTGAATACTGGAAGTCTATTGTTTTTAAACACAATCGAATGTTCAGACCCCCCCTAAATTTTCGAGTGAAATTTTGAAAAATATCATCAACAAATCAAAACCTTTAATAAAGTTACCCAAATAGACATTTCTTATGTAATTTTTCCTTAGAAAACGATTGACATAAACTGTAGGACGCTAGCATTAACCGTTCTCGAGATATTTTACATTTTTCAAATACATTTATCAAGAATTCAAGTAAAATAAAAAAATATTAAATCTTAAGAAACATGTTCACTTTTGATATGTAATATCATGCGTAAAAATCATGTCATTCTTGCGGATCTAACTCGTTCCATTCACGAGAAAAGATACTTTGAGTAATACTTTTGTATTTGAACGCCAATAGTCATTTATCTGCTGTAAAAATAACTTATTTCTCCGTTCATAGCGCCTGGCGAGATTTTGGCGAGGAATTTGGCGGAATGTCGCCAACTTAATGACTTTTTCAAATGTTGCCAAATTAAAGAATATCTCGCCAAATGGATAAAAATGAAGCTATATCAATGAAAATGACGACTCATTGAAGAAAATTCAATATCTTGGAAGGAATATAAGTATCTGCTATAAGAATAAGAGTTTTTTAACTATAAAAGTAGTAAATTCATTGGATTATATAAGGAAAGTCATGTGCTGCCCACATCAGATTTTTTCTAACTCCATGTTATGCATAATAGACGTGTAAACACAAAAATGAATAAATTGCCGGTCACAGCTTCCATGGTACATTCCAGATAGCTTAGCCAAAAGTTTAAATATAACCCATTTCCGCTTAGAATTCCCTCTAAATGTACTTCCATCTGGCAGCACATATACATTTGTCTGATCTTTCGAAATACCCCCCTCGCCCCCCTCTCAACACTAATTGATTAACCATCATTTTTTCCATTTGGCTATACATTTAAATAAGATTAATTTTTACTTTCCTTATGTACATAATGTATAAGGAAAGTATTGTGACGGGGTCGAAAATTCGAATTCGAGTTTTCGACGGGAGAGCACGTTTCAAGCATCCCTGATCACGAATCAAACATTTTTGAAGTGATGTCTGTGTGTGTGTGTGTGTGTGTCAGTGGGTCTTTGGAGACGATAACTGACGAACGAATGGACCGATTTGAACCAAATTTGGTACAAAAATCACAATCTGTAAACACTGGAAGCCTATTGCTTTTATACGCAATCGAATGTTCAGACCCCCCCCTAAATTTTCGAATGAAATTTTGAAAAAATCGTCAAAAAATCAAAACCACTAATAAAGTTACGCAAAGAGACATTTCTTATGTAATTTTTCATTAGAAAACGATTGACATAAATTTTAGAATGCTAACACGAACCGTTCTCGAGATATTGTACATTTAAAAAAAATATCAAAAAGTCATATAAAATAAAAAAAAATATTTCCTATTGATAAAAATGTTCACTTTTCATATGTAATACCATGCGATAAACTGGGTGACATCATTCTCGTGGATCTAGCTCGTTCCATTCATGAAAAAAGATACTCTGAGTAATACTTTTGTAATTGAACACTAATAGTCATTTATCTGCTGTAAGAATAACTTATTTCTTAGTGCATAACGCTTGGCGAGATTTTGGCTACGAATTTGGCGGAATGTCGCCAAGTTGGCGACTTTTTGAAATATTGCCAAATTAACGAAAATCTCGCCAAATGGATAAAAATGACGCTAAATCAATGAAAATGACGGCTAACTGTCGAAAATTCAATGTTTTGGAAAAATATTAGTATCTACTATAAGAAAAACCAATTTTTTTACTGTAAAAGTAGTAAATTCATTACATTATATAAGGAAAGTCATGTGTTGCCCACATCAGATTTTTAAATATATGTGATTAAGTAATTTGATCAGTGAATATTTTCCGTCATTAACTCTTTAATAGCACTATATGTGAGGAAATTTTCGCTTTCTATTTTATTATGTAAAATTATTGAAAGGAAATACTATAATCTTTGAAATTCATTTCATTTTTAATTTGCAGATAATTTTACGAAGCGAAAATGAGAACCTTCGATTGTCTCATACCATAAATCTTTTTATTTTATTCCATTACAAACAGGAAAAAAAATCCTTAATGGACAGAAAAGTACTTTAAGAATCAAATTTCAATTTATGCTCCAATTAAAGGAGAAAAGGATGCCACGATTTACTTCTTTGATTAATAGATTTATATGCCTGAATACCTTAAAAATTCCCCACTTTAGTCGAAAATCCATCAGAGGAATGGTCATCGCATCCTCTGAAACGTCGAACTCAAATAATTTAATTCGATTCCAGGATTTAATTAAAGTGAAAAAGCCTCGATTTAAGAAGTTGAAAAGAAAATTCAATTGATAATGTTACTGAATTAAAGTTATAAAAAAGAAAAAAAATTGGACGAGAATTTAAAAGAATTTCTGAAACAATATTGAAAAATTGGATGAGAATTTAAAAGAATTCCGAAACAATATTGAAAAATTCTCAGTTGAATGTTAGACCCATTTAGGGGTATCTATACGGGGTGAAGGTGGTAGTTTAGGTCCTTGCTGTTGTGTGCTTTCAGGTGAGTTTCTCAAATATTACATTTTATTCATTCATTCAGTCATTCACAGTCAGCAAGGTGCCGACATTAAGGATTTATAACCTGGAAAAGCCTCGCTACAGAAATTAATATCAATAAATTGTTTTTTTAAGATGGTACTTTAAACCAGCAGGAGTAACATTGGATACGAAGATTGATTACTCGTTCATGGAAGGTTATACTGAGAACTGTGGTGCTGTAAAAAATGTAACTTATGTTAGATTTTAGACTTATTGAATTATTTATAATTATGGCTGAATATCGTATTCGTAATTCATTATAACATTAAATATTAAACACATTGGGTTGTGTGTCGCTATTAAAACCCACCATATTAATCTTCAGTGCGAGTTCATGGAATGGAAAACATTAACATACTACCGTAATTGATTCCACCATTTTAGCTTTAAAATAAAATAATTTATTAACAACATAATTACTTATTAAATTAATTACAACAATTATTCATATTAATTGCGGTAGAGAGAGCAAATGTGAGACCAGTTAATTAAAAATGCCTAAAATGCATTGATGACCTTCAACAATTATTGATATGAACATATACTTTCAAGTCTGTCTTTAGACTTTGTCACCAGCTCGTACTTAATGTCGATCATATTTATACTGGAACCAACTCGCGGTATGGTACGCCCACTCGTACTCGATCATATCGTACTGCAGTCTAAATGTTAATTTCGAACACAACTGGAACAACTGTATATCAGGACATTGCCGTTTTCCATTGCCTTCGTTCTTACGTACCAGTCGTCGTGAATTCTGTCGTAGAAGTTATCGTCTGCAATGCCTCTCAATTCTGTATTCTCAAAATTGCATCTTCATTATCTCTGTTTTGACGTAGAAGTCATTATGAAATCTCGTAGAATTTGTGTCCCTTGTCGTGTAGAAGTTCTGTATATTCTCTAGAACCGTTTTGGTTGCCGACGCTTTTGCTTGCGGTCTGTAACGCCTCTTATGCTACGATTGGCCGACCTTAGGGTAATGCGACCAGACATCTAGAACATTGGTTAACAACTTTAACCACTCTAGCGGCTTCACCTTGGTCTCCAAGGTTTATCGCCTATTTTGACCTTTCGGGTCAGGGTGCCATAAAACTGGCGTCCTTAAGTCTGATGCTATTGTTAAACATTACAGACATCGTAAATACACACATAAAACTGTCTCCGCTAAATCTTGGCTAATCTGGTCTCACAAGAACTGATAAAATATTGATAACTAATAAAATAACTAATAAAAGATTGATCCAATGACTGATAAAATATAACTGGTATAAATATAAGGCAATACTGATGACTGAAATAATATAATGAATAATGCATGTCCTGTTTAACTGGGTATGGCATTAAAAGTCATCTATTCTTGAAACGATTATCTCAAACCCTTCATCATGAAAGTCGAAAAATCTAAATTAAAGGTATTGCTATTTGCTTAATGCATTTCAAGTTATTTTTACCACATCACTTTCAGCTATATAGACAAAATATATCATCACATTCCATCAAGCTGGTATACCCATAGTTACAATCATTATGGAAGCTGCAAAGAATATTCGTTTTTGTATATCGAGTTTGCCAGTATTCTGAAATAAATATTTACATACCAAGTTTAAGAAATAATTTGTTTGACTATCTTAAATTTGTTTCTTTCAAGAGAATGCAATTTTACCTATTTAGTTTTTACCCAGTCAACAGTATCTACAGCTGGAAAACTGATGTATTATTGATGCATTGATCACAACGATTGTACAATTAGGTAAGGATTTGTATTTCTGTATTTTGTATCCAATTGTAGCTGAGTGAGTAATTGAAGGCATTATAGCAAGTACAGCGAATTTAAAAAGAAAGATTTGCAATGTAAACGTTCTAAATGTTTAGAATATTCTTTAAACCTCAGGATCAATTTATTCATTACTTGTAGAAAATGCTGTAGAGTTCTAATATGTAACAAAACTTTTGTTACTTTCCCAGTAATACATGGTAATGTATATAGGAAAAGTATTGGAATCATAATGAAAATCGCAACTTGAGTTTTCGACGGATCTACACGTTTTGGGACCTCCAGAATACGAAAAACTATTTTTAGCGGGACGTCTCTCTCTCTCTCTGTGTGTGTGCGCGCGTCTGTCTGTCTGTGTGTCTGCCAGTCTATGAGTCTGTGTGTGTAATGTATGTATCCACTCTAACTCAAGAACTAATGGATCGATTTCATAAAATTTGGTAGGTAAGTCACTTAAGTGTGACTTTGGTGCGGATTAGTTTTTCTTACGATTCGGAAAAAAAGAACCCGCCCTTTTTTGCGAAACGTCCCTCTAAAATCTTATGTATCTACTCTAGGTGAAATACCAATTGACCAAATGTCACAAAATTTGGAAGAGAAGTTACTTGTGAGATATTCTGGTGCTGATTAGATTTTGGTACGATTCGGAAAAGAACAACCTGCCTTTTCTACGAACTGACCCGCAAAAATCGCCAAACTCTAAAATTAAAGACTACGTATGATCAAATGTATCAATTAAATGCTTGTTTTATACATAATTATTGACGGAGAAAAATATTAGACCAACTCTATTACTCTAGGACTAACCGCTCTTGAGATATTTGAGATTTACCGCATTTTTGTTATGCCGCCTTTGGAAAAATGTCCAATTATCAACTAAAAACAAATATTTAATTAAAAATGCAAATTTAGTGTTGTTTTGTGCAATTAAACGCAATTTAATGAATTATTAAAGAAATAAAGAGAAATGAATTTGAGTCTGCAGAGAAAGTCATGTGCTGTCCACATCAGATTTTTTTTTATATAGGAAAATGAAATTTTTGTCTTTTAATTCTAATAAAATTTCATTAGGGAGTCTTTGTATCTTAAAGTAAAAAAAGTTAATAATTTGCATTTATAACATTTTCCAATATAGTTGAAAATTATCTATTTCTTTTTTTCATTCTGTATGTCTGTCTGTTCGCATGATAAATGCCGTACTATCAAAATGAAATTTTAATATGTTATTGAGACGGTGGTCTGTGGGGCGTATGGGAATGAAAATGAATAATATCAGCCAATTAGTTTCGGATTCAACTCGGGTGAAAAAAATGAAATACATTAAACCCTATAAGACATAAATTTTCAAACATTTTTAAGCGGAGTTAAAATTTACAAATTGCTTCGAAAACTTTAGGAAATATTTAAACTATCACGTAAAATGTGCAAAAATTTTTTCAGGAAAATATATTTAATTGTTTTTTAAATAAAAACTAAAATATTAATTAGACCCATATTATATGAATAGATCAAGCGACCGACTTCAAAATAAAATGTGGCATCCATCTTTTTTTTCCGGTATAAAAATTGTGGTTTTACACTGGAAAAATATAAAGTTCTTTTAAATTTATATTTGTGTTTCATCCGTCCTAAAATCGCTTTATTTTTGCTTATTTTTTGTATATCTATATTCTGCGCCAACGCAATTAGAATATTTTTAAGTTTAAATGATCATCAAATTTTGATTATTTCTATAACGAAGCCTAAGTTTAATGGTTGCAGAATATAAACAGGCGATTATAAGATGAGTTTCATAAGAATTGCTGAATTTTTTTCACGCAAAATTATTTAAGCTCTGGAGTCTGGAGTATTAGTGGTATGGATGAAATATTCATTGCTTTTACATAGATAGCGAGAGGATTTATATTTCAATGAAGTCATTTGAATAAAGTTCATTTTTCCCCCATGAAGTTTCAAGTTTTCAAATATAATAAGTTACTATAGTACTGTGATAATTTAACATATATCAGCGCTGAATGTATCGCCTTTTAGAGATGTTTAAATAAAATTGCAATTCAGTTAGAAAGTGTTTCATAATCAATGCTTCATGCATGATTGATCTTTCTTGTTTCTAATGGCGAGGCATTTGTTATTAAATCGCTCGTCTATGTAGCTGCTGAAGTATGAACAATTTTTCTGACAAGCCATGTTGCCCCGTCACACCACAGGGAGTGGACCACATTACTCCTTTTAGCAACCCAATTTAGACTAGAATGGGGCATATGACTAGATAGTTAGACTGATGATGTAGACTGGATGATTAGACTGACGAGGGCAGCAACCATAGGGACCGTATCCTCTTTTACCTGACCTATCATCTCTTCGAAGAATTTTTGGGAATGCAAAGTTATCATTCTGATATTCTACATAATCATGGGAACAGGTTTTGGGCAGTGGTGAGGATAGATCTAGGGTTCTTCTTGCGATTTACTTGCTATCCTGGTTCTAAAGAGCTAAAAATGGAAAATGATATTTTGTTCGTAAAATTTTTTATAGCATTTTACTATAAATGAGAAATTTTTCCATTTATTTCATTACGATAAACTGACTGATAGGAAAAAAAAAATCTTCTGTATAATATTCTTTTCAGGTAATTTTACGAAAAAAAGTTCTTCTATCATAATTTTTTTTTATTTCATCTGATTATAAAAATCATTATACAGCAAATGACTTTTACAGTCACATTTCAATTTATGCCCATTTTAATAAAAAAAAATAGTTCCACAATGTTCTTTTTATTAATTTATTTTGGATTTTTCTCGTTCCTTCGAAATTCATCAGCGGAATGGGAATCGGCGTTTGACGAATTTATCCTGAATAATTTAATTAGCTTGCTAGGTTTAATTAAAATACGACCGTTATAATAAAAATGGTATAATGGCTACTACCATTGAAGTAAAGTTTAAAGATCTTTAGAATAGGAAATGTAAGAGAAATTCAACAAAATATGAAAAGCTGTTTTGTTTATTTGTATATTAGCCCCATCTAAAATTATTTGCATGAGTAGAGATTGTAGAATATAAGACATAATTTTAGTCAATGAAGAAGCAACTGCCCAGGAACGGGATAGTCCAGCGGTTAAGGCGAGAGAATCAAACGCTGTGATTCTCGATGCCACCCCAAAATCATTTCGAAGTCTACATGGAGTATGAGCAAGATAAATCTGTAGTTCCGAAAGGCCATCCGAGAGGACATGAGTAGTTCCGAAAGGCCATCCGAGACGACATGAGTCAGGGAAAGGATTGTGCGAATTCTGTGACTGCCAGCCTCAATGGATTCCGGTCTAAATTGTAGCATTAGGCAAAAGTCAGACCTGTGAGACCAAATAAAGCAAATATATTTTTCAAGTAATACAAAAAGCTGAACAAAGGATTCGGACGAATAGGCACCAGGTATAGCATTTCAGTTAAACGATGTTTACCACCCATATATTCGCTAATTTGCAATGCCATTAACAGGATGGAAAGCTGCTGTGTCTGCATGGGAGTAACTCACACTGCATAGACGTAACCCCCCTGCAATGAACGCAAATTATCACTATAATCATAATGAAAGTTTATTTAAATAAAAAAATTCTGAACACTAACATTGTGTGTGCGCTTGAGGTCTTTGGACAAACAGAAACTGTAATAGTTTACCCTTTAACACGGACTTTGATCCTATGGGCTTGTTTTGGCTTAGTTTCAGACTAATGGGACAAAATAATAGTAATAACATCATAATCGCCCAAAATCTGGGATTGAACCTAGAAAAATATCTTTCATAAGTTCATTTGACATTTGCTGGATCTAACTGGACTTCGAGATTGTTGAGACCCAGACCGTCCGACCTACCAGAAAGGTGTAAGGTAACTGTTTGTACGGCCGGGAAGTTCCACCCAATTTAGACCGGAAACCAGTGGGGGAGGCATCCACAGGGACCGTGCCTTCCTTCCCCTAACACCAACCTCTCGGAAGGACTTACGGACCCACATGTTTAAAGTGATCGTACTCCGGGTGAACACTGCGGTAGTTTTGGCAGCGGCGGGAATCGAACTCTGGCCTACCGAGTGCAATCCCCGCGCGTTAACTACTGGGCTACCGCGCCTAACTGGACTTGGTGCATCGCCTTTGAAAAAAAAATTCTTCTGAAGAGGATGTGATGAATTGATAGACAAGTATCACTGTTTTGAATGACAAAAATAATCTAAAGATTTTTGCCCTTACCTTTTTAAATGATGACATAGACCCTATGCATTTACAAGGAAATATCAGCTGCAGATCACATTAGAGATATTTTTACTTTCGTAGTTTCGTACGTAACCAATTTTTTCCATAGAATTTTATTGGTTCTCAATTAGTTAGGAAACCAATAAAATTTGGTAATTAAAATGTGATTAGAGGGGGAGAAATTGCTTTTGGATTAAATTTCAATTGTTAGTTACGTTTTAACGGCTAAATTTTCCGCCTGATTAATGAAATACTGTTTTTTATTTTAGATTTCCTAATTTCGTTTGAATTCAACGAGGCCCGTGACTGTCGTTCGCTGTTACCGTTGTTTCAAAGCAATTTAAATAGTTTTTTGGATCCAATTGGACTGAAATTCGATGCTTAGAATTTTAATGCTTGTAAAGTTGAGTTTAGAAATAACGATAATTAAAATATCATATTATCGTGCAAAATATTTTAATTATTTTGAAAATATTAAATTTCAATTTTACGGCAAATCAATTGTGTGCATGTATAATATGAAGATTGGAACGGGGTAAAAAATTCTATGATATAGAACAATAAAAAAAAACTATTGCAAGTCCTTATATTCATAAATTTCTGATTAGATTTTGTGTCGTAGGAACATTTCACTCACTTTTCTCTCACACAGTGCTAAATTGACATCGGGCGAAAAAATTTTAAACCAATTTCTTTTATGGAAATTGTTTTCGCATGTTTTGAAGAGTAATATAAAAGTACCGAGTTTAAGTTCTGTTACGTCAAATAGCAAAGTCTGTAGAAGATTCTAAGCTCATATGTTATTATAAGCTTTTATTATAAGATATATTAAGATATTATCGATATGTATTAGGGTATTATTTAAATTATATTAGGATATATATTAAGATATTAACGATTTTATTTTGGAATTTTGGTCAAATATGTGGAATTTGGAGCCATTAAAGTTGACAAATAAAGGATAAGATATATGAAAATATTTTAAAAACCATTTAATTTTAAATGCACCTTCTCTTCCTATGAAGAAGGAATACATTTAAAAGCAATAATACAAATTACTACGTAATCACTATTACTTTTCGGATAAAGTCGTGTTGATTCCAGATGGTTTTCACTGTATGAAAATTGAGAACTAGTGTTGCAACACACAATCTCAGAAAAAAGCATTGAAATATCATAAAACACCCCCTCCTGGTGAAAAAAATCCCGTCAAGTACGAGAAATAAGAACATATTTCCAGAAAAGTTATAAACAGTTGAAAAGGCGCCACGTCCCGCTGGCCCGCAGTTGTACTTTCAGGACTAAGTACCCCAAATCAGTGTTAAGATCCTTCAACAGGGTACGCTGGATACCATAAAACTTTTTGAGATTTCATAATTTTTTGAATAGGGGTTCTCGTATCTCTAGTTTCTTCACCACTCCTTTTGTGAGATTTAAATGTTTTTTGCAGAAATATTTATCAAAATGATTATGTAACAATGATATAACGGTCATTTTAAATTGTATTTTGTATACGAGCAACATTTATTCATGTGTTTTCTATATTTGAAGTTCTGAATCAAACCTATCTTCAAGTTTGCAAAAGAAAGTACTATGTACATCCAACCCGAACATAAACAAGGAAGATCAATCATGCATAAAGCATTGATTATGAAACACTTTCCAACTGAAATGCGATTTTATTTAAACATCTCTAAAATGTGATAGATTCAGCGCTGATATATTTTAAATTATTACATTACTATAGCAATTTTTTATATTTGAAAAAGTAATACTTCATGCAAAAAAATGAACTTTATTCAGATGACGTCATCGAAATATAAATCGTCTGGCTCTCTATGTAAAAGCAATGGATATTTCATTCATATCACTTTTATTACGGACTCCAGAGCTAAATAATTTTGCGGGAAAAAATTCAGCAAATCTTGTACAACTCGTCTTACAATCACTTGTTTACATTCTGCATCCATTAAAATTGAGCTTCGTTGTAGAAATAATCAAAATTTGATGACCATTTAAGCTCCAAAATATTGTAATTTCGTTGGCATAGAATATAGAGCCACAGAAAATACGCTAAACTAAAGCGATTTTAGGACAGATACAACACTTATGTAACACTATAACTTTATAAGAACTTTCAAAATCACGCTTTTAACACTGTGAAAAAAATATGGATGCCCTATTTTATTTTGAAGTGGATTACGTTATCTCTTCATGCAATATGGGTGTAATTATTCTTTTAATTTTTATTTAAAAAAACTACTGAATATATTTTGCTGAAATTTTTTTAGATGTTTTACGTGATAATTTGCATATTGTGAATTTTAACTACTCCCATATACTACTCCCATAACTTAACTACTGTCCTATAGGGTTCAATATATTTCACCTTTTCAACCAGGGTTAAATACAAAACTATTTGGGTGATATCATTCATTTACATTCCCATATGTTCCA
Source organism: Amaurobius ferox (assembly GCA_951213105.1). Classification (NCBI taxonomy): domain Eukaryota; kingdom Metazoa; phylum Arthropoda; class Arachnida; order Araneae; family Amaurobiidae; genus Amaurobius; species Amaurobius ferox. The sequence continues at coordinate 132,279,766 of OX578139.1, forward strand.
CAGATCGTCTTAACAACGTACTAAAATTTCATTTTGATAAAGTCATTTTTACAGCAGTTATCGTGCGAACGGACAGATAGACAGGCAGACAGACAAACAGTCAGAAGGAAGAAAGTCATAAACGCTTTTCAACTACGTTGAAAAGTGTGGTGCACAAAGCTTATACGCAAAGCATATATTAAATTAATTTATCTTAAACATAGCCGTTGATCTTAGAACATGGTCGTATATCGTACATCGTGAAACCCATAAACACATTGCGTTGTGCCTCTAATAAAACCCACCTTATTTTCTTCAGTGCGAGTCCTGGAATAGAATATTTATTAACATAATGCTACAATTAACTACACCATTTTAACTTTAAAATAAAATAATTTATTAAGAACATTTGGTTAATTATTAAATTGATTACAACAATTATCACATTATTTTGCGGAGGAGCCTGGACATGTGAGACCAGGTAAGTTAAAAATGCCTAAATTGCCTTTATGACCTGCTATAATTATTGATAGGAACACATACCTCCAATTTCGTCTTTGTGCACTGACACAGGCACCTTCGCCTCTATTAGGACGGCACGCTACTGTTAGATACAACCGAAACAATCATTATCACCTCTACTTCTCTGTCGTTGAAGTTATACTTTCAGGATATTTCGTTGAAGTTAACCTGGTACCTGACGTTCAAGTATATATCTGAACATTTCGTTGCAAAACTCTATGGGAAACTTTCGTCGAAGTGTATATCAGAACATTTCTGTGGAATACTGTTCGCATCTCTCGTTTTCACGTAGAAGTCTTGTATATCATCTCTAGAACCTTTTGGAGGGGCTCAACTCGACTTTCACATACCAGAATTCCTTTTTAAGCAGCTTGTACCTTTTTTATTATTTGTAAATTTTGCAAGAAAAATTTGAAATATCTGTATCATTGGTCCAAATGATTGCAATTATTGCATGCTGCTCGTGATTCTAAAGGGCTTAAAAATGTTTCGATTTATACTGAGTATGGCAATGTACTCCTTCGGTGGTTGGTAGTTTGCCCCTCACCCCCGGGGACAAATGGTGTCATGAGCACAAACATTATATCGCGGCTATTTTCTACTACAATGATTAAAATTGTTAAGTGTGCACTGTGTCATAAATAACCCCTTTTACGTATAATTGTGTTAAATTTTGTAGATGTTAAGCAAATATAAAATTTCGAAATTTTCTCTCAAATTTAAAAAAAATTCTATTTAATTCTATATTTTTCGTTAACAAAGCCGAATAAAAACTGTCGTGGAAGTTCATTAACTGACAGCCGACAAATATTCATCGCTCTAAAAATAGATAAAACGTGTTCAAGAAGTCCTAAAACACATATTGGCATCAATACCTCGAAATCGAAAAATATCGTGAAAACAATACTTTCTGTATATTATAAGTGCTAACTAATCAATTGTAATTTATTTTTTGTTTTTCTCAGATTTGTGGCAGCTTCATAGAGGAAAAAGAATCAAGTATTTAGCTTTCCTAGAGATTGAGCTACAGATCTCTGAAAATCAGACATTGTAATGTTAAGTACAATATGCACTTGCTAGTTACGTGTTTGGATATGACGACTTCATGGTGCGGTACATGCCGCATTCCTATAAAATTCTCTCCTTTTGTTCAATTTCATGTAAAATCAATATATATTGAATGGAAAGATAAAAACTTCTGTATCGAATATCTTCTTTGAATTTTATTTTTAGACTCAATTTTAATCACAAAATGATACCCTAATTTTCCGAATAATTAACGAAACGCATTTTTATGTTCATTTTTCATTCTCTGATCTTTTGAATTTATCGTTATCTATATGATATTATGAAAGCCATTTTTTTTTCGGCGCTGTGATCCGAAAGAATTTAATTGAGGATTTATTTAGATTTTAATTCAGCTTTTGAAATTTTAGAGTAAGCAACGTTTAATTGAAAAATAAGAAAAAAAGGAAAGTCGTGAATGATAAATAATAATTCTAAGAATATGATGCCATTAGAGTGTGAGTTTTAAATAAACATTCCCTACTATCGCTGAATCATCGCTACTATCAGAAATTTGAAAGCATTTGATTTTGAAGAAAAAATTGTTTTGATAAAATTTACGGATTTTTAGTCCCTCATGCAAAGTATAAACAACACTTTTCAGCTTACGTGTGTGTATGTGTGGAAAAATTGTATCTTGCTTTAGAACCGATTATTGCATTTTCATGAAATTAAATTTACGTATGCATTATCTTGTTGTTGATTCTAACGGGGTACTAGATGTAAATAAAACTGCTGGAATTTATTTTATACAATGCGCTTATTGGCGAAAAGTTTGAATGAATGCTAAAATAAACCCCACTTACGTCCACAGCAGTCTCATGTACAGTCTGCTTAAAATCCCCTTCATTAGCAACGAAACACATATTTTTTTTTATCAAATGGCTGGCACTTGACTTCCATCATTCGCCTATATATCGGCCAGAAACGTGAAACATTTAGCCGTCCTGGGACGTTGCCCCAGGAGCACCAGAGGGGGCGAAACATACTGCGCCCAACAACACAACATCCATGCCTTACGTGGGACTCGAACCCACAACGCGGCGACTGAGCGATCACTTGGAAACGCTCGCCTTGGCCATTCGACCATCGCGTCGGCAACAAAACACATTCGAATTTGTGGAAGAATAACTACGTAATCAATAAGTAAAATACACCCTGTGAGACGGATATGGGAAACTTGAGCAAGTATAAAAACACAAATAACACTATAATACAGCATGCATACACTATAATACAGCATGCAGACACTATAATACAGCACATTAACACTATAATACAGTACATTAACACTATAATGCAGCACATTAACACTATAATACAGCATGCATTTCGAGAAAACGCTGAATCCCTATCGGCAGTGCAAGAGAAAACAAATCCAGACTAAAACAGGTATGGGAGCAAAAGGAAGACACAGAGGGAGGTTATATACCAAAGACCCGGATTAAGAGAGAGGGGGTGTATTACCCTTCCTGTTTATGCCTTTTGCGGCCATTCTTCTTTTGAATTTCGGGCCTGTTGGCTCTTTTACACTGACAAAGGGGATCCAGTGTATCCCCGAAATAGCTGCATGCTGCATCATTCTGTTATTTGTGCTTTTGTACGTTGTTCAGGTTTTTCTTTTCCATTACCACGTACCTTAACAAGCATTGCAGGTGTCACCGTGTCTGCGCATTTAGAAACCGATGACAGTTATTTATTGTCTTTCGTATACGCATTTCGTTCAGTTCTAGTTTCGATTGCTACTCATTAGGCAATGCTGCTTAACTTTAATTGACTTTTTCTCATCTATCTCGCTTTGTTGCTGTGTGCGTTATCCCAACTTTTTAAATTCTACGCTGGGATGCTGAAATAATTTTCATTTAATCGAGAATTACCTCTTTACTAAATAGGTAGACCTAACGTGTACAGTCATCTTAGTAGAGATATGACAGGGCACGTTAGGCCTATGCAGTACAGTATCTTCCTTGCAAAGACTGTACAGTCAAAAAGACTGTACAGTCTTTTTGACATGCACAATTTTTTTGACATGCACAATCTTTTTGACATGTACAGTTTTTTCTTTACAAAACTATTGAGGTGAATAATGACTTTCGTAGCAAGCGATATGTAAAGGAAAATTGAGCTACAATAGGTACAAGGCTTTCAAATAAATATAAATTATAGAGAAATGTTGTTAGTTACAGCGTAAGAATTGTGATTTGCATTAAAAAAATTAATAGCTCAGCGTTAGTTTCCTATATCTTCAGTTTTACTCGTAAACTCAATTAAATGAGAAACCAATAAAAATTTGACGGAATGGAAAATTTATCTCTCTGAATCGGATTTCAATTCTAAATTCCATTTTAATGAGGAAATGATACTGCGATTTTCCTCCTCATTAATCGAATATTTTTTTCGTTTTATTTTTTCTAAATTCACATACTTTTTTTGAATCTATCATGAACCAGGACGTAACGATCCTCGTTATCTTCTTAACGTTGGCATGAAAAAAGGCAAAGTGCTTTAAGGATATAGTTGATCGGATTTCAGTTCTTAGAATCTTAAAGCTCGTGAAGTTCAGAGGTGCATTTCACCAGCCCGCCGACTTTCGAATTCTGAAATTTCGACTATGCCATTCGTTTGTACTTCGTTAGTACCGGTTAGTACCGAGATATTTTCGTTAGTACCGCTTCCGGTACAAAATTATAGTCATTTCAAAAATGCGGGCTGGTGAAATGCGAGCCCGCCGACTTTCGAATTCAGAAACTTCGACTATGCCGTTCGTTTGTACTACGTTTGTACCGGTTTGTACCGTAAAAATTTTCGTTTGTACCACTTCCGGTACGGCGTAATTTAAATTTAAATGTGGGTGACCTTGAGCTCCGGCAACCCCTCCACCTCAATATTTCAAAATTTCGTCGATGCCATTCGTTTGTACTACATTTGTACTGGTTTGTACCGTAAAAATTTTCGTTAGTACCACTTCCGGTACGGCGTAATTTTTATTTAAAAGTGGGCGACCTTGAACTCCGGCAACCCCCCACTTCGAAATTTCAAAATTTCGTCGATGCCATTCGTTTGTACTACATTTGTACTGGTTTGTACCGTAAAAATTTTCGTTTGTACCACTTCCGGTACGGCGTAATTTTTATTTAATTGTGGGTGACCTTGAGCTCCGGCAACCCCCCACCTCGAAATTTCAAAATTTCGTCGATGCCATTCGTTTGTACTACGCTTGAATCGGATTGCACCGTAAAATTTTTCGTTTGTACCACTTCCGGTACGGCGTAATTTTTATTTAAAAGTCGGTTACCTTGAGCTTCGGCAAGCCCCCCACCTCGAAATTTCAGAATTTAGTTCATGATTGCATTCGTTTGTAGGACGTTTGTACAGGATTGTATCGTGAACATTTTCGTTTGTACCACTTCCGGTACGGCGTAATTTTTATTTAAAAGTCTGTGACCTTGAGCATCGGCAACCCCCACCTCGAAATTTCAAAATTTCGTTGATTCCATTCGTTTGTACTATGTTTGTACTGGATTGTACCGTGAAAGTTTTCGTTTGTATCATTTCCGGTACGACGTAATTTTTATTTAAAAGTGTGTTGTGGCCTTGAGCATCGGTAAGCCTCCCTACTCGGAATTTCAAAATTTCGTCGATGCCATGCGTTTGGACTACGTTTGAACCGGAAAATTACCGGATATTATACCATAAAAATTTTCGTTTGTACCAATTCTTAAACTTACATGCTGTACATCTAAGCTTACATGCTGTACATCTTAAGCTTACATGATATATCTTCTTAATGTTACAGTTAAATTTTCCATCATAGTCTTTTCTGTAAGACAAAATTTCATTAGGTGATTATCAATGCAATAAGATCTTGTACTTTGTAATTCAAATTCACCTGTATTCAAAATTATGCAAATCAATTAATCTGTCATTAAGAAATATTATATAGTTTTTATTAATCATACCATGTTTCTAGTGATATTCACATATCATATATGTATTTGTACAATTACATAGGTAATAAAATTATTTTTATAGCTTTATAGAAAATATGCAAGACATTAAATTTGAGAAGGGTAACTATTTACTAATGGAATATTATAATTTTTGAAACTAGTTGTGTTCATGGACACCACCACGTTCCAGTATAAAACTGACATTTCTGTGACAAACATTGGTGTTCAACAAGATAACTTCTTATTGTTTTATATTTTGAACTCTTTTAATTGCTTTTAATTATTAATCTTAGTTTGTTATGAGTATTAATTAGTAATTTGGTCTATTTCTTCATTATTTCTGCATTTAAAATTAATCAGCAGTTTAGATTTTGAGGGAAATCCTTACGTTTCTGACAAATGTTTTTAATTTAAAGGAATTGAAGGAAATATATTTCTGTTAGGTATGAGATTAGTATGGTCATCCTGCTAGAGGAGTGTTGCCTTTTGTGGCAAATTTCAAAAGGAATCTGTTAGAAACTAAATTTTCTAATACATACTTTTGTCGCCTACTATTTATATCGATCTTTAGTTTCGAAGACATTTCGAGTGAAAGTATAGAGAATTAAAAAAATACTTGCTTGTACAGTTAGTTTAATTTAAAAAAAAAAGTTCAAAATATTACGTTAGTATATTACTAATGCTACATTGTACAACTTTATGCTGATAGAAGTTATAATATTATTATTTTATATTTTTTGTATACAATGAGATAATTTTTCAATAGCATGCAATCTAATTACTCAATGTTACATTTTCTGAAATTTCTCAAGTACTAAATTGATACTCATTCGAGGAGATGGGATTAGTCCACTGAAAGGTTGCGACGTCAGATCCGCGGCCTTCCTTCTTTCTTGGCGGATTTTCTGTAAGCAGTAATTGTAATTCATATTTAAACTTTTTTCTTTCTATGTTTTCGGTGATACCCTGGTGTGCAATTGCTAATTGGCCTAATAATAAAGAAATTTGCAATGTTTTGTTTCATAGGATTGTCTAGCAAGCTGCTTGTGCAAATTAATCATCTGCTGGCTCAGAATGGATTAAAAACTCTGATGTGGGCAGAACATGACTTTTCCTACATAATGCAATGATTCTACTTCTTTCACGGCGAAACAATGGTGTACAAGGTCCGCAGAACAATGTTTTTGGCATTAAAATAGTACGACGTCAATTGAAATTAGGTGCTTTGGGCAAATTAGTCCAAACGAATGACCTTCTCATATTCACGTTTACTTAATTACAATATCATGAAATGACATCAACATTTGTTTAATATCAATTACATGAAATAAATTACTTTTGGCGAATTCATAGGCGTCAAATTACTATCACTGTCAGAATGTCTTTTTTCCAGTGAATGGAATGATCTAGATTTATATGAATAATGTTGCATAATATTGTATGTTGTTGAGACCCAGACCGTCCGACCTACCAGAAAGGTGTAAGGTAACTGTATGGACGGCCGGGAAGTGCCACCCAATTTAGACCGGAACCCAGTGGGGGAGGCATCCACAGGGACCGTACCCTCCTTCCCCTACCACCAACCTCTCGGAAGGACTTACGGACCCACATGTTTAACGTGATCGTACTCCGCATGAACACGGCGGCATTTGTGGTAGCGTGCAAATCTAGCGCGCAAACCACGGGGATACCGCACCCGAGATGGCCAACAGCACGCGGTCCCATCAAGTACTAACCGCGCCCGATGCTGCTTGACTTCGGTGATCTAACGAGAACCGGTGTTTTCAGCACGGTACGGCCGTTTGCCCATAATATTGTATGTGGAAGGTGTTACTATACAGTTACTAAGTGTTATATGTGGTTATAAGTTCTTCCCTTTTTTTAATTTAACATCATGTTTTGAATAAATTTACATGAAAAATGTGCAATATCTCGAAATGTCGTATGTGGTATGTCGATCGTTTTCTAAGTGAATATTATGTATGAAGTAATTAAACATTTTACAGCATTCAGATTCTTAATTTTTTTAATAATTTTTTCAAAAATTTATTCGAAACTTGTGTATTATCTCGAGAATGGTTCATTCTAACATTCTAAAGTTTCTATCATTTGTCTATCAATTACGTCTGAAATGATTTTTTTTTTATCATTATTGAAAGTTCTGGTTAATGATTTTTTCAAGCTTTCGTTCAAAATAAGGGGGAGGGGGGGGCTTCCAAACTTTCGATTACATTTAAAATCAATTGGAATCCAGTATACACTGAGGTCAATAATCGTACCAAATTATATTCAAAACTCTTCATTCGCGTGTGAGATAACACCTCCGCTGACTCACAGTCACACACATACACTATGTACTGTCCCGATCATGAAGCCTTCAGTGGAAGCACTTTTGAGAACCAGAAGTGAAACACCGTACAGGCAGCCATTCCTATGATGTAGATCTAGGGATGCCATTTCAGGACTGTCGAGCCATGGTTGCCAGATTTGGTGATTTATTGGCGACATTTCGAATGTTCGAGAACCTTCTTAAAATGACGAGTATTCTACGAGATTTGAGCCCCTTCTGGCAGTTTCTACTGAGAATATATAAAAAGAGTCATCGCTCAATTGGAGAGCAGTTGACGTGATACGTGCTACATTGAAATTATAAGATAAGTCATTGTTTTCAGGATAGTATCCTCTGTTTTGTGAAATTAACTGAGCATTTAATTGCTATTTTACTGTACCTAGCAGTTGTTTAGTAATCTTGTGAGATAGTTATCGAACCATTTGCTGTATCTTATTACTGTTTATGTCGTGCTTATAAACGTGTTAGTTATCCAGAAATTTGGATTCTTTCTTGTATCCTGGACGCACACCCACGATTCCAGAGAATACGTCGTAACAGTATATTAGTGTGTATTCACACATGCTAACACATACAGAAATGACTTCAAAAACGTTCGGTTCTTGTTCTAGGATGCTTGAAACGTGTTCTTCCGTTGAAAACTTGCCCCAGTTAAATAAGTTCTCTATACTCTAGAGCAGTGTTCTTCAACCTTTGTCATCTCGCGGAACCCTTTTTTGAGATATTTTTTTTATGGAACCCTTCGTTCAGTAGCACACCCAGATTTGATTTTAGGGGGGATGTGTCATATTACGTATTACATGTTATGAACAAGGTGCGTATCTGCCTTTGTTATAAAAACTTTATATAAGATATAAATTTGCATTAATTCAAACAAGAAGATAAATATTTCATATAAAGTATTTGTATTATACATATATATGTCATATGAAATTGAAAACAAAGAAAAACAAAACAAAAACAACGAATTGTAGTATCGACTCGCGGAACGCCTAAAGCGTTTGAGTGGAACCCTAGGGTTCCGCGGAACACAGGTTGAAGAACACTGATCTAGATCATTCCATTCACTGGAAAAAAGACATTTTGACAGTGATAGTAATTTGACGCCTATGAATTCGCCAATAGTAATTTATTTCATGTAATTGATATTAAACAAATGTTGATGTCATTTCATGATATTGTAATTAAGTAAACGTGAATATGAGAAAGTCATTCGTTTGGACTAGTAATTTGCCCAAAGCACCTAATTTCAATTGACGTCGTACTATTTTAATGCCAAAACCATTGTTCTGAGGACCTTGTACACCATTGTTTCGCCGTGAAAGAAGTAGAATCATTGCATTATGTAGGAAAAGTCATGTTCTGCCCACATCAGAGTTTTTAATCCATTCTGAGCCAGCAGATAATTAATTTGCACAAGCAGCTTGCTAGACAATCCTATGAAACAAAACATTGCAAATTTCCTTATTATTAGGCCAATTAGCAATTGCACACCAGGGTATCACCGAAAACATAGAAAGAAAAAAGTTTAAATATGAATTACAATTACTGCTTACAGAAAATCCGCCAAGAAAGAAGGAAGGCCGCGGATCTGACGTCGCAACCTTTCAGTGGACTAATCCCATCTCCTCGAATGAGTAGCAATTTAGTACTTGTGAAATTTCAGAAAATGTAACATTGAGTAATTAGATTGCATGCTATTGAAAAATTATCTCATTGTATACAAAAAATATAAAATAATAATATTATAACTTCTATCAGCATAAAGTTGTACAATGTAGCATTAGTAATATACTAACGCAATATTTTGAACTTTTTTTCTTTTAAATTAAAGTACCTGTACAAGCAAGTATTTTTTTAATTCTTTATACTTTCACTCGAAATGCTTTCGAAACTAAAGATCGATATAAATAGTAGGCGACAAAAGTATGTATTAGAAAATTTAGTTTCTAACAGATTCCTTTTGAAATTTGCCACAAAAGGCAACACTCCTCTAGCAGGATGACCATACTTATCTCATACCTAAGAGAAATATATTTCCTTCAATTCCTTTAAATTAAAAACATTTGTCAGAAACGTAAGGATTTCCCCCAAAATCTAAACTGCTGATTAATTTTAAATGCAGAAATAATGAAAAAATAGACCAAATTACTAATTAATACTCATAACAAACTAAGGTTAATAATTAAAAGCAATTAAAAGAGTTCAAAACATAAAACAATAAGAAGTTATCTTGTTGAACACCAATGTTTGTCGCAGAAATGTCAGTTTTATACTGGAACGTGATGGTGTCCATGAACACAACTAGTTTCAAAAATTATAATATTCCATTAGTAAATAGTCCCCCTTCTCAAATTTAATGTCATGCATATTTTCTATAAACTATAAAAATAATTTTATTACCTATGTAATTGTACAAATAAATATATGATATGTGAATATCACTAGAAACATGGTATGATTAATAAAAACAATATAATATTTCTTAATGACAGATTAATTGATTTGCATAATTTTGAATCCAGGTGAATTTGAATTACAAAGTACAAGATCTTATTGCATTGATAATCACCTAATGACATTTTTTCTTACAGAAAAGACTATGATTGAAAATTAAACTGTAACATTAAGAAGATATATCATGTAAGCTTAAGATGTACAGCATGTAAGCTTAGATGTACAGCATGTAAGTTTAAGAATTGGTACAAACGAAAATTTTTATGGTATAATATCCGGTAATTATCCGGTTCAAACGTAGGCCAAATGCATGGCATCGACGAAATTTTGAAATTCCGAGGTGGGAGGAAACTTTCACGGTACAATCCAGTACAAACATAGTACAAACGAATGGAATCAACGAAATTTTGAAATTTCGAGGTGGGGGTTGCCGATGCTCAAGGTCACAGACTTTTAAATAAAAATTACGCCGTACCGGAAGTGGTACAAACGAAAATTTTCACGATACAATCCGGTACAAACGTCCTACAAACGAATGCAATCATGAACTAAATTCTGAAATTTCGAGGTGGGGGGCTTGGCGAAGCTCAAGGTAACCGACTTTTAAATAAAAATTACGCCGTACCGGAAGTGGTACAAACAAAAAGTTTTACGGTGCAATCCGATTCAAACGTAGTACAAACGAACGGCATCGACGAAATTTTGAAATTTCGAGGGGGGGGGGTTACCGGAGCTCAAGGTCACCCATTTTTAAATTAAAATTACGCCGTACCGGAAGTGGTACAAACCGGTACAAACGTAGTACAAACGACCGTCATCATTGAAATTTTGAAATTCCGAGGTGGGGGCGCTGGCGAAATGGAGCTCGTTTTTTATACCAAAAGAATTAAAATTTAAAGCAAATGGCGTAAGCTTAGTGACATGTTGACGTTTAATTGCAAAAATTCTAAATGTATTGCTTTTAATTTTTTTGAAATTTATGTATTTACCTAAAAACCTGCATATCCCATTCAAAACATACTTTTATTTATTACAGTGTTTCTGCAAACCAACAAGTCGCATTTGAAATCCTAGTGATTTGCATTCATGCTTAAATTAGTTACCATGATTATTTATGCGCATTTTAATACTATAGATCAGCGTTTCCCAAACTAGTAGGGTGTGTTGTAAATATGCTTAGGGGAAGTAGGGGATGTACGCTAGAAATATATGTAATAGAAAACAAACTTTTTTCAGTGTGTTTTTAAACATTATGTTCAGTAAATGACATAACAAAAAAGAGAAACATATTTCAGCAAGATATTAGAGAGCAAAGATTAGAAAATGCCAATAAGAATGTTTATATCCGAGACTGGAAGAGTTTATTTCCATTGCCCGCAAGGATGATAAGTCCTAATTACAGAGTAAATAATAATAATCAGAAGAAAATCCAACATACCAGACAATGTTTATGTTTACATTTTCACTACGCATAAAGTTTACCAACTTTGGCTGAGGTTTGCCAATTTGGCACAATTCACGAATTGCAATTTGAAATTTTATTCATGCATTTTTTTCTTGCAATTTTAATATCTGAAAAAGTTATTACGGTGACACTATTTCCCCTCCCCTCTACTTTGAAATGACAATATTTATGTACTGAAAGCGGTATTAACAAAAATACCTTGGTACTTGAAACTTAGAAATTGCATACTTGTGCGGCACGTATTTCCACAGCCCGCAATATTGAAATAGCCATAAATTTGTATCCGAAGCAGAACTAACGAAAATATCTCGGTACAAACCGGTACTAAGTACAAACGAATGACAATTTCTGAATTCTGAAGTCGGCGGGCTCGCATTTCCCCAGCACGCCATTTTGAAATTGCCATAACTGTGTACCGGAAGCGGTACTAACGAAAATATCTCGGTACTAACAAGTACTAACGAAGTATAAACGTATGTCATAGTCAGAATATAAAAATTTCATAGTTGAAATATTTAAAATGGTAAAATCCTGTTTCTCCAGCCAGCCATTTTGAAATTGCTATAATTTTGTACCGGAAGCGGTACTAACGAAAATATCTCGGTACTAACCGGTACTAACGAAGTACAAACGAATGGCATAGTCGAAATTTCTGAATTCGAATGTCGGCGGGCTCGCATTTCACCAGCCCGCATTTTTGAAATAGCTATAATTTTGTACCGGAAGCGGTACTAACGAAAATATCTCGGTACTAACCGGTACTAACGAAGTACAAATGAATGGCATAGTCGAAATTTCTGAATTCGAATGTCGGCGGGCTCGCATTTCACCAGCCCGCATTTTTGAAATGGCTATAATTTTGTACCGGAAGCGGTATTAACGAAAATATCTCGGTACTAGCCGGTACTAACGAAGTACAAACGAATGGCATAGTCGAAATTTCTGAATTCGAATATCGGCGGGCTGGTGATATGCACCTGAAGTACAGTTTAGAAGTAACAGTGAAGAAGCGTACTGGAAGAGCTCCTGGATCAGTTTCGCGTCTCTGCGCATTTTAGCGCCGACAAGCTGGTGAATAACTGGTGAATAGCTGGTGATAAATTGGTGAATAGCTGGTGAATAGCTGGTGATAAGAGGGTGAATAGCTGGTGATAATCTGGTGCCTTTGAGAATATGTCCATTTACCAAATGGGTGCCTTTGAGAATATGTCCATTTACCAAATGAAAACGAAAATTAAATTAAAAGTGCAAATTCAGTTGCTGTTGTTGAGACCCAGACCGTCCGACCTACCAGAAAGGTCGGTGTATGGTAACCGTTTGGACGACCGGGAAGTGCCACCCAATTTAGGCCGGAACCCAGTGGGGGAGGCATCCACAGGGACCGCAAAGGGGCAGTGCAATTTCAGTGTCATTTCAAATAATTATGCATGTTATTTTGTGCAATTAAACTCAAACTAATCAATTATTAAAGAAATAAAAAGAAAATGAAATGGAGTCTATATGGAAAGTCGTGCTACTCACATCATATTTTTGTACTGATCTGGCAAGGTATGTATTCAATCGGAAATGCTCATAAGGAATCCATGATGTTCGGCCGTTGGTCGTTCTGTGATCTGATTTTGATGCAAATTGCAGTCATTGAATTGGTCCGCATGTTTTTGATATAAACCATAGAAAAGGAAATAAAATGTAATAAGCAAATGTAATTGTTGGGATCAAGTAAATAGTTGTTTTGCACACAGTTTTTTGCAAGAGAACGAATTCTTGCTCTTGCGGTTACTACTGAACTAGGATAAAAAATTTATCAATTTTAGAAATTTTGGCAGAATATTTTTGAGGAAATGGGATTTTTGAAACTGGCTCCTTTAGGCGAAATTAAAAATAATATAACTCGAAACAAAAAAATTCATTATAAGTATAATTTTTTCATTTTATAAACAAGCTTGCATAATAAAAGATGCTGTCTGTGTCTGTCACTATAGTCTATAGCAAAAAATCGAAGCTTTGAACAGCCACAAAGTTCGGTACAGGGATACTTTAAATCATCGAACGATACGGCTCGACTGGATTTTTAAAAAAAATCGAGTTAGTTTAAAAGTATTCGATTTAAAAGTTCAGATTTGACCGAATTTTTACCATTTTTAAATTCAACGTACAGACGATTCTGCTCGAATGCGACCACTTTTTTTGCAGATGTTTTATGAGCGATATTTAAGATTTTTCATCAAGGCAAACAGTTAAGTGCTATAAAACTTGCAATTTTCTAATTTTACGGATTTTGAATAAGAATTTTCAATTTTTTGAATATACATTACGTGGCAGTGAAAATGAGACACGAAGAAGGAGTGGGCAGAAAGTGATAAAAATCGGCAAACAGAGAGAGACAGCAACGAACAATAAGTGATGTTTATTGCAACATGATACACCTATATACTGAGCGATAACAGCGTCTAATCAGTAGGTTGTAGGACCACCAGCTGGCGGCGATACAGGCTGCAACAAGTCCAGTGCAGTGCCAAATGAGCGTGCGGATGGTACCCGGAGGGATGGCTGCCCATTCCCTGTCAACCATTTGCCAGAGTTCTTCTTCTAAACTTGTCGGTGGCAGCGCACGAAAGCGACGCCCAATCACGTGTTCGATTGGTGAGAGATCAGAGGAGACTGGTGGTCAGGAAAGCAACTGGGACCTTGGAGGGCATGTTGGCTGATGCGTGCCGTGTGTGGTCGGCCGCTATCCTGCTGGTAAATGGTATTGGGCACCCCCTGAAGGAAGGGTAGTGTCACCGGTCGCAGCACATCACCCACGTATCGTTGGGCCGTCATAGCTCCTTAAATACCTACCAAAGGTGACTTGCTATCGTAGGCGATGGCGCCCTAAATCATGATGCCGCGTTGTCCGTGATGTGGCATTCCACAAATGCGACCGGATAGCACCTGTTATCACTTCGGCGCCAGACTCGTACACGGCGACTGTCATTGCTAAACCAGAAGCGTGACTCGTCTGAAACCCCACTGCCATTGAATGGCCCTGTGCCATTCCGCCGTCCACGTGGCTCTATCTCGACACTATTGCAAACGAATGCGTCTGTGCTTTCGGGTCAATGGCAGTCTTCTTAACGGGCGCCATGACTGCAGGTCGCCGGCGACCAATTCGCGGATAATGGTCTTGATCGATATGGGAGCATCAAGGATGTCCTGCAGATGCTGTAAAAGGGCGACGGATGCGTCGCTCTGGCCGTACCGGCACTCTTCAAACGTGCCATATTCCCGTGTTTCATCCATCTTTGCCACAACTGGTGCACCGTGGACGCGTGCAGGTGGCTGTTCGCTGAGATTTGACGTATAGACGAACCTGCTTTTCTAAGTCCCATCACCATACCTCTCGTGAAGTCGTCTGTCTGCTGGAACTGCCTCTGTTGGCGGCGGCCTGGCATTCACTGTTACTACACGTTTCCTCTGAGACAAAAAAAATTTGCAAAATGATTTGCCTGGCAGACAGAGAGGCGCGACTATTGCCGATTCTGAAGGTTCCTTCCCTTATATCTCACTCAACGTGCACGGGACAGCTGCGGATTTCGCATCATTTACATAACTCGGTGAGCTGCGTCTACTCTGCAATTTGCATATCTTTCTGCCTACTCCTTCTTGGTGTCTTATTTTCACTGTCACGTAGTGTAGAATTATTTCAATGTATTAGATATGTTTTTAATTTAGCTTAAATCGGTCGTAAGTTTTTGAAAATTGTATATAAATTTTTATTTTAATTTTCGGCTTCAAAGTTAATTTATTCCAAAAAATGAAATAAATTCCCAAAAATCGGTGGGTGCTTCGGTTGAAATAAATGTTCATTTTTTGACCAATTCCGTATCAAAGAATCTTATGTAGGGTGTATTACAGCGATATGTATAATCGGAATGAATGGTTGAGTATGGTAAAATATAAGAGAAGGAATGATTTTGGTACAAAACAGGCAATTTGGAAATTGAGTGATATTATCTGTTTCTGTATTATTTACGTAGCGGTCGCTTATTTTGGATCCGGGTTGCGTCGTGTACTTCATTTTAATTATAAATAAAACATTTATGTGAAATATGCTTAATTTTCTTTAGCTAAATTTGATGTAAAATCAATATGAAGTGGAAACTAGTGGTGTGGAAATAAGTTGAATGAACAGAAACAAGTTCTTTTCAAATTTAATTTTCTGTTTTAAATTCCTTTCTTATGACGCGTCGATTTTCCGCTTGATTAACCAAATGCTTTTTCCATTTCGTTTCTTAATTTCAAACACTGTATTTGAATTCATCGCCGGCCTTATCTAAATGCAGATGTCACTTTCGTTTCAATGTTGATCTGAACACAAATGAATTGCGGATTTAATCAGGATGGAATTCAATTCTTTTTATGCAAAGATTCAATGTAAAAGAAATAACGACATGCTGCGAGAATACGTGTGTGACCAACACTTAACTTTTTCTACAGACTAAGAGAATCAATTTGGATTTTCTATGTCTATTTGAATAAGTAATGTCGATATTTGGGGGTATATAATGCTCAATAGTCAATGATTTTATATGAGGCCAACATGAAGTCCGCATTGGTTCGTACTAAGATGTAAAAATTTAATTAAGAGTATAGTAAAACTCAAATAACTTCGTTAGAAGTAGCACATAATAAAATTAAAAGTATCGAATGGCTACGAAGGCAAAAAAAAAAGCCGTCTTTATCAGGACACACAATAAGCGCAGCTTTCATATTCATAATTTAAATCAGTCTTAATTTTAGCTCTATAAAAATATATTGTAGGAAGTCATAGGTCAAACCGTGCTGTCTGTAATTCCTACGAAACTTGTCCTTCAGTTTCATATTGAGGATTGTAACACGACTAAACCAGGGTGAGTAGTTACCATTTCTAACAAAAGTTTTGGGAATACAAACATCAAAAATCTGATAAATATGAAGATAAAACGCACTTACTGCATACTCAATATTCTTAAAATAATTTAAAATTTTTCAATTAAAACCACTTAACATTTTACACAAAAGTTCAAAATTAGCCTTTCTAAAACCATAACGTATACGATTAGAATGAATCTACCTTTTTATTAACTTTTACTATGGATAGCTTCAGGCTAAACATCACCCTTCATCAACTTTGCCAAGTCCTGCTGCAGGACCTCGATATGAAAAGAAGAGTAAGTATTAAATTCAGTGACTAATCGAGTACATATAAAATTGTCAATAAGGCAGTTCTTTGAATGATTTTTTATATCAGCATTCCTAGTATCTGGACACAGTCTCGAAAGATATACTGCTCCCCTTCTGGGACGTTCCTGAACCACCAATGATGTGGAAACTTTATTTGAATCGCTTACAATAGTCTTCGATTTCGGTTTGGTAGTATATCCCTCTGAGTAGTTCTTATACAGAACATTCCTTTTTTTAAAACCAGACACTACAGTATTTCGAATCTTATCATTGTTTTTGTGCATTTGAGCACTACTAGTTCCATTTTGCAAACTTGGCTACTGTTCAACATTTCTATTGCTTTGTTCAATGCCATCATTGACAACTTCCCCCAAGTCTTCACTGTTTCTATCCTTTCGATCCAGACCTCCGTTTATCACATTCAAATCCATTCCACTGTGTTAACGTTCAATGAAGTAATCATTCACCTCCTGATTCCATTATCCTCATTAACCTGATTCCATTATCCTGATTATCCTGATTCCATTATCCTGATTAGCCTGATTCCATTTATACCATTATTGCCTGAATATATTTTGTCTTCGATGTTGATCATTCTCAAAAGGTCAGTGTAATTATCGTGCACTTTTTTATTCAAAAATCCCAAACTACAATTAAGTAAAGCTGCAATTTTTTCAGAAAAAATTCCGCGTTATCATCAGAACTGTATTTGCATTCTTTAGATTTATCCCTGTCAACCTATGATCGTTCAAAAATCTTCAAAGCATTTCCTTTATTGCGATCAAAATTGCCCCTGTCCTGTTTAGACGCAGATTTTTTTTTATTACAAATCGAAATAAGTATTTCATTCATGTTATTAACACACTCTGCAAAGACTTTGTGTAGTACAGACCTTGGTTCTTTGTAAGCCGAACCACGGAAGTCCGCCATGACAGAACTGAGAACAACTATCAAATCAAAGAAATAGAACAAATCAGATATTACTTTCAGTTCAAATATATTCAATTCAGTTCAATAATTCAGTTGAATTAAAGTATCATTAAACAAAAAAGATCAATCATGCATAAAGCATTGATTATCAAACACTTTCCAACTTCAATGCAATTTTATATAAACATCTCTAAAATGTGATACATTCTTCGGTAATATTTTTAAAATTATCACAATACTACATTAATTTATTATATTTGCAAACTTAAACCTTCACCAACATGTGTGTCCGTAAGTCCTTCCGAGAGGTTGGTGGTAGGGGAAGGAGCGTACGGTCCCTGTGGATGCCTCCCCCACTGGGTTCCGGTCTAAATTGATTTAAATAAATATAATCAATAGCTTCTTTAGGTAAGCTTAAGGTCTTTTAAATTTGGGCCTGATGTGAGAATCAATTTCTTTCCACATTTAGTATTGCTAATCTGTTGTGTCCGCATTGCATAGGCAAGGGACGGGAAGAAAACGTTTTCAAAGCGTCAATACGTTGCCATGGTGCAAGATTGCTCGTAAGGATTTTGTCAGCGAGCTTCTTGGATATGTTGATTTCTTCGAGAGGAAGAGCAATAAGGTATCCCACGGGCTTACCGATGAACAAGCCCTGCTCTCCATCTTTTAGAGCACGAATAGGGGATCCATTCGCTATAAAGATAGTGGGGCGGATGCCCACAGGAGTGCGCCCAGACAAATGCATAGTGTAGCATTTTTTGAGGTTGTCGAAGAGGCCAATCCGACAAGTGTTCTTTACGAAGAGATGGAGCATTGTTTGGAGTTCGACAGGATTGTCAGCGAAAAGAAGCACATCATCAGCATAGGCTAACAGGCGATGAGGGACAACGGGACTCTGGATGAGGCGGAGGACTGGGTCAATTGCAATATTGAAAAGCATCCCACTCAACGGGCAACCCTGTCGAACGCCACAGTTGATAACCATTGGTCAAGTAACTCCTTTTGTGGTGGCGTATTCTGTGCAGGAATCAGTATAAATGTCCTGGACCAGTTCGCAAAAGTCTTCACCAGCACCAGAGGCTTTGAGAGCGGTGAAAATAACATTGTGGCTAAGGGACCCGAACCACATTGGCAAGATCGATGGACGCGAGACAGATGTCTATGGGGTGTCTTTAATTTGAAGCCTTTGTTGTAGTGCGTAATTATTTTCTACGCAGCCATCATAGGGAAGGAACCCTTTTTGCATGGGCGAAAAGATGTTCTACGCTTCAGTCCATGATGACATACGCTTGTAGAGACATCCGGTGAAAAGTTTGTAGATGGTAGAACTGAGGGCAATAGGCCTCCACTTGGAGATAATGCTTTTATCTCTATGCTTGTGTAGCAGGATTGTCCTTGAAGATTTCCAAGAGGAGGGGAACTTGAGGCAGATGTTGAAGATGGCTGTGAGAGCTTCGGTGTCGGGATCCGCAGACTTCCAATGCCGGTAGGTAAGGCGAACTGGACCCGGAGCAGAGTTCTCACAAGCCCGGATCTTGGCAAGGACTTCAGGAGGAAGAAAAGGGTCGATATTCATAGTTACAGGTTGGGAGTCAGAGAACGACGGCTGATACATGGAAGTGCCAATATTGGGGTTCACCGAGTTAATAAGTGTCATGTTGGCTTCCAACACCCCAGGGTCCCAGTCGCAGAACCGAGAGTCTTCATCCACAATCGACCGCATGGTCCGGCAACGATTACAACGGTATAGCTTTTGGATATATTTGTGGCCAAATACGGTCTTGTGAGCAGAATTAGGTGGTTGTTGTTGAGACCCAGACTGTCCGACCTACCAAAAAGGTGTAAGGTAACCGTTTGGACGGCCGGGAAGTGCCACCCAATTTAGACCGGAACCCAGTGGGGGAGGCATCCACAGGGACCGTACCCTCTTTCACCTACCACCAACCTCTCGGAAGGACTTACGGCCCTACATGTTTAACGTGGTCGTAGTCCGCATGAACACGGCGGCAGTTGCGGCAGTGTGCAAATCCAGCGCGCAAACCACCGGGCTACCGCGCCCGAAATGTGCGAACAGCGCGCGCTGTTCCCAGGTGGTCACCCACCCAAGTACTAACCGCGCCCGATGCTGCTTGACTTCGGTGATCTAACAAAGAACCGGTGTTTTCTGCACGGTAGGGCCGTTGGCCTGCAGGATTAGGTGGTAGAGCAAGAGATGAAGGAATAGCGGGTAGCTTCATGTGTTTGGAAGCAGCATCAATGATGCCGGTGATTCAAATTTCGAAGTGGCCCTACGGGGGATCAGGAGAGTCAGTGTCGTTTAGTAATTCAGTAAACTCAGTGCAGAAAGTTATCGAGTGGCCCAAGACAATCGACGCGACCAGATAACGATTCCATGGTATTGAAGGTGTAGTTGACAATGTTTTCCTCCACGTGGACAAGATTGGCCTCAAATGGGACCGGTTCCTGAAAGGAGGGAATATTCATGCTCAGAGGTGGAGCGGAATTATGAGTGCTAATATTTCATATTATATGGGCCGTTACTGCTAGTAGTGCAATTGCAGTACAACCCATGGCCTGAGCGGAATAAATTCCTGACTACAAGCCTCCGTTCAAAAATTAGTTTAACATTATAGGGGTCAGTAGACTCCCCTATCAGAGGTTAAGCTGATAAGAATAGATTTGAAAAATGTTTATTTGTTCTTAACTGAAGTATTTACACGGGCAACAGGTGCCAGAACGACTTTTCAAATAGCCATATTTACACGTATCCTTGTACAATACTACAATGAATCCAGTTCAATTGACATGTACCTCACCCAACAGTGGGTGGCAGTGGGGCAATGCGGTGGGTTTAGGGTACAAGATATATACAGAATATAAACAAAATATATACATATATATACAGGATATAAAAAATATAAACATATAGCTACAGAAAATATACAAATATGTATAAAATACAAGATTCACCTTACCAAAAGTATAGTAGCAAGCCTGAAAACAGAGTGGAAACAGGGGTTTTTACAACACACCTCGCAAACAATACATATATACAACTTTAAAGTATTCACAATCTATATTACATTAGTCCCACTCTGGCTGGTGTTATTGGCTTTCACTGGTCCATTTCCAGACTCTCCTCCAATCGACAGGAAGTCATTATTGTTGACTTGCGATTCATGTATGTCAGCGACACGTATCTGCCACGGGACCTGCTTCTTCCCTGTAGTGTGTTCAACGTATATGTCCCGAGACACGCGTATTGTGTCACTAACCGCCAGTTTTCTTAGGAGAGTCGTGTATTTCTTACTGCACAGCCTTCTCATGACCTGGTCATTGGCAGGGTCCCAGGCTCCCAAGGCTCCCATGACAATAACTCCCATTTTTACATCCATAAAGCTCTGCTTGAGGGTCTCTACAATCCCCGCATACTTCTCGATTTTGCGGTTCCTCGCATCCTCAAAGGCTTTAGGACTGTCTTCATATGTTACGGTTATGTCCAGAACCAAGAGGGCATTGTTTTTCACAAGTATCAGGTCGGGCCTCAGTAGAGTGTTGGCGACCGCCTGATTTTCAGAGTAGATATTCCATCGTCCAAGCGCAGCCTTCTTCACACGTCTCACTATGGCATTGTGGCGTTCGGTAATTAGAGTTGAGTACCGCCAGCAGTGGCATATGACGTGCGGAAGGGTTTCCAGTTTGTAGGTGCATCTCCTGCAGCCTTTGTTCGGGACGTTGTTTCCTCTCAGGTAGGCGTTGAGTTGCACCAGTCCCAGCCGGGCACGGTGGATGAAGCGCCAGTCCGCAAAACGTGTAAAGTCACCCGTTCTGATAAAGTGCGAACTGGCTTTCGCAAGCGCTGCCACTGAAGTGGCTCTACCCTGTGCCGGGAGACTAAATAGCTTCTGCGCCTTCGCACTCCTGAGGTGCTGCCTCAACGTACTGAAGATTTCCCTGCGCTTCGTGATGACTGCCTCACCCACTTTCAGATAGACTGAGTGGGGATCAGGAAACAACCACTTTACATTCAGTCTTGTCGATGCCAGACGCGCTTTTGTCCACATGGATGTAGTCAGGTTCATGGTCCTCTCGTACTTAGCACCGGACATGAAATCTTGAAACTCCTGTGGTCCAGCAGTGTTCGTTTTCGTCCTTGCAGCGACCACTGTTTGAAGGTCGGTCCATGCAATGTCCCTTACTGACGAGTCCTGTGACGAAAGGAGCTTAAATGCTGTATCAATTTTGGCAATGTCAGAGTCCTCGGCAGCATTAGGCATTCCAATAAGACCCCGCTTTGCATCCCCATATATGTATGCAAGGCTGGCCTCTTGTGGCAGATTTAAGGTCTTTTTAAGGTGCGGCTTGAGAAGGGCATCGATCTTCGCCCAATCTCCCTTGGAGAGTTGGGTCGTCCTCATGGCGAAGAGAAGTGCGGGGAAGAAGAACGTCTTCAGGGCATCGATTCTCTGCCATGGGGCAAGCCGTGAGGTCACAATTTTCTGTGCAGCCGTCATGAATTCATGAAGCGAGTCGTGTCCTGGCGCACAGTTGAATCCAATGGGCTTACCCAGGAACTTCTTGTGCTCTCCATCTCCCAAGGCACGCAGTTGCTGTCCGTAGACGTTGAAGACAGAGCTCCTAGTACCAACAGGGGTTACTCCTGAGACGTGCATGGTGAAGCACTTAGCGGGGTTCAGTGAAAGCCCCAAGCATCCCAGCTGTTGGGACACCAAGTCGATTTTACATTGGAGCTCATCAACAGACTTTGCGAGGAGGAGAATGTCATCCGCGTAGGCAAGAACTTGGTGTTCCCCAGCGTCACCTTGCAACCTCTTGAGGATAGGGTCTATCACCAGGTTGAAAAGTAGACCACTTAGAGGGCACCCCTGCCTCACACCTTGCACAATCGGTATACTCTCTGTAGTACCTCCAGACGTGAAGAAAGCCGTCTCAGTGTTTTGGTACATGGACTTGACCAGGTCAACAAATTCGTTGGATGCACCCGCAGCAGCCAGGGCTGTGAAGATTGCAGAGTGGGGCACAGATCCGAAGGCGTTGGAGATGTCCATTGAGGCAAGGCAAAGGTTTTCCCGATTAATCCTAGCGCGCTGTATCCTGAAGTCCACAATGTAGTTATTTTCTACCACACCATCAAAGGGTAAGAAGCCTTTTTGGCATGGCGAAAAAACGCCAAAGGTCTCAGCCCAGATGATTACTCTTTTGGCTAGGCAGCCAGCAAACAGCTTGTAAATGCAACTGCCTAGTGCAATCGGCCTCCAATCACTTAGGGACTGTGGAGCATCCTTCTTTTGAATCAGAATTGAGTTTGAGAATTTCCAAGCCTGCGGAATCCTGCGATTTTTCATGCAGTGATTGAAGATCCTTGTTAGGATCACCGCTTCTGGATCTGCTGACCTCCAGTGTTGGTAGGTCAGTCGGTCGATCCCAGGACTTGAATTCTCACATGCAACCAGTTTGTTCAGCACTTCTTCCTTAGATAGAGGCGAAAGGTCAAGAGGTTGCCGGTCAGCAGGCGGATCTTCAAAATAGCCCACCATGTCGGGGGCCACCGGGTTGGTCACAGTAAATGCCCGTACAATGTCTTCCGCTGGAAGGTCGCAGTGGGTCGGAACTCCCGATGTTATCAGTCTTATTGCCTTTCTGCGGTTCTGCCTGTAAACCCGCTGGATTATTTTCGGATTATCTGGATCCGGAGACGAGGAGCTGTCAGAGAATTCCCTTGGTGGTGGGAGGTTTACAAAAGCAGCTGCAGCATGGCAAACTTCCTCAAGGCAGTCTTCAAACTGCTGCCATGTAGAGTCGGCACTCGAGGCAAGTTGGTCGAGCCGGGGGGCAAAGTGTGCAAGCGGCTCAACCAGTTCCTCCGCCTCATCGACCAAAACCTCTCTTTCCGGTCCGTCCAGGGTTCCATCCATGACACCAGGTTGGTCCTCTAGGCCCTGTGAGAGCAGCCCAGGTTCTTCTGAGCTCTGAGATCTTACGTCTTCATTCTGTATAGGAGCAGTGGAAGGTCCAGACGGGGAAAACCCACCACCGTCCATGTCAGTTAACAGATTCCTTGACGCACTGATCCTACCAGTATTGATCAGCTGGTCTAAGGCAGCATTAATAGTTGGAGTCAAGGGTCTAGCATTATCTGGTACACGACTAGCGCCAGCAGGCCGAGGGCGTCCAGTGTCCCCATTGCTTCCTGCATCCGTACCACGCCCATTGACTCTGGTTAGTGGTTTCCGCCGTCGAATTATCTCAGGAAGAGGTAGCCTTGCATGATCAGCCTCACGCCTGCTCTGTATCGTGTGGTGCTTCAAATGGTTCCTAAGTGTCCACCTGGTAGCGAATGCCTGATCGCAGGTGGGGCAAGACCAGTTAAGTTTAGAATTCGGCACCTCTTTTACGAGACGGGTAAACTTCAGGCACAAGTGTCTAGAGGGGTGTCCCCCTGCCGGCTGACTGCAGATGAGGCAGATATTTAGCGACTTTGTGATTTTGATGTTATGCGTCATTAGGAGATGTCGCTTTAGGGAGCTTACCGAGAACGTCCAAACACGTGACACAAAAGTTGTCCCACATCCTGGCACCGTACAGCTGAAGTTGTCAGCTATTGGAAACGAGGTAATGAGAGCATGTCCAGCCATTTTAGGGGGGACGAGCCTCTCAGCAGGGAAATCATGCCATTGTTGTCCGTCGAGCCTATTCCGGTTTACACCAGTAGACGTTGGCACAGGTTTCAGATGTCCAAGTACTTCTGCAGTAGACGGCGGCGTGGTAGTAAAATCACCCGCGTTCCCGCTGCTCCACGTTGACGGACCAGCAACCGGGTCATGACGACCTTGCTCTTCTTGAGGTGGGCAGGTTGTACCATCTGCCACCACATCCTCAGCCACCACAACGTCAGGGGAGACCGGGACACAGTCCTCACCGTCTGAAGTGACCTCCTCGATGATTATCCATTTTTCATTATTTACACTCATAGAGGAAGGCGGTGTGGCAATCGGTGCCTGGCCAAAGTCCGGGGAACCGGGCGATGAAACTCTTTCCCAAACGTCCTTTCGATTTCTTCGAGACTCAACGACGGTCCAACCCTCAGCCCGAGTGGGGGAGGTGGCTAATACAGGCACACGTACCACATTGAAAACTTTTGCTCTGCCCGTCAAGCAGTGGTGTCCGTCGACAGAGCCAATAAAATCAAGCTGACAAAATGCACACCAGTTCCTTACCCGCTCGATCCGTATGCTATGCACAGCACAGAGGTGCTCAATTAATTCTGTTTTGGCTTTTGCCCATCGTGCATTGTCAAATTGGGCACCACACCTTTCCTCAGTGCAAGTCAGTGGCCTAGGGCACGGGAAGACCATTTGTAAAACTTTGCCACGCCGGGTAGTCGTGGTGGGGCAAGAAGTGTTCTTGGTCTCTATGCGCCTATGCGGGCTGTCATAGTGTCGTCGTCGTCGTCTTCCCCTAATCCAGAAGTTACCACGTCCTCGTCGTGTCCTCCTTATTGGGCCTTCCTGTCTTTGTGGGCAAGGATAGGACCGTATACCACATGACTCCGCCCAGTCCTTTAGGCACGGGTGGGTGGTACATGTGCCATCAAACCGCATTTTACAAGCCCTGCAAACACGGTACATTTCCGTGACCTTGAGCTTGTGGACGGCTCGCAGATGCGACCTAAGCTGAAACTTCCACATATCCAGGCCGACTGCTTCGAAGGTTGCATAACATCCTGCTTCTGTGCAGGCGACAGTTGGCGGGGCAGGGAGAAGAATTAGAAGTTTGTCAATCATCCTCCTAACACATTGGAAGGCGCTGGCCGGGAGTACCACTTGGCAGCGGTTGATGACCTGGCAAGTGTGAAGCTCCGGTCTACCTTTGATGGGTATGCGGCAGTCCCGACACATAAAGATCGTTTCATATATCGGGGTATTGTGCACTTGGTGTAGGTGCTCCCGCAGACGATCGGAGTCAATCATCCTTTGACAAGGACCAGTCCAATTGCAGTCTTTCTCGGTACATGCAATTACCTTAGCGAACGGGAATGCCACAGTGATCAGGTCGACGCTTCTTGTGCAGTCTGGCTCCGTTAGACAAGTTGGCACCAATTCACTAATTTCCCTAGTACAAACGTCGAGGGTAACAGGGCTATTGCAGATCGGGTCCTGTGCAGCATTTTCACCATCAGGCGGAATTGTCTCACTCCCATTATGTTCCAGGCTGCCAGAGTTGCAACCGTAGTCACGTTCAGTAGTACAGCCTTGTCCGGTACCGTCAACAGCATTCGTACATACCCCATGTACCAACCCAACAGGGTGCAGACGTGCCAGGTCTTTAATTGACGGTGGAGGACAGGAGTCATCAGAAGAGGTTTCTAGGTCACCAAACTGTAGGAGACCAAGTTGCGGGGACGCAGTTGGTTGAAGCTCTCCCTCAGATTCAGTGCTCCCAGGTGATGCAGGTCCTTCTAAATCAATCGTCAATCGTTCAGGGGACGACGAGGTGCTGCTCGAACATAAGTTGACCATTGAGTGTTGGCTCGTTGGGCCAGCCAAGTTGCTGAGGGTCACGCTCAGCTCATTCATTTGGAGGTCACCTCCCTCCGCGACAATAGGAAGCAATGACATGTCCAGGGTTGGCGGGTTGCCATCAAGAAGCGAGGCGGGGACAGTGGTCATGACTTCCCCTCCTCGGAAGAGGGCCGTTTCAGTCAATTTCAAGGTTGGTTGAGCTGGAGAGGCTGGAGACATACGGAACGGTGCAGTGCTCCTACCGTGTCCAAAGCCCTTTTTAGATTTTTCCATAACGTGTACCTTCCAATGTTTTGTCAGTTCTCTAACCGTCCTGTAAGACAAGGGGCACTTCTTGCACATGAAACCAGTTGAGCGACTGGCCGGATTTCTTGTCAACCGACTGGCGCGAGTTCGTCCAGCCACAGGAGAAGGGTCTTGTGCCAAATGGCTAGCCATCTGTGTTACCAAGGCAGGTGGAGAAGAATCCCTACTCTTTACCTTCTCCATTCCAATTCTTTGAGAGTTATACGTCGAGGGCAGGAACGGCGAAGGGAGTGACAAGTCACAGAAAAGTTTTTTTTCCGGTAGCGGGAAGGCACAAAACAGGCCACAAAAAGTGCAGAGGTCAGTCCGAGAGTGACCAGAAGAACCAGGATCACACGCTGAAGGAAAAAGCACAAAAACTGACCAGTGGTCAAGCTGACCAGTGGTCAAGAACACAATATAAACTGACTTACCAGTGGTCAAGCAAGTGATGACACCAGAGAACACAGGCACAAGGGTTGACCAGCGGTCAAGCATCAGACAGCAGGAGTGACGAGGTCATCCGACGTCCAGAGGCGGTCATGCAGGCACACACAGAAGGATGCGAGAAGACAAGTCCAGGCGCATGCGCACAGAGACACAGGTACAGGTCAGCAGGACAGGGAATGAGCGCCGAAACCAAGGGTGGCCGGCGAGCAGGCAGTCCGGTGGAACAACAGAAACTGGAGAATCAGACGAAGTCCACACGCATGCGCAGACGACAGGTCGAGGAACAACAGCAGAAAGGGCAGATGGCGACGGTCAAGCAGGTCGACGGGGTCGAAGACAAGACACCAGCAGGGGTTGACGCATGCGCACACACAAGTCGAAGATCCAGCGGACAAGGGCTTCGCCTGGCGAGGGAGGAGAAAAGCTCCTCGGAAAGGCCGGCCGGGTGACAGTCCACCAGGTGGCGCCAAGGCCAGGAGAGGGCGGGGCCACACAGGCCTAAGGCGGGGTCAAGCAGGAAAGCAACTCACCCAGAGAAGATGTCAAAGTCTCGGATTGCAAATGCAGCAAATTAGGCAGAAGACCGTTGAAGAATTTCTCCGACGGATCGAGAGATGGCGTTGTTCGAAGCACTATCCAATCATATGTAGAGAAAATACAAAACCAACCAATCTACAGATACTACACTTGATCTTGGCGATTATGCCGAGAAGCGATAACATGAAAGCAAATGAATTTTATTTTATTCAATTATATTTTATATAACATAATTGGGAAACTGTAATTTTATGTATTATAGAGATTTTCTTTCAAATTTGTAAACAATAATACTATTTCTATATCAAATTATCTAAATTTAATATATACATAGATATTTTTGCTTATTATATGTGCTAAGAGATATTGGGCACTCAAACAGCCAATAGGTGCCGCTAAGATCATTGTTAATGCCTGATGAAATATAGGAATAATTATGCATTGCAAACTATCAGTTGATTAACATGGTGTGTCAAGTCGATCTTCGGATAATTTTGGAGAAAACGAAGAGTTTTGTATTTAGTGTTAAAGGAACGAAAATTATCCTCATAACGTAAACAAGTGAGGTTCAACATATTTATATTTCGATTAACGTTCCATTTCAAGGGCAGTTTACAGCAATAATTAAATTACGGTTTAATAAGTTAAGAATGTATCTAATAAAATAAATGTATTTCAATAACTAAGTTGTAGATATTTAAAGTAGACATAAACATTTTTTATGAAATTTCCCACCTTCTATCATTGCAACATTATACGTTTCAGAAACAGTTCTTCGCACTTTAAAGAATAAAATATAAGTGTCGGAATTTGAAAATACATTTGATACATAGGTATCTCGGAGATATTTTTTTTCATTAAAGTAACTGAAAACGATAATTTACAAATTCATTGAGATTTTCTTGAATTTTTTCTTTTCGGAATAAGAGGTTGAGACACCCTCTCCTTAAATACTTATAAGTAAAATTACAATAATGTATAAGGAAAAATATTGTGAAGGGGTCGAAAATTCGAATTCGAGTTTTCGACGGGAGAGCACGTTTCAAGAATCCTTGATCACGAATCGAACATTTTAAGTTATGTCTGTGTGTGTGTGTGTGTGAAAGTATGTGTGTGTGTGTGTGTGTGTGTCAGTGAGTCTGTGGAGACGATAACGGACCGATTCGAACAAAATTTGGTACAAAAATTACAATCCATAAACACTGGAAGCCTATTGTTTTTATACGCAATCGAATGTTCAGAACTCCCTAAATTTTCGAGGGAAATTTTGAAAAAATCGTCAAAAAATCAAAACCTCTAATAAAGTTACGCAAATAGACATTTCTTATGTGTTTTCATATGTTCACTTTTCATATGTAATACCATGCGATAAATTGGGTGACATCATTCTCGTGAATCTAGCTCGTTCCATTCATGAAAAAAGATACTTTGAGTAATACTTTTGTATTTGAACGCCAATAGTCATTTATCTGCTGTAAGAATAGCTTATTTCTCCGTCCATAACGCTTGGCGAGATTTTGGCGACGAATTTGATGGAATGTCGCCAACTTAGCGACTTTCTTAATTCTTGCTAGAAACGAAAAACTCGCCAAATGGATAAAAATGACGCTAAATCAATGAAACTGACGACTCATTGATGAAAATTCAATATCTTGGAAATAATATAAATATCTACTTTAAAAATAATATATATTTTCTACTGTAAAAGTAGTAAGTTCATTGCATTATATAAGGAAAGCCAAGTGCTGCCCACATCAGATTTTTTAAATAAAAATTCAAGTAATAATTATGCCATTTATATGAAGAGATCACGTGACCCACTTCAAAATGAATTATGGCATCCATCTTGTGGCAAAATCGTGATTTATAAAGTTCTTTTTAATTCATATTTAGTGTTGTATCCGTCGTAAAACTGCTTTATTTTTGCTTAAATTCTGTGCAGCTACACACTGAAACACCGCAATTACAATACATTTGAGTTTAAATGATCATCAAACTTCGATTATTTCTACAATGAAGCCTAATTTTCACATATGGAGAATGTAAACACAAAAGATGTAGAATGAGTTGCATAAGAATTGCTGATTTCTTTAACGCAAAATTATTTAGCTCATGGAGTCTGCAATATAGCTGATATTAATGACACATTCATTGATTTTACACAGGGAAGACTATGTTTTCGATGAAGTTTTAAGCATAGAGTTAAATTACTTGTACCTCCATAGTTTTAAGTTTTTAAATAAAATAAATTATTATAGTATTGTGATGAATGAAAGGAATGGAAAAACATTGAATGAAATGCCGCTTTGATATAAAGAGCCAGGCGATTTATATTTTTATGACGTCATTTGAATAAAGTCCATTTGTTTTCCATGAAGTTTTCAAATATAATAAATTATTGTAGTATGATAATTTTAAAGATATTACCGATCAATATATCGCATTTTAGAGATGTTTAAACCAGGCAATTTATATTTCAATGCCGTCATTTGAATGATGTTCATTTTTTTCGATGAAGTTTTAAGTTTTCAAATATAATAAATTAATGTAGTATTGTGATAATTTAAAAAAATTTACCGAAGGAATGAACTGCATTTTAGCGATGTTTAAATAAAATTGTATTGAAGTTGGAAAGTGTTTCATAATCAATGCTTTATGCATGACTGATCTTTCTTGTTATATATTAAATTCGGGGGTATAAGTGTCCAAAATGTTTACATTTTTCGTCACACTCCATTTTTCTGCCAGAGAAACCTCCAACCGTAGACGTTATTCGCATCAAAACAAAGAATGAGAAGAAAGAAACCGCCTTGGTTTCTTTGAATCAAAGTATTTACACCAATTTTGTTATCACATATTCAATCCAAAATGATCAGTTCTTTCAGTTGCAAAAATATAAGTGAATTTTGAATAAAATCGAAGGTTCCTGCCGATTTACTAAATCCAAATTCTTCTTTGCGATGTTTCAAAGAAAGAAATATTTAAATTTCTTTGTGGCAGAGCAGAAATGAAAAAGAAACTTCTTGACCTGATGGATGGATATTTGAGTATGTAACAGAAGACTAAAATCTGAAATATCTGAATAGAATTACCATATTTCTTTTTCTTCTGAATGAAAATATTTAAATTCGCATTTTGCCTAAAATGCCGGATTTTCGAAAATACTTTTTAGAGAAATAGGATACAGACAGCAAATCACTTTCGTTACAAACTCAAATTTATTCATTATTTTCCTTTAATTTATTATTTGTTGTTTGAGTTTATTGCATAAAATAGTACACGGAGAATAAAATATAATTTATTTTTTATTTTCCTTTATATTATTATTGGTTATTTGAGTTTTATTGCACAAAATAGTACACGAAAAATACTTGGAAATTACATAAAATTTTTCGTTTTTAAATATAGTTTATTTTTTAAATTTTTATCTTTCGACTTGGCACAGTTTGAAATAACTCCTATTCACCCCTCTGCTAAAAATTGATATCCTATGGAACATGATGTGTTCGGTAAAACATCGGCCGGCCATCGATATCATCGGTTACAGATCGGTTGTTCGCAGTATACATCGGCTTAAAATCGGGCCTAGCTCGCCAACCCGATGTGTCCATTTCCCATTATTAGTGAGCTCAGCAAGAGATCGGACAGAGCTTGGTAGCCCGATGTGTTTTTTTCTTATCCATTAGAGAGCTCGGCAACAGATAGGGTCGATCTCCCCATTCTGATTATCGGCAACCTAGTCGCTGCTTAAGAAAATCGGCCAATCATCTCCTACCAATCATAGGCCAATCATCTCCTATCAATCATCAGCCAATCATCCATTCCCGAGAATCGGCCATAAATTGGAATTACATAGGAAAATTGATGCTCGGTTTTTTATCTATTTCAGGAAATTAGACGATGCATAGTGTGGTGCACAAAAAGAAACGATATTTAAAGTTAGCATTTTAGATTAATTATAATTAACATATCTTAACATGGCAGTAGATTAATCGTATTCGTGGAACTAATTATTAAATTATACATTGCGTTGTTTGTTGACAACCCTCCAATTATTTATTTTTCGCGCGAGTTCTGTAAAAGAATATTACTTAATATAATACTAAATTGATTGCACCATTTTAACCTTAAAAATAAATCATTTATTAAAAACATAAAATACTTAATTACTTAATTACAACAATTATTCCTCTTGTTCGCGCCGGAGAGAGACAATGTGAGACCATTAATAAAAATACCTAAAATGTATTTAGAACCTGGTATCGTATTTGAGGAACACATACCTTCAAGGCTGTTTTGACTTGGTCACCAGCACGTACTTCGCCGATCATATTACTGGAATTAACTCGAAGTGTAATTCGTCGACACGTAATTCGCCGATCATATTGTACTGCTGACTCGAGCACTCGTACTTATGTCATTTTCTTAGCCTGTTCTCTGTAAGTATAATACTCGTTCTTATGTCATTCTTGTAGTTATATCTTTCTAATTGTCGTGCCTCTTAATGTCGTACCGTCGTCGTCTTGTAAGTCTGTTTCTCACCAAGTGTCCTCGTTCTTATCTTTTTCGTTCTGTCTTAGGTTGTGGCTCTTTTGCCTCAGGACTGACACTCCTCTTTTGCACCTATTGTCCGCCTTCAGGCTGACGCTATAAGCATATTCTCAATTGATCAACATTTTACCCAATGTCGTTGCTTTACCTTATTCTTAGATTCGTTCGACCCCTCTGTCTCGACGCCTCTAAATTTATGATTTTGGTTGACCTTTGGGTCAGCGTGTCGTAAACACTGGAGTCATTGAGATTGTAGGTATTGTCTGACGATTTAGACACAATAAATTACTGGCATAAAGCTGTCTCACAATAACTAGTGTGAGATCTATTTCTGGTCTCACACATCTCCCCGCGGACAAAGAAACAAAACAATTCAATACCAATAAATTTCGATAATAGTTCGATTCACTGCCAACTCTGTAATTGGTATTTTTTACTGAAAAAAATTCGTCATATAACTGCAGTCTGAACAAAGTCTTGTTGTAAACAAGTTTTTAGCACACATCATACACTATATATCTAGGTTATGTACTCATCAAATTTAGATCAGGTCAAGTTTTCAACTGAAGCAAAATGAAATTTTGACTATTTCATAAGAGTTTAAACATTCACCTGGCAATGTTACATACTTAAATACAATTACTGATATCTTTAACAAAATTGCACTTTTTTTTACAAATTACACAGTATATTTATTTTCATGTTATTTTCAACACAATTCCTTCCTCACTGATTTACAAATTTTCATTATTGATACTTTCATAACATAATACAAATACATCATATTTGCTTAACCTTTAACATCATACTACATAATCATTAACAAAAAAAAATGTATTTTAAATTCAGCCATTTAAAACATGTTTTTAACATCAGACTCTTTACATACCTTTAACTTTGCATATGGGAATGATAACACTGATCTGACATTTTCCCTTTAAATGCCTTTCTTAACACCGAATGTAAACAACAACAGACACCCCTGGACTGGTGACAGTTAATTGATTGGTCATTACAGGATCCCTTTTCTTCTTCCAGCGGAAGTACCCTAAACAGGAAGAGTTCAAAACTCCCTGTCGGACGTCGGAGTGAAAAACGATAATGCTGACCCCTTTCGATTCCTTTTTAAAACGTTTTGCTAATGACTGATTACAAGCTAAGCATCCTCTCAACTCTACTCTGAAGAATGGACGGGTACTTTCAAGACGTTCTGCCGTGTATGCGTTCGTGGTTTGAAAGCCTGACTCAATGAAGGTCCGAGCTCACAAAGGCTTCTACAAACAAGTATCGCAACCTTTAATATCCCATTCGACGTGTATATAAACGTTGACTCAATCTATTTTAAATATATATTTCCTATCCATTATTTTATTATTATGTTCATGTTTTGCTAAGCATTTTTCTATTATTGCCGTTTTAGAAGTGGTATTTGAAAAACTCCTTATTCATTGCTGTTTAACGTATTCTTTCTTTTTCTTTTTAAACTCGAATTTACCTCTATTTAAAAGAATTTATATATTATAATCCCCTATTTAAATTTTATTTAGCGTGGTGCCTTACTACCACTTGTCATTTGATTTGAAACAAACTACATTTATCAACTATTTTAACTCATTTTACTGTATTATATTATATTTATATTTTATTTAACCTTTCCATTCCTTATTGAGATTCTCTCTTATTATATATTTTTTTTCACATACCTTTCTCATGACTTGCATGAATTTAAGATTTGTAAATTAAAAAAAAAATTGAAATTTTAATATTTTTTCTATTTAATTTGTTTAACATTTTTTTTAACTTTTTGCTTAACACTTTCATAACTTTTAAATTTTATATAAAATTTTTTTTCCAAAACAAACTCAGGAATTTAATTTTTGTCTCAATTTTTTTAACGCTTATTTAAAATGACTTTCATGCACTATTTACTTATTTGAAAATTTATTTATTTATTTATTTTATTTTTTTTAATTTATCATTCCATCGCACACATTATTATCTAATTATTACTTATTTTGACATTTTAGTACCTGCGGCAAACATACCTTATAGCTGTTATATTATTATTTATCAACTTACTACACATGACATTTATTGCATCCAAATTTACTTTTGTTTATATACATAACATTTCTCAACCTTTTAGATACTTATTTATTACAATATTTTTGTCGTATTTACAAATACCTAATCATCAATTGATATGACATTACTAACAAATATATATATTTTTTACGTAGCTTACTTTTGTTAACAATTGCAGAGTTGCTATCGTATCACATCGATAACTTTTATTTTTTTATTTACATGCCTCACTGACATCTAAATTATTTATTATTTTATAATATTTATTTATATGCATTTCATATCTATTTCACAGTTATATTTATTTTCGTACAATTTTCCTTATCAATATTTACATTTTATTTTCACATCCTTATTTATTTATATACATGATTATCGTAGTCTTTCCTTGCGTTGTAAATCAACAACATAAATGCTTTATTTAGCACGCAATATTCTTCAATTAGTTTTTTATTTCAATTTTTTTGCACCTTCTATGAATTTATTCATTTGTTCATTTAAACAACATTTTAACTAAATTTATTTCATTTATCCTGTCACTTTAGGATTAATTTAGTCATTTCATTTGCTTAAACAGTTTATATTATTCCTGAAACATTTATTTACTTTAGCAGTTTTCAATGCATTTTTACATTTCAACGTTCTTTCACGACATATCGTGTCGTCGATTGCTTCATTGCAACGGGCAATTTACACCTATTTAAACTGTTCATAGTTGAATATTTTAGATTCAAATTGATTTAAAATTTCCAGTTATTTATGCCATTTATTTATTCTTTGACATAAAATTTATACCATTAATGACTGATCTTTAACATCCTCATTTTCAGCTCATTTCTATTTTTTTATTTCACTTAATCATATCTTACAATTTTTAAGCCTCAAGACTCTTTCGAAAGACTCAACATTTCCTGAGCTGCCTTTGAAAACAAAATCAAGCTTACTGGAATGGCCTTCTACAACAATGCTTCAACTTGCATCGATTTGGCTACAGACCTTTCACCTACCTAATAACGAAACATTATTTGTTTTTATCTTTCATTTTTGTAGATCATTTGCATAAATTACTTTTTGCTTAATTTTCTTATCACATGTAAAACATTTTGATTTCATTATAATTTATATTATATACATCATATTATTTTTGAAAAACGTTTTGTACAATCATTATCAATTTTTTTGAAACTCACACCATTTTCATTTTTAAAAATTCATTGATTATTCATTTCTTTTAGAAATTCATAGCATTATTCATTTTTTCGTTTTTAAAAATCATTCATTGCCAGATCATTTTCCCTTTTATTTAATTTTGACTTGTTATTTTTATATCTCGCTCATTTTACAATTTTTTAAGAACCAATCATCCATACAATTTGAACTCCTAAATATTTTTGATCTTATAAAAAAAAAATTTGATTTAATTTTCCTTGATTTTGTTCATGAATGTGTTCAGCTTCATTTGTGTTTTGAATTTGTATCTTATTTAACAACTTTAATCTTTGAATAACATATTCTTTATATTTGTTTTGGTTTTCATCTACTTCTGAAGCTACTTTTTGACATCATTAACTTCATTATCATTTTGATTATTATCCCTTATTATATTCTCATTTTCATTTTGAATATTTTCACTATCATTTGAATTTTGCATTTCTTGAAAATTAATATTTTAATTTTTATCATCCAAAACATCCATTATTATATTCTCATTTTAATTTTGCTTATCATTATCATGATTTTTATTTTCATTTCGAATTTCTTGAAAATTAATGTTTTCATTTTCTATAACATCCATTATTTGATTCTCATCTGCATTTTGAGTATTTTCCACCTCATGATTTTTATTTTGACTTTGAATTTCTTCAAACATTGTATTTTCATTTGCATTATGTACTCTTTGTAATTTAACATTTTCATTTTTATATTTTCATGATCAGTATTTTCAAAATCCTTATCAACTTTTTGATTTTGTATAATTTTGATACCCGGATCTTCACTTCTATGCTGAATATTGTCATTCGTATTTTGAACATTTTCAATTTGTACACTTTGTACAGTATAACATTTTATTGATTGAATCTCAATTATTTCATTGTTATCGTTATGCTTATTTTCGCTTTGTACCTTTTGTGCTATATGAAATTTTTTTGTTTGAATTTCTTTTATTTCACTATCTTTGTCATATTTTTCCATCAATTCTTCCGCACTTTGTACATTTTGTTCTATATAACATTGTGTGGATAGCGTGTATTTCAATTGGTTCATCTTTCACGCTATATTTATTTCTAATGATCAATTTATTTTTTAGTATTTGATATGAGAGAGAAGATTGTTTAGTATTTGATATGGGAGTTGAGTAGAGATTCCCACTTAAGATATTTTTACTTCCCTTACGTATATAATATACTGTATAGGGAAAGAAGTGCTTTGACGGGGTTGAAATTCTAATTCGATTTTTTAACTTAAAAGCACGTTTCAAGCATCGAATGGAACGTCATTTTCGAGGTGATTTTTATGTGCGTGTATGTATGTATGTATGTGTATGTGGGTACGGGTGTTTGTGTGTCTGTCCCCGTTAGTCTGTGGAAGCAATATTCCACGTACAAATGGAGCGTTTCGAAAAAAATTGGCACGATTATTGTAACCAGGGTACACTGAAACAATATAATAGATTTTGAACTCGACCGAGTATTTGGACAACTTTCAAATGAATTTTTGAAAAAATCATTAAAAACTCAGGATCTTCAACAATGTTAAATAAATAATCATCGTATACGTAATTTTTATCGCAAAAGGAATGACGCAATGTTTAGAAAGCTACCATAAACCGTTTTCATGATATCGTACATTTTAAAAATACATTTATAAACAATTACATAAAATTAAAATAGAAGTATTATTAAATAGATTGATATTCCATATGCAGTATAATGGGACAAATGTAATAACATCATTCTTATGGATTTAGCTCATTCCGTTTATGAGAAAATGCATCTACGGATTAGAACTCTAACCATCGGTTTATACTGTCCTTCTCCAAAAAAAGTTCTTCTAATGTCTGCTTGGCGACAAATTTAGCGATCTTTAGGACAAACTTAATGAAATATCGCCTAATTGGCGATTTTTGGAAATGTCATTAAGTTGACAAATATGTCGCCAAGTGAGTGAAAAGAATGTTTAATTAATGGAAGTGACGACAAATTGCTGAAAATTCAATGTCTCTTTGTATGAAGTTCAATTTCTTTGATAATCCCTCTCGCTTTGGGGGAATTAATATTCTTGATGTAGGGAAAGTCATCTGCTACCCACATTATATTTTTCATATTTAAATTATAAACAAAAGAATATTCGTGGCATTACTGTCTGTCTGGACTTAAAGAATAAAATCTATTGTTAGTACTTGTTCGTTGAATCCAAAATACGATGCTTTATAGGAAATGACTTCTAGTACTCGTGATAGAGCTTCTTTATTTTTGACAGAAGCTAAAAAATTCTTTTTCATCTGATTGTTGGATATTCAAAACTGAAACATAAGATTTAAATTTTACATATTTTCATAAAATTTCAATATTTATCGTAATGCCGTAATTTAAGTTCATCCCCCCCCTTTTCCCTCCTACAAAACAGTTCTGTTTTTGAAAAAGCAGTTTATTGAAGCAGAAAGAAACATGAAAGTTCTATGAATATTTCAATTATGGATGGTTTACGAAGAGATGCACAAAATAGATATATGCATTTTTTCGACCATGATTTTCGTCAACAGAAGGATCATTTATTTAAAAAATTGGAATTTTCCTCGACGAATTTTTTTTAAATGATATGTATTATAGCCCTGTAACTGTGTGTTATGCCAGAAACAGAATGCAGTAAACTTCAGTTGATTCAACACTAAATGGTTTGGCCTGTAATCCGGCACGCCTCTCGAACGGCATTCGGGTCCGCTCGGATGTATTCGGGAAAGGCTCGTTAAAGGCGTATTACGTATATTTCTTTTCATTGAAGTTTTCATAATTGGTTCAAATATTTTTCAAATACTGTACAGTATAATCCAGTATAAACAACGCTTTAGACAAATAAATGAAACATTTACTGTCCATTTTTTGTTTAAAAATATTTTTTCCCATTTTATCTCCCCATTTTCGTTTGATGCTTGACAATCCGGCAAATTTGGTAATCCGGCATTGCTGAAGTAACATGCTGGGAGCTACGATGCATGCGGGCATTTAAACGTTTGCTTTTCTAGGAGGTCCACCTACTATTAAACATAATGCAGAACAAATAAAGCACATACAGGGCACTCAAAAATAATTGTATTTTGTATAAGTGCATGATGAGTAATGGTGAAGTCATTGACCATTTCGTATGTCGAGAGAGAAGGTACTGTGGATAAGTGAGCATATTTATGAGGTCAAATAAGAAGGAAAACTAAAGAGATAGAGAAATGAGGAACTTGGTTGAAATTTGGACACTGTGTGAAGAGGAATGTGACTTCGATGCTTTTCGAGGGTTAGTGAGGTTTTATTCACTGACATGACTTAGTTTGACGAGGTTATAATCAGATAGATTGGAGATAACTGTAGGAAAAACTTGCTTCTGGAGCTATTTCTACTACTTGTTTTGCTGGAATTGATTGTGTTGTGTGCTCATGAGAGTGGCTGCTGGCTGTTTATTTCAGCATTAATTCTATTTACTTTTTAGCGAGAATTTTGAAAGAAAAGGCTTTGTGTAGCAGAATGAAAGTTCTTGATGTTTAATTATTGTGTTCAATTTTATCCATTGTTGAATTGTTTGATAGCACGTTTTGTGTGTTTGCTCTCTGAACTATATTGCTGGTGGTGCAATGTGGTAGTTTGAAATGCGTGAGCAGCTGTTGATGTAATAGTGGTCTGCTGTACCTTCTTCTCCGCAACTGCATTCTGGTGTTCGTCTGTGCCCAAAACGTTGCAGGTACTGCGTACATGGTGCGTACCCAGTAAGGAACTGAAGAACATTTCTATTTTCGATGGTGCGTTAAATCTGTGGTTCAGATACTCTTTTCGAGAAGTTGGTAGCAGGGGAAGGAAGTTGATGTTCCTGTGGATATCACCCGCACTGGCTTCCGTTCTGAATTGGGTGCATAGTTTCGAACGTACAAACATATACCTCATACAGATGATCTGAATTCAAAGAATGATAGGGAAAGGTGGGTATGATACCTATGGATGCCACCTCCATTGGGTTTCGGTCAAAATTGGGTGATATTAGGCAAAGTCAGCTTCGACTATGGTGTGCCTGGGGTCTTTGGATGAACAGAAACTGCAATCTCTCCTCTTATAACATTGACTTCTGTCTTATGTTCTGTCATTGTTCCAGACAAGTAGGGCAAGTAATAACAGCAACAGCAACAACTTCTTTTGTCAAAGTTACAGCTCTGTCTTATTTATCTAGGCGAAGGGTACACTTCTTCTCTCACCCCCCTAAGCTGGTACTTTACAACTTCATTTTATACTATTTTATTAAAGAAGTGTTTTATTTAAAGCTTCTATAATAAGTTCATTATAGAATTTCAACTTTGAGAAAGATAATATTAAAAGTGCAAGAATTCTTTAGATTTATCGAAAGAAGTCAAAAATTTCAACAAATTCGATAAATCTAAATTCATTTATAAATCTTTGAAAAAAGAAAATCATCCTGACTGGATGGAAATAAAAGTATATATTTTTCTCCAGATGATTGATGTACATATGAGTTTGTAACATAGGTCTAAAGCTTGAAATATTTGAATACAATTACCATATTCATTTGAATGCAAAATATGTAAGCACATTTCTTTCCCCCAAAAAATGAGATTTTCTAAACGGAGTATTACAGAGAAAGAACGAAGGCTGTGGATATTATTAAAAATGTTTGAACGTTATGGGTGTTTTATTATATATAAATGGATAGTCCTTATGCAGCCCTAATAACTTTGTACGGAAAGTCCATGAGTGTACTCCGTCAGATCGATTTATAGTAAAATAACCGAGCCAGATCGAATAAAGTAATGGTAGTGTCAAGTTAAATAAGTTAGGATAACGGACACGACAACAAAGCAAGGCAGAAAAGACTAAATACAAAGCTGTAGAGCATTGTCTAATTATTACTAATTGGCACCAGGAAAGAACGAAATGACTACACGTAGAGCAATAAGTACCTGTCAGACACTTGTATCATCAGGGCTTCTAACACGGTGACATCATCAAAGTACGAGGTCGTATTATTTCTGGAACTGAAATGTGAATTGTATCTGACGGAGGACATTTTAAACACGCTCAACATTAGATTTCTATGCACGTAAGGGTTGTTCATTGTATCATTACTTAATAGAACAGCCTTCGGCCAATAATCTCATCGGGTCAAATAAAGTCCTTCTGTATCAGTGTTACTGTTGATTCCTATACACTAGACAATGGTAAACAATTTTGTACTTAGCTTTTTTTTGGCTATCGCATTTTATTGCTAAGTTCGTTTTCCCAACTTTCCGCTCGGAGCTCTTCAATAACTTTTATTAGATCGGGCATGATCATGTTACTGTACATGTACCTAACGAGTATACTCATGTACCTTTCTGAACAAAGTTACAGGAACCCTGTATTCAAACGGGGAATATGTGTCTGACATTTTTTTAAGAATGATTGTATCTGTATTTTACTCAGCTATTGAAACCATTATATTTACATTTGCATATGAAAGAAATATGATTTCTAATTTAAAGTGAATTTTAGTGTTCAGGAAAAACTGTCCTGTAGCTTGTTGTAAGATATTCTTTAGATTGGACGATATATTCTCAAAATCCAAGAATGTGTTCAAAGATTTGAACAACTTAAATTTAATTCAAAGCTGCAATCAGCGTAAAGAGGAATAATATACAATTAATAACTTTCCAGTTATCACCAGGATGATTCTGTATAAACTTTAATGGAAAATGGGGTACACTAAAGCAAACCTTTTTCGTTGTTGAATGTATTTACGCAGACTTCATCCTTTGATGCAAGAGGGCACTGATGGTACATAAACGAAAGACAGTGTATAAGAGAAGTGTGAATAAAATATTTATTTACAAAAGTTTTTCATTTTTACGGTATATTTACAGTAGTTGCTCAAAAGAGAGACCGCCAATAGTAAAGCATGTCTGATAGCGCTTTGATTTCGGGGAATTTTTAACGATTAACGGCATTTCACGAACACTTATAACAGATCCTTCATTTCCATTACCAGCCCCATATACCACATGCATGTCAACCATATCACAATTCAGGAATTGCTTCATGCATAGCCACTTCTATCTATAATGACTGTTCTTTTCTGCGTGAAAATAGGCAACATCCCAGGTCAAAAGTGACCGCCATGTGGTGTTAGTTATCATATAGATAAAAGACAAATAACGTTGTTGTTTTCCTATTTCAGTATGTGTTTTGTCTTGGAGGATTCGTTATATTTATTTGATTCTGATCTTGTTTTCAAATTTTTTGACTTTGATTTTCTTGTATTTTCAAATTATAATATCTAGCTTTTACTATGGTTTATTGTGTAGTGCCCTTTTTGTACATCAAATAGCATGAAAGATTGCATAAGTCTTTTAGAATTTCTCTCGGAAATCAATCGTCGGGAGAAATGGATTAAATCAGTGACTTTCAGAAAAAGTGTGTATATGTATATAATTTTGGCACAAATTAAACTGTCAGCATATCTAGGTTGAAATGTGAACATTATAAATTTATCTTGTTCTTAATAATTAATAAGTTATTGACGTTTCAAAGAAAATTTGTATACTTGTATAATTTTGGCACAAATTAAACTATTAATCTCTACTATGAGCGATTGATCCAAAAAGAACAATCACTGCTAGTTGACACAATCAAACATGGCAAATATTGGTTGTAGTTTATGTACTTTATATATAGCACTATAAATTTAAAATTTGCATTAAAAATTTTGCATTGATAGCTATAAAGATTTTTTTATGTTTCTTTACATCTTATTGTATTAAAATTCAAATCATATTTAATTTTACAATTACCCTGAGCGAAGCTGGAATTTCTACCTTTCAATGTATTATATCAATGTATATCAAATTCATATCGTCTACGGTCTTTCAAATCTTCATCTTGTTCAAGCTGTTACCGCTAGATGGCGATACATAACATATTTTAGTTGTATCATGGTTTCCACTTTTTAACAATAGAAAAGAGGCAAATAAACGGGTATTTTAGATAAAGGTAGCTATGCTTCATGTTACACGTAGTAAGTGCACATTACAAATGACGATGCCCGTGTCAACCAATAGAGTCCTCTAGTACTAAAGGGT
This sequence comes from Amaurobius ferox, assembly GCA_951213105.1. Taxonomy (NCBI): domain Eukaryota; kingdom Metazoa; phylum Arthropoda; class Arachnida; order Araneae; family Amaurobiidae; genus Amaurobius; species Amaurobius ferox. The sequence continues at coordinate 132,322,469 of OX578139.1, forward strand.
GACGTCTACGGAGACAAATTTATTGTTCTTTATTATTTTCTATTTATCACAAATGTTTGTACAGAGAGTTTCGAAGCACCCCGTAGAAAAATCGTAGAATAGCTGTCACATGCAGTAAAACAGAAATTACACGCTCAACGAATTTATAAACTTGGAAATCGTACTCTCTAAACACTAGCATATTGGCAATTCAGTATTTCTCTTATCAAATAACATCGCTCCCTGAGAAGACTTAAAAACTCTTAATAAGCATCCTTATATACTCTTAATGAACATCCTTATACACTGACTTCCAAAAGTTAAGCGCACAATGCACATTTTCATTTCTCGAAAGCGTATTTGAATTTGAATCGCTGAAAATCGCCACGGATGTAGACGACAGTATGCAAGTATCATATGTTACAGCCAATCACGATTGACTGTCCGGATATATGCCAATTAGGCAGTCGTCGAAGACGCCAGCATTCTGAAGGGGTTGAGGAGGTGCATTTAATGCTGATACGAAATGTTTATAACTTTTGTAGAATTATTTTTGATGATATTTGTGTTTCTATGGCTGAAATAAGACGAATGAGAGATAGTGAACGCTGTCGTGTTGTCGGACGCTTTGAAGCAGGGCAGTCATTGGTGTTGATCATTCGGTAATTTCTCGATTATGGAAACAATTCTAAACAAGTCAAACACTTGTTAGTAGACCTGTCCGGTCGTCCAAGGGTTACCCCTCCCCTCTGATGATCGGTATATTGCTATAGTAGCCAAGGGGAATCGACGAACGACTTCCATAACTGTCATACCCATGGTTGCAGCCGTACTTGGTAAGACAATATCTGGCAGTACTGTGCGCCGAAGGCTTCATTTGAAGGGACTGTACGTCCGAGTACCACGTTTTTGTGTTCCACCAACCGTCCAAGCCAGAGGGGCAAGATTAAAGTGGTATCGTCAATATGTCAATTGGACTGTCTCAGATTGGTGCAACGTCCTGTTCACGGACAAGTCCAAATTTGACCTGGAATAAGATCATAAGCGTGTGAGAGTCTGGAGAGAACGAATCATATGCAATCAGGTCAAGGGCATCATCGAACATCACGCATTCAGAGGGGGCAGCGTTATGGCATGGGCTGTAATTTCAATGGAATATCACACAGAACTGCACATCTCTAAAGGCGGTTCTGTGGCTGCGCGGTATCGGGATGAAGTCCTAGACCCCAATGTGAAACTCTACGCTGCAGCAGTTAGTCCTGATTTCCTCCTTATGGACAATAATGTCCGTCCCCATCGAGCTAATATCGTTGACAAATACCTGGAAAGTGAGGGCATTTCTCGTATGGAGTAGCCGGCATATTCCTCCGACCTTAATTCCATTGAAAACCTTTGGGATGACCTCGGGCGTGCTGTCTCTGCACGTTTACCTCCTCCAGTCAGTTTCAGAGAGTTGTAAACTGCCCTATTAGAGGAATGGTCATTGCTCATATCTGCGACGATTGATCACCTCATTGAAAGCATGAAAAATCATTGTAAAGTTTGTATGAAGGTCCGGGGTGGTCACATACCATATTAATGTAAGTTTTGTTTGGTTTGTTTGCCTTTAAACATCATTTTGTTAATGATCTAAATGTGACGTCATTATATAACTTACGAAAAGTAAATATTTTTTCTACCTTTGTTCCTTCTTGTTTTCTTTAATGCATAAATACATTTGCTACCTTCATGTACAATTTTGAGTTAATCAAAGCTTTACTTTTCCATTTTTGTTGATTTTGCCATTCTTGCTTAACTTTTAGAAGCGAATGTATACTATTAATGAGCATTATTATATACCCTTTACAAGGATATATAAAAAACTTGGATATTTCAGAAAATGTTTGACCATTTCTTTTGTTTCACGAATTTTTTTAACTTGCTATAAAGCCACAGGATTGGCAATATATTGGCTACACTTTTAAGCAATTTTATTAAATCAGTTTCCGTTAACCTTCCCTAATAATTATTGGTGACTGTAAATAATATTTTCCAGCTAAAAGACGTCTAAGACAGAGAATGTATGTATCATGCATTTGTAACAATATAATTTAGAGTTTCATATCTACACTTATAATTAGGCCTTTCTTGTATTATGCAAATTAGTTAACTATTATTTATACAATACAGTCATGTATAGATTCAGTTTACAGTGACATATAAATTAAACATGAATAATACATGTACCGCCTATCTTTAAAAAAAAATAGCGCCCGCGAGAAAGATTTGCAATTCATGAGCGCAGAGAAAATTGGAAATTACCTTCAGTCCCAGAAATAAAAATAAATCTTTTACGATAATAAAATTACCATTACACCCAGTCTAATGCAAATATGAAACGATATAAGAAAAAGAATTCAGAGAGATAACTCTAATTCAATTGGAATGTTCTCTTTATTCATGGTTTTTCAAATTGTGTTAAGAATTTTTTAGAAACCAATTTCAATTTAAGGTTCTTAAATTGTTGCAAACTTTGGAGGAAGTATTATACATGAGATCCTCCTTAAAATTTAGAATGAAAGATAATCGTCTCAGTGGCTCATGTATAGAGCTTCATCTGTCTCGATAAAGATCATTCACTACTAAGAAACGAGTTATTTTTAATGGTGCTGGAGCGAAACCCTTCAGATGAGTGATGACAAATGAGTGATGCTTTATGATATATGAGTGATGCTTGATGACAGATTATGCTTGATGATTCAGATGAGTGTTTGATGAGTGATGTTTGAAAAATTTCAAAATTGGAATTTTATGAGGATTTTGAAATTTATATAATCGGTTCAATTTATGAAATACACCGAATACGATGTTATACTGTGTTAAAAGTCAGATGAATGAGCAGGACTTACAGATTAGAAGCTGCACTTTTATTGGAAATCTAGAATTAAACACAAAGCTGTCTTCAAAATAGCTACTTATATAATTTTTATCCCCCACCCACCCACCAAGTACAATAGAAATATTTATCAGTATGATACGTAACAATGATACAGCAGGCATTGCAAATTCATGAATTTGCAATGCCTGCCGTTTGCATTTATTCATGAATTTTCAATATTTGAAATAAATCAAATTTTTCAAGTTTTAAAAGAAAAGCGCGTATTTTCCAACATAATACCTAAAATGAGCCATCATTGATTACAATCGGTTCACTAGTTGAGGTTGTTCTGTACTCAACATTGAAAGAGAAATGAGCTGAATGTCATGTTTTTTCAATTTTTGAAATTCTAAATCAAATGAATCTTCCCGCTGAAAATATATTTATACCTCCCATCAGGACACATAAACAAGCTAACATTTCTTAAAATCGGTTCAGAAGTTAGTGCTGCAGTTCGTCAATATTGAAGAAAAAAATAAGGCCGAAATGAGTGATATTCATAAAAAGTGCACTTTTAAAGTTTTTTTTTCGGGTGCTTAAACCACACCAATTGTAATTATTTTATTCTGTTTTTGTCAACTTCATGGTCATATTACATAAAGCAATATCGGATCTATAGCTATCTTGGGAGCATGTTGCAGACCCTTGAAAAAAGAGTTTCGTCACTTTATGTATAATATATACATGTTAGGTACAGATTTGAAATGACGACATTGCGGCGAGAAGAGCTGCCACATTCTTAAAATATGCAAACCGATAAATAAAACTCCTTCAAATAAAGTATATATATATATATATATATATATATATATATATATATATATATATATATATATATGTATATATATAAAACATCAATATTAATAAGAACCGACTTCATATTTTATGAAACGAGCTGCTTTCAAAAAAGGCTTCGTGAGAGCAAAGAAAACGGGAAACATTCCTTTGTTCGAGAAACAGGAAAATATTTTGTGATCAAAGTAATAAAATTACCATTATTCCAATCTAATACAAATATAAAGCGATATGAGAAGAAGAATTTCAAAATGGATTTCAAATTCAATTGCAACATTTTCTTCGTTGAAGATGTTTTCAATTTTTCAATATGTATTAAGAATTTTTCGAATCCAATGTTACAGTTCAGGATTTGATAGGAGATGAAGAATTTGGGAGGAAGGAGTATTTTGCAAATGTATTATTTCAAAAAGGAATTGAGAAACAATGGCAGCGTAATTATTTATTTCGAAACAGCTTTGAAGATACTGAGTCTTTAAATCTGTACAAAGGTACCAGTTTAAAGAAGTTATGAACATATTTAAGTACATAATTATTTGCAATGGAATAAGAGTTTGAAATATAAAAGAAGATGCATGCACAAATTGTTATTCAAAATAGCAGTCCAGTTGTTCCCCAGGAGTGAAAAAATACTCGTGGCTATACTATGCTCGTAAGCGAATACTTAAAATAGTCAAAAATTTAGTTTTATATGGTAATATATATAGTTATTAGACTGTTGGTTGAAATCCCATCATGTTGCCATTTGGATGCAAAATGTTAAAGAACCCAGACCATGCGATTTATCTTATAGGTTTTATTAATTAGTTGCACCTTTGATGAAGGCAAACTGTTCTTCTTTAACCCAGACCGTCCGACCTACCCGAAGGTGCAAGGTATCTATTTGTACGACCGGGAAGAACCACTTAATTTTGACCGTACCTACCTACCTCTACTACCAACATTTCAGAAGGACTTGCGGATCCACATATTTAACGGGTCCGTATTCCGCGTAAACTCGGGGACAAATTGAGCAGAGCCAGAAATTGAACTCGGGTTGTCGGAGTGCAATCCCCGCGTGCTGACCTCTGGGCTGTCCTATCCTTAAGGCAAAATATTGTAAAAATCTTCCAATGATATTTTACGAAAGCAAACCCTGGTCTAAAATGAAAACTGAATACTATCATACACATCTACAGCCGCGCAATTTAATTCGATCCGTAGTTTGTATTGAATCGTGAATAAGCTGTTAGGATAGTCTTTTATAAGTATGACATAGATTTCTACACATGCATATTACCAACCGGGGATACATGCGCTACAAACACTCGGGTCAGGACCCTCGGTCTGGGTTTGTCACATGCATATTTGTTATATAATTATTCTTTATGTTATTTTCGAGTAGCTTACTTGAAGTTATTTTTAACAAATATGCCAATTTAAATTAAAATAATCGTGATTCTATTATAAAAAGTTATTAATACCTACATAATTTTCCCTTGTGTGGAAAATAAATAAACCAGTAAGATCGCTCGCCCTCTTACAAAGGGTACGTTAGTAAGGCTGGCTTAGTAGTGCATCAACGAGATAACTTTCTTATAAGGGGTACATTAATAAGATTTCTGTTTTATAAGGTGTACACTAATGAGATAGCTAGCTTGGAAGTGGTACATCCATGCGATTGTTTTCGTACAATGGGCAAATCAATGAGATTGTAGTCTTACAAAGAGTATATTAATGAGATCAATAAGGGGTACACCAATAAGATAGCTGGCCTTGAGATGGAGCATCAATAAGATTAATATCTTACAAGGGGTACATTAGTGAGATCGATATCTTACAAGAACTAAATTTATGAGATCACAGTCTTAGAAAGGATACATTAATGATATTACTGTTTTTCAAGGCTTACGCATATCAATGAGATCGCTGTTTTACAAGAGGTACATCGATGGGATCACTGTCTCACACGGGATGCATCGATGAGAAAGCTGTCTTACAAGGGGTATATAAATGAGATCGCTGTGTTACAAGGGGTACATACATGATATCGTTTACTTCCAAGGGGAACACCAATGTTATCGTTGTCTTACAAGGGGTACACCAATGAAATCAATGCTTAGAAAATCTGAATGCTCAAAGTTCGGGAGAAGGTATTTTTTGTCATGTAGCGTAAGTTTCAATTTAAACTGTCTTTGAATCAAGCCTCTCCATTTTGATGCTGTTCTTACTTTTTTCACTCCAATTCTTCACAAAAGACAGAGTGATGGATGCGTTTTAATTAAGACAGAAACGAGTGATGCTCCTATACCCTCATATGTCACTGTTTTTATTTTTTTGGGAGTTGGCGATAAAAAAAGGGTGATGTTTTCAGCAGACAACCAAAAAGAAAAGAAAATATGTGCATATTGTAACAGAAAATGGGCTTTGGATAGTGTATGTTCATCCGATTAATTTTCTTTTCTTTTCTTTTTACATCATGTAATTAGATGGCTTACTTCAACCCCTGTAACACGGAAGACAAAAAAAAAATTTTTCTATAAAAAAGTTTTGCAGTCGCTTTTACGGAAAAGTCTGAGATTGATATTCCAAATTATAAAAATTTGTTGTGGACATCGTATGACCTTCTCTGGAAACTTCATCTTTTGATTTTTGTTTATAACCTGCTCTACATACATAGTGTATAGGATAACGGGGTCTCAAAAATTCGAATTCGAGGTTTCGACGGTAAAGCACGTTTCAAGCATTCTTGAACTCGAATCGAACGTTTTCGACGTGATGTCGCTGTGTGTATGTATGTCAGTGTGTGTGTGAGTATCTGTGTGTACATGAGTCTCTGGAAGTGATAATTCAACAAGAAAGATCAATCATGCTTAAAGCATTGATTGTGAAACATTTTCCAACTTCAATGCAATTTTATTTAAACATCTCTAAAATGCAATACATTCCTAAGTAATATTTTAAAACTTATCACAATACTACATTAATTTATTATATTTGAAAACTTAAACCTTCATCGAAAAAAATGAACTTCAATCAAATGACGGCATTGAAATATAAATTGCCTGGTTTAAACATCTCTAAAATGCGATACATTCCTCGGTAATATTTTTAAACTATCATAATACTACGATAATTTATTATATTTGAAAACTTCATCGAAAACAACTGAAATTCATTCAAATGACGTCATAGAAAAAATAACACGCCTGGATCTCTCTATAAAAACAGCATTTCATTCATAACATTTTCCCATTCATTTCATTCATCACAGTACTACAATAATTTATTTTATTTAATAATTAAGACCATGGAGCTACAAGTAATTAAACTCTATGCCTTAAACTTCATCGAAAAAAATCGTCTTTCTCTTTGTAAAATCAAAGAATATTTCATTCATATCAGCTATGCAGATTTCATGGGCTAAATAATTTTGTGTTAAAGAAATACAGCAATTCTAATACAACTCATTCTACATATTTTGCTGTTTACATTTTACATAAGTGAAAAATAGGCTTCGATGTAGAAATAATCAAATTTGGATCATCATTTGAACTCAAATATATTGTCATTGCGTTGTTTCAGTATGTAGATGCACAGAATTTAAGCAAAAATAAAGCGGTTTTAGGAAGAATACAACACTCAATATGAATTAAAAACAACTTTAAAAATCACGATTTTGAGACAAGATGATATTTGATTTTGAAGTGGGTCACGTGATCATTTCATATCATGGTCATAAGATCGATTCATATAAGAAGTGTAATTATTATTTTAATTTTTATTTAAAAAACTACTCAATATATTTTGCTGAAATTTTTTTTATATATTTTATGGAATAATTTGAATATTACCTAAAATTTTCGAAGCAATTTGTGAATTTTAAATCCGCTTGAAAAATGTTTGATAAATGAGGTCCCATAGGGTTCTTCTTCTTCTTCTTCGACCCAGACCGTCCGACCTACCAGAAAGGTGTAAGGTATCTGTTTGGACGGCCGGGAAGTGCCACCCAATTTAGACCGGAACCCAGTGGGGGAGGCATCCACAGGGACCGTACCCTCCTTCCCCTACCACCAACCTCTCGGAAGGACTTACGGACCCACATGTTTAACGTGATCGTACTCCGCGTGAACACGGCGGCAGTTTTGGCAGCGGCGGGAATCGAACCCGGGACTACCGAGTGCAACCTCCGCGCGCTAACCACAGGGCTACCGCGCCCGATGTCCCATAGGGTTCAATGTACTTCATTTTTTCAACCCGGTTTCAATCCAAAACTAATTGGGTGATATTATTCATTTATATTCCCATAGGTTCTACAGACCGTCTGAACAACATACGAAAATTTCATTTTGATTAAGTCATTTTTACGGCAGTTATCGTGCTAACGGGCAGATAGACAGACAGAATGAACAAAGTCATAAACACTTTTCAACTTTGTTGTAAAGTGTTAAAAATGAATGTAGCGATTCGAAAAGAAAATTGGTACGCTTATTACAATCAATGAATACTGGAACTTTATTGATTTTTTATCACAACTGAATGTTCGGAGTCACCCCTCCATTTTCGAATGAAATTTTTTATAAATCATTTAGAAATTAGTACTTTGGATAATGACAAATAAATAATCATTTCATACGTAATTTTTCATTTGAAATCAATGACATAATCTTTATAACGCTAATATAAACCGTTCTCCAGATACTGCATGTTAATCACATATATTTCTTTTCTATATTCAATATTGTGCAACAAAGCTGTTAACAATATTTTGATGACCAAAGAATGACGACACGTCCGAATGTAGGAATTACTAATAATAGCAACTTCCAATAAAAAATGTATTTAAATGATATAGTATGTTAATTACAAAAATTTTCGCCCTAGCGTTTTCAGGCGTATAGAATCACTTCTTCACAAGTATATAAAAATCTGATGTGGGCAACACATGACTTTCCTTATATAATGCAAAGAATTTACTACATTTACAGTTTAAAAAAATGTTATTCTTATAGTAGATACTTACATTCTTTCCAAGATATTGAAATTTCTTCAATTAGTCGCCATTTCCATTGATTTAGCGTCATTAGCCAAAATCTCGCCAAGCGTTATGCACAAAGAAATAAGTTATTCTTACAGCAGATAAATGACTATTGGCGTTCAAATATAAAAGTATTGCTCAAAGTATCTTTTTTCATGAATGGAACGAGCTAGTTCCACGAGAATGAGGTCACCCAATTTATCGCATGGTATTACATATGAAAAGTGAACATGTTTCTCAATAGAAAATATTTTTTTTTAATTTTATATGACTTTTTGATAATTGTTTTGAAAAATGCGCAATATCTCGAGAACGGTTCATGTTAGCGTTTTAAAAGTTACGTCAATCGTTTTCTAATGAAAAATTACATAAGAAATGTCTATTTGCGTAACTTTATTAGTGGTTTTTAATTTTTTGACGATTTTTTCAAAATTTCATTCGAAAATTTAGGGGGGTTCTGAACATTCCATTGCAAATAAAAACAATAGGCTTCCAGTGTTTACGAATTGTGATTTTTGTACCAAATTTCGTTAGAATCGGTCCATTCGTTCGTCAGTTATCGTCTCCACAGACTCACTGACACACACACATACTTTCACACACACACACACACACACACACACACACACACACACACACACACACACACACACACACACACACACATACACACACACAGACATCAATTCAAAAATGTTTGATTCGTGATCAGAGATGCTTGGAACGTGCTCTCCCGTCGAAAACTCGATTTCGAATTTTCGACCCCGTCACAATACTTTCCTTATACATTATGCATATAAGGAAAGTAACAAGTATATAGTAAAATAGAGCTTGAATACAGCCAACTCACAAACTACAATTTGCATGTTATCAAAGGCCAATTGCGGGCAAAGTTTTTTCATAATATGAGAAGTACAAGACAAACCTAAAATTTTTATGAATTTATGTTTGTCTGTACTTCTTCTCATATTGTGAAAAAACTTTGCCGCCGATTGACTTTTGATAACATACAAAGTTTCTCCAAAAGAGTCCCCACTATGACCTAGAAGGCTGAAACGTTGTACGCTTATAGTATCGATCGTGGAACAGAACGTAACGGGGCAATCTTCGATTAAAACAACCATTTACGATTGTAAACTTTATAAGTTGCTAAAAAAATAAAACTTATTGTAAAAAATTGTTTTAAGATTATTAATTTCTCAGTCTTTGATAGGGTAATCAAAAATCAAATAATAATAGAAACATTAGTGTCAACGGATAAATCATACTAATATAATTTAGGTGTAAGTTGACATCATCCATTATATTCTATTCATTTTTGAATTACGTGATAACATTCGAATTTAATCAAATCTGATTTGGAATTTAATGGATGTACAGAGAGTGATGAACGGAGATAAAGAAGTTTCCATTAATCAGATTGACAATACCGGAATCATTTGTTCATTAAGCTATGTCAAAAACTGAAATTCAATTTCTAAGTTTCTGATTTTTTTTCGCTTTTGTTATAAAAAAAGGGACTAGAAATTCAAAAAATCAATTAAATAGTAACGCATCTAAGGGTATCTGTGGAAAAAGAAATGGAGGAAAAGAAAACAAAAAGATGGAACAAAGAAAAAGAAAATGAAATTCATTCCTTTTTTTAACATTTCTTAATGGCGTATTAAAAACAAGAAAATATACTTAGAGCAGACTTTTTGTAACATTTAAAGAAAAAAGTGTCTTTAATGCGCATAAAATACGTATGTTATGGTTCACTAAAAATACGCCGAAATCATTTTATTCACCACTAAATTAAAGTTATTCTATTTTATTAAAAATTGTATAAAGAAATTATGATATATCATTAAGATTAGTATAATAACTTATTATGCTAATCTTAATGATAAATCATAATTTCTTTATACAATTTTTAATAAAATAGAATAACTTTAAATTAGTGATGAATAAAATGATAATAAGTATTCCAACTCCAAAAATGGGACAAAAGACAGTGAGCTTAATTCAGAAAGTGACAGCTTGGAATGATACAACTAAAGACTTATTTTATTTAACTAAATGTATCCTTTGCTATTTCACATTGCATTTCAAATATATACTATTGGGAAATTATTTAGCATGTGTTTCTCACTAAATTTAAACACGCACATATATTAAATATTACGATATTAACCGATCCATTCTCATTTCGAAACTCATTTCATTTGCAATTTAAATTCTGGTACTCGAAGTTAAATTTAGATTAAATCGGGTCTGTAGAAAGCATGTTGGTTGTCTCTGATGAGCCACAAAATTAATATAAGTGCTACTCTCGGGTTAAAAACGAGGTGCATTAAAAAACTGATGTGTCCAACAACATCACTTTCCCTGGAGATTAACAAAATTCAATATAGTCGGAAAACAATAACACGAATTAAAGCATTTTTATTACTAGATTTCGCTAAGAATCAATAGGGTTGTTGTTGTTACCGATTTAAATAAGCGTACAAAATTTCATGTAATCAAAATGATTATTTCGAAGGAATTTACGATCCCTGTGAAAAAGTAAAATTTCTAATAGCTGAATAAATGCTCAATACATACTACACATAATTATCCATTTATTCTTAGTTAATATTACTTTAAAAGCATTCAGTCATTTAATAAACATGAAAATATTAAAATTAAGATGCCATTTTGTTTAGATTTAAAACGTGTAATATGTACGTTGTGTAATGAACTGGTTCACAACGTAAAATGTAGCTTAAATAAAGATAAGAGCATACGTGCGTTTCGGAAACCATTTGGATTTCCGTCCTCAGCACAAGTCTAGCCATGAGAGCCCGAATAAGCGCAAGAGTATGTCGGTCAAACTGAAAATGGCTGAGCAAAATATTTCAATATAGTTCACCAATTATTGCGACAGAAGGGAAATAAAACTAGAAAAATACAATGAAGTGTGAACATGAGAAGCAAACGAGAAAAAAATCCTGGGAATACAAACTCAAAAGAAACAAATAATAAGACTTCATTCTTTAAAAAAAGATGTAGTCATTGACAAATCATTAACTAGATTACTGGCAATATTGCTGGTATGAAAAACTTGAATAAATTTGGATTGATAACTAAAGACCACTTTTGAATAATTGAAGCAGCAGAGAAATCAAAGCTGCGGCTAGTCATCCTGCGATGATTAGAGATTGAAAATTAATGTCTTCTTTTTTTACATAATTTTAGTTTTCTTTTAGCTGTACGTTAAGACTCGTTTAGTTTGGCCAATATACTGTAATCTACGATGACCAGGAATTTGATGAACTATACTGGGATCTATCATTTAGCTACTTTCAATTTGAAACAACGTACTCTTGGGCTTATTTGGTCATTTAGGTTCAGTTTTGTTTCACTGAATGAGGGAATTCAAATGATTTCCGATACGCACATACTATCTTATTTGTGATGCATATTAATTGGGGAACTAGTTCATTACTCATTCTGAGCAAAGTCATATATATATATATATATATATATATATATATATATATATATGATTTACTTATCATTCTGTAAGTTTTGTTATTATCTTCTACATAAATAAAGTACTTATAAAATGGCTATTTTAGCAAGAAGGGTTAACATAATCGTATATTCCATTTTTTAAAGATTTTCTAAAGAAATCGTTTGAAAAACTTTATTGATCCCCCGGTTTCATCTCCACAATAATCTATTTAATTCTGACGTGTATTAATTGCAAGACTCTTCAATTCGATATATTTATTCAATAGACATAAGGTTCCATGTGTAAAATACAATTTCTAATATCAAGAAAACTGCTCGTGATAATTTCTAAATAACTGTGTCTATTACGGGTTACATTTTATTGCTGAAATATGTTAATCAATGATATATAATTATTATTAATGATAAAATATCAATAATTATATTATAATTAATGATATTTTTGGCTGATGTTAGTGTCTTATAAATGATGGCTATCGAGTGTAAATTAAAAAAATCATATATAAAATGTCTATAATGCGTAATTATGTTTATATAACATTTTAAAAAAGAAGAAATTCAAAAAGTCCAAGCCTTATCATTCACTCCCGAAAATCAATTGACCCGTCACATAAATGATGGCTTTCGAGTGTAAATAAAAAAAATCACATAAAATACCAATGAGTAATTATGTTCATATAGCATTTAAAAAAAGAAGAAATTCAAAAATTCGAAGTCTTATCAGTCACCCCGAAAATCAATATACCCCCAACATTACCGGTTGAAGTAATCTTACAAAATTTCATTCGATAATTTCAATTTGTTGAAAAAATATCATTCTCATAGATAGAGCCATATACTCAGATACAAATAAACATAAAATTTCATTGGAAACATATGTTATTCGGACTCAGGTCTGCTAAAAATATGTAGAACCATAAAATTCGGAGAGCCATCATTTTGACACCACAACAATACTTTCCCATTACATATACTACTGGTTGATCCGTTGGGAAAGTATAATGCAACTGCCAAAAATAGGATGGCGTAGTACGCAGTGGTATGTGTAAGTTTGCAAGGTCCTACCTGTTTGGGTATTGTTTGGGTATTTGTTCGTGATCATTAGGACTTTAACCGAATTTCTTTTCATATCTATACATGATCAACTTAATCTAATCTGTAAACTACACCTTAAATGAACCGTGATCTGAAATCGATACCAATCTTTAGCTTCAACCTGAAATACAAACCTCAATCCACCTAACGACTAGGATTCTACAAGATAATCACGACGAATAAAACTTCAAATAATTTATTCACAGCTGACTTCGCTGGAAAACATAAACATGAATACAAGATACAACACGCCAATATACGTACAACTTATTTGCAATTACCAGCCAATTCGTTATAGAGTTGGGACGTATCAATCTACGCAAAAACACTGAGGCATACTATTCGTAACATAAACCACGATTCCGTAATTAACTACTTTTACATATATACATACAAAAAGTGAATCTCAATCAAACCGATTATTAAATACTTACTGTGTTGTAACTTGCGTATGTTTACGTTGATACCTCCGATCAAAAATATTAAGCCGAGTGCAGAAGATTGGCAGATCATCAGATGAATAACAAATCACGGATTCGAAAATCCCTGCCATTTATAGTTCTGGCCTATGTGGGGCTCCGTTGGGAACCGCTGATCTAGACTACAAGTCGAAAACTAGTATTTTCTATTAAAAACGACTATAGTTATTTTAAAGTGAAAGCATTATGGGTGTTTTAAGAAACTTTGTGAAGTCCACTTCAAATGTAAATGGAAATGTAATCTTCTTAATACCTCAATGCAATGCAAAAAGACGATAAATCTTCTGGAATGCCGGAGATTGGTGTTTTAAGTTCCCGCAGAGTCTGCAATTTCTTTACATCACTTGATGTTTTTATTTAACGCAGTAAATAAAAACTTCGTAGATACAGCATAAATACAAAAACAGACAGGTCCGCTAGTTTCAAAGGCTCATAACAGGCTTATACTTTAGGACAGATAAGAATCGTGACTTTACTTACTCAAGTCAGATCGACAACGGAGGATGGCATACGTGGCTAGCGGTAGAAGAAAAGCAGTTGTCAACGCTGCGGTAAGAAATGAAAGATGAAAAATCCAAAACGACAGGCAGCAAATAACGAACGGACAAAACCATAGAGAAAAGAAACAGCAAATAAGCTGGTAAAGGAACGGGTAGCAGAACGAATAGGAACAACTGAATAGAGAAAAAGATACAGAAAACGGCAACGAAAGAAACTTGAAACGTTTAAACCAACTATAAAAAATAAAAAGAAAAGGCTGAAAATAACTGGAACAAATTAGAACAAACAGTAAAAAACGAAATTCAGATATGAAGGAGATAACTATTTTCAGAAGCCATATGAGCTAACTCCATCAGAAAAATAGAAGAAAAAATAATTAAAATTCGTGAAAGGTAGACAAAGAAACAAATAAAAAAGGAACACGGCTGGGGTAAATAAAATTATACCAGATATTTCCAAGCAAAAGTAAGAAGGGACTATGATCGTTAACAAAGAAATTAGATTGGGAAACAATAGAAAAACTTTTAAGAAAGTCTAATTAAAAATTGAATTGCAAAAAAAAATTAACTAGGCTTTCAAAAAATTGGGAACGATTTATTTTTGTATTTATGCTGTATTTGCGAATTTTTTATTTATTATATTTTTTGGAGTGCAGCAGTGTTTTTTTGGACGACTATTTGACTTCTGTTTTATGTTTCACCTTCTTCTTTAAATTTAAAAGATTTGATGCTCATAGAAACATGGGCTGGTTACAATAGCAATCAAACAACTTTATCCAAACGGTTAAGTAGCAGAGAAAGGCAGATATCTATATAATACTAAAATTGGAATTTTTCAAAAATATGTGCCAGATATGCCACTTTTGAGGTCGTTATAACGGACAGGGTTCTATCGTGTATTAAAAAAAGCAAAGGAAAGGGGAGATCATACATATTGCTTAATGAAGGTGCACTCTAAAGTCCAAAACCTGAAAGATGTTAATGTGCGGTTTATCACTTATAGATGAATTGATAAAGCGCAATCATTTTTAACTGAGTGGTTAAAGCGCATTTATCCACCTGAAGATCCTTGTTTCCATTTCCCAAATGAGATAACATTTCTGTACATGTGTTTGTATTCACAAAGTTTCCTGTTCTTTGGAATTTGTCCAGCATGGATCATTAAAAATTCACAAAGTCACCAAACCGAAATTGAAATTCATTTTAATGAAATATTCCCGTCATATATTCCCGTCAGGTCTGCAGATCGCTTTGAGGATATAGCTGCAGTACTCATGAAAAGATCCAGTTTCTGAACAAGTTTCAGTTGACTTAAATTTATAATAAGATTCGGAAGTTTAAAAAATTAGGAGCTTTTACTGTTGCAAGGAATCTAATACTATCAGGCATTCAGGTCGAATAAAACAATTTCTCCAAAATTATAGTAGACACTTTTGACATTGAAATTTTCTCACAAAAAGCCACATTTTCTCACACATTGCCCGCATATTCCCTTGATATAATTGTAGCATGAACTATAAAATACAATACAAGAAACTTAGATATGGAATCAAACTGGAGATCGCATCCCTTGAAAGGACATTGAAATAAATAAATCTATCCCATTTAATTATTCAGTATGATGGTCTTATAAAATCTGATATGTCCAAATTTTTCAAGTTAAATATTCATCATCCCTTTTAAGGTGCTTTGTAATCGTATACTTTCTTCTCACCAAGCGAGAAAAAATATTTTGTTTTTCTGAAGAATATCCTCAATAATGATGGATGCCTTATATAAGGATGAAGGATGGTCATATTAGAGCAAATCATCGTGAAGATCCCACTAAGAATAAACCATAGCACAATATTAAGATACCAACCTTTCATGCATATAGTTCCATTTCACCCTAATAGGATGATAATATATTATTTGAGGCTTATCGGTTGACAAAACTTTTAAAACAAGATCACATAATATTTGTTTGCTCTCATTTTTTTTTACCTTTTTAGAACAACAATTTACCATATTTTCAAAATTATGTCAATCATTAGCTAAAAAGATAAAAAAAATCATTTTGAAAAGATGTTTGTAGTTTATTATTTACTTTCAAAAATTTTCAAAATGACTCCGGAAATCATATTTTGGATAAAAAAGATTATAAATATATTTCTTACATTTTAACCCATGATTAGAAAGTAAAATTTAATATTTTTATTAAAGAAATGTCAATGCTAACAAAAAAAGATCAAGGATAAGGTAAAACAAAATGTTCTATGCAGGTGGAGCCACTAACATGATTTTTGTCAGTGACTCAAGGGCAAGTTCATGGTACCCACAATTTTCTGCATCCTGATATTCCCCTTTACCAATGTCAACAACCAAATATATCAAAAACTGTTATAATAAGAAGCTGCAAGGAGGGAAAATTAATATCCATTTTCATAACTTCAAAATTCCTGCAATTCCCAACCATTACATCTAAAAAACGGTCACTCCTCTGCAGTGTTTCAAAGAGAAATTTTAATATATATATTTAGTAAAAAGTAGTCGTATAGTGGGAATGTTCAATTTGATATAATACTTGTAATGCGTTGTGTTAATATTACTTATTAAAGATTCACTGCATCAAGGTGCCAAATACATTAATATAAACAATTATATAATACAAAAATTCAAAAAATATAAACATATTTTTTATCCGTATCTTCTGTTTATCTATTCAGATTCTTACATTTTATATGCATCAATTAAATTAATACTAATCATCAGAACAATCATAATAAAACTAAATAATCTTATATATCAGTTTATAGAATCAGCATTCACTTGCCTTTTTACTTTCCTTATATACATAATGTATAAGGAAAGTATAGTGACGGGGTCGAAAATTCGAATTCGAGTTTTCGACGGGAGAGCACGTTTCAAGCATCCCTGATCACGATTCAAACATTTTTGAAGTGATGTCTGTGTGTGTGTGTGTGTGTGTGTCAGTGAGTCTGTGGAAACGATAACTGACGAACGAATGGACCGATTCGAACGAAATTTGGTACAAAAATCACAATCCGCAAACACTGGAAGCCTATTGTTTTTATACGCAATCGAATGCCCAGAACTCCCCTAAATTTTCGAATGAAATTTTGAAAAAATCGTCAAAAAATCAAAACCGCTAATAAAGTTACGCAAATAGACATTTCTTATGTAATTTTTCATTCGGAAACGATTGGCATAAATTTTAGAACGCTAACATGAACCGTTCTCGAGATATTGCACATTTTTCAAAAAAATTATCAAAAAGTCATATAAAATAAAAAAAAAATATTTCCTATTGAGAAACATGTTCACTTTTCGTATGTAATACCATGCGATAAATTGAGTGACATCATTCTCGTGGATCTAGCTCGTTCGATTCATGAAAAAAGATACTTTGAGTAATACTTTTGTATTTGAACGCCAATAGTCATTTATCTGCTGTAAGAATAACTTATTGCTTAGTGCATAACGCTTGGCGAGATTTTAGAGACGAATTTGGCGGAATGTCGCCAACTTGGCGACTTTTTGGAAATGTTGCCAAATTAATGAAAATCGCGACAAGTGGATTAATATGACGCTAAATCAATGAAAATGACGACTAATTTGTGAAAATTCAATATCTTGGAAAGAATATTAGTATCTACTATAAGAAAAACCTATTTTTTTACTGTAAAAGTAGTAAAATCACTACATTATATAAGGAAAGTCATGTGTTGCCCACATCAGATTTTTATTAATTATAAATGAGGTTCAATATGACCACCATTGTGATGTTCTAAGAACTATATGCGTTGCACGACATTTCCACCTGTAGTTTCAAATCGTTAAATCATGTTTCGTAAGTTTGCTAAGCTCATCGGTCCTCGTAGTAACTTCTTCAACCACCGAAATTCACGAAGGGTAGCATTGACATTTTCGTTTCGCTGATGATACAGCTTGACTAACATAGCGCGGTTACGTAAGGTAAGAGCCAATGAAAGGTACTAGGTAGTTCGCCTGCTAATGATGAGAATTCCCATGGTCTTTCCTCTTATCGACATGATCGCTACATGGAACGCGATTGTACAAATTAGTGCATTTTACTCAGTAAACAGCGCTAAAATTCCCCCTGGAGGGGCCTTTTGGAACTAATTATTCTATTTTAGAAATCGAAATCGCCACTGTGTACGACCACCGAATTTTGTTACGTTTCGTCCAATACATTACTCGCTAGAGGCCTCTGGACACCTCACGTTATTTTATGGCCATCCTGTACATTAGCATGCATTTTAGGGCACGTAATTATAATAATTTTGATAAAAAGTTATCTAAATATCTACAGAAGACAAAGTGAAGTGTTTTTAAGACAATGTAGAGCATAATTCTTGAAATTATTTGTTAAAACTAAAATGTAAATGAGAATAACGATTTTAAAAATTGAAATAACAATATTTTTTAACAAATGAAAAGTTTATTCAGAAAATATGTTTATTCAAATGTATTTACAAGGAAACATTCATTTTTCTAAAACATCTTATGTTATACCTGGGGCAGTACCTGTGCATGGAACAATTCTTCTATGGGAAAAATATTGACAGCCATGCTCTTTTAAAATGCATTCCCAAGTCGCTTTATTTTTGACATCTCAATTTCTCTTACAAATTAGCGGATCTGCCACAGTGTGGCTCTACTCTTTTTTCAATGACTGTTTTCCTTTACTATTATTTTTACTTTCCTTATATACATAATGTATAAGGAAAGTATTGTGACGGGGTCGAAAATTCGAATTCGAGTTTTCGACGGGAGAGCACGTTTCAAGCATCCCTGATCACGAATCAAACATTTTTAGAGTGATGTCTGTGTGTGTGTGTGTGTCTGTGTCAGTGAGTCTGTGGAGACGATAACTGACGAACGAATGGACCGATTCGAACGAAATTTGGTACAAAAATCACAATCCGCAAACACTGGAAGCCTATTGTTTTTATACGTAATCGAATATACAGAACCTCCCTAAATTTTCGCGTAAAATTTTGAAAAAGATCTTCAAAAAATTATAACCGCCAATAAAGTTAAGCAAATAGGCATTTCTTACGTAATTTTTCATTAGAAACCGATTGATATAAATTTTAGAATGTTAACACGAACCGTTCTCGAGATATTGCATATTTTTAAAAAAAAATTATCAAAAAGTCATATAAAATAAAAAAAATATTTCCTATTGAAGAACATGTTCACTTTCCATATATAATACCATGCGGTACATTGGGTACATCATTATCGTGGATCTAGCTCGTTCCATTCATGAAAAAAGACACTTTGAGTAATACTTTTGTATTTGAACGCCAAAAGTCATTTATCTGCTGTAGGAATAGCTTATTTCTTCGTCCATAACGCTTGGTGAGATTTTGGCGACAATTTGGCGCGAACCCATTAATAAGGAAGACATTAAGATTGAACATCACAGTGTCCATGGACCGGTTTCACGCTTATTATGCGCACACCAGCATGAAATAACCGTTAAATGCAATAACATGTTTTACTTGTTGCCATTGCAGTTAACGATTATTCCATGCTGATAAGCACTTAATTAGCGCGAAATCGGTTCATGGAAACTCAAATCTGCAATAGGAGTGTATTTTTTACATAATAAATTCCTTTACTTCTTGTTATCTTCATGAACGAGTAGGTGCCGGCTAAATAATTAATTTCACTTCAATAGTACATTCATTGCATTATCTAACAAAAGGCGTGTGTTATGTGTGCCACATCACCCGTTTTGTGATGTAATTGACAAAATGCTGCTTCTAAAGGGAAGTTTCATATTTTCTTCAACTGCTAGTCGTATTGAAACTACAATAAATTCAGAGTTATTGGCGAACTGTCAAGCACAGCTTTTATAATTAGCAAAGATACACATTGTTTCAGCGATTTTCAATAGATGGTGAAACTGGCGTAAGGAGTTAGACCTCAAACTGACTTGTCAAAAGCGCCTGATTGTTTTTTTTCCTTGACTGTCAATTGTGTCGTGACGAAATGGAAGTCAGTTAAAGTTGAGCTCCTGTGTCCTAACACTATATCAAAATTTCAGCATTTG
This sequence comes from Amaurobius ferox, assembly GCA_951213105.1. NCBI lineage: Eukaryota > Metazoa > Arthropoda > Arachnida > Araneae > Amaurobiidae > Amaurobius > Amaurobius ferox. The sequence goes on from OX578139.1 coordinate 132,342,831, forward strand.
TATTAGGGTGTAATACAGAGTTTTAAGGTAAAGCATCGGCATAAAGTAAGAAAAATAATTGCTGAAGACGAAATCGGAGTTAGCTTACCATCTTAGTATCGTCTAAAGAAACATAATCTTTAATGAACATTGTTCGATCATTTATCGAATCCAGACTGGGTATGAATTTTAAAAACTTACAACCCACGTCTATTTTACATAAATGACATGTGGGCCATGTGCATTATTTCTGTAATACAATTTACAGTAATGCACACAGAAACGTAGTATCAGCATTAACGAACCAGGTATGATAACGTACATGGTGGAAATGCTTTTTACTTTTTTCATTTTACTCATTTTCAAAAAAAAAAAAAAAAAAAAAAAAATGGGAGCCAGAAAGTCCGAGCTTCAGCTGCAAAATATTTTTTTTTTGCAACTTTTCATCTTATACATTCTTCGTGCTTTTACACCATGTATGTTTATGCAGGTAGCAAGGGAATTAATACCTTAAGTACCTGTATTGCATATATGATTTATAATAAAAAAAAGTTTGATCTAAAGGTGTAGTTATGGGATTATATTCGTCTATCTTTAGCACGAGTAATTATTTTTCAATTCCATAACTTATATATGGACCTGGAAAAAAGGGATATTTTATACCAATTTAGTACCTGTTTTATTTATAATATTTATTTATAATGTTCTCCTTATCATCTTCACAAGCTTGTAGTATAGTAGTTATTGATATCAAATATTCACTATTCATATCAAATATTAATCAGAACAATTTCAATAAATGATCTGTAAGGACAGGAGCCAACAGATTATTAACGCCGTCTAGATTTTTGTAATTGGGCTCAAAATCAGGAAAATGCAAATCCCCTTTTTCTGAAAACTGTAATTTGGACTGACGAATACTGTTTTAAACAAGATGGATGCATAAATCCTCAAAATCAGCACTTCTAGTCTGACACAAATCCATTCGTGTTAAGTGATATTCATCATCAGAAGCAATTTTCTGTGAATGTGTGGTGTAGTATTTTCAGGAACCGTTTGCTTGGACCCACTGTATGATGGTAAGTTAACGAGTGACCGATATGTTAATGAGATTCTGAATGCGGTTATTCCTGATTTTATGGATGAACTGCCCCTAACAGTACTTCTATATGTGTGGTTTCAACAGAACGGATCTCCAGCTCAGCATACTACAGTTGTGAAACACTGTAATAACGAGTTTCCAGACAAGTGGATTGGCTTACATTGGAAAGTCGAATTTCCCCTTAGATCGCCTGATTTAACGCCTATGGATTTTTATTTGTGGGGTGGTTTACGCACAACTGTTTATATGTCACCTCCTTTAAATAAAGCAGAGTTGCAACAACGCATTCAACATGGTTATCGTGATATCACCGAACAAGAACTTGATCGAGTGCATAGAAGTGTTATCAGGTGAATGCATGGATGGAAAACATTTTGAACAAGCTTTGTAATCTTTCTGTAAAGTTATCAATTCTACACAGTGTAGATACTTTTGAACCAATAAATAGCAAATTTATTATTCATTTATCTAATCATTGTTTTCTTTCGTAATTTGTGTATGACCTCTGAAACGCGATCTGCCGACAGGATTTTTCCCCTCTGAGAACCCATGTCAGTGTATCGAAAAGTGGTTTAAGTCAGCATTTTTTGTCTTTTCGTATCTCTGGGACTTTTTATGATAAAATGCTGAAATTTTGTATATCACCTTATTAGTGTATGGGGCACTTTTGACTCATTGGAAATGCTTTTGTACGGGGGCCGTATAAAAATTGAAATTTTGTTTTCTTAAAATTCAATTCTCTTGAAAATTTTAATCGATTTCATAAAATTATGTGCCCTTTTTTAAGAAACTTATATATATTTATTATCAATTTATTATATATGCCTTTTGATCAATATGTAAGGAATAAAAGCCGAGGTCAATGTTTTTGGGACACCCTCTATATATCTAATGTGCTTAATGTAGTTTAATGTGACACATCAAACTAGTCGAGTATTCGGCTAGTTTGATGCTAATTCTATATGAATTACAACACGGCATGAATTTGATGAATATGAATTTGAACACGGCGGCAGTTGTGGCAGCGTGCAAATCCAGCGCGCAAACCACCGGATAACCGCGCCCGAAATGTGCCAACAGCACGCGGTGTTTGTTCCCAGGTGGAAACAATAGTATGTGAAAATGTTTCTCACTAATTAAAATTATGTCAATGTTTTTGGGACACCCTGTATATTGCCCATATAAGCGCTGTATAGCACATGCGTATTTACAAGCTTCAGCTATATATTTAAAAACCATGTACAAACGTATGTTCCCACATAATTAGAAGCACTGTCATAGGTAATTTTAGCAAACTTTCATATTTAATTTTAATACGGAAAATCATAAAGGAGAGCACCATATTAACTACGTAGTCATTGAAGATTTAGCAAACTCATTGGAGATTTAAAATATAAGAAAAGGAGAAGAATGTAATGAGTTCGGCAATGAAATTATAGCGGTACTTCCTCTACAAAATTTATTATCTCTGTCACATTTCATTAATAATTCAGTATTTGGATATCGATGCATTCACAATTCACTTTCAATCATATCACGTCAACAACCTATCTCAACAATGACAAGCTTATACATTCTCATTTCATACACCAGACTGGGCCGTTCACCTTGCGGCTTAGAGCAACCAATTGTCCAGCCAGTATACACCCTCTTTCTATATTTCGACCCAGACCGCTCGATCTACCTGAAAATGTAAAGCATCTGTTTGGACGACCGGGATAGTGTCATACAATATAGACCTGTGCTCAGTGGGAGCTCTATACACAGGGACTGTATCCTCCTTCCTCTACCACCAACCTCTCGGAGGACTTTCAGACCCACATATTTAGTATCCGTACTCTGCGAGAACACGGATACAGTTTGGACAGAGCCGGGAATTGAACTCCGGTGCTCTGAGCGCAATCCCCGTGCCTTAACCACTGAGCAGTGCCACCTCCACACACCCTCATTCTCCGTTCTTTGACCCAGGCCGTCCGACCTAAACGAAGGAGTAATGTATCTGTTTGGACAACCGGGAAGTGCCACCCAATTTAGACCGGACCAAGTGGTGGAGGCTCAGCCACAGGGACCGAACCTTCCTTCCCCTACTACCAAACCCTAAGAAATATGCACCCTCATTGGAAAGTTCTGTAAAAAGCATATAACTCGTTAATTTCCAGCGACTCTAAAAAAATGAGAAGTTTCCAAAACTCGTCAATTCGGTGATATTTCGCCATATTCGTCACCAATATCACCGAATTTGTTACCAAGGTGACGTGACCCAGATCTCCACAATGGTTTTCTGTCGGTTTTTTAACAATATAGTGACACTCTTTTATATATTTTAATTTCACCCCTGTCACATTTCTTTCATGATTTACTCCATACTCCTCAAGGTAAGATGTTTCATATCAAAATGCGAACAATAAGTACTGTGATAGGTGTATGAGAGCAATATTATTCCCCGTGATTAAATCAATTTTTAACGTTCCACTGGAACATTATAGAAAATTATTTCGAAATGACGATATTATTCTCTATAAAATTCAACTATTGACTACCAATAATCAGTTTGTTTCCCAGCAGCACACATAAAATTACAGTCGTAGGGTTCGTTAAATTCAATTGTGGAGTTCATTAAGGTCGGATTGATTATTATTCACATAACGGAATTGGGTTAGAGCAATCTGTTCCGAATTGATTGTCTTTGAAAAATAAATTATTCCATCTTAAAACTGATTCTGGTTATAAACAAGGGGTTTCATTGAATACATATTTCGTTGAATAGTATGATAGAATTGGAAGAATGTTATTGTAGAATACATGAACGATAAATTCTTGTAGAAAATATAAATTTTGCCATCGTGTCTTTCGGTGTTTGGTTAAAGTGTTAAATCAATCAATCAACATTTAAATTGTAAAACGAATATCGCCCAAACAATGGGCGTAACACCGGTGTCAAATCAGAATAATTTATAGTTTCACAGTGTAAACATGCCAACAATTAACTGTGGTAAGATATTGTAAAATTTTTGGCAGTAAACAGAATGATTATACAGACGAATTAATTTATCAATGTCTATGTCACGAACCTCTCTCTCTCTGTTTGTCCATGCCAAGAGGACTGGGGGAAATGTTATTGTCGGCCCGTCATCTTGTTTCTTCGAGAGTTATGCAGCTAGCCACGCAGTTTGATACTGCGGGAGTCAAGGAGCAGAAATTGGAGAGGAGGGGATGGCGGCTGAAAAACGAGGGACTTGCTTTCTGGACTCTTATCTGAACGGACGAGGGACTTGCTTTCTGGATTCTTATCTGAACGGACGAGGGACTTGCTTTCTGGACTCATATCTGAACGGATGAGGGACTTGCTTTCTCGACTCTTATCTGAACGGACGAGGGACTTGCTTTCTGGACTCTTATCTGAACGGACGAGGGACTTGCTTTCTGGACTCTTATCTGAACGGACGAGGGACTTGCTTTCTGGCCTCTTATCTGCACGGACGAGGGACTTGCTTTCTGGCCTCTTATCTGAACGGACGAGGGACTTGCTTTCTGGCCTCTTATCTGAACGGACGAGGGACTTGCTTTCTGGCCTCTTATCTGAACGGATGAGGGACTTGTTTTCTGGACTCTCATCTGAACGGACGATGGAACTCCCGGAGTACCGAGTATATGATGTACAGAAATCAAATAATCTGTGAATATGTATATATATGTAAATATTTAGGTGTAATAAATGTGTTAGTGTGATTATAAGAAAATGTGTTGAATAATGACAGAGGATATAACCATTGGACTGGCTCTAAGCTATGAGCAATAGAAATGTTAGTGTGATTATAAGAAAATGTGTTGAATAATGACAGAGGATATAACCATTGGACTGGCTCTAAGCTATGAGCAATAGAAATAGAGGCCAGTTCGGTACAGTCTACGTTGGTAAAATTTTCTGTGAAAATAACACAGATGAAAAAAATCTGATGTTGGCAGCACACGACTTTCTCTCCGGATCCAAATTCAGTTTTCTCTTTTTGTCTTTCATAATTCATTAAATTGAGTTTAATTGCACGAAATAACACGGATGATTATTTGAAATTTCACTGAATTTGCAGTTTTAATTCAATTTTCGTTTCCATTTGGTAATTGGACGCATTTTAAAAATCGACGCAGCGGGGAGGGGAAAAAAACTACAATATCTCGTGAACGGTTAGTCTTAGTTTTATGGGATTACGTTTATTATTTTTGTCGTTAAAATTAGGCATAAAACCCACATTTAATTGATACATTTGAGCATACATTGTCTTTGGGTATTTTGACGAATTTTAAGGTCTATTTCACAAAAAATCAGGTTTTTTCCCAAATCGAACAAAAATCTAAGCCCCAGAATAACCCCAAACTGATTTCTTTACCAAATTTTATCAATTTGTTTTTCAGCTAGAAAAGCGTACGAATTTTGCGGGCCATTTCGCGAAAAAAGGTGGGTTCTTTTTTTCCCGAAGAGAACAAAAATCTACTCAGCACCATGGTAGCCCACAAATGACTTATCTATCATATTTCGTGAAATTTAGTCAATTATTTTTTCTGCTAAGGTGAAGACATATATTGAATAGACAGATATACACAGAGACAGTCGGAGAGACACACAGACAGACGGAGAGACACACACAGACGTCACGCTAAAAATATGTTTTTCGGGTTCTGGGGTACTTGAAACGTACAGATGCTATATTTATGTGATTTTCCACATAATTCCAGTGCTTTCACTATACATTGTCTGCAGGGAAAATAAAAAAAAAATGTGCAATTGAAGTAAAAACTCGTTTCATAAGTACATGTTGTTGGGGAGACGATAATTATATTTTTGTACATATTTGGGAGTTTTTAATTGCATATTCTTTGGTCTTTGTGATTACAAATATAGTCCAAAGGCGTTTGTAAAGAAATTTAGCAGTACATCCTTAACCAAAATTAATAATATAACACCCTAGTTTAAGGCATTATTTGCGCTTTAAAATGTTATGGAAACAGCATTACTACAATGCACTTGTATTCCTGTATCATGACAATTTTACTTCAGTAAGAAATTCATGGTTTGTGTCTCATACAATAAACTTTCATTTATAATGAAAATTTTCAGAGATCCTTTTGGTTTATTACACCTGTGTTCGACTCAGGAACGTGCTTAGGAAGTAGAAACTTAAATCCTCTAAATTAGAAAATCCTCTAAAGATAGCTTTGCGAATTTTTATATTTAATTTATTTGAGAAGAATAACCCATCCGAAACACTTCCAAGACGAATATTCTCTCGAAATCCCATCAAAGATGAACGAATATCCATCCAAATATCAGTTCAAAATACCCAACTGGGCGAAATTTTGATATTCATACAAAATATATATTCATAGATGTATGAACGAAAATATAATTCAATATTCACTCACAATTTCTCATCGTCCGTTTTCTTCTCAAACTTCAAAGCTGACCAATCTCCTTAATATAATCTACGCAATTGGGGCTGAAATTCCCTCAAAGATGAATATCCATCCATTCAAATGTCTATTTATAATATTCAACTGCGCGAAATTTCGAAATTCAAGCAAAATGTATTTTCATAGATATATTAACGAAAATATAATTCAATACTTACTCAAAATTTCCCATCTTCCGGTTTTCTTCTCAAACGTCAAGACTGGGCAGCTCCGTAATCTAATCTACGCAAATGGGGAGGGGTGATTTGAAATATGTCTGAAAATTTCCAAGGGATTTGTTGTCTATTACCCTACTTTCTTTCTCTGATGAAGGAGATTTTTCAGATAATAGCTTTTTGTGATCGAAATTACAGGGCTTTTTCGTTTAATTTATTCCGCTTTTCCTTGAGCTTTGGAATTAGATAAGAAATTTGCATAACATTATCTGTACAACTATTCTGATTCTAAAAGAAGAGGGGGGGGGGAGGTCGGAGAGAAAGGGGAAGCTCACATACTTTTATGTTTCAGCTTATATGGACATCGTAAATAAATTTTCTGAGAGTAAACCATTTTTCATCTATCTCTATCCTTGGACGTATCTCTCAAATCATTAATAGGAAGTGTATATGATTTTACTTTCCCTACCATACACAATATAAAGTATTGGAATGAGATCGAAAATTCGAATTTTATTTTAATCGAATTCGAATGTTATTTAAATCAAATTCAAATTTTATTTTAATCGAATTCGAATGTTATTTAAATCAAATTCAAATTTCATTTTAACCGAATTCGAATTTTATTTAAATCAAATTCAAATTTTATTTTAATCGAATTCGAATTGTTTCGAATCGACTATTTTTAGCGTGTTGTTTGTGGACGCGTTTAGAAAATGCATGTATCTACTTTAGCATCCAAATTATCCATCTAATTTTCTTTTTTTTTCTACCCAGACCGTTCGACTTACCCGAAGGTGTAGAATATCTATCTAGACGGATGGCAAAATGTCACCCAATTTTGACCGGTGAGAATGGGGTGTCAACAAAAGGGATCGTGCCATCCTTTCTCTAACACTTCACCTTGCGGATGTATTTTCGAACCTACAGATTTAGCGTGCTCATTCTCTGCGTAAATGGGGATAGTTTTGGACGGCGTCGAGGATTGAGCAAAGGACTACAGTGTGCGATCCTCCCACCTGAACCACTGGACTCTCATGACTTATATTTGATTTTCGGGAACTTTGACTATTGCTATCAAGTGAGTCGTTTATTATCTTGGTGCTGTTTGATATAAAATATTTTGGAATAAATAAGAATAGAACTTCAGCAGGCTACAACGCTCTTCATTAGCAATTAAGCTCTTCATTAGCAACGCTCTTCATTAGCAACGATCTCCATCAGCAATTAATTGCTGAATTTAAAAAACATAAGGGTAGCCAGTGACGTATTTGTATGACAGGTAATTAACAGAGAAAATATATTCTTTACTACAAAAAAAACCCTGAAGAATTTGGAAATTATGAGAACGTAATATTGAGAAGCATAATGTTCAAGAAACAGCCAATGTAGCTCACTGAAAAAACCACTCTGATTCTTTAAAAAACTAAAACATAAGCAACATGCATGATTAGAGGGGACAAACATCGATGTTTATATAAAAAAAAAATCAAGAAAATAATGAAATCAAATTTCTGCAATTTTGTACAAAGACGGAAATCAAATATGCTGATAGATAGACAGTATACAGGAAAATTTCAAATCATAATATTTTGAAACTGAAATTTTTATTACCAGAAATACTTTTAAACATTGAAACACTAGACGGTGAGAACAATACTCAAACGATAAACACAGAAACACTGACTCGAAACGATGCCGTCAAGACAATTGTGAATTGTTTCTAAAGCAGCGCCACAGACCAGAGTGGTATCACAAAAGAAATGCATTAACACAATGTCTTTTAACAGGGTGCGCCTTTAAAGCAACATGTCTTCTGAGAGAGTAAACGGGTTAAGCTATGTATATGTTACGCTGAATCTATTCCACTTAGAGTACATGCAAAATAGTTTTTAAATATCTCAATTAACTAATGATTTATAAGTATTACCTGTAATTGCAAATCATTTAGTAAAAGTTTTTCTTTCAAAGAATAAGCCTTTCATAAAAATTATCTTTACATAGAACTATGTACGTAAAAATTGTTGCATAAAATTTCAAAAAATAATCTTTACACAAATGAAATTGTTTAAAAGAATGTTGAAGCTACAAAATACTGTGGAATTCTCATTTCTCTATTGTACGTTTCAAATTTTGCAAATTTCCCCATTCATGAAGAAAATACTACATACATATTGGGTGGTGAAATTAGCTTTTAATTTAAATTTACAAGTACAGGATCATTTACTAAATTTACAAGGCAGGTCCATCAAAGGTGTAGATCCGGCCCTGATATCAGTATAACAACAACCGAAAAATTACTGTGCCATTAAATCTGATATGTGCTGAAATATTTTTTCCGATATGTACAAAAGTCAAATCAGCGCCTTGGTAACGATGAAGTCTATTTGCTACCAAATTTCATGACAATGAAAGGAATAGTTTTAAGGTAAAGTGAATAAATATGTATGTTATTATTATTTATCAAATGCCAGCCTGTTGACTATTAAGTCGTAAGGCTTCGTGCTCTCCAATATTTTCCACAATCCAATTACAATGAGATAATGCAGGACATTCGTCAATGTGCGCAGCGGTCATGTCTTGTCCAGTTGTACACAAAACACACACAGGTGAATTGACAATATTAAAACGAAAGAGATGGGCACGAAGACAATTGTGTCCAGTCAAAAGTCTGAAAGTGGCAGTCGCAGCTGCACGAGGAGCATCAGGAACACAATAGGGACTGGTGCTGAGAACACTCCATAGTTTAACACGAGAAGAGCAAACAGCCGCAGTACGGAAGGAATGTCTAAAGACTCTATTTATTTCAAGTTTTGATGAATGAAACGGCAAATCTCTTCTCGATTTCTGGATTATATTGCACCTCTTCTTTGCCAAAAAGTCTGCTTTCTCATTGCCCTCGACACCGCAGTGGGAGGGTACCCACTGGAAAAACACCCTGTGTTGTATTTTACCGAGAAGAGATCTATACTGCTGGACGCGAGGGCTTTTCCTCTCTTGATTAGATGATAGAGCCTGATGGGCAGATGTTGAATCGGAGAGGATCACAGCCCTCACAAAAGAATTCTGCCGAATGGAAAGCTGTTGAAGTGCAGCAAATATGTATGTCTGAAAGTCCTTTCTAAAGGTTGGTGATAAGACAAGGAGAGTACGGTCCCAGTGGATGTCGACCCCACTGAGTTCCGGTTTAAATTGCGTGGCAGTGTGCCGACCGTCTAAACAGATACATTACATATTCGGGTAGGTCGGACGGAATGGGGTTGAAAGAAAAGAAAAGGACATCACAGGGATGCTTGAACATCACAGAGACACTTGAACGTTACAGAGATACTTGGGCATCTCTGTAACGTCCAAGTTTCTCTGTAACGTTTAAGTGTCCCTGTGATGTTCAAGCATCCTTGTGAAGTCCTTTTCTTTTCTTTCGACCCCCATTCCGTCCGACCTACCCGAATGTGTAAGGCATTTGTTTGGACGATCGGCACACTGCCACCCAATTTAAAACGGAACCTAGTGGAGTCGACATCCACTGGAACCGCACTCTCCTTCTCCTAACACCAACCTTTCGAAAGGACTTTCAGACACACATATTTAACGCATCCGTATTCCACGTGAACATGGAGGCAGTTTGGGTAGAGCCCGGAATCGAATTCGGATCCTCCGAGTGCAATCCCCGCGCTCTCTTTGTGATAGTGATATCTAAGTGTCTCTTTGATGTCTTTGTGATATCTAAGTGTCTCTTTGATGTCTTTGTGATATCTAAGTGTCTCTTTGATGTCTTTGTGATATCTAAGTGTCTCTTTGATGCCTTTGTGATATCTAAGTGTCTCTTTGATGTCTTTGTGATATCTAAGTGTCTCTTTGATGTCTTTGTGATATCTAAGTGTCTCTTTGATGTCTTTGTGATATCTAAGTGTCTCTTTGATGCCTTTGTGATGTCCAAACGTTTAAATCCTATGAAAATTGGAATTTTAATTTTCAATCCCATTAGAGTACGCCATCTTATAGATATACATGGTGATTAAAAAAATGATCCAAACTTTACGAGGTGGTAGTATACACCAAACCAAGCATTTTTCGTCATAGTTTACCGGGTCGAAAATGAAACGTAAAGTCGCCAGTGGGCGCTTAATGGTGAAACCAATGAGGTGCAACGAAAACACAAGAATGACCTAGAAGTTACAAAATGACATTTAATAAACAATAATTACAGTAGTGGTATGGGAAACCAAAAGAAACATAAAGAACTACCATTATTAATTATAATAATATTGTTAAATTAAACTTAATATACATGACAGTAAATCCGTATATAGTGGTACTTATTTATCATTGTAGTACATTGACTTATGTGCCGCTATTAACCCTCCAATTGTTTTACCTTTCGTGCGAGTTCTTTAAAGGAATATTAATCAATATAGTACTAAATGGATCACACCATTTTAACTTTAACAATAAAACATTTATTAACAACATAAAATACTCAATTATTTAATTACAACAATTCTTCTTTTCATTAATTATTTCGGCGGAAGGACCATGTGAGACCACTTAAATTGCTTAAAATATGTATTAGGCCTGGTTTTTCAATGGGCACATAACTTCAAGTCTGTTTTGAACATAGACCATAATGCTTGCATCAGTAACTTGTACCGGCCATAACTCAGGGTGTTTGGCTCCGTCTCGTACTTCTGATTTGCACTGCACACAGCAATAGATCTAGCCATTGTTTTTAAACATCTACGGAGCACTCTACATCTCTAGTCGTCGTGCTATATTTTCTAAGTTATCGTTCTTATTATCAGGATCTTGAACTACTATATCTAAGTATCATGTCGAACTCGTATTCTCTAGTATCGTCGTTATATCATAATGTCGCACCAGTATATATAATACTAGTATCGGTCTTAAGTCACAGACTGTGACTTTTTTTCCTCAGGGGTGTTACTCCAACTTTTGCTTTCATTTGCAGCGGTCAACGTGACTCAACAAGCACCTTTTCCATTGGTTAATCTTTTATCCAATGTCGCTACTTCACATCCCCGTAAGGGCCCGCTCGGCCCCCTCTGTCATGACACTCCTGGTTTATAGTTTTATCTGACCTTTGGGTTTACATGCTGTAAAACCTGGCGTCATCCAGACAAGAAATACTGTCCACTGTTTCAGATACAATAAATATTGTACATAAAACTGTCTCACCAAAGTATGAGATCTATTTCTGGTCTCACAAGCGGCTCAAAAGAGCGACCACGAGCCTGAATGCACGTCTCACAGCTGAGGGATTGGCGAACTCTTTCAAACAGAGCAGGCATGTCGTGCACTTCGACAGTAGCGGCTGAAATTCTAGTGACGGGTCCTTCTTTAGATTCAACGGGAGTATTATAGACGATACTTTTGAGATATCACCACACTTCATCTTCTCAAAAGTAAGAGTTGCGATTAACTGCTGCAAATTGATAAAGACGTGTACTTGGTGTTACGAAAATTTGTATAAGGGTTTTTCTTATTCCCCAGATGAAATTTGAATATGTGGTTTTCTTCTTCAACCACAAAATAACAACCGGAATAACGCTTTAAAGTTTGCGGAGCGCCGCTTCCCAACAAATAAGCACCCTGTAACGCCTTTACGTTTCATTTCCGACCCTGTAAGCTGACGAAAAATGTTTGGTTTCGTGTCTACTACAACTTCGTAAAGTTTGGCCAATCTTGTTTGAATCACCTTGTATAGCGTAAGGTAGCGAAAAGTCAAAACAGTTTGCACCATTTTTTTATATGGTTATTAAAAAAATATTTTACAGGTATTTTTTATTGCGATTCTGAGTAAATATTTTATATATTTTTTATGTTAATTCACTGGTTCTTATGGAAGCCCGAATCAACAAAGAAAAATCTGGACATAAATATATTATTTTCCGCTGTAATTGAAGAGATAAATAAATGTTGAAATTAAATTAATTTTTTTCCAGAAATATTTTTGAACCACTGAAACAGTAGCATGTATAAAATGGATGAATATTTAAAGATTACTTTTAATCAAATAAGTTTCCTTGAGATTAAAAATTTTCCCTCCTATAAATTCTCATGCACTAAGCGATATTTCTCAAAATTAGAAATAGAATATTTGTAAAACCTGCTTCCTGAATTATACTTGGAAATTCATCCAAGACATTCAAATGAAGTAATATCCCCTGATAATAATACATCCTGGTAAAATTACCATACTAATAGGTATCATGAAACTTTATTGTAAACACATTTCACTAATATTTACATTAAATGTTTATAGATTTAGACCAAATCTGTATCTTTGAAGCACAAAAATGTCATAATAAAAAGTAAGAAAATGTAAAATATTAAATATATCTCATTAATATCTTATATTTTATGTAGTTTGAAATTTAAAAATGTGTATTGTATTATAAACCATTCTGCAATGAATATTGATAAGTTAAAATAATTAAAACGCATATGAAAGCTAGTTATGTATGATTTTAATGAGATATAAACAAATTATGTGTGGGTGAAATGAGATATAAACTAAAAACGTCTGAACAAATCATCACCGACTTTTTTGCTTACCGTTAAAATATAGAGACCTGATGGTTATTTGAAAATGATCCAGAAAAATATTTTATAGAATTATCCACAAAAAATATCTTGCAAAAAAATATCTATAAATCATCTACCAGTAAAATTTATTAACGAAATTAATAATAAAATTTTAGATTCGTAATGAAATTGTGAAGATTAAAATGAATATACCTCATGTTTTCGTAATTGGATAAAATGGTCTAAAGCTGGAAAAGGGAAATATTACAGATAAAATATCCCCTTTTGAAGATTTTTTGTTAGACAACAATTCGATAAGAACTCGCACAAATTACTGTACAGTAGAAAATAAATTTAATTATCCAGAAAACTAGATCTGACAAAAAAGATTTAAGTATTAAGTAAATGTCAGTTTCATATGTAATTTTTGACGACAAGTTAATGAGATAAATCTCTCACTGATAACATCATTGTTCTAGGATGAACTGTTCTCCAGTTATTTATGTTTTCGTTTTCATTTATGCCACGCCTCCATTTTAAAATCTACGAGGTAGCCAAATGAAAATGAAAATTTAATAAAAAGGGCAAATTTGGTGCCATTTCAAATATGTATCCTTGTTATTTTGTGTTGTTAAATTTAATTTAATGCATTTTAAAAAAAAGAGAAAATGAATTTAAGTTTGTCAGAAAAGTCATGTGCTGCCCACATTAATTTTCTTTATATTAATTGCATGCGAAATTAATAGTTTATTTTTTTAAATCCACTCCAAGACACGATTTTATAATTTAAGTCTATTTTTGTCACCCAGCAAAAATGCAAATTTTTCATTTTGACGCGTCGCTCCAATCAACTTGTTTAATTCCGACACAGTTTTCTTTGTCACTGACGACACGTCGGGGCGATATACTTGTTCTTTTTTCGGTGAACAACAACGATAGCCAATTAAGTAAAGCGTCGCCTGAACAAGCTGTAATTAAAACACATCCAATTTCTTATGGAAGGGGAGAAAAAATACAGCTGTGCATCGGTGCATTATATGGAAATGGCTTGACAGGAAATTGCCTGTTCCTGAAGGATTTCAGAAGAAAATGTAAAAAAAAAAAATCCTACACGCAGAGGAGCAATATTTACGCACGGAAAATAATGTAATTTAAAGAAGTAGGCGAAGAATTGAATGACGTGTAAATAAATTGAAGTATAAGCGGGGACTCGAACCATGGATCTCCAGATATTCAGATGATGCTCTATACATTGAGCTGCTGGGGCGGTTATCTTTCTGCATTGCATTATTCCTGGCCCTTGCATTGATTTATTTCAGATTTAAGATTGAAGTGAAAATTCTGCTTGGTAGAAATTCCCCATTTTTCTTTTTGTTTTAATACAGGGTATCTGTTCGACGTGACTCTTGGTCAATGGAATTTGCTACCATAAATGGTTAGCCCAGGAAAATTTTCCAATTCAGTCTTATTCAGATTTTGCAGTCTTATCAACTGTATCTAACCTATAGTGTAAATAAAGTAAAGCTCAAAATCTGCACAAACAGATGCCATTCTGTTGCTGTTTTAGCAGGTTTTCTCACTATTCAGTTGTCTGTATTCACTCGGCCATTTATTTTCGTACCGCCTTGTTTTCAGCTAGTCTTGCTTTCCTCCGTGGTTTTACCGTGCATTTGTAGTGTACCGCCTTTCGTTTTCGTGTTTCATAATTATTTTTACTTTCCTTATATATATATAGTATAATGTATAAGGAAAGTATTGTGATGGGGTCGAAAATTCGAATTCGAGTTTTCGACGGGAGAGCACGTTTCAAGCATCCCTGAACACGAATCAAACTCTTTCGAGATGATGTCTGAGTGTGTGAAAGTATGTGTGTGTGTGTGAGTCAGTGAGTCTGTGGAGATGATATCTCACGAACAAATGGAGCGATTCGAAAATTTGGTATAAAATTACAATCCGTGAATATGGGAAGCCTATTGTTTTTAAACGCAATCGACTGTTCAGAACCTCCCTAATTTTTTGAGTGAAACTTTGAAAAAAATCATCAAAAAATCAAAATCTTTAATAAAGTTGCATAAATAGTCATTTTTCATGTAATTTTTCTTTAGAAAACGATTGACACAGACCTTAGAACACTAGCATTAACCGTTATCGAGATATTGCACATTTTTCAAATAAATGTATAATAAAAACACATAGAATAAAAAAAATATTTACTATTGTGAAATATGTGCACTTTTCATATGTAATATCAGGCGGTGAATTTGGTGACATCATTCTCTTGGATCTAGCTCGTTCCATTCATGAGAAAATATACTTTTGATACTTTTGTATTTGGACATCAATAGTCATTTATCTGCTATAAGAATAAATTATTTCTCCGTAAATAATACTCAGCGAGATTTTGGCGACAAATTTGGTAGAATGTCGCCAACTTGGCGAATTTTTTGAACGTTGCAAATTGTTGAAAATGATGCTAAATAAATGACAATGACGACTAATTGATAAAAGTTCAATATATTGGAAAGAAGACAAGAGTAGACACAAGTAATAATAGTCCATTTTTCCGTCCCTCAGTCCGTAAGTCCGTTTGGCCAGAAATTTTGCGGGACATCGCTACCTTGGCGATTATTTTAAATGTTGCCAAAGTGACAAAAATGTCGCCAAATTGATAAAAATAACGCCATATGGGAAGTAATGTTTCGGCAATTTTGATTTCCGTAACATGACAAGCATACTTTCTAGTATATTAGAAATGCTCTTCTCTCCGTTTGTCTGTAGCATTTGGTGATACATTTGGCGAACATGACGAATAATTTAGCAAAGTATAGCCAACTTGGCGATATTTCGCCCCAGATTGACAAAAATATCGTCAAAATTTAAAAAATGACGCTAAATTAATGAAAATGACGCCTTATTGATGAATTAATTATTAAAATATTTTAACATATGGACTATATCGCTTATTAAGGATGCTATCAATACTGAAAATTGTTTATTTAGAGTTGCACCAAATACAGGTTAATTGGGTTAATTGGGTACTTTGAAGTAATTTTACATATTGTCATCCGGAAAATCGCCAAATGTACAATTTAGCATGTGTGTGTGTGTGCGTGCCTGTTTGTGCAATGAAAACTATTCGGCGAAATGTCACAAAATTTGGCAGGTGAATCACTTGCCGGTTTCCCTGCAGCGGACTAGACATTGACATAATTTTGAAATATATAATCAGCCCACTAATTTTGTCTAAATAATCCGTAAAAATCGTCAAAATCTGACATAAAAAACTAAATATGCTCAGATATATTATTTAGATACTAGTTTTATACGTCACTATAAAACGAATAAGACAAAATCCCTGTGCTCTAGGTTGAATCATTCTTAAAATATTTAAATATTTTTGAAATTTTTAGGAGCCGCCAACGTTTGAAAATCTTAAATGAAAATAATATGCATCATAACTGTAAAATGGATATGCAGTATAAGAAACACATATTTCGCCACCCGTTATAATGTAACATATATATATATATATATATATATAAGTATATCCTACCGCACTGTAATGATGATCTTTTCATCAGTAGATGATGATGAAAATATCATCATTAAATGATGATATTTTCATCATCACCGCGTTGTGATTTTCATCATCAGCTCATGATGATTTTTATCATCACCTCGTGATGTTTCATCTAATGATGATTGTTTTGTATACCACGAGACACGTTCCTCATCCAAATTCGGGGAGTGCACAAAATTGGCTTCTATAGTATTTTAAATGTGCATTCCAGTCGGTTTGGAGAATTTAAACTGAATGGATTATGAAAGCGGAAATGAATTTGAGGTTCTAGAGAAAGTCCTGTGCTGCCCATGCCTTGATCAGAGTTACTTAATTCGCGATGTAGTACTTTAGATACTGTTCTAAAGAGTTCAAACCAATGTACTGAATCGATTCAGAAAAATTCAAAAGGTAGCAATACTTTCCTCAGTTATCCCCGAAACATGCATTTGAAAAGTTTCTTTACTCCTTTGCAGTCTCTAATTAAGCATCATCCATCACTCGCTGGTGTTGAGAGTAAGCACTTGGTATCTGGAGGTATCATTTTAAGAAGGAAATCAGAAGGAGAATCGATGCACGCTTGTTCGAGGTTATATGGCGGACACTTCCATGAAGCCTCGAGATAGGTCACAAATAAAGCTATTCAGAACATGAAATTAATTTAATTTAATTATTAATTCCATTTAATTAATAAATTAAATAAAAATTTATGATTAACAATTATTTAATTAGTAAATTAAATTAATAATTAATATATAACTATTATTTAATCAGTAAATTAAATTAATAATTAATAATTAATAATTTATTAATTTTATAGAAAAGAACCTTCGTATGGTGGAAACTGCTGTGTGCAATTCATTTTCGATGGAACTATTAAGCATTTATATACTGATTTGTATGGTTACTTTGTACAGCCATGTAGTAGATATTTTGAAAAACGAAAAGTAAAATCTCTAGAAAAGAAAATGGAAATATTTTGTACACATGCCAAATTCGTTGTTGAATCCATATTCATCTAAGCCAATCCATAGCCAATCCATAGCCAATCCAAGCCAATCCATAGCCAATCTTGTGAAATATACGTTTCAAGGAAAATGTAAATTTCTCAATTTGAAGATGTCTCTATAATCGGAGGTGGAAATCCTTCGTGAGCTTTCCCTCTACCCTCACCAGAATTCGATACTGAATCCATATCAATCATTATCTAAGCTATATCTACAGGGTGTATAGAAAAGTTCATATCAGGGGAAATTTCTCGAGAACGAAGAGAGTTATCTTTTTCTGTGATGCAACTGAACATAAAACTCGCTATACGACGAGACAACTATCGGGGGGGGGGGGGAAACATTATTTATAGGAGGTGACTATCTCGATCCCTTTTAGAGATAAAGAAAATGCCAATTACAAAGATGTAGAGAGTTGCCAAATTAGTATAAAAATGTATTTTTCCGCCAGAAAAAGCTGCAAATAATTGTCCAAAAGATATTTTTGAAAGCATGCAATTCTTTAAACTGCAAAATCGTCTAGCAACAATTCTATAACAGGGAATTTATTAAATTTAGTTTGAATGCTAACTGTTTTGTTTGACAAACAATTTGTACGTAAACATCATCGCACTAGAAGATAAATAAACACATCTGAGGTTGACGGAACATTCCAACTGCAATATTGTACGTTTATGCTATGTGTTTGTCACTTCGAACTATTTTATTTTATTTTATAATATATGTCTGCTATGTTTACTATTGAAGAATATTGCGAAATAATTTTCATTTTGGAGACGGCAATAGGAAAGCCAGTGCAGCCACACGCTTTAGTGCATAGTGTTTCCCATTGCAAGGTATCCCAATCATTTGTGTACGTTATTATTATTTTATTTTCTTTTTGAGGGGGGGGGGGGGATTTAGAGTTTATTCCTTAGTTTTCAGAGATTATTTTTAGATTTTTCTGCCGGACGAACACATTTTACTTTCCCTGCAATACATGGTAATGTATAGGGAAAGTATTGGAATCATACCGAAAATCGCAACTCGAGTTTTCGACGGATCTACACGTTTCGGGACCTCTAGAATACGATAAAACCATTTTTAGCGTGACGTCTGTGTGTGTGTGTGTGTCTGTCTGTATATGCAGATTTTGTATTCACTCTAATTAGTGACCGAATTTCATAAAATTTGGCAGATAAGTCACTTGTGGGCGAAACAGGTGCTGATTAGTTTTGGGTACGATTCGGGATAAAAGAACCCGCCTGTTTTGTGAAATGGTCCGCAAAAATTGCATGTATCCACTCTAGCTGAAAAACTAATGGACCGAATTTCATAAAATTCAGTAGATAAGTCACTTGTGGGTCACCCTGGTGCTGATTAGATTTTGGTATGATACGGAAAAAATAACCTGCCTTTGTTTGCAAAATGGCAGTCAAAAATCATCAAAATATAAAATAAAAAACTACGTATGCTCAAGTATATCCATTAAATGCTGATACGTAATTTTTAACGAAGAAAATATTAAGACCAACCCAATTACACTAGGATTAGCCGTTCTCGAGATATTTTAGTTTTTCTCTACGCCACCTTTAAAAATAAGTCCAGTTACCAAATAAGAACGAAAATTGAATTGAAAGTGATTTAAATATAAATAAAATAAAGAGAACGTGGATATAAGTCTGCAGGGAAAGTCATGTGCTGCCCACATCAGATTTTTTATACTAATTTGAAGACGCTCTACGATTTTATAATAGAATTTTTTCTCTATCTTTAAAATAGAGCTATATAGCCTTCACCCGCCCTCTCATAAAAAGTTGTCTAATGGTATAGCTTTATTGGCTTTTCCTATGTAGCCACATTCAAAAAAAATTTAAAGATAGCTCTCTTCGTTCTCAAAAAATTTCCCCTGAGACGGACTTTTCTAGACACCTTGCCCAGCCGATTCTGGAAAAACATATGTTTCCTAATTTTTTTTTTGAAGCGGAAGTGGGGAAGAATCGAAAGTTTAAATCTGTAGTGAAAATCTCTACCTCTAAGGAACTTGCTGCTGAATCCATATCAGTGATAATCTGAATTCTATCCGCATCCAATTCTAAGAAATAGGTGATTAAAACATTGCAGGTTTTGAACCGGAAATGGGAAAATTATCCAAATTAGAAATTCTTAATAAGCCTCCTATTTCTAATGAACTTGATGCTGGATCCATATCAGGCATCATCTGAATTTTATAATAGCATTAGTGAGGTAGTAGTAAATTAAGTAGGTAAAAGAGTAGTAAACTAACTAGTAGTAAACTTAGTAAATTAAGTAGGAACTCTATTATTAAGAAATTACTAGTAAAACCGTCTACCTCTTTTGAAATATATGTTAAGTGTATATCAATCATTATCTAATCCCTATCTGTAGCCAATCTTATCTGTAGCCTTGTATCTCTATCTGTAGCCTTGCGACAATCTTGTTTCAAGGAATATTTTCAAACCGGAGGTGGAAATGGAACCAGAATAGGATTTTTTTAGGAAACCATTCTACCTTCTCCAAATTTAATGTCGACTCCATGCACGTTATAATCTAAGCTCTATCTTGAGAAACAGATGCAACTAATCATGAGAAACATATGTTTCAAGTAAAAGAAGCCGGTAGTAGAAATCTTTAGAAACTTCCCCACTTCGTTTTCCTCTTGAATTCCATGATGAATCCATATCTGTAATCCATAAGTTGTAAGATTCTCACCGTCGTTGCTGCTCGCAAATGAAAAGGGAGAGAAAGATGATGTATACAACGTAAGATATTTTTTAATAACGACATTTTCGAGTTGATTTTAGTTATTTCTCAAATCCATATTAAAATCAGAAATATTTTACGAAAGTGTCTGTCGTTGATACAACTTTTAGCTGTTAGTTGGATTTTTCCAAGTAACATGCCATTTGAAATCTAGTTTATCACCAGATGGCAGCACTACTAGATACTAACATTTTGCCTGTTACTTTCTCGTCCATTTTTATTCTTCTGAATCAATTTTTGTTCCATGGCTTTTTTTCCCACGATACCTGAATGACAACTCAACTCACATTTGTTTAGACGGTGATTTTTTTAGGTTGTGATGTAGTATTTCGTATGTGGATTGTTGTCCATATCGTTCTGCCTTTTATTCTCTAGTGTTGGGACCTCTAATAGTTTTCTTTATTTCAAGAACGAAATAAACAAGAAAGATCAATCATGCATAACACATTGATTATGAAACACTTTCCAGCTGAAATGCAATTTTATTTAAACATCTCTAACATGTGATACATTTAGCACTGATAGTTTTAAAATTATAACAGTACTACAGTAATTTATTATACTTGAAAACTTAAAACATCATAGAAAAAATGGCAATTCTAGTTATATAAAATGACCTTTATTCAAATAACGTCATCGAAATATAAATCGTCTGCCTCTCTATACAAAATCAAAGCATAAATATTTCATTCATATCACTTATATTCTAGACTCCAGAGCTAATTAATTTTACGTAAAAAGAACTTCAACAAATCTTATACAAATTCCCTTACAATCGCTTGATTTATTTATATTCTGCATCCGCTAAAATTTGGCTTCGTTGTAGAAATAATCAAAGTTTAGTAATAATTTAAAATAAAAAATATTGTTATTGTGTAGGCACGGATTTTAAATACACAGATAATACCAAAAAATAAAGCAGTTTTTATGATGGATGCAACACTGAATATAAATTTAAATGATCTTTAAAAACACAATCTTTACAAAGTGTAGAAAAATGGATGCCATATTTTATTTTGCAATGAATCACGTGATATCTTCATACATTGCGGGTGTAATTATTATTTCAATTTATATTAAAAGAAAATACGCAACATATTTTGCTGACATTTTTTTATACATTTTATGTGTTAATTTCAATATATTTTCTAAAATTCTCGAAGCAATTTGCGAATTTTAACTTTGTTCAAAAAATGTTTCAAAAATGAGGTTCCATAGGGTTCAATGTATTTCATTTTTTCAACCCGGGTTGAATCCGAAACTAATTGGGTGATATTATTCATTCTCATTCTCATATGTGCCACAGACCGTTTCAATACCATCCTAAAATATCATTTTGATAAAATCATTTTTACGGCAGTTATCGTGCGAACGGACAGACAGACAGAATGACTAAAGTGATAAACACTTTTCAACTATGTTGGAAAGTGTTAAAAAGTGTTATAAAGAGAAAAAATAGCAATGATTTCATTAAGTACAATGCACTTTGTGTGAAGAATAAGGAGAACTTGAGCAATGATATAAACACAAATAACAACAATAATGCAGCAGAGAGGTTGCAGGATGCAGCAGTTACATGTGAAGAAGGGGATTTCATTTTATTGGTATCCTTATCAAAATACCAGATAGTCCGTTAAGAAAAAATAATCCTCTGCTAACTGCGGGAGTTAGTTTTTATTCACTTTATAGAACTGCCATTACTTCACACGTTCTATTCACATAACCTAAGAAATACAAATTCTTTACATTTCTAAAGAGATCTGAATTTATGTTCTTAATCACCTCTGGAAAAATCCAATGACAATGAATTTCAAAAGGTGGTATTTCCACAAATAACAAGCAAGTAACACGAAAAGATGTACTTGGGACGCTTCTTTCATTCCTTACATCCTCCAATCATCATCTGTCATTCGCTGGTTTCGAGAGTAAAGAATAGGAATGGGTAAATTTAAGAAGGAAACGGAGAGAAAAATCGGTTTCGAGATTTCATGGAGCATCATTAACTGTTCTCGGTAGGAGAAAAAGCTATTTAGAAAAGTTAGTAGATGAGGTATGGAATGATTTTAGATGTTAAATGGCTTCATATAAATTTGTTTACTCAACATTTTTGCATTACAGTTGAAACTGAATTTGTACAAAATACAATTATGAAAAATAATGAATTTGGAGCACATGATATTATTTCCCTGCACCACTTTTGTGGAAATCATGTGACGGTGAATTTAAGCGAATGAGACTTCTGCAAGTTCTTGTGCAGAAAAAACGCAAACATACATTTGGAACTTTTCTTTGATCATTTATATCCTTTAGATCTAGTTAAGAGTTGTATATCATTCATTTATATCATGGTTAAGAATAACGAATTTGGAAACCCGGAAGAAATATATGGTCTGGTTTGAGGTTGTATAAAATACTATAAAAATAAATCAGCAGTGGTTCCAGTCCTATGGAGTCGAACTAGTTTTGCGTGAATAACATATTTCCTTGTTAATGCTTTGTCTTCTGTAGACATTTTAGAAACAATTAAAAATATTAAAATATCGAAATTAAAACGAATATATTTCAAAATCAAATAATCTAATTTAAAATACAATTATACATCTTTATAAGAATTTCGAAGGGCTACAAATTACTTCATAACTAGTATTTTTAGTTTTCGAGAAATAAGATTTAAATTCCTGAAAATCGGAAGATGAAATCTCTCTATTCTCTTCAGCTTGACGAGACTATTTTTCGAAAACTATAATGGTATTACGAAAATAAATGATTAATTTAGAAACTGGATTTCTTACTGAACATTTCTTCGCTTAATATTTGCACCTACCTTTTACAGTATAGAAAAAATGTCAAGTGAAAATATTCAAAGTGAGGCAAAAATTCATCCAAACAAAACTTTTTAGTTTAAAAAAAGTTTAAAATGTTAAAATATTGAAATTATTTTTAAATATTCATAAGTGGTATCGTATTTTCGATAAAACAAATAAATATTGTGCACATTTTTTATTTGCTAGGTTTGTATATATAAGAGTTCAACGTGTTTACATTTTTCATAACGCTCCGATTTGGGTCAGTGGTACCCCCAGCCATAGATGTTATTCACATCAAAAGTAACAGGCGAGTAACATTGAAGCTGAGCAAGTTTTTGGATTCTAATTGAAACACATTTCTAATTACACTGTAAAAATATGTGCCCACCTGCCCTACAATAAACGACTGCAGTAGACAAAAATCCAGCTATTCCATTGGACACAGAAAATGTTAAAGATACATAAATAATTTAGTAAAAAAACAAATTGGTCAATGCATTCGGCTACGAGATTGGACTAGATTGAACACATTTCGTTTCTTTTATGCACAAGAGATCTACATGTAATAGGATCTGAAATTTAAAGTGTAATGCGCACGAATACGATCATGCCGGCATGCAAAGTATTCTCCACCAAAAATAGGGATTTAAACATGTACTTTATGGATACAGAAGATAGAGAGTCAATCTTTCAGTCACACATGGATCTTGTGACGTGTAGAATGTTTTCCGATGAGTAAAGCGTCTGTGCTTCTGACTCTAATTGGAAATACAGAGTTATACTGACTATGCGTCATGCAAATTCATAGAGTCATAACGACTCTATGAAAAAAAATCTGATGTGGGCAGCACATGACTTTCCCTGCAGACTTATATTCACGTTCTCTTTATTTAATTAAATTTATTCCACTTTTAATTCAATTTTCGTTCTCATTCGGTAACCGGATTTATTTTCAAAGGTGGCGTAGAGACAATAAGAAAAACTAAAATATATCGAGAACGGCTAATCCTAATGTAATGGGGTTGGTCTTATTCTTTTCGTCGTTAAAAATTACGTATATTAAACGAGCATTTAATGGATATATTTGAGTATACTTAGTTCTTTAGTTTAGATTTTGACGATTTTTGCGGGCCATTTTGCAAAAGCAGGCAGGTTATTTTTTTTCGAATCATACCAAAATCTAATCAGCACCAGGGTAACCCACAAGTAACTCATCTACCGAATTTTGTGAAATTCGGTCCATTAGTTTTTTAGTTAGAGTGGATACAAGCTTTTGCGGGCCATTTCGCAAAAAAGGCGGGTTCTTTTATACCGAATCGTACCCAAAACTAATCAGCACTAGATTCGCCCACAAGTGACTTACCTACCAAATTTTATGAAATTCGGTCAATTACTTTTTTAGTTAGAGTGGATACAAAATCTGCACAGACAGACACACAGACAGACACACAGACAGACACACAGACACACACACAGACGTCACGCTAAAAATGGTTTTTCGTATTCTAGAGGTCTCGAAACGTGTAGATCTGTCGAAAACTCGAGTTGCGATTTTCGGCATGATTCCAATACTTTCCCTATACATTACCATGTATTGCAGGGAAAGTAAAAAAAACTGACTTTTCCGAAGTTTTCTTTATCAGTAAAGAAATCTTAGGGACGTTTTTTTTGTAGGATAGAATCTGGTAATTATAATAGTAATTTCATTACGTACAACTGTACAATAAAGCAATGATCTATAAAACAGTAACACTTTGAAATTGTCAAAGTTGTTCAGTTATCCGTTAGGGGCACTGCAATCACTTTGTTCCATCGCGCATTGTCACTTTGCTATTGACAGATCTACTATGTATACTTATTGACCTTTCCGTACAAAGTTATTGGGGAGCTTAAGGACTTTCTTGGGAACTCTGTATATTGAATTTCTATCGCTTCAGATGTTTTTCTATAGAGATCCTAATTTATATACTCTGATCTAAAAACATTACATGAGAATGAATTTAAAAAGCGGAACCTAGAAAGCCAAGTTCAGGTAACTCTGAAACATGCATTTCGAACGTTACTTTACTTCTTTACATCCTCTAATTAAGCGTCATCCATCACTCCCTGTTCTTGGGAGTAGAGAATTGGGAATAAATGTATACTTTTAGGAAGGAACTGTGAGTAAAATCGATTCCGTTGTTCCAGGTTGCATGTATGATTTCT
Source organism: Amaurobius ferox (assembly GCA_951213105.1). Taxonomy (NCBI): domain Eukaryota; kingdom Metazoa; phylum Arthropoda; class Arachnida; order Araneae; family Amaurobiidae; genus Amaurobius; species Amaurobius ferox. The sequence goes on from OX578139.1 coordinate 132,368,420, forward strand.
GATGCGAGTGGTTTCAAAAGAACTAACAAAGTTCGGAAAAGCTATTCGAACAGATAGTGTGTTATGAATGAATAATTTGTTAAAGAGTAAAAATATTTTCTCTGATGAAGAAATCGAACCTCCTAATCAGTTGGTCCTGAATACAAGTATCCTACCAAATGATATATTCGTATTAAGGAGATACCTTACACTGTTTAGTTATGTTCTAATTTGAGATCAAGACCTAACGATTTAATTGGTCCTAAACGATTTAATTTCTTTTTTATTTTTCTCTTGCAATTAGTGTTTTTTCTCCGAAAATCTTTATTTTGCATACAAGGGTCTACATCGTTTCTTGGTTGTCATTTGGACATCGTTTTCTTATCAATCACATTCGATTTAAATTGGAAAACATACCCGAGCCTTCAAAGTAGCGCTGTAGATCATCTTAGTTATACTTCAACCTCTTAAGTTGTACCTCACATTCATTTATACTCTAAAACAAGGCACAACAAGACCCGTGGGAGGTGCTTATGGCTGAGGAACTCCAATACTTTCCAAATATAAAATACAGAAGGGTATTCAAAATGCGTAGTTAGTACTATGCATTTTATAAATCATTTTAGCTTCAAATGTGTTTTGTACATTTTTTTTTCAAAAATAATTTTAAGTAAAGAAAATAGCGTAAATGAAATAAAGAAAATAATGTAAAAAAAAATCCCTTAGATAAACCATAAAAAGTTATGAAACCCTAGAAAATTGAATATTTCTTACTAGTGTGATTTTTATACGGTTTTTGCATCAAAAATTACTTAAATCATTCCTTTGGCATTATCAGAGCAACTCTCTGAAAATAATAAATATTGTGCTCTCTTAGAACACTTTCTAACCTACGTGTCGAAAGTAAAAGTGTAGAAAGAAATACATGATTGAAAAAAATTGTGTTTTTATTACTTTTCGAACAAAAATTTTTAAAGGAAATCATTTTAATGCAATCCAAAAATCCTTCTTTAGGATATTGGTAGATTGATACATTTCCAGCATCCCTGTATACAAATTAACAATGTTTTCAATAACGCCTTTGTGTCAGCCTGCGAAAGTGTGGTCACGATATTTCTTGGGCTAATTGATCAAATAGAATGAAACTATGTATCGGTATTTTAATGGATGAACATCAGAGGGATATACATATATATTCGAGTGAATAAACTAGGGCAAAGCCCTCAAGTTTTCGAATATTTTTTTTGAAAATAGCAAAAATGTTTTAGAAATGTATTTAAAGAATGTTACGAAAATCAATGATGTAATTTTGTGTTTAACAGCGAATAGCAACATATACAAAAAGGCTAAATATATATTTCTTTACTTTGCGCCTATTGCTTTTTGGATTGAAATACCATCAGGCATCGGTTTGAATATCGATTGAAATACCATCAGGCTTAATTATTCAAAGTTATTTAAAATAATCAAAAAGGCTATATAGATCGATATCTATGTTAAAAATGTAACAAAATAGTTATTTTATATAAAATTTATTATTTAAAATCGATGCCATTATTTATTCAAAATTCAAATTTATTAATATAACAAACAAGACAACACAGACGAAGGTGAGTACAAAAGACAGAAAAATACAACATAAACACGGAACACAAAATTTTATTACAATACAGCCCATGAACTAGCAAGTCAATCCAGGTGGCTGAGATAAACTATAATAAGAAGAGACTGGCAAAAAATACAATACAATGGTTAACTAAACTAGTATAATTAAAAAAATATGATGTTGGCAATACATGACTTTCCTTATATAATGCAATGAATTTACTACTTTTACAGTAAAAAAATAGGTTTTTCTTATAGTAGATACTTATATTCTTTCCACGATATTGAATGTTCGTCAATTAGTCGTGATTTTCATTGATTTAGCGTTTTTCTTAACCATTTGGCGAGATTCTCGTTAATTTGGCAACATAAAAAGTCGCCAAGTTGGCGACATTCCGCTAAATTCGTCGCCAAAATCTCGCCAAGCGTTATGGACGGAGAAATAAGTTATTCCGACAGCAGGTAAATGACTACTGGCGTTCAAATACAAAAGCATTACTCAAAGTATCTTTTCTCGTGAGTGGAACGAGCTAGATCCACGAGAATGATGTCACCCAATTTATCGCATGATATTACATATGAAAAGTGAACATGTTTCTCAACAGTTAATATATTTTTTTTAAATTATGGGATTTCTTGATAAATTTATTTTAAAAATGTGCAGTATCTCAAGAACGGTTCATGCTAGCGTTCTAAAGTTTATGTCAATCGTTTTCAAGGAAAAATTACATACGAAATATCTATTTGCGTAATTTTATTAAAAGTTTTGATTTTTTGATGATTTTTTCAGTATTTCACTCGAAAATTTAAGGGGGTTCTGAGCATTCGGTTACGTTTAAAAACTATAGGCTTCCAGTATTCACGAATTGTGATTTTTGTACTAAATTTCATTCGAATCGCTCCATTCGTTCGTGAGATATCGTCTCCATAGACTCACTGACACAGCCACACACCCACACACATCATACTTTCACACACACACACACACACACACAGACATCACTTCAAAAATGTTCGATTCGTGATTAGGGATGCTTGAAACGTGCTCTCCCGTCGAAAACTCGAATTCGAATTTTCGACCCCGTCACAATACTTTCCTTATACATTATTGTATATAAGAAAAGTAATAAATAATTAGAATAATAATAAAATACTTCAGTATCCGCATATGAATAACTTTCAGCTTATACTAAAACAGATAGGTGACTTTACAAATTTCAGATCATTAGGTAAAACATTAAAATTTTAGGTGATAACTACTAAAATACCTTGTGCAAAATTTCATGATTAGCTTTAGGAATAACATAATTATAGTTGTGTGAACGAATGCATTTGATGCTGCGATTGATTTCTAAGTAGTTAATCAGAAAACAGAATGAAGAACAGACCGGCAAACCCTAAAGCTAACACACAATTGAATTGAGCCGAAACACAATAGAAATGCCTCACAATACAAAAGTAAGATCAAACGACTCATAAGAGCCCCAAAGACTGAGAAATGGGTAAAATGGAATGCATATAGAGTAAAAGGAAAATATTACAGAACACTCTATCAGACCGTTTACAAAAATGGCGTATTGGATAAGCTATTAACTAAATTAACAAAAATTTTCTGAATATGGAAACCTTAAAAAAAGTTAATCTCCTAAATTGACGGGCTTTTTTGAAAATCTTTGCAGAAGAAAATTCGAAGTGATAGTTGAAATTACAGCACTATTGCGCAATTAAAGATGTGCTGAATTACTTTTTGACATAGTGTTTACGGTCTTGACTTATGATATTTAATTATGACAGTTTAACTAATAAAAGAAAGACCACAAAGGCAAGAAATACTGTTAATGACCCAATTATTAGAAATTTCTATAGGATCTTTAAGACTAGAAAACCTACATTGCTCAAGTTTTTTGCTCAAGCTTTATCCTTTGCACAAAGTATTTTGCTTTCCTTATATACATAATGTATAAGAAAAGCATTGTGACTGGGTCGAAAATTCGATTTCGAGTTTTCGACGGGAGAGCACATTTCAAGCATCCCAGATCACGAATCGATTTTTGAGGTGATGTCTGTGTGTGTGTCAGTGAGTCTATGGAGACGATATCTCACGAACGCATAGAGCGATTCGAATGAAATTTGGTACAAAACTGGCAATCCGTGAATACTGGTAGATTATTGTCTTTAAACGTAATCGAATGTTCAGAACGTCCCTAAATTTTTGAGTGAAATTTTGAAAAAATTATCAAAAAATCAAAACCTTTAATATAGTTACGCAAATAGACATTTCTTATGTAATTTTTCCTTAGAAAACGATTGACATACACTTTAGAACGCTAGCATGAACCGTTCTCGAGATATGGCACATTTTTCAAATAAATGTATCAAAAAATCCCATAAATTAAAAAAAATATATATTAACTGTTGTGAAACATGTTCACTTTTCATATGTAATATCACGCGATAAATTGGGTGGCATCATTCTCGTGAATCTATCTCGTTCCATTCATGAGAAAAGGTACTTTGAGTAATTCTTTTGTATTTGAACGTCAATAGTCATTTATCTGCTATAAGAATAACTTATTTCTCTGTCCATAACGCTTGGTGAGATTTTGGCGACGAATTTGGCGGAATGTCGCCCACTTGACGACTTTTGAAATGTTGCCAAATTAACGAAAATTTAACCAAATGGATTAAAATGACGCTCAATCAATGAAAATGACGACTAACTGTCGAAAATGCAATATCTTAGAAATAATATAGGTATCTATTTTTTTACTTTTAAAGTAGTGAATTCATTGCATTATATAAGGAAAATCATGTGTTGTCCACATCAGATTTTTTACTTATTGGAAACATGCCTTATTATAATCGACAGTTATCAAAACTAATAAATCGTTTCGAAATATTAAGAGACAACGAAGTAAAGAACACCGGGCAAGTAACCCACAATGTCTTTAATCGATGAATCCTCAGTTGGGATGAAAGTAAACCTCGAACAGTTGACTCATCTAATTCTGTATTTATCTTTATTTCTGGTAGGATTTTGAACCTACGACCGCATCTATGTCTCTCTCTGGTGTCTCAGTAATTGAATTTTCAAATCACAGAAATATTTTATTGAATTTTGAGGCTAGAAAGATGGTTTGGCTCATATAGTTATTGAAACTTACAGAGTAAACATTTTCGTTTGAGAAAAATCGTTATCTGCTGGTTATTTGTTTAAAAGTTGAGACTTTTACCTAATCATTGTACTATTTAGTCGTAAAAGTTTTAAGATGGTTAAGTTTCATTTTCTTGGAGAGGAATACAGTTTTATGATTCAAATATATGCCTTTTCATACAGTTGTTGTTGTTGTTGTCGTGTGACCAGTGCAATAACTGGAAAGGGTTGGGAGGGAGGTGGGGAGAGTAACGCTAAATGGGTCCAAAAGCGTGGAGCACTGCGCAGGCCACATCTACAGCTTTGTCCGTATAAAGGGTCTCACTGGAACAGTTCAAGTCGATCTTGAACAGAGCTGCAATGATGGAAGGGCAGTTAAAGAGGTGCTCGGGATCAAGCTGCATACCCGGACAGTGCCTGCATTCAGGGTATGATCTTGACCCATCTGGCAAAATCTTCATGCCTCTGAGGTGCATCGTCCTCAGTCTGGCAATTGTTGTTGTTACTTCTCTGTCGCAGTTAAGCTCGGGAAGGGATGATTTTCGTCGGGTGTTAGCGCAGAGCTTTTGTTTTGCAACGGCATTGGCGTCGGAAGATGTTGCAATCAGGGGGGCTGGTTCGACGGTCCTCGCCTCCTTGGCCAGAGAGTCGGCCTCTTCGTTCCCCTTGATGTCGACGTGTGCCGGGATCCATTGAAGGGTGCATCCATTGAAGGATGGTGTTTCATACAGATACCTACAATATATACTTTAGAGATATAACACAAATTAGAGACTCTAATAAACTGATCACTCAAAAATCAGGATTAATGTTGTTATCTCTGAAATAAATATACAGAATTTAAAGGACATTACATGGTTGTTTTAAGAATCATCACAAGTAAAGTTTCTAAAATCTTCAGAGAGCCCCGTAAAAATTCCTGAATAATAGTGCCTAAATTTCTGGTCACAAATTCCTAAAAACATCTACTAATTTGATAATTGTGTGTGCCTATATAGTTTATTTTATGATTTTTACTATTTTAGATCAAAAATAGAAATATCTTAAGACTGGCATATGTTAACGTAGAATTATAATCGAAGTCATTCGCTTTTAAACAAAACGTTAAATACAAAAGAGATACTTTCCAAGGAGTTTTTAATACAACTATTTCCTTATTTTTTCGATTAAAAAAACATGAATGAAATTGTTCAAAATGTTAAGGTCCTTCTCCAGGTCCGAAATTTTTGAAAATCAATATCCGGCCGAAGTCAGTTGATTGAATTTGTCGCACCATATTTCTTTCGATTTAAATAAAGAAGTTATTGTCCTTTGATTGGTGAATGTGTGAATAATTTTTAAATACTTTTAAATATAAATTATAAAGGGCACCATTGTTTAGGATTAACGAGTAGCTTCTTTTAAGATACATGGAACCTTGCTTTTCCCCGGAGGGAAGTGGTGTGTCCTGACGAGATTTCGCAATCTCGCGTCACTCTTGTAAAAATCATGAAATCTGCATCATATTTCAATACTTATATTTTATACATGAATTTAACCCTGTTTTAATTATCCCTCTGGTCCCTTTAATATATTATGTTCTACAAATTGTCTGTGCTAAAGAAATCCTTAACGCCATTTTTATAACAATCTGTAAAAGCGCACTCAGAGAGAAGTATTATTTCGACCGTTAAATTTCAAGGTCTTATTCCCGGGCAGAGAAGATGTTTGGCTTTGCTATTGCATGTTAATATTTATGCCGGACATGCACATTTTCACACAATGGTTCTGCTGAGAAACATCTGGATATCTTTTCGAGACCCCGTGTCGAGGGTACACTTCCTTTTTTGGAACCCTGCTGTGAGGGTAGGCTTTTGAAGTTTTCTATTGGGCGATGGCAGTAAATAGCTCTCCAACAGGTCAGAGTTGGATTAGCGAGACGATTTTTGGGTATAAAAGCAAAATCCTGGATATTTCGGCGCGCTTTTTCCTGTGTGGTTGCTGACACCATCAGGTCGGCCTGGACCTCATTCTTATGTGTTGCCCACCACGGAGTGCGAGATCTGGCATCACGCCGATCTCAGCCTCATGTTGGCATAGGAAGAAGTCGCCATCACAGTAGAACATCGAAGAGGAGCCTGTCACCCAGCTGAGAGAGCTTCAACGATGAAGGTACGATTGGGCCCGAGGTCTATGTGCTGGGTCGAGGTGTTGGAATGGATCTGGAAACAACTATGAAGCCAAGGTCCCTGTCCGGCCCAGTACAGGCTATCTGATACTGGTGCGCCGGATTTTATTAGATCAGTAAAACTGAGGGTACGAGGTGGATGTTTGAGTCCGACCCTTCTGCAACTCCGACGACGGAGGTAAGGGAGTTTCTTCGATTGTTCAATTATCTGAAGGAAGTCAACCGCGTTGATTAGTACAGACTGAAAGATCCTAAATTAGACTTCCTGGATTAAATTAATATCAGTTTAATTAAATATGTTCTATGTTATTAAATTCTGATGTCTAAATTTATATTTAAGGGAATATCTCTGAGTGTGGTTTTCTCCCTGTGTTACTGTGACCATACCAAAATAAATTATTAAGTGTATTAATAAGTAAATATTGCTGTGCCACATCCTATTATGTTGTAGAAAAACTTATTATTTTCATTGGTTAATTCCGTGGCAATTTGCGGTCATGAGTCCAGTGTTGCAGAGTTATCTGTTGTTGCGCTGATTATGATTCAGCTAATTCTGTCTATAAACTGCTAATCTAATTACGTTAATTTAATAAAGAGAATATTATATTCTAAATTGGTGTGTCATTTGACTCTACCAAATTGTAATTATTATAAGTGTTTTCAGGGAAAGATGTCGCCTTACCAGGTAAGGGTTTTATTTACTTATCCGGCATCTTGTATTTGTGCAGCAGGTCATCCATGAATTTATTCCTGGACAGGAGATCTTTCGAAATAGAATCTGGGTTGTGCCAAAGAATATCACGGCATTAGCATTTTTGCTTCTTCTTAACTTCAGACATAATGTTTACCTTATTATTCTCGTATCACATGAAATGTTGGTCCGCACCTGTCCACGTGACAATAATTGTCCGCGTGACAATCTTTCGATTTCAAGTTATTGCCCTTTGATTGGTGAATGTGTGAATAATTTTTAAATACTTTTAAATATAAATTATAAAGGGCACCATTGTTTAGGATTAACGAGTAGCTGTTTTTAAGACACATGGAACCTTGCTTTTCCACATAGGGAAGTGGTGTATCTGGAGAAACACAATGTTAATCTTGATTGGCATGCTATTATCGAGCAAAACTAATTAGGTTTCCGGATTTAATAAATATGCTAAATAATAAAACTGAATAACATATAAGAAAAAATTATAAAAGGCAGAGTGAAATGAATATATTGGACTTCGTATATGAATGAATGTAAATAACTAGAAAATATGACGTGGGTGTGTCGTATTAATTCTATATGTTAAGCATCTCGGATAAATATTTTTTCACAAAAACAGGACAGAATACATATAACGTCGTCGTCTACGGCAATTTGAGAACTTAAAACTATGGTATTGGAAAGAGGGAATAATAGCCTTATTGAAATCATATAAGAATTACGTTCTTACTGAAAACAATATACCCGGAGTAAAATACTCAATAATAGTTCGTAAAATGCTTATTCTCAGCTGCATCCAAAATTTTATGAAAAGCATTTAAATGGGTCTATTGGTTGTTTGAGGGATTAGCAAATGTACAGTCAAATGACTTCATTATAGCAGTGTGTTGCAAAATAGCAAGAAAATGATCTACTAATCATCCCTACACACCTAGTAACTACGGTTTTATTGGAGCTAATCAACATAGGATATTCGATGAGATAGATGATCAGTGAACACAAAACTCCATGATCGGTAAAGCACTTTCTCGTTATACAGAAATAAATACAGTGCAGAAAATATACAGATTGGTGTCCCTTGTGTTGTTTCATTGCTTTCATTACCCTCTGGCTGTGTGATCATCAAATTCTTTTGGGCATGCGCTTAGGGATCGTTCCTATATTATATATTTTTTTGATCTGGAGCGTATTCAACCAGAATCTATATAAACAGAGTAATTAGTGGGTGCAGGGGTTCTTATTATAACCAAGTGTTATCATCTATTTTACCATTTTCAAGCGATTAGGAAGATATGACTTTTCGTTTTCAGTAAGACTGGTCTTAAACAATAATTTGTCTTATTGTTATCATATAATATGGACATTTATTGATCTGTGAGAGAAGTTAAGGACACACCAAGTTAACTTTAATTAGTGACAAACATTTTCACATACTATTGTTTTAGGTCGGACGGTCTGGGTCTCAACAACAACAACATACTATTGTTTTTGCGATTCTTTTTCTTGAAACATCTATTTTTCAGTATCGGGTATAGATACAGCCCAGATAATTATTATTTGTATTCAGCATCAAATTCTAGAGAAGAATTAGGGGGTTCACTAAGCAATTCTACTTACGGTTCTTTATCCATTTCCGGTTTAATTTTTTTATTTTACTTGAAACACATATTTCTCACGATTGAGTTTAGATTGTAATTCATATAGAATTAGCATAAACTAGTCGAATACTCGGCTAAATTGATGTGTCACATTAAGCACATTGGATATATATATATATATATATATATATAGTACTATTCGGCAAGTGCCTAAAAGCGCGTGACCGACAGATAGACGGACGGACACTTGGGAATTGGTATATATAGATTCTGAAAGAGGTAGGGTTGTTCGCAAAGGAACTTTCACCTTCAGTTTATTCTTTACTTCTGGTTCAAAAATGTCTCTTGAAACATTTATTTCTATTGTTGGCTATACAGAGTTTAGATGATGATTGATATGAATTTAGCATTGAATTTTTTAGTGGGAATAGGGGTAAGGGGTTCATTAACACTAGAAAGACGGATGGGCCTGTGTGGCCCTTCTCATTGTTTGTTGTTCAGTATTTTCAATAATAATTAACTGAGCGAAGTGCGGCTTTCTGACTTTTCATAATATGATCCTATTTTAGTGCTTATTTAATCAATTATGTATTGGCCTCATAGGAGCGTAAATATTGAACCTTATATCTAGAATGACGGGAGGGGCCTGACTGGTCTCTAAGTTACTTTACAATAATACGGAGTAATTCTTCGTTTCTCTTAATCGCTGTAACATGGCAAATGCCATTTAATCTAGTTTGACCTTGACCTTCCTCTCTTTACAGCCGGTTTAAATTCCAAATGCTACTCCCCACACACACACTGTGACACACCGACAGCCGGCCAGGCGAACAATAAGGATTGCTTTTCGAAAGAGAAATAAATTTTACATTTTGACGTGTACAGATAACGCCGTGGTAGAGTATCATACACTCAGTTTTTTAGTCATTAGAGAAGATGCGTGGGGCACGTGGACTCACTCAGGAAGATATTTTGAAAGAATTACAACGATTAGATGAAATTGATTCAGGTGATAGTGAAATTAGTGATTTTGACCGAGACGAAGAACATGTTCTCACAAAAAGCAAATTATTCTGATGATGAATCAGAAAATAGTTCGCAGCATGACAGTGAATGCCATGAAAGTAATAGTTCGGACAATGAATGTTCTGAAACTAATCCCCAAGCGTCTATAAATAGTAGACAAAAGCGTGGACGTGGGAGTACCAGGGGTGTGTTTAGCTGTATTAGTCGAAAATGTCGTCGTAAATGTTCCATTCATAATATTCTACCCTCAGTTGAAAAGGGCGAAATTTCTGTAAGCGGAACCGTATGGAAAGTAATTTCAACTTGTGGGACAGTAGGCCGATGTGCAGCCCAAAACGTAATGAAGGACACAAAAGATTCAACACCGTATGCTAAAAGAAACATTTGCGAAGACAGTGTGCTTAGTGCTTGGCGACTGATTTTCAGCAATTAAATGATACGGCATATAAAAGAATGCACAGAAGATTAAGCTAGCCGTCGTCTAAGTAAAAACACTTGGACTGTATCTTTCAATGAACTCGAAGCTGTTTTTTCAATTATGTATGCAAGAGGCCTGTATGAAGCGAAGAACTCTCCTTTGATTACTTTATGGTCGCCCGTTTGGGGTCCACCATTTTTCTCACAGACTATGGCTAGAGATCGTTTCAAAGAAATCATACGTTTCCTTCGCTTTGATCACAAAACAGAAACATCGGAGCGATTGAAGTCAGATAAATTTGCTCTGGTCTCCGCTTTATGGTACCCTTTTATTGAAAACAGTGCATCTTGTTATAAACCTGGAGTGAATCTCACTGTAGATGAGCAACTTCTTCCATCTAAGGCTAAATGCCCTTTTACCCAATATATTCCAAGTAAGCTGGATAAGTTTGGGATAACATTTTGACTGCTTGTTTGCGTAGATTCAAAATATGTCCTGAATGGTTTTCCTTATACTGGTGCAGATAGCGAGCGGCCAGCTGACCAAGCTGTTTATGAGCATGTTGTTATGAATTTGACTCAGCTATACTTGGGAAAAGGAAGAAATGTAACAACAAACAGCTACTTTACTATTGTAAAATTATGTGAAAAATTGAAGTACCAGTCAACAAGTTTGGTTGGAACACTTAGAAGAGATCGTAGAGAGGTGCTACCAACATTGAAATTAAGAAATCAAAATCTTCATTCCAGTATTTTGTACAGAAATGATAAAGATATAACATTAACTGTCTATCAAGGGAAGAAAAATAAAAACATATTGTTGCTAAGTTCTCTTCACAATACCGTAATCATCGACGACAATGAGAAGAAGCCAGAAACTGTATTATAATCGAACAAAGTAAGGTGTGGACATTGTAGACCAAATGTTACGCCTTTATAGTACTAAATCAGGAACTCGTCGTTGGCCAATGCATGCATTTTTTAATGTAGACATACATATCTGCTATAAATGCGTGGATTTTATATAAAGAGGTGACCAGAAAGAAGGAACTTAGTCGCAGAAATGTTGTCCTGCAGTTATGTGAAGAGCTCCGTGCTCCATACCTGTCATCAAGAAATACAGCTAATGCAAGGAAACCGACGGAGCAATGTTGTTGTTGTTGAGACCCAGACCGTCCGACCTACCAGAAAGGTGTAAGGTAACCGTTTGGACGGCCGGGAAGTGCCACCCAATTTAGACCGGAACCCAGTGGGGGAGAGACGACGGAGCAATGTTGTTGTTGTTGAGACCCAGACCGTCCGACCTACCAGAAAAATGTAAGGTAACTGTATGGACGGACGGGAAGTGCCACCCAATTTAGACCGGAACCCAGTGGGGGAGGCATCCACAGGGACCGTACCCTCCTTCCCCTACCACCAACCTCTCGGAAGGACTTACGGACCCACATGTTTAACGTGATCGTACTCCGCATGAACACGGCGGCATTTGTGGTAGCGTGCAAATCTAGCGCGCAAACCACGGGGATACCGCACCCGAGATGGCCAACAGCACGCGGTGTTCCGAGGTGGTCACCCACCAAGTACTAACCGCGCCCGATGCTGCTTGACTTCGGTGATCTAACGAGAACCGGTGTTTTCAGCACGGTACGGCCGTTGGCCCTCGACGGAGCAATGTGTAAACAGAGAAGACAACCCTACCAAAAAGAAAACCAAATGTAGGATAAAAATATCTTGTAAAGAAAATCATACATGGGGCACATGTCCGGATTGCAAAAACGCAGTTTGAGGCAAATGTGCTTCAAGAGAAGTGAGGTGCATTGATTGCTATGAAAACTGTACAAAATAAAAATAAATCAGGTTGGTATCATATAAATTTTCAATTTCATTAATTGAACAACAGTACTTTAGTTTATTATTATTATTATCTATAACTATTATTTATCAAGAGGGGAAACTCAATTATCTGAACAACGAAAATATAAATATGATTGAAAAAGTCCTTATGTTCATTTTAATCAGACATTTTGATTATCCAAATAGACTAAACCCCATGGAATTCTGATGATCGAGTCTCTACTATATTCTTATTAATTTTTACTATATTTCTAGATTTTAGATATCTAATTGGTCTACACTAAAAAAATCTAGGAAGGGCCATACTGGACCCTTCCGACTTCCTAGGTATACGGCAATTTTCAGTCGTTCTAGTGTTAAATTTTTTTTTAGTTCCGGGGATGTTACCTTCGGTTTTTACAGAAATTCGTATAACGGTACGAAAAAAATATGCAATATACTATATAAAAATGCTTAATAACTCCGCTAAAAATGAAATGTACACATCATTTACTCCTTCATAAATTTCTCGTTATAAATATGGGGAATTTGATGACGAAAAAACAATCTAAGATTCCAAAAGCTTAATATTTAGAGTTTAGCAACATGGGATTAACCATGTTCTTCTGCACAGTCGTTTATAAATTTGTAATTTTAGGATTTACCTGCATATAAAGGCATAACTTATGCCGCTTCTAATATGCATAGTCAATAGACGACCCTCTTTTCACATACGACCTCAGTTGCGAAGCATGAAAGCGTATCAAGACGAGGATTCAGTTCGAGATCCTCGAAATGCATTTCATCTCATATGAATGCTTATAACTTGGATATTTATGTATATGTATTCAAACCCATATTTGGAATGTGCGGGAATGCATGATATATTTGTGCAAGTCCATAGCTAAGAAATTAATTATTACATTTGCGTATCATTTCACTGCACAATGGGTGTTTAGTATAAAACGACAGAGTTATTTTGTCATTACAGATTTGCTAATACGCCAATTTTCAACATTCATCGGAGTTTGTAAGGTTTCTTTAAATCCGATATCATTTGTAATAAAAATAGTTTCAAGCTTTTTCATTATATGTATTATGGCTGAAAAATGAATAAAAATGACCAGTAGATATCTCTACAAGACAATCTAATAAATTTAATAAATTAGAAAATATGTTCATTATCAACAGATGTATCATCCAGTGGAGAAGTTTCGTACAGGACAGAGCACCAGGCGCGGAGCGCCTTTAATCTCCAATCTTAATATATGGTTCATATCTTGATGCTGTGACATTATTTCATTGACCCATGATATGGAGGCTCGAATTTTTTTTTATTTACTATTTTATTTTTGACTTGGCTCCTAGTGTGGCAGTTTATTGCACATTTGGAATTAGTCAGTTTGGGGGGTTGATGCAGATCTGAGGGTTATCTAGCAATTTGGCAGTTTAAGGATTAAGAATATTTTTGAAATTTGAAAAATATTGATCGCGATATTTAATTAATTTCAGTTGCTAGTCAAGGGGTTTACCTAAATCCGGTTAATCAAGGTTAAGTACTGCACGGGGTCTCTTACGAGATTTGGCCTTGTGATGATCATAGTCAGGTAGACTGAATAGAAGTTCATTTGGAACTGAAGGCAGGTTGTCGTAGAATTTTAGCGCTAGCTTTTTAATTTGGGCTCTCACGGTTTTTATTTTAAAGTCTTTTCTAATCACCGAGTTCCTTAAATATCTAGGGGCTTTCCTGATATACCTTAGGATTTTATTTTGTCTTGTTTCTAAGAAGTCTATGGTAGTTTTACAGGCATATCCCCATACGGGTGCTGCATACAGCATTCCTGGGCGGATGACCGATTTGTATATTAGAAGTTTGTTTTGATATTTAAGATTTCCGTTTCCTATAATTGGGTATAAAGCTCTTGTGGCATTATACGCTTTTTTGATTATGTTTGTTACGTGCAATTTCCAAGTTAGGTGGGAGTCTATCGTTACACCCAGGTATTTAGTTGATTTTTCCGCGCGTAGTGCTTGGTTGTTTATATACAGAAGCGGCGGGGGTTTATGCTTCCAAGAGAAGTAAATCCAATGACATTTATTGGGGTTTAATTTTATTCGCCATTTTTCCAGCCATGTTTGAAGTATGTTTAAGTGTTGTTGTAGCTGTTTGTGCATTACTGTGAGATAAGTGTGTTTTGCAAGTATCGCACTGTCGTCTGCATAGAGTGCCAGCTCGGTGTTTGGAGTCCTGGGGATGTCATTCAGGTATATATTAAAAAGTGTCGGACCCAGGATGGATCCTTGAGGTACACTACTTTTTATGAGCTTGGGTGTAGATAAGCTATCTTTAACTCTGACTTGAAAGTGTCTGTTATTTAAGTATGAAATTAAAAGTTTGAATAGTGCGTCAGAGGCTTTTAGGGTGATCAATTTGTATGTTAAACCACAGTGTACTTTATCAAAGGCTTTTTGTATATCCAGGAAAATTGCAGCTGTGGGTGTCTTGGTATTTAGTCCAGAAGATATGTACTCTACCACTCTCAGCAGTTGATGAGTGGTGGAGTGTTTTGGTCGAAATCCAAACTGCTCCGGAATGATAATGTCATTCTCACTAAAGTGCGTGTTCAGTCTCTTAAGAATTATTTTCTCAGTAATTTTACTAAGTGTTGGCAGTAGGCTAATTGGTCTGTAGTTGGCTGGAATTGTGACATCCTCTCCTGCCTTATAGATCGGTATAATTATCGCGTCCTTCCATTCTTTAGGGAAATAGTTTAATTTTAGTATTTTATTTATTAAAATAGTCATGAAAAAAATTATATTTAAGGGTAGGTTTTTGACCGCTACGTTCCTGATTTTGTCGTGTCCTGGGCTCTTATGGTTCTTTAAGTTTTTGATAATTTCGACTATCTCTTGCGGTGTGGCTGGGTTAATCTCAGCCGTGACCGGGGAGTTTCTAAAGTTATTTAGTGTTTGCCTGACCGTTTTTAGGGTGTCCTGACACATTAAATCGTGATTTGGTTCGAATCGCTTTTCGTAATGTTTTGCGAACACCTCGGCTTTTTCTTCATCTGAGTACGCGGTATTATTACCATCTAATAATGGCGGGAGTTTATTTTGCGGTTTCCTAAGTTTTTTGGCGAATTCCCAGAGTGACACGTCTTCTGGGTTAAGCGATTCGATTAACTTTTTATACTGTTGCTGCTTTTCCGCGACGATTTTTTCCCTGACTTTACACGTGAGTCTGTTAAGCTCCCTTTTAAGGGTAGGGTCTCTATTAGCCTGCCATGTCTTTCTAATTTTGTTCCTCTGTCTTACTAATTGTCTGACATGGTGAGAAAGTGTGGGTGTTTTAGGTGACTCACGATGTGTTGTAGCAGAGGCAATTGCTCTCTTGATTTCTGTTGTGAGTGTGTGCGTGGCAGAATCAATATCCGCCGTGCTCATTATGTCAGGTTCTGCTAAGTGCGGCTCGAATAGTGCTCATTTGAATACGTTCCAGTTCACCCTCTCTTGTCCCAGAGAGGCTGGAAGAGGTGTGTTCAGATCAAATGTCACTAGTACTGGTAGATGATCCGAATCGAATTCATCTAGGGTATTAATAGTGAGAGCGTAGTCTATGTTTCTTGTAAGGACAAAATTTGTGAAAGAACTATTGCCGCGTGTGAAGCAGGTTGGACTCGATGGTGCAGCAATAGTCCGCGTGTATTCCAATTGAGCACTGTCCAAATTCATAGTCGAGAGAGGGTGAAATCAATCCAAAAGTCCGAAAAAACACAACCACGTGGGGAAAACACACGTGGCGAACCACTTTCGAAAAGCACAAAAAGAAATGGCGAGTACAAAGTACGTCACCAAATACGAAAATCACAAAAGTCGGCTGCAAATTGCTTAGCCCGACGTGCTCTACCGTTACCAGGTAAAACACGCCCAAGCGAGAGCAAGAAAAATCACCACAAGGTAAAAATCTGGAGCGTCACTAAAGCACGCCCGTACAGCCCGGAGTCTGGGCTCCGAATCATCCATTCTCAAGAATGTTTTACATATCAAACTACTTTTGGCTAAATTAGCGGTGGTCAATGAAAAATCACCAGGCTGATTGTAATTGATTATGATTACAATTTCTATATGAAAACAAGTATGATAAATACGTATAGCCATTAAAACTGAGTATTAAAATTAAGCTATTCGTGTTTTGGAGGTTTTGTAAAAGATAATGTTGCGACTGCAATTTCAAAATATCTTGATAAATCTAATATTGACAAATCGAAGGATAGTCTAAACTGAATTAGACACGTCAAGTCTTTGGCAAGTCAAAAATTTTTTTTTGAAAGATGTTAGAATCTTTGTTGCTATCGAATCTTTGTTGCTATCTTTCCGACGAACAATGTCAGCTTTTTGCGTCTAAATTTATCTTCTCCCGAGTCAAGTTGGCTTTTCGTGATTAAAAGAAGCTTTTCATGAATCATGTTACCTTTTCGTAATTCATTTCAGTTTTTCATGAGTCTTGTTAGCTTTGTTGAATTTAGTTACCATTTTGTGATTCGAGTTAACTTTTCACAAATCAATTTAGCTTTTTGGAAGTCATTTATATAAATTATTCATTAAAAAGTGTTGCATTAATTTAAATCTTTAGGAAAAAATATTCGCCTGAAAGTTTTAAAAAAAATTATAGAACACCTGAAATGTATGAACTAAAAGAGTAGGAGGGAATTTCGTTCTATATGCATAACGTAAACAAGAAAATGTAATTTATAAAATAGTCTTTAACGAAATCAACCCAGTATTCTATTAATCTTACAAATAACTTTAATCTCTTTTCTGAAAATTAAACTCATTCTGTGAGTTAATTGCATTTGCAAAATGAAAGAACGCATATTTTTGCATAGGAACAATATCTAAGCTATTTAAGCTCAAGTTACTTTAAAGATAACTAAATAGAAGATTCACTAGGGACTTTCTAATTAGATGTAATTGGATAGTTTTTTATCTGGGGATTGTGGATATACCACTTAAGTGAAGTTAGCACAACTGGATATCTCGGCTGGAAGAATACAATTAATTATAATCAAATGTGTAAGATGTGTGATTTGCGTTCTAATTGATATAAATTTAAGCACGTGGACACATAATAACGCTACGTCGAACCCTTTAAGTGATGCTTTATGATCAGACGTATGGTGGGTATTCACAAAACCCATCAAAAGAGGGCGCTTCTAAAGTCACAATTCCACTTTGCAGAGACTACTTCGACAATTAGATCTAGTAATTCCGTCCTAGTAGGCAAATTGGGAGGGCGTCGGCTGGACATTATGGAGATCTTTGAGATCAGGCTGGTACAGCAAGGTTCTCTGCAGCGGCGCCCTAATACCCTGCAGGTTTGTGCAATGATGTCGAGGGTCTGAAAGTAACTAGCACGTATTTAGTAGACGCTGGGATATTGAGGGCCGGTTTGAAATCGAGATGTTGACGGCCAATAAGGAAGCTAACCAGAAGGATAAACATAGCATTAAGAGATGGCAAAAAAAATAGCAGGAGGTTAGATTGCCAGTTACATGTCAATCTGACATTATAGGGAGACGAATTCAGTGTTGCTTTGATGATAAGAGTTTGCATTTCCGTTCTAGTTGTTAAAACATTGGGAGATGGCTGGCTGGCTAGTACGGCGATTTGAGGTTCGAGTCGCGGCTGCGGTACCAAGGCTTTTTACATAGTAACCAAACACTATGTCCTCTTATGTATTTTATTTTTCATTATTTGAATATTTTGTATGAGATAGGATTTACGACAGATTCAACATTTGCAAACATGTTACTGAAAGTTTCAAGGGAAACAGCTCTTTGTAAGAGAGTAAGGTTCCTGATAGTTATGATATATATATATATATATATATATGGTATAACCTGATTTGACAAAATAAGAGGGATGATAGTACCCATCAAGACGAACAATATTTACATTGGAACCTAGGGTCTCATTCCACTCTAAGTGTCAAAAAAGCGTTAAAGTTGAACTTTCAACAGTGAAAATAAGAAGAATTAACGAAATCACAAGTTGCACAATCCTATTTATTTACACCAGAGAAAAACTCAAAGTAGATGCTCAAAGTGACGACCAAGGGTGCCGTTGCACAATTCACAATGGCGAATAATCGACTGACGCACCCTTTCGATCACACCTGGTGTCGCGTTTATCCTGTCCGCTGTGACAACGATTATCGCAACAAAATTTTCTACGGAGTTCACAGGAGTCTCGCACACCAATGAATTTGTACGCCGGAGTCTAGTGGGTTGTGGTCCAGTAAGTATGGAGGCCAAGCCACAGGTCCACTGCGCCCAATCCACCGTCCGGGATAGATGGCATTCAAGAAGTGTCGGATGACTAGAAATGACGGTGATGTTATGGATATGTGCTACTTCTCCGGTACGACAGCCATGTTGTTCGAAGTGGCGACCCGTGCTTGTTGGACGTGTTTCGAAGGTGCTCTTTTCTGACACTCAGAGTGGAATGCGACCCTAGGTTCCATAGTAAATACTGTTCGTCTTGAGGGTACTATCACCCCTCTTATTTTGTCAAAACACTTTATATACTCCCCGTTTATAAATATATATATATATATATATATATATATATATATATATATATAATGCTTCGGCAGATTATATTAGCTGGGTATTTTAGATATGAATCTGGAATTTTTATGAACGCCTGTAATTGCAGTTTTTCTTACCAGTTTGTCGAAATTATCAACAGAGTTGCTGAAAAAATTAGCAAAAGTTGCAGAATGTTTTCGTTCGTTCGTTCGTTACTGTTTCCCCCGTGGTGAAGGAGCGCCTATGCATCATGTCCACAAGACCCCCCAGGATATCCCATGGCGAAGGGGAGGAGATTTGCAGCTTCACTTTTATAGAGGCTCCCCGAAGGGCGGAAGTTTGACTTGCCCTCAACATGACAACATCCATGCCCGCTGGTGGGATTCGAACCCGCAACCCGGCAATCCAGCGATCAGTGGGAAACGCATGTCCCTGACCGCTCGACCACCGGATCGGCGCAGAATGTTTTACTGTGTACAATCATAGTATCGAAACGGGTTTCCATCGTAAGTAGAGGATTACTAATACTTTAAAAATAAAAGCTACATTTTAATGAAACGAGATAATATATATATAAAATGTTAAGTTAAATGTCCCATAAAATTATCTTGAATGCTTTCGTTTCAACAAAATATCAGTTAGCTTCATTTTACCATCCAAGTTATTAGCTTGATTCGGGTGTTGTCGTTGTATGGTAGAGTACCATGTTTAAAGTGTCTTTTTTTTCCCGTATCATATTACCATCATATCATATCCCGTATCATATTACTCCGTATCATGTATCCCGTATCATATTACCCGTATTTCTGATATTATCATCATTCTTTGACATTAATCAGTGGCCACTTTAGGGGTTTCTAAAGTTTCGTTTTATAAGTATATTTAACCTAATACACATAATGTAGCATTTTGATACACATTTGGGTTTGGACAGTTTAGTAGGGTGGCATAGAATTGATTTAGCAGGGTGGCATAGAATTGATTTAGTAGGGTGGCATAGAATTGAAACAAGATGAGGCAATTTAGCACTTTAGAGGGCTGTTTTAGGATATTGATTTATACTGGTTTCTCAGTTTATTTCCACCGAGATTTAAGTTATTCTAAGGAGACGGGGTTAAGTTATTCTAAGGAGACTGCACGGGGTTTCTTACGAGATTTGGCCTCAAAATCATCATAATCATATAAGGTGACTATCAGCTAGTACATTTATGGCCTTAAAATAGAAGAAGTTTACAATAGATAACAAGAGGAAACTATTCGGAAAAACTCATCAACTGCTGATTGATGTGATCGAACTTAACAAATCCAACCTAGCTCCTGTACGTGAATAATTTCGACAAAAAAATTACAGTTGCATTCATTGAAGTTTTGAGCAAATAAAATGTTCACAATGTAGATATGTAATATTCTTGCTAAGGATGAAGTCTTTAATATAACGTCTCTTTGTTTAACTTTTGAAAATGTTGTTCTTGTGTAATTGACTTGAACTCACTCATAATAGTGGGCAATTATCCACTGTGTATTTTATTTTAGTCGATTTACGACTTTTAAATATTTCTGAATAATAATTTGCATTTATAAAATGGAAGAACGCAGACCCACATAGAAAAAATTTCTAAGTTAATTAAACCAAATAAATTTAAAGTTTATTGGAAGAGGAAAATACTAATTACATGTTCAGAGGGGACAAGTTGCATGAGATGTAATTAGATACTTTTTAGAATTTGGAAGTTTTAAGCCTTATTTCACTTAAATTTTTTTTCTGTAATTAAATAAATCAACTAAAAATATAATTCCAAATAGTGAAGTACAACAGATCTGTTATTTAACTGAAATATATTTTAATCAGGTGGTGCAGAAGTCATTTTTTATGATATCCACAAAATGTTATTATAATTAATCGTTTTCATTTTACAATGTAAAAATTTTTTTCCAGAAAATTAAAATCTAGCATATTTTTATTTTTTTTAAAAACTAGTAGTAAAAGTGGAAGAGAAGGTTGTATCATTATGGAAATTAAAATGTTACTGATGGAATGTTATAAATTGTGGTGGTGGTGGTGGTGGGGGACGAATAGACAATTTAATTAAGGCTGAGTTTCAATTTCCATAATACATTTCAAAGAAGAGAATTTGAGTTTTCCTAAAACTTCCGGGTTGCTCCTTTTGTGGAGCAATTATCTGAAGATGAAGATATTAGATTTTTGTTGCAAATCTAATAGATTTCAAAAGGCATAAACAAATAAACAAATCTGAGAGATTAAACAGAATTCAAGCGACATATAAAATAATAAACTAGGTCAGAATGCAAATTGCAGATCAAATAGAGATAAGCATGTGTACGTCTGTGTGTCTGCTGTGTGTCTGTCTGTGTGTCTGCTGTGTGTCTGTCTGTGTGTCTGCATGTCTGTCTGTGCAGATTTTGTATCCACTCTAACTAAAATACTAATTGACCGAATTTCATAAAATTTGGTAGGTAAGTCACTTGTGGGCGAAGCTGGTGCTGATTACTTTTGGATACGATTCGGGGTGAAAGAACCCGCCTTTTTTTTGCGAAATGGCCCTCAAAAGCTTGTATCCACGCTAGCTGAAAACTAATGGACCGAATTTCACAAAATTCGGTAGATAAGTCACTTGTGGGTCACCCTGGTGCTGATTAGATTTTGGTACGATTCGGAAAAAATAACCTGCCTTTTTTTGCGAAATGACCCGCAAAAATCGTCAAAATCTAAAGTAGAAACTACGTATGTTTAAATATATCCATTACATGCTTGTTTTATACGTAATTTTTAATGAAGAAAAGAATAAGACCTAGCCATAATAAGGCCAACGCTAGGACTAGCCGTTCTCGAGATATTTTAGTCTTTTCGTATTTTCTCTACGCCACCTTTGAAAATAAGTCCAATTACCAAATGAGAACGAAAGTTGAATTAAAAGTGAATTAAAATAAAGAGAACGTGGATATAAATCTGCAGGGAAAGTCATGTGCTGTCCACATCAGATTTTTATATTTTACGCGATTTCTTTTTTATAAATTTATTTGGAAAAATATAATATCTTGAGAACGGCGTTCTAAAGATTGTGCCAATCGTTTTCTAATGAAAAATTACATTAGAAATTATTATTTACGTAAGTTTATTGAAGATTTTGATTTTCTAGTGATTTTTTTAAAATTTCATTTGAAAATTTGAGGGTATTTCGAATATCCGATTACGTTTTAAAACAATAGGCCACCAGTATTTACTGATTGTAATTGTGTACCAAATGTCATTCCAATCGCTTCTTTCGTCCGCGAAAATCGTCTCCACAGATTCCCAGACACATACATATACAAATCACCTTCGTCTTCAGGGATGCTTGAAACGTGTTCTCCCGTCGAAAACTCGAATTTGAATTCCGACAATATGAATTTTCACAATACTTCCCTTGTACATTGTATCATCTACCAGATATAAGGAAAGTAAAAATAAATAAAATGCAGGCATATATAAACTCAACATTCAGAAAAAAAGAGCAAAATTGTGAAATAAAATTCGGAGGTGGTCATGACAGACCTCGGAGAAATAGGGTGTCATTGATAAATCATTAACCGGATTACTGGATTTATTATTATATATATAATTATATAATTTATTGATATAAAAAATTGAATAATTTCCGATGTTTATAATTGCTTAATTATCTTTATTGTTGAGTTGAATTTTGTGATTTAGTTTACGTATGTTGTGATTTAGTTTACGTTTTATTGATTGAGCGTATTATTGAAGTCACGTAGTTTGATAAATATAATATACTTTTAAAATAGAATTTATACTTTTATTCAAAACATTAGAGAGGATATACAGAAGGAGGTGAACCTTATGCCTCATCTGTAATCATTGCTTTAGTTTTGGAAGTACGGGACAGTAACAATCCACTACATATGAATTCTTAAAATAGAAAGCATTAATATTTGCTTATTAATCTTTACCTAAATCAATAGAATAGTCCATATAATAACTGCTCCGAGGAATTCAGTGCTTCCAAATAACTGCTCATTCAGTGCTCGCAAATTTCAATCATTTTCACAAATTAAAATCACCCTGATAATTATTTACATCCAGAAAGTGGAAGAATGCACATTTGCACAGTTTCAGTATCTGAGCTAATTAACTACAATCAACTTTAAAGATCATTAAATTAAATGCTCGGGACGGATAATTTTAATTACATGTAACTGCTTATTTTTTTAATTCTGGTGTCGGGGTATTCTACTTAAATGAAGAAGTTATCTCAATTGAATAACTCGACTGGAAGAATATAACTGCCCAAGCAAAACCGAATCTGACAGACGTGATTTGATTTTAATTGCCTGGAATTTGAAACTAGTAGCGCAGAAAACCCATTTCATTTCTCTTATTTCGTGAAGTTGTGCTTGGAATGGATATTGCTCTTTAGGCTTCCACTTTCAAATCCTCTGTGGAATTGCTTTTTATAAATATGATTTGTCCAACATTTTACAGACTAGCAATTCTTTAAGAGTGAAAAGCAATTATTTAATATTAGAGTAAAGCAAAATTAACCGTTATATTCATAGAAGCGTTTAGGAGTATATACAATGTTTACATCGCCTTGCCATTGCAGACAACAGCATCCATGAACCAGTTTCACACGATTGCCAATATTAGAATAGCTAATACATGCAATGTTGGCAAACCAATTTATTATGCCAATAAGTGCAGTACACTTTGTGCAAAGGATAAGAAAAACTGGAGCAACGTATGAAAGCACAAATAAAACATATTAATGCAGTATGCAGCAGCTGTTTCTAGGATACGCTGGATCCCCTTTGTCAATGCAAGAGAACCAACAAACCCGAAGTCCAAAAGAGGAATGGGCTTATACGTATTTCGTTCATTCCTAGTTTTGAATGCTACTCATCGGTCAATGCTATACAACTTTAATAGACTTTTATTAGTAATTTAATGTGTTGCAATCTTGCAAACGTATGAAGTTTGCAAATTAAAACCATCGCAGCTACCATCAAATTTCATATATAATTTTAGCTCAGGTTACACGTGATTGCAACGGCTTTGTTACTTTCCCTGCAATACATGCTAATGTATAGGAAAAGTATTGGAATCATGCCGAAAATCGCAACCCGAGTTTTTGAAGGATCTACACGTTTCGAGACCTCTAGAATACGAAAAATTCATTTTTAGCGTGACGTCTGTATATGTGTGTGTCTGTCTGTGTGTTTGTCTGTCTGTCTGTGCACATTTTGTATCCATTGTAACTAAAACACTAATTGATCGAATTTCATAAAATTTGGTAGGTAAGTCAATTGTGGGCGAATCTGGTGCTGATTAGTTTTGAGTACGATTCGGAATAAAATAACCCGCCTTTTTTTGTGAAATGGCCCTCAAAAGACTTTATCCACTCTCGCTTAAAAACTAATGGACCGAATTTCACAAAATTCGGTAGATAAATCGCTTGTGGGTCTCCCTGGTGCTGATTAGATTTTGGTACGATTCGAAGAAAAATAACCTTCTTTTTATTGCAAAATGGTCAACAAAAATTGTCAAAATCTAAAATAAAAAGCCTACGTATGCTCAAATATATCTATTAAATGCTCATTTTATACGTAATTTTTAACGAAGAAAAAATAAGACCAACTCCATTACACTAGGTCTAGCCGCTCTCGAGATATTTTAGTTTTTTCGTATTTTCTCTACGCCACCTTTAAATATAAATCCAGTTACCAAATGAAAACGAAAATTGAATTAAAAATCTGATGTGGGCAACACATGACTTTCCTTATATAATGAAATGAATTTACTACTTTCACAGTAAAATAAATAGGTTTTTCTTCTAGTAGATACTAATATCCTTTCCAAGATATTGAATTTTCGACTATTAGTCGTCATTTTCATTGATTTATCGTCATTTTTATCCATTTGGCGAGATTTTCGTTAATTTGGCAACATTTCAAAAAGTCGCTAAGTTGGCGACATTCCGCCAATTTCGTCCCCAAAATCTCGCCAAGCGTTTTGGACGAAGAAATAAGTTAAATATATATATATAAATATATATATATATATATATAACTTATTAGATATCGAATTTTCGACATATATTATATAACTATTATTATATATTTATATATTATAAAACTTATTAGATATTGAATTTTCCATAATTAGTCGTCATTTTCATTGATTTAGCGTCATTTTTATCCATTTGGCGAGAATTTCGTTAATTTGGCAACATTTCAAAAAGTCGCCAAGTTGGCGACATTGCACGAATTTCGTCGCCAAAATCTCGCCAAGCGTTATGGACGAAGAAATAAGTTATTCTTACAGCAGATAAATTGGCGTTCAAATGCAAAGGTATTACTCAAAGTATTTTTTTTCATGAATGGAACGAGCTAGATCCACGAGAATGATGTCACCCAATTTATCGCATGATATTATATATGAAAAGTGAGCATGTTTCTCAATGGGAAATAATTTTTTTTCTATTTTATATGACTTTTTGATAATTTTTTTGAAAAATGTGCAATATCTCGAGAACGGGTCATGTTAACGCTCTAAAATTTATGTCAATCGTTTTCTAATGCAAAATTACATAAGAAATGTCTATTTGCGTAACTTTATTATTGGTTTTGATTTTTTGGCGATTTTTTCAAAATTTCATTCGAAAATTTAGGGGGGTTCTGAACATTCGATTGCGTATAAAAACAATAGGCTTCCAGTGTTTACAGATTGTGATTTTTGTACCAAATTTGGTTCGAATCGGTCCATTCGTTCGTCAGTTATCGTCTCCACAGACCCACTGACACACACACACACACATACTTTTACACACACACACACACACACACTCACAAACACAGACATCACTTCAAAAAATGTTTGATTCGTGATCAGGGATGCTTGAAACGTGCTCTCCCGTCGAAAACTCGAATTGGAATTTTCGACCCCGTCACAATACTTTCCTTATACATTATGTATATAAGGAAAGTAAAAATGAATTAAATTTAATTATAATAAAGAGAACGTGGAAAACGTCTGCAGGAAAAGTGATGTGCTGGACACATCGGATTTTTTTTATTCGCTCACCTGTCGGGGTGTTTTCAAAGTTTGAATTGACTTTTGTTATCAGGAACTTGTCCATCGTAGCTTCGTAGAGCCTGAGCTCGTGAGGATATTAACATATCAATATCCATGGAGTTCGACATTGTGGTTGTACCGAACTTGTCGAGGATTCTTCATGGACGGTTGCTTGCAAGGTTGTAGTATACAGTATGCGTTCTTAATGTAATTGCAACCATCGCCTATTCCATTCTAATGAGCAATTAAAACCTCATACTCGGCTTATTACTGCTGTTATTTGCAATAGAAGCTTAATGGACAAAGACTTCTCAAGCTTAAGGAAACTATATCAAGTTGACTTTATCAGGTTATGTGAGTATCATTTCTGTAAAAGCGCACATCATTATGCCAGAAAATCAAATATAACCCCAAGAGCTGAAGAAACTCATATACTTATTCAACCATGCTGA
Organism: Amaurobius ferox; assembly: GCA_951213105.1. NCBI lineage: Eukaryota > Metazoa > Arthropoda > Arachnida > Araneae > Amaurobiidae > Amaurobius > Amaurobius ferox. The sequence continues at coordinate 132,395,043 of OX578139.1, forward strand.
ATTTAAATCTGAAATTTGTTTTCCAAATTAACCAGTAGATCGAGAGAAATAGCCTCTCAAAATTTGGCCTTTTCTGTTGTTATAGTGTTTAAAATTTCAGTCCAAAGGTATTACCACAATATAATGCAATTGAATAAGAAATAAAAAATATCAATCGTGCATAAAGAATTGATTATGAAACACTTTCCAACTGAAATGCAATTTTATTTAAACATCTCTAAAATGCGATACATTAAGCGGTAATATATTTTAAATTATCACAGTACTACAATAATTTATTATATTTGAAAACTTAAAACTTCATCGAACAAAATTAACTTTATTCAAATGACGTCATCAAAATATAAATCGTCTGGCTCTCTAAGTAAAGGCAGTGATTATTTCATTCATACACATTTATTCCAGACTCCAGAGTTAAATAATTTAGAGTGAAAAAAAATCAGCAATTCTTATACAACTCACCTTAGAATCACTTGTTTAACTTTCTGCATCCATTAAAATTAGTCTTCGTTGCGGAAAAAAAAAATCCAAGTTTGATGATTATTTAAACTAAAAAATATTGTAATTGCGTTGACACAGAATATAAATGCACAGAAAATACGCAAAAATAAAACGGTTTTAGGACGGATGCAACACTAAATATAAATTTAAAATAATTTTAAAAATAAAGATTTATACTCTAGAAAAAAATATGGATGACATATTTTATTTTGAAATAGGTCACGCGATCTCTTCATATTAAATGGGCGTAATTATTATTTTAATTTTTATTTTAAAAACTACCGAACATGTTTTGCTGATATTTTTTTATATATTTTAGGGGATAATTTGAACATTTGCTAACATTTTCGAAGCAATTTGGTAATTTCAACTTCACTTAAAAAATGCTTGAAAAATTAGGTCCCATAGGGTTCAATGTATTCTATTTTTTCAACCCGGGTTCAATCCCGAACTAATTGGATGACATTATTCATTTACATTATTTTCGTGTGTACCACGGACTGTTTCAATAACATACTGAAATTTCATTTTGATAAAGTGATTTTTATGAGAGTTATCGTGCGAACGAATAGACAGACAGAATGAACAAAGCCATAAACGCTTTTCAACTATGTTGTAAAGTGCTAATGAAAGTAAAACTGTATTCAGGTCATGGAGTTAGAGATAAGACCACCTACATGATTCAGCCGAATAGGAAATTTAGTAATGAGAGGTCACACCAATTTAAAAATCTGATGTGGGCAGCACATGACTTTCCCTGCAGACTTATATTAACGTTCTCTTTATTTTAATTAAATTTATTTCACTTCTAATTCAATTTTCGTTCTCATTCGGTAACCGGGCTTATTTTCAAAGGTGGCGTAGGGAAAGTACGAAAAACTAAAATATCTCGAGAACGGCTAGTCCTAGTGTAATGGGGTTGGTCTTATTCTTTTTGTGTTTAAAAATTACGTATTAAATCAGCATTTAATGGATATATTTGAGTATACCCAGTTCTTTAGTTTAGATTTGGACGATTTTTGCGGGCCATTTTGCAAAAAAAGGCGGATCATTTTTTTCGAATCATACCAAAATCTAATCAGCACCAGGGTAACCCACAAGTGACACATCTACCGAATTTTGTGAAATTCGGTCCATTAGTTTTTCAGTTAGAGTGGATACAAGCTTTTGCGGGCCATTTCGCAAAAAATGCGGGTTCTTTTATCCCGAAACGTACCCAAAACTAATCAGCACAAGACTCGCTCACAAGTGACTTACCTACCAAATTTTGTGAAATTCGGTCGATTAGTTTTTTAGTTAGAGTGGATACAAAATCTGCACAGACAGACAGACACACAGACACACAGACAAACACACAGACGTCACGCTAAAAATAGTTTTTTCGTATTCTAGAGGTCTCGAAACGTGTAGATCCGTCGAAAACTCGAGTTGCGATTTTCGGCATGATTCCAATACTTTCCCTATACATTACCATGTATTGCAGGGAAAGTAAAAATTTAGAAAACGAACCCTTAAACTATGGAGTTAGAGAGACATGCTTCGTGGTTTATCTTCAAATTCACGTTTTAAACAATGAAATTAATGCAAACTTTGTTTACAGATAGATTGCTTGGAGCTGAATTGTATGACCCATAAAGTTAGAGAGAATTTAGTTCCTTTCCTTTTATGATCTGACTAGAAATTGAAAAATCTGATGTGATCAGCACATGACTTTCCCTGCAGACTTATATTAACGTTCTCTTTATTTTCATTAAATTTATTTCACTTTTAATTCAATTTTCGTTCTCATTCGGTAACCGGGCTCATTTTCAAAGGTGGCGTAGGGAAAGTACGAAAAACTAAAATATCTCGAGAACGGCTAGTCCTAGTGTAATGGGGTTGGTCTTATTTTTTTCGTCTTTAAAAATTACGTATTAAATCAGCATGTAATGGATATATTTGAGTATACCCAGTTCTTTAGTTTAGATTTGGGCGATTTTTGCGGACCATTTTGCAAAAAAAGGCAGGTCATTTTTTTCCGAATCGTACCAAAATCTAATCAGCACCAGAGTAACCGATAAGTGACTCATCTACCGAATTTTGTGAAATTCGGTCCATTAGTTTTTCAGCTACAGTGGATACAATCTTTTGCGGGCCATTTCACAAAAAAGGCAGGTTCTTTTATTCCGAATCGTACCCAAAACTAATCAGCACCAGCTCCGGCCACAAGTGACTTACCTACAAAATTTTGTGAAATTCGGTCTATTAGTTTTTTAGTTAGAGTGGATACAAAATCTGCACAGACAGACACACAGACAGACACACAGACAGACACACAGACAGACAGACAGACAGACACACACACAGACGTCACGCTAAAAATGAATTTTTCGTATTCTAGAGGTCTCGAAACGTGTAGATCCGTCGAAAACTCGAGTTGCGATTTTCGGCATGATTCCAATACTTTCCCTATACATTACCATGTATTGCAGGGAAAGTAAAAAGAGATAAAATGGTTAAGGTGTTAAATTTGATAAAATAGTTTATTAAATGGTTTTGGGAAGCGTAAATTAATTGCGTTTTATTAGGGATTGATATGGTATGTATGATTTGATAGCTAATCGTATAAGACATGCTGATATTGAACGGGAGGGATATATGTCTCTCATGTGTCTGAGGACATTAAGAGCGGAAGGAGGATTGGTAGGAGTTGATGTCCACCGGTTCCTGTTTCTTATGCATGATCATGGCGTACTTCAACGGGCGTAGCGCACAAAGCACTCGGATTTTTCTGTTTATATATTAAATGCCCTGATATATGTATTAGATCATCTCTGAAAGAAAAATAAAAACAGGTTTAAAAATTAAAACAGATTATAATCAATAAAGGATAATTCCTGGTATCAATCAAATTCTCAGCAGCAAATAAAATTATGAGTTTGCTTCCCATGTCACAAGTAAAATGACCTTCCTTCGTTAGTTCCACATTACACTATTGACTTTTCCATGTGTTTTTTTATTTCGGTTATGCCATTGGGGAAGCAGGGCCTGAAAAAGGCTGCATTACTCGTAGCAACTTACTCCCATGCGGTCTTCCTTTCGTGGGTTTACCCCAGGGGTAGTCAACCTTTTTATACCTACCGCCCACTTTTGTAACTTTGTTGTTAGTAACATTTTCAAACCGCCCACCGGTTCCGCAGTAACTTAATTTAGCGCAACTGCAAAGTACTCGTAATTTTTGAGTAAAGGTTTAGTAAAAATATGTAGTTAAATTTATCTTTTTATTTATACTTTGCATATGTTTATAATAGACAGTAAATTTAATTTGATGCTGAATTTCTGCATCTCCATCGATACAGCGCCTACTGGTGCGGAAGCTGCTTAAATTGAAGAAAAATACAATTAAATATAAAAACTATAAAAGTATAAAGTTTATTGAAATTACCTTTAATTAATTATTAATGAGATCCTTGAGGCTGATGCTGCGAAACTAAATATTTGATATCTGGTTCAATTTTCGTAAGGAACAAACGAAGGTCTCCTCTTTCGGGCCCACTATGAAAGCTTGAATCGCCCACTAGTGGGTGGTAGGGACCAGGTTGATTAACTATTACTGGTATCCGAATTACACGCGCTGCTTCCCCATGGAAAAATCTTATTTCAGGAAGCATATAGGGACGTTGTTATGTGTATTTCTGCCTTAATGATAAGAAAATGAAACTGAGATGGTTCTATTTTTTTAAGCGAGAGGCTTGATCCAAGTAATGTTTGGTTGCAAATGTTATCTTTAAAAAACTTCCCGTAGAATAACATGAATAAAAATACCATCTTGTCGGTCTGTAGTGATTGATTTTAATTTGAAAATAGCTCAACCGATGTCCTTTTCTGACTAGTTTTTTAAGCATGCTATTGAGCACATTTATGAACTAATTTTTATATGTACCGCATTAATTTTATTTCACTAGCCGTCGAGTATTACTGCTAGTCATTCATCAAAATACTGTATCAACCACACTTCCACATTTCTTGAAGTTTAATACACATAAAATTTAAAATTTAACTTATCCTTACGTTAAACGTTTTGATAAATGTTCACCTCTGTGAGGTGGATGTGGAGGGGCGACTTACACTCGAAGAAGCTGATACACGAGTATGGACGGTAATAACTTATTTTTGGAACTATTATTATTCTTTGACAAATAAATAAATGTTCACTCCTGTGAGGTGGGTGTGGAAAGGCGACTCACGCTCAAAGAAACTGATACACGAGTATGGATTGTAACCGCCATCTTCCTGGAACTATTATTATTCATTTGACAAATAAATAAAATAGTTTCGTTTTTTTTTTATTCCAAATACCTCCAGTCTCTATCTCGGAAAATTAAAGTTTCCTTTCTAATTGCTTCTAGGAAACGGCGGAACTCACAATCACACAACAGTATCTGAGCTAATTAAAGCCAAGCAACTTTAAAGATCATTAAATTAAATATTCGGAAGGGAAAATTTTAATTAGATGCAATTTGAATTTTTTTGTTTTAAATGAGTTTTGGGATTTTCTTTGAAGTAAAAAGAAGCATGCGCAATTAAATAAATGAAATTAAATAATATATATGTTTAAGTAGAGTCAAACGTAAGTGGGGAGGGGAGGCAAAAATGATTTGATGTTTAATTGACAAATCATTTTTAACGAGTGATGCAGACGCAATATTTGCTTTTTACTAATTTCCCCACCAAATCTGTTTAAAATGAATGCATTTATTTTACTGATAATAATAACAGGGAATATTTATGCGTTTTACTTTATCTAAAATACATAGTACATTTAAGGGGAAAGTATATTGGAGTCAAAACTCCAATGACAACGTTAATTCTAAAGCGCAAATTGGGAATGGGGATTAAAATCACATACCGCACTTGAAATTTACGCTTTGAGTGTCTCCGAATACGAATGAATCATTTTTAACACTTTACAACAAAGTTGAAAAGTGTTTATGACTTTGTTCATTCTGTCTGTCTGTCTGTCTGTCTGTCTGTCTGTCTGTCTGTCTGTCTGTCTGTCCGTTAGCACGATAACTGCCGTAAAAATGACTTTATCAAAATGAAATTTTAGTATGTTGTTCAGACGGTCTGTAGGACCTATGGGAATATAAATAAATAATATCACCCAATTAGTTTTTTATTGAACCCGGGTTGAAAAAATGAAATACATTGAACCCTATGGGACCTAATTTTTCAAACATTTTTTAAGTAAATTTAAAATTCACGAATTGCTTCGAAATTTTTAGAAAATATTCACATTATCCCATAGAATATATAAAAAAAAATTCAGTAAAATATGTTAAGTAGTTTTTTAATTAAAAATTATTTAATATAGGGAAAATAAACAAATTCAATTAAATTCTGACTTTGGGATATCTTCCAGAAAGAAAAGAGAGATATATTATATAATAAATATCTCTCCATTTGTTTAAACGTTTTGCATATGGGAGTGGCTTCACATTTTAAAATAAATTTGGTAGATAACAATTTTTCATTTTTTTAAATTTTATATAACTCTTCATGATAAATTTATTTGATGGCATTTTTAATGCACTTTCCTACGTCCTAGAGAGTTAAAATTTGGTACACAGCTTAAATTTGTTGAAGATTTTATTCGACAAAAATTTGATGGATCTTTAAATATAGATCATACATTTTTTTCGAAATGGCCTGAAAATAATCCCCGTTCACTTCTATAAATCATTGTTGTAATATTGTTAAAAATTCTGATGTGGACAGCACATGTCTTTCCCTGCAGATTCATATTCGTTCTTTTTATTTATTTTTTCTATGACGTCATTTGAATTAATTTCAGTTGTTTTCGATGAAGTTTTTAAATATAATAAATTATCGTAGTATTATGATAGTTTTAAAAATATTACCGTGGAATGTATCGCTTTTCAGATATATTTAAACCAGGCAATTTTTATTTCAATGCCGTCATTTGAATGAAGTTCATGTTTTTCAATGAAGGTTTAATTTTTCAAATATAATAAATTAATGTAGTATTATGATAAGTTTCAAAATATTACCGAGGAATGTATTGCATTTTCGACTGTTTTAAATAAAATTGCATTGAAGTTGGAAAGTGTTTCATAATCAATGCTTTAAGCATGATTATGAAACACTTAATTCAAATGACGTCATAGAAAAAATAACACGCCTGGATCTCTCTATAAAAGCAGGATTTCATTCATAACTTTCTCCATTTCATTCATCACAATACTATAATAATTTATTTAAATTAAAAATTAAGACCATGGAGCTACAATTCATAAACTTTATGCTTAAAACTTCATCGAAAAATATCGTCCTTCTGTTTATAAAATCAATTAATATTTCATTCATATCAGCCATGCAGACTCCATGGACTGAATTATTTTGTGTTAAAGAAATACAGTAATTCTAATACAACTCATTCTACATATTTTGCTGTTTACATTTTACATAATTGAAAAATAGGCTTAATTGTAGAAATAATCAAATTTGAATGAGAATTTAAACTCAAATATATTGTCATTGTGTTGTTTTAGTATGTAGATGCACAGAATTTAAGCAGAAATAAAGTAGTTTTAGGATGGATACAACACTCAATATGAATTAAATCAATATGAATTTTAAATCCGCTTAAAAAATGTTAGAAAAATTAGGTCCCATAGGGCTCAATGTATTTCATTTTTTCAACCCGGGTTCAATCCAAAACAAATTGTGTGATATTATTCATTTATATTCCCATAGGTCCTACAGACCGTCTGAACAACATACTAAAATTTCATTTTGATTAAGTCATTTTTACGGCAGTTATCGTGCTAACGGACAGACAGACAGACAGACAGACAGACAGACAGAATGAACAAAGTCATAAACACTTTTCAACTTTGTTGTAAAGTGTTAAAAATAGGCTTAATTGTAGAAATAATCAAATTTGAATGAGAATTTAAACTCAAATATATTGTCATTGTGTTGTTTTAGTATGTAGATGCACAGAATTTAAGCAGAAATAAAGTAGTTTTAGGATGGATACAACACTCAATATGAATTAAAAAGAACTTTAAAAAATCACGAATTTGAAACAAGATGGATGCCATATCTCATTTTGAAGTGGGTCATGTGATCGTTTCATATCATGGTCACGTGATCGTTTCATATAAGATGTGTAATTATTATTTTAATTTTTATTTAAAAAACTACTGAAAATATTTAGCTGAATTTTTTTTTATATATTTTATGGAACAATTTGACTATTACCTAAAATTTTCGAAGCAATTTGCGAATTTTAAATCCGCTTAAAAAATGTTAGAAAAATTAGGTCCCATAGGGCTCAATGTATTTCATTTTTTCAACCCGGGTTCAATCCAAAACAAATTGTGTGATATTATTCATTTATATTCCCATAGGTCCTACAGACCGTCTGAACAACATACTAAAATTTCATTTTGATTAAGTCATTTTTACGGCAGTTATCGTGCTAACGGACAGACAGACAGACAGACAGACAGACAGACAGACAGACAGACAGACAGACAGAATGAACAAAGTCATAAACACTTTTCAACTTTGTTGTAAAGTGTTAAAAATGTAACTGAAATAAAAAATAACTCACTATGACCTATATGATAACTATGACCACTCACATTTTATATGAAAGGTTTTCATTTTTAACACTTTACAACAAAGTTGAAAAGTGTTTATGACTTTGTTCATTCTGTCTGTCTGTCTGTCTGTCTGTCTGTCTGTCTGTCTGTCCGTTAGCACGATAACTGCCGTAAAAATGACTTAATCAAAATGAAATTTTAGTATGTTGTTCAGACGGTCTATAGGACCTATGGGAATATAAATGAAGATTATCACCCAATTAGTTTTGGATTGAACCCGGGTTGAAAAAATGGAATACATTGAGCCCTATGGGACCTAATTTTTCAAGTATTTTTTAAGCGGATTTAAAATTCTCAAATTGCTTCGAAAATTTTAGGCAATATTCAAATTGTTCCATAAAATATATAAAAAAAAATTCAGCGAAATATATTCAGTAGTTTTTTTAAATAAAAATTAAAATAATAATAACACCTCTTATATGAAGCGATCACGTGTCCATGATATGAAACGATCACATGACCCACTTCAAAATGATATATGGCATCCATCTTGTGTCAAAATCGTGATTTTTAAAGTTCTTTTTAATTCATATTGAGTGTTGTATCCGTCCTAAAACTACTTTATTTTTACCTAAATTCTGCGCATCTACATACTCAAACAACGCAATGACAATATATTCCAGTTTAAATGCTCATCTAAATTTGATTATTTCTACTATTAAGCCTATTTTTCACCTATGTAAAATGTAAACAGCAAAATATGTAGAATGAGTTGTATTAGAATCGCTGTAATTCTTTAACACAAAATCATTTAGTCCATGGAGTCTACTTAGCTGATATGACTGAAATATTCATTGATTTTAGAAAGAGAAGGACGATATTTTTCGATGAAGTTTAACGCATACAGTTTATTTACTTGTAGCTCAATGGTCTTAATTTTTAAATAAAATAAATTATTATAGTATTGTGATGAATGACATGAATGGGGGAATTATTTATGAATGAAATGTTGCTTTTATAGAGAGAGCCAGACGTGTTATTTTTTTATGACGTCATTTGAATGAATTTCAGTTGTTTTCGATGAAGTTTTCAAATATAATAAATTATCGTAGTATTATGATAATTCTAAAATTATTACCAAGAAATGTATCACATTTTAGAGATGTTTAAACCAGGCAATTTATACTTTAATGCCGTCATTTGAATGAAGTTAATTTTTTTCGATGAAGGTTTAAGGTTTCAAAAATAATAAATTAATGCGGTATTGTGGTGTTATGTAAATTAATGTAGTAATGTAGTTTTAAAATATTACCGAGGAATGTATTGCATTTTAGACATGTTTAAATAAAATTGCATTGAAGTTGGAAAGTGTTTCATAATCAATGCTTTAAGCATGATTGATCTTTCTTGTTATCCTTAAAATAGATTCTAACAAGAGAAATACAATGTAATTAAATTAAAAAGAAAAAAAGAATCCCTGCAAATTTACCGCGTTACAACGCATAAAATCAAACAAAAATTGCGAAGCATAACACGCAAGGTATAAACATGCATAATGCATTATTATTCTGAATAAATTATTGCGCTTTAGAAACACATTTGCAATTATAACCAGCTTTGAAAATTTCATTCCCGCAACTGATCCGAAAATCAGCAAAATACAATTATTTGATTTCCTTTTCTCAGACATAAGTCAATGATTTTCTCGTTCATTTCAATGGAATTGCGATGGGAGGGAGCAAAAATGTTTATTGTGGAGTTAGTTCATTTAAAGCTAATTCAATACAAATAATATTCAAAGCGATTCAATCGAAATATTAGAAGTGACTTTTAATTCAGTTTATCTGTCCCAATCAATTCAAAAGGTGCTTTGAATTTGAGTGAATTAAATTGTTACATTGAATTAGAGTTATACGTTGAAGATTGCGTTTGTTTCGAAGTAAAATTGCACATGGAAAAATGACTTATTTGAATTAAATATGTTCTGAAATTATGGAATTTCGGTCACTAAAATGTAGTAATGTTAAAATTAACACCAAATTATTGCAATGTATAATTTTTTAAAATAAACTGTAATTACACATTATTAGCCGTCCTCGGGGACTAGATCTCTTATTAAAAACTCTTTGAGCTGCCAACCATTCAGCGATTGCATAAGTGTTCTATTTAAAAAAAAAAAAAAAGAAAAAAAAAGAAAAAACTAACTGGTTTCAGAGGTTGCATGAGTCGTCCAAGTCAGCTATAAAAATAACAGTTTCTAAGCAATAAATATGAAAATACGTTAACAGAAAACGAAGGAACGAACTGGTTTATGAATCTAAAAGAGCTAACTTTGTCAACAAATACAGTAACAAAGTAACAAAAATTCAGAAAACGGGTAGAAATTTACTGAAAACGGAAAAATGAAATCAAATGGTATAAAAAAATTAAGCCAGATATTACCAACCAGAAGAGAGGAAAGGACAATAATCATCAATAATGGAGTTTGACTAAGAAGCAATCGAAAATCTTTCAAGAAAGTCCAATTCAAAATTATAATTGAGAGTAAACACAATCTTAACTTTTTAACATAAAAAAAAATGATTACAGTTTCAAGAATTTTCAGCCATTCAAAACTTTGATACTACTTGTTTAGAAACAAGAACTGTTTTGCTCTTGTAAGGACTTGTTCAGTGATTAAAAATATGTCACTTATGTTCAGAATTCTCTACCACATCTTCAGAGATACTTTCCTCTTTGGTATTTTCCCCTCATCTATAGCAGTGCTATTTAATCTTTGTGAGACGGTCCGGTAAATTCATTTTTGATGAGACGAGGGTCCGGTCCTAATAAATTTACTCGTGAATACCTTTCTTATTTTTTAAGCTCATATATTAAACTAACATAAGTATTAATAAATAATCAGAGCATAATTATAAAGCGTATTAGTACATTTATATACAGGGTAATTCAAAAGTTCGGAGCAAAAGTAAAACGCTATAAAATAATATCTATGGGTCGGAGAGACATGGGGTTTGCAGATTAATATTCATCGTGGTGGGGGATTTTGCATGGCATGAAAACAAAAATAGTTCAAAATTTCGACACTAGGGGGCGATGCTGCAAAGAAAACAATACGAGATAATAATTGTATAATAAGATATTTTATTCCAGCATGATTTACAGCTGCAAGTGCTCAATGGGTCCACCACCATATTCCAGTACTGAGTGCAGTCGCGGTATTACTGCTGATACAGCTTGAAACAGCATATCAACGGGAATTGCTGCTACCTCCTGTCGTAAGGCGTCATTCAGTGCTGGTAAGGATTGGGGATTTCTTTTATAGACCCGTGATTTTAGGTATCACCACAACCAGAAATCACACTGTGGGAAATCTGGGGTTCTCGCAGACCATTCATATGTGCTATGCCTGCTCAGTAGGCGATCGGCGCTAAACGTTGGCCGTAGGAACTCCATCACTTGACGTGCCGTGTAGGATGGTATTCAATAATGTTTTTGCCTGATCCTAATTTTGCGTTGCGTGAGCGATATGATAAGTCACCTCCATGGCTTTATCTACAGCAGCGTCCCCTAGTGTCGAGATTTTGAACTATTTTTTCATGCCATACAAAATCCTCCACTAGGGTGGATATTAATCTGCAAACCGCATGTCTCTCCGACCCATAAATATTTCTTATAGAGTTTTACTTGTGCTCAGAACTTTTGAATCACCCTGTATATGGTGTAACATATTGACAAATATAAAATGATATTTATATAAATTATCAATCACTGGACTCATGAAATCGTGTAGCATATTGCAATTTCCGCAGATCAACACAATTCAATTTATTTGGGCTGATTTTCAATAGCATATCCCATTCTTATCACCCAAAATTTATACTATTATTCAGTAGAAAATGTAGTAATGTATTATTAAATTGATTTTATTCATGTTGGTTTGAAAAACAAAACGGTATTGAGAGATAAAAACATTTTTCCCGTGTCTCTTATTCATATCAAAATTGAAATGCGGCTTGGTCACTGATTGCTACACAGATTTTATTTAGTTGTTCTGGTTCTGAGCTTTTCGATAGTTTCGAGAATATCATTCTCCTTTGAATATTTCCAGTATGGAATATTTATTCATACAACATGCTTAGAAAATTAAAATGACAAATTCCAAAAGCATCTTTCGCGGCCCGGCATAATTGATGCCAGGGCCAAACAGTTTAGAAACACTGATCTATAGTGTCCTGCAACTTGTTCTTTATTGTGCCTCTTTTTTTTCTCTATAGTTGTAGAGTCCACATCGATGTGAAGAGCTTGCAATTTTGTCCCAGTAGCTCAACGGTAGAGCGTCGGCTGGCCTGCTCAAAGATCTTGGGTTCGATTCCTGGTTAGAGCAGCAAGGTTCTTTATCCAAATACTTCAACCCTGTAGATTAGTGCAACGATGCAGGAGGTCTGAAGTCCCCAGACCGTGCGACTTACATAGTGGGTTTAGAGTAGCTAGCTGCACGGCCGGGATAGGATACCTCCTGCACTCAGGAGGCATCCAAGGTCTACCATCCCACCAAACGAACATTTATTTAGGTCTAAAAAGATAACAATTGATGAAAACTGTTGTGGTTAAACATACAGTTTTACATTATATTTGAACTTGACAAGTACGTGCATTTTTCAAAAATGGGTAAAGGGTTATTGCGAATATAGATAAAAAGATCATTGAAGAATAAAATTTAGAGTGAGGTATATCAACATAATGAAAAATAGATTAAAATTAAAGGAAATAATAAACTTTTAATAGTAAAATATATATATAAAAAAAGAAAATATATAGATGTCGGAGGTCTGAAGACCCCAGACAGTGCGACTCACATTGTGGGTTTAGAGTAGCTGGCCGGGAAAGGATACAGCCTGCACTCAGGAGGCACCAAAGGGCTACCATCCCGCCAAACGAGCATTTATTTAAGTCTAAAAAGGTAACAATTGATGAAAAATGTTGTGGTTAAACATACATGATGTCGGAGGTCTGAAAGTGACCCTAGTACGACTAGTACGGATTCAGTGGACTCTGGAAGATTGAGCGCCGATTTCAAATTGAGAGAAAAACGACCATGCAGGATACTAATCTGGGTAAAAATAGTAGTAGCAGGAGGCTAACCTAGGGTAAAAATAGTAGTAGCAGGAGGCTAACCTAGAGTAAAAATAGTAGTAGCAGGAGGCTAACCTAGGGTAAAAATAGTAGTAGCAGGAGGCTAACCTAGGGTAAAAATAGTAGTAGCAGGAGGCTAACCTAGGGTGAAAATAGTAGTAGCAGGAGGCTAACCTAGGGTAAAAATAGTAGTAGCAGGAGGCTAACCTAGGGTAAAAATAGTAGTAGCAGGAGGCTAACCTAGGGTAAAAATAGTAGTAGCAGGAGGCTAACCTAGGGTAAAAATAGTAGTAGCAGGAGGCTAACCTAGGGTAAAAATAGTAGTAGCAGGAGGCTAACCTAGGGTAAAAATAGTAGTAGCAGGAGGCTAACCTAGGGTAAAAATAGTAGTAGCAGGAGGCTAACCTAGGGTAAAAATAGTTGTAGCAGGAGGCTAACCTTGGGTAAAAATAGTAGTAGCAGGAGGCTAACCTTGGGTAAAAATAGTAGTAGCAGGAGGCTAACCTAGGGTAAAAATAGTAGTAGCAGGAGGCTAACCTAGGGTAAAAATACTAGTAGCAGGAGGCTAACCTAGGGTAAAAATAGTAGTAGCAGGAGGCTAACCTAGGGTAAAAATAGTAGTAGCAGGAGGCTAACCTAGGGTAAAAATAGCAGGAGGTGGTCAGTCAGAATATCAGTGGCTCGCCAATCTGACATTGGAGAATGCAGAGTCCAATTTCATCCCAGTAGCTCAACGGTAGAGCTTTGGCTGGCCAGCTCGAAGATCCAGATTTTGATTCCCGGTTACGGAAGCAAGGTTCTGTACATAGTTGGCAAATTTCTTTGATTTAATCCCGTTTGCTGTTATAACATCAATTGTGGATCGTACTTTGAAGACTGATGTTTGCGTTTCTTGTTTGTCCAGATGAAGAAGGCTGTTTTCTGCCTTCGAAACCGATCGACACTATTATTTTGTGCTACATGTTTAGTTAAACATAGCTTTTATATTGTTATTACATTATTGGCCGTTTCAGCTTTATACAGGTGTTGAATATACAGGTGTTTCAGCTTAATAGTGTCGACCTGTGCTTGTATAAGATGGGTATGCCTGCTTATTGTATTCACAACAACAATGAACCTATTGATTTATAGTCAGAGATTGAGTTATTAGGAAGCTTGTGCTATTATTTATTCCGCAATTGATCTGAAAATTACCAAATTTCAATTTGGTTTCTTTTTCTCAGAAAAAGTCAATAATTTTCCCCATTTATTCCAATAAAATTACGATGGGGAAAGCAAATATGCTTATCGAAAAGTTCATTTATAGCTTATTCACCATAACTAACATTTAAAGTCATCCATTGAAGCGTTAAGGATGACTTTCGCCAAACGCAACTTAAATTCCCAAAAGCCAATAAATATAATCAATCCATGTATAAGTAGGAAATTATCTCCTCTTCTGGTGGTATGTTTAATACCACCTTTTTCAAAATATGTTCAAATTGTTGTTTAAAGGGTAAAGAGCATGTAAAAGTCTTTATGTATAACAACATATAACACAATATGGGTTTTTCTTGACTTTTAAAGTCGGAAAATTTAATCTTAAAATTTTCTTTAACCTAGACAGCATCGCCAATACTCATCAGAGTAGGATCCGCTTTTGTCTATAGCACGTGATTCTGCGGGAAGGGGTCGTAAAATGGAGAAGAAATGGAAACTAGAGGAAATGTAAAAGCCAAGGAGGTAGTGAATGAACAACCGGATGATTCTATGAGTGAAAAGTAAAATCCATGGGAGAATGTGAATGAAAACCGTACGATTCTACAAGTGAGAAGTAAATACTACAGAAGAATGTAAGTGAACAACTCATGAGTGAAAAGTAAATACCTTGGAGGGATGTGAAAGAACATTAGATTGGTTCAAATCACTACTTGTTCCGTAAGTGGAAATACTATCTTAAATGATCTAAGATAAATTACATGCTTGATTTTTCCCTATCATTTGTTATTCTGGTTGGTGACTTTTCCCCCTTGGTCACTATTCTATCGACAGAAGCAGCTCTTTCTCTGGTGATTGTTGGCCACTTTGTGTTCTGATGATGGAAGCTGTTTTGGCCTACGAAACCGGTTAATATTCAAATTATTATGCAATATCCTGTTTTATACAAACATTTTACAATCCAGTTTGACACACCGAGTTTTCTTATTGAAAGTGTATAAGTTGTGGTACTGACTCAGATGATATTTGTACAGGAACTCAGAATTAATTTACAATAATGATAAAAAAGTTACTGAAAAAATTCCCACGTATAAATGCGCAATTTGCTTACTAGGCTAGTTCTACAAAAATATTTTTTGCATAAAAATTAAAAAGAGTGTTTCTAATGAAATAAATTGAATGATAGAAAGGAAACAAATTTTATAAGAAGGAAACTGAAAGGGAAGAGTGATTATAATTCTATCGCACACTATAACACAATTAGATCTATACTTGTGGGCAAAGATAACTTTATTATAGAAAAGTGCAGAAAAACTGGAAACCTTCGCTAAATTATTTGGAATATCTATAAAACGTTATCAATAATTAAAAACGGAAATTTCTATAATTAGAGTTCAAAAAAATATATTCATGTTTTTTAATTTTGCATAATAAAATATGTATGTGCCTGTATGTCTATGTGTGTATGTCGACTGTAACGGAAAATCTAAGCTTCGGACAGTCGCGAAATTTGATACGCGGGTAGCTGAATCCACGAAATGATAGGGTTTAGCGACAGTTTAAAAATATTCGAAATAATGTTTTAGTTATTTTATGTTTAAGCGCAATTTTAAGCAATTCAAGCAAGTCACTTTCTTAGCGATTGAAATATCATCAAAGTTCTCAACTTGATGCCATAAAAAAGCTAGGAGAGTGTTCTTTCCAACGACTTTTGAACTGAATCTGTAGGGCAATGTAGATTTATTTATTTATTTTTAAATACATCGAAATATGTACATTTTAGGTTATTTCATTTTTATTTCGTCGCATCCAAGAAAGGAAATTTTGCACAATTCTAACATTTGGCATTAATATGGTTTGACATATCTGCATTCTAGTATATTTATGTAACTTATTTCTGAATGTTCTTCAAATTTAGAAAAAAGTATAAATAGCTAGGTTAAACAGAGAATAAAATCTATAATTCAATTCATAGAGGCAAACGAACATATTCTGTGAATTATTACTGGTAACCTCCACACATTTACTCACTGTTTATTGCATATTTATTTGCAGTACTTGTAAATTTTGTTATAAATACTGCAATCAAATTAATTTTAAATTCACATTTGTTTTAATCATTGCAAATATCATTGTATGTATCAATATAGTATTGAAAGCCATGGTAATCTGTGAGATTTGTATGTATGTGTTGTATATATAGTTTTGTATGTATGTTTGCATAAGTAGTTTTGTATATATATATTTTGTATATATATATATATATATATATGTATATATCTTTGAAAATCATTCGTGGCATTTTGTATATGTAATAACCAATTGTAGAAATATTTTATATATATAGTTGCTCCCATTTGAAACAGTTCTGCACATAAATGTTTATGGCTGTGAAATATTTGTGAAATACTATCTGTATCTAGTATAGACAAACACATTGTATAGAATTGTTTATCATTTTTATCTTGGCATTAAGTTTTGATTTTTAGTTTTGGCAGAAAATCCTCCACCATAGGCTGGGATTACTGTACACCTTCGGGTCGGTGCCTGTAGGTGGTTAACCTGTTAATCTGTTAATCTGTTGACTTTTCCAATTTATGCAACGAATGCACCTGAATTCCCACTCTAATTTGGTTGTTGCTATGCACATGGCGGTACAATCCAGAACTTGTCCGTTGCTATGCTAGATTCAATTATACTACGAATATGCTATGAAAACTCCGTATTCAATTATTAATAGTTCATTCGTATAATTCTGTTTTTGTCAATTTGTCGCAAAATGGGACTATCAGTTCCACAGTCCCACTTGGCTATAAATTTGGCGATTTTTTAAGTTATCGCTAAATTGACTAAAATGTCGCTAAACCTTCCATGGAGATCCCTTTATTAAGAGGATATGATTTCCATCAATTTATTTGAGGCAAATGATATTATGTCTCTTAGCAACGGAACCAATGTGTTATGAGGCATACGATTTTATATTAAATCTTTTCCGATTTGAATAATAAATATACGTATATAATATAAATTTCATTGACATTGCATTTTTGACTGGATAATATCAATTACGGTCTTCAGGTTTAAACATTATTATTATTGATATTTTAGGGGACTTGATTCAGGGATTATTGATATTTTCAAGTTATTATGCCATTGTTTTATTATGACGAAAATTTTCGCCCAATGTCAATTTCGCCCCAGTAGCTCAACGGTAGAGCGTTGGCTGGCCAATTCGGAGAACCATGGTTCGACTCCCGGTTGGGGCAGCAAGGCTCTTTACAATGGCGTCCGAACATAAAAAAAGCTTTAGAATTTGTCTAGGATTTCAGTATAATCTTCTTCACCATACCACGTAAAGTTATAAGTATCTCATATATTTGTGTTATCATTATGGCCGTGATAAATACAAGTGGTGAGTAATGTATTCAGTTTAGAAATACAGAAGATGCTGCAGCAAGAATTAAATTGAAAGATGTCTGTGTTCATAATTAGTATTGAAAGTCCATATATATAGTATATTAGAGTATTAAGCATGTTATGTTCAGGAAGGGACCAATATAGGTACTTTACAATGGCGCCCGAGCAAATCAACCTTGTAGGTTAGTGCAAAGATGTCGGAGGTCTGAAAGTGACCCTAGTTCGACTCATACGTATTTACTGGACTCTGGAAGATTGAGCGCCGATTTCGAAATTAAGAGGATAACGACCAGGTAGGATACTAACCTGGGTAAAAATAGCAGTATCAGGAGGCTAAACTAGGGTAAACAATAGCAGGAGGTGGTCAGTCAGATTGTCAGTTGCCTGCCAATTTGACATTAGAGGGTGGAGCATGCAGATTCCACTTCAACGATGAGAGCTCGCAATTTTGTCCCAGTAGCTCAACGGTAGAGCGTCGGCTGGCCAGTTCGGAGATCAAGGGTTCGATTCCCGGTTGGGGTAGAAAGTCGCTTTACAGCTCTCAGGATACAAGAATGAGTCCAAATTTCTGAACAGCTAACACGTTTATATACAAGTACAGCTTAAACATGAACATTGTACAGCAAATAGTACGACAATTATCTCACATGATGCAACTGTCTGGTGTAGTAAAACAACAATTAAAGGCTCCACTTATTTCACAAACTAGCCTATACTGTTCTCAAAACATTGATATATCTCACAATTCAATGAAGCTCGTATTACGTCAACTGCCCTTACTATAAGCTCCGACTTCATAAATAAGTGAGGGTTCCGGAGTTTTAAATCGAATGATCCTTGCATTTTTTTAAAGGATTTAAGTCTAATTTAAATTTCATTCAGTCAGATTATCTGGCACAGTAATGCTAAAACGAAATAAATTATAGTTAAGTAAAGTAAAATATTTTTTTCTCTAGATAATTATTTATTGTATTTCTTTTGTTTTCGTAGGCCCGATATTATTATATGCAATATACAGATGCTGTGTGAATTTCCAACTCAATTATCTTCACAAAAATAACGAACAATTCAAAATTTATTTTTAGGTATATTTCCCAATATTAAAGGTGTCAACAAACTTCTCTTTAAAACATTTCTGAGTTAAAATCGTGTATTCAGAATACAATAAACAGTCCGAGTGGTAAATTTCTATACTCGCGACCTTATATAAGTAGACAGGGAATGAAAGACAGAATTAATAATAATTATAAACCAGAGAATTAATAACAAAAAACAAAAATTTGTGCATATATGCGTACATTTTCCATACTAAATACTAAATGAAATTTCCATACTAAATAAAAAACTTGAAGAATTAGTAACCGAAAACGAAATTTGTGCATATATACGTACATTTTCTCCACTAAATACGCACAAAATAATCCTCAACAAAATTTTTGTGGATTCAAAAAGTGTTTCGAAAGTAAAACCCACTGAGCGATATCTCTTTTTGTAGCTTCCGGTTATAGCTTCTACAGTGTATTCAAGTTGGCTTTATACGAAATATATAAAAATTATATTCAGAATATTATACTAGTGCTATTGAATGAAACTAGCTACTCAAATAGTTTCATTTCATGATTAACGGTTTTGATGATATTTCAAATTTTACATTAAATTTGAAGCTGAATTTGCTATTCTTTAAACCCGTGCACGCACTTTAGAGATAAAAATTCAGCCTTTTTTCTCGAAGAATTCCTTTCAGTGCATTCCAAGAACAAAAATATCGGAAAAAAGGAAGGTTTGAAACTTTTCAAAACTACTCAAACGTAAAAGACCTTTAGTAGCAGAGAATAAAAAGTTAAGAATAGCTTTCCTGGAGAGTATAATACAGAATAAAACTGGGCATTTTATGTTCTGTAAAAAACACTTTTCACGTGATAAAAAAAGTAAATGTAAACCTTTTTTATATTTTTAATGCTCTGTGACATTTCTTTTGCTATTTTTTCTTTAGAGTTTATTGGTAATATGCACGTAGATTTTTCAGTAAAGTGATTGAAAGTTAAAAAATAATTTGAATAATTGAGAAAGAAAATGCATTCAGTAAAAGATTGTAACCATTATTAATATTGTTTAAACTATTAAATGTTATGTATCACACTAAAATAATTATAAAATACACTAAATAACTAATTAAATGAAAAACAAAAGAAAAATGTGTGTTCAAATATATATATATATATATATATATATTAAAATATTACCATGCTTTTCATATCCAGTAAATTTTGTAAAATTGCTGTAATATTTTGTAATATTTCTGTTGAATAGCAAAAAGCAATACATTTTAAAATAACAGTATGGTAAAGTCAAAAATTTCAATTTTTTTTTATATATTTTATAGGATAATTTGAATATTTCCTAAAATTTTCGAAGGAATTTGTGAATTTTATATCCGCTTAAAAAATGTTTGAAAAATTAGGTCCCATAGGGTTCAATGTATTTCATTTTTTCAACCCGGGTTCAATCCAAAACTAATTGGGTGATACTATTAATTTATATTCCCGTTATTCCCGTAGGTCCCACAAACCGTCTGAACAATATACTAAAATTTCATTTTGATAAAGTCATTTTTAAGGCAGGTATCGTGCTAAATGATAGACATACATACAGACAGACAGAATGAACAAAGTCATAAACACTTTTCAACTTTGTTGTAAAGTGTTAATAACAGTATGGTAAAGTCGAAAATTTCATAATTCATTGATGCAACAGAAGCTGCTAAAATATTTTTACATAAATTATACAATAAAATCGATCAAAAATTAATAATACAAAAATATAATGATTATTTAAAACTCCCTAAGAAAAGTCTTCACTCATGTTTTACTAAAAATGTCGATATCTATTTAACACTTTACAACAAAGTTGAAAAGTGTTTATGACTTTGTTCATTTTGTCTGTCTGTCTGTCCGTTTGAACGATTACTGCCGTAAAAATGACTTAATCAAAATGAAATTTTAGTATGTTGTTCAGACGGTTTGTAGGACCTATGGGAATATAAATGAATAATATCACCCAATTAGTTTTGGATTGAACTCGGGTTGAAAAAATGAAATACATTGAGCCCTATGGGACCTAATTTTTCAAACATTTTTTATCGGATTTTAAATTTTCAAATTGCTTCGAAAATTTTAGATAATATTCAAATTATTCCATAAAATATATAAAAAAAATCAAAGAAATATATTCAGTAGTTTTTTAAATAAAAATTAAAATAATAATTACACCTCTTATATGAAGCGATCACGTGACCATGATATGAAAAGATCACATGACCCACTTTAAAATGATATATGGCATCCAGCTTGTCTCAAAATCGTGATTTTTTAAGTTCTTTTTTATTCATA
This sequence comes from Amaurobius ferox, assembly GCA_951213105.1. Lineage (NCBI taxonomy): Eukaryota > Metazoa > Arthropoda > Arachnida > Araneae > Amaurobiidae > Amaurobius > Amaurobius ferox. The sequence goes on from OX578139.1 coordinate 132,416,296, forward strand.
TTGAGTGTTGCATCCGTCCTAAAACCACTTTATTTTTGCCTAAATTCTGTGCATCTACGTACTGAAACAACGCAATTACAATATATTTGAGTTTAAATGATCATCCAAATTTGATTATTTCTACAACGAAGCCTATTTTACACTTATGTAAAATGTAAACAGCAAAATATGTAGAATGAGTTGTATTAGAATTGCTGTATTTCTTTCACACAAAATTATTTAGCCCATGGAATCTGCATAGCTGATATGAATGAAATATTCATTGATTTTACAAAGAGAAAGACGATTTTTTTCGATGAAATTTCAAGCATAGAGTTTAATTACTTGTAGCTCCATGGTCCTAATTATTAAATAAAAGAAATTATTATAATATTGTGATGAATGAAATGAATGGGAAAATGTTATGAATGAAATGCTGTTTTTATAGAGAGTTCCAGGCGTGTTATTTTTTCTATGACGTCATTTCAATGAATTTCAGTTGTTTTCGATGACGTTTTCAAATATAATAAATTATCGTAGTATTATGATAGTTTTAAAAATATTACCGAGGAATGTATCGCATTTAAGAGATGCTTAAACCAGGCAATTTATATTTCAATGCCGTCATTTGAATGAAGTTCCTTTTGTTCGATGAAGGTTTAAGTTTTCAAATATAGTTAAAATATATATAGTTTTATATATAGTTTTCAAATTAATGTAGTATTGTGATAAGTTTTAAAATATTAACAAGAAATGTATTGCCTTTTAGACTTGTTTAAATAAAATTGCATTGAAGTTGGAAAGTGTTTCATAATCAATGCTTTATGTATGATTGATTAATACTAATTATGGATAAGTGAAACCAAGTTCATTTCTCATTCCTAACAAAGCGAAATAAACATTTGTCTGAATTTGTAATCTCTTTTACTCGAAAAATACAATAGGTAGAAAAATGAAAATTTGCTTACACACGGTGAATTGCACACGGATGTACAGACGCAAAATTTGAGTTTTTAAAATGAATTGTAATAGAGTGAAACGACCATTTTTAACCGTGCATGCCCACTACGCTTAGTACAAATACCAAGTAAAAAGCTTTTAAACAGTTAATCAAAGCGTTTACACTTGCATGCATTGTGGATTTAAACTGCTCTCGTATATTGAATAAATTTTTGAGATTTAAATGTGCTACTTTAATTTATTTATTTCAATGCATTCTAATTTGTTTAACTTAATATTCAAATTCTAAAAATTTATACTTTTTTCGTATTAGAATTTACAAATTCATTTTTCAAATAAATGTATCAAAAAATCAAGTAAAATAAAGAAATATATATATTAACTGTTAAAAAACATGTTCACTTTTCATATGTAATATCATGCCATAAATTTGGTGATATCATTCTCGTGAATCTAACTCGTTCCATTCACGAGAAAAGATACTTTGAGTAATACTTTTGTATTTGAACACCAATAGTCATTTATCTGCTGTAAGAATAACTTATTTCTCCGTCCATAACGCTTGGCGAGATTTTGGCGACGAATTTGGCGGAATGTCGCCAACTTGGCGACATTTTTAATTATTGCTCAAATTCACAAAAATCTTGCCAAATTGATAAAAATGACGCTAAATCAATGAAAATGACGAGTAATTGAAGAAAATTCAATATCTTGGAAATAATATAATTATCTACTATAAGAATAAAATTTTTTAACTGTAAAAGTAGTAAATTCATTGCATTATATAAGGAAAGTCAGGTGTTGCCCACATCAGATTTTTCTTCTCTGGCCGTTGGGCATCCCCCCCCCCCTTTGCCTGCTTCAGTCACTGATCTAACTCTCACTCATGAAGTTTGCGTTTTTAGTGTATCCTGAGGAAGAAGACTATTTCTTGCCTTTGAAACTGGTTACTGTACTTTTATGTTGTATGCTACTTTTAATACAGCTATTTTAATTTATTACTGTTTAGTTACTTTCTGAAGCAAATAATCATGTGGGATCGAAATGTTTCTCAGATATACATTGACTTACAAAATGATATGATAAGTGACAGTAAGTGCTGTATTGTTATGAAGAAGGTGTAAAAAATTAGGAAGTTAAAGAACAGTAAAAAATAATAATTAAGATTTCGATATATCAATTCAGTAAATATAAATTTTCGACGTAGCTGCAATTTCGTATCAATATCAGTATCAAAAACTGATGTAAGTCGGAATGCCAGTTTTTTGTATTCCCAGATTCCGGTATTAGGCGTCTCAGTATGACCATGGGCAATCCGATTTGATTAGAATGAAGTTTCTAGCAAGAAAGTCTTAACCAATATAAAATCCCTAACTCATGTCTTAGAACTTGATTCTTAAAGTGACACAACTAAAAACTTCTCATATAACTGAAAGTAGCCTTAACGGCCAAAGCAAATACAACATATACATAGGGTTTAAATCCACCTTCTTAATTGAGAGAAACTAACTCATACAGCGACTGTCTGTAGGAGCAAAGAGGTCTGCATACAGGAAACAGACATACAATAGCACAAGCTCGTTCAGTGGATTGAACTTAAAACACGGAAAATACAGGGCGATATATCTGAACTTTGGTATTACTCATAGTTAAACCATACTGACTTATAATTCTCACCGACTTCCATCAGATGATGCCAGTTGGCCTCACCATGATCTACAGTTGTAGCATCCTATAGTAACATCAGCTGTATTCCTCTGGTATACTCAACACTCATCGCTAGACTGTGGTTCAAACGTCTAGCCCGTGGATTCAATGCTTCACTCCAGTAATACTGGCGGCTCCCGCGAATACGAATACGAATACTTTTTCACCACGGAACAAAACTTGTTCTACTATCAGGATCGCAGAAACTTGTCATCCTGCTCTGGATTAGTCTACATAACCGAACCAGTAAGAACTTGTTAATGCAAAATAAATCATAATTTAGATCATGATTTAAATGAGGTGAAATATTATAACCAAAAAGTTATATAGACCTTATACCTGTTCGAAAAAATCTATTGTTTAATCATGATTGTTTAATGAAGATATGCTAATTTGGAGCTATATTCTCATTTGATTCGACCTCTAGGTGTTTCATATTGAAAAGTAAAGACAAAAAAATCGACGCACCAAAAAAGAATTATCCAAATGATGCTAATTTGGAGCTATATTCTCATTTGATTCGACCTCTAGGTGTTTCATATTGAAAAGTAAAGACAAAAAAATCGACGCACCAAAAAAGAATTATCCAAATGATGCTAATTTGGAGCTATATTCTCATTTGATTCGACCTCTAGGTGTTTCATATTGAAAAGTAAAGACAAAAAAATCGACGCACCAAAACAGAATTATCCAAATGATGCTAATTTGGAGCTATATTCTCATTTGATTCGACCTCTAGGTGTTTCATATTGAAAAGTAAAGACAAAAAAATCGACGCACCAAAATGAATTATCCAAATGAGACAAAATTTGATACGTGTAATGTGGATGTATAGAAAAAAAATGATTAGAATTTAAGGATGATTTATTGCATTGAAAAATCTACACAAATTGGGCACGCCAATATGGCATTGGCCCACTTCTGGCCTTCATACAAGCTAAGCTGTTATCCGACGTGGCATTGATGCATAAAGTTGCCGGATGGTGTTCTGAGGTATGTCGTTCCAAATGGCCTCCAATATGACGGGCTAAATTATCTACATTCTGGGTTGGTCGCAGACGACGCCCATCTCAGTCCAAATGTGCTCAATAGTCGATAGACCTGAGGATCTGGCTGACCAAGGAAGTGTGTCGTAAGCACGCAGACTATCAATAGAGTGGCGTGCCGTGTGTGGCCTGGCATTATCTTGCAGAAAAGTTAGCCCGGGGTGTCGCGAAAGGAATGGCAATACAACGGGTCGTAGAATGTCGGCAACGTACCACTGTGCTGTGATGGTGCCACGGAGGAATATCAAAGGTGTCCGGCTATCAAAGGAAATGGCACCCCCAGACCATAACTTCCTGTTGTCGGGTCGTGTGGCTTGTGACAGTAAGAGCAGTATCCTGTCGATATCCGGGCTGCCTCCAGAAACGGCTGCGCTGGTCATCAGGACTCATTTCGAAACGGGACTCATCACTGAAGACAATTCGTCCCCAATCAGAACAATTCCACGTTGATCGGGTCCGACACCATTGCAATCGCTGTTGAAGGTGCATACTGGTCAGTACTGGTGAATACTGGCGGCGTAATAGGTGACGCGAGTATAGATTCCGCTGCCATAGTCTTTGCCGGGTGGGCACTTCCGCGTTTGTCACACTTGGATGGTTGATAACGACGAATCTCGTGCTGTCACAGCTGCTCTGAAAATAGCTCTAACTTCTCGTTCTATCGTCGCTCTAGGTCGTCCGCTGCCCGGTTGCCGCTGAAATCTGCCATTTTGGACCCATTCCTGCCAACACCGACTAATTTCTGCATCGATCCTACCCAAATGACGATCGATTTGTCGATGTGCTCATCCAGCCTTATGCAGTCCGACCGTACGCCCCCTTTCAAACTGCTTCGTATGCTCGTAGTGACCGCTAATTCGCCTGCGAGGCATTGTTACAATCAAGGTGCGTAAACGCAATCGAAGTCCACTGCCCGTTTTGTTCCTGAAAGCGTGGATCGCTCCTTATATACACCACCATGGTGCTCAGTTTCAATGCGATGTAGTTCGATTATTCATTCATTGACTGCGAATTTTTGATCACTTGCATATTCGGTCGAAAGTGTTTGCATGTAACGTTTCATTACTATCGGATTATTTTGCGGGGCACATCGATTTTTTTATCTGAGAGTGTACATATACAATGCAATGGGACATATATTACCCCAGCGCCACCTTAAAATATTGTTTCAAATGATTGTGGCGTTTTTCCAATATAAAGTTTTAACTCCTTCTTTTATCTCCATGGGATAGATAAGAACAATGAGAATACATCAATTTTTTATCCATATTTATAAGCCTGTTTTCAGCCAGATAAAGTTGTTCATTTGTAGAAAAATCATAACTTGTACACAGATTTTTTTTATTTAAATTAATAAAAAGCAAACTAAAGATTTTTGAAATTCACTAAAATTTGAGCTAAAACATTTTAAAATTTAAGTTTCTCAGAAGTAAATGAAGAAGAATTCATTTCAACACCAAACAAAATTCTTAGAGAACCTTGGTAACGTCACATACAGAGGAGCCAATGACGATTGTGCAACTTATAGAAATTTAACAGCGTTATTTATTAAAGTCCAGTTGAACCTCACTGAAAATTTATGTATATCATTTGTTGCAAAATCTCATTGTTGACATATGAGTAAAGTAAAACAGAAATTAAAAATTAATTAATTACCAGATTTTTATTTAAACTTGTTGACAATGGTATAAAACAAAGGAAATCTTATTATATTTTGGGAGCCCGAATCGTGCGTAGTCAAGGTTGACTGGATTCGAGTTGGTCAAAGTTAACAATAGAAATAATCTGAGTCGGTTAGATTCATTGATGTCGATGGAGGAAAATTTAGTCCATCTGAATCAATTGGTTTCAATTGAGCCAATGAAATTCACTTGAGATGGTTGGCGGCAATTTGTTATATTGGAAGCAATAAGTTGGCTGAAGTCGTTTAAGTTAAATCAAGTAGAAACGACTCGTCGGTGGCAATTGATTATATTGGAAACAATAAGTTAATTAGGGTCGCTGAAGTTGACGTCATCTGAAAATAACTGATCGGTGGTAATTGACTAATTGGTAACAATAAGTTAATTGGAGTCGTTTAGGATGGAGGCAACTGGATAAGACCCATCGGTGGTAATTGATTATATTGGAATCAATAAGTTAATTAGAGTCGTCTAAGTTGAAATCAACGTGGTATGACTGGCAGTTAGTTGATGGATTTCAATACAGTAAATTGAAGTCGTATACATTGAGTTGTGGAAGGCAATGGCTTAATAGGAGTCAACAGATTCGATGGTGAAAATTTGAAATCATTCGTCGTCAATTGGCTCATAATCGACAGAAATTAATTCCATTGAATATCTTTGATTGGATTAGATTCAGAAAGTCAAGATTATTAGCGCTTGAGGAAGGAACCCGGGTCCAACGCAGAATCGAATGCATTCAGAATTGGAGGATAGAGCGCCCTGGTATTTGTCGTGCCGTCGATAAAGGGTGGGGTATTGAAAGCGAAGGGACGGTACAAATACGTGTGTCAAATGTTGGAGCGCTCGTGGTTGCCGTCGATAGAGGGTGGGGTATTGAAAGCGAAGGGACGGTACAAATACGTGTGTCAAATGTTGGAGCGCTCGTGGTTGCCGTCGATAGAGGGTGGGGTATTGAAAGCGAAGGGACAGTACAAATACGTGTGTCAAATGTTGGAGCGCTCGTGGTTGCCGTCGATAGAGGGTGGGGTATTGAAAGCGAAGGGACGGTACAAATACGTGTGTCAAATGTTGGAGCGCTCGTGGTTGGACACTGAATGCATCTCTAGAGGAAAGTGTTCGGGCTCTGATAATTTTTTCTACTTTAATCAGTATTTATCAGTATATTTTAACCAGTATTTAAAAAATATTTGAAGTGAATAACATCTATGGTTGGGCTATCCGTCCAAAAGTATACGAAAAACTTAAAACACTTTGGTTGCTTATATCTCCGAACCTTTTTACCAGCATTTAAATACTGGTAAAAAATGTAAATACTGGTAAACCAGTATTTTAACCAGTATTTAAAAAGGTTTTGAAGTGAATAACATCTATGGTTGGGGTATCCGTCCAAATGCATACGAAAAACTTAAAACACTTTGGTTGCTTATATCTCCGAACCTAATAGATAGATATATTAACAATTTATACTTTTCTCAAAAATATAGTACCATTTAAGAAAATACAGATTTTAGATCCATAATTTGTTTTACAAAGCTCTTATAGTTTTTGAGCAAATGTGTTGTCAAATTGTAGAACATAGTAACATCTCTATTTTTAACACTTTACAACAAAGTTGAAAAGTGTTTATGACTTTGTTCATTCTGTCTGTCTGTCTGTCTGTCTGTCTGCCCGTTAGCACGATAACTGCCGTAAAAATGACTTCGAAATATATTCAGTAGTTTTTTAAATAAAAATTAAAATAATAATTACACCTCTTATATGAAACGATCACGTGACCATGATATGAAACGATCACATGACCCACTTCAAAATGATATATGGCATCCATCTTGTTTCAAAATCGTGATTTTTTTAAGTTCTTTTTAATTCATATTGAGTGTTGTATCCGTCCTATAACTACTTTATTTTTACTTAAATTCTGTGCATCTACATATTGAAACACCGCAATGAGAATATATTTGAGTTTAAATGCTCATCTAAATTTGATTATTTCTACAACTAAGCCTATTTTTCACCTATGTAAAATGTAAACAGCAAAATATATAGAATGAGTTGTATTAGAATTCCTGTATTTTTTTAACACAAAATAATTTAGTCCATGGAGTCTGCATGGCTGATATGAATGAAATATTAATTGATTTCATAAAGAGAAGTTTTTCGATGAAGTTTCAAGCATAGAGTTTAATTTTTTGTAGCTTCATGGTCTTAAACAAAATGTTTAAATAAAATAAATTATTATAGTACTGTGATGAATGAAATGAATGGGAGAAAGTTATGAATGAAATCCTGTTTTTATAGAGAGATCCAGGCGTGTTATTTTTTCTATGACGTCATTTGAATTAATTTCAGTTGTTTTCGATGAAGTTTTCAAATATAATAAATTATCGTAGTATTATGATAATTCTAAAACTATTACCGAGGAATGTATAACATTTTAGAGATGTTTAAACCAGGCAATTTATATTTCAATGCCGTCATTTGAATGAAGTTCATTTTTTTCGATGAAGATTTAAGTTTTCAAATATAATAAATTAATGCAGTATTGTGATAAGTTTCAAAATATTACCGAGGAATGTATTGCATTTTAGACTTGGTTAAATAAAATTGCATTGAAGTTGGAAAGTGTTTCATAATCAATGCTTTAAGCATGATTGATCTTTCTTGTTAAAACTTATAATGCTTTTATCCCAAAAACTACAAAAAATGCTAGCTTTAAAAAGCAAGAAGTAATTTATAGCACTTTGAAAATTCTACAAAGATGTAATATTATGTTTCGAATATCGTTCTTAGTTTTCGAAATATCGTGGTATCCTATAAAATCTACAGGACGCAATCAAACTTATATAGACTTGGTGAGAAGTACGTAACTTACTTCATTTATCAAAAGCATGTTTTATTGGTTCTAAACGGAAAAAAACGACCGAGAAAGAATAAAGAAACTCTTGCTATATTTGAAAGAAAAATCTTGAGAATCATATTTGGAGAAATAAAGTGTAATAAAAGTGTGATAATTATTGGAGAAGAAGAACCAACTTGGAGGTTTACAAATTATTTAGGGAGCCTGATATTGTTAAATTTATAGCAATACAGAGGATTAAATGGGAAGATACTAAAGAAGAAGAAACGAAATAAGACAAGAAATAAACTTTCTAAACATTATTGGAGTTTTATTTTCAAACGTTATTCACTAAAATTCATTTCGACTCCATCGAACACAAGCCACCACTTGATGGAGTCGAAATAGCTGAAATGTTTACTTTTCCCACTTACGTAATATAATTGCAGGAAAGTGCTGTGACAGAGTCAAAATTTGAATTCGAGTTTTTGACAAAATAGCATGTTTCAAGCATCCCTGAACTCGATTCGAACGTATTTAAGGTGTTGCCCTTGTCTCTGAATATATGTCAGTGTGTGTGAATATTTATTAATGTCATTATTAGTTTGGGTGTCCGTGAGTTTGACAGAATGATGTCTCATGAAAGAAATTAGCAATTTGAGAAAAAATTGGTACGGTTATTATAATCAGTGAAAACTGGAACACTAATGATACCAGAGAGAATAATCGGAAGACACAGTTTTATTTTTGAGAAAATCATTAGAAAGTCATATTGTTAATCATTTTCTACGCAATTTATCATTAGGAAAATATATGGCACCCACTTTAAAACGTTAGCATGAACTGTTCATGAGATATAGCAACGTTTATATAACTTTTTAAAATGTTAGTATGAACCGCTCATGAGATATAGCACGTTTATATAACTTTTTAAAGCGTTACATAACATTAAAATTCATGACAATTATCCTTTAATGGCATTAGCGATAGATTTGGCGGAATATCGCTAACTTGGTGACATTTTGAAAAACGACCAAATTGGCAAAAATGACCTCAAAATTGATAAAAATCCAATACCTTTAATGACAAAATAATTTAATATACAGACAATATTGCATCAATATTCCTAATTTTCAAGTTAGTATACAGATTCTGATGTATTTCTATGTTCTTATAAAATAATCTATTAAGTTTTTAATACTTTACAACATAGTTGAATTGTGTTTATGACTTTGTTCATTCTGTCTGTTTGTCTGTCTCTCCGTTCGTACGATAACTGCCGTAAAAATGACTTTATCAAAATGAAACTTTAGTATGTTGTTCAGACGGTCTGTGGGACCTATGGGAATATAAATGAATAATAACACCAAAACCCAAATAGTTTTGGACTGAACCCGGATTGAAAAAATGAAATATGCATTGAAGGACCTAATTTTTCAAACATTTTTTAAGCGAATTTAAAATTCACCCATAGCTTCTACAGTTTTAAGAAATATTCAGATTTTCACATAAAAAATACGAAAACCATTTTAGCAAAATATATTCAGTAGTTTTTTAAATAAAAATTAAAATAATAATTACATTCATATTATATGAAAAGATCACATGACCCTCTTAAAAAAATATGGTATCCATCTTGTTGAAGACCCAGACCGTCCGGCTCGTCAACAAGGACTCGAGCAACCATTTGGACGGCCAAACTCGTGATTTTTAAAGTTCTTTTAAATTTATATTTAGTGTTGTAACTGTCCTAAAATCGTTTTATTTTTGCTTAAATTTTGTGCATCTACATTCTAAAACAACTCAATTACAATGAATTTGAGTTTAAATGATCATCAAACTTTGATTATTTCTACAACGGAGCCTAATTTTCATTTATGGAGAATGTGAACAAATAAAGATGTAGGATGAGTTGTATAAGGATTGCTGAATTTCTTTAAAATTATTTAGCTCTGAAGTCTGCAATATAGCTGATATGAATTAAACATTCATTGATTTTACATAGAGAAGCACACGATTTTTTCGATGAAGTTTTAAGCACAGACTTAAATTACTTGTACCTCCATGGTTTTACGTTTTTAAATGAAATAAATTATTGTAGTATTGTGATGAATGAAAGGAATGGAATAAAAGTGATGAATGAAATATTTACAGCTTTTACATAGAGAGCCAGACGATTTATATTTCAATGACGTCATTTGAATAAAGTTAATTTTGACGTTTTCAAATATAATAAATTAATGTATTATTGTGATAATTTAAAAAATATTACCGCTGGTATCTCATTTTAGAGATGTTTAAATAAAATTGCATTGCAACTGGAAAGTGTTTCATAATGAATGCTTTATGCATGATTGATCTTTCTTGTTAATGTTATCTTCAAGCTGGCGATTATATTACCAGACATATTTTATTACTATTTTGATATATAGTTACATTTATACTTTCCTTATATAAGTACATAGTATAAGGTATGTGACGGTGTATAAATTTGAATTCCAGTTTTCGACGGGAGAGCACGTTTCAAGTATCCCTGAACACGAATTAGTTGCTTTTGAGGTGATGTTTGTGTGTGTGTTAGTGAGTTTATGGTGACGATATCTTACGAACGAATGGAGCGATTCGAATAAAATCTGGTACAAAAATTGCAATCTGTGAATACTGGAAGCCTTTTGTTTTTAAACGCAATCGAATGTTCATAATTCTCCTACATTTTCGGGTGAAATTAACAAAAAATTAATCAAAAAATCAAAACCTTTAGTAAAGTTACGTAAATAGTCATGTCCTATGCATTTTGTCATTAGGAAACGATTAACACAATCATTAGAACGCTAGTATGAACCGTTCTCAAGATATTGTATATTTTCAAGATGTATTTTTTCAAAAAATCCCGTAAAATAAAGACTATTAACTATTGTAAAATATGTTCACTTTTCATATGTAATATCATGCGGTAAATTAGTGATATCATTCTTGTGGATCTGGCTGGTTCCACATATTGTGTTTACCCAATAAATTCATTTAGCCGATTGTTGAAACAGAAAAAGACTAGAACGGGTGTATTTTATAGAATTTTAGTGTTTTCATTTAGTATATACAAACGAGATCAGGATATTTTATTCCTCAGATCTGCAAATTCAGAGCTACGAATTTGGCGGAATATTGCTAACTTGGTAACTTTTTTTAAACTTTACCAAATTAGCGGAAATGTCTCCAAATTGATAAAAACGACGCAAATCAACGAAATTAAATTTGTTTTTTTAGAATAGAGTACTGAAATGATGTTTCGGTAGCATTTGTCGGTCAGTCCATCCATCCTACTTAATAACACATTTAACGAATTTTTTTAATATCACCAAATTGATAAGAATATTTGTAAATCCATAAAAATACCATGAAATTGATAAAATTGTGCTTAATAAATGAAATTAATTGTGTTTTGTTAGGGGATAGTATTGTGATAATGTTTCGTGAATTTGTCGCAAAATGAGACTATCAGTTCTACAGTCCCACATGGTGATAAATTTGGCGATTTTTTAATTTATCGCTAAATTGACGAAAATGTCGACCAAACCTTCCATGGAGATAGCATTATTCAGACGATATGATTTCCATCAATTTATTTGAAGCAAATTTATATCATGTCGCTTAGCAGCGGATCCAGAGTGTTACGTGCCATACGATTTTTATTAAATCTTTTCTGATTTGAATAATAAAAATATGTATCTATATAAATAAAATTGAAAATATGTCTGTCTGTCTGTCTGTCTGTCTGTTTGTCCCATCATCACGGGAGAACGGCTGAACCGAATTTGATGAAATTTTGTTGGTAGCCTAGAAATAGTCCCACTTAAAATTTAGTCCGCGTTTTGAGTTTCTACGACCAGTGGTTCTTGAGATATTAGCAAAAACCGAAATTTTCGTTTGTCTCATCATCACGGGAAAACGGCTAAACCGAATTTAATGAAATTTTGTGGATAGCCTTGAATTAGCCCCTCATAAATTTTGTCCAAGTTTCGAGTTTCTAAGACCAGGGGTTGTTAAGATATTATTGAAAAACGGAACTTTTTCTTAGGAGATCTACTCTCCAACTCCGTGGTTTATCCAAACGGAAAGGATGAAAATCGTTTGTTTTAAACGCCAAAATGAAATAAAACTTTATATCCGAGTTTGGTGCAGGATTTTTGCATTAATTAGTGACTATAGGAAAACATAAATTGTTTGAAACATGAATTTAAATGGAAAAATCTACCCCCATGGTTCATCTCTCACAAGCTTTTACTCAACGATGTAAAGTATAAGGAAATCAAAATGGCTATTTAATTTCGCATTTTATGAGGAAGATTCTATCTTATATCATGTTTCTCGGCAACGGAATGAAATTAAATGTGTTGTTAATATCTATTATTATTTTTTTATTTGTATAATAAATAAATGGATGTAAAAATATATTTTATAAATGAACGGTTTGATTGTTCTTTTAATTATATACGTGTATTGCGGACTGCGTACATCACTTTCATTTATTTTAGCAAAGAGGTTTCAAGCTCATATATTGTGTTTAGCTAATAAACTCATATATTGTGTTTACCCAATAAATCCATTTAGCCGATTGTTGAAGCAGAAAAAGAGTAGAACGAGTGTATGTATCTTCTAATACAATTTTACTGTTTTCATTTATTATATACAAACGGGATCAGGATATTTTATTCTTCAGATCTGCAAATTCAGAGCTACGAATTTAGAGGAATATCTCTAAATAACTTGGTAACTTTTTTTAACTTTACCAAATTAGTGAAAATGTCTCCAAATTGATAAAAATGACCCAAATCAATGAAAATAAATTTGTGTTTTTGAGAATAAAGTACTGAAATGATGTTTCTGTAGCATTTGTCGGTCAGTCCATCCATCCTACCTAGTAACACATTTAAGGAATTTTTTTAAATCACCAAATTGGTAAAAATATTTCTAAATCCATAAAAATATCATGAAATTGATAAAATCGCGCTTAATAAATGAAATTAATTGTGTTTTGTTAGGGGATAGTATTGTGATGATGTTTCGTCAATTTGTCGCATAATGGGATTATCAGTTCTACAGTCCCACTTGGCGATAAATTTGGCGATTTTTTAAGTCATAGCTAAATTGACGAAAATGTCACCAAACCTTCCATGGAGATTGCATTATTCAGATGATATGATTTCCATCAATTTATTTAAAGCAATTGATATTATGTCGCTTAGCAACGGATCCAATATGTTATGCGGCATATGATTTTTATTAAATCTTTTCCGATTTGAATAGTAAAAATATGTATATAAAATAAATTTCATTAACATTGAATTTTTGACTGGATAATATCAATTACGGTCTTCAGGTTTAAACATCATTATTATTGATATTTTCGGGGGCTGTTGATTCAGGGATTACTGATATTTTCAAATTATTATGGAATTGGTTTATTATGACGAAAATTGTTGAAACTCATATATAGTACGTTGTACGAGTAATCTTCTACAAATGCATGGGTATATCTTCCAATCTACGAGAATATAAGTAGTACAGGTATATTGGCAGATATTTTGATATATATTGGCATATATTCGAATCAATTACGACCTTCTGGTATTAAGATTACGGCGATTTTTGATACTTTCAATTTTTTATGTCATGTCTTTTATTTTGGCAAATATTTTTGAGACACATATTGCAATACGGGTAAGCTTCTACTAACACACTGGCATATTTTCTAATCTGCGACAATATAAGTAGTACGGGGTTGCATTTATTGATTCAATTCCTTTTTTTTCTTTTTGTAAATTTTCTTACAAAAGGGGCCAGGATGTTTTTTTCGTCAGATCTGCCCGTGAAGATAATTTTGCATAGTGATAACATATATTCTTAAACTTCTCTTTAGGAGCAATACATTTAATATTTTACAGAATTTGCACATGATTGCGATTTATAAGTTTCTTTATATTATATACTCCGTACGAAGAACGGGTATGCTGCTAGTCTATATAAATATAATTGAAAATATGTCTGTCTGTTTGTCCCGTCATCACGGGAGAACGGCTGAACCGAATTTGATGAAATTTTGTGGGTAGCCTGAAAATAGTTCCACTTAAGATTTAGTCCATGCTTGGAGTTTCTACGATTAGTGGTTCTCGAGATATTAGTAAAAAACTAAATTTTCATTTGTCTTATCATCACGGAAGAACCGAATTTGTTGGAATTTTGTGGATAGCTTTGAAATAGCCCCCCATAAATTTAGCCCAAGTTTTGAGTATCTAAGACTAGGAGTTGTCGAGATATTAATGAAAAACGAACTTTTTCCTAGGAGTTCTACTCTCTAACTCCGTGGTTTATCCAAACGAAAAGCTTGAAAATCGTTTGAAAGTGAATTAAAATTTAATCTCTGAGTTTGATGGGAGATTTTTTGCGCTAATTAGTCACTTTCTGAACACATGAATTGTTTGGAACATGATTTAAATGGGAAATCAATCTCCATGGTTTATTTTAAACAAGCTTTTACTGAACAATGAAAAGTATAAAGAAATCAAAATGTTTATTTAATTTCGCAGTTTATGAGGAAGATTCTACCTTATATCATGTTACTCAGAAACACAATTAAATTAAATCTGTTTGTTAATTTTAATAATTACTTTTTCGATTTGAATAATAAATAAATGGATATAAAATATATTTTAGAAAAGAACGATTTGATTTTTCTTATAGCATTTTTGACTGGATAATATCAACTACGGTCTTCAGGTTTAAACATTATTATTATTGATATTTTCGGGGATTATTGTTCAGGGATTATTGATATTTTCAAGTTATTATGCAATTGCTTTATTATGAGAAAAATTGTTTAAACTCATATATTGTACGTTGTACGAGTAATCTTCTACAAATACACGGGTATATCTTTTAATCTACAAGAATATACGTAGTACAGGTATATTGGCAAATGTTTTCATATATATTGGCATATATTGGAATCATTTACAACCTTCTGGTATAAAGAGTACGGGGATTATTGATATTTATAATTTATTACGTCATCTCTTTTATTTTGGCAAATATTTTTGAGACTCATATTGTAATACGGGTAATCTTCTACTAACACACTGGCATATTTTCTAATCTGCGACAATATAAGTAGTACGGGGTTGCATATATTGATTCAATTTCTTCTTTTTTGTAAATTTGTTTACAAATGGGGCCAGGATGGTTTATTCTTCAGATCTGCCTGTGAAGATAATTTTGCATAGTGAGAATAGATATTCTTAATCTTCTCTTTAGGAGCAATAAATTTAATATTTTAACAGAATTTGCACATGATTGCGAATTATAAGTTTCTTTATATTATATATTCCGTACGAAGAACGGGTATGCTGCTAGTATACAATAAATGCTCTTCTCTCCGTATGTCTGTAACACTCGATGGTGCATTTGGCGAACTTGGTGAATAATTCAGCAACGTATCGCCAACTTGGCGGTATTTCGCCCCAAATTGACAAAAATTTCGTCAAAATTGCAAAATTGACGCTAAATTAATGAAAATGTCGCATAATTGATGACTTAATTATTAAAATATTTTAATATATGGACTATATCGCTTATTGAGGATGCTATGAATATTGATAATTGTTTATTTAAATTTGCGCGAAACATAAGTTAATTGAGTACTTTGAAATAGTTTACTTTGAAATGTTGTCACCCGGAAAATCGCCAAATGTACAATTCCACGATGAAACACAGTACAGTGGATCTTATACATTATTTTTTTACTGTAAAAGGAGTAAATGCATTGTATTATATAAGGAAAGTCATTTGCTGACCATAGCAGATTTTATACTTTCCAACATAGTTGTTTATAACTTTATCCATTTTGTCTGTCTGTCAGTCCGCGCGATAACTTCCGTAAAAATGACTTTATAAACTTAAAAATGACTTTATCAAAATAAAATTTTAAGATGGAAATATGGGATTGAAAATAAATGATATCACGCAATCAGTTTCGGATTTAACGCTAGTCAAAAACATGAAATACATTGAACTTTATGGAACATAATTTTTCAAACATTCTTTTAAACGGAATAAAAATTCGCAAATTGTTTAGAAAGTTGTTTGGAAATATTCTAATTATCCCCTAAAATGTCTAAAAAAATTTCAACAAAATGTGTTAAGTAGTTTTTTAAATAAAAATTGAAAAAATAATTACTGTCATATTATATGTTGAGATCACGTGACTCATTTCAAAATAAAATATGGCATCCATTTCATTTCCCCTGTGTAAAATTCGTGATGTTTAAAGACCGTTTAAATCTATTTTTACTATGGACTGTTTGCAGCTCTATTTTTTCTCCTATCGGTCATTTTTAGAACTAAAATTTTTTGCGTCATTCGTGTCCCCATTTTCTGAAATGCTTCGCGGATTTGGCGTTCTTAAGACCCCTGTTTTTTTCTCTACAGTGATCTGAACATAGATTGTTTAATTCTATCCACCCTGTTAGTTGGGTTGTGTTTTAAATAAAATTGAAATAATAATTACATTCATAATATATGAAGAAATCACTCTTTATTTTTGCATATTATTTGTGTATCTAAATTCTGTGCCAACGCAATTACAATATTTTTTATTTTAAATGATCACTAAACTTTGACTATTTCTACAACGAAACCTAATTTCTATAGCACGCAGAACGTAAACAAATCAAGCGATTGTAAGATGCGTTGTATAAGAATTGTTGAGATTTTATCACATTTTAGCTCTATAGTCTTAAATATGAGTGACATGAATGAAATATTCATTGGTTTTACATAGAGAAGCAGACGATGTATTGAATTTTTTTTTGAAGAAGTTTTAAGTTTCCAAATTTAATTTAATTATTTTATTACATCGATAATTTAAAAAATATGAGCGCTGAATGTATCACATTTCAGGGATGTTTAAATAAATTTGTATTTCATTCAGAAATTATTTCACAATCAATGCTTTATGCATGAGTAATCTTTCTTGTTTATTGTTATATGTTTATTTTATCTTCAAGCAAAAAAATATATTTTTATTTTTCATCTGAAAGATCTTCATAACTATTTTATCGATAAATAGCATTTCTTTAAATGAAATTTCTAACAGTGTGACACGCAATTAGCTTATCAAAGCCCATTCTTCAAGTTTACTGCTGGAAAGGCTATAAGAAATTTGTTGTTACGAGAAAAGTTTAACTTTACTCGAAGCACGCGTTTAAGAAGTAAATAAATTCATTTCATCAGATTTTGCGAAACATTTCTAGGCCTAAAAGACTAAAGTCTTTAAATTGCCTAGCGTAGCAGATAACTATTTTAGATGATAGTAAATACAAAACTTTTTTTAGAAAAAAAAAAAGCTATGAAGATGCATTTTTAAAAATTTCCCAGCATTTAATATATAATACCAATCCCGTAAAGGAAAATTGAAATTAATTATACTGCATATAAAACCTGTATTTATTTTTAAAATCTTCAATATATAAATGTTTTTCTTAATATTATTTTATCATACTATTGTATACAGTGTTTTAAAGAATTTCTTTTAATTTGAGATTTTAAAGGATGAGCAAGGCCTCCTGTTGGGAAAGTCCTCTCAATAGATAAGGCTTTCTAAATACTTTTCGAATACTTTTAGAAAAATGTGCGTCTTTGTATGTGTATGTGTGTGTATATATGTATATGTGTGTATATATGGACATACATGTATAGGTGTGGAAATGTGTGTATAAGGTGTAGATACAATTATTCATAAACAAGTAATTCATAAATTAATCGCTATCAGATTTTATGTGTAAATGTACATATAACGTGAAAAATTAAAAGTAGATAGATTATTTAGCATTTTTTATGAATCAAATTTTAAGATTTTCTTAGTATTTTTTCCTATATGGAAAACACGAAAATTTTCCGAACAATTATGGTAATATAGTTAATAATATAGTTAATAAGCGCATGAAAATCTGCCGCAATAATCTATAATTATAAAGGATGTCTATCTGTCTACGTCGTATATAGCAAAAAATCTAAGCGATTACGGCTATGAAGTTTGGTGCAGAGATACTTAAGGGCACTGGAACATGCACCTCGGCGTTATTATATTTTACTTTTTAATTATATTTTCAGTTAATTTATGTTTTAGCAAGATTTTCACTCAAATGAGTTCCTTAGCGATCGAAAATATTATTTCAGAGTTTTTAACTTAACAACACCGAAAAGTTCGAAATATTATATTTTAAACGGAATCTGTGGTGCAATTAATAGTCTGATATTTGTGAAGATTTTAATATATATATATATATATATATATATATTATATATATATATATATATATATATATATATATATATATATATATATATATATATACATTCTTTTCGCGGGTTTAAGGCGGAATCTCCCGAGATACAAGGCATTTGGTATATTGTTTCAGAGTTTCCATCGTAATACCGTCGGCTGTGTTGTTTTTATGTTATTATAAGCTGGCGTATTATTAAAACGTTCTTTGGCTTATGAGAATTCGCTGAGATTTTCGGTGTGATTGTAATCAAGAGTTTGCTTCTTAAATACCGGACAATGTCAGGCATCGAAGGCAGGCGTTTTAGTAAAGCTTTCTGTGGTTTTTTGAGAATTCTCGGCGAGTTCCGGTGTGATTCTAATCAAAGGTTTGCTTCTTAAATCCCAGGCAACGTCGGGTACATTTTCTAGAGCGTTTGGCGGTGCCTGGCATTTCAGACGGAAATCTGTGAACTACATCGGAACTCGCAACATATTCTTGAAAACTGAGAAACGTTTAACAATACACTCGTTTAAAACATAAAATAAAATTAAAACCCTGTTGTGTGGGTGCACACACGGCTAGTCTGGGCACGCCGAGTACATTTTCTAGTAACATGATAAAATAAACTTCATGATAAACATGATAAAATAAAACAAATTTCACAGGTACAAAACAAACTGCTTCGCTAGATTGGCTCTCTTAATCCAGGTCTTGGGTATATAACCCCCCCCCTCCCCGGCTTCTTTCGTTTATTCCCATTCCTCTTTTGAAATTCGAGTTTGTTGGTTCTCTTGCACTGACGAAGGGGATTTAGTTTATTTTCGAAACAGCTGTACGCTACATTATTGTATTATTTGTGATTTTATACGTTGCTCAAGTTTTACTATCCTTTATACAAAGGGTATTGTACTTATTGATTTCTCCTTCAGGACCGACAAGACCTCACTTACTCAAGCCAGATCATACTCAGTACTCGCGTTCATGAGTCAGATCAGTTCGACATAATTGTAGGCTAGTTCGTCAGGTTTTTGTGTCTCTGAAATCGGTAGACCGTTTATATTTGTATGTAGCATGATGTATTTATGAAGTTTATTTTTATCGTAATTACTAGCAGCATACCCGTTCTTCGTACGGAGTATATAATATAAAGAAACTTGAAATTCATAATCATGCCCAAATTCTTATAGTATACTAAATGACATGTTTAATCAAAATATTCTGTTAAAATATTTAATATAATGATCCTAAAATGAAGTTTAAGAATCTCTGTTCTCGCTATATAAAATTATCTTCATGGACATATCTGAAGAATAAAACATCTTGGACCCCTTATGTAAGCAAATATAAAAAAAATATGGAATTGAATCAATATATGCAAAATAAAAGCGTTAAAATTGTATGGGACCCGTACTAATTATATACGCGAATATTAGAAAATATAACCTGTATTAGTAGATTACATGTATAAATTGAAAATACCAATAAACCCGTAATCTTTAAATCTGAAGACAGTCATTTATTCCAATATATGTCAAAATTAAAGTGCTAAAATTATATGGGAAGATATACAAGTACTACTTATAATGTCCGATTATTAGTAGAAGATTACCCGTTTTGCAATATGAGTCACAAATGTTTTTTGGTAAAATACAACAGACGACGTAATAAATTGAATATATAATTAATCCCCTTAATCTTCATACCAGAAGACTATACTTGATTCCAATATATATGCCAATATATGTCAAAATATATGCCAATATACCTGTACTACTTATATTCTCGTAGGTTAGAAGATACACCCGTGCATTCCTAGAAGATTACTCGTACAACGTACAATATGCGTGTGTCAGCAATTTTTGCTGCAATAAAACAATGGCGTAATAACTTAAAAATATCAATAATCCCTGAATCAATAATTCCGGAAAATATCAATAATAATAATGTTTAAACCTGAAGAGTATAATTGATATTATCCAGTCCAAAATGAAATGGCAATGAAATTTATTTTATATACATATCTTCATTATTCAAATCGGAAAGGATTTAATAAAAATCGTCTGCCGCATAAACACATTGGATTTAAATCCGTTGCTAAGCGACATGATATCATTTGCTTCAAATAAATTGGTAGAAAAAATATCGTCTAAATAGTTATATTTCTATGGAACATTTGGCGACAGTTTCGTCAAATTAGCAACATTTTAAAAAATCGCCAAATTTATCGCCAAGTGGGACTGTAGAACTGACAGTTCCACTTTGCGACAAATTGACGAAATATCATCACAATACTATCCCCTAACAAAAAACAATTAATATCATTTTTGTAGCGCAATTTTATCAATTTCAAGATATTTTTATAGATTTGAAAACATTTTTATCAATTTGGTGACATTTTAAAAATTCGCTAAATGTATTACTAAGTAGGATGGTTGGTCTGACAGAGAAATGCTAACCAAACATCATTTCAGTACTCTCTTCTAACAAAACAAAAAAAAATTTCATTGATATGTAGAAGACCCAAGCCACACGACCAACCCGAAGGTTTATGGCAGCTGTTTGTGTGTCGTTTATATCAATTTGGCGACATTTCCGTCAATTTAGCCAAGTTTAAGAAAAGTTGTCAAATTAGCGATATCCCTCCAAATTCATAGCTTTGAATTTGCAGATCTGAATGAAACATTCTTATCCCGTTTCAATATACTAAATGAAAACACTACAATTGTATTAGAAGATATACCCGCTCTACTCTTTTTCTGTTTCAACAATCGGCTATATGAATTTATTGGCTAAACACAATATATGAGTTTAGTAGCTAAATACGATATAAGCTTGAAAACGCTTTGCCAAAATAAATGAAATTGATGTACGCAGTCAGCAATTAATATAATTAAAAGAAAAATCAAACCGTCCATTCATAAGATATACTTTTATATCCATTTATCCATTTATTTATTATTTAAATCGAAAACAAATAATAAAAACATTAACAAACACATTTAATTTAATTGCGATGCCGAGCAACATGATATATCCTCCTAAAATGTTAAAATTTATTAACCACTAACAGCACACCCGTTATTCGTACGGAGTGTATAATTTAAAGAAACTTAAAGTTCGCAATCATGTGCAAATTCTGTTAGAATATTAAATTTATTGCTCCTAAAGAGAAGTTTAAGAATATATGTTCTCACTATGCAAAATTATCTTCACGATCAGATCTGAAGAATAAAACATCCTGCCCCCTTTTGTAAGCAAATTTACAGAAGAAAAAATAGGAATTGAATGAATATATGCAACCCCGTACTAATTATATTGTCGCAGATCAGAAAATATGCCAATGTGTTAGTAGAAGATTACCCGTATTACAATATGCGTCTCAAAAATATTTGCCAAAATAAAAGTGATGACGTAATAAATTGAAAACATCAATAATATCCGTACTCTTTATACCAGAAGGTCGTAATTGATTCCAATATATGCCAATATATATCAAAACATATGTCAATATACCTGTACTACTTATATTCTCGTAGATTAAAAGATATACACGTGTATTTGTAGAAGATTCGTACAACATACAATATATGAGTTTAAACAATTTTTGTCATAATAAAATAATTGCATAATAACTTGAAAATATCAATAATCCTTGAATCAATAATCCCCGAAAATATAAATAATAATAATTTTTAAACCTGAAGACCGTAATTGATATTATCCAGTCAAAAATGCTATAAGAAAAATCAAATCGTTCTTTTCTAAAATATATTTTTATATCCATTTATTTATTATTCAAATCGAAAAAATAATTATTAAAATTAACAGACAGACTTAATTTAATTGCGTTTCTGAGTAACATGATATAAGATAGAATCTTATAACATGTTAAATATGTCATGACTTATAACATAAACTGCGAAATTAACTAACGATTTTGATTTCTCTATACTTCTCATTGTTCCGTAAAAGCTTGTTTTAAATAAACCATGAAACATGGAGATAGATTTCCCCTTTAAATCATGTTTCAAACAATTCATGTTTTCAGAAAGTGACTAATTAACGCAAAAAATCTCCCATCAAACTCAGAGATTAAATTTTAATTCACTTTCAAACGATTTTCAAGCTTTTCGTTTGGATAAACCACGGAGTTAGGGAGTAGAACTCCTAGGAAAAAGTTCCGTTTTTCATTAATATCTCGACAACCCCAGGTCTTAGAAACTCGAAACTTGGACAAAAGTTATGTGGGGATATTTCAAGGCCATTCACCAAATTTCATTAAATTCGGTTCAGCCGTTTTTCCGTGACGATGAGACAAACGAAAATTTCGTTTTTTACTAATATCTCGAGAACCACTGGTTGTAGAAACTCAAAACACGGATATAATTTTAAGTGGAGCTATTTCTGGGCTACCCACAAAATTTCATCAAATTCGGTTCAGCCGTTCTCCCGTGATGGTGTGACAAACAGACAGACAGACAGACAGACAGACAGACAGACAGACAGATTTTCATTTTTATTTATATAGATTGTCAATGCCTGAAATGATAGTTTAACTTGCGCTATGGATGTAATGGGCATTAAAATATAAAATATCTATCTAAGGGTTCCATATACAGGGTGTTCCAAAAAGATTGAAATGCGCTTTAATTCTTTACCTGTTGGAGATAAGTGGGCAATGTATTGAATTGCAAAAATATTGCAAAAATATTGAAAGTTAGGTAGGAAATAAGACTGCGTTAATGAAATAGTCATTCCATTTATTTTCTAAAAGTTACACTTTATAAATTTTTATACGACCCCCTTAGACAAATTGAGTCAATTAGAAAATTTTTATTCTTAATGAAGATCATTGAAAAATAAAACCGCATATCTGTATTTTTAAAATTGAGCGAGTTATATTTAATTGAAAATAGAACATTGTGAATGGGGACCATATATCAAATTACAAATGTGAAATTGTGACATATCACAAAAAATATAAAACTGGAGGATAATACATAGGATACCCAACCGCGTAGTGAGTACCACTGCTTTATATGATCTCTGTCTGTGTAATGCTTTATTTAGATGCGTTTGTTATAAAAAGTTTTGACACATATTAACGTATTTTTGATCTAAGCAATTTCCATTGTCAATTTGTTTATGATCCCCATTTTCACTGATGAAACAGCCTTTCACATGGTGCGGAAACGTGGCATACGTCAGAATATTTCCTTCATCATAATGCAGTTTATTTTAATGGTACAGATATGCGGTTTTTTTAATGTTCTTGTTGCATTAAAAATAAAAAAATTCTGATTGACCCAATTTGTCTAAGGGGGTCGTATAAAAATTTAAAAATGTAACTTTTGTAAATGAATGTGAGGACTATTTCATTAACGTAGTCTTATTTCCTACCTCACTTTCAACATTTTTGCAATTTACAGTGCTCACTTATATCCAACAGTTACCTGTTGGATATAAGTGAGAATTAAAGCGCGTTTCAATCTTTTTGGGACACACTGTATATCGGTGTAACAGACTTGCTACCAACAACTCTAAAATTCTTATTTGTTTAACTTTTGTAAAAAAATTACTGTCCCAACCGATCCACTGCCTTTGGATCCACTTCAATCCACTGCCTTTGAATCCACTTCGATCCACTGCCTTTGAATTGGTCAGACAACGACCTAACTATTGAACTAAGGGGGCGAAATTCGTAACTCTTATAGTCGAGGTGGATACTAGCCTCCTTCATGTCTCAACGTGTTTCACGTGTGATCAACGTGAAATCAACGTGAAATCACGTGAAATCAACGTGTTTCTTAAAATAGAACGACTGACTTTTTCAAAATTTTCTTTATCCGTAATGAAATCTCAAGCAATTGCTAACAGTGTTACAGGACATTAGAAAACTAACTGGAGACCGGAAAAAAAAGTTTTTGAAAACCTCTATCGAAACTTAATGTTACAAATATCTAAATTTGCGTTTATGTGGTCATAAAATTAATTTTAAATCCAAATAATATTTTACTCATATTTTATACTAAAAGGGCCTATTTTATACTACGAGTGTAAACTTTAAAGATCAATTTTCCCTTCCAGTAAAAAGAAGATGTTTTACATTTTATATTCTTTCATTAGATAAATTTATTTCTTCCATCTTCACTCGTAAAGGCGTGACAGTGCAATTAGCCACTTAACGTAGCGGATTTTATTAAAGCTCATCTATCACTTTTGCTGCTGGAAAAGCAACGGAACTTTGCCGGTGTTCTGGAAAAATACAATCATTTTGCGTAAAGCTCACTTAAAAGAGATAAAGAATTTTTTGCACAGGTTTTCTTGAGGCAATTTAAAAGGAAATTGTTAATTGAACAGCAGCTTTTTAGAGCTTTGAGTTTAATGAATATTTCCCTGAATGTATTTTTGCTGGTACATTTCAAATTCTTCGGAGTCAATGGCATAAAATTCAAGTTATGCTATATTCCAGTAAGGAACGCTTCAATAGAAAATATTGACTTTGTTCAATTAACATGTACTAGATTAGTCATATACAGTGTTTCTAGGAAAGCCCCAAAGCACTTCAAATAACCCTGTAAGGAAAGGTTCACGGGTGTATACGTTAAGGCTATCTACAGTAAAGTAACCATGCTCGATATAATAAAAGAGACTGCAGCGCCCCTAGAGGATAATTAATAAATTAAGTAAGGTAAGCCAGAAAACACAATTGCAAAGTTATAGAGCATATTTTAATGAGTCAGAATCGTCCCTAAAATTGTTACAGAAAGCATTTGTAACAATTTTAATAATGTGTAACAGTTTTAACAATTTGTAACAGTTTCAACAGTTTGTAACAATTATGTTTGACATAATAGGGCTATTGGTAAATGGCTGCTCTAATGGCTGTCAGGAATGCTAAAATAAACAACACTTACATGCGCAGGAAAAACCAGTTCAGAAATAATGGACATTTGCATTCGAGAAATAATATTACAAGAATATTACCGCGTACCTTGATAAATAAGCCTTGATAAGCCAGGCGTTGATGATACATTTTTAAGAGACATTTATTGCTCTCTATGTACATGTTCAATTCGTTTCTGCTGTTAATTTCTACTAATTAGGCGACACAAATTTATAAATATATCGATTACACCTTTACATATTTATAATTGGCTATATTCTGCTGTTCATTTCTACTAATTAAACGACGCAAATTTATAAATGTAAATTTATAAATGTATCGATTACAAATTTACACATTTATAATTGGCTACATTCTGCTGTCAATTTCTACTAATTAGACAACACAAATTTAAAAATGTATCGATTACACCTTTACACATTTATAATTGACTATTTTCGTCTACCTTGCTTTGTTACCGATTTCGTTATCATACCAGTTTAATTATCCACTAGGTCACTGCTGTCACTTTTATTCGATCGTACATGATCAAGTTACTGTCATTTGATCTAACGTGTAATCTCACGGACTTTTCCTCACCTCTCTGGGTGCTTTAAAACTTAGAAATCTTGTTAAGGACCTTGTATAATGATACCAAGTCCTGTTCCAGAAGTGTAAGGTTTTCGTTATACTGCATTTAGGATGTATTTCAATTTAAAATACAGACTATATTTAATTCTGTGATCAATAAGTAGTTATAAATATCTATTAAAAACTCGACACTAAAATTATTACTAAAAATGTCTAAATGATAAAAAGTTGTAGAACTATTCATTTATAAAACATTTTGACATGCCTAACATGCACAGATTGTATGTTAGTATTAATGATACTTCATAATGCAAAGACGTGTCTGATGACTTTGACTTATTAACGTTTAATTACGCTTAGCTTTTAAAAGCACATATAAACATTTACAAGAACGAGATGCAAAAATTTAGACCGACGTTAAATGTACAAGAAATTCAACAAACACACGGTGGTAATTATAGGACACACTTACCAAAACAAAAAATGAAGAATATTGCCCAATCATAAAATCAGTAGAACGTCTCCTAGCTAAGGAAAATCCAGGCTTTATACCCTCGCTGAGACAGACTTTTGGATGTTTGAAACATTGGATTACTGAAGTCTGAAATGGACCGTTTTGACACTTTCAAGGATTTAAGATGATTAATAGCAATTTTACAAATAGGAGCAATAGTGCGAACATTATCGTATCTATCTATATTAAAAAGAAGTAGCAGCCGCTGCCGCTGCCGCCGCCGCTGTTTGACAAATTTCTCGTTTCTCGAGATTCTTGCTTCGTACTGCAAAAACTATTGCATATAAAAATATTCAATTTGGTACACTTGTAGAAAAAGGTTTGGGAAATACGCTGAAATAAACCGTTTTAACACTTTCCAAAATAGTTGAAAAATGTTTATGACTCTGTTCATTTAGTCTGCCTGCCTGTCTGTCTGTCTGTTTGTTTGTTAGCACGATAACTACTGAAAAAATGAATTTTGCAAAATAAAATTTTAGTATGTTGTTCAGACGGTCTGTGGGGCCTATGGGAAAATAAATGAATAATATCACCCAATTAGTTTTGGATTGAATCCGGGCTGAATAAATGTAATACATTGAACCATATGGGACCTAATTTTTCAAACATTTTTTAAGCGAATTTAAAATTCACAATTTCCTTCGAAAGTTTCAGAAAATATTCAAATTATCCCATAAAATATATAAAAAAAATTCAGAAAAATATATGCAGTAGTTTTTAAAATAAAAATAAAAATAATAATTACACCTATTATATGAATACCCACTTGACCATTATATGAAAAAATCACGTGACCCACTTCAAAATATTTCGATGAAATTTTCAAATATAATAAATTATTGTAGTATTATGATAATTTCAGTAATATTACCCAGGAATATATGAATTTTAGAGATGTTTAAAACAGGTAATTAATATTTCAATGCCGTCATTTGAATGAACTTCATTTTCTTCGATAAAGTTTTATGTTTTCAAGTATAATAATTTAATGTAACATTGTGATAATTTTAAAAATATTACCGAGGAGTGTATCGCATTTTAGAGATGTTTAAAGAAAATTGCATTGAAATTGGAAACTGTCTCATAATCAATGCTTTATACATGATTGATCTTACTTGTTAATTTCTGACTTCGTGTAATAATTTATAGAATCAATCACTTTAGCATAATGTGATGGTAAGACGTTTCCACACAATGAGAAAGAACATCAGACACCTTTTGTGTCCCAGTGTTTTATTGAATTTTTTCTTAGAAGAGTCATTTTGAACCACAGACCAAACGAAGATATTTATAAACAGCTATTCGATACACAGAGGAGAGCTAGGCTAGCCCATTTGCTCCATTGTTAATTTTACACTATGCTCTGTATAATATTTTCCTTATCTTTTTATGTTAGTCTTGACAATACTTTGTCCCCTGATCGCTTAAGAACCTACTCACTGCCTGGAATACTGGTGATAGATCGCAAAGACTTGCGTTCATTACAATTCAGAACGTTAATTTTCCTACTGCCAAAAACTCGGGATTCAACACTGGAGTAATTAATGCAAATGCTGTCTAGTATGAACTGAACCGTAAATACAGGTTTACTAAATGACCAGACGGCCTTGTTAGGTAAATCTATCTCACTTTCTTTCATAGAAACTATCTTTCTGTGAAGGCAACGCTTTCTATTCGACGCACATCTCTAAGTGTAATCATCAAAGCGTATTCAAGATATAATCACATCCTTAAAACTTTATGACAGAGATTTTAGCAACCTTGTGGGCTATAATCACTCATTTATTGTTTTACAGCAACTTAGATGTCATGGGATCGGTAATTGCAGATCTTGGCTACTCCTAAATATTTCTGGTCTGACACTATGTGGAAATATCTTTTTGATAGATATTGTGCGATGTTGAGGATAATTGCTTTAATTTTGTTATAACCAGAGACTACTGATAACAACCAGGATGCATCTCAGTGGAAACTAACCCAGAACATTACTGCAGTTCAGTACAGGACTATATGTTATTCAAATTATACACTTAATGTAATATTCACAGATCATTGGTGCACAGCTCTGTAACAATAAAAATCCAATTTCAAACTAGCATGTGTAACTTTGTACTATGCAGGACAGGAAGGCTATCATGTAGGCTGGGAATTTTACCAATCAATTAATATGTCAGGCTGTTTAAAGCAACCATATGGCAACTCCAACACCATCCAAAGATACGACGGTATTTATTTGATCCCTGGAACAGAAGACCACCTTAATTTCGCTATGAAGTTAATAATACACGTACGCGTGGTAGTCTGGCAACTAAGGAATTCTATTGGGGTTGATGCTGTCATAATTGCAGTTTGAAGACATTCAAATTTGAGCTTCACATTGAATCGTTTTACAGTAGTTTTATGCTTTCGATCATTAATGCTTGGAAATTTTTCATGTATTTATAATCCTTTAAAATTTAAATAAAACTCTCGAAACTTAACGAAAAGCCTGATATAAGTTGGTAAAGGATCTACTGACTTCAAACATTCCACGCAAGCGCTAAAAGAGTTCTTAAATACATTACTAGAACTATAACATTTAAAATTACAAGAACTATAACATTTAAAATTACAAGAACTATAACATTTAAAATTACAAGAACTATAACATTTAAAATTACAAGAACTATAACATTTAAAATTACAAGAACTATAACATTTAAAATTACAAGAACTATAACATTTAAAATGTTATTTAAATGTTAATTAAATGTCAATTTAAATGTTTCTTAATTTAGGTAGTAAATTTCGTGAAATCTTTATTTTCTTTCCAGGCACGTGATATTTTCCGGAGAGTTCGTTAGATGTCGTTGAGCTATGACATTTGGCGATATTCCACTACATGTCTTGTTAAGTTTCAGCAAATTACTTTTCACATTCTCTTTTGCGGTTTACTTGGTTTCAACGGTCGTTTTAATTGGGAGGAGGTTCTCACACATGTAAATGTCATTTTATAACGAGGACGTAATTATAGTGGTATATACAAGCTGCAAAGCAAACATAACACAATATCATCTTCTCTACCTAGTGTGTACAGGATAGGTTTAATAAGCTAATCTTTAAATTTGTGTTAATAAAATGTGTAACTAATCTTAAATATTCTAAATGAAAGAATCTATCTATATTTTATACTAAAAACAGTCCATATATAATGCACCTCTATTTAATTTTCAATTAAGACTTTTTATATTATAAGAACTTTTTCATTTCACTAGATAAATATACTTCTTAAAACGTTATTTCTAATAGCATCACATGCAATTAGCCACTTACCGTAACGGCTTTTATCAAAGCCTATCCATCACTTTTGATGCAAGAAAAGTAGTGAAAACTCTACCGGCGTTGAAACAATGAATGCATTTTACGTAATTTACTTTAAAAATATAAAGTAAATTCATTGCACAAGAATTATTGAAGCAGTTTAAGAAGAACATGGTTTTTAAGCACCAACTTTGAGCAGCATTAGGTGTAATGCTTTTTTCACTGAATGAACATTTTTACATTGTAGTTCATACGGTTATTCTTTTATTTGTTCATGCGGTTATTATTTTATTGGGTTACACAGATATTCTTTTATTTATTCATACTATTATCCTTTTATTTGGGCATACTTCTATTCTTTTATTTGTTCATACAATTATTGCATTATTTGTCCATATTGTTATTACTTTATTTGTTCTTTTATTTGGGCATACTTCTATTCTTTTATTTGTTCATACAATTATTGCATTATTTGTTCATATTTTTATTACTTTATTTGTTCATATTGCTATTCTTTATTTATCAATACTGTTATTCTTTTATTTGTTCATACTGTAATTGTTAAATTTAAACATATATAGATATTTACCAAGATTGTTCATATTGTTATTATTTTATTTTTCTACACTGGTATATTCTATTATTTGTTCATATTGTTGTTCCTTTATTTATTCATACTGTTATTCCTTTATTTGTTTATATTGTGATTCTTTTATTTCTAATTCTCTTCTATTCAGTTACTCTTTTCTTTTTTAAAATATATTGTACAGTCAAACTCGGTTGTAACAACCTCGGTTGTAGCGAGAACTCGACTATTACATTCAAATGTTGAAGTCCCTTCACGGGCCCATAGGAAGAAAGTTATTTTGTCATGAATTTTCTAGATAATTCAAATATTGCATTAAAATACGGCATCATTGTGTATTCTAATATGGGGTCATGTTAAACTTCCTGTATATGTTTGTCTGAATTTTTTCTTATCTCAATAAAGGAACAATTCCGTGTTTTCCAGCTCTCCTTTCTTGCAAAGCTATTCATCCCGTAACAGTATTCGTGTCATTAACACTGGATAACCTACCGAATCTTGTGATGAAGTCAAGAGTCCTGACAACGAGCGGACGTCAATCTTTTGAAAATTTGTTGAATGGTTTTTGCGGACGAGTGCAATGAAACATTTCCGAATTTTGATGAATTCGACGATGTTCATATCGGTTAATAAGGAGTGAATAGAATGCAATATCAAATCATTTCTGGATACTGCTGAAGAAGAAGTTGCTGACGAAGTAGGTGCTGAAGAAGTAGGTGCTGAAGAAGTAGGTGCTAAAGAAGTAGGTGCTGAATGAAGTAGATGCGGAAGAAAAAGTTAAATAAAATGATTGAATCAAATCATACCAAGCACAGGAGACAGCCATTTGTGTAAAAGAAAAATTTATGAGGCAAAAGGTGGAGATCCAAAATCCCTGTGAGTGTTGCGGAATAGAATAAATTTTACATAAATAGAAAATCTCAGAAGAAAATGAATGATTTCTCCTCATAAAATTTGGTGCGTATAACATTTTTTATTGCCATATATAAACATGTGATTTCTTGTTGTATCAGTCTGTATTTTTTCCTAAAACCCAGAAGATACGAATAAATGTACAATATGCAGTAATAATGCCATTTTCGAAAATTATGCTATGTACCAACAATTTAAAAATATGTATCGGTTATAGCGTCAAAATATCAGCTGACAATTAAATGTCATTATAACTGAGTTAGACTGTACAAACATTTTACATTTGTTGAAATATGCTTCAAAATACATTGATGAGTTCAATGACGATTGTTGTTAAATCACATTAAATATTTACAAGATTACGATTCAGATAAAAACTTCCATGGGCCTTTGTTCATGCGATCGTCAGTATGAAATACTTGGTGACTGGAATGACAGGGAGTAAAGAGGCTATGTGCCACAATTTTGCTAATATCTATGGGGACCGACAAATTTAGTCTAATCATAGATTCAGTTTTAACTTTCAATGAATATTTTCGGGCTGAATGAGGCTCCACCATCCATGTCGCTGAATAAGAAAATAGTGTTAAATGACCAGCTGAAAATCAATAGTTTAATATCTAGTTGAGACAACAGTTCTTTAACGATGCTCATGAGTTTTATCCCACCAGGTTGATTGATATCAGAATAATACCGAAATTAGAATTTTTTAAAGATACTTTAATTTATTGACGCTGTTTAATTGCATCGATAATTGCGACAAAGAGGACGCTATTTCTATATAAACATGAATAAAGGAATGAAGATGATGTACAGATAAGTTGCTCTTTGATCTGAAAACAGTAGAATTATATTTGTTTCAAATATAAAAGGACTCAAAATGTGGAACGATATAGACTGTGTTTATCTGGTTAGTTGAAGATATATAGCTGGATTCAATGCTAAGACAAAAGTTCTTTTAATAATTAAATACATAACGCGACACAAGACAGCTAAGGATTAGAATAAAGTTAAAACTAACAAGAAAAATCAATCATGCTTAAAGCATTGATTATGAAACACTTTCCAACTTCAATGCGATTTTATTTAAACATGTCTAAAATGCAAAACATTCCTCGGTAATATTTTAAAACTTATCACAATACTAAATTAATTTATTATATTTGAAAACTTAAACCTTCATCGAAAAAAATGAACTTCATTCAAATGACGTCATTGAATTATAAATTGCCTGGTTTAAACATCCCTAAAATGCGATACATTCTTTGGAAATATTTTTGAAACTATCATAATAATACTACGATAATTTTTTATATTTGAGAACTTCATCGAAAACAACTAAAATTCATTCAAATGACGTCATAGAAAAAATAACACGCCTGGATCTCTCTATAAAAGCAGCATTTCATTCATAACATTTTCCCATTCATTTCATTCATCACAATACTATAACAATTTATTTTATTTAAAAATTAAGACCATGGAGCTACAAGTAATTAAACTCTATGCTTAAAACTTTATCAAAAGAAATTGTCCTTCTCTCTGTAAAATCTGTAAAAGCTGTAAATGTATTCAAAGAATTTGCGTGAATTGAACGTCTTTAAATATTTTGTAATTTTGTTTGTTATGCATAAGATTTTAAACATTTTAAATTTTTAATCTGAACAAAAGCATTAAAAAATAGGAACATTTTAATTTTTTAATCTGAACAAAAGCAGTTAAAAATAGGAACATTTTAAGTCCTGAATCTAAGACAGATACAAACATTTAAATATGTGAAGTTTCTAAAACAATTAATAACACAAAAAATGTTAACTTTTAATATAAAGTAGAACCTTAATAATTTAAACATTTAACAATCTCAATGTAAATGAACACTTTTTGTTTACAATCACAATGTAAGCAAAAATTGCATTATTTAAATCATTAATGCAAACAAACGCATTAAAAATCTTCATTATTTTAAATGTATTTTAACATTTCGAAATTATATTTAAAATTATGACTGAAAACAGAAAAATAAATTATTGCAGTCTATTTACAGACGAAAATTCAAAAGAATAATAAAGTTAGGATAGCATAAAATATAAAAATTATTTTAAGCCTTAATACTTTAATAAACATTTTTAAGAATACATTTCAGTTCTGAAATAACGTTTCCCATTTGGCGTTCGACATTGTTTAGAAATCTACTTCCCAAACTGTGTTCCGCGCAATTCTGGGGTTTCCTGACCCACTTTGGGGGTGGTACAAAAAGAAAACAAGAAAGATCAATCATGCATTGATTATGAAAAAATTTAAAGCATTGATTATGAAACACTTTCCAACTTCAATGCAATTTTATTTAAACAAGTCTAAAATGCAATACATTCCTCGGTAATATTTTGAAACTTATCACAATACTGCATTAATTTATTATATTTGAAAATTTAAACCTTCATGGAAAAAAATGAACTTCATTCAAATGGCGGCATTGAAATATAAATTGCCTGGTTTAAACATCTCTAAAATGTTATACATTCCTTGGTAATACTTTTAGAATTATCATAATACTACGATAATTTATTATATTTGAAAACGTCATCGAAAACAACTGAAATTCATTCAAATGACGTCACAGAAAAAATAACCCGCCTGGCTCTCTCTATAAAAGCAGCATTTTATTCATAACATTTTCCCATTCATGTCATTCATCAGAATACTATAATAATTTATTTTATTTAAAAATTAAGACCATGGAGCTACACGTAATTAAACTCTATGCGTAAAACTTCATCGAAAAAAATCGTCCTTCTGTTTGTAAAATAAATGAATATTTGATTCATTTCAGCTATGCAGACTCCATGAACTAAATGATTTTGTGTTAAAGAAATACAGCAATTCTAATACAACTCATTCTACATATTTTGCTGTTTACATTTTATATAGGTGAAAAATAGGCTTCGTTGCAGAAATAATCAAATTTGGATGAGCATGTAAACTCAAATATATTGTAATTGCGTTGTTTCTGTATGTAGATGCACAGAATTTATGCAAAAATAAAGTGATTTTAGGACGGATACAACACTCAATATGAATTAAAAAGAACTTTGAAAATCACGATTTTGAGACAAGATGGATGCCATATATCATTTTGAAGTGGGGCAGGTGATATTTTCATATCATGGTCACGTGATCGCTTCATATAAGGGATGTTATTATTATTTTAATTTTTATTTAAAAAACTACTGAATATATTTCGCTAAATTTTTTTTTATATATTTTATGGAACAATTTGAATATTATCTAAAATTTTCGAAGCAATTTGTGAATTTGAAATCCGCTTAAAAAATGTCTGAAAAATTAGGTACCATAAGGCTCAATGTATTTCATTTTTTCAACCCGGGTTCAATTCAAAACTAATTGGGTGATATTATTGATTTATATTCCCATAGGTTCTACAGACGGTCTGAACAACATACTGAAATTTCATTTTGATTAAGTCATTTTTACGGCAGTTATCGTGCTAACGGACATACATACAGAGAGACAGGCAGACAGACAGACAGACAGAATGAACAAAGTCATAAAGACTTTTCAACTTTGTTGTAAAGTGTTAAAAACTATGTAATTAAAATGATATACCATGTTTTGCAGCCTTGCTTGATCTAATTCAACAGGTAAATTTGCAGTTGAAATTTGTCATACTTTGCTAAAACTTTTTCATGTGACCTAACATCACTTAAGAATGCACCTACGTGAAATATTCTTCCTCTTTCTAATATCATTTAATCGGTGACAAGAGTAGGCAGTGAAGATGAAAAATCACATAAATGTGTAGCATCATTAGTGTCAATGTATAAATCGTCCTAACATATATATTGATTTAATATGACTTGACTTCATCTTCACATTATCCGTTTTTGGAATTCTGTGATAGAATTCTAATTCAATCAAATCCCATTTAGAATCTAATGGATGTACACTGAATGACGAACGACATTTAAGTAAGTATCCATTAATCAGATTGACAATACCGGAATCCTTTGCTCATTAGGCGAAGCCAGAAACTGAAATTCAATTCCTGATTTTGCTTTTTTCACTCTTCGTAATGAAAAAGTAGATAGAAAGTTTCGAAAATCAATTATATGGTAACGCATCCAGAGCATTTGAAATCTCTTGCGGTGCAAAAATAAAAGTAAAGAAGGAACTAAGGAAAAGAGGGATGGAATCCATACTTTTATTTTTTAAATTTGTTAAAGAAAAAGTAGTTGGGAAGTTTGAGTTATATGTTTCATTGTTTTTTATTTTATTTACTTTTTCTCATTTGTACATCTTTTGTGATGTCCCAACGCATGGACAACGCATGTTGCTGACTGCCATGTTCTCTATTCTTCATTGGCAGGTGAAGGAAATAATTTTTATTTTACCTACCATACACCAAATTATACGTGCTCTAAAAAGTCAATTCTAATAAACGTCAATAAATGTAGGTCATCGGACTTGTTTTTGCATTCTGAAGTATCCTTAATGTCAACCTGGACGTAATGTACGATCTGTGCAAGTTAGACATGCGAAAATGGTTTTTGAATAAATGCTCTTGAAACTACTTATTCAGAAAATTTCAGAAATTCTTTCACTTTTGAATTTTTATTGTAAGATATTTGTAATCATATGAATTTCGTCCCGGACAAAACTGACATAATTTTTTCCACCTCACTCTGCGTATGGGATGTCAGGCGATGAGAAAATAGGAGCATTTTGTTCTTGGGCTCTTAGGAGAGACCGAACCTGTTAATTGTGATGACTGTCATTCTACTTCACCGACGTTACTGGGTATGGTGTACACATCACGAAGTCTCCTAAATGTACAGGCTGGTCCAACAGCCGCCATCTTGACTCCCAGTTGAAGTGATGGCTGTACATGTCGAAATGAGGGTTACTTTCTCCGGATCGCCAGAAAATCAAAACTTTCTAGAATACTAGAAAGTAGTAATTTTAGCTCTACTTTCTAGTAGTAATTTTAGCTCTATATAAGGCTTATATTACTTATCATTCTACGCATACTATATTTACCATTTTTTCTAAACTTCTTCACTTTGTTCTTTTCAATAATTATATATTTCAAGGTAATAAATTATACGTACAAGTCTCAGGTGTTCCATAAGGTGGCTGTAGTAGCAGTATATTAGCTAATTTATACCTTTATCACTATTAAAAAAAATGTTTTACTTTAACAGATTATGAAATTTACAGGTATGTTGATGATATGATTTGTTTGGTCATTACAGACAACTCTGTCGTAGGTATAGATTTCTATCTGGATAATTTGGAACTAATTCTTAATGAACTATTAGTAATAATATTAATTTAACACTATTAAACACTATTAGTAATTAATTAAACACTATTAGTAATAATATTAATTTTTTGGATTTAAATCTTATTATTGAACCTACTAATAGGATAGTTACTCATTTATATGACAAGAAAATACTATTTTCACTTTAACATTAATAAAATATTACCATTTAATTCCTGTAACTCGATTCAATTGTTTAGAAATATTATACTTAATCAACTTTTTAGAATTTATAGATTATCAGATAAAAAATGTCATGCTATGCATACTAATAAGCTAAAAATCACCAGCAAATTATATAAATATCCAGCATATTTAGTAAATAGTAAAGGTAAAAAGTTTGGAATGGGTGAATATACTTAAATTCTGTTCTTAATATCTTATATTAGCTAGACATCCACTTTCTCTTAAATAAGCATTACCATGTATTTAAATCCCCTTATAATTTAGCATCTATGTTTACTATTATCATCTGCCTCATTATTTTGTAGCTGTTACTGTTGAATATCACCTTTTATCGTATTTTCGCATTACTGTTATTTATTTCTCACGATTGGCAACAGCAGTTCTCAACTTTTTATTTTTTGCGATTGGCAACGTTGGTCTCTTTATTCAAAGCCCCAATGGATCAGACATATGCAATGTTTTTCAGGTATTCTTGTTTCCTATAATTTATCAATCTCTATGCATGTCGTCTAAGTTATCCGTGTTTATAGATATTATCTGTCACTGGTATCAGAAACATGCATTTTGTGTTCATTTTGATAAAATACTTGGACTTGACGAAGAGTTTTATCGAAATGAACAATTCAGTTGCTTAGGCCCAGTGCTTGTCCACTTGTAAAGCTTTAATGCTTGGATTTTATTTGATTTTCTGTTATCGACTCCTTCCATTGATGTTTGTTGTTTGTCTTCAGCTTGATGACTAGAGGTTTGCAATTTATTTTCTACTTGATTGATGATTCTCTGTTCGATACATTTTTATTTGTTAGGCATTTCTTAATGTTGGGGTTTATTGAGTTGCAACTTCTCTCTATTCTGTCGTTGGATTTTCAACCTATTATATATATATATATATATATATATATATATATATATATATATATGTATATATATATATATATTTTCAAAATGAAAAGAGGTATGGATGGAAGCAATGTATCAAAAGATGGTCGGGGGGGGGGGGGGGTTGTGACCCCCTCACCCCGGTATAAGCATACTTTGCGTCGCGGTACATTGCAAAATAGTATACGAATGTATCAAGTTTTAAGATGAAGACCAGACATTATACACAAACAAATATAAGAGAGAATTGTTGAGATCCAGCCATATCAAAAATCACCAACAGTAAATGTTTGAAACATGTTCACTAGTATAAATGAGCAAAACTACATATCTTTTACTTAAAGAAGACTTTAAATATTGACATTTAATATGACAATAATAACAAATTATATCTTTAAAACCATTTACCTCAATGACAGTTATCATACATGTAGATGTACATCTTGTATACCGTATTATACCAGATGAAATAAATCTTCCATACCGTATTACACAATAGACCCTATTCAAGAGGTCCCATATCAGATATCACTATGCTTTACCTGGGACTAGCCAGTTTGTATATTGCCATTAGTTCTATTTAAATATAATCGATAGCAATCGGTTACAGTTATTTTATAAAATTTTTCGACAAAGTAACGACAAATTATGCATTTACTTGTGTTTTGCTTTATAAACAGTTATTATACAAATGTTATCACGATCCATGTGTATACCTTCCTTTACATCAATCTAAGTCAGAAATTGAGAATCGCATTAAATCGAAATACATTAAATTGGGATACAAAATGAAACAAATCCGTTTTCCATATAACTTTAATACCTAAACTTCATAAAGACCCTGTTAAATTTCGTCCCATTACAAATGGTTTTCAATCATATTTGACAACAGCTAATAAAAAACTCTTATCTATTTTAAAAGTTGTAATGATTAAGATTAAAAATAAAAGTGCATATTTTATTAGTAATAGTATGGAAGCTATTAAAAAAATAAATGTAATTACTGAATATTTGCATTTTAAAAGTTTCGATTTTAATGATTTGTTTTCAAATATAAACATCAAAGACTTATACGATATAGTCATGGAGATTTACGAAAAATACAATCTGCAGTCTATTATTAATAAATATAATTATAAAACATTAGTGGAAATGGTTTTATTCGAAACTGTACTGTTTGATGGCACATCTTATTTCAAACAATTACATGGTATACCCATGGGTGGTGGCTGTTTATCAATACTTGCTGATATATATCTAAATAAATATGAAGATGAAACGCACATATTAAACGAAATCCTGTTCTTTCGCTACGTTGACGATATTTTAATAGCGTATCCATGTGAAGCATATCAGATGGATTTTACTTTCTATCCACAGCATTTAAAACTTACTGAAACACCATACAATGTCAACAAAAGTCTAAATTTTCTGGATCTAACAATATACCAACAACCAGGTGGTTCTAATGGTTTCTGTTTGTACGATAAACGCAACGACTTCCACTTCAAAATCAATTATATCATAAACTGGAACTCATGTATGCACAAAAATGTTTTTAGAAATATTATACTGGGGCAATTAATGCGTAGTCAGAGAATAAACAGTAAAAAGGAAGATAGATATTTATGCGACTTTCGTTTCCCACGAAACACCAGCTCACAAGGTTTTCTTAAGTGTTTTTTATGTAACAAATAAAGTAACTGTAACCGATTGTTATCGATTATATTTAAACAGAACTGATGGCAATATACAAACTGGATAGTCACAGGTAAAGCATAGTGATATCTGATATGGGACCTCTTGAATAGGGTCTATTGTGTAACACGGTATGGAAGATTTATTTCATCTGGTATGATACGGTATACAAGATGTACATCTACATGTATGATAACTGTCATTGAGGTAAATGGTTTTAAAGATAGAATTTGTTATTATTGTCATATTGAATGTCAATATTTAAAGTCTTCTTTAAGTAAAAGCTATGTAGTTTTGCTCATTTATACTAGTGAACATGTTTCAAACATTTACTGTTGGTGATTTTTGATATGGCTGGATCTCAACAATTCTCTCTTATATTTGTTTGTGCATAATGTCTGTGTCTTCATCTTAAAACTTGATACATTCGTATTCTATTTTGCAATGTACCGGCTCTCCGGGAGTGTTGTCGCGATGCAAAGTATGCTTAACCGGGGTGAGGGGGTCACCCCCCCCCCCGGCCATCTTTTGGTAGATCGCTTCCATCCATACCTCTTTTTATTTTGAAAATATTTTTGATCCTCTTTTTAGTGCAGCTTTGCGCCTTTTAAGTGTGATTTCTGATAAATTTATAATATTATATTTCACGGTATTTTCATATTATATATATATATATATATATATATATATATATATATATATATATATATATATATATATACGCGAAATAGCTTTGCCCAGCGTAAGGATTCATCTTGGGCCTCGCACTAATTCAAGATCTAGAGTATGTTGGCTTTTTGGTTATGATATAAGTTGCCTATAATTTAAATTCCATTAAAATAGGTTAAAGCTTATACATTTGCACATTTGTCTAGAATGGCAATTATAGTTTTGAAAAAAGTAGTTCTTATGTCGAGAGGTGAAGGGAGGCCCAACAGGAGTATCTGTCCTGGATCCCATTTAGTCTAAATCGAATCCTGGTACAGCCATTCGCAGATGGCCATATTATGTTAAATGAATGCTTTCTATGATAGATTTAGTGCCGATATCTACTCAATTTTCTATTTCTATTTCTTCTTTACAAATAAATAAATAAAATTGGCACGGGGCCGGCGGGATTAGTTCTGCTCCTTATCGGGCCTATGCCTGCGGCGCTGCTGTAGCTCGTGACGTCATAAAGTACATCCCACAATTTGCAACTTACAGCATGTGTTTGAAAGTATGATCGTGTAAATATTGACGAAGATACAGATGTATCCTAATAAGGTAAGCTATATCGTTAATATTTTTATTAATCTAAGTAATAATATAATGCATGGTGTTGTTAATTTCTAATATTTAAGGGAAAATGTAATCAATTTGTCCACTTTTTTCAAGATACTCAAAGTGATGCACATGCAGTATAGGTCTAACGAACGTATCACCGAAGGGGGTTTTCTTTTAAGTGTATTTTTAAAATCTAGAACATGATTAGAAGTGATCTAGAACTAGATTCATGGATGTCAAGATTTTATGTAGCGTAATTTTTTCAAATCCAACGTCAAATTCGTCCGTTGAACGAGTATTTTTGCTACGTAAGAAGCTGATGGAAATCGCTGAACAATGAATGTAAATTCAGAGAAACAATTTCAGAATACAAAAGCTGTAAATTTTGAAATACAAAATGAAGTAGAAAATGAAAATTTTATCATTTCCAACTTTTCAAAGGTATAAATAAACATACCTTAATGGAATAAGTAGGATGCAAATACATGTTTTTTTATTTATGCATTAGCATAATGAAATTTTTCTTAGTAAGGTTTGTTGTTGTCAATATAAACAATTGTTCGATTTATATATGTATATGCAAAAAGACAGTTTTGCGGATTGTTGTTGCACCCCCCTAAAATTTTTGGAACCCCCCCCCCCCCAAAAAAAAAAAAAAAAAGAAATTCATGGATTATACACCCTCACATTTTTTGGTGTAAGTAATTACAAAAGTAAATGTGCAGAAAATTTAATGTAAATAACATTTTTACGTTATCTTGTTCTTTTTGTGTACGTGTTTTGATTTTTACTTTCCTTATATACATAATGTATAAGGAAAGTATTGTGACGGGGTCGAAAATTCGAATTCGAGTTTTCGACGGGAGAGCACGTTTCAAGCATCCCTGATCACGAATCAAACATTTTTGGAGTGATGTCTGTGTGTGTGTGTGTGTGTGTGTGAAAGTATGTGTGTATGTGTGTGTGTCAGTGAGTCTGTGGAGACGATAACTGACGAACGAATGGACCGATTCGAACCAAATTTGGTACAAAAATCACAATCCGTAAACACTGGAAGCCTATTGTTTTTATACGTAATCGAATGTTCAGAACCCCCCTAAATTTTCGAATGAAATTTTGAAAAAATCGTCAAAAAATCAAAACCGCTAATAAAGTTACGCAAATAGATATTTCTTATGTAATTTTTCATTAGAAAACGATTGCCATAAATTTTAGAAGGCTAACATGAACCGTTCTCGAGATATTGTGCATTTTTCAAAAAAATTATGAAAAAGTCACATAAAAAAAAATTCCTATTGAGAAACATGTTCACTTTTCATATGTAATACCATGCGATAAATTGAGTGACATCATTCTCGTGGATCTAGCTCGTTCCATTCATGAAAAAATATACTTTGAATAATATTTTTGTATTTGAACGCCAATAGTCATTTATCTGCTGTAAGAATAACTTTTTTCTTAGTGCATAACTCTTGGCGAGATTTTGGCGACGAATTTGGCGGAATGTCGCCAACTTGGCGACTTTTTGAAATGTTGCCAAATTAACGTAAATTTCGTCAAATGGATAAAAATGACGCCAAATCAATGAAAATGACAACTAATTGTCGAAAATTCAATATCTTGGAAAGAATATTAGTATCTACTATAAGAAAAACCTATTTTTTTACTGTAAAAGTAGTAAATTCATTACATTATATAAGGAAAGTCATGTGTTGCCCACATCAGATTTTTTATTAGTGAGTCAAAAAGGAATCATTGATCTGCAATTTGTAAATGGTCTATGGGCAATTGTCATATTGTCGTAGCAAAAGGCAAGATTAAAATTGAGAATGTTTTTGCTATAGTACTATCAATTAATGAATAATGTAACTTTATTCTTTCAATCATCTGACCTCCAAAGAGACTGGAAACCAATGGTTTTATTTATTTCATGCACATGTGTATCAAATATAAAAATGTAAAATACACAAATCATTGGTGTTTTTTTTTTGCTTTTTTTACATGCATTTTTGTAATTACAAAAAAAAATCTGAATTTCATAATTTTTTTTTTGGAAAAACTGAAATTCATATTGGCTCCGAAAACTTTTCGTGGATTATTTAGCTTATTATTGTTTCATTAAAATGCAGATGACAACACTCAGCAACCTTAAAGTGTTAAAAGTAGAATTTTCAAAACTTCACATCACAGGTGAAAATCGTCTGCCAATAAGTAACGTCTAAAATTATTTTCGCTGAAAAAAAAAAAAAAAAAAAAAAAAACAGGTAAGATTTAAGCTATTAAAATAAGTTCAGTAAAATAGTTTGTCATTGTAATACAGTATTGTATTTGATATTTAACCGATTTATTCAAATTTATTAAATTATTTCTGTTGTAAAAAAGCGCATAACCCGAAAGCGATTTTTTAGTTTTTTTTTAAATTTAGACTACTGTCTATTTGAGACTACTGTCTTTTCCTGTCATTCATCTAATCTCTACATTTCATTTTACCAAAACAGGGATTTCAATTTAATCTGAAAAAGCACAATAACAAAAAATAAATATTTTTATATCACAACCCTGCTGTCAATTACAAATGTAACTTCCGAAATAGTCGTTCATAATGGGCGTGATCACTTATTGACGCTTAAAATATAAATCTAATGTCTGCATTATTATATATGTATATTATTATTAAGTATGTATGCATATTATTATTATGTATGCATATTATTATTAAGAATATATATATTATTAAGTATGTATGTATATTACTATTAAGTATGTATTATTATTAAGTATATATATATATATATATATTAAGTATGTATATATATTACTATAAGTATTAATATTATATTAATTAATAGTATTAAATAATTATTAATAGTATATTAATTATTAAATATTATTATTAAGTATGTATGTATATTAGGATATATATTATGTAAATCTGACAGTTAAAACTTTTGAAAGATCTTATTACAAAAATGTTTTAGGAGAACTATGTAATTAGAAATTTAATTAACTCTGCCCAAAAGCATTATTATATATATATAAGAGGTCATAATGTGTTTCTGTGCATTAGGTTATTTAAGAACAAAAGCCAGATTTCTCAAGTAAATGAATTTTATGAAAAAATAAAATTCAAAAGGTTAAAACCTGGCATTGAATCGTTTAGAAGAAAAGAAAAAACTCGTAACTACGGAAATATTCAGTTTTTTTTTACTTTACAGTCTTACTTATATTCCTTCTTTATATTTATAATTTGTTTTCGTTATATTTATTCAATTAAATCATTTTTACTTAAGAACTGGAGCAAAGTGTAAACGCCGTGGATGGGATGTAAGTTGTGACGTCACGAAACCTGCATCTAGGCCCGATAAGAAGAAGAAATCCCGCCGGCCCCGATTGGCATCACTTCTGATTTGAACCAGCAGAAACAACAAGCACACAACTATAATAGAAGGTCTTTATTTCACTTTTTTAAGATGTACAAAACTTAAAAAGGCCAGAGCGCTTTCGAGCGTAAATGCGCTCTTCATCAGTGGCTACATGGAAATAGGAATGATCGTTCATATGTAGACCAGAAAAGGTGACAAATTTGCATAAATACAATTATTAATAAACTTACGTTTATCTAAGGAGAATCCAAAAATAGAAACATTTTGCACAGATTCAAAAAATTGAGCATAAATCACGAAAAGAACAGTAAAAATTTACAATTTTATTACAGAATTTTCAAATTCAAAAAATTTTTAAAAATGGGGGCAATCAGATCCAATTCCCGAGAGGATGACGTCAAAGATAACTATGAAGATTGGGCCGGAAATTTTATTTAACAACAAAATGAGCAAGGGCCGTAGAAAGTTTACCACCTTTGACATCCCTAGCATGTTCTGCCAAACGGATACTAATAGTACGTTTTGTACTGCCAATATATTTGCTTAATATCTTTACAAATTTGCAATTAGCTTTTTTCGTCAATTTCGATTTATTGCCGAGTTCTCTATCATTTATTTTAAAATTCTCAGCTGGGGGGTACTGCCATCCCTTTTATTCGAACGTGCACCACCACTTTGCTATAGATGGATCTAATGTGTTCAGTCATGGACCTTTTCTAACAAAGTTATTGAAATGTATATTTAAATATATGTTATATATATTTAAAACTTCATGATAGAAAACTCAGCAACAAATTAAAATTGACGAAAAAAAAAAATTGC
The DNA here is from genome assembly GCA_951213105.1 of Amaurobius ferox. Lineage (NCBI taxonomy): Eukaryota > Metazoa > Arthropoda > Arachnida > Araneae > Amaurobiidae > Amaurobius > Amaurobius ferox. The sequence goes on from OX578139.1 coordinate 132,461,192, forward strand.
AAATTTGTCTCAGGACTTGTCTGGTAACCGTGTATAAAGAGAAAAAAAGGCGAGCAAGTCATAAGCAACACACGTCGCATTCGCATCGTTTTGCTCATGTCTTGAGTAGTATAACTTTAAAATTTGGCGAAAATTGGTCGTTCAAGATTCAAATAACTCGGAATAGAGAAAATTAAATTGTATTTATTTTCACTTAATCCCTAAAAGCATAGAATGCAATTAACTGCTTAGAGTAGCGGTTTTCATTAAATCCCATCCATCACTTGTGGTGGTGGAAAAGCAGACGAAACTTTGCGGGTGTGCGAAAAAATCTAAGAATTTTACGTAAAATATATTTAAAAGAAATACACGGATTTGTTTCACGGATTTACTGAAACATTTTTAAGGGTAAAGGTTTTGGATAGAGTAGCAAGTTTTGGAAGTATTAATATAAACGAATTTTTCATTGAAATTTAGCTTTTGTTCTTTTCATTTTCTATTGCATATAATACATAGAGCAAGCATAAGAAATGTATTACGACTGGGTCGAAAATTCGAAATTTAGAATATAGAACATTGATTGGACTTTCTCGAATGTTTCGTAATTGTTTATCAGTCAAATCCTTTTTGGAACGATAATTTCCCCTTTTTTCTTTCACTTGGAAATCCCTAGAAAAATTTCTCATTCCAGTCTGCTTTAATTGTTTTCAGTTTTTGTTTTCCTGTTTCTAAATTTTTGTGGTTTTCCTCAATATCATTTGAAAAAGTTAGTTCATATAGCAGGTACAACTAGGGTTTGTTCTGTCATTATTTTTTTTTCACTTTTATTACTATATTTTTTTAATTGTTTTGAGATCAATTTCTATTATTTCCTATTTATTTTCTTGTCTGTGATTTTACAGCTGGTACGTCCCATATCATTTCTTTATCGTTTCAGCAGGTTTATTCACGAATCAGTTTTTTCTAATATTTCAGCTATCAGTTCACTTACTGCGTCTTTTTTTCCAGTCACTCTTTATTTTTTGTTATTCTTTCTTTCCCATGTTGGTTTTACCGTCAATTCTTCATATCTGGTCATACGTTTTCTGCTTCCTTAGTTTTATCTCTTTTCATTTCTCCTTGCGGCGATGGCAACTTTCTCGTACCTTCAGCCGCGCGTACTATTCAACCGCAGGAGCCGAACTTGCTTGAATATGAAAGATTGCGCTTCCTGCGCTTGTACTGAAGGAGAAGGCTGTTTTTTGCCTGCGAAACAGGTTGACACGCCAATTGCTTTATATGCTGTACTAATACAAATATTTTATATTAATTTAATATTTTAACAGCAGCTTTTGAGTGTCTTTTTGATATAAAAATATATTATAAACTGGTATTTAAATCTGCCAAAGATGGAGAAGCTGTCACTTAAAATATTAAATTTCACTATTTTCTAATATGTTTTATTTTGTGTAAAATTGTATGGTGCTTAGCGTCGAAAGTAAATATTTTAATTTAAAATTGGCGCGGTTAGATTCTGTCCTTGTGGCATCTTCGTTTCTGTCGTTTCAGCATTTTATATTCTCAGAGGGGGTGCTTCGGGAGAGTTGTGAGAGTCTTTAACCCCTCGCCTAATCAACTTGTCAACTTTTGGAGAAAAATCGGAAATCCGGCTCCGTTAGTTTCGGTTTAGGGATCAATCCTGTAATTGGGCAAAAATTCAGTCTTCGAAGTCAGTCTTCAGTTTCTGTCCTATGGTCGATGCTATAATTGTGCAAAGATCCAACCTTCTAGGTCACCAGGAGAGTTTTCAGAGGAATTGAATATATTTTTTGAACAAATCACCATTTTCTCCGCTCTTGGGAGGTAAAACGAAAATCCGGTTATCATAAATTCTGTTTGATGGTCGATACTATATAAGTGTGTAGTGATTCAGCTCTTTAGGTCACCGGAGAGTTCTTGGGAGTTCGGAAAGATCTGCTAGAAACGTTAGACAATTATATATAGTGACTACTATTCATATTTATACTGCGAAATTACTTAGAATATAAATAAACGGCAACTAAATCAATTGTGCAAATAAATCGGGCAACGTAGAATATAAATCAACTATTTTTGGTGTGACGTTTGGGTACGTGTTACTTCTTGTGCACGTATCTTTATCTGTGCATGTGAGTGTACACCTGCGCAATGAATGCGGCTGCTTTATCTCAAAAACTTTTCATCGGATTTTCATAAAAATTCGAATTTACTTGACTCATCTGTTATTTCGAAGATGATCAGATTTTGGAACAAATCGCAAAAATAAGAAAGAGTTTCGTAATTTCAAAATGGCCTTTGGAAATAAGCTCGACAAAAATAGGTAAAAATAATAAATATGCCGGAGTAAATTTATTATATTCTCCTTTAATATGGAATTTTCGGGAAGAAAATAAATGAAACCATTGTTACTACGCAAGCGTAAGCAGGTCCCAATTAAAATAATAATTCGACTTTTCTGAATAGTAACGTTTTGGTTACGTTTAGAAGGGATAAAAAAGGATTGGTTTCGATAGGACGAATTTTACAAAATTGTAGTTTGCTCAAATTTGGTGTATTCAGTTCATGTATTGCTGTGTGAGTTAAAACATAACGGAATGAAAATAATAATGAAAGAAAAAAGAATACAAACGGTACTCTGTAAAACATTTGCAAACATGTTATTGGAAGTTTATAAGGAATCGGCTGTCCGTAACGGGAAGTAAGGTTCCTGATAGCTGTGACAATATATATATATATATATATATATGTAAATATATATATATGTAAATATATATATATATATATATATATATATATGTATATATATATATATATATATATATATATATATGTGTGTGTGTGTGTGTGTGTATGTATATATATATAATTGAAGAACTTTTATTTTACTTGTATTACATATACTTGAGATTGATCATTAATAGAAAATGTTCTGTATAGAAAAAGTGAAAGGAAGATGGATTGAAATGTAAATGTGACATCATCAAAAACAGTATACGACAAGCCGTTGAATATTTTAAAAAACATGATAAGTAAACATTATAAATAAAACAGGTACTAAATTGGTATAAAATACCCCTTTTTCCCTGTTCCATATATAAGTTAAGGAATGGAATAAGAATTACATGTGGTAAAGATGGGTGAAAATTTTTTTTGTAACTACACATTAAGATGAAAGTATTTTTATATAAATCATATATATATATATATATATATTGTCATAGCTATCAGAAATATTACATTCCATTACGGATAGATTACAGTGTACTTTAAAAATATTGCTTGGGATTCCTTTATTACGAAGAAAATGTTGCTGAAAGTCAGGTATTCGTTTTAGGAAATTTTCCTACCAAAGAAATGATTTAGTATTTCTTACAGTAGGAAGCAAAAACATTCTGCTCATGTGAGATTTTCGTAGAGCTGAAAGATCCGCCCTGTTGCTGAATTATTTACTCTTTAACCTTTTGCTTACGGGTGGGACAACATCAAACCCAAAAGAAGAACCCCTAAAAAAATACAGGTATTTGACATATCCTATCCCAAACAGTTCGATCCCCCCTTTGCAGGCATTAGCTTGAATCGACGCCCTTTTCAGGCACTGGCGTCCATAATTGGCGTCCAACGAATTTTAATGGATGCATAATGCACACAAGTGATTGTAAGATGAGTTGTATAAGAATTGATGAATTTTTTTCACGCAAAATTATTTAACTCTGGAGTCTGGAATAAAAGTGTATGAACGAAATATTCACAGCTTTTTCACATAGAGAGCCAGATGATTTATATTTCGATTAGGTCATTTGAATAAAGTTAATTTTTTTCGATGGAAGTTTTAAGCTTTCAAGTAAAATAAATAAGTGTAATTCTGTGATTATTAAAAAAAATCATCGCTGAATGTATCGCATACTAGAGGCACGATATATTCAGTGGATTGCATTTCAGTTGGAAAGTGATTCATTATCAACGCCTTATGCATGATTGATCTTTCTTGTTTATACTGGGTGTCACAAAAAGATTGAAACACACTTTAATTCCTTACTTGTTGGAGATAGTTGATCTCTAGTGCCAATAGACTTCTATCTCTTCAAACTTAAGAATCAGAAAAACGCAATCTATACAGGGTGTCCCGAAAATATTGAAACGCTCTTTAATTTTTACCTGTTGGAGATAAGTGGGCAATGTAAATTGCAAAAATGTTGAAAGTAAGATAGGAAAAAAGACAACGTTAATGCAATAGTCCTTCCATTAATTTTCAAAAAGTTACACTTTTTTAATTTTTATACGACCTCTTAGACAAATTGGGTCAATCAGAATTTTTTTATTTTTAATGCAAGAATATCATTAAAAACACCGCATATCTGCGTCTTTAAAATCAACTGAATTATGATAAAGGAAAAAATCTGATTTATGCCACTTTTCCGTACCATGTGAAAGGCAGTTTCATCAGTGAAAATAGGGATCATAAACAAATTGGCGATGGAAATTGTTTAGATCAAAAATACGTTAATATGTGTCAAATTTTTTATCAAAAATGCATCTAAATAAATCATTACACAGACAGAGATCATATAACGCAGTGGTACTCACTACGCGGTTGGGTATCCTATGTATTATCATCTAGTTTTATCTTTTTTGTGATATGTCACAAATTTACATTTCTAATTGATATAGGGTCCCCATTCACAATGTTCAATTTTCAATTAAATATAACTCTCTCAATTTTAAAGATACAGATATGCGGGTTTTTTAATGATCTTGTTGCATTAAAAATAAAAATTTTCTGATTGACCCAATTTGTCTAAGGGGTCGTATAAAAATTTAAAATGTGTAACTTTTTTAAAATGAATGGGAGGACTATTTCATTAACGTAGTCTTATTTCCTACCTTACTTTCAACATTTTTGCAATTGACATAGCCCACTTATCTCCAACAGGTAAAAATAAAACGCGTTTCAATCTTTTTGGGACACCTTGTGTAGATTGCGTTTTTCTGATTCTTAAATTATAAGAGATAGAAATTTATTTGCACTAGAGATTCTTAGATATAATTATCAAATCATCCTAGTGTTTGCAAGCTTTTCATCCATATAAGTTTTATCTCCTTCTTTCTATCTCCATGGTCGCAATTATTAGTGCATATATTTTGCAGTGTAAGGAAGTTGTGTTCTACCCTTTTTTGAATTTTTTCTGTGAGATGAAATAATATAATCTCTCCGTCAAAATTTAATTTATTTGACGGAATATTCTATGACAAAATATTATTCAACGAATCTGCACGAAAAGTTATTTTGATGATATTATTTTCCTGAAAAATCCACCAAACTAGTAATGAAAGTTATTTATATACGAGAAACGTGCGTGCGTACAATTATTCATGAAAGTATTTGCCAGACTTTTAAGTAATGCCTGAGGAAATTTATGCACATATATCAGATAAGAAATGGGCTACGGTTCGATCAAAACGTAATTCATTTATAGCAATATTGTGACACAATGTCGGTGACATAATATGAAAAATATTAAATGGAATTTTCCCTCCTAAAATCTCTTACATTATTAATCAGAGCTACATTGTATTGAAGGAGCAATTTCTTATCTAAGATTCACAAAAATATTTTTTCTCATTTTAAATAATACTTTCTTGAAATTTATGTCTTTATGACACAAGTTAGTTATTTATATGTTACGTTTCACAATAGGAGATCTATCTGGAATTCAATATCATGATATCTTAGACTTTAAGTAAACATGGTCCTAAACTGAGATTTTATGAAATTAATCTGTTGTTAAATGCCGATTTTTTACTTTCCCTGCAATACATGGTAATGTATAGGGAAATTATTGGAATCATGTCGAAAATCGCAACTCGAGTTTTCGACGGATCTTCACGTTTCGAGACCTCTAGAATACGAAAAAATTATTTTTAGCGTGACGTCTGTGTGTGCGTCTGTCTGTCTGTCTGTGTGTGTGTCTGTCTGTTTGTCTGTCTGTCCGTCTGTCTGTGTGTCTGTGCAATGTATGTATCCACTCTAACTCAAAAACTAATGGACCGAATATCCTAAAACTTGGTAGGTAAGTCACTTGGATATGACCCTGGTGCTGATTAGTTTTTGCTATGATTCATAAAAACAGAACCCGCCTTCTTTTGCGAAATAGCCAGTAAAAATTTCATTTATCCGCTCTAGCTAAAATACTAATTGACCAAATTTAACAAAATTTGATAGATAAGTTATTTGTTGGATACTCTGGTGCTGATTAGAATTTGGTATGATTCGTAAAAGCAGAACCCGCCTTCTTTAGCGAAATGGCCCGCAAAAATGTCATGTATTCACTCTAGCTAAAATACTACTTCAGCAAATTTCACAATATTTGGTAGATAAGTTACTTGTCGGACATTCTGGTGCTGATTAGATTTTGGTACGATTCGGAAAATAACAACCTGGCTTTTTTTACGAAATGTCCCGCAAAAATCGCCAAAAACTAAAAAAAAAAAGACTTCGTATGCTGAATGTATCAATAAAATTCTTGTTTCATGCTCAATTTTTAACGAGGAAAAGAATATAACACACTCCATTAAACTTTAGGACTAACCGTTCTCAAGATATTTGAGATTTCTTGCATTTTTGTTACGCCGCTATCGAAAAAATGTCCAAATACCAAATAAAAACAAAAATTGAATTAAAAATGAAAATTAATGTTATTTGGTGTAATTAAACTTATTCTAATGAATTTTTAAAGAAATAAAGAAAATATGAATTTAAGTCTATAGGGAAAGTCATGTGATGCCCACACTTGATTTTTTCTATTGAAAAGCTGTTTTAATTTTATAATTTATATTTTTCTGAAGAGATATATGGAACAAAATAGAATATAGAAATACATACTTTTAAAATACACTAAATTTGCAGTTTTCCTTTTTATGTTTGTTTGCATCCTATAAATAGGAAAATATACCTATTGAAATTGGCTTGTCTGTCTGTCCGTATGTTTGCATACAACTCCGCGAAATCTACCAGGCTGATTTTTATATTATATTCCATAATTGCTTATGACAGAAGAACACACCTTGAATTAACTTAAAGATCTTTAACAATCAAATAATCGCACAAAATCATCTGCGATAATAACATGACACATTAAAACTTCTTAAAGTACAGCATATATACACAAGAAAGATCAATTATGCATAAAGCATTGATTAAGAAATACTTTCCAACTGAAATGCAATTTTATTTAAACAGCTCTAAAATGCGATATATCCAGAACTGATATATTTACTTTCGCTTAAATACATGCCAATGTATAGCTAAAATATTGGAATCATACAAAAAATTACAACTCGAGTATTCGACGGATCTACACGTTTTGGGACCTCTAGAATACGAAAAAACTATTTCTAGGGTGACGTCTGTGTGCATGTGTCTCTATCTGTCTATCTGTGCAATGTATGTATCCACTCTAACTCAAAAACTAATGAACCAAATTTTATAAAATTTGATAGGTAAGTAACTTGTATATGACCCTGGTGCTGATTAGTTTTTGGTTCGATTCGGGATATCAAAACCCGCCTTTTTTGCGAAATGGCCGCAAAAATTGCCATTATCTATTCTAGCTACAAAATTAATAGATCAAATTTTACAAAACTTGGTAGATAAGTCACTTGTGGGTTACCCTGGCGCTGATTAGATTTTGGTACGATTCGGTAACAAATAACCTGCCATTTTTTGCGAAATGGCCCGCAAAAATCATCAAAATATAAAATAAAAACTACGTATTCTCAAATATATCCATTAAATGCTAGTTTTATACGTAATTTTTAACGTTAAAAATAATAAGACCAACCAAATTACACTAGAACCAGCCGTTCTCGAGATATTTTAGCTTTTCGTATTTTCGCTACGCCACGTAGTTCCAGTTGCGAAATGAGAACGAAAATTGAATTAAAAGTTAATTAAACTGAATTAAAATAAAGAGATCGTGAATATAAGTCTGCAGGGAATTTCATGTGTTGCACACATTCGATTTTTTAAATTATCACAGTACTACAATAATTTAATATATTTGGAGACTTAATACTGCATCAAAAAAGCTAATGCTATAATTCGTCTGCCTGTCTATGTAAAATCAATGAATATTTCATTCATATCACTTATATTCCAGACTCCAAAGTTAAATAATTTTGCTTGAAAAAAAAAATTCAGCAGTTCTTATACAACTCATAGAACAATTGCTTGATTTGTTTACATTCTGCATATTATAGAAATTAGAGTTCCTTGCAGATATAATCAAAGGTTAGTGATCATTTAAAATAAAAAATATTGTAATTACGTTGGCACGGAATTTAGATGCACATACCACAGACAATACGTAAAAATAAAGTGCTTTTCGGACGGATGCAAAACTATATAAATCTGATCTACCTTTAAACATCACGATCTTTACACCTCGAAAATAAATGGATGCCATATTTTATTTTGAAAAGAGTGTGGGAGCGGGATCAGTACCAACAGTATCTACTGACTCCGCAACGCACAACACCGTGAAACGTAAATTTAATATACCAAAAGAGAACTATTAATTTTATCATAATTACCACATATAACACCAGGTTCAAAATTCAAGGGGGTTCCCAGTTTAGGAGAATTAAAATCCTAAATGATTACAGTGAGGAAAACACAAAGGCAACACAATAATCAGGCTCATTTATCACACAAATTAATATTTATTTAATAATTTCAAAATTGAATATATGCATTTTAACTTCAAATTTTAATTCAGAGACTTCAGAGCCTATCTATTATGAACACATTCAACATTACTGCTCTGGTCAAAATTATATAGCAACAATATTTAATTTATTCATCAAGCATATGATTTCTTTAATCATGAAAATCAACTCAACATAAAGATATTTCAAATCTGAGCCATTAATATTAATTAAACTGTATTCACCTGTGCCTGTGATGCAACGGAACTTCTTGTTCCGAAAAAGAAATTTTACCTGAGCGGTAGAGAAATTTTACAATACGAAGAATGTCCAATTCAGGATAACACGATCTACGGTTGAATAAAAGAGTTCCCAAAGGTGGATGGTCGAGTAAACGATCCAAAATTTAGATGACATGACAGCATTCAAACATGGCAAGTAAGCCGAACCTTCGCGATCGAGTCTCATCACCAGCCATCGAAAACAGGACTCCTGGAATAAAAAAAAATAATTTTAGAAATGATGAAAATAAATAGCCGAAACTTTTCCAGGATCTTCTCCATCAGCTCCAGAAGGGCAGGACGGTTTCTCTTAGAAACAAATGCCCAATTCCGCCAGCTTAGCCATTTTGGCCACAAGCCTTTGTCTTTTTAATAAGACAAAACTTTCGATGCGACCTTTCAGTCGGAATTTCCCGCTCCAAACTGCTCCAAGAGAACAAATTGCGGGTCGCTAGAGCCCACGCCAAGGAATTTCTCCTCCGCTGCGCCTCTTCCTGATTGGACAGGCGCGCTTCTCCTAGCAACAGGCGAGCACACGTCACGCATCTCGGCCAGACACAAATCCTAGACATTCCCAACGAATTCACGACCAAATGCGCTTTTCAATGCGATTTCAATAGAAACAAGTCTTAACGAAAAACACAGCACAGGCACGGACGGAGAGAAGGATGTTTCTCTCACAGAAAAATACGAAAAGGCTCATGGCGCAGAAATGCGACATAACAAGAGTCAAGTGATTTCTTCATATAATTTGGGAGTAATTAATATTTAAATTTTTATTTTAAAAACTACGTGACATATTTTTCTGAAATTTTTTTTACACATTTTATGTAGTAATTTGAATATTTCTTAAAATTTTCGAAGTAATATGTGAATTTTAACTCCGCTTAAAATATTTTTGAAAATTTAGATACCATAGGGTACAATGTTTTTCATATATGTTACCTGCGTTAAATCCAAAATTAATTAGGTAATATTATTCATTTTTATTCCCGTATGTCCTACAGACAGTCTTAACAACGTATTAAAATTTCATTTTGAGAAAGTCATTTTTACGTAGTTATTGGGTGAATTCACAGACAGACACATTCAGACACACAGACAGAATGATCAAAGTCATAAACATTTTTCAAGTATGTTGGAAATTGTTAAAAATTTCTTCTAAATATCCAAAATTTTAACGTATTTTAATTAATTTTTGCTCCTTTAAATTATATGTAAATTCACCCTGATGTTTCTTGCTGTATGACATGTAGTGACAGGGACAAGCGGACAATAGACATGTTTTTGTATTTATAGGGTAGAAACACATCTATTTTAAAACAAGCGCCAGCTTGCAAAAATTCCGGAAAATTAAAATGTCCGGAGAACAAGCTCAATAAGGTTTGACTTTATTCGATTTTCCGAAAAAAGTAGAGACAGGGATAAGCGGACATGTGGAGACAGGGACAAGCGGACAATAGAAATGTTTTTGTATTTATAGGATGGGAACACACCCACTTCAAAACAGGCGTCAGCTTGCAAAAATTCTGAAAAATTAAAATGTCCGGAGAATAAGTAAATTAAGGTTTGACTTTATACGCTTTTCCTAAATATTTGGAGAGGCGGACATGTGGAGACAGTAACAAGCGGACAGTAGAAATATTTTTGTGTTAATAGGGTAAGAACACACCTACTTTAAAACCGTCGCTAGCTTGCAAAAATTTCTAAATATTAAAATGTCCGGAGAATAAGTACAATAAGGTTTGACTTTATTTGATTTTTCGAAAACTGTGGAGACAGGTACAAGCGGATATATAGAGATAGGAACGAGCGGATAATAGAAATGTTTTTGTATTTATATTGTGGGAACACACCTACTTTGAAACAATCGCCAGCTTGCAAAAATTCCAAAAAATTAACATGTCCGGAGAACAAGTGCAATAAGGTTTGACTTTAATTCGATTTTTCGAAAAATGTGAAGACAGGGACAAGCGGATATGTGGCGATAAGAACAAGCGGACAATAGAAATGTTTTTGTTTTTATGTGGTAGGAAGGTACCTACTTTATAACAGTCGCCAGCTTGCAAAAATTCCGAAAAATAAAAATGTCCGGAGAACAATTGCAATAAGCTTTGTCTTTATTCGATTCTCCGAAAAATGGGGAGAATCGAATAAAGTCAAACCGAAGAAAAGTAGACAGCTCCAAAAAATTAAAATATCCGGAGAATAAGTGCAGTAAGGTTTGACTTTATTCGATTTTCCGAAAATCTTACATATAAAACAAGCATTTAATCAACACATTCAAGCTTAATATTTTTTTATTGAGAATTTTGTGGGCCATTTCAAAATAAAGTGTTCATTTTTCCAAATCTAATCAGTGCTATGGTAATGCATAAGTGGCTGTACTACCAAATGTTACGAAATTTTGTCAGATTATTTTAGAGATAGAGTGGATATATGTAATCTCCAGACAGGTTTTGTGTTTATTGGGTAGGAACACACCTACTTTAAAACAGTCGCCAGCTTGCGAAAATTCATATACGAGACATGCATACACAGTAAATGCTAAAATAGCTTTGTACACAGTAAATGCTAAAATAGCTTTATGTAATGCTAAAATAGCTTTGTATAAATTCGCCGCAAACTTGAATTCCAATTTTCGACTCAATTTCAATACATTACCGTGCCTTACATAATATAGGAAAATGTCTGTGTGTGTGTGTGTGTGTGCAATCTGCTGCAGGAAATCTAAGCGGCGCACGGCCATGAAATTTGGTATAATGGTACTGGAGGACCCGGGAAGGTGCACCCCTCCGCGTTATTTTTGTTTTAAATTTCGAATCAGATGTTTAGCAATTTTGTAGGCTCAAATTTTCTTTGAAATCACTCGAAACACCATACAACGCATGAAGAAAAATGGTTCGGATTTCATTCGAGGCACGGCGATAAAATCATAGATATGTTTCTTGCTCACGAAACTTGGAATCCCAGACTGTTGGTTCTTGGGTAGTAGGATTTATTATTCAGATTTAAAATCCGGAGTTTCACAGATAGTGATTAGAATTTTTAAATATAAGTCTGTAGCATAATTATGAGTATTCTCTGAAAAAAAAATCTCGTTTTTACGATAATAACTACTAAAGCTAGCAATTAAGATTTGAAACGGCCGTAAAGTGTATTTATTGAATTGAGCAGTAACAGGCCTTTATTTACAACCCGGGCAACGATGGATATTTTGTTCTAGTATTGCATAAAGAACGCATTAGAATAGGATCGTAAAATAAAGTGACTAGATTTTTGAGTCATGATTTGGGGACAAAGCAGCGTGGTGCATCCAGATCAAAGAATCATTTAGGGATATAAATTTAAAGACATTTGGGGATATTAATTTCAGCAGAAATCATATCTGCTAATTCAGTGGCATTCTGAGAAGACTGCAATTGTCGTCCCAGCATGTAGAATACGTGTTATATTATGTAATATTTCGGGTGACGTGGATGGACATGGGAGGGTATTAAATCCTTGAAGGGATTGTTGAGAAAGCCTTGCAGTATGTGGTCGAGCGTTATCTTGTTGGAGAATGGAATTGTAAATGTTGTAAATGGAATTTTGGTGGCATGACAGCATAGGTAGAACAATCGGCTGCAGACTATCGTGAACATATATGCGAGCAGTCAGATTGGTTTACAGCTCAACTTGAGGATATCTGCTGCCCCACGATATGTCTCCCCAGCCTGTCACATCAAGTGTGATGGCTATGTGTCTCTCGACAATAAATTCGGTATTGGAACGCTGGACATTCCTCTTCCGCACACGTATGAAAACGTCATCAACATTAAGAGAGAAGCGGGATTCATTTCTGAAGACAATATGCCTCTAATCGGACACTGTCCAGACTGACCGAGCTCGCCACTAAACGAGACGGCTTTGCTTATGTTGAGGATCAGTGGTAGGTTCCAGAATGCACATCAGCACCCAATCCCGTCCTCTGTCAGTAGTTTTCGAATAGTATCGTTTGATATAGTATACAAGGAGGATGGCAAATGCCCTTGAATGGCTGATAACGACGCCATTGGTGTGGACAGGGCTTCTCTCCTGACTGCACGATCTGTCTGGGGCGTCTTGAGTCTCTGTGATGGTAACATGTGCTTTTACTGATCCACTGTTGCCAACACTGAGCACTGTAATATCGTTCCAACATCATGGCGACTGATACTTCTGTTGGACTGTAATGCGACCTGTCCTTAGGCCTATAATGCGACCTCTCTCTAAATCCGGCATTTACTCGTAGCAGCGTCGAGTAGATATCAATGGTATCTGTGTGCACAACTTACAGTATCAAAGCAGAAAATCAAGTTCCAATTTTCCGTGAGTGAGAACACCAGCCGTTTTAATTGCTGCACGATGCTTTCGTTGTTCCCATGCACGTTGCATGAGCCTAATAACATGGTTGGCGCTGACAGTTTGATCATTTGCCTAACTTTTAAAACGACATTTGAATGCTGAGTTTTGCGGCTGTAGATCAATTTCTTATGTATCCATAGTTTTTTCAACAGAGTATATATATATATATATATACACACATATATATATATATATATACATATATATATATATATATATATATATATATATACATATATACATATATATATATATATACATATATATATATATATATATATATATATATATATATATATATATATATATATATATATATATATATATATATATATATATATATATATATATATATATATATATATATATATATATTAGAAATATATAATAATAAAAAATTCAAGTTATATTAACATCACCATAGAAGCAAAATCACGGCCAAAATGCCGAAAAGAGAAGAGAACAGCACCAGCCCAAATTCGATGATCAGTCAGAATTAAACTCCTCCTCAGGTCTGAGTATTTAGCCCTAACTAACCCAAGCAGATGCCTGTTTCAGATTGAGCAATTGTACATTACTATAAATAGTCAAACTCAGACTACCGGCATCAAAAATGAAGATAGGAAACATTAAGAAATATATATATATATATATATATATATATATATATATATATATATATATATATATATATATATCACAAGTGCATAGGTCTATTATTTTTATAAAAAGCGTTCTATAGATGTAGTAAAAATTATATAAACATATTAAATAAACCCAATTCCAAAATATCTCTTGCTTCAAATCAATTACTTCTTTCGTAATTCAAGTTATATTAACATCACCATAGAAGCAAAATCACGGCCAAAATGCCGAAAAGAGAAGAGAACAGCACCAGCCCAAATTCGATGATCAGTCAGAATTAAACTCCTCCTCAGGTCTGAGTATTTAGCCCTAACTAACCCAAGCAGATGCCTGTTTCAGATTGAGCAATTGTACATTACTATAAATAGTCAAACTCAGACTACCGGCATCAAAAATGAAGATAGGAAACATTAAGAAATATATATATATATATATATATTTATATATATATATATATATATATATATATATATATATATATATATATATATCACAAGTGCATAGGTCTATTATTTTTATAAAAAGCGTTCTATAGATGTAGTAAAAATTATATAAACATATTAAATAAACCCAATTCCAAAATATCTCTTGCTTCAAATCAATTACTTCTTTTCATAAACTGTTACAATACGCTAGAGAAAAAAACTTTCAGAAACAAAAATGTTTTCTTGAAGTAATTGGTGATAATTCATTTTTAATTTCCCATTCATGATTCATAAATTCCGATTCTTAAATTTTTTACGTCCTAGAAATAAAGTAGTTAATAATAATGGATATTTTTATTTTCGAAAATGCAGACGCAGATTTGAGAAAGAGCTGTTTTTTTTTTCAACTTGTAAATAAAAAAATATGTTTTTTTTATGAAAATTTCTCATTTCAAAGAAATAATTAAAGACTGATTTAAATGGAAAATAAACTGCACTAAAAGTATTATTTAAATGATATATTATTGTATTTTAAATGGGAAACATTATTTTTTTTAAATTAATTTTTATATGACTCCGTTTCAATATTTATTAGTATAAAAACTAGTTATCATTATCATATTGTTTTTATATGTGTAACATTCTTTTTTAGTTAAATATTCATATGTGATATTGCAATATCTGAGGTTTTTTTTTTTTTAAATGTGTTGTGATGTTTATGGATATATGTTAACTTAAACATGGTTTTCTCCAAAGTATCAAGAACTTTATTGATATATACTGAAAAACTATGCGCCTAAGTGTTATATAGGAAAATAGTCCTAGCTGCCCTGTATGATGTAAAAGCTTCGTTCAATGGCTTATTATTTCGGATTAGACAGGATTGGATTATTTTGTCTTTTTTCCTTTTATTTTCTTCAGAGGGAGGGAACACGAAGTATACTGAAAGAAGAATGAAAACTGAATAAGATTCTCTCCTGTGCTACAGAAATCAGAGGAGTGAAGAGGTGGTACAGTTTAGATGTTAAAATTAAGTATGGAATATGATGGAGTAAACATTAAATACAGGTCACATTAAATAAAGTCTAGATTAAATACAGGAAAAAAGAGAATTAGTCTTAGTTAGCCAATAAGTAAAGCGTCACATGTCATGGACATTCAGAGAATCTTTATAAGCTGAGTAATTAAAATTTATTTGCAACGAGACATTTAAAATAATTTTTTACTATTTTACACTCACTTTATGATATCCTTTTTACATTTATGTTGTCCATATAAATATTACTATGCACATATTTTCGGTGTTTGTTTGGGTTTCTGAACAAATAACACAATATCAACCATGATACAGAACCTACCTGAATCACCTTTCGATTAAAACGACTATTTATAACGATAATTACCATATATTTTAAACAAAATAAAACTTATTAAAATAAAGTTGCAAATATTTTTTAAGATTGTTGATAAGATTGTTTATTTTAAGATCGTTTTCCTTGTTTTTGATAAGCTTTAATATTAGTCTAAATATAAATACAATGCCGATTCTTATATACCGAGTTTACTTATATACCTTATGCTTACATTCCATGCTTATATACGATGCTTATATATATGCTTATATACGATGCTTATATACCATATATTTTAAATAAAATAAAATTTATTAAAATAAAGTTGCAAATATTTGTTTAAGATTGTTTATTTTAAGATTGTTATCCTTGTTTATGATAAGCTTGAATACTAGTCTAAATATAAATACAATGCCGCTGCTTATATACCGAGTTCACTCTGTAGACTAAAGTTATAAATCATGTGATGGTTATGTGTTGTAAAATGAACTATATAACATTTATTCTAATTACAGTCGTTAACATTTTAAAAAGAAATGACCAAACATATTTCAGACTGTGTCATTATTTCAGCTATGATGGCATTGAACAGTACGGCCATTTCTGATATTTTTATATCAAGCTCTGAATAGCGTTCTTAATTAGATATGCCTGGGCAAATTAATGTGCATTCATTATTTCCCGATACAGGAAAAAACAACAAGTTGAAAAGTCGAATTAGCTTTACAGCGAATATAGAGAGTAATTAAGGTACGAGCGTAACTTATTATTTATTTTTCTTTCTTTCCAGAGAAAGGCATTACAACATTTCGCTTTGTATGCTACTTTTTTTGTATGCTTTCCCCTGCGATACATTCTATATGTATAAGGAAAGAAATGTACTAAAACAGAAAGCTCAATTTGTAGATTTAATAGATTTAAATTTTATGGGCAACGGCGAACACGAGTCTGATATTTTTAACGAATGTCTGTGACTGTTATGTTCTTTTGTATGCATGTACTCATTCAATGTATTCATTCTAACTAAAATATTACGTGGCTCATTTTTTATGAAATTTAACAGTAAGGGACATATGTTTTATTCTATGACATTTGTTTTTTATGTCTGTCTAGAAGGCATCAGCACGAATATGTCTTTCTCACCTCCGCATGGTGTATTTATCTCCTGCAGCCGTTGCTGAATTGGAATAAAGCTTCCAATGGAATGGTTCGGAAAAATAGAACATGCCTTCATGGGCGAAACATTGCATTCTCGTCTGTGCTTTCCAAGATTTTGGGAACACACTCTCGTTTTCCAACTGTGTAGGATCAAGGTACGTGTGACAATCAGTCACAGATTTGCTTCACATTACATAGTTTTAGCTGAAGAAAAAGAAGAGTTAGAATTATATGGCCATAATTTATTTACATATATGAACGGTCTTTATATACACTCTTTTGCAAAAGCACAAAACAAAAAACGATGAACCATAAAGAAATTGACTGCCTGTATTGAAATTAAATTTGCATACAGCTCATACACAGGTAATGAAAAGTTTACAAAATCAAGGCCGCAGGACCCATCAATGGTTAGCAATTGCTCATTGAATTTTCAAATCAGTAATTGGTGAAACCTCCCTCGGCGGCAACGCATTCTTGTATACGTACAGCTAAGGAGTGATAAATTTTCCTAATGTCATCCTGCGATGCATTCTGCTAGGCATTCCTCAATTGTTGGTCTAGATCTGCTACATTTCGAGGTGACCGAATCTGGCGGCCTAGCATGTCCCATACATGCTCGATTGGCGAAAGGTCTGGTAAACTTGCTGACCAAGGAATAGTATCAGCAGCACGGACATAGTCCGCAGATATGCGAGCCGCAGATCTAGTCCGCAGATATGCGAGCCGAATGTGGCGTGGCGTTATCTTGTTGGAAAATGGCTCCAGAATGACGTGTCATGAAGTGTAACGCAAATGGCGGCAGGAATTTATCAACATATCGTTGAGCTGTTAAAGTTGTACGCGGGATGACTAGAGGCGACCTGCTGCCGTGAGAGATAGCAACCCATATTATCCCAACAGGGGTAATGGCTGCGTGCCTGTGTAAAAAACAAAGACTGATTGGGGCCGCTGGCCTTGGCGCCTCCACACACGTACTCAATAGTCATCTGCTGTAAGACTGAATCGTGATTCACCGCTGAACACTATGTGATGCCAGCCTGCTGGCAGCCATAATGCTCAGCTACGACACCAGTCCAAACGACTCTGTCAATGTTATGGGGTTATGGGCAGACGTCTTAAAGGCCGCCGTGAGCTTAACTCTACCCCAGCTACCTACCACCTTAATTCAACCTCCATATATATATATATATATATATATATATATTACATTATTATATATACATTTATATATATATATATATATATATATATATATATATATATATATATATATATATATATATATATATATATATAAACAATATTCTTTTCAATAACCTAACTAATATTAGCACATTTTCATATGAACAGTGCAATATTGTGCTCAGCATTTTTCAATATTTGTTGCTTCCATTCCAAGTATAGATACTGATAAAAGTTAGGGAACGGAATGAGGTCCATAAACAACATTTAGAAATATTTGAATTATTTGAATAATGCGCCAAGTATGACAATAGCAAAGCCGCATTTTTTGGGAATTTAAATATGCTTTTGTGTACAAGTTACTTTCATATATTTAGTTTTATATAAATAATATGGGGATATGCTCCTTGTTTGCCAGTTCCGGTGCTTGCTCCTGTAGCTATTTTGAACCGCCTACTACACATGCGTTCGTTGAGGCTCCGCTCCTTGTTCGCTGGATCTTGTCGACCTCTTAAATTTACTTTGAGCTCTCCACACCGCTCACGGGGTGGATAACCCATGTTAGCCACTTTGCGTGTGCACACATCTGCCCCCTTTCTCTAAATTTGACGGCCTACCATCAGCTTTAAATCGTTTTCTTTTTGTTATTCCTAGTGCGATGAAATATGTTTCACTTTTTTAGAATCTTATTATAATTTAGAAAACCGTATCTGAGCTGTATGAATAACCAGGTAAATATTTAATTCGAGGTTACCTAATTGCACAACACACGTGGTTTAAAATGTCAACAATTTAAGTGACTTCAATGAAACTGATAGATGGCGTGCTAAAAGTTTTAAAAATCGTTATATTTGAAAATTAGTTCTGGTTATTACTTTGTTTAATTGGTTTATTATAAGAATCAACAATAAGACATATAACTGTTCTTGTGACATTTCTGCCAGCAACAAATCACAGAAAAGTAGGAATCGGCCATTGAGTATTAGCCCATACTTGCAATGCAAAGCTATATTAAATAATATTTTATTAACTAAATCGAAATTCTGATACCATATTACACATCTACGGATTAGGGGCCTACGGCCGTACCGTGCTGAAAACACTGGTTCTCGTTAGATCACCCAAGTCCAGCAGCATCGGGTGCTGTTAGTACCTGGATGGGTGACCATCTGGGAACACCGCGTGCTGTTGGCACATTTCGGACGTGGTAGCCCGGTGGTTTGCGAGCTGGATTTGCACGCTGCCACAACTGCAGCCGTGTTCATGCGGAGTACGATCACGTTAAACATGTGGGTCCGTAAGTGCTTCCGAGAGGTTGGTGGTAGGGAAAGTAGGGAATGGCGAGATTTTGGTGACCAATTTGTCGGCATGTCGCTAACTTGGCGACTTTTTGAAATGGTGCTAAATTAACGAAAATCTCGCCAAAGGGATAAAAATGACGCTAAATCAATGAAAATGACGACTAATTTTCGAAAATTCAATATATTGGAAAGAATATAAGTATCTACTATAAGAAAAAAAAATATTTTTTTACTGTAAAAGTAGTAAATTCATTGCATTATATAAGGAAAATCATGTGTTGCCCACATCAGATTTTTTTTCTTTACCGTCTGGAGGAAGGGAAATTATAGTTTTTAATTTTGGTAGTTGTGCTTGAAACTATCTATTATATTTTAATGCAAAGCATATTTAAGTGTAAAACATCTTCGCTAGTAGCTATCTAATATTGATCCAATACTGGATTGTTATTGGCTCCAATATTGGACCAATATGACCAAGTGGATCATTTGATTAAATTAGCCCAATATTGGTTGAAATAGTGAGACAATATTACGCCAATATTTCTAATGTAGCACCAATATTAGCGTAATATTGTAATGGAAAGATTACCAAGTATTATAGGCCAATGTAACCCCAAATTTCACCAATATTGTGATTACGTCGGAAATATTTCCAATATAATGCCAAGATATACAACTTTGGTCCAATACTGAAGCAATATTAAATGCTACTAGGGTTATCAAGCATTTGCTTGAGCTGGACTTAATTCGTTACAAAATAGAAAATGTGATGTGAGCAGCACATGACTTTCCTTATATAATGCAATGAATTTAATTTACTACTTTTACAGTAAAAAAAATATGTTATTATTATTGTAGGTACTTATATTCTTTCCAAGATATTGAATTTTCGTCAATTAGTAGCCATTTTTATTGATTTAGCGTCATTTTTATCTATTTGGCAAGATTTTAATTAATTTGGCAACATTTAAAAAACTCGCCGAGTTGGCGCATTCCGTCACATTAGTCGCCAAAATCACCAAGTGTTATGAACGGAGAAATAAGTTATTCTTATAGCAGATAAATTATTACTAGCGTTCAAATGCAAAAGTATTACTCAAAGTATATTTTCTCATGAATGGAACGAGCTAGATCCACGAAAATGATGTCACACAATTTATTGCATGATGTTACACATGAAAAGTGAACATGTTTCTCAACATTTTTTTTAATTTATGGGATATTTTGATAAATTTATTTGAAAAATGTGCAATATCACGAGAACGGTTCGTGCTAGCGTTCTAAAGTTTATGTTAATCGTTTTCTAAGAAAAAATTACATAAGAAATGTCTATTTGCGTAACTTTATTAAAGGTTTCAATTTTTTGATGATTTTTTAAGGAGTTTTGAACTCTCGATTGCATTTAAAAACAATAGGCCTCCAGTATTCACGGATTATAATTTTTGTACCAAATTGCGTTCGAATAGGTCCATTCGCTCGTCAGTTATCGTCTCCACAGACTCACTGAGACACACACACGCACGCATACTTTCACACCCGCCCCCCTCCCACACACACAGACATCACCTCAAAAATGTCTGATTCGTGTTCAGGGATACTTGAAACGTGCTCTCCTGTCAAAAACTCGAATTCAAATTTTCGACCCCGTCACCATGCTTTCCTTATACATTATATGTATATAAGGAAAGTAAAAATATAGATTGTAGCATTTTCTTTTTTTAAATTTCTGACTAATTGTTCTTAGCCAGTCTAGTACGTTAATTCAACCTGTGTAACATAAATTTATCATTCCAAATCCAATGTTTTAAACAGTGTGTATAATAAGTTGATGTATCCGTACATGGTCTGCAAAACATTTTGAGTGGGAAAATATATATGAATTTGATTCTGCCATAGGATTTTTTTTTTAATGTCAAAACTTGCTAAATTATTTTTTCTCGTCATATTTTATTGTCAAAACAGGTACTATTTAATTATTTGCATATTTGTATTCAGAAAAAATTGACATATCAGATGAAAATATGTTATGATATTTAAAGTATATGTATGTCTATTCAATAGAGAAAAATGGCAAAAACTCGTACTATGAGAGAAATACAGAACAAAATGTCTAAACAGGTATTACTGTCATAACAAGTAATTTTCAAAATAGGTACTGTTTAATTATTTGCATATTTGTATATAGATAGAAGTGGCATGTCAGATAAAAATATGTTATGATATTTAAAGTATAACTATGTTTAATAAATATAAGCAAAATGCCCAAAACTCGTCCTGTGGGAGAAATAGAGCACAAAATGCCTAAACAGGCCCTATTGTCAGAAAGGTAATTGTCAAAATAGGTATTATTTAATTATTTGCATATTTGCATATAGGAAAAAAGTGACCTTGCAGATAAAAAATATGTTATGATATTTAAAGAACACATATGTTTAATAAATAGAGAAAAAAGGCCCAACACTCGTACTGTGGGAGAAATACAGCACAAAATGGTTAATCTTGAAAGTCTGAACACTTACTTTAACTGCGTAGTAAACGTATTCAATCTCACATACAAAAAACTAACCGAGGATAACCGACGGGTAACCGAGTCGAATTTATACTTACGTCAAACTGATATTTCAGGTTTTTATTCAAGCCATATTACCCGAGAAGAAAAATAACATTTAATTTTCTTAAGCTTGCTTCCTTCAAGGAATTCCTAAAAAGGCATAATCAGTGGAATGTTTTTAGTTCTAACCGAGGTACAAAACTTTACTCTTCTTATGTGCTTATTAGTTGACCCTGCCCGCATTGTTTTAGTTGTTCAGATCAGTTGCTGTTTTCAGAGCTTTGTTTCATATGTTTTATGTAAAGCCCAATTATTTTCCTTTTCGAGAGATAAAAAGCTATCAGACCTAATTTAAAATATCTATTTTATGTCAAGATACCTTTCGCTTATCGAGTATTTAGTTTTGCAGTATTTAAATGAAGATATTTTCGTTATCGCTGTAAAAAATAATTCTTACTTTTTAAACTGTAAAATAGCAAAAAGGTTTAGAAATATTCTTATAAAACAACAAACACATAACATTGTTATTGGAGTTTCAACCGTTTTCAGTTGCAGAAAATAGTCCTTTTTTTTTCTTTAGGACAAAACGTCAGTATTACCAATACTCATATCACTTTATATAATTATCAAAATCACTGTATATAATTGTCTAACTAACTCAAAGTGTGTAACGTGTTTCGTCTTTACAGATCCCCCTACAGATTCTCCTTCTAGGTCCTCCTTCAGATCAGCCTCCAAATGCCCCCCCCCCTCGGTGACCAAGAAAGCTGATTTTTGCACACCAGGTGTATTGACTATGGTACAGAATTGCTGTATTGATTACGGTACACAGCTGGAATTTCTATTTACCGCCCCCCCCCCTTTCTGAGAGGGCAGAGCAAATTGAAAGAGTCTTTACAGACCCCATAAAATCCTCTCCAATGACATAGAAGGCTGAATTTTTGTACATTTGTTGTATCAGTTGCAGTACAGAATCTAACGCAGCTGGATTTCAGATTTATATCCCCCCCCCCCCTCCGGAGGGCGATGAAAAATTGGGGTCGAAAAGTTTTTTTTCACCCTGCAGAAGCCCTTTCGTAGGCCTAGAAGATTGAATTTTTGCGAAATTATAGTATCGACTACAGTACAGGGCTTAACGGAATCATATTTTCTATTTAACTCCTCTCTCAGAGCAAAGAAAATTTGGTTGATTTCAGAAAGTATTTTCAAATTTTCCAGAAAATTGTCTTATAAGGCTATAACAAGTTGGCCAAGAAGATGGGATTAAAGTACACTTGTGGTATCAATCATCGGACAGACGGAACTTAATTTAGTCGGATTCTAGATACTCACACACACACACACACACATATACAACGTGAGATATTATATGTTTTTGTAAAAGTTTTCAGGATTCTCAACAGTCCTCAGGTGACTTAGCAGATTAAAATTTTGCACAATTATAGTATCGACCACTGGTGAAAATCTAAAGAAGTCCGATTTCTGATAGCCCCCGCCCACTCCACGGGTTGAAGATTATATGTTTCTTGTAAAGTTTTCAGGACCCTCAAGCAGTCTCCCGGTGGAATAGTAAGCCGAATTTTTGCAGACATTTCATATCGGCCACTGGAATGCATCTAACGGAACCGGATTTTCGATTTTTCTCTCGGGAGAGAACAAAATATAGGTTGATGTAAAGGCTCTCTGAACCCTCCTGACCCCCCCCCCCTTTCGGGACCCTAGAAGGTTGAAACTCGATAAGGTAAATTTCCAAATGAGACAACTATATTCAGCTATAAGCACCACATATTGTTAAATAAAATAACATGTTATAAAAAATATATTAAAAAAATCTGATGTTGGTAACACATGACTTTCCTTATATAATGCAATAAATTCACGAGTTTAATAGTAAAAACAATAGGTTATTCTTATAGTAGGTATATTCTTAGTATTCTTAGTAGGTATATGCGAACGAAAATTGAATTAAAAATCTGATGTGGGCAACACATGACTTTCCTTATATAATGAAATGAATTTACTACTTTCACAGTAAAATAAATACGTTTTTCTTTTAGTAGATACTAATATCCTTTCCAAGATATTGAATTTTCGTCAATCAGTCGTCATTTTCATTGATTTAGCCTCATTTTTATCCATTTGGTGAGTTTTTCGTTAATTTAGCAACATTTAAACAAGTCGCCTAGTTTGCGACATTCCACCAAATTCGTCGCCAAAATCTCGCCAACCGTTATGGATGGAGAAATAAGTTATTCTTACAGCAGATAAATGACTATTGGCGTTCAAATACAGAAACATTACTCAAACTATCTTTTTTCATGAATGGAACGACCTAAATGAACGAGAATAATGTCACTAAATTTATCGCATAATATAACCTATGAAAAGTGAATATGTTTCTCAATAGGAAATACTTTCTTTATTTTACATGATTTGTTGATATTTTTTTTTTAAATGTTCAATATTTCGAGAACGGTTCATGCTAGCGTTCAAAAATTTGTGTCAATCGTTTTCAAATGACAAATTACATAAGAAATGTCTATTTGCGTAACTTTGTTAAAGGTTTTGATTTTTTAATGATTTTTTAAAAATTTCACTCGAAAATGTAGGGGAGTTTTGAACATTCGATTGCGTATAAAAATAATAGGCTTCCATTATTCATGGATTGTGATTTTTGTACAAAATTTTGTTCGAATCGGTCCATTCATTCGTCAGTTATCGTCTTCACAGACTCACTGACACACACACACACACACACACATACATACCTTCACACACACACACACATACACACACTTTCACATACACACACACACACACACGTATCATCTGAAGAAATAAATTATAACTTTTCATTTTGTAATTATTTTCAATACGTAGAATATTCAAAGAGAATGTAATGCACTTGGGCAGAAAGATGGAATTCAAGTTTTATCTAGATTTCCACATATTGAGAATTTTATAAAACGAACCAAAAGAAGCGAAGTGAGAATTTTATAAAACGAACCAAACGAAATAAAAAAAAGTCGATAATTGAATGTAGAATGACATTTAATAGCATTATAAAAAAAAAAATCAAACGCAAAAATTTGGAAACGCTTGAATAAAAATGAAATTTCCATAGTGAATATAATTAAAGTGATATATAAGTTAAAATATGTGAATGAATAATTTTAATTACTGATAATAAAAAATCTCTGGATAAAACCCATTAATAAGTAGATCACAAGAACCTATAAGCACTCTATTTGCTAGATAATAGTCAATTAGTCAATAAACATAGGACAAAAAAGTTACAAAAGTAGTATGCTGATTACATTAGATAACCATAGTGTAAAAGTGTAAATACTTAGCATAGATTTCGATATAAAGACATAAACATTAAGGTCACTACACACATTTATCTCCTCAGGCTAAACGGCATAGCTTTTGTAAATTTTCTAAACTAATCTATTGTTTCATTAGCTTGGATGAATGTGTTTGTTCAATTTGCAGTTGATTGCAATTTCCACGGAGAACGAACACAGTCTTGGAAATACTCTTTCCTTCTTTGTCTTCTGAAAGGGTGATGAATGGCCTCCCCTAATTACAGTTGTTTTGCAGCACCTGCCGGTGATGTGATACTGAAACATGAAACATTTGAAGAGATAGTGGGTGAGCTGATGTCTATGATATACAGGGTGTCCCGAAAACGTTGATCTCGGCTTTTATTCCATAAATATTGATCTTAGACATATATAATAAATTACAAAGTTGCGTGAAAAGAAGGTACAGAATTTTATGAAATCGATTAAAATTTTCAAGGGAATGAAACTTTAAGAAGTACAAAATTTAAATTTTTATACTGCCCCAGAACAAAAACATCTCCAACGAGTAAAATGTGCCACATATACTTATAAGGTGATGTACAAAATTTCAGCATTTTATCATAAAAAGTCCCAGAGATATGAAAAGAAAAAATGCTGACTTAAACCACTTTTCGATGCATTGACACGGGTCCTCACAGGGGCAAAATCATGTCCGCAGATCGCGTTTCAGGGGTCATACACAAATTATGAAAGAAAACAATGAATACATAAATAAATAAAATTTTGCTATTTATTGGTACACAAGTATTTACATTGTATAGAAATAATAACTTTACACAAAGATTACAAATATTGTTCAAAATGTTTTCCATCCATGCCAAAGATCCGTTAAAGATAAGAGGTAGATATTATTTGCCTATGATGCATTTCTGCGTTGCGTCATTTGCACTCTTGCTGTGAACATTTACATTTTAATTTGTGATTAATCCCTCGCCAACATTGTTAAAACATATCTCTCGGACTTTTTATGATAAAATGCTGGAATTTTGTACATAACCTTATTAGTGTATGGGATATATTTTATTCATTGGAAACGTTTTTGTACGGGGGCCGTATAAAAATTTAAATTTTGTATTTCTTCAAATTTAATCCCCTAAAACTTTTTATCGATTTCATAAAATTTTGTACCTTTTTTACGGAACTTTGTAATTTATTATATATGTCTAAGATCAATATTTAAAGAATAAAAGCCGAGTTCAATGTTTTTGGGATATCCTGTATATATATATATATCCCTACGTTTTTTCGTTTTTGACAATTTCATCTTTTTATTTTCGTTATACATATAGTATAATGTATAAGGAAAATATTGTGATGTGGTCGAAAATTCGAATTGGAGTTTTGGAGTCGAATGGGAACTCAGGTTTTAAGCATCTCTGAACACGAATCGAACATTTTTGAGGTGATGCCAGTGTGTGTGTACGTGCGTCATTGAGTCTGTGGAGACGATATCAGGCGAGCCGATGGAGCGATTCCAACGAAATTTGGTACACAAATTAAAATCCGTGAATACCTGAAGCGTATTGTTTTTAAACGTAATCGAATGTTTAAAATCCCGTTAAATTTTTGGGTGAAATTTTGAAAAAATCATTAAAACATTAAAACCTTAATAAAGTTATGTAAATAGATATTTCTTATGCAATTTTTCATTAGAAAACGATTGACACATATTTTAGAATGCTAACATGAACCGTTCTCGATATATACTGCACATATTTCAAGTAAGTTTATCAAAAAATCACATAAATTAAAAAAAATATTAACTATTGTGAAATATGTTTACTTTTCATATGTAATATCATGCGATAAGTTTGATGACATCATTTTCATGGATCTGGTTCGTTCCATTCATGGGAAAAAGTATTTTGGGTAATACTTTTGTATTTGAACGCCGATAGTCATTTATCTACTATAAGAATAACTTATTTCTCCGTCCATTACGCTTGGCGAGATTTTGGTGAAGAATTTGGCGTAGTGTCGCCAACTTGGCTACGTTTTTAAATGATATAACAAAAATGTCGCCAAATTGATGGAAATGACGCTGAATCAATGAAAATGACGGCTTATTGACGAAAATTCAATATCTTGTAAAGAATTTAAGTATCAACTAAAAGAATAACCTTTTTTTGCGTCCGTAACGTTTGGCAAAATTTAGGTGACAACTTTGTCGGAATATCTCTTACTTGCTGACTTTTTAAAATTTGCCAAATTGACGAAAATGTCATCCAATTGATAGAAATTCGCCAAATTGATAAAATCGACTTTAAATCAATGAAATGACTATTAACTGATGAAAGTTCAATATCTTGGAAAGAACATAAGAGTACACTATAAGAATAACCCATTTCTCCGTCCGTCCGTACGTCCGTAACGTTTGGCGAGAAATTTGGCGGGACGTCGCCAACTTGGCGACGATTTTAAATGTTGCCAATATGGCAAAAATGTCGGCGAATTGATAAAAATGACGCCAAATGACGTAATGTTTCGCAAATTCTGATTTCCGTCATATGACTGGCATACCGTCTGGTGTATAAGAAATGCTCTTCTTTCCATATATCTGTAACACTTGGTGATGCATTTTGGCGAACTTGGCGAATAATCTAGCAAATTATCGTCAACTTGTCGATATTTCTCCCCAGATTGACTGGAATATCGTCAAAATTACAAAAATGGCTCTAAATTAATGAAAATGGCGCCTAACTGATGAATTAATTATTAAAATATTTTAATATATGGATTATATCACTTATTGAGGATGCTATTAGTATTGATAATTATTTGTTTAGAGTTGCGCGAAATATAAGTTAATTGGGTACTTTGAAATAGTTTACATGCTGTCATCCAGAAAATTGCCAAATATACAGTTCAACGATAAAAACACAGTACCCTCTATCTTATACATTATTTTTTTACTATAAAAGGAGCAAATTCATTTCATTGTATAAGGAAAGTCAAGTGCTACCCTCATCAGTTTTTACTTTCCTTATATACATAATGTATAAGGAAAGTATTGTGACGGGGTCGAAAATTCGAATTCGAGTTTTCGACGGGAGAGCACGTTTCAAGCATCCCTGTTCACGAATCAAACATTTTTGAAGTGATGTCTCTCTGTGTGTGTATGTGTGTGTGTGTCAGTGAGTCTGTGGAGACGATAACTGACGA
The DNA here is from genome assembly GCA_951213105.1 of Amaurobius ferox. Classification (NCBI taxonomy): domain Eukaryota; kingdom Metazoa; phylum Arthropoda; class Arachnida; order Araneae; family Amaurobiidae; genus Amaurobius; species Amaurobius ferox. The sequence continues at coordinate 132,489,706 of OX578139.1, forward strand.
ACGAATGGACCGATTCGAACGAAATTTGGTACAAAAATCACAATCCGTAAACACTGGAAGCCTATTGTTTTGTTGTACGCAATCGAATGTTCAAAACCCCCCTAAATTTTTGAGTGAAATTTTGAAAAAATCGTCAAAAAATCAAAATCGCTAATAAAGTTACGCAAAAAGGCATTTCTTATGTAATTTTTCATCAGAAAACGATTGACATAAATTTTAGAACGCTAACATGAACCGTTCTCGAGATATTGCGCATTTTTCAAATAAATTATCAAAAAGTCATATAAAAAAAAAATCCTATTGAAAAACGTGTTCTCTTTTAATATGTAATACCATGCGATAAATTTGGTGACATCATTCTCGTGGATCTAGCTCGTTTCACTCATGAAAAAAGATACTTTGAGTAATACTTTTGTATTTGAACGCCAATAGTCATTTATCTGCTGTAAGAATAATTTATTTCATCGTCCATAACACTTGGCGAGGTTTTGGCGACGAATTTGGTGGAATGTCGCCAACTTGGCGACTTTTTTAATTCTGCTAAATTAACGAAAAAATCGCCAAATGGATAAAAATGACGCTAAATCAATGACGATTCATTGATGATGACGTCATGGAAAATGACGACTCATTGACGAAAATTCAATATCTTGGAAAGAATATCAATAACTATTATAAAAATAATCTTTTTTTTTTACTGTAAAAGTAGTAAATTCATTGCATTATATAAGGAAAGTCATGTGCTGCCCACATCAGATTTTTTGACTTCGGGTTTGTTGGTGTATCTGGTAGTGATGAAGGAAACCAAACGTATCCTCGAAACAGCTGTATGCTGCTTGATTTATTAATTCATGTTTTATTATGTTATTTGAGTATTTCCTTATTCTAAACGCATAGTTTTATCATGTATGTATATGTATTTATATCATATTGAATTAAACGAAATAATATCTATGCCATTACGGTAATGCATTATCCATCTGCAATTATCATCACTTATTTATATATGCCATCTCCGTTTAAGAGTCCTTTATCATTACACTTTAATCTCTCTTTCATGGTGTTGTATTTTCTGTGTCGAGTAGTATATATATATATATATATATATATATATATATATATATATATATATATATATATATATATATATATATATATAATATATATATATATATATATATATATATATATATATATACCAAGGTTAAATTTCAAGGTTAAAATGCTCTAGCTTCGTTACAAGGAGCCATTGTCTCAGATGCGACATGATACTCTATCTATATACATGCGACACAAATGCTCTATAAATTAAGCAATTGATTTGATTTTCTTCCCTTCTACATTTACAAGTAATATGTTATTAACTTAAAAGTATATACACTGTACAAGAAGTTTTTTGTGATTATAGCAGTGGGAAGTAATAAAATCGCGATCACCTTTTCGATGTTTATAAAATACTAGAAACTACTACCTGACGTTGTCCGGCATTTAAAACGGGGATTAATTGGATTTATTCATTAATGTTTTCAAAAGGCTCAGTTGCTCGCTGCGCCAGCACACTCTTAAACTACAAACGCGCATGCTAGCTCTAAATAATCGCTTAATCACACCTTAGACCGCTGCTCGGGTACGTAATACGCCTTGGTCTCGGAGCTGTGGACTGCGAAAGTTACACCCTAACACGACTGCGCATTACGCCATAAGTGCATCTTTTGTCCTTTGTGCAAGTGTATAAGCTATTTTGAAACGCCTTAAATAAGCTCTTTTGATACGCTCTGAATAAGTTCTTTTGATACACCCTAAATAAGTTATCTTGATACGCATTAAATAAGTTATTTTATATGCCATAAATAAGTTCCTTTGATTCGCCCCAAATACGCCTTTCACCCTTTGCGCATGTTGTTGTTGTTGAGACCCAGACCGTCCGACCTACCAGAAAGGTGTAAGGTAACTGTTTGGACGGCCGGGAAGTGCCACCCAATTTAGACCGGAACCCAGTGGGGGAGGCATCCACAGAGACCGTACCCTCCTTCCCCTACCACCAACCTCTCGGAAGGACTTACGGACCCACATGTTTAACGTGATCGTACTCCGCATGAACACGGCGGCAGTTGTGGAAGCGTGCAAATCTAGCGCGCAAACCACGGGGATACCGCACCCGAGATGTGCCAACAGCACGCGGATTTCGCAGGTGGTCACCCACCAAGTACTAACCGCGCCCGATGCTGCTTGACTTCGGTGATCTAACGAGAACCGGTGTTTTCAGCACGGTACAGCCGTTGGCACCCTTTGCCCATGTGTATAACCTCATTTGATACTCCCCAAATAAGCTCTTTTGATGCACACTAAATAAGATCTTTTGATACGCCCTACATAATGTCTATTGATACGTCCTGAATAAACTTTTTGATACACCCTAAAGTTTTCTTGACACGCCATAAATAAGTTATTTTAATTCGCCCTAAATACGCTCTTTAATATGCCATAAAAATGCTCCTTTGATTCGTCCCATAACCCCTCTAACCCTCTGTGTGGGCGTAACAAGCTTTAAATATGCTCTTTATAAAATCCCTATTGATGAAAATCAACAGCAGACTAGATGAACATTGTTGCGAACTCTGATAATATTTTCGATTCTAGAACCAAATCGTAATCCAAATAAATATGACGTCTGTTTGGTTGATGATACTAGAAATACAAACCCTTGTAAGACTCCTAAAACTAGTCTTGGCCCTATTTCAAGGCGTGTTCAAGGACCGGAAAAACTTATTACTTTCCCTGCAATACATGGTAATGTATAGGGAAAGTATTGGAATCATGTCGAAAATCGCAACTCGAGTTTCCGACGGATCTACACGTTTCGAGACCTCTAGAATACGAAAAAACTATTTTTAGCGTGACGTCTGTGTGTGTGTCTCTCTGTCTGTGTGTCTGTCTGTCTGTGTGTCTGTCTGTGTGTCTGTCTGTCTGTCTGTGCAGATTTTGTATCCACTCTAACTAAAAAACTAATGGACCGAATTTCATAAAATTTGGTAGGTAAGTCACTTGTGCACGAATCTGGTGCTGATTAGTTTTGGGTATGACTCGGGTTGGAAGAACCCGCCTTTTTTTTGCGAAATGGCCCGCAAACGCTTGTATCCACTCTAACTAAAAAACCAATGGACCGAATTTCACAAAATTTGGTAGATAAGTCGCTTGTAGGCCACCCTGGTGCTGATTAGATTTTGGTATAATTCGAAAAAAATAACCTGCCTTTTTTTGCAAAATGGCCCGCAAAAATCATCAAAATCTAAACTTAAGAACTACGTATGCTCAAATATAGCCATTAAATGCTTGTTTAATACGTAATTTTTAGCGAAGAAAAGAATAAGACCAACCCCATTACACTAGGACTAGCCGTTCTCGAGATATTTTAGTTTTTCGTATTTTTCCTACACCATTTTTGAAAATAAGTCCAGGTTTCAAATGAGAACGAAAATTGAATTAAAAATGAATTAAATTTAATTTAAATAAATGGAACGTGAATATAAGTCTGCAGGGAAAGTCATGTGCTGCCCACATCAGATTTTTTTTTATTCGTCACGTGCCCTGTTTAAATTCTTTTTAAAATCTATGAGGTGTTACATAAAAATTTATAATTAATGAAAGAAATGCAGCAGAAACAAAATATTTCGATTGGTTCAATGTGTGATAGTCAAGGAAACATCTGGTAAATTATGAAGATGAAATTGCCTTTCAATTATTTTATTTCAGAATATAAATTTTAGAGACATTTTAATTTTTTCATGAGAAAAGTATATATATTTCAATATAGAAATTTAATAATATATAAATGGTATGGATTTCGTTTAAAGTTTGTTTGAAAGAGAATTTCTCGATCTTTCGAATGGTGTTAAAATACAAACTCTGTGATAATATTTCCCGTCCCTAAGTAATTGATGTGTATGAAAATCGCTCAAAATCGTGCTAAAATAAAAGATAACTCAAAAACTAATTATAATTTTAAAAAAATCTAGCCGAGTTGTTTCGTCCCGGGTTCTGGAGTATCTATGTACTAAATTCCATGGCCGTACACCGTTTAGATTTTTAGTTACAGACGACACAGATAGACAGAAAAACATCTACCTTTATTATAATAGATGATATGTTGTTGTTGTTGTTGAGACCCAGATCGTCCGACCTACCAGAAAAGTGTAAGGTAACCGTTTGGACAGCCGGGAAGTGCCACCCAATTTAGACCGGGGACCGTAACCTCCTTCCCCTTCCATCAACCTCTCGGAAGGACTTACGGACCCACATGTTTAACGTGATCGTACTCCGCATGAACACGACGGCAGTTGTGGCAACGTACAAATCGAGCGCGCAAACCACCGTCCGAAATGTGCCAACAGCACGCGGAGTTCCCATGTGGTCACCCACCCAAGTACTAACCGCACCCGATGCTGCTTGACTTCGGTGTTCTAACGAGAACCGGTGTTTTCAGCACGGTAGAGCCGTTGGCTCAATATAGATGATATGTGTAGCACTAGACAGTCTCTAAATCCAATTTCTTATTTAGAAATTGAAACTTTTTCATAAATTTAATCGAATTTGCATATTTTACTTTCAGAATTTGTTTTACAGGATTCTAAGAATCAGGACCAAGAGAAAATTCAAATGTTGTTGTTCATTTTTGTTGAATTTAACATGCAGGAATCAGCTGCTCTTGCACTATTTTAGAAAACACCTTTTCCAATGGAGAAAAAGCTATTCAATAATCACCGTGTGGCCAAATGGCTTTTCACCCAATGAGCTAGCTACTCTACTGATTATTTTTCTTTCTAAATTTGGAGTTGAGCCTACAAGTGTTTGTATTTCACTTCTGCTTATTTCATTATTATTTTAAGAAATGTTAATAATAACTAAGAAATATTGACCAACTTTTTCATCTTCAAAGATCTAATATGAACTTATAAAATACTAATATTTTCGTTCTTCAAGCTCTTCTAAGGATTTTAAGCATCATTTATGTAAAAACAAATCAACAACAAAATATGTTTCATGATAAAATATGATTTCCATTATTAGTTGATAAGTTTGAAAAGAGAAATTGCAATTTAAGAGATTTTTCGTAATTTTTCATTTTTGAAAGATAGATGACATAAAGACTATTAATAAATTATCCTTTGTAGAGAAAGTGTATCACAAGAACTTCTTATCTGAGGAGGTAAGAATGCATTGTTATCTTTTGAATTTGAATATGGGTGTTTTTCTAAAAAGTTTAGTTGTTTCATTAATGAAGAATAGGGAAGCATTTATCACTGTCAAGAAAGAATTGGAAGCCTAATAACATTTCTTCTATGGCATATAAATAGCTTAAATTTATGCCTTGAAATGATACGTTTACAAAAAGAAAAAAATGGACTAAGATTTGTATGAGAATCATTAATTTTAAAATATTTAATCGTATGAATAATTTTCGTTGCTGTAAAACACATTTGAAACTTTTAGATATATGCATTATTTTCTTGTTTAAATATTTATTTACCTGATAGTAAAAAGTTTACTTTTGTCTCTGGAGAATTTAGCGACTAAAATTTAAACATGTTTCTACTCAAGAAATTCAATATAATGACTTAAGTTCATTAAATTAAGTTTATTTTGTGCAGAGAAAATTTTAAATTATTTATAATTATTTTTATATATATATATATATATATATATATATATATATATATATATATATATTTGTGTGTGAAAGCCCCAGGCCGTCCGGCTCGTCCAGAGGACTTAGAGCATCAAAATGGACGACCGGGAAGATATGTTTGTGTGTTGAAGACCCAGACCGTCCGACTCGTCCAGAGGACTAAGAGCAACTATTAAATTATTCTTTGTGCTTTTAAAAATATATAAATATTTTAGAAATTTAAGTTCATTTCTAAATATTGCAAAACAAAATGCTTGAATTATAGTTTTCGCCCAATAATTGCAGAACATTGGCTGCGAAGTTTCTTTCAATATTGGCAAAATGCTGTAAATATTTCCAATATAAAGCTTATGAGGAAGAAAAGAACATTTTCACGCAAATGAACTAGAAAAAAGGTAGCATAAAAATATCTGGCATTTTTCAGTTTTTTAACCTTTTTAGAGGGTAAAATTTAACACTGTAGCGTAATTAAGAGTTCGGTCGAAGACTTAAAAGTATTAAACTTGAAAGCAAAGCCCCACTTATGACAAAATTCTTTAAAAAGTTCAGTTTAAAAAAAATGTTTCTCCACCAATATTGTATTATTAGCTACAGTTTTAACTAATTTAATACACTGGATCCCTCATTTCTTTAATAGGATTTTCATACAATGCACGCGCTTCTACTTTCTTACAGGTAAAGGATGATGGATGTTCTCTAATATAAACGAGTACGGTAAGCTTGTAATTAGATGTCACAACCTTTGATGAAATAAGGCATGCATTATGAAAGAAATCTGTTCATTTAACGAAAAGGTAACTTTTAATGAAACTAAAAATAAGTTGTGTGCAGAAGGGAAGGTAATGACCTTCTCTGGAAGCTGAAGTACATTTTTCTTTTTACTTTCCTTATATACATAATGTATAAGGAAAGTATTGTGACGGGGTCGAAAATTCGAATTCGAGTTTTCGACTGGTGAGCACGTTTCAAGCATCCCTGATCACGAATCAAACATTTTTGAAGTGATGGCTGTGTGTGTGTGTGTGTGTGTGTGTGTGTGAAAGTGTGTGTGTGTGTCAGTGAGTCTGTGTAGACGATAACTGACGAACGAATGGACCGATTCGAACAAAATTTTGTACAAAACTCACAATCCATAAACACTGGAAGCCTATTGTTTTTATACGCAATCAAATGTTCAGAATCCCCCTAAATTTTCGAGTGAAATTTTGAAAAAATCGTCAAAAAATCAAAACCGCTAATAAAGTTACGCAAGTAGACATTTCTTATGTAATTTTTCATTAGAAAACGATTGACATAAATTTTAGAACGCGAACATGAACCGTTCTCGAGATATTGCACATTTTTCAAAAAAATTATCAAAAGTTATATAAAATAAAAAAAATATTTCCTATTGAGAAACATGTTCACTTTTCATATGTAATACCATGCGATAAATTGGGTGACTTCATTCTCGTGGATCTAGCTTGTTCCATTCATGAAAAAAGATACTTTGAGTACTTTTGTATTTGAACGCCAATAGTCATTTATCTGCTGTAAGAATAACTTATTTCTCTGTCCATAACGCTTGGCGATATTTTGGCGACGAATTTGGCGGAATGTCGCCAACTTGGCGACATTTTAATTGCTGCTAAATTAACGAAAATCTCGCCAAATTGATAAAAATGACGCTAAATCAATGAAATTGACGACTAATTGACGAAAATTCAATTTCTTGGAAAGAATATAAGTATCTATTATAAGAATAACATTGTTTTAACAGTAAAAGTAATAAATTCATTGCATTATATAAAGAAAGTCATGCGTTGCCCACATTAGATTTTTTTATTACATAACGCATTTTTTTTTCAGATATATTGTATACGAAATAAATATTTATTTGAAGTTACATCCAAAACTCAGAATGAATACAACTTCTTTTCCTGTTGTCGCTTGTTTTAATAACTTTATAAAATTTTAAAGGCAAAGAAATAAACGAAAACTTAAATATTTTGCAAACGGTTTATGCTGTCTTAATGGCGTTGTTATTATTCATTTTATCACCATACATTAAGTATTAATTAGATAACAAATATTTTTTTTACAAATCAAGTCAGGAATTAAGAATTTTTTTTTTATGAAAATTTAAAAATATTTACTTCAATCAGAAACAATCAGGACATTATTTTGGATCCATTCTCCGTAAGTAAAGCTGAGACCAACCAGCTCGGTCGACTGTGGGGACATAACCAATGACCACAACGTGGTAATCCGACACTAACTGGTTAGATTAATGGGTATCTTTTGGCTGGACTATGTTTTTGGACTAACAACAAATACCCGACGTTGTTCAGGATTTAAAATGCTAAACTCTTAAAACTGAACAAGTACATACAGAGAATTATGATGGATGTATTTTCTGTTATGGATAATGTGTACGAATATCCGAAGTTGTTGTTGTTGAAACCCAGACCGTCCGACCTACCAGAAAGGTGTAAGGTAACTGTTTGGACGGTCGGGAAGTGCCACCCAATTTAGACCGGAACCCAGTGGGGGAGGCATCCACGGGGACCGTACCCTCCTTCCCCTACCACCAACCTCTCGGAAGGACTTTCGGACCCACATGTTTAACGTGATCGTACTCCGCATGAACACGGCGGCAGTTTTGGCAGTGGCTGGAATCGAACCCGGGCCTACCGAGTGCAACTCCAGCGCGCTATCCAATGGGCTACCGCGCCCGAATATCCGAAGTTGAAAAAGCTGATCATGGACACACAAGATTATAGGATAATAGTGAATATATTTTCTTCATGAGCATTTAGAATTTTATTTATGAATGGGGTTCGATTAATTCCATGAACTATTGTTGACCGGAAGAAATATTTTGAAACGCCCTAGGCATGTTCTATAACATTTACTACAGTAGTTTTGTACTATTTTATCATCTTATTGCCTATTATACACGGAAGAGCGTATCGGTCGCAAATCGCAAAATTAAATTCCATGGCCAGCTAAAGAATGGTCAGGTGATTTATTGCTTACTTATAATAGATGAAGTTTGTATAATAATTCCATACAGCCGTAAGATGGAAGTCAAGTGAAATTGTCGAACTCATCGGATAGTGTCTAGTGGACCATGTTACTCCAAAACTACAAAAAAATATGCAAGTAGTATAAAGTCTGTAGGATAAAGACACCCAGCTGCCTTTTAAAAAGTAAAAAAATATCTAGTTAAATACATAATTAAAGAAATATTGATCATTCGTTTGAGCTATCGGATTGGTGGGCATTGAATTATTTTGACTCTTTACACTTATTTTAAAGCAGACGAGGGAGATTTTTTGGAATAAGCAGTTTAAAATGGATTTCCAGTCCCTTTGAGCACGCAAGAATGGTCTCCAACCGGATTAGAGATTAAAACTTGATTCCCAAGGATCTGAAAACCAAAGTGAATCGTTCGGTTATGAATGGATCTTGCTGCATATAGAATGTTCCAGATTCCATGAGTAAAATATATGCATCTGAAATAATAGAATAGGTAATCGTATTGATTTCAAACTATTTTTGTTTCGAGGAAAACTAAAACAATATGTCTTCAAATTTTGAGGAATCTTAATTGGTTACATTGGACTAGATACAAGATGCAAACATACAGGGTGTATATAAACTGTTTTGACAAAATAAGAGGAGTGATAGTACCCATCAAGACGAACAGTATTTACAATGGATATGCAGGGTCCCGTTCCACTTTAAGTGTCAGAAAAGCGTAAAGTTAAAGTTGAACTTTCAACAGTGAAAATAGGAGAATTAACGTAATCATAAGTTGCACAATCCTATTTATTTACACAAGAGAAAGACTCCAAGTAGCTGATCAAAGTGACGGCCAAGAGTGCAGTTGCACAATTCACAATGGCGAATGAACGACTGGCGCAACCTTTTGAAGACACCTGGTGTCGTGTTTATCCTGTCTGCTGCAGCAACGAAATTCTCTACGGAGTCCACAGGTATCTCGTACACCAATGATTTTATGTGTTCCCAGACGAAATCCAGTGGATTGAGATCCCGTGAGCATGGCGGCTAAGTCACAGGTCCACTACGTCCAATCCATCGTCCGGGATATGTGGCATTCAAGAAGTGGCGGATGACTAGAAGTGACGGTGGGTGTTCTGGAGATGTGATACTTCTCCTGCACGGCAGCTTTGTCGTCCGAAGTGGCGACTTGTATTTATTGGACGTATTTCGAAGTTACTCTTTTCTGACACTTAGAGTGGAATACGACCCTAGGTTCCATACTAAATATTGTTCGTCTTAATGGGTACTATCACCCCTCTTATTTTGTCAAAACAGTTTATATACACCCTGTATACTGTTGTTGCTAAGTCCCTTAACCTAGAAAATGCTAGGCCAAGTCCAAAAGATAAAGCCGCCCTAAAAACATTGACGGGCTAACCTTTCCTGATCCTCTACAAGAAGACCTAAAGAGACTGCCCGGCAGTCGAGAGGATGAGAGGGAATAGCCGAAGAGGAATAACAGGTACATGGAGGAAAAACTCTGCTCCCTCGTTTAAACTTCATATCCTTAGTATGTCAGCTCCTTAACCTGGACAATTCTGTCTGAATGGATCTATGGCCATCATATTGGAGCGATAATCCAGGGCTCAGCCACGTACCAGTGATGACATAGAGGTGTATTGGGGAAATTGCTAGATCTAATCAATTTTTGTATTTAAGAAGCAATGAGAAAATTGTTCGAAGGTTAGTTTAGCTGTTTAGCTGACAATCTTCATTGGCTAAGGAGTCAGTAGTCTTGTTACCACAAACACTAATATGAGAAGGAATCCATTGGATTGCAACAATGTGTATTAGATTCGACAAGGGTAAATTATAAAATAGACCTGTATAGTCTAATAAATAATATAATAATTTAGTCGTACTTTTGTATAAGATATTACAATATATTTTATTACTTATTTCTATTTTTAATTACTGTTAATGAAATATATGATAGACATTTTCGTTTAACATTTATTGGTTACAAATAAACTTTGAGTATTTTTTTTTGTGATGTCTGCATCAATACAATTGCCATGTTTAATCCATAATAATTTTACTTTTTCATTTAAATTTATTATTCATTTAAATTTATTTTACATGCAGAGATATTGCAAGTTGTAGTTGTTTTATTGCAAAATTTTGCGATATGAAAAACAGTCGCACGGAGCGTGAGGGGTTTGCAGAACTCTGGTTGGGAGTCACTGTTCAAGAAAATGAATTGTTAAGGGGTTTCTTAGCAAGTAAAACATTGTATTTCCTGAAAAACAACAGATGTTTTTTATTTGCGGTAAATAAATCTCAAGTATTTTTTTACAGTGAAGGTATATAATAAGGACCTTCACGTGTGAAACTTTTCATTAGTAACTCTTAGTAAAATAATAGTTTTCTAACCTCTTTCTTTTAAGCAAATAAGTTCCGCTGAAACATTCCAGTTTAGCTAAAATGCATCTTAATGCAAAACCTTTAAAATTTAAAGGTGTTTTAAAATTAATTTTTCATCTTCACCTCTTTTTCTATCATCCTGTTTTTGCAAATTTCATACAGGGAATCCTTCATTTATTTAATAGGATTTTCATACAGTATTTGAGCTTCAAAATATCAGATGATGGATGCCTTCTAATAAAGTCCGGTACGGTAAGTTTGTAATTAGATGTCACACTTTCTAAAATTGAAGAAGAAGGAATCTGTTTATTTTACTAATATTAACTACTTTTAGAAACGAGTAAGGTGTTCTATAATATTTCGTAAATAAATGGTAAATGAGACTTGGATGGGAACACATTGGATTTAAATCCATTGCTAAGCGACATGATATCATTTGCTTCAAATAAATTGGTAGAAAAAATATCGTCTAAATAGTTATATTTCTATGGAACATTTGGCGACAGTTTCGTCAAATTAGCGACATTTTAAAAAATCGCCAAATTTATCGCCAAGTGGGACTGTAGAACTGACAGTTCCACTTTGCGACAAATTGACGAAATATCATTACAATACTATCCCCTAACAAAAAACAATTAATATCATTTATGTAGCGCAATTTTATCAATTTCAAGATATTTTTATAGATTTGAAAACATTTTTATCAATTTGGTGACATTTTAAAAATTCGCTAAATGTATTACTAAGTAGGTTGGTTGGTCTGACAGATAAATGCTAACCAAACATCATTTCAGTACTCTCTTCTAACAAAACAAAAAAAAATTCATTGATATGTAGAAGACCCAAGCCACACGACCAACCCGATGGTTTATGGCAGCTGTTTGTGTGTCGTTTATATCAATTTGGCGACATTTCCGTCAATTTGGCAAAGTTTAAGAAAAGTTGTCAAATTAGCGATATCCCTCCAAATTCGTAGCTTTGAATTTGCAGATCTGAATGAAACTTTCTTATCCCGTTTCAATATACTAAATGAAAACACTACAATTGTATTAGAAGATATACCCGCTCTACTCTTTTTCTGTTTCAACAATCGGCTATATGAATTTATTGGCTAAACACAATATATGAGTTTAGTAGCTAAATACGATATAAGCTTGAAAACTCTTTGCCAAAATAAATGAAATTGATGTACGCAGTCAGCAATTAATATAATTAAAAGAAAAATCAAACCGTCCATTCATAAGATATACTTTTATATCCATTTATCCATTTATTTATTATTTAAATCGAAAAAAAGTAATAAAAACATTAACAAACACATTTAATTTAATTGCGATGCCGAGCAACATGATATATCCTCCTAAAATGTTAAAATTTATTAACCACTAACAGCACACCCGTTATTCGTACGGAGTGTATAATTTAAAGAAACTTAAAGTTCGCAATCATGTGCAACTTCTGTTAAAATATTAAATTTATTGCTCCTAAAGAGAAGTTTAAGAATATATGTTCTCACTATGCAAAATTATCTTCACGATCAGATCTGAAGAATAAAACATCCTGCCCCCTTTTGTAAGCAAATTTACAGAAGAAAAAATAGGAATTGAATGAATATATGCAACCCCGTACTAATTATATTGTCGCAGATCAGAAAATATGCCAATGTGTTAGTAGAAGATTACCCGTATTACAATATGCGTCTCAAAAATATTTGCCAAAATAAAAGAGATGACGTAATAAATTGAAAACATCAATAATATCCGTACTCTTTATACCAGAAGGTCGTAATTGATTCCAATATATGCCAATATATATCAAAACATATGTCAATATACCTGTACTACTTAAATTCTCGTAGATTAAAAGATATACACGTGTATTTGTAGAAGATTCATACAACATACAATATATGAGTTTAAACAATTTTTGTCATAATAAAATAATTGCATAATAACTTGAAAATATCAATAATCCTTGAATCAATAATCCCCGAAAATATAAATAATAATAATTTTTAAACCTGAAGACTGTAATTGATATTATCCAGTCAAAAATGCTATAAGAAAAATCAAATCGTTCTTTTCTAAAATATATTTTTATATCCATTTATTTATTACTCAAATCGAAAAAATAATTATTAAAATTAACAGGCAGATTTAATTTAATTGCGTTTCTGAGTAACATGATATAAGATAGAATCTTATAACATGTTAAATATGTCATGTCTTATAACATAAACTGCGAAATTAAATAACGATTTTGATTTCTCTATACTTCTCATTGATGAAGAAATTCAGCTGTCCTGTAGGAGGAAAAATTTCAGCTGTCGAGTAAGATGATGAAATTTAGCTGTTTTGTAGGATTAGTAAATCCAAAAGTTCTATAGGAAGCAGAAAGTTTGCTGTTACATAAAAAAATTTTACAGAAAAATGTATTACACAATTTTTGTTCAAAAGTAATTTTAGATTCTAAATGAAATAACGTGCTGCATAAACAAAAAAAATAAATATTTGGAAAATATCGTGAAATAGGAAAGGACATCGTAATGAAATGTAAAACAATTTTTCACTTGAGAGTAAAAACGTTACTGTTGGGACTAGGACTCAAATGTTTTAAAGAACACCTTCTGATTACTTTTGGTTGTGAGTTCACTGAAGAAATTTACACCTACCTCAAATGTTTGGCAGAAAATGATGTTATTAAATAAATAATGTAACAGGACATTTATCTTTCATCGATACCGTCTTTCGAATTTCAATGGATTGGATAATCTGGGCACTTTGCACTTTTATGAATATGAGAGCTACTTTGTCAAAGAACTGCAGTTAAAAGTGGATTTTAAAACACTAAGAGCGAGAAATCTTCTACTGAAATCCTGTGTTCGTGCGTGACTTATAATAAAATAGTAAATATCCTTTTAAAAGATCTATTGCATCAGAAGATCCCGTGTTTTCTAAAAAAAAATGCCTAAATTTTTGCTTAAAAATGTAAAATTATGTTTCATTTGAAAGTAAAAAACATTATTGTTGGGACTGGGCGGGCAGAAAATGCATTTAAGGAACACATTTTGATTACTTTTGTTTTAAGTACAGTGAAGAAATTTGCACATAGCTGGACTGTATTGCATAAATTTATATTGTTAAATAAAACATTTAACAAGAAAAGTTTTGTCGTTGATATCACAATTCTTTCATCTTTCGAATTTCACTAGATTGGATAATGTGAGCTCTTTTCTAATCATCTATAAATATGAGAGTTACTTTGTCTAGGAACTGCAGTTAATAGTGGATTTCGAAACACTAGAGCGGAAAATCCCCTACAGCAGAAAAACCGTGTTCTTGACTTTAGAAAATATATTTCTAAGATATACCTTATCTCAGAAAGCTTTCCTAAAAAAGTATATATATAAATTTTTGCTCCTTATTCAATCTAATAAAGAACTTGTGATAAATGTTTTTTACAATGTAACTCAAACAAATACATTTAAGTTAACGACTATTATTATAATTATTATTATTATTTATTGCATTTAATTAGGAGAACATTAGGGTATATTTTTCTATACAAATAATTAAATAGAAATATTTGACAGCCATATTATCTCCTTGGCGTTCCAATAAAATTGTTCATGTCTGCCGTCGCAGACGGCATTCCTTTAAATAACAATGTAGTAAATTGGAACATATCAACTAAGTAATTCTATTTTAATTTATATTCACATTTTAACGGAGTTATCCAATGTACTAAAGGGGAATTCGATTTGAAAGCTAAATCTTGAACATCCTTTTATACATATTAAGTCATTTAATTCGAATTAAATGTCGTTTAAGATCATTCGATAAAATTACATTGGAAGTTATATCGATTTAATTAGCTTCCAATGAACTTTTCCGGAAACTTTTTTATTCTCAATGTAATTTCAAAGATTAAAATAGCGAAACTAAGCTTTGTCTGAGAAGAGAGAGGCATAAGCTAATTGTATTTTCATGCACTTCGTTTCAGTTACAAGAATTCAATTTTGTCCGGGTGGTGTATAATTGAAGACGACCTAATATAAGGGAATAGTTTAGTCAAGACACTCATTTATTTTTGTTTATTTCCTTGCACGCATTTTAATTTCCATCTCGGTTTACACGGGTTGCAGAATTATTGGAAAATATAAGTCTCAGTCAGTTACAAAAATTTAATTTTGTTCGCGTTGTATATAATTGCAAACGACCTAATGCTAGGCAATAGTTTAGTCAAGATACTCTTTTTAACTCTGTTTATTTTCCTGCATGTGTTTTAGTTTCCATTTTGTCTGCTATATGTCGTAAAATATTTTTTGTCTCATTTTTCTTTAGATCTGTTCTAACGTCATCTTTCTGCGATATTATCAGGATCTCATTTTTACCCCATGTCTCTTCTCACTGATCAAGTTACAGTCATTTCTCTCTCCGTTCATAATGTATAAGGAAAGTATTGTGACGGAGTTGAAAATTCGAATTCGAGTTTTCGACGGGAGAGCACGTTTCAAGCATCCCTGGTCACAAATCGAACATTTTTTAAGTGATCTCTCTCTCTCTCTCTGTCTGTCTGTGTGTGTGTGTGCGTGTCAGTGAGTCTGTGGAGACGATATCTCACCAACGAATGGAGCGATTCGAATGAAATTTAAAAATCACAATCCGTGAATACTGGAAGCCTATTGTTTTTAAACGTAATCGAATGTTCAGAATCCCTCTCAAATTTCGAGTGAAATTTTGAAAAAATCATCAAAAAATCAAAACCTTTAATATTGTTACGCAAATAGACATTTCTTATGTGATTTTTCCTTAGAAAACGATTGCCATAAACTTTAGAATGCTAGCATGAACCGTTCTCGTAATATTGCCCATTTTTCAAATAAATTTATCAAAAAATCAAATAAATTAAAAAAAAAATTATTAACTGTTGAGAAACACGTTCACTTGCCATATATAATATCATGCGATAAATTTGGTGACATCATTTTCGTGGATCTAGCTCGTTACATTCATGAGAAAAGATACTTTGAGTAATACTTTTTTATTTGAAAGCCAATAGTCATTTATCTGCTATAAGAATAACTTATTTCTCCTTCCATAACGCTCTGCGAGATTTTGGCAACGAATTTTCGGAATGTCACCAACTTGGCGACTTTTTGAAATGTTGCCAAATTAACGAAATTCTCGCCAAATGGTTGAAATTCACGCTAAATCAATGAAAATCACGACTAATTGACGAAATTCAATATCTTGAAAAGAATATAAGTATCTACTATAAGAATAAGCTATTTTTTTACTGTAAAAGTAGTAAATTCATTGCATTATATAAGGAAAGTTATGTGCTGCCCACATCAGACTTCTTTTGTTAGAAGCAGCCTCTTTTGGCCTCGGGTAAAGACATGCCCGATTTGAACGCCTCATTTTTTCATTGATTCACTTCCTAAGTGTGATTTTGCCTCGTGGTTTAATTGTTATCTTTGGATCGAATACAATTCGTTGTAAACCCTAGGCCAAAGCATTGTTTATGGTCCCAAGCCATTCTTGTAATTTAGATGACATGTATTTAATAGGCATAACTTTCCGGATCAAGATTGTCGTTACTGGCGTCATTTGTATACCTGGGTTGTGTACTTTTGATTTTCAACAGGATAGACAGAAATTGTTTGAAATGTATTTAATAGAGTATGACATGCATGACCTGTATTTAATAGAGTCATAACTTTCCGGACCAAGATTGTTGTTACTGGCGTCACTTGTATATCTGGGTTGTGTACTTTTGATTTTCAACAGGATAAACAGAAATTGTTTGACATGTATTTAATAGAGTATGACATGTATGACATGTATTTAATAGAGTCATAACTTTCCGGACCAAGATTGTCGTTACTGGCGTCACTTGTATCCCTGGGTTGTGTACTTTTGATTTTCAACAGGATAAACAGAAATTGTTTGACATGTATTTAATAGAGTATGACATGTATGACATGTATTTAATAGAGTCATAACTTTCCGGACCAAGACTGTCGTTACTGGCGTCACTTGCATCCCTGAGTTGTGTACTTTTGATTTTCAACAGGATAAACCAAACTTGTTTGAAATTGACGGATTTGTTGAATTTTTTGCAAACACACAAGGTATATGAAGAATTTGGTTTCTAAAAATTGTTTTAAGCACTATTCTAGTTTTATTTAATAGTATAGACTGGACCTGTAATAACAATAACTATCTTTAGAAATAAATGATCTTCTCGTGTTTGGGAATTTTAAGAAGATTATATTATATTAATTCATTTGTATACTTAGAACTTTTGTGACATTTACCAAACTTAAGACAGCTGATTAGCTTTTGCAGTTGATCAGCTTGAAAGAAAATTATTTTCAATTTTCTGTCTGTTCAGGCTGATTTGCTGGATGTGCCGAAACAGATTGAATTAGAAAATGCGTCTAGAATTAGTTATACTGTGAAATGATTATTTTATATTTTTTCATTTCCATTGATTTCTATGCTTTTTCAAATAAATGAGTTTACGCACTATTTTTATGTGTATATATTTTTATGTGTATATTTTTATGTGGATTGTTTGACAAAATAAAATGTGGAATGTTTATTACTTTCCTTATATACAATAATGTATAAGGAAAGTATTGTGACGGGGTCGAAAATTCGAATTCGAGTTTTTAACGGGAGAGCACGTTTCAAGCATCCCTGATCACGAATCGAATATTTTTGAAGTGATGTCTGCGTGTGTGTGTGTCAGTGAGTCTGTGTAGACGTTAACTGACAAACGAATGGACCGATTCGAACGAAATTTGGAACAAAAATTACAATCCGTAAACACGGGAAGCCTATTGTTTTTATACGCAATCGAATGCTCAACCCCGCCTAAATTTTCGAGTGAAATTTTGAAAAAATCGTCAAAAACTCTAATAAAGTTACGCACATAGTCATTTCTTATGTAATTTTTCATTAGAAAACGATTGACATAAATTTTAGATCTCTAACATGAACCGTTCTCGAGAAATTTCACATTTTTCAAAAAAATTATCAAAAAGTCATATAAAATAAAAAAAAAATATATTTCCTATTGAGAAACATGTTCACTTTCCATTTGTAATACCATGCGATAAATTTGGTGACATCATCCTCGTGGATCTAGTTCGTTACATTCATGAAAAAATATACTTTGAGTAATACTTTTGTATTTGAACGCCAATAGTCATTTATTTGCTATAAGAATAACTTATTTCTCCATCCATAACACTTGGCGAGATTTTGGCGGCGAATTTGGCGGAATGTCGCCATCTTGGCTACTTTTTTAAATGTTGCTAAATTAACGAAAAACTCGCCAAATGGATAAAAATGACGCTAAATCAAAGAAAATGACGTCATGGAAAATGACGACTCATTGACGAAAATTCAATATTTTGGAAATAATATAAATATCTACTATAAAAAGAATGTATTTTTTTACTGTAAAATTAGTAAATTCATTGCATTATATAAGGAAAGTCATGTGCTGCTCACATCAGATTTTTTTTCAAAAGCATTGGAGTTGGTTAACAATTTTGGTCCCTCAATCATTTAAAGCAAAATATTTGATTCATACAGTTTAGTATTTTTTAGTTATGCTAAATTTTAAGTGAAATAAATAGCATTAGTCACATACATCTTGAATTTTAAAAATCTGAAAATTTTCCTGATTTTTGTCTCATTTGCTATTTAGATTTTTGACTACAAAGGAGTCACTGCAAGGAAATCTTGTTTTCTGTGTTTTTCAATCGCAAAATAGACTAAAACTTTGATATTTAAAATTTTAAAGCCATATGCTAATTTCGACACATAGAACATGGCATTTTTTTCAGTTATCGTTGCAAAATTAATTTAAATATTTATGAATAAAATTATTTCTTGGTAAATATCTTTTCGCCCTCATTTTTTGTCTACTCTGATTTCTATCTACTTTTATTTAAATTAAGGAATATATAAAAAAATATCTGTTAAAATCAATTTTATATTATTCTATAAGTGAAGCTAAGGAAACAGATTTTTATTTTCGTTAAGGAAAAGTTAACTCATTTTACTAATGTGTAATTTTTATTTTCATCTGTTTGCCGAAAGTAAATCATTTCTTTTAAGAATATGTTTGTAATCTGTAAAAAAAAAACAATTTTTATCGGTATGGAATTAATGTGAATATTTTGAAACTCATTTAGAGAATGTAAATACAATTCATTTAGAGAAGTTTTAAGCATTTGAAAAACAATATCAATACCTGCTCTGAATTTCTTCATATTGTACGAAATTCATCGATGTTATACAAAAATAGATGCACAAATTGTGTTATACAAAATTTAGAACAAAATGAATTTGTAATGAAATAAAACTTGCATAGTTATTAAAAATATTCTATACTGGAATCAGTATTAGCATTATTAGATTATCTATAAAAACTATTTGATGATAAAGAAATATTGTAGAGAAAGATATTATAGTCGATAAAATGTTTAAGAATTTAAAACGGAAGAAAAGACGAAAGCGCACGTTATGTCGTTGCACGTTATGTTTTCGGCATATTTCGTTCACGCCTACAATGCGCCTGCACTAAAATTTGCGTTTGTATTAGCCCATTGGAAGTTTCCCTTTTTTATATGTATGTTCTTTAGTCAAACTTTAATTTTGATGTGCAAGCTGATTGCTGAACTGCGTAAATAAAGTTTTTACGCAGACGTACAATTAAGAAATTTTGAACGTTCAGAACCAGGCTGGTTCGCATTCTAGAAAGAAATCCATGGATTGCTGAAATATACGTCAGCTTACTATAGTTCATTTGCAGAACGCATTTGCAGAACGTTCATTTGCAGTACAGAATGTACTGCAATAACTTATTCATTACGTATTAAGTTCGCAAGAATGACATATTACAATTATTTTACTTACATCATATGATATAAATAAAGGCAGAATATTGTGATCAGGTCAAAAAATTTGACTATAGAATTTTGAATAATTAAAATATTTTCTTAAACACGAATCACTATTTTAATAATACGTGTTTTATTAGGACTTTTTATTAATGCATTTTAGTAATACTGTTTAACTAATATAATCTACTAAATTCGAGCAGTTTCCAGAACTCATCAAAAATTGCCAAGTTGGTGATATTTTGTTAAATTCATTGCTAAAGTAGCTGAGACTTTAAAATTATAACAGTGATTTCCTTTTAAATATTGGTAAAATTGTGATGTTATTCCCGGTACATATTTCAGTTTTATCCCCGTCCCATTTCTTGCATGATTTACTTCGTACTCCTCACCCTAAGATGTGTCACATAAAAAAGCTGTTTACTTTAGAATATGTATTTAAGGATAATATATTTTAAAAGAGTCGTAAAAATTCGATGATGTATTATAGCTAAATTGCATGTTTTTCAAAGCTTTGAACTTAACTGTTTCTGTATAGTGTATGAGTGGAAATTGTCTGATGCAATGGAATCATGATTTTAACCTTTTGTTTGCATTTGTAGCGAACGCTCATAAGAAAGTATTAAATACTTTAAACTGGAGACATCTTTAGCTCAACGCTGTAATGCTTGTCTATATTACGCTTGGGCCCCGGGATCAAACCCTGGAACTGTCAAGTTGAAGATTTCGCTTTATTGATGCATTGGTGACACGGGCGATGTTGTAGCAAAATCCCATAAGGCAGTATTAAAAGTCTTGAGCTAGAGGAGGTTGGCGAAAGTGCCATACATAAGGCGAAGGTGCGATGTCGTATCTATATCATTACAGAAGAAAGCATAAAATATAAATTTATTTACAAGAACATACAAACTATATTTACAGGAAAATTACGTAGATTATATACAGGAATATTATTAAAATATAGTTACATCATAACGCGCTTGCAGTTAGCATCCGAAATACAAATGTGAGTATCGCTCTGGTGCTAGCTTTTATGAGCCAGTGCAGAGGCTTTGCGCATGCGTCACATGCAAAGCAGAGAGTCTCAGGAGATCAAGTAGCTGTGGAGAGTTTTAGGCTAATCCTTGATCTGAATGCTTTATGCAAATCGCTGGACGAGTGTCGGCATAGACATCTTTACCTCAAGACATTTAATATTGCTTTATGCGCGTTCGTTGCATATATATCGATTTTCAGTTTGGAGCTATATAGCTTCCATAGACACCTAATTCAATCAAGTAAATAGTGAATCAAGTAATTATATTTTTACTTTCTCTCTCCATAAAAACTAAATGTATTAAATAATAATTTAAATGGGTTCAAAAAACTATAAACCTGAAATTACATCTTTAATTTTCCTTGTAATGAAGAGCGTTGCCATTTGCCATTTTTTCACTGTCCAGTCCGTATATTCTTATTTTTGTGTACAACTATCTATTGAAATGAGGTTTTACATTGATTTTTGTGGAATCGGCTATTCTGGGTTTATAGCTTAATAACCCGTAACTTATATTTTTGCTTGAATTGCATTCTCTCCTGCCTTTCTATCTTGAAGTTGGCGATTTAAAATGTGAGGTTATCATTGAAAAAGGAAAAAATATAAAAATAAATTGTATTTTCTCAAATATTTTATCACTTCTTGAATATTTACATTGTATTAATTTATACTTCTTATTGCCATATGTATTTATTTATTCTTCTTTAATGCAAATCATTAAAACGGCATTTCGAATAATTGTGTTACCATTCCCAATAAAATATTTGTTTAATAATGTCATACATTATCTATGTAAATAATATATAAACATTGATAGCTTGCATTTTTATAGTTATATGTTGTTCGATAAATAATGTCAATTAAATATAATTGAATATCGCTTAAGAAGATTCGATAAAATTACATAGGAAATTATATAAATTTAATTAGCTTCCAATGAAATTTCTTCAGGAACCATTTTGTCTTCCCAATGCAATTTCAGCGATTAAAATCCAGAAACGAGGACTTGTCTGGCGAAATAAGGTAATTGTATTTATGTCTTAGTAAAGAAAACATTAATTTAATTTTACCGGCTTGTGAATAAATTCCTCTTACGTAATTTTTTTCAAAGATTAAATTTTACTGTATTTGTTTATTTTATTACATGCAAATCAATTTCAAGCTTGGCGTATATTTAATAATAATAGCTACTTTAATAACCAATAAAGTAATTATAATATCACGGTTTTACGTCTAAAATATAAAATTTAAAGAATAAAACGCTTTAGAATAAAAGTATTTATTTCATCACACTAAAAGACGCTAAAAACACATTAAACGCCCAAGTGATTTCGGAAGTAAAAAATGCCCTTCATCAGGGGCATATGCTAAAAAAATATATACATTGACAATTTAAATTCAGAATCAAAATCTTCATATCATTATTTGCGAAATTACAAAGGAGAAAAATATTGGGAAGAAAAGCATTTAAATTAAAAATTGATACAGTAAAAATAAAATACAAAAATGACAAATTTATATGTTTAAAAATTCAGATCAGACAGTGACAACTTTCAAGGAGTCGAGATTGAGACGCCAAGCGAAGGTTTTGAACAAGATCACATTTGCAGATGAAGTCACGATAAATTTAAATAGATAAGCATTCAAAAAGCAAGATATTACGCGGATTATACTTAGTTAAAAGAAAAGATTTATACGAAAATCAAGACAAAATTATCATTAATAATAGTGTGGAATAAAGCAGTGTAAAACTTATTATTTTTAAGATCACGCGCTTATTCAGCATATAAAGGATTATTAAAATATCAAAAAGAAGTTGTTTCACTAGGATTTCTAATATATTAATATCAGTGGCGTATATTTCTGAAATGCTGAGAAATTCTATGCCATATCAAAAATATACTTATCGCGAAATAAATCTTAAAATAGTTTATATATTACATTTTAAAATAAATTTTCTGATTGATAATGTTTCGACAATTTTGTTAGCACTTTTTAGTACAGGCGAAATATGTTTGCTTTAATATAGTTTCTATCCTTTGATACTACTTTGGTATGTAAATCCACAAATACATGAGAAATGATACAAGGGTGCAAATAATTCTGGCTCTCCCCAAACTGTCTCAGCGTTCACGCGGAGAACATGAACTTTGAATATGTGGGTTCGTAAATCCGTCCGAGAGGTTGGTGGTAGGGGAAGGAGGTTACGGTCCCTGTGGATGCCTCCCCCCACTTGGTTCCGGTTTAAATTAGGTGGCACTTCCCGGCCGTCCAAACAGATACCTTACAGCGTCGGGTAGGTCGGACGGTCTGAGTCGAAAAAGAAGTAGCGTGAAAATGAAAAAAAATATTTTTATTATTTTTTAAAAAGAATTGTGTTTAGTTACAAAAAAGGACGTTTTTCTAGTAATGCCAGCAGTTTAAATATTTAATACATTTACACATTTTTTATACCAAAATCTTTATTTAAAGCTAAGTTCAACTAACCAAAACAGTTTTAACATGAAAAACAGTAATTTAATAATGTCAATATAAAAATGTATTAAAAACTTTTCTCTCCTTATTTTTCTTTTTCATCAAGCGTTTCACTAAAATTATAAAAAGTATTGAAGTTGAAACACATTTGTGAGGTTTAATGAACAACAAAATAGATGATGAACATTTTTGTAAATACATTTTCAAGTTTTCTAGTAAATTAAATTGATACGTTTTCTGCAGTAAGTGTTAGAAAAAAGTGAACACGTGAAAACATGTTTTTGAGTAAATCGAAAGAGACGCATTGAATATAATAAAGGCTAATGCCATTAAAAAAAAATGCTTCTTGTTTTATAATTAATGAGTGGATTTAAAAACAGATTGCGAATTCGGAAAGAAAAATGTTCAGGGAATCTAGATATTAAGGTATTTATAAACAGTTTTTTAGAAAATATTATTGGGTGTTAAATGATTTAAGAAACTTTAAATTTATTTCAAGTATTGATAAAAGAACAATGAACCTTTGAAGTTTTTAATTACAGATAATTTTATATCATATAATTAATACTAACTGATTGCTCGTTGGCAATCAACGAAGTCACGATAAACAAACCCCGCACAGTAATCGATAATAAAGGCTACAATAAAGTTTTAATATAGTATAAAATTTAAAATAAAATATACAATTTAAAATACTGGGCTTTGTGATATCGGCAAACTTCGAGTACAAAAACAAATACTCGAATATTGCTTTCCCTCGTCTAACTTTCGGTATGGAGGCTCGAGCACCACGTCTGTTCGCCTATACTGGTATTTTCTCAGGAAGATCCTTCTGGCATCCTAATAGCTCATTTCGACCGAAGCGGTAGTTGCCGTAACCGACATTTTTGTGTCACACACCAATCAATGAATTGTTGATTTCCCTTCTTTCTACAACCAAACCGAAAGCTTTATCATGTCTTCCATACAGGATCGGAGACAGTGTTTGTTTCAGGACTTTTTGACCGGGGGGGGGGTGAAATAAATTTTAGGGGCACGTTTCTATTTGTCCTATATAAGTATATCTGAATGATGTGTCACATAAATTGAAACTAGGTTAACATAAAATGTCTCCGGGGGGGGGGGGAGCGATTACTTGTCTCCGGGGGTATGCCTGAAAGAAACACTGATCGCAGGAACTTGGTTGGCCGACTCGCTGATTGGTCTATGCAACCGAACCAATAAAAATTCATATTTCAAAACATAAAAATGATTGAAATTATTATTATAGTTTATACAGATATCATAAACTCTGCAAAGACTTAACTCTTTTAAAACCTTAACTTTTGGCGTAACTCAATCCAACTTTTGACCTACAGAAACTGAGTTTAAAATTCAAATAGCATATTTATTAACTGAAAATACAGGGAGTCTTTCTTGAATGTAATAACCTAAAAGTTACTACTTTTAATATAATGCAACACAACCTGCACTTGAATATAACTATGATAAAGTGGTTTAAGAGGAAACCTATCCTAATCGAATATCAGATAAACAATAACGAAAATGTTGTTGTAACCTCACAAATATCTTGAAACTTTCTAAAAAGATGAATGGTATAATGGTATCTCAGTTAAACTACCATATTTGCTTTAATCATTAAAATAAATATTTTGGTGCTTATAGTAATTAAAAAATAAAGTTAACGAATAGGCTTTTATACATAATATACTTAATACACAATACACTTATTTAAAGCGCTAAAAATGGAAATAGAGACATTGGACAATAACCAAAGGCTAAAGTAGCCAGAAGGCTGAATTAGCTATATTTTAATAATGTAGACATTTTGATCACGAATATGACCTTAGAAATGCGGATTAATTGATGGATTAATTTTGAGGATGCGGGGGGGGGGGCGTAGGGGAGGCAGTGAGAATGGAAAGTCTACAGTGTTTGTAGAAACCCTTATTCCAACGCTACGAGAGACTTGAAGGTACAGCATGTCATTGAAAATACATTATTTACACTATCATCTGGATTTCTTCCAGATTAACTGCGATGCTGTCACTGAAGAGAAAGAAAAATGGTTTCACCAGGACGTTAAAACTTTCCAAAAAGGTGCCATCGGAAATAGAATGCAACATGACTATTGTTGTATAAGAGATGATCCATAAATTTATTACAGACGATAAATTTTCTGTGGGAACATTATAATACGGCATGTATATTATTACGACGTATTCTCTGCAATCATGGGTGTGCACACAGAATATAAGGATGAGTCCAAATTTCTGGATAAGTAGCACATTTATACACAAGCATAGCATAAACAGGAACAATATACAGTAAAACAGCACTCAAATGCTCCACTAATTTCACAACAATAACCGATATTAGTCTCAAAATATTGAAAGTCATTTCACGAAACACCGCTATTATTCTCAAACCATTGACAAAAATCACAGAACAGTTGATGTGATACGAACTGCATTGAACATGTAGTTCGTATCACGTCAACTGTTCTCCGACTGAGGGATGATTCTTTTTAAAAACTCTCCATAAAAAGTTCTGGAAATGTCTCATATCGCATAGAATACTCGTTATTTCGAGGTGTTTTCCGAAGATTCGGAGAGTTGCCAAATGTGACGATAAATTTCATAATCTGGCAACCTTTCTTTGACATTCAAAATTCTGGAAACCCTACGTTTACGTCAACGGAAAGCCTGTACTAGTGTTTTCTTCGTCTGTTTTTCAAAAGTAAAGACTCCAGTGAGGGAATATTATACGTCGCAACAATATGCAAATGTGTAAATGGTGGTTTATAGATATTTCAAAAACGAGAGCTAATCTGCTGATTTTATGTTCAGTAGAACTAATAACATAAAATTTATTTGGTTTAATATAAGAGGCACACAAAATGTCTAAATCACTTTTAGATCAATTATATTTAAACGTAATACATTTTTCTCACCATATACAGCGGATATGTTTTGTTTCTAAAACATATCTCATGCATTTTATCTCTCGAAAATTTTTTTATTTTCGATTAAATCGCTTTCATTTTTTGAAAACTGAAGAAATCTAACTAGAAATGGAAAACAAAATCTCAGTTGTCATGTTCAGCATTCGAAATTGGAATGTTGTTCCAAAATTAATGAACTTTATTTAAATATAAATTCATTTATTATTTAAAATTATTACTTAGTTTGTATATTGAATCTGTTAAATTCGTTCGATATAATGCAAATAATGGTCTGAACGGTTTTCTGTAACTCACCTAATGGGGAAATTATGCTGAACTGGATCGAATAACAGCGGTTAAAATATTTATATCGAGTTCTGATATACGTTAATTAAACATTTTGAAGATTAAATACTGTTTTAATAAAAATAACAAATATCATATATATTCAAACAGATCTGACTAGATAGCGTTGTTGGAAAATAAGTTTGAGTCTGACAAATGTATATGTGATGGTTGTGTCTAACAGAATAAAGAAAATTTGTATACTAACCCAGATCTATTTCCAAGCATTTATATCTAGACACTAGGTATTCCAATATATATATATATATATATATATATATATATATATAAATAGTCGCACATGCGCAGAGATATAACTTGATAACAGTTTCGCAGTTATGAATATAATGCTTCACTTAACGTTAAGAATATTACAACTTTTCTTTGAAAAATGAATTGTAATAATGCCGTATAAAATTCATAGGATAATTTCTCTTTATTGCCTCCTTTATAAATTTGTTACATTTGTAGATGCAATCTTTCTTAAAAGTATTGTAATTTTGGTTTCTTCTAAAGTAACCAATTATTATATTTCTGAATACATTCTTGGTTAGGTTTGAATTCCAGTCGATTATATGATTTATCTCGATACTGTATGATTCTCTTTTATCGTGTAGCTCTGTATAAATTCCGTATTTCTGGTGTTTTTTTATTGTTAAATCTAAGAAATTCACCGATTCGTTTTCACTCACTGGATTTTCGATTTGGTCTAATTCGCTTGGATAGAATGTGAAATCAAAGTTTGGAAATCAAAGTTATTTCTTAGATTTAACAATAAAAAAACACCAGAAATATGGAATTTATTCAGAGCTACACGATAAAAGAGAATCATACAGTATCAAGATAAATCATATAATCGACTGGAATTCAAACCTAACCAAGAATGTATTCAGAAATATAATAATTGGTTACTTTAGAAGAAACCAAAATTACAATACTTTTAAGAAAGATTGCATTTACAAATGTAACAAATTTATAAAGGAGGCAATAAAGAGAAATCATCCTATGAATTTTATACGGCATTATTACAATTCATTTTTCAAAGAAAAGTTGTAATATGCTTAACGTTTAACGTTAAGTGAGGCATTATATTCATAATTGCGAAACTGTTAACAAGTTATATCTCTGCGCATGTGCGACTTTACCCTTATAAGGAGATGTTCCACTGGGTTAGGTTGAAGGATATTTCTTTCTTTTTTCTACATCGTTTTCATCTTTGACTCTGAGTCCATTCGGGTGCTTTTGTTTTCGCACATTTGGAAGACTGACCATGGAATTATGTTGGTGCCGTGAGCGTTATCCGGGTTCTAAAAGCTGCTTTAAACGGGAAAAGCGTGTCGTCATCCACCCCTACCATTTTATGCAATTCATATGGTCACTCCCGTTTTTATCTGCTTTCATTTTTAATCCTTGTAATCTACTATGGAACAAGAGCAGCATATGCGCCTTCTCCTAAGTAGTGCATCGAAATGTTGTTATCATGCTTTTCTTGGAAAATTCCTTGTCTCTCACTTTTTATAATAGTATATATATATATATATATATATATATATATATATATATATATATATATATATATATATACTAGCAGCATACCCGTTCTTCGTACGGAGTATATAATATAAAGAAATTTATAATTCGCAATCATGTGCAAATTCTGTTAAAATATTAAACTTATTGCTCATAAAGAGAAGTTTAAGAATATCTGTTCTCACTATGCAAAATTATCTTCACGTGTAGATCTGAAGAATAAAACTTCCTGGCCCCTTTTGTAAGCAAATTTAAAAAAAAAAGAATTGAATCAATATATGCAACCCCGTACTACTTATATTGTCGCAGATTAGAAAATATGCTAGTGTGTTAGTAGAAGCTTACCCGTATTGCAATATGAGTCTAAAAAATATTTGCCAAAATAAAAGAGATGACGTAAAAAATTGAAAGTATCAAAAATCCCCGTAATCTAAATACCAGAAGTACATAATTGATTCCAATATATGCCAATATATATCAAAATATATGCCAATATACCTGCACTACTTATATTCTCGTAGATTAGAAGATATACCCATGCATTTGTAGAAGATTACTCGTATAACGTACTATATATGAGTTTCAACAATTTTCGTCATAATAAAACAATTCCATAATAATTTGAAAATATCAGTAATCCCTGAATCAACAGTCCCCGAAAATATCAATAATTATGATATTTAAAACTGAAGACCATAATTGATATTATCCAGTCAAAAAATTCAATGTCAATGAAATTTATTTTATATACATATTTTTATTATTCAAATCGGAAAAGATTTAATAAAAATCGTATGCCGCATAACATATTGGATCCGTTGCTAAACGACATGATATCATTTGCTTTAAATAAATTGATGGAAATCATATCATCTGAATAATGCAATCTCCATGGAAGGTTTGGCGACATTTTCGTCGATTTAGCGATAACTTAAAAAATCGCCAAATTTATCGCCAAGTGGTACTGTAGAACTGATAGTCCCATTTTGCGACAAATTGACGAAGCACAATCACAATACTATTCCCTAACAAAACATAATTAATTTCATTTATTAAGCGCGGTTTTATCAATTTCATGATATTTTTATAAATTTGGTGATATTAAAAAAATTCGTTAAATGTGTTACTAAGTAGGATGGATGGATTGACCGACAAATGCTACAGAAACATCATTTCCGTACTTTATTCTAAAAAAACAAATTCAATTTCATTGATTTGGGTCATTTTTATCAATTTGGAGACATTTCCACTAATTTGGTAAAGTTTAAGAAATGTTACCAAGTTATTTAGAGATATTCCTCTAAATTCGTAGCTCTGAATTTGCAGATCTGAAGAATAAAATATCCTGATCCCGTTTGTAGATACTAAATGAAAACACTAAAATTGTATTAGAAGATACATACACCCGTTCTACTCTTTTTCTGCTTCAACAATCGGCTAGATGAATTTATTGGGTAAACACAATATATAAGTTTATTAGCTAAACACAATATATGAGCTTGAAACCTCTTTGCTAAAATAAATCAAAGAGATGTACGCAGTCCGCAATATATATAATTAAAAGAACAATCAAACCGTTCATTTATAAAATATATTTTTACATCCATTTGTTTATTATACAAATAGAAAATATAATAATAAATATTAACAACACATTTAATTTCATTCCGTTGCCGTGCAACAGGATATAAGATAGAATCTTCCTCATAAAATGCGAAATTATATAGCCATTTTGATCTCTTTATACTTTACATCGTTAAGCTTGTGAAAGATGAACCATGGAGGTAGATTTTTCCATTTAAATTCATGTTTCAAACAATTCATGTTTTCCTATAGTGACTAATGAATGAAAATTCCTGCACCAAACTCGGAAAAAAAGTTTTATTTCATTTTGGCGTTTTAATCAAACGATTTTTATCCTTTCCGTTTGGATAAACCACGGAGTTGGAGAGTAGATTTCCTAAGAAAAGTTCCGTTTTTCATTAATATCTCGACAACTCCTGGTCTTAGAAACTTGAAACTTGGACAAAATTTATGGGGGGCTATTTCAAGGTTATTCACAAAATTTCATTAAATTCGGTTCAGCCCTTTTCTCGTGATGATGAGACAAACGAAAATTTCGTTTTTTACTAATATCTCAAGAACCACTGGTCGTAGAAACTCAAAATACGGACTAAATTTTAGGTGGGGCTATTTCTAGGCTACCCACAAAATTTCATCAAATTCGGTTCAGCCGTTCTCCCGTGATGATGGGACAAACAGACAGAGAGACAGACAGATTTTCAATTTTATTTATATAGACTAGCAGCATACCCGTTCTTCGTACGGAGTATATAATATAAAGAAACTTGAAATTCATAATCATGCCCAAATTCTTATAGTATACTAAATGACATGTTTAATCAAAATATTCTGTTAAAATATTTAATATAATGCTCCTAAAAAGAAGTTTAAGAATCTCTGTTCTCGCTATATAAAATTATCTTCATGGACATATCTGAAGAATAAAACATCTTGGACCCCTTATGTAAGCAAATATAAAAAAAATATGGAATTGAATCAATATATGCAAAATAAAAGCGTTAAAATTGTATGGGACCCGTACTAATTATATACGCGAATATTAGAAAATATAACCTGTATTAGTAGATTACATGTATAAATTGAAAATACCAATAAACCCGTAATCTTTAAATCTGAAGACAGTCATTTATTCCAATATATGTCAAAATTAAAAAGCTAAAATTATATGGGAAGATATACACGTACTACTTATAATGTCCAATTATTAGTAGAAGTTTACCCGTTTTGCAATATGAGTCACAAATGTTTTTTGGTAAAATACAACAGACGACGTAATAAATTGAATATATAATCAATCCCCTTAATCTTCATACCAGAAGACTGTACTTGATTCCAATATATATGCCAATATATGTCAAAATATATGCCAATATACCTGTACTACTTATATTCTCGTAGGTTAGAAGATATACCCGTGCATTCCTAGAAGATTACTCGTACAACGTACAATATGCGTGTGTCAGCAATTTTTGCAGCAATAAAACAATGGCGTAATAACTTAAAAATATCAATAATCCCTGAATCAATAATTCCGGAAAATATCAATAATAATAATGTTTAAACCTGAAGAGTATAATTGATATTATCCAGTCCAAAATGAAATGGCAATGAAATTTATTTTATATACATATCTTCATTATTCAAATCGGAAAGGATTTAATAAAAATCGTCTGCCGCATAAACACATTGGATTTAAATCCGTTGCTAAGCGACATGATATCATTTGCTTCAAATAAATTGGTAGAAAAAATATCGTCTAAATAGTTATATTTCTATGGAACATTTGGCGACAGTTTCGTCAAATTAGCGACATTTTAAAAAATCGCCAAATTTATCGCCATGTGGGACTGTAGAACTGACAGTTCCACTTTGCGACAAATTGGCGAAATATCTTCACAATACTATCCCCTAACAAAAAACAATTAATATCATTTATGTAGCGCAATTTTATCAATTTCAAGATATTTTTATAGATTTGAAAACATTTTTATCAATTTGGTGACATTTTAAAAATTCGCTAAATGTATTACTATGTAGGATGGTTGGTCTGACAGAGAAATGCTAACCAAACATCATTTCAGTACTCTCTTCTAACAAAACAAAAAAAAATTTCATTGATATGTAGAAGACCCAAGCCACACGACCAACCCGAAGGTTTATGGCAGCTGTTTGTGTGTCGTTTATATCAATTTGGCGACATTTCCGTCAATTTGGCAAAGTTTAAGAAAAGTTGTCAAATTAGCGATATCCCTCCAAATTCGTAGCTTTGAATTTGCAGATCTGAATGAAACATTCTTATCCCGTTTCAATATACTAAATGAAAACACTACAATTGTATTAGAAGATATACCCGCTCTACTCTTTTTCTGTTTCAACAATCGGCTATATGAATTTATTGGCTAAACACAATATATGAGTTTAGTAGCTAAATACGATATAAGCTTGAAAACTCTTTGCCAAAATAAATGAAATTGATGTACGCAGTCAGCAATTAATATAATTAAAAGAAAAATCAAACCGTCCATTCATAAGATATACTTTTATATCCATTTATTTATTATTTAAATCGAAAAAAAATAATAAAAACATTAACAAACACATTTAATTTAATTGCGATGCCGAGCAACATGATATATCCTCCTAAAATGTTAAAATTTATTAACCACTAAGAGCACACCCGTTATTCGTACGGAGTGTATAATTTAAAGAAACTTAAAGTTCGCAATCATGTGCAAATTCTGTTAAAATATTAAATTTATTGCTCCTAAAGAGAAGTTTAAGAATATATGTTCTCACTATGCAAAATTATCTTCACGATCAGATCTGAAGAATAAAACATCCTGCCCCCTTTTGTAAGCAAATTTACAGAAGAAAAAATAGGAATTTAATGAATATATGCAACCCCGTACTAATTATATTGTCGCAGATCAGAAAATATGCCAATGTGTTAGTAGAAGATTACCCGTATTACAATATGCGTCTCAAAAATATTTGCCAAAATAAAAGAGATGACGTAATAAATTGAAAACATCAATAATATCCGTACTCTTTATACCAGAAGGTCGTAATTGATTCAAATATATGCCAATATATATCAAAACATATGTCAATATACCTGTACTACTTATATTCTCGTAGATTAAAAGATATACAAGTGTATTTGTAGAAGATTCGTACAACATACAATATATGAGTTTAAACAATTTTTGTCATAATAAAATAATTGCATAATAACTTGAAAATATCAATAATCCTTGAATCAATAATCCCCGAAAATATAAATAATAATAATTTTTAAACCTGAAGACCGTAATTGATATTATCCAGTCAAAAATGCTATAAGAAAAATCAAATCGTTCTTTTCTAAAATATATTTTTATATCCATTTATTTATTATTCAAATCGAAAAAATAATTATTAAAATTAACAGACAGATTTAATTTAATTGCGTTTCTGAGTAACATGATATAAGATAGAATCTTATAACATGTTAAATATGTCATGTCTTATAACATAAACTGCGAAATTAAATAACGATTTTGATTTCTCTATACTTCTCATTGTTCCGTAAAAGCTTGTTTTAAATAAACCATGAACCATGGAGATAGATTTCCCCTTTAAATCATGTTTCAAACAATTCATGTTTTCAGAAAGTGACTAATTAACGCAAAAAATCTCCCATCAAACTCAGAGATTAAATTTTAATTCACTTTCAAACGATTTTCAAGCTTCTCGTTTGGATAAACCACGGAGTTAGGGAGTAGAACTCCTAGGAAAAAGTTCCGTTTTTCATTAATATCTCGACAACCCCAGGTCTTAGAAACTGTCGCGAACGTTTTGGTATACTCGACAGAGAAGACAAAGTTTTGAAATCAAACACATTTATTAAACATGAAATAACAAGGCAGTTGATCGAAAACAGTGGAGTACAAGCATTTCTCGCAATAACTCAGAGTTACACTCGGTAGGGTGACCATTAAGAACACCCCTGGAGGAAGAGGAACCAAGAGAATACACATATTTTCTGATACATAAAATAAACACAATATTCCTCATATTATACTTGACATTTATATATCACATTTGTATACTTTGAACATATACGACATTTTCATATAACATCATCAATGACTTGATACTCACGAGGATTTGACAATTAACACTCTATTCGTTAGGTGGAAGACTAAATATATATAAAACTTTACCTCGTCTCTTTTAAATATAACATTTACAATTCTGTACCATGGGAAAGGATATCAGGATGGACTCTCGGCATAAACTCATCGAGATTCTTGCGCAGAACAAAATCCATAATGGTCGGGAAACTTGACTACACAACATCATGCTGGCGGAATTCGACATCTTGGTTGGTTACGGAGATTGGTTGATTCGTACCTTAGGACACAAGGAGGAGTCAGGCAAATACAAATCGCTGTAAAATGAGCTTTCCCTCTAGCCCTATTAGCGATTCAAGCCGACCAGTGAAAGAACCATTTTCTCTTTTCACAAGACTCATTATTCCATTACTACCAGGCTGATTCATTTAAAAACACGAGTGACTCATCTCTGAACCGAGCCAAACGACTCTACGCACAACTTGTCGAACTATGTTACATATTTTAATCACATCCTTCCACTTTCAAAATTAATCCACCTTTTCTTAAAATTCGCGATCATACGCGAATCAAACACACACGTCTACATTTCTCCACGACTCCTTCCACTCTGCTTCCAAAATCCTTTTTCAAACGCGCGCGTGCGCAAAACCTGCAAGTTCCCAACTAGCGACTGAGAAGCGAAAATACAAAACTATTACTATTTTTCTGGAACATAAACACTTTTGCGATTTTAGAGTTCACTTCCCTTAAAAGTCAATGTAATTGAAAACATGTAGAAAAGACATTTACATTTCGAAATTGACACTTTCAATCACACAGAAATAAAACAATACTTTAATATACAATTTTAACACAGAGGTGTGAAAGCCTTATCACACTCCTTCGGGGCCCGGGAGAAAAATTTCCTGCAAAGCGGGGAATTTTTCCACACAATACTAGGAAAATACCTGCATTAAGTTCCCAATGACATATGTTCCATTGAGAAGAATTTAGTGTAAATTTTGAGCGATGTACATGTACATCAAAGAAAAAAACAAAAACAAACAAGATCATGACCAGCATAATAACCAAAATCCAAGAGTGGCCTAAAGTTTGACTCGTGAGTCAAAAAAAAAAATAAGTCTCAATACAAGCATAGACCTTTTCAAGACAACACCAAATTAACAAGACACAAATGATGAAATTGCCCCTTTTAAAATTTAAACACTAATACATTTTCTGGTGAGTACCACAGAGACATGAAAATTTAATTTACTCAACTCACAAAAAGTTTAACTAAACAAAAAGTTTTCTTTCTTCAAAAATTTTACAATTAAATTCTATAAATTTACTTTTCACAGAAATCAATTTATTAACTATTATCCAACCTTGCCAACAAATTACTTTAAAGGACATTTAAAAAAAATTACTAATTTAGAAAATGAGACAAATTTTCAAACCAAGAATGTTGATCAGGCACCCAGGCAAGAAACAAGTCCATTAGAAAGTTGCAAACCTAGAGGTGGCGGTACCCCCAACCAATAAGTCAACAAACACCAAATGACAAAAAAAAATTTCTAAAATTTACTAGACCTTTAAATTAAAAAAAAATCATTCACACATTCATAAAATAAAACAGAGATAAAAATTATCAGTTATCCTTAAAAATCCTTACCAAAACTCTAATCCATCAAGTACTTAATTATCTTAAAATTACTTTAAAACATTACTGCTTATCATTAAAGCAAAGCAAAAAAAAATTATTATTTAAGTATTTAGAATTTTAAAACACTACTTCAACCTGATTAACATGGCACTCACATTCAGAAAGCTGCACTGGCACAGAACTTGCAGTACAGAACATTCAGCTGACTGACACATAAAGCAAATTACACAGAAGTTCAGAAATATCGGATCCATTTTAACATAGCATACAGTTTTGCAAAACATTTTGTGAAACAATTGAAAATATAATATTATGAAACATAATTGTCCATCTCACAACAATATCAGTCTTTTTTTTTTTTTTTTTTTTGAAAATGTGAGAATTTCATAATCTAAACATTTTACTTTACTTTTGAGCCAATTGCTCTCTTGACATATTGCCTTAATTGACAAGTAACTTTAATGAATAAATTGGCCTCTTGGGCGCAAGTCATACTTGTGTGAATTAGGAACATTTTGAGTTTTAACCCTATTTTGATGGTTTAGAAAATATCTACTTTTAAATTGTCTTGTTTCTTGAGTTGAAGAATTATCAATGTTATCATTATATGTGCTAGAAATCAATTCACTACGTCTAGGAGGTAAAGGAGTTAATCTATTAACGTGGACCAATTGCTGATTACATGGATTGTTTTTGTGTTGAATGACAAAGTTAACTTCAGTTGTTTGCTTGATAACTTCAAAAGGACCATGATTTAAAGAACTGAGTTTTTTTGATTGGCCTGGCCGAATATGAGGTGTGTAAAGATAGACCAAGTCACCAACTTTAATCTTAGGCATTTTAGCAGATTTATGTTGTTGAAGTTGTTGTGATTCCTGAGCTTCCTCAAGGTTTTTCCTAACAGTTACAAAGGTCTTTTTTAAGCGAACCTGTAAGTCATCTGAATAATCATGAGTAGATTTGTAAACTGGATATTTTACACCTGTTAAAAGAGCATCAGGTAGCACAGGGTCTCGACCAAAGACAAGATGTGCTGGGGACTCGCCTGTTGAGGCATGGACTGACGTTCTATGAGCCATTAAAGCAAATTGAATCATCCGATCCCAGTCGCCCTTATCAGAATAGACCAGATTCTTTAAGGATCTAACTAACGTACCGTTCAGTCTTTCGACTAGCCCGTCTGACTGGGGATGGTACGCTGAAGTATTATGTTTTTTTATGCCTAATTTCTTGTATAGATTGTTGGCAGCTTCAGAAATGAAGTTACTACCTTGATCCGTAATTAAGTGAGCAGGAATTCCATGAATACTTATAAATCTCTCTAAACAAGCGAGAATATCCTCAGTTTTAACTGTAGCAAGTGGATAAGCCTCTGGCCATCTAGTGAAGTAATCTGTAATGACAAGAATGTACTTCATCCCAGAATTCGAGATAGGTAGTGGGCCGACTACATCCATAGCCACACGTTCAAAAGGATAAGTTGTAATAGGAAATTTCTGTATTGGAGCCTTGTTGTTACGAAAACCTCTGTTTTTTACACAAGTTGTGCACGACTTCACATAATTTTCAGTCTGAGCATGCATGTCTGGCCAATAATAGTTAACTGAAATTTTTGCCAGAGTTCTTTGAAAACCACAATGTGCAGCAACAGGAGAATCATGGCAAAGCCATAGAATTTCTGAGACTAAGTCTTGAGGAATAACTACTCTCTCATTATATTGCTGTCTCTGCTTTGGATTTTTGTGTATGCAATGTAACATACCATTTTTCATGAAAAATGAAAGTTTTTGTGGGTATGGTTTTACACCTTTTTCCAGAAGATTTTTGATTTTTATACATCTAGGATCTTTCAATTGACCAATAGCTATCCTAGTTACCAGAGAAGCTTCCACAGTAGTCTGTACTTTATCTTGAGAATTTTCAACGATTGCATTTATGTTTTCACTACTATCATTATTCTGTACCACTACTCTTCCAGAAATTTTCGTAGGGACAGATTCTACAATACTTTTAGGAACAGTTTGTTTCTGAGTGTTTTGAGATTTCTTTGAAGAAGACTCATCAATACATCTCGAAAAATAGTCAGCTACAACATTATGTTTCCCCGGTTTATGAATGATTTCATAATCAAAAGCCTGCAATGAAACGATCCAGCGAGCTATGCGCGAAGTAGGATCTCTTAATTTGAAAATGAACGATAAGGATGCTTGATCACAGTAAATTTTGAAATGTTTGCCTAAGAGATAGTGCTTAAATTGCTGGGTAGCCCAAACCACAGCCAAAGCTTCTTTCTCGACTACACTGTAATTCACTTCAGCACCTTGTAATTTTCGACTAGCAAAGGAAACTGGGTGAGATAACCCATTTTCATCCAATTGCGAAAGAACTGATCCCAAAGCGTAATTAGAGGCATCTGTATGCAAAGTAAAGGGCAAATTAAAATTTGGTAATTTTAAAATTGGTTCTTGAATAAGCTTGTTCTTAAGTATTTCAAAAGCTTCCTGAGCCTCCTGACTCCACACAAACTTTTTCTGCTTTGATTTTAAAAGATTAGTTAGTGGAAGAGTAATCTTTGCATAATCTGGTACAAACTTCCTATAAAAGCCTGTCAAACCCAAAAATTGTCTGATATTCTTGACACAGGTGGGTACTTTAAATTTTTGCACTAAATCAATGTTATGAGGGTCTGGCTGAACTTTTCCCTCAGACACTCTGAAACCTAAGTACTTTATTGTCTTTCTGAAAAAGAAGCATTTTGATGGCTTTAACCTAAGACCATGTTGAGATAATTTAATAAAAACTTCTTCTAATTTCATCATGTGTTCTTCAAAAGTTTTTGATGAGATGATAACATCATCTATGTATATTCCTGATAACCCTGCCAGTACAAGAGACATTAATCTCTGAAAAGACGCTGGTGCGTTTTTTAGACCAAAAGGGGTCCTACACCATTCGTAGTGACCGGTGGGCGTGGAAAAAGCTGTTTTGTGTGAATCCTGTGGATTCAAATGCAATTGGTAGAATCCTGAAGTTAAGTCCAAAGTTGAGAAAAATGTAGCACCTGCTAAACTATCAATCAATTCACTAATGTTAGGAATTGGAAAATTTTCTGTAATAGTAAGTTTGTTTAACTTGCGAAAATCACAACATAATCTATAAGAACCATCCGGTTTCCTTACAAACAGTACTGGCGTATTGTAAGGTGAAAAACTAGGTTTAATTATTTTAGCTTCTAATAATTCTGTGACTTGTCTATTGAGTTCCCCTTGTAAATGATGTGGAACTTTATATGGTTTCTGATAAACAGGAACAGATGTTTCCAAATTTATCTCATGTAATATGGTTTTACAACCAGACAACTCAGCAACATTCTTTGCAAAAACTTGTCTATATTTATTCAACAAAGTTGATAATTTATGTTTTTGATCTTTTTGGAGATGACTCAGGTCAAAATCTCCTCCCCAACTTTCAAAAGGCTCCAAAGGTTCACTGGAGTCCAACTCTCCCTCACTCACTACATTAACTTCAACCTCCTCAGACACCTGAATTTCCTGAACATGAGCCACTTTTCTACCCTTATTCAAATGATAAGGTTTTTCCTCTGGGTTAGCAACACGAACCCAAATAATTCCATCCTTAGGAGCTCTATATACAGCTCTAGCAATGAAGATGTGGTCATTTTTCTCTGATTCCAGAAGCAAGGTGGAATTTTCCGGAAACCCTTCTGAAAGTTTGATTTTAATAAATGATTCAGATAAAGGAGGAATTATACATTTTTGTGAATTTTTCACAATAATTGGCTCTTTAATTTTTGTATTTAGAGTTTCTTTTACTCTACATAAGTTATTAACAGTTTTAATGTTTAAGTTCTTATGCTGTGCCACTTCTTCAGTACCACCTCTAACATGATTTTGCTTTTCCCCCATATGCAAAGTAACATTCTGTGCATTTACTACCAAATCTCTAAAAGATTTGCTTCCATTTTCCAAATCGTTAATATGTACCTCTTCACTACCCAAATGTGGCACTACATTATTTTCCGAAAAATTTCTGCTCACATACTCTTCCCGAATGACCTGAGACTCATTCACTACCGGTGCCAGATCTGCTTTGCATTTGGCACATGCATTCGTATGGAACTCTTTCGGTTTACAGTCCTCTACCACACGAACATTTTTTCCACTACTCATCTGCGAGTCAGGCACAGCAATACGCTTTGCGACACTACTTAGGTTTGAGTCTGCAATTTCCGACTCATTTGCCGGTTCATGATTTGAAATCGAAAGTAAATTATTCGTACATTGATAACCAACAAAAGGAATGGAAGAGTTTGAAAACTTAAAACAGAAGTGATTATAATCTATAATAGCATTATGTTTATGTAAAAACTTGTTACCAAGGATTACATTATATGAAATAGGAGCTGGTGATTTTAACACAAAAAATTCGGTAGGGAATCTTTCTTTTCCCAAATTTAGCGAAATAGTGGCTAAACATTCAACTTTAGTATCTTGTGAACTAAAGCTACGCAAAATTGTTGGTTTGTATGTTAGCAACATATGTGCAATGGGTACAGTATTTAAAGCTTCCTCATACACTAAATTAATTGAACTACCCGTATCAATCAATATTGACACTTCACTGCTCACTAATTTTCCTTTTATAATAGAAGAAGATGACAAAGAATTTGTAATATTATGACAAATATTATTTTCCTCAAAATGTGATGTTTGCCTATCAAAAGTTTTTCTATTATTATAATTGTGCATGGGATATCTACTCTGATTCCCAGAAGAATGATTTTTGGAATTTTGCAAAGATTTATATGACTCCTTATTTTTATAATTTTGCGTTCCTTGCTTTCTATACTTCCACTCATTTGCAGACATTTGCCCTCTGTGTCTTTCACCCTGGTGATACCTAGTTCCAGGACTGGTATAAATTTTCCTACATTTTATACCGTACACATCTCTTTTTTGAAAAACCTTTTTCCAACACTGTTCTTGAACGTGACCTAATTTACCACATTTGTCACACTTTGGACGCGGTGAACGCTTTTCGTTAACTTTATCTGAATTAAACTTAAATTTTTCTATTTTACCCCTAAGAAATTCAATGTCCCTTTCCTGTTCTAACACTTTTCTTTTTAAATCTGACATACTTTCACTTTGATCTGGTGTGAGAACATATTTTTCTGGTGTGAGAACACCTTTTTTTGTAAGTACCGGATTAGTCAAGTACATAGCATTATTTTCATTTAAAATA
Organism: Amaurobius ferox; assembly: GCA_951213105.1. Lineage (NCBI taxonomy): Eukaryota > Metazoa > Arthropoda > Arachnida > Araneae > Amaurobiidae > Amaurobius > Amaurobius ferox. The sequence goes on from OX578139.1 coordinate 132,530,669, forward strand.
GATTCCTCAAGAATTGCAAGTTTTCTAGCCGAATAAAAATCTCTAGGGTTTTGTGACAACACCAATCTTTTTAGTTCCGGATATAAACCATTAATAAATGAAGTTTTTAAAAGTGTTTGCCTGATTTTATTCTCACTTTCGGAATCTACATCTTCCGGAACAACCTTAAATGAAGCAGCTTCGATTCTCATCGAAAACTGTTTAACCGACTCATTTGGTCTCTGTGTAAAGTTCACGAGTGAAATTATGTTTTTAGTAACATTTTCGGTCACTTCAAAATGATCTTTCAAAATGTGAATAATTTCCTGCAAATTTTTACAATTTCTGTGCTTTGGATTCTCTTCAATCAATCTATTTGCTTCCCCCTCTAAATTCAATCTCAAACAAACTAATTTGTCACACTCACTCCAGTTTGCATGAGTGGCTACTAAATTTAACTTTTCCAAAAACTGTGACAACGAAAGCTCTGAATTTCCCGAGAATTTTGGAACATGATGTGCGAACTTAGGTGTGAAAATATGGAATGATTTTAACATGTTATCATTTACCGATGAAGCACTGTTTTGATTTGGCAAAGTGCCAGAAGAAGAATTCAAACATACCGGCGATTTATCTGATATATTTTCCTTATTAGATTTAGCTTTGTGGCTAACACTTTTAACTTTACCTCTAGAATTAACAGTATCCGACTCAGTAGCAATATCAAGCGACAAATTCAAGGAGGAATTTAATTTTTTTACTTGAATTTTTACTCATCTTACCGACATTTACTTTTTTGTTTCTAGTAATTGGAGCCATTTTGCATAACAATCAAATATACTCGTATAGTTTAACACAATATGCAATTGCAATGTTCTTAAACAGTAGTTACAATAAAACCAGTTTTTATCAAATCAAATGACATAAATATGCAAACAAATCAATTTTTTTTATCAAATGGCACATATCAAATTCCAAGAACACTCGTTTTTGAGAATACCGAAAGCAGAACATGGAACTCTGTTTACTTAAGAAAACACTCATTTTAGCACAACGGTAATTTTTAACCTTCAAAATTTCAATTCTTAAGAAAATTTTTAAAAATTTTAATTCTCTCAGCTCTTCCCCACTCACCGAGAAAAGTAACGGCACCAATTCTGTCGCGAACGTTTTGGTATACTCGACAGAGAAGACAAAGTTTTGAAATCAAACACATTTATTAAACATGAAATAACAAGGCAGTTGATCGAAAACAGTGGAGTACAAGCATTTCTCGCAATAACTCAGAGTTACACTCGGTAGGGTGACCATTAAGAACACCCCTGGAGGAAGAGGAACCAAGAGAATACACATATTTTCTGATACATAAAATAAACACAATATTCCTCATATTATACTTGACATTTATATATCACATTTGTATACTTTGAACATATACGACATTTTCATATAACATCATCAATGACTTGATACTCACGAGGATTTGACAATTAACACTCTATTCGTTAGGTGGAAGACTAAATATATATAAAACTTTACCTCGTCTCTTTTAAATATAACATTTACAATTCTGTACCATGGGAAAGGATATCAGGATGGACTCTCGGCATAAACTCATCGAGATTCTTGCGCAGAACAAAATCCATAATGGTCGGGAAACTTGACTACACAACATCATGCTGGCGGAATTCGACATCTTGGTTGGTTACGGAGATTGGTTGATTCGTACCTTAGGACACAAGGAGGAGTCAGGCAAATACAAATCGCTGTAAAATGAGCTTTCCCTCTAGCCCTATTAGCGATTCAAGCCGACCAGTGAAAGAACCATTTTCTCTTTTCACAAGACTCATTATTCCATTACTACCAGGCTGATTCATTTAAAAACACGAGTGACTCATCTCTGAACCGAGCCAAACGACTCTACGCACAACTTGTCGAACTATGTTACATATTTTAATCACATCCTTCCACTTTCAAAATTAATCCACCTTTTCTTAAAATTCGCGATCATACGCGAATCAAACACACACGTCTACATTTCTCCACGACTCCTTCCACTCTGCTTCCAAAATCCTTTTTCAAACGCGCGCGTGCGCAAAACCTGCAAGTTCCCAACTAGCGACTGAGAAGCGAAAATACAAAACTATTACTATTTTTCTGGAACATAAACACTTTTGCGATTTTAGAGTTCACTTCCCTTAAAAGTCAATGTAATTGAAAACATGTAGAAAAGACATTTACATTTCGAAATTGACACTTTCAATCACACAGAAATAAAACAATACTTTAATATACAATTTTAACACAGAGGTGTGAAAGCCTTATCACACTCCTTCGGGGCCCGGGAGAAAAATTTCCTGCAAAGCGGGGAATTTTTCCACACAATACTAGGAAAATACCTGCATTAAGTTCCCAATGACATATGTTCCATTGAGAAGAATTTAGTGTAAATTTTGAGCGATGTACATGTACATCAAAGAAAAAAACAAAAACAAACAAGATCATGACCAGCATAATAACCAAAATCCAAGAGTGGCCTAAAGTTTGACTCGTGAGTCAAAAAAAAAATAAGTCTCAATACAAGCATAGACCTTTTCAAGACAACACCAAATTAACAAGACACAAATGATGAAATTGCCCCTTTTAAAATTTAAACACTAATACATTTTCTGGTGAGTACCACAGAGACATGAAAATTTAATTTACTCAACTCACAAAAAGTTTAACTAAACAAAAAGTTTTCTTTCTTCAAAAATTTTACAATTAAATTCTATAAATTTACTTTTCACAGAAATCAATTTATTAACTATTATCCAACCTTGCCAACAAATTACTTTAAAGGACATTTAAAAAAAATTACTAATTTAGAAAATGAGACAAATTTTCAAACCAAGAATGTTGATCAGGCACCCAGGCAAGAAACAAGTCCATTAGAAAGTTGCAAACCTAGAGGTGGCGGTACCCCCAACCAATAAGTCAACAAACACCAAATGACAAAAAAAAATTTCTAAAATTTACTAGACCTTTAAATTAAAAAAAAATCATTCACACATTCATAAAATAAAACAGAGATAAAAATTATCAGTTATCCTTAAAAATCCTTACCAAAACTCTAATCCATCAAGTACTTAATTATCTTAAAATTACTTTAAAACATTACTGCTTATCATTAAAGCAAAGCAAAAAAAAATTATTATTTAAGTATTTAGAATTTTAAAACACTACTTCAACCTGATTAACATGGCACTCACATTCAGAAAGCTGCACTGGCACAGAACTTGCAGTACAGAACATTCAGCTGACTGACACATAAAGCAAATTACACAGAAGTTCAGAAATATCGGATTCATTTTAACATAGCATACAGTTTTGCAAAACATTTTGTGAAACAATTGAAAATATAATATTATGAAACATAATTGTCCATCTCACAACAATATCAGTCTTTTTTTTTTTTTTTTTTTTGAAAATGTGAGAATTTCATAATCTAAACATTTTACTTTACTTTTGAGCCAATTGCTCTCTTGACATATTGCCTTAATTGACAAGTAACTTTAATGAATAAATTGGCCTCTTGGGCGCAAGTCATACTTGTGTGAATTAGGAACATTTTGAGTTTTAACCCTATTTTGATGGTTTAGAAAATATCTACTTTTAAATTGTCTTGTTTCTTGAGTTGAAGAATTATCAATGTTATCATTATATGTGCTAGAAATCAATTCACTACGTCTAGGAGGTAAAGGAGTTAATCTATTAACGTGGACCAATTGCTGATTACATGGATTGTTTTTGTGTTGAATGACAAAGTTAACTTCAGTTGTTTGCTTGATAACTTCAAAAGGACCATGATTTAAAGAACTGAGTTTTTTTGATTGGCCTGGCCGAATATGAGGTGTGTAAAGATAGACCAAGTCACCAACTTTAATCTTAGGCATTTTAGCAGATTTATGTTGTTGAAGTTGTTGTGATTCCTGAGCTTCCTCAAGGTTTTTCCTAACAGTTACAAAGGTCTTTTTTAAGCGAACCTGTAAGTCATCTGAATAATCATGAGTAGATTTGTAAACTGGATATTTTACACCTGTTAAAAGAGCATCAGGTAGCACAGGGTCTCGACCAAAGACAAGATGTGCTGGGGACTCGCCTGTTGAGGCATGGACTGACGTTCTATGAGCCATTAAAGCAAATTGAATCATCCGATCCCAGTCGCCCTTATCAGAATAGACCAGATTCTTTAAGGATCTAACTAACGTACCGTTCAGTCTTTCGACTAGCCCGTCTGACTGGGGATGGTACGCTGAAGTATTATGTTTTTTTATGCCTAATTTCTTGTATAGATTGTTGGCAGCTTCAGAAATGAAGTTACTACCTTGATCCGTAATTAAGTGAGCAGGAATTCCATGAATACTTATAAATCTCTCTAAACAAGCGAGAATATCCTCAGTTTTAACTGTAGCAAGTGGATAAGCCTCTGGCCATCTAGTGAAGTAATCTGTAATGACAAGAATGTACTTCATCCCAGAATTCGAGATAGGTAGTGGGCCGACTACATCCATAGCCACACGTTCAAAAGGATAAGTTGTAATAGGAAATTTCTGTATTGGAGCCTTGTTGTTACGAAAACCTCTGTTTTTTACACAAGTTGTGCACGACTTCACATAATTTTCAGTCTGAGCATGCATGTCTGGCCAATAATAGTTAACTGAAATTTTTGCCAGAGTTCTTTGAAAACCACAATGTGCAGCAACAGGAGAATCATGGCAAAGCCATAGAATTTCTGAGACTAAGTCTTGAGGAATAACTACTCTCTCATTATATTGCTGTCTCTGCTTTGGATTTTTGTGTATGCAATGTAACATACCATTTTTCATGAAAAATGAAAGTTTTTGTGGGTATGGTTTTACACCTTTTTCCAGAAGATTTTTGATTTTTATACATCTAGGATCTTTCAATTGACCAATAGCTATCCTAGTTACCAGAGAAGCTTCCACAGTAGTCTGTACTTTATCTTGAGAATTTTCAACGATTGCATTTATGTTTTCACTACTATCATTATTCTGTACCACTACTCTTCCAGAAATTTTCGTAGGGACAGATTCTACAATACTTTTAGGAACAGTTTGTTTCTGAGTGTTTTGAGATTTCTTTGAAGAAGACTCATCAATACATCTCGAAAAATAGTCAGCTACAACATTATGTTTCCCCGGTTTATGAATGATTTCATAATCAAAAGCCTGCAATGAAACGATCCAGCGAGCTATGCGCGAAGTAGGATCTCTTAATTTGAAAATGAACGATAAGGATGCTTGATCACAGTAAATTTTGAAATGTTTGCCTAAGAGATAGTGCTTAAATTGCTGGGTAGCCCAAACCACAGCCAAAGCTTCTTTCTCGACTACACTGTAATTCACTTCAGCACCTTGTAATTTTCGACTAGCAAAGGAAACTGGGTGAGATAACCCATTTTCATCCAATTGCGAAAGAACTGATCCCAAAGCGTAATTAGAGGCATCTGTATGCAAAGTAAAGGGCAAATTAAAATTTGGTAATTTTAAAATTGGTTCTTGAATAAGCTTGTTCTTAAGTATTTCAAAAGCTTCCTGAGCCTCCTGACTCCACACAAACTTTTTCTGCTTTGATTTTAAAAGATTAGTTAGTGGAAGAGTAATCTTTGCATAATCTGGTACAAACTTCCTATAAAAGCCTGTCAAACCCAAAAATTGTCTGATATTCTTGACACAGGTGGGTACTTTAAATTTTTGCACTAAATCAATGTTATGAGGGTCTGGCTGAACTTTTCCCTCAGACACTCTGAAACCTAAGTACTTTATTGTCTTTCTGAAAAAGAAGCATTTTGATGGCTTTAACCTAAGACCATGTTGAGATAATTTAATAAAAACTTCTTCTAATTTCATCATGTGTTCTTCAAAAGTTTTTGATGAGATGATAACATCATCTATGTATATTCCTGATAACCCTGCCAGTACAAGAGACATTAATCTCTGAAAAGACGCTGGTGCGTTTTTTAGACCAAAAGGGGTCCTACACCATTCGTAGTGACCGGTGGGCGTGGAAAAAGCTGTTTTGTGTGAATCCTGTGGATTCAAATGCAATTGGTAGAATCCTGAAGTTAAGTCCAAAGTTGAGAAAAATGTAGCACCTGCTAAACTATCAATCAATTCACTAATGTTAGGAATTGGAAAATTTTCTGTAATAGTAAGTTTGTTTAACTTGCGAAAATCACAACATAATCTATAAGAACCATCCGGTTTCCTTACAAACAGTACTGGCGTATTGTAAGGTGAAAAACTAGGTTTAATTATTTTAGCTTCTAATAATTCTGTGACTTGTCTATTGAGTTCCCCTTGTAAATGATGTGGAACTTTATATGGTTTCTGATAAACAGGAACAGATGTTTCCAAATTTATCTCATGTAATATGGTTTTACAACCAGACAACTCAGCAACATTCTTTGCAAAAACTTGTCTATATTTATTCAACAAAGTTGATAATTTATGTTTTTGATCTTTTTGGAGATGACTCAGGTCAAAATCTCCTCCCCAACTTTCAAAAGGCTCCAAAGGTTCACTGGAGTCCAACTCTCCCTCACTCACTACATTAACTTCAACCTCCTCAGACACCTGAATTTCCTGAACATGAGCCACTTTTCTACCCTTATTCAAATGATAAGGTTTTTCCTCTGGGTTAGCAACACGAACCCAAATAATTCCATCCTTAGGAGCTCTATATACAGCTCTAGCAATGAAGATGTGGTCATTTTTCTCTGATTCCAGAAGCAAGGTGGAATTTTCCGGAAACCCTTCTGAAAGTTTGATTTTAATAAATGATTCAGATAAAGGAGGAATTATACATTTTTGTGAATTTTTCACAATAATTGGCTCTTTAATTTTTGTATTTAGAGTTTCTTTTACTCTACATAAGTTATTAACAGTTTTAATGTTTAAGTTCTTATGCTGTGCCACTTCTTCAGTACCACCTCTAACATGATTTTGCTTTTCCCCCATATGCAAAGTAACATTCTGTGCATTTACTACCAAATCTCTAAAAGATTTGCTTCCATTTTCCAAATCGTTAATATGTACCTCTTCACTACCCAAATGTGGCACTACATTATTTTCCGAAAAATTTCTGCTCACATACTCTTCCCGAATGACCTGAGACTCATTCACTACCGGTGCCAGATCTGCTTTGCATTTGGCACATGCATTCGTATGGAACTCTTTCGGTTTACAGTCCTCTACCACACGAACATTTTTTCCACTACTCATCTGCGAGTCAGGCACAGCAATACGCTTTGCGACACTACTTAGGTTTGAGTCTGCAATTTCCGACTCATTTGCCGGTTCATGATTTGAAATCGAAAGTAAATTATTCGTACATTGATAACCAACAAAAGGAATGGAAGAGTTTGAAAACTTAAAACAGAAGTGATTATAATCTATAATAGCATTATGTTTATGTAAAAACTTGTTACCAAGGATTACATTATATGAAATAGGAGCTGGTGATTTTAACACAAAAAATTCGGTAGGGAATCTTTCTTTTCCCAAATTTAGCGAAATAGTGGCTAAACATTCAACTTTAGTATCTTGTGAACTAAAGCTACGCAAAATTGTTGGTTTGTATGTTAGCAACATATGTGCAATGGGTACAGTATTTAAAGCTTCCTCATACACTAAATTAATTGAACTACCCGTATCAATCAATATTGACACTTCACTGCTCACTAATTTTCCTTTTATAATAGAAGAAGATGACAAAGAATTTGTAATATTATGACAAATATTATTTTCCTCAAAATGTGATGTTTGCCTATCAAAAGTTTTTCTATTATTATAATTGTGCATGGGATATCTACTCTGATTCCCAGAAGAATGATTTTTGGAATTTTGCAAAGATTTATATGACTCCTTATTTTTATAATTTTGCGTTCCTTGCTTTCTATACTTCCACTCATTTGCAGACATTTGCCCTCTGTGTCTTTCACCCTGGTGATACCTAGTTCCAGGACTGGTATAAATTTTCCTACATTTTATACCGTACACATCTCTTTTTTGAAAAACCTTTTTCCAACACTGTTCTTGAACGTGACCTAATTTACCACATTTGTCACACTTTGGACGCGGTGAACGCTTTTCGTTAACTTTATCTGAATTAAACTTAAATTTTTCTATTTTACCCCTAAGAAATTCAATGTCCCTTTCCTGTTCTAACACTTTTCTTTTTAAATCTGACATACTTTCACTTTGATCTGGTGTGAGAACATATTTTTCTGGTGTGAGAACACCTTTTTTTGTAAGTACCGGATTAGTCAAGTACATAGCATTATTTTCATTTAAAATAGATTCCTCAAGAATTGCAAGTTTTCTAGCCGAATAAAAATCTCTAGGGTTTTGTGACAACACCAATCTTTTTAGTTCCGGATATAAACCATTAATAAATGAAGTTTTTAAAAGTGTTTGCCTGATTTTATTCTCACTTTCGGAATCTACATCTTCCGGAACAACCTTAAATGAAGCAGCTTCGATTCTCATCGAAAACTGTTTAACCGACTCATTTGGTCTCTGTGTAAAGTTCACGAGTGAAATTATGTTTTTAGTAACATTTTCGGTCACTTCAAAATGATCTTTCAAAATGTGAATAATTTCCTGCAAATTTTTACAATTTCTGTGCTTTGGATTCTCTTCAATCAATCTATTTGCTTCCCCCTCTAAATTCAATCTCAAACAAACTAATTTGTCACACTCACTCCAGTTTGCATGAGTGGCTACTAAATTTAACTTTTCCAAAAACTGTGACAACGAAAGCTCTGAATTTCCCGAGAATTTTGGAACATGATGTGCGAACTTAGGTGTGAAAATATGGAATGATTTTAACATGTTATCATTTACCGATGAAGCACTGTTTTGATTTGGCAAAGTGCCAGAAGAAGAATTCAAACATACCGGCGATTTATCTGATATATTTTCCTTATTAGATTTAGCTTTGTGGCTAACACTTTTAACTTTACCTCTAGAATTAACAGTATCCGACTCAGTAGCAATATCAAGCGACAAATTCAAGGAGGAATTTAATTTTTTTACTTGAATTTTTACTCATCTTACCGACATTTACTTTTTTGTTTCTAGTAATTGGAGCCATTTTGCATAACAATCAAATATACTCGTATAGTTTAACACAATATGCAATTGCAATGTTCTTAAACAGTAGTTACAATAAAACCAGTTTTTATCAAATCAAATGACATAAATATGCAAACAAATCAATTTTTTTTATCAAATGGCACATATCAAATTCCAAGAACACTCGTTTTTGAGAATACCGAAAGCAGAACATGGAACTCTGTTTACTTAAGAAAACACTCATTTTAGCACAACGGTAATTTTTAACCTTCAAAATTTCAATTCTTAAGAAAATTTTTAAAAATTTTAATTCTCTCAGCTCTTCCCCACTCACCGAGAAAAGTAACGGCACCAATTCTGTCGCGAACGTTTTGGTATACTCGACAGAGAAGACAAAGTTTTGAAATCAAACACATTTATTAAACATGAAATAACAAGGCAGTTGATCGAAAACAGTGGAGTACAAGCATTTCTCGCAATAACTCAGAGTTACACTCGGTAGGGTGACCATTAAGAACACCCCTGGAGGAAGAGGAACCAAGAGAATACACATATTTTCTGATACATAAAATAAACACAATATTCCTCATATTATACTTGACATTTATATATCACATTTGTATACTTTGAACATATACGACATTTTCATATAACATCATCAATGACTTGATACTCACGAGGATTTGACAATTAACACTCTATTCGTTAGGTGGAAGACTAAATATATATAAAACTTTACCTCGTCTCTTTTAAATATAACATTTACAATTCTGTACCATGGGAAAGGATATCAGGATGGACTCTCGGCATAAACTCATCGAGATTCTTGCGCAGAACAAAATCCATAATGGTCGGGAAACTTGACTACACAACATCATGCTGGCGGAATTCGACATCTTGGTTGGTTACGGAGATTGGTTGATTCGTACCTTAGGACACAAGGAGGAGTCAGGCAAATACAAATCGCTGTAAAATGAGCTTTCCCTCTAGCCCTATTAGCGATTCAAGCCGACCAGTGAAAGAACCATTTTCTCTTTTCACAAGACTCATTATTCCATTACTACCAGGCTGATTCATTTAAAAACACGAGTGACTCATCTCTGAACCGAGCCAAACGACTCTACGCACAACTTGTCGAACTATGTTACATATTTTAATCACATCCTTCCACTTTCAAAATTAATCCACCTTTTCTTAAAATTCGCGATCATACGCGAATCAAACACACACGTCTACATTTCTCCACGACTCCTTCCACTCTGCTTCCAAAATCCTTTTTCAAACGCGCGCGTGCGCAAAACCTGCAAGTTCCCAACTAGCGACTGAGAAGCGAAAATACAAAACTATTACTATTTTTCTGGAACATAAACACTTTTGCGATTTTAGAGTTCACTTCCCTTAAAAGTCAATGTAATTGAAAACATGTAGAAAAGACATTTACATTTCGAAATTGACACTTTCAATCACACAGAAATAAAACAATACTTTAATATACAATTTTAACACAGAGGTGTGAAAGCCTTATCACACTCCTTCGGGGCCCGGGAGAAAAATTTCCTGCAAAGCGGGGAATTTTTCCACACAATACTAGGAAAATACCTGCATTAAGTTCCCAATGACATATGTTCCATTGAGAAGAATTTAGTGTAAATTTTGAGCGATGTACATGTACATCAAAGAAAAAAACAAAAACAAACAAGATCATGACCAGCATAATAACCAAAATCCAAGAGTGGCCTAAAGTTTGACTCGTGAGTCAAAAAAAAAATAAGTCTCAATACAAGCATAGACCTTTTCAAGACAACACCAAATTAACAAGACACAAATGATGAAATTGCCCCTTTTAAAATTTAAACACTAATACATTTTCTGGTGAGTACCACAGAGACATGAAAATTTAATTTACTCAACTCACAAAAAGTTTAACTAAACAAAAAGTTTTCTTTCTTCAAAAATTTTACAATTAAATTCTATAAATTTACTTTTCACAGAAATCAATTTATTAACTATTATCCAACCTTGCCAACAAATTACTTTAAAGGACATTTAAAAAAAATTACTAATTTAGAAAATGAGACAAATTTTCAAACCAAGAATGTTGATCAGGCACCCAGGCAAGAAACAAGTCCATTAGAAAGTTGCAAACCTAGAGGTGGCGGTACCCCCAACCAATAAGTCAACAAACACCAAATGACAAAAAAAAATTTCTAAAATTTACTAGACCTTTAAATTAAAAAAAAATCATTCACACATTCATAAAATAAAACAGAGATAAAAATTATCAGTTATCCTTAAAAATCCTTACCAAAACTCTAATCCATCAAGTACTTAATTATCTTAAAATTACTTTAAAACATTACTGCTTATCATTAAAGCAAAGCAAAAAAAAATTATTATTTAAGTATTTAGAATTTTAAAACACTACTTCAACCTGATTAACATGGCACTCACATTCAGAAAGCTGCACTGGCACAGAACTTGCAGTACAGAACATTCAGCTGACTGACACATAAAGCAAATTACACAGAAGTTCAGAAATATCGGATTCATTTTAACATAGCATACAGTTTTGCAAAACATTTTGTGAAACAATTGAAAATATAATATTATGAAACATAATTGTCCATCTCACAACAATATCAGTCTTTTTTTTTTTTTTTTTTTTGAAAATGTGAGAATTTCATAATCTAAACATTTTACTTTACTTTTGAGCCAATTGCTCTCTTGACATATTGCCTTAATTGACAAGTAACTTTAATGAATAAATTGGCCTCTTGGGCGCAAGTCATACTTGTGTGAATTAGGAACATTTTGAGTTTTAACCCTATTTTGATGGTTTAGAAAATATCTACTTTTAAATTGTCTTGTTTCTTGAGTTGAAGAATTATCAATGTTATCATTATATGTGCTAGAAATCAATTCACTACGTCTAGGAGGTAAAGGAGTTAATCTATTAACGTGGACCAATTGCTGATTACATGGATTGTTTTTGTGTTGAATGACAAAGTTAACTTCAGTTGTTTGCTTGATAACTTCAAAAGGACCATGATTTAAAGAACTGAGTTTTTTTGATTGGCCTGGCCGAATATGAGGTGTGTAAAGATAGACCAAGTCACCAACTTTAATCTTAGGCATTTTAGCAGATTTATGTTGTTGAAGTTGTTGTGATTCCTGAGCTTCCTCAAGGTTTTTCCTAACAGTTACAAAGGTCTTTTTTAAGCGAACCTGTAAGTCATCTGAATAATCATGAGTAGATTTGTAAACTGGATATTTTACACCTGTTAAAAGAGCATCAGGTAGCACAGGGTCTCGACCAAAGACAAGATGTGCTGGGGACTCGCCTGTTGAGGCATGGACTGACGTTCTATGAGCCATTAAAGCAAATTGAATCATCCGATCCCAGTCGCCCTTATCAGAATAGACCAGATTCTTTAAGGATCTAACTAACGTACCGTTCAGTCTTTCGACTAGCCCGTCTGACTGGGGATGGTACGCTGAAGTATTATGTTTTTTTATGCCTAATTTCTTGTATAGATTGTTGGCAGCTTCAGAAATGAAGTTACTACCTTGATCCGTAATTAAGTGAGCAGGAATTCCATGAATACTTATAAATCTCTCTAAACAAGCGAGAATATCCTCAGTTTTAACTGTAGCAAGTGGATAAGCCTCTGGCCATCTAGTGAAGTAATCTGTAATGACAAGAATGTACTTCATCCCAGAATTCGAGATAGGTAGTGGGCCGACTACATCCATAGCCACACGTTCAAAAGGATAAGTTGTAATAGGAAATTTCTGTATTGGAGCCTTGTTGTTACGAAAACCTCTGTTTTTTACACAAGTTGTGCACGACTTCACATAATTTTCAGTCTGAGCATGCATGTCTGGCCAATAATAGTTAACTGAAATTTTTGCCAGAGTTCTTTGAAAACCACAATGTGCAGCAACAGGAGAATCATGGCAAAGCCATAGAATTTCTGAGACTAAGTCTTGAGGAATAACTACTCTCTCATTATATTGCTGTCTCTGCTTTGGATTTTTGTGTATGCAATGTAACATACCATTTTTCATGAAAAATGAAAGTTTTTGTGGGTATGGTTTTACACCTTTTTCCAGAAGATTTTTGATTTTTATACATCTAGGATCTTTCAATTGACCAATAGCTATCCTAGTTACCAGAGAAGCTTCCACAGTAGTCTGTACTTTATCTTGAGAATTTTCAACGATTGCATTTATGTTTTCACTACTATCATTATTCTGTACCACTACTCTTCCAGAAATTTTCGTAGGGACAGATTCTACAATACTTTTAGGAACAGTTTGTTTCTGAGTGTTTTGAGATTTCTTTGAAGAAGACTCATCAATACATCTCGAAAAATAGTCAGCTACAACATTATGTTTCCCCGGTTTATGAATGATTTCATAATCAAAAGCCTGCAATGAAACGATCCAGCGAGCTATGCGCGAAGTAGGATCTCTTAATTTGAAAATGAACGATAAGGATGCTTGATCACAGTAAATTTTGAAATGTTTGCCTAAGAGATAGTGCTTAAATTGCTGGGTAGCCCAAACCACAGCCAAAGCTTCTTTCTCGACTACACTGTAATTCACTTCAGCACCTTGTAATTTTCGACTAGCAAAGGAAACTGGGTGAGATAACCCATTTTCATCCAATTGCGAAAGAACTGATCCCAAAGCGTAATTAGAGGCATCTGTATGCAAAGTAAAGGGCAAATTAAAATTTGGTAATTTTAAAATTGGTTCTTGAATAAGCTTGTTCTTAAGTATTTCAAAAGCTTCCTGAGCCTCCTGACTCCACACAAACTTTTTCTGCTTTGATTTTAAAAGATTAGTTAGTGGAAGAGTAATCTTTGCATAATCTGGTACAAACTTCCTATAAAAGCCTGTCAAACCCAAAAATTGTCTGATATTCTTGACACAGGTGGGTACTTTAAATTTTTGCACTAAATCAATGTTATGAGGGTCTGGCTGAACTTTTCCCTCAGACACTCTGAAACCTAAGTACTTTATTGTCTTTCTGAAAAAGAAGCATTTTGATGGCTTTAACCTAAGACCATGTTGAGATAATTTAATAAAAACTTCTTCTAATTTCATCATGTGTTCTTCAAAAGTTTTTGATGAGATGATAACATCATCTATGTATATTCCTGATAACCCTGCCAGTACAAGAGACATTAATCTCTGAAAAGACGCTGGTGCGTTTTTTAGACCAAAAGGGGTCCTACACCATTCGTAGTGACCGGTGGGCGTGGAAAAAGCTGTTTTGTGTGAATCCTGTGGATTCAAATGCAATTGGTAGAATCCTGAAGTTAAGTCCAAAGTTGAGAAAAATGTAGCACCTGCTAAACTATCAATCAATTCACTAATGTTAGGAATTGGAAAATTTTCTGTAATAGTAAGTTTGTTTAACTTGCGAAAATCACAACATAATCTATAAGAACCATCCGGTTTCCTTACAAACAGTACTGGCGTATTGTAAGGTGAAAAACTAGGTTTAATTATTTTAGCTTCTAATAATTCTGTGACTTGTCTATTGAGTTCCCCTTGTAAATGATGTGGAACTTTATATGGTTTCTGATAAACAGGAACAGATGTTTCCAAATTTATCTCATGTAATATGGTTTTACAACCAGACAACTCAGCAACATTCTTTGCAAAAACTTGTCTATATTTATTCAACAAAGTTGATAATTTATGTTTTTGATCTTTTTGGAGATGACTCAGGTCAAAATCTCCTCCCCAACTTTCAAAAGGCTCCAAAGGTTCACTGGAGTCCAACTCTCCCTCACTCACTACATTAACTTCAACCTCCTCAGACACCTGAATTTCCTGAACATGAGCCACTTTTCTACCCTTATTCAAATGATAAGGTTTTTCCTCTGGGTTAGCAACACGAACCCAAATAATTCCATCCTTAGGAGCTCTATATACAGCTCTAGCAATGAAGATGTGGTCATTTTTCTCTGATTCCAGAAGCAAGGTGGAATTTTCCGGAAACCCTTCTGAAAGTTTGATTTTAATAAATGATTCAGATAAAGGAGGAATTATACATTTTTGTGAATTTTTCACAATAATTGGCTCTTTAATTTTTGTATTTAGAGTTTCTTTTACTCTACATAAGTTATTAACAGTTTTAATGTTTAAGTTCTTATGCTGTGCCACTTCTTCAGTACCACCTCTAACATGATTTTGCTTTTCCCCCATATGCAAAGTAACATTCTGTGCATTTACTACCAAATCTCTAAAAGATTTGCTTCCATTTTCCAAATCGTTAATATGTACCTCTTCACTACCCAAATGTGGCACTACATTATTTTCCGAAAAATTTCTGCTCACATACTCTTCCCGAATGACCTGAGACTCATTCACTACCGGTGCCAGATCTGCTTTGCATTTGGCACATGCATTCGTATGGAACTCTTTCGGTTTACAGTCCTCTACCACACGAACATTTTTTCCACTACTCATCTGCGAGTCAGGCACAGCAATACGCTTTGCGACACTACTTAGGTTTGAGTCTGCAATTTCCGACTCATTTGCCGGTTCATGATTTGAAATCGAAAGTAAATTATTCGTACATTGATAACCAACAAAAGGAATGGAAGAGTTTGAAAACTTAAAACAGAAGTGATTATAATCTATAATAGCATTATGTTTATGTAAAAACTTGTTACCAAGGATTACATTATATGAAATAGGAGCTGGTGATTTTAACACAAAAAATTCGGTAGGGAATCTTTCTTTTCCCAAATTTAGCGAAATAGTGGCTAAACATTCAACTTTAGTATCTTGTGAACTAAAGCTACGCAAAATTGTTGGTTTGTATGTTAGCAACATATGTGCAATGGGTACAGTATTTAAAGCTTCCTCATACACTAAATTAATTGAACTACCCGTATCAATCAATATTGACACTTCACTGCTCACTAATTTTCCTTTTATAATAGAAGAAGATGACAAAGAATTTGTAATATTATGACAAATATTATTTTCCTCAAAATGTGATGTTTGCCTATCAAAAGTTTTTCTATTATTATAATTGTGCATGGGATATCTACTCTGATTCCCAGAAGAATGATTTTTGGAATTTTGCAAAGATTTATATGACTCCTTATTTTTATAATTTTGCGTTCCTTGCTTTCTATACTTCCACTCATTTGCAGACATTTGCCCTCTGTGTCTTTCACCCTGGTGATACCTAGTTCCAGGACTGGTATAAATTTTCCTACATTTTATACCGTACACATCTCTTTTTTGAAAAACCTTTTTCCAACACTGTTCTTGAACGTGACCTAATTTACCACATTTGTCACACTTTGGACGCGGTGAACGCTTTTCGTTAACTTTATCTGAATTAAACTTAAATTTTTCTATTTTACCCCTAAGAAATTCAATGTCCCTTTCCTGTTCTAACACTTTTCTTTTTAAATCTGACATACTTTCACTTTGATCTGGTGTGAGAACATATTTTTCTGGTGTGAGAACACCTTTTTTTGTAAGTACCGGATTAGTCAAGTACATAGCATTATTTTCATTTAAAATAGATTCCTCAAGAATTGCAAGTTTTCTAGCCGAATAAAAATCTCTAGGGTTTTGTGACAACACCAATCTTTTTAGTTCCGGATATAAACCATTAATAAATGAAGTTTTTAAAAGTGTTTGCCTGATTTTATTCTCACTTTCGGAATCTACATCTTCCGGAACAACCTTAAATGAAGCAGCTTCGATTCTCATCGAAAACTGTTTAACCGACTCATTTGGTCTCTGTGTAAAGTTCACGAGTGAAATTATGTTTTTAGTAACATTTTCGGTCACTTCAAAATGATCTTTCAAAATGTGAATAATTTCCTGCAAATTTTTACAATTTCTGTGCTTTGGATTCTCTTCAATCAATCTATTTGCTTCCCCCTCTAAATTCAATCTCAAACAAACTAATTTGTCACACTCACTCCAGTTTGCATGAGTGGCTACTAAATTTAACTTTTCCAAAAACTGTGACAACGAAAGCTCTGAATTTCCCGAGAATTTTGGAACATGATGTGCGAACTTAGGTGTGAAAATATGGAATGATTTTAACATGTTATCATTTACCGATGAAGCACTGTTTTGATTTGGCAAAGTGCCAGAAGAAGAATTCAAACATACCGGCGATTTATCTGATATATTTTCCTTATTAGATTTAGCTTTGTGGCTAACACTTTTAACTTTACCTCTAGAATTAACAGTATCCGACTCAGTAGCAATATCAAGCGACAAATTCAAGGAGGAATTTAATTTTTTTACTTGAATTTTTACTCATCTTACCGACATTTACTTTTTTGTTTCTAGTAATTGGAGCCATTTTGCATAACAATCAAATATACTCGTATAGTTTAACACAATATGCAATTGCAATGTTCTTAAACAGTAGTTACAATAAAACCAGTTTTTATCAAATCAAATGACATAAATATGCAAACAAATCAATTTTTTTTATCAAATGGCACATATCAAATTCCAAGAACACTCGTTTTTGAGAATACCGAAAGCAGAACATGGAACTCTGTTTACTTAAGAAAACACTCATTTTAGCACAACGGTAATTTTTAACCTTCAAAATTTCAATTCTTAAGAAAATTTTTAAAAATTTTAATTCTCTCAGCTCTTCCCCACTCACCGAGAAAAGTAACGGCACCAATTCTGTCGCGAACGTTTTGGTATACTCGACAGAGAAGACAAAGTTTTGAAATCAAACACATTTATTAAACATGAAATAACAAGGCAGTTGATCGAAAACAGTGGAGTACAAGCATTTCTCGCAATAACTCAGAGTTACACTCGGTAGGGTGACCATTAAGAACACCCCTGGAGGAAGAGGAACCAAGAGAATACACATATTTTCTGATACATAAAATAAACACAATATTCCTCATATTATACTTGACATTTATATATCACATTTGTATACTTTGAACATATACGACATTTTCATATAACATCATCAATGACTTGATACTCACGAGGATTTGACAATTAACACTCTATTCGTTAGGTGGAAGACTAAATATATATAAAACTTTACCTCGTCTCTTTTAAATATAACATTTACAATTCTGTACCATGGGAAAGGATATCAGGATGGACTCTCGGCATAAACTCATCGAGATTCTTGCGCAGAACAAAATCCATAATGGTCGGGAAACTTGACTACACAACATCATGCTGGCGGAATTCGACATCTTGGTTGGTTACGGAGATTGGTTGATTCGTACCTTAGGACACAAGGAGGAGTCAGGCAAATACAAATCGCTGTAAAATGAGCTTTCCCTCTAGCCCTATTAGCGATTCAAGCCGACCAGTGAAAGAACCATTTTCTCTTTTCACAAGACTCATTATTCCATTACTACCAGGCTGATTCATTTAAAAACACGAGTGACTCATCTCTGAACCGAGCCAAACGACTCTACGCACAACTTGTCGAACTATGTTACATATTTTAATCACATCCTTCCACTTTCAAAATTAATCCACCTTTTCTTAAAATTCGCGATCATACGCGAATCAAACACACACGTCTACATTTCTCCACGACTCCTTCCACTCTGCTTCCAAAATCCTTTTTCAAACGCGCGCGTGCGCAAAACCTGCAAGTTCCCAACTAGCGACTGAGAAGCGAAAATACAAAACTATTACTATTTTTCTGGAACATAAACACTTTTGCGATTTTAGAGTTCACTTCCCTTAAAAGTCAATGTAATTGAAAACATGTAGAAAAGACATTTACATTTCGAAATTGACACTTTCAATCACACAGAAATAAAACAATACTTTAATATACAATTTTAACACAGAGGTGTGAAAGCCTTATCACACTCCTTCGGGGCCCGGGAGAAAAATTTCCTGCAAAGCGGGGAATTTTTCCACACAATACTAGGAAAATACCTGCATTAAGTTCCCAATGACATATGTTCCATTGAGAAGAATTTAGTGTAAATTTTGAGCGATGTACATGTACATCAAAGAAAAAAACAAAAACAAACAAGATCATGACCAGCATAATAACCAAAATCCAAGAGTGGCCTAAAGTTTGACTCGTGAGTCAAAAAAAAAATAAGTCTCAATACAAGCATAGACCTTTTCAAGACAACACCAAATTAACAAGACACAAATGATGAAATTGCCCCTTTTAAAATTTAAACACTAATACATTTTCTGGTGAGTACCACAGAGACATGAAAATTTAATTTACTCAACTCACAAAAAGTTTAACTAAACAAAAAGTTTTCTTTCTTCAAAAATTTTACAATTAAATTCTATAAATTTACTTTTCACAGAAATCAATTTATTAACTATTATCCAACCTTGCCAACAAATTACTTTAAAGGACATTTAAAAAAAATTACTAATTTAGAAAATGAGACAAATTTTCAAACCAAGAATGTTGATCAGGCACCCAGGCAAGAAACAAGTCCATTAGAAAGTTGCAAACCTAGAGGTGGCGGTACCCCCAACCAATAAGTCAACAAACACCAAATGACAAAAAAAAATTTCTAAAATTTACTAGACCTTTAAATTAAAAAAAAATCATTCACACATTCATAAAATAAAACAGAGATAAAAATTATCAGTTATCCTTAAAAATCCTTACCAAAACTCTAATCCATCAAGTACTTAATTATCTTAAAATTACTTTAAAACATTACTGCTTATCATTAAAGCAAAGCAAAAAAAAATTATTATTTAAGTATTTAGAATTTTAAAACACTACTTCAACCTGATTAACATGGCACTCACATTCAGAAAGCTGCACTGGCACAGAACTTGCAGTACAGAACATTCAGCTGACTGACACATAAAGCAAATTACACAGAAGTTCAGAAATATCGGATTCATTTTAACATAGCATACAGTTTTGCAAAACATTTTGTGAAACAATTGAAAATATAATATTATGAAACATAATTGTCCATCTCACAACAATATCAGTCTTTTTTTTTTTTTTTTTTTTGAAAATGTGAGAATTTCATAATCTAAACATTTTACTTTACTTTTGAGCCAATTGCTCTCTTGACATATTGCCTTAATTGACAAGTAACTTTAATGAATAAATTGGCCTCTTGGGCGCAAGTCATACTTGTGTGAATTAGGAACATTTTGAGTTTTAACCCTATTTTGATGGTTTAGAAAATATCTACTTTTAAATTGTCTTGTTTCTTGAGTTGAAGAATTATCAATGTTATCATTATATGTGCTAGAAATCAATTCACTACGTCTAGGAGGTAAAGGAGTTAATCTATTAACGTGGACCAATTGCTGATTACATGGATTGTTTTTGTGTTGAATGACAAAGTTAACTTCAGTTGTTTGCTTGATAACTTCAAAAGGACCATGATTTAAAGAACTGAGTTTTTTTGATTGGCCTGGCCGAATATGAGGTGTGTAAAGATAGACCAAGTCACCAACTTTAATCTTAGGCATTTTAGCAGATTTATGTTGTTGAAGTTGTTGTGATTCCTGAGCTTCCTCAAGGTTTTTCCTAACAGTTACAAAGGTCTTTTTTAAGCGAACCTGTAAGTCATCTGAATAATCATGAGTAGATTTGTAAACTGGATATTTTACACCTGTTAAAAGAGCATCAGGTAGCACAGGGTCTCGACCAAAGACAAGATGTGCTGGGGACTCGCCTGTTGAGGCATGGACTGACGTTCTATGAGCCATTAAAGCAAATTGAATCATCCGATCCCAGTCGCCCTTATCAGAATAGACCAGATTCTTTAAGGATCTAACTAACGTACCGTTCAGTCTTTCGACTAGCCCGTCTGACTGGGGATGGTACGCTGAAGTATTATGTTTTTTTATGCCTAATTTCTTGTATAGATTGTTGGCAGCTTCAGAAATGAAGTTACTACCTTGATCCGTAATTAAGTGAGCAGGAATTCCATGAATACTTATAAATCTCTCTAAACAAGCGAGAATATCCTCAGTTTTAACTGTAGCAAGTGGATAAGCCTCTGGCCATCTAGTGAAGTAATCTGTAATGACAAGAATGTACTTCATCCCAGAATTCGAGATAGGTAGTGGGCCGACTACATCCATAGCCACACGTTCAAAAGGATAAGTTGTAATAGGAAATTTCTGTATTGGAGCCTTGTTGTTACGAAAACCTCTGTTTTTTACACAAGTTGTGCACGACTTCACATAATTTTCAGTCTGAGCATGCATGTCTGGCCAATAATAGTTAACTGAAATTTTTGCCAGAGTTCTTTGAAAACCACAATGTGCAGCAACAGGAGAATCATGGCAAAGCCATAGAATTTCTGAGACTAAGTCTTGAGGAATAACTACTCTCTCATTATATTGCTGTCTCTGCTTTGGATTTTTGTGTATGCAATGTAACATACCATTTTTCATGAAAAATGAAAGTTTTTGTGGGTATGGTTTTACACCTTTTTCCAGAAGATTTTTGATTTTTATACATCTAGGATCTTTCAATTGACCAATAGCTATCCTAGTTACCAGAGAAGCTTCCACAGTAGTCTGTACTTTATCTTGAGAATTTTCAACGATTGCATTTATGTTTTCACTACTATCATTATTCTGTACCACTACTCTTCCAGAAATTTTCGTAGGGACAGATTCTACAATACTTTTAGGAACAGTTTGTTTCTGAGTGTTTTGAGATTTCTTTGAAGAAGACTCATCAATACATCTCGAAAAATAGTCAGCTACAACATTATGTTTCCCCGGTTTATGAATGATTTCATAATCAAAAGCCTGCAATGAAACGATCCAGCGAGCTATGCGCGAAGTAGGATCTCTTAATTTGAAAATGAACGATAAGGATGCTTGATCACAGTAAATTTTGAAATGTTTGCCTAAGAGATAGTGCTTAAATTGCTGGGTAGCCCAAACCACAGCCAAAGCTTCTTTCTCGACTACACTGTAATTCACTTCAGCACCTTGTAATTTTCGACTAGCAAAGGAAACTGGGTGAGATAACCCATTTTCATCCAATTGCGAAAGAACTGATCCCAAAGCGTAATTAGAGGCATCTGTATGCAAAGTAAAGGGCAAATTAAAATTTGGTAATTTTAAAATTGGTTCTTGAATAAGCTTGTTCTTAAGTATTTCAAAAGCTTCCTGAGCCTCCTGACTCCACACAAACTTTTTCTGCTTTGATTTTAAAAGATTAGTTAGTGGAAGAGTAATCTTTGCATAATCTGGTACAAACTTCCTATAAAAGCCTGTCAAACCCAAAAATTGTCTGATATTCTTGACACAGGTGGGTACTTTAAATTTTTGCACTAAATCAATGTTATGAGGGTCTGGCTGAACTTTTCCCTCAGACACTCTGAAACCTAAGTACTTTATTGTCTTTCTGAAAAAGAAGCATTTTGATGGCTTTAACCTAAGACCATGTTGAGATAATTTAATAAAAACTTCTTCTAATTTCATCATGTGTTCTTCAAAAGTTTTTGATGAGATGATAACATCATCTATGTATATTCCTGATAACCCTGCCAGTACAAGAGACATTAATCTCTGAAAAGACGCTGGTGCGTTTTTTAGACCAAAAGGGGTCCTACACCATTCGTAGTGACCGGTGGGCGTGGAAAAAGCTGTTTTGTGTGAATCCTGTGGATTCAAATGCAATTGGTAGAATCCTGAAGTTAAGTCCAAAGTTGAGAAAAATGTAGCACCTGCTAAACTATCAATCAATTCACTAATGTTAGGAATTGGAAAATTTTCTGTAATAGTAAGTTTGTTTAACTTGCGAAAATCACAACATAATCTATAAGAACCATCCGGTTTCCTTACAAACAGTACTGGCGTATTGTAAGGTGAAAAACTAGGTTTAATTATTTTAGCTTCTAATAATTCTGTGACTTGTCTATTGAGTTCCCCTTGTAAATGATGTGGAACTTTATATGGTTTCTGATAAACAGGAACAGATGTTTCCAAATTTATCTCATGTAATATGGTTTTACAACCAGACAACTCAGCAACATTCTTTGCAAAAACTTGTCTATATTTATTCAACAAAGTTGATAATTTATGTTTTTGATCTTTTTGGAGATGACTCAGGTCAAAATCTCCTCCCCAACTTTCAAAAGGCTCCAAAGGTTCACTGGAGTCCAACTCTCCCTCACTCACTACATTAACTTCAACCTCCTCAGACACCTGAATTTCCTGAACATGAGCCACTTTTCTACCCTTATTCAAATGATAAGGTTTTTCCTCTGGGTTAGCAACACGAACCCAAATAATTCCATCCTTAGGAGCTCTATATACAGCTCTAGCAATGAAGATGTGGTCATTTTTCTCTGATTCCAGAAGCAAGGTGGAATTTTCCGGAAACCCTTCTGAAAGTTTGATTTTAATAAATGATTCAGATAAAGGAGGAATTATACATTTTTGTGAATTTTTCACAATAATTGGCTCTTTAATTTTTGTATTTAGAGTTTCTTTTACTCTACATAAGTTATTAACAGTTTTAATGTTTAAGTTCTTATGCTGTGCCACTTCTTCAGTACCACCTCTAACATGATTTTGCTTTTCCCCCATATGCAAAGTAACATTCTGTGCATTTACTACCAAATCTCTAAAAGATTTGCTTCCATTTTCCAAATCGTTAATATGTACCTCTTCACTACCCAAATGTGGCACTACATTATTTTCCGAAAAATTTCTGCTCACATACTCTTCCCGAATGACCTGAGACTCATTCACTACCGGTGCCAGATCTGCTTTGCATTTGGCACATGCATTCGTATGGAACTCTTTCGGTTTACAGTCCTCTACCACACGAACATTTTTTCCACTACTCATCTGCGAGTCAGGCACAGCAATACGCTTTGCGACACTACTTAGGTTTGAGTCTGCAATTTCCGACTCATTTGCCGGTTCATGATTTGAAATCGAAAGTAAATTATTCGTACATTGATAACCAACAAAAGGAATGGAAGAGTTTGAAAACTTAAAACAGAAGTGATTATAATCTATAATAGCATTATGTTTATGTAAAAACTTGTTACCAAGGATTACATTATATGAAATAGGAGCTGGTGATTTTAACACAAAAAATTCGGTAGGGAATCTTTCTTTTCCCAAATTTAGCGAAATAGTGGCTAAACATTCAACTTTAGTATCTTGTGAACTAAAGCTACGCAAAATTGTTGGTTTGTATGTTAGCAACATATGTGCAATGGGTACAGTATTTAAAGCTTCCTCATACACTAAATTAATTGAACTACCCGTATCAATCAATATTGACACTTCACTGCTCACTAATTTTCCTTTTATAATAGAAGAAGATGACAAAGAATTTGTAATATTATGACAAATATTATTTTCCTCAAAATGTGATGTTTGCCTATCAAAAGTTTTTCTATTATTATAATTGTGCATGGGATATCTACTCTGATTCCCAGAAGAATGATTTTTGGAATTTTGCAAAGATTTATATGACTCCTTATTTTTATAATTTTGCGTTCCTTGCTTTCTATACTTCCACTCATTTGCAGACATTTGCCCTCTGTGTCTTTCACCCTGGTGATACCTAGTTCCAGGACTGGTATAAATTTTCCTACATTTTATACCGTACACATCTCTTTTTTGAAAAACCTTTTTCCAACACTGTTCTTGAACGTGACCTAATTTACCACATTTGTCACACTTTGGACGCGGTGAACGCTTTTCGTTAACTTTATCTGAATTAAACTTAAATTTTTCTATTTTACCCCTAAGAAATTCAATGTCCCTTTCCTGTTCTAACACTTTTCTTTTTAAATCTGACATACTTTCACTTTGATCTGGTGTGAGAACATATTTTTCTGGTGTGAGAACACCTTTTTTTGTAAGTACCGGATTAGTCAAGTACATAGCATTATTTTCATTTAAAATAGATTCCTCAAGAATTGCAAGTTTTCTAGCCGAATAAAAATCTCTAGGGTTTTGTGACAACACCAATCTTTTTAGTTCCGGATATAAACCATTAATAAATGAAGTTTTTAAAAGTGTTTGCCTGATTTTATTCTCACTTTCGGAATCTACATCTTCCGGAACAACCTTAAATGAAGCAGCTTCGATTCTCATCGAAAACTGTTTAACCGACTCATTTGGTCTCTGTGTAAAGTTCACGAGTGAAATTATGTTTTTAGTAACATTTTCGGTCACTTCAAAATGATCTTTCAAAATGTGAATAATTTCCTGCAAATTTTTACAATTTCTGTGCTTTGGATTCTCTTCAATCAATCTATTTGCTTCCCCCTCTAAATTCAATCTCAAACAAACTAATTTGTCACACTCACTCCAGTTTGCATGAGTGGCTACTAAATTTAACTTTTCCAAAAACTGTGACAACGAAAGCTCTGAATTTCCCGAGAATTTTGGAACATGATGTGCGAACTTAGGTGTGAAAATATGGAATGATTTTAACATGTTATCATTTACCGATGAAGCACTGTTTTGATTTGGCAAAGTGCCAGAAGAAGAATTCAAACATACCGGCGATTTATCTGATATATTTTCCTTATTAGATTTAGCTTTGTGGCTAACACTTTTAACTTTACCTCTAGAATTAACAGTATCCGACTCAGTAGCAATATCAAGCGACAAATTCAAGGAGGAATTTAATTTTTTTACTTGAATTTTTACTCATCTTACCGACATTTACTTTTTTGTTTCTAGTAATTGGAGCCATTTTGCATAACAATCAAATATACTCGTATAGTTTAACACAATATGCAATTGCAATGTTCTTAAACAGTATTTACAATAAAACCAGTTTTTATCAAATCAAATGACATAAATATGCAAACAAATCAATTTTTTTTATCAAATGGCACATATCAAATTCCAAGAACACTCGTTTTTGAGAATACCGAAAGCAGAACATGGAACTCTGTTTACTTAAGAAAACACTCATTTTAGCACAACGGTAATTTTTAACCTTCAAAATTTCAATTCTTAAGAAAATTTTTAAAAATTTTAATTCTCTCAGCTCTTCCCCACTCACCGAGAAAAGTAACGGCACCAATTCTGTCGCGAACGTTTTGGTATACTCGACAGAGAAGACAAAGTTTTGAAATCAAACACATTTATTAAACATGAAATAACAAGGCAGTTGATCGAAAACAGTGGAGTACAAGCATTTCTCGCAATAACTCAGAGTTACACTCGGTAGGGTGACCATTAAGAACACCCCTGGAGGAAGAGGAACCAAGAGAATACACATATTTTCTGATACATAAAATAAACACAATATTCCTCATATTATACTTGACATTTATATATCACATTTGTATACTTTGAACATATACGACATTTTCATATAACATCATCAATGACTTGATACTCACGAGGATTTGACAATTAACACTCTATTCGTTAGGTGGAAGACTAAATATATATAAAACTTTACCTCGTCTCTTTTAAATATAACATTTACAATTCTGTACCATGGGAAAGGATATCAGGATGGACTCTCGGCATAAACTCATCGAGATTCTTGCGCAGAACAAAATCCATAATGGTCGGGAAACTTGACTACACAACATCATGCTGGCGGAATTCGACATCTTGGTTGGTTACGGAGATTGGTTGATTCGTACCTTAGGACACAAGGAGGAGTCAGGCAAATACAAATCGCTGTAAAATGAGCTTTCCCTCTAGCCCTATTAGCGATTCAAGCCGACCAGTGAAAGAACCATTTTCTCTTTTCACAAGACTCATTATTCCATTACTACCAGGCTGATTCATTTAAAAACACGAGTGACTCATCTCTGAACCGAGCCAAACGACTCTACGCACAACTTGTCGAACTATGTTACATATTTTAATCACATCCTTCCACTTTCAAAATTAATCCACCTTTTCTTAAAATTCGCGATCATACGCGAATCAAACACACACGTCTACATTTCTCCACGACTCCTTCCACTCTGCTTCCAAAATCCTTTTTCAAACGCGCGCGTGCGCAAAACCTGCAAGTTCCCAACTAGCGACTGAGAAGCGAAAATACAAAACTATTACTATTTTTCTGGAACATAAACACTTTTGTGATTTTAGAGTTCACTTCCCTTAAAAGTCAATGTAATTGAAAACATGTAGAAAAGACATTTACATTTCGAAATTGACACTTTCAATCACACAGAAATAAAACAATATTTTAATATACAATTTTAACACAGAGGTGTGAAAGCCTTATCACAGAAACTCGAAACTTGGAAAAAAGTTATGGGGGGATATTTCAAGGCTATTCACCAAATTTCATTAAATTCGGTTCAGCCGTTTTTCCGTGATGATGAGACAAACGAAAATTTCGTTTTTTACTAATATCTCGAGAACCACTGGTCGTAGAAACTCAAAATACGGATATAATTTTAAGTGGGGCTATTTCTGGGCTACCCACAAAATTTCATCAAATTCGGTTCAGCCGTTCTCCCGTGATGGTGTGACAAACAGACAGACAGACAGGCAGACAGACAGACAGACAGACAGACAGACAGACAGACAGACAGATTTTCATTTTTATTTATATAGATTATAGTACATCCTACTAATAGTGCATGCTACTAATCAAAAGCGGAGCCCACAAAACTTAATTATTTTCTTGATGAGCTTATTTTTTTCTGGGTATATGAAACTGAGAATACAATTTTCTATTTATTTTTCAAAAATATAAGTTTTCTCAATGAATTATGTACCGCATATTTGCGTAGTCAGAGATTTTAAGGAGAATTAAGATCGTAAATCAGAAAATTCGGTGATGTAACGAGAACTGGTGTTTTCAGCACGGTAGGGCCGTTGGCATCCTAGGGAAGATGGTGCAAATTTTTACACTGTATTCAACATTAATCAACATTACTCCAAAACGACGAAGACTATAAACCTGTATGGTATAAAAGTTTAGAATTCTTATTATTAAACATCTCTTGGGGAAGAGGGTGCATATTTTTAAAAATGTATTCAACATTACTAAACATTACCCCGAAACGATGAAGACACTATAAACAAGCATGGTATAAAACTTTAGAATTCTTATTAAACATCTCGTGGGGAAGACGGTGCATTGTTTTTACAGTGTATTCAACATTACTCAAAAATTACTTTGAAATAGACGAAGCCTGTAAACATGTATAGCATAAACATTTAGAATTTCCATTATTACACATTTCTCAGGGAGGAGGGCACGCACTGTTAGAAACATTATGTACATTGTGAAAGCATATCTCACTTTCTAATGAAATAGTTTAAAAATATGATAGGACTATAAGAGTATTCGTACTATTCTTAAATTTATCGAGTCAACTCAAAATATATTCTTGGAACTTATCAAAGCAAATTTCATTATGATACGCATCCTGCGGCACACTTTCAAAATTTTGCCACTCAGTACGTATTTTAGCAGGCCAGTTTCGAATCCCTGACTGGAACAAATCATTTGAAAATAGCTGATATTGCATCGTGTTGTGAATGCTGGGAGTGCTCATTATGGTACAGGAATTTATTACCCCGGTAATCACTAGTTTGTAATGAAATGCATCAATTGATTCCGAACACGGTCCTGTGATGCATCGGGAACATGGTATTTCTGTTAACTTGTGATGGATTGAGTTTAATCAGGGTTTATTTGGGTTCGCGATGAAAGTAGGATTGATCTGCGCAATCTATTTAAATTAATATTTGCGAAATACGTATTTGGTTATTGTGGAGTTGCAAATTACTACCTGCGGTGTTCGCAGTCAATAATAACATTTTTGGCGGTTATACTAACAAAAGACACCAGTAGTGATCACATAGTGTAGTAAAATCGATACTAATGGTAGACATAGTGTACTAAAATCGATACTAACAGTTATACTAACGATAGACACCACTAGTGCTCACGTAGTGTAGTAAAATGTCAAACAGTGTAGTAAAATCGATAGTGCCTCAGAGATGCGCAATCATGTGCGATGCTGAGACTAAATGCGAAATTTAATTGACTGACAATTAACGCATTTAGAAAAAGAAAAAAATAATAACTATTATACGACCTGAAATTAAACAAAAAAAGATCAATCACGATTAAAACATTGATTGTGAAGAACTTTCCAACTGAAATGCAATTTTATTGAAGCATATCTAAAATGCGATACAATCAGCGCTGATATATTTTAAATTATCACAGTACCATAATAATTTATTTTATTTGAAAACTTAAAGCGTCATTGAAAGAATGAACTTTATTAAAATGACGTCATCGAAATATAAATCGTCTGGCTCTCTATGTAAAAGCAATGAATATTTCATTCACATCACTTTTATTCCAGACTCCAGAGCTAAATCATTTTGCCTGAAAATACTTCAGCAATTCTTATACAACTCATCTTACAATCACTTGTTTACATTCTGCATATATTGAAATTAGGTTTCGTTGTAGAAATAATCAAAGTTTGTTGATCATTTAAACAAAAAAATATTGTAATTGCTTTGG
Source organism: Amaurobius ferox (assembly GCA_951213105.1). NCBI lineage: Eukaryota > Metazoa > Arthropoda > Arachnida > Araneae > Amaurobiidae > Amaurobius > Amaurobius ferox. The sequence continues at coordinate 132,560,264 of OX578139.1, forward strand.
CACAGAATAAAGTTGCACAGGAAATACGCACAAATAAAGCGGTTTTAGGACGGATGCAATACTAAATATGAATTTTAAAGAACTTTGAAAATTACGATTTTTACACTGGGAAAAATGATGGAGGCCATATTTTATTTTGAAGTAACTCACATGATCTCTTCATATCATATGGGTGTAATTATTATTTTAATATTTATTTAAAAACTACAGAACATTTTTTGCTCAAATTTTTTTATATATTTTATGGGATAATTTGAATATTTTCTAAAATTTTCATAACAATATATGAATTTTTACTCCGCTTACAAAGTGTTTGAAAAATTAGGTCCCATAGGGTTCAAAGCATTTCACTTTTTCGATCCGGGTTCAATTCAAAACTACTTGGGTGATATTATTCATTTGCATTCCCATATGTTCCACAGACCCTCTCAATAACACATTAAAATTTCCCTTTGATGAAGTCAGTTTTACGGCAGTAATCGTTCAGACGGCCGTTATCGGACAGACAGACAGACAGACAGAATGAACAAAATCATAAACACTTTTCAACTATGATGGATAAAGGTATAATGCAAAATGTATTCTAAACATTTATTTTCAACATTGTTCAAGGCGAAATAATTTATAAATATTTTTCCATAAAATATTTCTATCGCAATATATATATATATATATATATATATATATATATATATATATATTGAGCACTATTGTAAATTTAATGAATTCAAAAATAATTATTGACTTTTTGAAAACAACTTCTTGAATTATTTAAAATAGTACCCTTTTTTCAAGATGAAGATACTAATCCTGTTTTTTCTGATTATCAAAATTCCTCGCAGTCACTTCCAACTCTCTAAAATGTCATCAAAATCATGAGATTTTGGACACAACACAAAAATATCTGATGTGGGTAGCACATGGCTTTCCTTGTATAATGCAATGAATTTACTACTTTTACAGTTAAAAAAATGTTATTCTTATATTAGATACTTATTTCTTTCCAAGATATTGAGTTTTCTTCAATGAGTCGTTATTTTCATTGATGTAGCGTCATTTTTATCTATTTGGCGATATTTTCGTTAATTTGGCAGCATTTAAAAAGTCGCCTAGTTGGCGACATTCCGCCTTCGTCGCCAAAATATCGCCAAGCGTTATGGATGGAGAAATAAGTTATTCTTACAGCAGGTAAATGACTATTGGCATTCAAATACAAAAGTATTACTCAATGTATCTTTTCTCGTGAATGGAACGAGTTAGATTCACGAGAATTATATCACCAAATTTATTGCATGATATTACATATGAAAAGTGAACATGTTTCTTAACTGTTAATATTTTTTTTATTTTACTTGATTGTTTGATAAATTTATTTGAAAAATGTGCAATATCTCGTGAACGGTTAATGCTAGCGTCCTACAGTTTGTGTCAATCGTTTTCGAATTGAAAATTACATAAGAAATGTTTATTTGCGTAACTTTAATAAAGGTTTTAATTTATTGATGATTTTTCAAAATTCTACTCGAATATTTAGGGGAGTTCTGAACATTCGATTGTGTTTAAAAACAATAGGCTTCCAGTATTCACGGATTGTGATTTTTGAACCAAATTTTCTTTGGATCGCTTCATTCATTCGTGAAATATCATCTCCACAGACTCACTGACACACACACACACACACAGACATCACCTCAAAAATGTTCGATTCGTGATTAGGGATGCTTGAAACGTGCTGGCCCGTCGAAAACTCGAATTCGAATTCGACCCCGTCACAATACTGTCCTTACACATTATGCATATAAGGAAAGTAAAAATAACGAAACACATGATTATATTCATATTACAAACATTAAATAAAACTGAGAAATTTAGAAATTGCACTCTACTTTGCCAGCCAGTTTATCAACTATTTGCAGGTAGATAGCTGTTCCCTCAAGCAGATCCATGGATTGAATTAATAATTCCAAAATGCAGACTTTATAATGCCATTCCATGCTTCTCATTTTAGTTTAAACCTTTAAGAATATCATTTTTTGTTTCACATATATGTAACTGCTGTGCAACAGTAAGTTATTCTATTTCTTTATACACCACGACAGCCACATATGTTTAGAAGAACATGTCTAAATACGTGCGTGATACTCTAACAATTTCATATAGGAAAGACCGAGTTTGTTGGCTACTGGGTCAGACTGATACAGTGGGAATAGAACTGTTAGTAGTAGTCAAATGGGTAGTGCTGAGTCATTTTGTTCTCGTTTTAAAAATCGTGTTATTTTATGTAACCTGTTTTATTATATCTTACTTTAATCATTCCAGTTGTTTACAGCATCCTGAAGTAAAATTGAAGCTAACTTGCATAAAGTTTTTTTACACAATGTGACTCGCAGAGAAAATTATACCTAAAAGTATACAATGGAGTTGGTTGGTCCACTCATTTCGATATTCCAACTACCTCAAACAGTGAAAACTCAATATATTATAATATATGATTAAGTATAGGAATATCAATATATTATTAAGTAAAATCTGATGTGGGCAACACATGACTTTCCTTATATAATGCAATGAATTTACTACTTTTACAGTTAAAAAAATGTTATTCTTATAGTATATACTTATATTCTTTCAAAGATATTGAATTTTCTTCAATGACTTGTCATTTTCATGAATTTAGCGTCATTTTTATCCATTTGGTAAGATTTTTGTTAATTTTGCAACAATAAAAAATGTCGCTAAGTTGGCGACATTCCGCCAAATTGGTTGCCAAAATCTCGCCAAGCGTTATGGACGGAGAAATAAGTTATTCTTACAGCAGATAAATGATTATTGGCGTTCAAATGCAAAACTATTACTAAAACTATCTTTTTTCATGAATGGAACGAAGTAGATCCACGAGAATGATGTCACCAAATTTAACGCATGGTATTACATATGAAAAGTGAACATGTTTCTCAATAGGAATTATATATATTTTATTTTATATAACTTTTGGATAATGTTTTTGAAATATGTGCAATATCTCGAGAACGGTTCATGTTAACGTTCTAAAATTTATGTCAATCGTTTTCTAATGAAAATTTACATAAGAAATATCTATTTGCGTAACTTTATTAGTGTTTTTGATTTTTTGACGATTTTTTCAATATTTCACTCGAAAATTTAGGGGGGGTTCTGAACATTCGATTGCGTATAGAAACAATAGGTACCAGTGTTTACGGATTGTGATTTTTGTACCAAATTTTGTTCGAATCGGTCCATTCGTTCGTCAGTTATCATCTCCACAGGCTCACTTACACACACACACCTAACCACACACACACACACACACACACACACACACACACACACACACACACACACACACACACACACACACACACACACACGCACACACACACATACATACTTTCACACACACACACAGACATCACTTCAAAATGTTTGAATCGTGATCAGGGATGCTTGAAACGTGCTCTCCCGTCGAAAACTCGAATTCGAATTTTCGACCCCGTCACAATACTTTCCTTATACATTATGTATATAAGGAAAGTAGTAGGGAATCCTAGACTTTTAAAGTTGTTTGCAACTGCTACTCTAAATCTTCGGGAGAGTCGAAATTCCGGAGTAATGCATTTATATAATTATTGTTATTTTTATTCTATACTTAGAAATTATAAATTTCATTTTCGAAATTTATCAATTTAAACTGTTTACAAGGATTTTTCTAACTTTAATTTTTATTTTAAGTCAGTTTGAGATAAGTCTCATCTTTTCGTAAGACTCACAATTAAATGATGAACTAGCACCGACCAATTTCTTTTCCTCTACAAAATTTTAAATGCATGGCGTGGCTTCCTAGATATAAGGATTCGAAAATTGGATTTTCAGTTTTTACTTTCCTTATATACACAATGTATAAGGAAAGTATTGTGACGAGGTCGAAAATTTAAATTCGAGTTTTCGACGGGAGAGCACCTTTCAAGCATCCCTGATCACGAATCAAACATTTTTGAAGTGATGTCTGTGTGTGTGTGTGTGTGTGTGTGTCAGTGAGTCTGTGGAAACGATAACTGATGAACGAATGGACCAATTCGAACCAAATTTGATACAAAAATCACAATCCGGAAAAACTGGAAGCCTATTGTTTTTATACGTAATCGAATGTTCAGAACCTCCCTAAATTTTCAAATAAAATTTTGAAAAAATCGTCAAAAAATCAAAACCACTTATAAAGTTACGCAAATAGACATTTCTTATGAAACTTTTTATTAGAAAACGATTGACATAAATTTTAGAACGCTAACATGAACCGTTCTCAAGATATTGCACATTTTTCAAAAAAATTATCAAAATGTCATATAAAGTGAAAAAAAATATTTCTTATTGAGAAACATGTTCACTTTTCATATGTAATACCATGCGATAAATTGGGTGACATCATTCTCGTGGATCTAGCTCTTTCCATTCATGAAAAAATATACTTTGAGTAATACTTTTGTATTTGAACGCCAATAGTCATTTATCTGCTGTAAGAACAACTTATTTCTTCGTCCATAACGCTTGGCGAGAATTTGGCTACGAATTTGGCGGAATGTCGCCAACTTGGCGACTTTTTTAAATGTTGCCAAATTAACGAAAATCTTGCCAAGTGGATAAAAATGACGCTAAATCAATGAAAATGACGACTAATTGTCGAAAATTCAATATCTTGGAAAGAATATTATTATCTCCTATAAGAAAAACCTATTTTTTTACTGTAAAAGTAGTAAATTCATTATATTATATAAGGAAAGTTATGTGTCGCCCACATCAGATTTTTTATCTAATATAATCTATCAATACTAATTGACGTACATTATTTTTCTTTTTCTATCAGTATTATTAACGTATAATAAATAATACGAACTATAATAAACATATTTTGATTATCAATGCTTTAATTATTAAGCAGTAGTTTCAAAGCAGTAGTTTCAAAAGTAGTGGTTTTATTTCATTTCTATATAAACATTCAGTGATTTGATATTTGAGCACACGTTGAGTATTTTGATTATTTTATTCTCGATCAAAAATAATTAGTATGTAAGATATCTGCATGGAGCGCATTTTTGCAGTCTATGTTTGAATGTAAAAATACATACAAAATTACTATTTCTTGCACTTTGCAAATTAATTATTACTTTCCTTATATACAATAATGTATAAGGGAAGTATTGTGACGGGGTCAAAAATTCAAATTCGAGTTTTCGACGGGAGAGCACGTTTCAAGCATCCCTGATCACGAATCGAGCATTTTTGAAGTGATGTCTATGTGTGTGCGTGTGTGTGTGTGTGTATGTGTGTATGTATGTGTCAGTCAGTCTGTGGTGACGATAACTGACGAACAAATGGACCGATTCGAACGAATTTCGGTACAAAAATTACAGTCAGTAGACACTAAGGGCCTCTTGTTTTTATACGAAATCGAATGTTCAGAACCCCCCCCCCCCTAAATTTTCGAGTGAAATTTTGAAAACATCATCTAAAAATCAAAACCTCTAATAAAGCTACGCAAATGGACATTTTTTATGTATTTTTTCATTAGAAAACGATTGACATAAATTTTAGAACGCTAACATGAACCGTTCTCGAGATATTGTACATTTTTCAAAATAATTATCAAAAAATCATATAAAATAAAAAAATATATATTTCCTATTGAGAAACATGTTCACTTTACATATGTAATACTATGCGATAAATTGGGTGACATCATTCTCGTGGATTTAGCTCGTTCTATTCATGAAAATCGATACGTTGAGTAATAATTTTGTGTTTGAACGCCAATAATCATTAATCTGCTGTAAGAATAACTTATTTCTCCATCCATAACGCTTCGCGAGATTTTGACGACGAATTTGGTGAAATGTCGCCTACATGGCGACTTTTCTAAATGTTGCTAAATTAACGAAAAACACGCCAATTGGATAAAAATGACGCTAAATCAAAGAAAATTACGTCTCATTGACGAAAATTCAATATCTTGGAAAGAATATAAGTATCTACTATAAGAAAAACCTATTTCTTTACTGTAAAAGTAGTAAATTCATTGTATTATATAAGGAAAGTCATGTGTTGCCCACATCAGATTTTTTATATTGTTTTTTAGATTTTCGATAAAATACACATTTTAAAATTTGTGGCGGAACTACTCGAAGAATATTAGGCGGCTGCTGTTCATCTATTGAAAGAAATAGTTGTAAAGAGCCTTGATGCCCCAATCAGGAATCGAACCTGGATCTCCGAACTGGGCAGCTGATGCTCTACCGATGAGCTACTGGTACGAAATCGCAAGCTCTTATTGTCAAAGTGGACTCTGCATTCTCCACCCTTTAATGTCAGATTGGCAGGCAACTGACAATATGACTGACCACCTCTTGGCGGAATATCGCCAACTTGGCGATTTTTTGGAATGTTGCCAAATTAACGAAAATCTCGCCAAATGGATAAAAATGACGCTAAATCAATGAAAATGACCACTGATTGTCGAAAATTCAATATCTTGGAAAGATTATTCGTATCTACTATAAGAAAAACCTATTTTTTTACTGTAAAAGTAGTAAATTCATTACATTATATAAGGAAAGTCATGTGTTGCCCACATCAGATTTTTTGTACCTCAGGTTAGCCTTCTGCTAATACTATTTTCACCCAGGTGAGTATCCTGCGTGGTCGTTATCCTCTCAATTTGAAATCGGTTCTCAATTTCCCAGAGTCTACCGAATCCGTAATAGTCGTACTAGGGCCACTTTCAAACCTCCGACATCGTCCTTCCGAGAGGTTGGTAGTAAGGGACGGAGTGTACGGTTCCGGTGGGTGCCACCCTCACTGGGTTCCCGTCTAAATTGGGTGGCACTTTCCGACCGTCCAAACAGATGCCTTATACCTTTGTGGTAGTTCATGCGGGCTGGGAAGAAGAAGAAGAAGAAGAAGCCTCCGACATCTTTGCACAAACCTACACGGTTGATTTGCTCTGGTGCCGTTGTAAAGAACCTTTCTGCCCCAATCGAGAATCGGACCATGGACCTTCAAACTGGTCAGCCGGCACTCAACCATTGAGTTACTGCGACGGAATCACAAGCTCTTATAATCGAAGTGGACAATGCACAGTTATACCTAAATTGAATATGTTTGTTCAATTTGTTCGAGGGATATCTTGCCCAAAGACTCACAGACATACATACAAGTATACAGTTTCCATTTGAAAAAAATCTGATTTGGGCTGCACATGAATTTCCCCCATAGCGTAAATACGTTACTTCTCTCTATACGAAATAATTATGGACAACAAGATTTACTGTACATTGTTTTCAACGTTGAAATGCATACTCACATTGAACACTTTTCTGGATGACAACATGTAAAATTATTTTGAAGTACCTAATTAAATTATATTTCGAGCAAAAATGACTTGACAATTGGAAATAATGTTAACATCTGCTAATCAGTATACACCATTAAATTAAAATATGTTAATTACAATTCAATCAATTCGGAGTCATTTTCGTAATTCTTTTGTTATTTATTGCTGATATAGCAACATTTTCGTTAAATTTGGACCCTACATTAAAAGTCGCCAAATTGACGATATTTCGCCAAATTAGTCACAGTGGTCACCAAATTTTGGTCAAGTGTTACATATTTCACTTATAATTGTTCATTTTATGTACTTCTTTAGATATATTTATTTGAAAAACGTGTAGTATCTTGAGAACGGCTCAAGCTAGCGTTTATGCAAATCGTTTCAGAATGAAAAAATTCGTACAAAATAATTATATATTTAACATTATTGAAAAGTTCTCATTTTTTAATGATTTCTTCCAAAAATTCATTCGCAAATTAGGAGCGCTTCCAAAAGTTCGATTCCATTTAAAATTAATAGATGGACAGCATTTATGGATCGGCATTACACACATTAGCTAGCTTGGACCCTACATAAAAAGTCGCCAAATTGACGATATTTCGCCAAATCAGTCACAGAGGTCACCAAATTTTGGTCAAGTGTTACATATTTAACTTATAATTGTTCATTTTATGTACTTTTTTAGATATATTTATTTAAAAAACGTGTAGTATCTTGAGAACGGTTCAAGCTAGCGTTTATGCAAATCGTTTCAGAATGAAAAAATTCGTACAAAATAATTATATATTTAACATTATTGAAAAGTTCTCATTTTTTAATGATTTCTTCCAAAAATTCATTCGCAAATTAGGAGCGCTTCCAAAAGTTCGATTCCATTTAAAATTAATAGAGGGACAGCATTTATGGATCGACATTATCGTACTAAATTACGTTCAAAACGCCTTATTCTTTCGTGAGGTATCTCATGCACAGAGTCATGGACACACACACACATGCCATCACCTCAAAAGTTTCGATTCTAGTTCTGGGATACTTGAAACGTGCTATTCCATCGAAAACTCGAATTCAAATTTTCGACTCAATGCAATACTTTCCCTATATTATACTATGTATACAGGGAAAATAAAAATGTTGTTTTGTCTTTAACAATTTTCAAAACGTTCAAATCCATCAAAATCCTCGAATCCAGAACTTTTGCTCCTTTACAATGCATTTACATATACTATGTACTGTAAGGAAATTAATATATATGATTATTCAGCATATCTATGCTCCTTGCATATATTTACAAATAGCATGGTTAGACAAACCAGTTGATGAAAGCATATATTGCACACTAATTATAGCAAGAGCAATCGGTGCGCCAGAAGAATATATTACCTAGGTAATTACCGGTTTGTAATGAAATACTGAGTTAATTGATCCGAATGCTGTTTGGTAATGTATCAGGCGAGTTCTAAAGCAATGTATTCATTTCAGCCATCGACGAATGGTGTTCAATCACAATTAATCTTAGTTCGCATCGAAAATTATTTTCGACAACCTGCATATTCTGTTTAACTTGAGATCTTGTATTCTTTTGTATTTATTACCATTAGAGATTTTGATACACCATTCTCTACAACAGCTAATTGTTCTTGCAAGTTAGTTTCATTTTAGTGAATCTCTTGTTTAATAAGTTCTACAAGCAGAGATGATGAACGCAGAACTACACATGCGTATGGACTTCGTAGATTGAAAGTCATAAAGTGGAATCCAGTTGCATTATAAGAAGAAATTCAGCTGTTATGTAGTATGAAGAAATCTAGCTGTTCTGTAATATAAAGAAATCCAATACCTGTTCTTATTTGGCATGACAAGAAGGAACGGTTAGTATATGCACTGTTGATTATAAATGAAATTACTGACAAAACGTTTTTAAAATGAAAGGTCATTTATTAAAACATCGTAAAAGACGTACAAAACATTTTAAAAAACCGTCAGAGCGCTTTCGGGCTCTGACGGTTTAAATACCCTTCATCAGTGGCTTCATCATACGCCCTTCATCAGTGGCTACATTAATGGTAAAACATGGAATGTGCATATATAGAGACAAGTTAAACAGTAAATTTACATAAAAATATAAAATGGTAAAGGAACTTACTATTAATTAATACAAAATAATCCAAGAAATATACACGGAAAATATAAAAATTGCTTTAAACGCTTTTGTAAAAATATTACAAGAAAAGTACTATCAATACATTATTTAGTTACAGGAAAAGCGAAATTTCGGAAGAATTGTCAAGCGTAATTTCCATGAGAATGGCGACGTCACAAATAACTATTAGGAGATTTGAATTGCATAGAGTCGAAAATGAGTCGCCAAGCATAATTTAAAATTTGAAAGGGATCAAAATTACAAATCGACACTTGGTAAATATAAATAAAGAGGGAGTCATAAAGAAGAATATTACGTAGACTGTTACAACGAACTAAAAGGAAAGTTTTTTCAAAAATAGCCAGGAATGTATCATTAACCACATAGTAAACAAGAGCCGTAGAAAGTTTACCGTGTTCCGCTAAACGGATGCCAACAGTACGTTTTGTACTACCAATGTAAAATTTATGGTCACCATCAGAAGATGACAGGAGAACTACATACACCCCAGCAAAGCTTTTAAAGTCATCAATATTCCGAAGTTTATCAAAACGAATACGATTATATAAAGCGGTAATATTAGAGTGAGCAAGTTTGAAACCAAATTCATGACAGAAATGAATAAAAGGACGGACAACCTTAGGATGGTAAGGAACACTAGATTTATGGGCTAAACGATATTTAATAACAATAATAAGTTTAGTGTCAAACTGAGTAAATTTAAGGCGAGCATGGGCGAAAATATTATAAATAACTCAAAAGAATAAGCAGCCTCGTGGCCAAGATTAAAAATATAACTAATTCCATCAGTCAAAGCAGGGATAGAAGAGCCAAACATTAAATGCCCGATTAAAATAAGCGTAAAAAGACGCCTTTTTAGAGGATACAGGATGAAAAGAATGAGCGGGGATACAGGAGTTAGTTAAAGTAAATTTACGGAAAACGGAAGTATGTAAACCAAAATCTGAACGGGTGCCCAGAACATCAAGGAAAGGCAAAGAGCAATTGGATTAATGCTCAATAGTAAAATTAATCGAAAGGTAAAAATCATTACCGTTATTCAAACTTTATGTATTGATAGTACTTTTCTTCAGATAGGACTTTACTTCTCGTGTATAGGCACTGCGGCACTGCTGGAGCGACAGTGCTCTCTCTTCCTCGCAGCCTGGCGTGCAGCTTCCTACTTGAGCATGCACACAACAGTCAAACACAACGCCGCTGGAACTATAAAGCATGGTGTTTGACTGTTGTGCGCATGCGCACATAGGAAGCTACTGCACGCCAGGCTGCGAGGGAGAGAGAGCACTGTCGCTCCCTCAGTGCCTCAGTGCTTATGCACAAGCCGCCACTGCTTTTCTTGTAATATTTTTACAAATTGAAAGCGTTTAAAGTAATTTTTGTATTTTCCATGTCTATTTCTAGGATTATTTTGTATTAATTAATAGTAAGTTCATTTACCATTTTATATTTTTATACAAATTTGCTGTATAACTGGTCTCTATATATGAACATTCCATGTTTTACCATTCATGTAGCCACTGATGAAGGGTGTATTAACGCCCAAAAGTGCTTTGGCGGTTTTTAAAAATATTTTGTACGTCTTTTAGGATGTTTTAATAAATGACCTTTCGTTTTAAAGACGTTTTGTCCTCAATTTTATTTGTTGAATACAGACGTGATACCAATTTTGATTACTGTTGATTATTATTAACACTTTACAACAAAGTTGAAAAGTGTTTATGACATTGTTCAATCTGTCTGTCTGTCCGTTAGCACGTTAACTGCCGTAAAACTGACTTAATCAAAATGAAATTTCAGTATGCTGTTTAGACGGTCTGTAGGACCTATGGGAATATAAATGAATAATATCACCCAATTAGTTTTGGATTGAACCCGGGTTGAAAAAATGAAAGACATTGAGCCCTATGGGACCTAATTTTTCAAACATTTTTTAAGCGGATTTCAAATTCACAAATTGCTTCGAAAATTTTAGATAATATTCAAATTGTTCCATAAAATGTATAAAAAAAAATTCAGCGAAATATATTCAGTACTTTTTAAAATAAAAATTAAAATAATAATAACACCTCTTATATGAAGCGATCACGTGACCATAATATGAAAATATCACGTGATCTACTTCAAAATGATATATGGCATCCATCTTGTCTCAAAATCGTGATTTTTAAAGTTCTTTTTAATTCATATTGAGTGTTGTATCCGTCCAAAAACTACTTTATTTTTGCTTAAATTCTGTGCATTTACATACTGAAACAACGCAATTACAATATATTTGAGTTTAAATGCTCATCCAAATTTGATTATTTCTACAACGAAGCCTATTTTTCACCTATGTAAAATGTAAACAGCAAAGTATGTAGAATGAGTTGTATTAGAATTGATGTATTTCTTTAACACAAAATCATTTAGTTCATGGAGTCTGCGTAGCTGATATGAATGAAATATTCATTGATTTTATAAATAGAGGGCCGATTTTTTTCGATGAAGTTTTACGCATAGAGTTTAATTACTTGCAGCTCCATGGTCTTAATTTTTAAATAAAATAAATTATTATAGTATTAAGATGAATGACAAGAGAGAGCCAGGCGTGTTATTTATTATATGACGTCATTTGAATGAATTTCAGTTGTTTTCGATGAAGTTTTCAAATATAATAAATTATCGTAGTATTATGATAATTCTAAAATCATTACCAAGAAATGTATCATATTTTACAGATGTTTAAACCAGGCAATTTATATTTCAATGCCGTCATTTGAATGAAATTCATTTTTGCGATGAAGGTTTAAGTTTTCAAATATAATAAATTAATGTAGTATTGTGATAAGTCTTAAAATATTTCCGAGGAAGGTATTGCATTTTAGACATGTGTAAATAAAAATGCATTGAAGTTGGAAAGTGTTTCATAATCAATGCTTTAAGCATGATTGATCTTTCTTGTTAAATTATATTTTTCTAGTTATGTCTCGAAGTAATAAGTATTTCTTAGTTGTAGAATATAGTTAAGAATATATGCAGACAAAAATAATTGTGTGGTAAAATAAATTTGAATTAGTAGGAATATTGTTTATGGTTTGAATTATAATTTGTATCGCACTGATAATTTCGTCTGAAAAATGAACAGCTTAAATTAATATTGTTTATACAAAACTAGCCTTTCGCTATAGAAATACATACAATGAGGTAGGGCATATCCCATTCCAGCACCGCCTGTTTCAAATGAATTTGGCGTTTTCACAACATGAAGTTTTAGCTTCTTTCTTTGACCTTTTCTTCATGGGGTCGATATTGTCAAGATCGACATTACCAAGATTTATGAATAAAAAATATTCGAGATAACAAAATGAGAGAAATGAATAATGAATAAATAAGTGGAAAATAAAAAAAAACAAAATATATTTTTGTTAAATAAGATTGAATTTCGAAAAATATGTCAGAGATGAACCATTTATTAATGAATAAATGCGAAAAATAAAATATGAGAAACTTGGTATAGATTTTGCAGTCGAGAAATGCTGCGAAATCATGGAATTCATTGAATTTAATGCATCCTAACTTTCGCTTATGAATTAATAAATAATGGGGATATTCGAATTTGCGGAATGCTTGGCATTCGAAAAATTCTGAACATTCAAGATTCTTTGTTGGATAAATCATCCCTGATTGAGTTAGAACATTTTGACAAGTTTTAAGAAAAATAAAGTTTAGGGAGATTTTGACAGTGACAGTATTCTTTAGATTACTTGTTTTAAATAAATGCTTTCTTCGTATTACGTTAAATGTAGTTTTAAATCTTAAATAAATAATGCTGTATTAATGGTATTAAAAGACTCAGTTCTAGATGATTTTGCATTTCCCAACAAACGTAATTTAGAAAAAGAAAGATCAATCATACTTAAAGCATTGATTATGAAACACTCTCTAACTTCAATGTAATTTTATACAAACATCTCTAAAATGCGATACATTCCTCGGAAATATTTTCAAAATTATCACAATACTATATTAATTTATTATATTTGAAAACTTCATCGAAGGAAATGAACTTCATTCAAATGACGCCATTGAAGTATAACTTGCCTGGTTTAAACATCTCTAAAATGCGATACATTCCTCGGTAATATTTATAAAATCATCATAACACTACAATAATTTATTAGATTTGAAAACTTCATAGAAAACACATTGATTTCACATAGAGGACAAACGACTTCATAGCAGACTTTTTCGGTGAAGTTTTAAGCACAGAGTTAAATTACTGTTACCTGCATGGCTTTCAGTTTTTAAGTAAAATAAATTATTGTAGTATTGTGATGAATGAAAATAATAGAATAAATATTAATGAATGAAATTTTTACTCCTTTTTCATAGAGAGCCATGCAATTTATATTTCAATGATGTCATTTGCATAAAGTTCGTTTTCTTCGATGAAGTTTTCAAATATAATAAATGAATGTAGTATTGTGATAATTTTAAAATATTACCCAGGAATGTATCGCATTTCAGAGATATTTAAATCAAATTGCATTGAAGTTGGAAAGTGTTTCATAATCAATGCTTTATGTATGATTGATCTTTCCTGTTTATTAATCAAAAAACTAAACCTTCTCAAAACTTTTTTCTGTTTATACTTTCAAAAGATAGCAATTTATACTTATATCTTCAGATAAGAAATTGTGATAAAAATTCTCCACAAAAGATAATTTGTTAATGGTCTCGACGACATTTCTTTTGAGAGAGTGACAAATTATGATAAACCTCATAAATTTCAATTTTTTATGAAACGGTGACAGAACAATTTTTTCCCATTAAGTTATGTACAACGAAACAATTTATTTATTTTTACCATACTCTTTCTTATTCGGATGGAAGAAGCAAAATAAATCCAAAAGAAACACTTGAAGACTTTTATGTATTATAATTCCATTTTTATGTTCAAGCAATCGTAATTTAGAGGATTATATATTGAATAATATGTTTGTTTTTATTCAGAGATAAAAAGGCATGAACATATTTAGACTTAATACTTACAAAATCACGGTTTTGAAGTTCATTTATTTCACTTCCATTTCAATTAACAGAATTCATGGACCCATTCTGTGATACATAAATATATGTGGTCATCAGCATGGAATTAGGGACTTTCATGGTGTAGGGACTATCTTTTATATGCCATAGAATATGTCTAAAAATAAAATATAAATTTAGTTAAATGTTGATTGTTAAAGTCCTATATGCACTTGATGTACTATTGCAATGGCTATAGAGAGAATAGGTATTTAAAGGCTATCTTGTTGTCTTCTCAAAACACAGAATGTCCCCTTCCAGGAGAAATGAGATCTCTACAACAGTCAATCTCTAAAACAGTCTCTATAACAGTGAATCCCTGGCGAATTAGTGATAAAATTAAAAGCAAATTATCAGATATGTTTTACAGATCGACTACTGTTGTTATCATGGGTTTCTATTAAATCTGAAATTAAATTTCTGAATTTTATTGAAAATTGCGATATCGTTCTGTCTCCGGTTTGCTGGGTGTAGTTATAGAAAGAGGTGGATCTTTGTGCGCATATGTGGCTAATAGTTGTGTACGGCTACACATGTTGAAGATCCAAGCGACCCGACTCACCCTAGGGTATAAGCAACAGGATGAGTGGTCGGACGACTACATATGCGTCGAAACGGGAAATGGTTTTGCTCAAAGCAGACGGTTTGGAAATTGAGTGGTGTTATTTATATCTGAATTAGTTATGTAGACATGGCGTATATTTAAGACCCGGAGTACCCCGGGTAATTGGTAATTTTCTAGTAGAGTATAAAATGGCCTTTTTTGATACAGTTCAGGTTTTTAGAACTGATTTATTTAGGCAATTGCAAAAAATATTAATTAAGCCAATTAAGCCAATTAATTAAGCCATTTTTGAAGATTCAGAGATAGGGACTTGAAACTATCTATCTCTGAATGTCTAGCCGAATATCTGCCAAATGAGTTATCCGGGTTTGTGAGGAAAGCAATAACTAAATGGATATAAGTGAAATTTCCATATGTACTTTCAATAATTACGATATTGGGATTTTCATTCGCATCTGTGTAAGTAAAATTCATTGAGATAAAACTTGTGCAGTATCCTCGAATCCTTTTTGGGGATAATGTTTCTGTACTACCGCTATTAATGCTGGTAATCAATGCTGGTGATGCTGGTAATGGAGCTAGTAATGGCTATTAATGCTGGTAATTAATGCTGATAATTTTTAGCAAATTTCAATAATAATAAATATACCAGTGGAAGGCGTTTAAAAGACAGCAGCAAATGTATAGAAATTGGGATCGAATTGTACGATGTTGTATATCCAGATTAATGGTCTACTAATATTGAATTGACGCTGTTGGCCACTGTAGATGTTTGTAAAATTTTGCCATGTGATAAGTGCGCTTGCTGCCAATGCATTTAACAACTACTACGTGCCAAGGAGATTCAACAAGGCTAAGATTACCGCTTCTGCTAGATGCAACAAGAGCATGATTATATTTACAGAAAATAATTGCTTGTTCCTTATGGCACTTTATATTTTACTTAATAATTTCTTTAAATTTTCATACAACTTAGGAAAATTTAAAAAAATGGAATGCATTAAGGATTGAATATACAGTTTTAAACGGTATTATTTAAAAACAGTAATATTTTAAAGTAAATGTCTGAAAATGTTTTGATATTTTAATGTTAAAAATTATTTCTTTATGACCGTTTCTCCTGATATTTTTACACCATTGCTTAACAAGCGGGTTTTCTTAAAAGGATCTGTGGTTCTTTTCCTGATTGGCACATTTAATTTTTAGTGGAGAAAGAATAAATAAAGAATAAAAATTATTTTTAATTCTGCTTGCAGTGGTTTAAACACATATTTTAAATAAAGAACTTCAAAGAGTACATTTCATGAATGATAAAAACATTTTATGAACTAAATTATTTACATTGCCTCGTTGACAAAGTTGAAATACTATTTCACCAATTTGCTTTCATAAATACAATTATATTAAGAAAATCTGTTTTATTTGAGAAGTGTATATAAAATTGGGATGCAAATATTCAATAGAAAATTTTTGCTATAACATGTCACTAAGAATAGATAATATATTTTTTTAAATTATAGCTCGAAACAAATTAAAATTGTGTGATCTTTAATTAGGTTCAACGAAGTAAAATGTATAATGCAGCTTATATTTGTTGATTTCAGTCTGCACAAATGTTGAGGAACCGGTTTAACGTCATTAAGCATCCTCACGCGGTTTGTTACAAAGTTTTAAATCGTACTCCAGTGAAGGAGCTGCAATATAAATTGATTTTTCTCCTGTTATAAATTATTTGCAACGATAAAAATATTATTTGCAACAAAAAATAGCATCTTTAAGAACACAGAGAATCCATATATCACTTACAAGACAATGATTTTGAAAATTACAAAACGAGTGATTTGAGACTTCATTATAAAATCACAATTTCAAGTCAATACTCCAATAAATACAATTGCGAACGAGAAAATTGAATTATTTGATTTCGGATTTCCACAATCAATAAAATATCTTGTTATTTTTTAGCAAAGAAGTTCATAACGCAACTGAGTAGAGTATCTTAATAGAAAATAGCTCTTGCTGAACGTCCATTCGGAGAAGGGCAAATAATTATGCAAATTATGATGTGCAAAAATATTATACGAAATACATTATACAGAAATATTTAAGATGTTAGCAGTAAAGTAGGAATTGATTTTTGATCCCAGATGAATTTTTTGCTTCTTCAAGAGAAAACTGTTTGCATAACATACCAAACAATTGTAATTTTATATTAAACTAGCAGCATACCCGTTCTTCGTACAATTTTAGCGCTTCTATATTGGCATATATTGATTCAAGGGCATATTTTTTGTAAATTTGTTTACAAATGGGACCAGACTGTTTTATTCTTCAGATCTGTCTATGAAGATACTTTTAGTATAGCGAGAACAAATATTCTTAAACTTCGTTTTAGGAACATCAATTTAAATATTTTAATAGAATGTTTTGAATAACATTTATAGAAGTCATCTAAGCCATTTATAGAAGTCATTTAAGCCATTTATAGAAGAGTAAAGTAATTTGCACATGTTTGTTAATTTTATGTTTCTTTATATTATATACTAGCAGCATACCCGTTCTTCGTACGGAGTATATAATATAAAGAAACTTGAAATTCATAATCATGGCCAAATTCTTATAGTATACTAAATGACATGTTTAATCAAAATATTCTGTTAAAATATTTAATATAATACTCCTAAAAAGAAGTTTAAGAATCTCTGTTCTCGCTATATAAAATTATCTTCATGGACATATCTGAAGAATAAAACATCTTGGACCCCTTATGTAAGCAAATATAAAAAAAAATATGGAATTGAAACAATATATGCAAAATAAAAGCGTTAAAATTGTATGGGACCCGTACTAATTATGTACGCGAATATTAGACAATATAACCTGTATTAGTAGATTACATGTATAAATTGAAAATACCAATAAACCCGTAATCTTTAAATCTGAAGACAGTCATTTATTCCAATATATGTCAAAATTAAAGTGCTAAAATTATATGGGAAGATATACACGTACTACTTATAATGTCCGATTATTAGTAGAAGATTACCCGTTTTGCAATATGAGTCACAAATGTTTTTTGGTAAAATACAACAGACGACGTAATAAATTGAATATATAATTAATCCCCTTAATCTTCATACCAGAAGACTGTACTTGATTCCAATATATATGCCAATATATGTCAAAATATATGCCAATATACCTGTACTACTTATATTCTCGTAGGTTAGAAGATATACCCGTGCATTCCTAGAAGATTACTCGTACAACGTACAATATGCGTGTGTCAGCAATTTTTGCCGCAATAAAACAATGGCGTAATAACTTAAAAATATCAATAATCCCTGAATCAATAATTCCGGAAAATATCAATAATAATAATGTTTAAACCTGAAGAGTATAATTGATATTATCCAGTCCAAAATGAAATGGCAATGAAATTTATTTTATATACATATCTTCATTATTCAAATCGGAAAGGATTTAATAAAAATCGTCTGCCGCATAAACACATTGGATTTAAATCCGTTGCTAAGCGACATGATATCATTTGCTTCAAATAAATTGGTAGAAAAAATATCGTCTAAATAGTTATATTTCTATGGAACATTTGGCGACAGTTTCGTCAAATTAGCGACATTTTAAAAAATCGCCAAATTTATCGCCAAGTGGGACTGTAGAACTGACAGTTCCACTTTGCGACAAATTGACGAAATATCATCACAATACTATCCCCTAACAAAAAACAATTAATATCATTTATGTAGCGCAATTTTATCAATTTCAAGATATTTTTATAGATTTGAAAACATTTTTATCAATTTGGTGACATTTTAAAAATTCGCTAAATGTATTACTAAGTAGGATGGTTGGTCTGACAGAGAAATGCTAACCAAACATCATTTCAGTACTCTCTTCTAACAAAACAAAACAAAATTTCATTGATATGTTGAAGACCCAAGCCACACGACCAACCCGAAGGTTTATGGCAGCTGTTTGTGTGTCGTTTATATCAATTTGGCGACATTTCCGTCAATTTGGCAAAGTTTAAGAAAAGTTGTCAAATTAGCGATATCCCTCCAAATTCGTAGCTTTGAATTTGCAGATCTCAATGAAACATTCTTATCCCGTTTCAATATACTAAATAAAAACACTACAATTGTATTAGAAGATATACCCGCTCTACTCTTTTTCTGTTTCAACAATCGGCTATATGAATTTATTGGCTAAACACAATATATGAGTTTAGTAGCTAAATGCGATATAAGCTTGAAAACTCTTTGAGAACTCTTGTTTTGAGAAACGTGAACGTACGCACCTTTCTCGTCCAAAATTTGTTTCTAAATTATTGTACACTTATAGGTTCCTAAAATTCTTTGTAAATTTTTGTATTTTTGTGTTTTTGTGTGAGAGAAAAATTTTCCTCACTATTTTTCGGAAAATTTTTGACTCCCAGGGAGGGGGAGCTGTCACGTCGCAGTTCTGCGCGCCATGAGCCTGTCGAGGTTTTCTGTGAGAAAAACTCTTTTCTTTCCTTCCGTGCCTGTGCTGTGTTTTGGTAGGCCTTGTCTGGATTGGTTTTACATTAAAATCTGTGTTTCGTCGAGATCCGTTGGCTCGAGCCAGGATTTCTGTCTCGCCTGGATGTGGGACGTGTGGTCTGAGGAGAAGGCTTTTGCTGGGCGCGCTTGCCTGCCAATCAGGAAGCTGCGCTGAGGAGAAGTTTTTGCTGGACTCTTGAGACCCGGGGATTCGACTTGGAAGTTTCGTTTGGAGAAGTCGCATCGAAATTTTGTCTTAAACCTTTAAGACAAAGGTTTTGGCCAAAATGGCTAATTGTTCTCGGATGGAGATATTTTGTTTCTGATGAAACCACGATCCATTCCTGGAGCCTGGATGAAGAAGTTCCTGGAGATGATTCGACGTTCTATATAAAGTTTCTAAATTTATTTTTTTTGTTCCAGGATGATTTTTACTGTGGATTGAGATTGTACTTTGGAGTGTACGGGATGGAAGATCTCCTTGGGATTATCTGGCGTAAAGCCCTGTTGAATTTTGAGATGTCCTGGACACTCGTTTTTGGAATTAATTCGGTTCCCTTCAAGTAGTGTTTCCTAACTTGAAACTTTTCTGTGAAATTTTGGTTTAGGTCATCGGTACTGGTAACCCCTTTATGTTTTGGAACCAGAAGTTCCAACTGAAATATATGGCACAAATTAATACAATACAGGCACACTAAATATTGGTTGATTTTGAATAATACTAGCATTGTTGAATTTACGAAATATTATTGAAATATTATTGAAATATATAATCATTGAAATATTATTGAGCAGAGCATAATTTGAATGATAAATGTTTAATGATAACGGAAGCTCTGAATCATTCTGAATAATAATTTGAAAGTAAATGAATATTGATAAATAAATGCTAATGATTGAATAAAATTTGATTTGTTTAATTTGATAAATGTGCCTTCCTTTTTGTATTCCCTCATGTTTTTTGCTCACTGAATACCATCTAGAATATAATTCTTCTAGACTGGGAAAACCTCATCTAAATAATGCCTGGGTTGTTGGTTGCAAGTATGATAATTACCACTATAAATTTCTATATTGTTTTTGTTGTGATATACGATCACTGGCTGTTTTGCGCGTAGCGGAAACTCTTCCCACAATTTGGTTCTGAGACCGCTACCACATGCTGCACACAGACAGACAGACAAAAACATAGACAAACAGACACACATTTATTTTTAACATTGTATACTACTAGTTTTATATTATTCAAAAATATTTTTCTAGAATAAATAGATTATGAAAGGATTAAAAGGGGGGGATTTAAGAAGTAATCCAGATATCGAAAGAAAAATAAATTTTATGCTTATATATTTTACTATGAAAGCTGTTTCATAACTTTAGCCCTTCCATCATAAAAAGTGCCCCTTTGATGCCTTTAGCTATCAGTCATCTTTCGAGAAATTGCCGTTACTAAATTTCATATACTTCCGAGTTGGATAGCGGATATCCATCATTGTGATTTATTAGGGCAAATAACCGTAACTGATATGTTGGCTAAGTGGGATAGTTATAGGTGAAGGGAAGGTATTTGAAAGGTTGAAAGTTGGTTTGAAACAAAGTTGGACGTTTGAATTCCCGGTATTTATTATGTCTGAAAAAATAATTTATATTTATTGGTGAAAAAATGTTGCTATATTATTATTTTTAATTTGCCTTGGGATATCTTTTTCTCAGAATTGGCTAGAGATAGATCTTAGATTGTGACTGATACGCATTTAGCATTAAATTCTGTGGGGGGTAGGAGAACTAGAGTTGTAAGAAACACGGGTATTTTGAGAAGGGGGAATAAACCAGGGAATTTTAGGGAATAAACCTGGAATTCTGGAAACTTTGATTGGTAGAAGCCAATGGGACCACTGCAACCGGAGACGCCGATGTTCCCGTGTTAACAACAGCACACGTAAGGGACGATGTGATCGCATATTTGCTTCCTTCAGGCATCTAAATATGGATCGTGGGCACACAGGAGCCGCTACGTGTGCCTGTATTGTGGACCGGGTCACCATGGGATCTATATGTGCCTGCCGCACTTTCCTTCGATCCTATCTACTAGTGGTATGCCTGATCCGTCCAGAACCAATCCTCGGTGTATGTGACCAGTGCTCCCAACACCGTCGGACGACATAATCCGAACGATCCACGTGGCGGGCTATCCGACGAGTTGACCACCCTGAGGTTTTGAGCCCTATGATCAGATCTTTCAGAAAGTCCGTCAATTGCGTATATCGACGTTTCTGGCGTCTACCCACTATTATTTTCTTTCCGTACTCGTGTTTGCGCGGGCGGAAGGTTCTCGCATTGATGGGGCGTCAACTACGCGCCGGTTCATAAGGCCGCTGGGTCATGCTTGCAGCGCCTCTCACGGGTGTACGGTCATGTGCAATCACACCAGACTGAGATCATTTGCATACCAGCCCGTCCTATAGCTATTTACACCATTTCGCGGTCATACCATGTTTTCTTCTTGGTGAGCAACTTTCATTGTATGTGAGTGTATCTTTTAAAATCGTTTCAGATATTGCTTCATATTTTAATGAAATTTATAAAATATTTCACAATTTACTGTTCCATCCCTACTTTAAAAATGTCTTTGTATTATTTATAAATATACTAAAATAAGAAAAATTTCATAATGCAGTCATTTTTATGATTTACTGTTTCAGTTTAATCATGCTATGATAATTTTTTGGAACATGTATACTGTTTCATTAGCTTAGAAAAATGTGTGCCACAGTCTTTGTACTTGTATTTTACTTCGTGAATACAGTACTGAAAACTTGTTTCCTTCTTTGTCTTCTGTAAAATGATTAATGAATTTCAAATTATACTTGTTTTTCAGCACCTGCTGCTGATGTGACACTGAAACTTGAGTAGACCGCACAAACTGTGCTTCATGAAAAAGATCTGATGCGTTTTGGAAAAGTCTTTTAGTATAGATTCAAATAGGTTTTTTTTTCTCTATCATGATTTATATTAACTACATGCAAACTACAGCCTAAGTTAAATATTATCACATTTGAATATGTCTGAGTGGTAAGAATAAATTTGCCATTTATCTTTTTTAAACCTTTAATAATAGTTTTCTAGCAGTAGTAGAATACACATTGTGGTCATAAGTGGCATTTCTAAATTTAATAGGGTTATTAAGAAATTTAGGAATTAGAACAATATAGGTACATTTTTAAAATTTCAAATGTAGATTTAAATCATTATATATTAATAATTTTATGTTTGACACTAATTAGAGAAAAGTCGAACTTACATATATTATTATTCTTTAAATATTTTTTTTAAATTGTATAAAAAATTGTTTATATATAATTGCATCATAATTATTAGAGGACTTATCTACATATATAAATTTTCTAAATTAATAATAATATATAATGATTGTGAATCTTAATACTAATTATAATTAATCTTAATATCTTAATCTTAATACTGTTATATATATATATATATATATATATATATATATATATATATAATATTTTAAATTATTTCTTATAAATTATATTCTACTTATTGAATGCTTCAAATGGCTGTGTATATTTACATGCTAACTTATATACATATATTTATCATATTTTGTATCCCTACACAATATAATCATTTTCTATGTCATTTACATCATTATCTCTCTCACTCTTTTTTTATATATATATATATATATATATATATATATATATATATATATTTATATATATATATAAAAAAAGTTTGAAAATCCAATGTAAATATAGAGAGAAGTTTCAACTCAAAAAACCTCAATATTAAAAAGTTATATACTATATACAAGGTGTCCCAAAAAGATTGAAATGAGCTTTAATTCTTTACCTGTTGGAGATAAGTGGGCAATGTAAATTGCAAAAATTTTGAAAGTAAGTTAGGAAATAAGACTACGTTAATGAAGTAGTCCTCCTTTTAATTTCCAAAAAGTTACTTTTTTTAAATTTTTATACAACGCCCTTAGACAAATTTGATAAATCAGAAAATTGTTATTTATAATGCAACAGGATCATTAAAAAAACCCTACCTGTATCTTTAAAATTGGCCGATTTATATTTAATTCAAATTTGAACATTATGAATGGGGACCATATATCAAATTAGAAATATAAATTTGTGACATATCATAACAAAGATAAAACCTGGTGATAAGAGAAATGCTTGCGAATTCCGCGCAGGCTCACGATGCAATCACGGATTCTTAAGTACTTTTCACATTGAGACGTGACATTTTTTATTTGAAGCAATTGAAATAAATAAGTAAACAAATGCAAGTATGCATTTGATTTTGAAATTTAACATGATTTTTCAAAACGAGGAGTAGAACTCACAGACAATTTTTTCTTTCCAATTTCCACTCTAAATTAGCTGTTTCAAATGTTTATAATAAAATAATTTTTAAAACTGAAGAATGAAACGCAGACGATTTATTTTTTAATTTACGTATTTATTCCCAGTTTTATTTCTATTCAATACAACCAACTTTTTTTTTTATTTTTATACCAAAATAAAGAAGATTAGAAATCATTCAGTGAATCGTCAGCATGTTTAGTTCTGAATTGACGAATTAAAACAACGCAACTGGATGTGCATTATGGTATTTGTAACAAATAACGAGCTTTTCGAATTAATGATTTATGCTCTGTGCAATAAAAATACTGCAGAAACTGCTCTGGGTTTTGGACGCCGATATCCAAACTTGTCTGAAATTCCACGTACATTTGTTTATCGGATGACGAGGAGATTTAGAACTACTGGTTCATTTCATCCAAGACCTGGCCTTGAAGAAATTGTTTTTGGGGCTACCTAAGATGTCAATTGCTAGAGCACTTGGAAAATGTCACTGGGATCCATTTTGTATTCATGGACTTCAAGCACTTCATCCCTCCGATTTTGACCGGCATGTAGCATTCTGCAACTGGTTCTTAATCCAACAAGGCATCAGTTCGAACTTTGTTAAGAACACTTTGTGGACTGATGAATGTTTGTTTACGGAAGATAGAGCAATCAATACTCACAACGGTCATTATTTTGATAATACGAAACCGTTTTTTGTCCGTGAAATACATCACCAGAGAAAGTTTTCTGTATCAGTATAGTACGGAATTTGGAATGGAAAACTGATTGGTCCTGTGTTTTATGAAGGGATTCTTACAGCTAAAGAATGCATGCAGCTTATTTTAAACGGCGCTGTAACGAATTTTATGGAGACGACAAGATTATCGCTTCTAAAAAACATGTATTATCAACAAGATGGCGCGCCTGCACACCAGGCTATAATTGTGACAATGTGGCTCAACGAAAACTTTGATAAACAGTGGATTAGTTTGAAAGGAGCCACAAAATGGTCCCCCAGATCCCTTGATTTAACCTCTCTTGATTTTTACTTATGGGGTCGTCTTCGAACACTAGTTTATAATACTCTCCCACTAAACGCAATTGACCTTAAACAAATGATAATTGATGCTTGCGAAAATATTAGTGGTGAAGAACTCCAAAATATTTACAGAAGCATTATTAGAAGAGCTCAGCTATGTATTGGAGTTGAAGGAAAACATTTTGAGAATGCTTTGTGAATTGCGTTTTGTGAATTGTATTTCTAGTATTTGTAACGAAATTTTTCCCTTTATATCAGTGGTCTTCTACCAATGTATGCATATTTTAATTACGTGCCCTAACCGCGTAGTAAGTACCACTGCTTTATATGATCTCTGTCTGGTTAATGCTTTATTTAGTTGCATTTGTGATAAATAATTTTGACACACATTAACGTATTTTTGATCTAAACAATTTCCATCGTCAATTTGTTTATGATTCCTATTTTCACTAATGAAACATACCTTCAGATGATACGGAAAAGTGGCATAAGTTAGATTTTTTCCTTTATCATAATTCAGTTGATTTTAATGATACAGATATGCGGTTTTTTAATGATCTTGTTGCATTAAAAATAAAAATTTTCTGATTGACTTAATTTGTCTAAGGGGGTCGTATAAAAATTTAAAACGTGTAACTTTTTGAAAATTAATGGGAGGACTATTTCATTAACGTAGTCTTGTTTCTTGCCTTACTTTCTACATTTTTGCAATTTATATTGCTCATTTATCTCAACGGGTAAAGAATTAAAGCGGGTTTAAATTTTTGTGGGGCACCCTGAAAATTTCAGTGTGACCCTTATATATATCTATATAATAAAAGGCAATGTCTGTGTGTGTGTCTGTCTTATACACTATACGTTTCGCGACCGAGCGTCGGAGAGCTATGAAATTTGGCAATCAGAGACCTGAGGGGGTGGGAAGGTGACACGTGAAAACCGATTTTTAAAATTTTAATTTTTTTTTGTTATTTAATGTTTTATGCGATTTCGACCGTTTTTTGCCCTTTTTGCCGAATTCTAATATTTTTTAAAGATTTTAAAACAAAAGTCACTTTTGGCTCAAAAAAAGGATTTTTGGTTTTTAAATTCTCGCATAGTAAAAAGTACTCATAATTTCGACTAATAATTTACACTTTTGGAAAACTCAAACATCTGGCTTTCTTACAAGACCAATCTAGTCAAGAAATAATTAAAATTGGCCGCTGGATCGGAATTTTAAAGAAGTCATGGTTTTAAATTCATCAGCGGGCGAAAGAAGTTCCCATTTCCCATCGCCCGTTTCCCCCAAGCACGCGTTTCAATTGTGCCGGTTTGTGTCTAGGTGGAGGTGACGTCACGGTTCTGAATTGCGATGGGTGGGACAATAAAAACTGAATTAGTGTTTGCTTTCCGTTTCCCACGCTTCCGGTTTAAAAATGAATTAAGAGCTTAGCATGTGTATTGTGGAAATTATTAAATTTATATTTTAAATGATGGAACGGTATGGATTTTTTAAATGGATATCTCAGGTTTTGGATATTTTAAATGGATGTCTTAATTTGTGGATATTTTAAATGGCTATTTTAATTTTATGGATATTTTAAATGATGGAACGATGAATATTTTAAATTTATGGATATTTTAAATGATGGAACAATGGAACGATGGAATGAGGATGATGGAATTAAGAGATTAGCGTATGGTTATTTTAAATTATAAATTAGCGCGCGGGAAGTTAGCGGTAGGCCCAGGTTCTATTCCCGCCACTACCTAAACTGCCGCCGTGTTCAGTTGGAGTACGATCACGTTAAACATGGGGGTCCATAAGTCTTTCCGAGAGTTTGGTGGTAGGGGAATGAGGATACGGTCCCTGTGGATGCCTCCCCCACTGGGTTCCGGTTTAAATTGGGTGAATAAAAAGAAAGTTATGGAGATTGTCACGGAGGGCGTGGTAGCCCAGTGGTTAGCGCTCGGGAATTGCACTTGGTAGGCCCGGGTTCGATTCCCGTCACTGCCAAAACTGCTGCCGTGTTCACGCGGAGTACGATCACGTTAAAAGATGTGGGTCCGTAAGTCCTTCCGAGAGGTTGGTGGTAGGGGAAGGAGGGTACGGTCCCTGTGGATGCCTCCTCCACTGGGTTCCGATCTAAATTGTGTGGCACTTCCTGGCCGTCCAAACAGTTACCTTACACCTTTCTGGTAGGTCGCACCAGAGAGTTTGCCACGGTCAGAATTTCCCACATATATATACACGAGGGGTCACACAGAAAGTTTTAAGACAAGGGCAGACGATATGCACAAGAAAAAATTTATTGGTCGGATATTTAAATTTGAACGCTTTTATGTTCGCAGATGATAATTTGTGGCAACAAATTTACATATCGTAGAATAAAATGAAAACGGAGTTGAGGCGAGAGCATTATCGAGCTATGATTTTCTATGATTTTAATGTGGGGCTAAATCAAGAAAATGTCTTCAACGTCTACAATTAGCATACGAAAATGCTGCTCCATATCGTGCCACTGTATTCAGATGGTTTATAGAGTTTAGAATAGATCGAAATTCTCTCCTGGATGAAAAACACACAGGAAAACCTTTGTCAACTGTAGTCCCAGAAAATGTGTCGACCATTCGAAAACTGTTAATCGATAAACTGTTAACAGGTAGGTTATACGTTTGTTGAATGCATGATTTTGTGCGCACTATTATAATCTCGAGCCTGAATTAACTGAATTAATAATTATGAGTTAAATATTGTGCCCACCAAATTTAATGCTCCTCGTTTTCCCTCTATAAAAGTTTTAGCACATATTGGTACCGTGCCCAGGATAAAAATCGGTTAAATTTTATCCTGGAACACGCACAATCGGTCTTCTTGCATACATCCCTTGATAATAAAGACGTCTTCGTATTGTAGTAGGAGATAGTCGTGTCCCTGTTGCCACAAAATGATGTGCAATGAGCTGGGACACAGTAATGTTCTTTGTTTTTCAGGGCAGGAAAAAGCGCCAGAAAGATTAAACAGCTAGAAGGATCGTCAGCCGGGGTTATAACACGTGGCCGACCTAGAACAGGCCTCTTTGAAACTGAATTTTTGGACATGAACTGATCTCAAAGTCTTTGGACCACACTACGAGTAACATTAAGAGATCTAACATATCATCTTGTGATAAACCCATTTCTATCCACCTGATCGTCCTCCATCTTAACAAATCGGATAAACGATTTCTCCTCGACAAAACCAACAATATCATTGTACCAGAATTTTAAGATCAATTAACATTAATTAGAAAAACACAAATGTGTCACAAAGCAACCCTGGTTTTGAATAAATACCCAATCCTTTTTTTAAAAAGTTATATCTATAATTTTTTCATTTCATTTTTTTAACCTGATTTATTACCTTTTATAGAAACTGTATCTCTTACCTTTATATTCATTCTTATAATGGTAAGGGTCAAATAAATGGTTGTACTTTACATTTTGGAGGTTAGTGTGAATACATATGATGATAGAATTTTCAATTTCAAGAAAATGGTACATATATCTTGAACAAAAATAAAAATAAAATGTTAAAAATCCTCTCATTTTCATTTTCATTAGAAAACATTATGTGCTTTACATGTAACGCATGAGCAGTTGTAATCAACTGGCTTTTGACATTCCAGACATCTCACATTTACCAGTGGTGTACTTTTCCTATGACGCCTTATATTTAAATCTTGACGTTTTTTAGTCTGCTTTCAATTGTTCTGAATCTGCGGTATTTCAGCTCTTATATACATTCTTTTAAAATATCTAGAAAAATCTCCGTAACCTGTTAAATTATTAATCGATCTATAAAATTCGAGCAGTTTCCAAGTTGGCGATGGTTCACTAAATTTATCATCAAAGTCAAGCAATCTGAATCTTCAAGAATTAAATAGTTTCCTGCCGTCTTCTTTAGGGCCGTAATGCCGTCTTCTTTAGGGGATAAGCAATATGCTGGGGGAAACATTTTAGTTATTTGTAACAATATGAATAATGTCTGTTATAAACTCTAAAAAATGCACTCTGGAAAAATACAAACTCGGGGAAAAGCATGAAAATTGACATTTTTTGTGTATAAATTTCATGAATCAGTTTTCTTTATTTATGCAGTTTTATACAATCGTAGCTGCATTATTTAAACAAGCAAAACTAATAATAATAAATCTTACAAATGTAGAAAGCCAACACATATTTTATTTTTGATTTCAGGGAATGATGTTCATTCGGAATAACTTTTTTTGTATATTTAAATTTTTTATTTCTTTATGTTTTTATTGCAAGTGACGAATGAATTTTAATTAACTCCATGGCATTTTACTTGAGAAAAAAATTCGATTGATATTTCGTTGAAATAATGAAACTTTCATTGTGTAATGTTTAAATAATTAATTCAATCCCGTATAACGAAAATGATTTCTTATTCATCTGAGTCGGTGGGAAAAAATAAAGTTCGTTTGGTCTGAAATTTTTGAAGTGATATAAAGATCCCAAAGTAGATGTTAAGCTTTAAAATTTAATTCTTGGTATATGTGTCTTCAATTTCTTAGCACAGGGAAGCAATGAGTAAATCTAAGAGGGTACTTATGGATAACAAACATAAAGCGAATAATTATCGTTATATTTATACATTTTTTTTAATTTTAAGGTATACATTTTATTTAGTTTTACAATATTAATTTAAGATTGGTGTGGTACACCTAAGGTTTGTGTTTAGATTATCATATGTACTAGTCGATCTGACCGGTCCAGGGTCCGGAATACACATTTAGTAAAATAGGAACATTATAGATAATTACTTTCAAACAAATTTCAGATAATTGTCTAGGATGGTAGATCATGTTTTTAACACAATATTTTTCTGTTATATATTATTTAAATATATGTAGAAAGCAATACATCAGAAAAAAAGAAAACCCAATAAGAAACAAAATATAACGTTTTTTTAAAAACATTTTATATGTTTCAGCGGGATTTTTTGAGGTCGTATTTCAAACATAATTAAGAGTAATAAATAATACATAATGAAGACGATGAGCAAATATATTATTTCTCTTTTTAGAATTCACGTTCCTCCCTAATTAATTTCTGTGTACGTTCGGCTATATTTTTTTTACATATCTCCATGTTTTTTATGAATGTGATGAATGAATATTAATTAATCTTCTATTGTTTGATCTGCTAATGATGTTTATCTGACGACACGAAGGGTTCAACTCTTAAAAGTAAAATGGAAAATGATCTTGTCTCTTTTGAGCATTGATGGCACTATAATTTCGCAGTGCATTACTAATGAATCATATTTTATTATAATCGTTATTAATAGTAAATAATTTAGCTCTATGCCATTGTTGTATTATTTTAGACTTTTCTGTAAAATGAGTATTAATAAATTAGTTCAGTAGTTTTCCGATGAATTGTGGTTCGTTTTACATTGATTTACTATAAAGCTACCTTTATTCAATGATTCTTATTTAACGATGTTAGAACTCACTATAGAGCACTCCCCAGGTATATTTAAGAAATAAACACGGAATTTAAAAAATAAGTAAGACCTGACGAATATGAGAGTGAACTTGTATAAAAGGTTAATTAAGATTTGGATAATTTCAATTACAAAAATTGATGGATATAACAAAATATGGTAAACTGATATAAAAAACTGTAAAAGTGTAAGTAGTGGATTAAAAATATAAAGCGGTATCAGATTAAAAGAATGAGTGAGGAAGAAGGAGGCTGTTGTATAGATTCGAAATAAGTTGGTACGTTTAATCAATTGCTTATGCTGTTACTAATGAAATGTTTTCTTATTTCAGACTTGCAGTATACCCGTTATTCGTACGGAGTATATAATATAAAAGAACATAAAATTCACAATCATATGCAAATTCCTATTGTATACTAAATGACATTTTTAATCAAATCATTCTGTTAAAACATTTATTTAATTTAATGCTCCTAAAAAGAAGTTTAAGAACTCTGGTCTCACTATACAAAATGATCTTCACAGGTAAATCTGAGAAATAAAACATCCTAGCCCCATTTGTTAGAAAATTTACGTAAAATATGAAATTGAATTCATATATGCAAAATAAAAGCTTTAAAATTGTATGGAACCCTTGCTACTTATATAGGCGAATATTAGAAGATATAAGTTGTAATAGTAGATTACATGTATAAATTGAAATATCAATAAACGCATAATCTTTTAGCCTGAAGATAGTGATTCCAATATATACCAAAATGGAAGTGCTAAAATTATATCTGAAGATATACCCGTACTACTTATAATGTCGTAGATTAGAAGATATGTGCGAGTGTTAGTAGAATATTATCATTATTACAATATGAGTCTCAAAAATATTTTGCCAAAATAAAACAGATGACGCAATAAATTGAAAATATCAATAATTCTCGTAATCTTCATACCAGAAGGCCGTACTTGATTCCAATAAATGCCAATATATGTCAAAATATATCCCAATATACCTGCACTATTTATATTCTCGTAGATTAGAAGATATACTCGTGCATTTGTAGAAGAATACTCTTACAATGTACAATATATGAGTTTCAACAATGTTTGCCACAATAAATCAATGGCATAATAACTTGAAAATATCGATAATCTCTGAATTAATAATCCTTAAAATTTCAATAATATTAATGTTTAAACCTGATGACCATAATTGCTATTAGCCAGACAAAAATGCAATGTCAATGAAACTTATTTT
Source organism: Amaurobius ferox (assembly GCA_951213105.1). Classification (NCBI taxonomy): domain Eukaryota; kingdom Metazoa; phylum Arthropoda; class Arachnida; order Araneae; family Amaurobiidae; genus Amaurobius; species Amaurobius ferox. The sequence continues at coordinate 132,592,164 of OX578139.1, forward strand.
ATATATATATCTTCATTATTCAAATCGGAAAAGATTTAATAAAAATCGTCTGCCGCATAAAAAGATTGAATTTAAGTTCATTGCTAAGCGACATGATGTTATTTCCTTCAAATAAATTGGTGGAAAAAATATCGTCTAAATAATGCTATCTCTACGGAAGATTTGGCGATATTTTTGTCCATTAAGAGACATTTTAAAAAGTCGTTGCATTTATCGCCAAGTAGGACTGCAGAACTGAGAGTTTCACTAAGCCAGAAATTGACGATATATCATCACAATACTATCCCCTAACGAAACATAATTCTTTTCATTTATTTAGCGCAATTTTATCAATTTCAAGATATTTTTATGGATTTGAAAACATTTTTATCAATTTGGTGACATTTTAAAAATTCGTTAAATGTGTTAATAACTAGGACGGTTGGACTGACAGACAAATGATAACGAAACATCATTTCAGTTCTCTCTTTTAACAAAACAAAATAAATTTCATTGATTTGCGTCGTTTTTAACAATTTGGCGACATTTCCGTCAATTTGGCAAAAAGTAAAAGTTACTAAGTTAGCGATATAAGTTGCTAAATTCGTAGCTCTGAATTTGTAGATCTGAATAAAACATCAAGATCCGTTTGTATATACTAAATAAAAACAGTGCAATTGTATTAGAAGGTATGCCCGTTCTACTCTTTTTCTGTTTCAACAATCGGCTAAATGAATTAATTGGCTAAACACAAAATATGAGTTTAGTAGCTAAACTCAATATATAAACTTGAAAACTCTTTGCCAAAATAAATGAATGTGATGTACGCAGTCCGCAATTAATATAATTAAAAGAAAAACCAAACCATTCTTTTCTAAAATATATTTTTATATCCATTTATTTATTATTCAAATCGAAAAAATAATAATTAAAATTAACAGACATATTTAATTTAATTGCGTTTCTGAGCAAGATGATATAAGATAGAACCTTTCTCATAAACTGCGAAATTAAATAGCTATTTTGATTTCTTTGTACTTTTCATTGTTGAGTAAAAGCTTGTGAAAAATAAACCATGGAGATAGATTTTCCCATTTAAATTCATGTTTCAAACAATTCATGGTTTCAGAGAGTGACTAAAAATCTCCCTCTAAACTCACAGATAAAGTTTTAATTCACTTTCAAACGATTTTCAACCTTTTCGTTTGGATAAACCACGGAGTTAGCAGAACTCCTGGGAAAAAGTTTCGTTTTTCCTTAATATCTCAACAACACCCGGTCTTAGAAACTCAAAACTTGGACTAAATTTATGGGATGCTATTTCAAGGCCATCCACAAAATTTCAATAAATTCGGTTCATCTGTTGTTCTCCCGTGAAGATGAGACAAACAGAAGTTTGGATTTTTACTAATATCTCGAGAACCACTCGTCGTAGAATTTTAAGTGGTGCTATTTCCAGGTTACCCACAAAATTTAATCAAATTCGGTTCAGCCGTTCAACGGCGATGATAGGACAAACAGACAGACAGACAAACAGACAGACATATTTTCAATTTTATTTACATAGATGATGGTTTACAGGAAAACATTTATCTGTCTGTAATTTTACCGAAGGTGAAATGGTATATAGCCATTAATACCGACAACAACACCCTTTTTAGTTTTCTGCAGATTTAGGTAGGCGCATGTTTTTCAAATATGGGAAACTATATGCTCTGCATGTAACTAATTCCAAGAAATTATTTTTTCTATCATTCAGGGTTTAAAAAATGTTTTAAAATGAAAAATGAAAAACAATGGTTAACTCTCTTTTTAAAAAACCATCGTTTAAAACAATTAGGATGTTGAACCAGCCAATCCTGTTTTCAACTCAAAAACTTTCAAGATGCTTTTCTATGTTTCAATGTTCTAACTTGATAAATTATAAGAAAAAATTGTAATTTATCAAGCTAGAAGTTGCAATTATCTTAAAAACACGCGATTTTGTTTTTTAGAAACTGCAGTAAAAGCTGTACTTAATAAGATCTTAAACTCAATTTTGGAATTTCCAACATGCGAATCCATTTTTCGTTAACGGTCACATATTAGATCAAACAAGAAGGACATCATTTAATTATTTTAATTTTAATGTTTTCGGTTATATAGTGTTCTTAAAATCTAATCAATGTTCACATTTATAATTGTAATATCCGTTTCATTTGATATTTAATTATGTTAAAAGTTATCATGAATCATGTAAAATGTTCAAAGTTTTTCAATATGTGGATTTGGCGACCAGCCAGAAGAAGACAAAAATGAATGGAATTAACCATTTTACGGGACTGATTTTTCAACAAAGAATTTTTATCTGCACATTCGTCGAAAATTAGTAAAATATTTCGGATACATTAAATTAATTTCGAGTTTTATTTAATGAAACATATGTTACCAATTTTTCTCCAATTCTTCATGATATGTATCATGATTTTTTCTTTAAAACATATGGTGTTGAACCAAAGATGCTATGGTCACAGTTCAATAAAATTAAATATACGATAGCTGATATGCAAATTTGCAACAGAAAAATTCTCAGGATGGTAGTCTAATTGGTGCTAGTTATTCCCTGTAAAGGGAATACGATCAGTTGTTTTTTACGATATGAAATCGGAAAGTTAGCCTTTACATTACGGCTCCAAGCATCCATTGTTTCACCTCCATAACGGCAAAATAACTGAAAATTCCACCCCTCTCAATAAACACCTTCAATGACCTTGTCTTTTGTTCGTAACTCGTCCCCCTTCAGTCAGGAGAAACTTGAAGGAAGGGCTGCAGGCATTCTTCAAGTTTTTAGAAGAAGATTGAGAGTTTCAAGAGAATTTCAGTGGTACAACTGTTGTACCGCCGTAAGAAATGAATGAGATCAAAAGAACATTTTATCAGCCCAATAGTTCAATGGATAAACGCCACATGGCCAGTATTTGCAAGCCTGGTTGAGAAATTGAGTTATTGACATCAATAAACAGAAGTTTATTTTTGAAAAAGTAGCGTCAATTTAACTAATTGCGAAATATATTATTGTAGAGAATATATAACTATACTATCTGTTCAATATTTGCAACTTGGCAGTTGATGTGTGAAATAAAGCATAAGTATTTTAATTAGATTTTGTATGCCTTAACTGACATTCAAGTTTATATCTTTGAATGTTTCAGTTTTAATTGAATGTTTATTTCAAAATCAGCAAAACATTTTGAAATTAAATGGGACTGTAATTAAAGATTATTAAATTAATTTAAATTATTTTTGTATTTTAAAATGGATGCGATATGTAAATATTGAATACATAAAATTAATTTTTTTAATTATATTTGATATTTTAAGTTTTATAATTTTAAATAAAAATATATGTTTGCTTCCTAATTCCATTCAGAGATAATTCTGAAAACCAGTGGTTTCCAAACTCTTTACATCACGACAAAATATTGTACGTACGATCTGGAAGAGCACACTGTGTTTGAAAAACTTGTTTCGACTTATGGTTCTATATGTTCAAGGTCTTTCGCTTTGCAGATATGTCAAAATTATGCTTTTTGTATTTATCAACAAATTAATAAAACAATGCAAAATACTTTCCGTACTTACCAACATTCCTCAAAGATAATTTTAAAACAAACAAGAAAGACCAATCATGCTTAGAGCATTGATTATGAAACACTTTCCAACTTCAATGCAATTTTGTTTAAACATCTCTAAAATGCAATACACTCCTAAATAATATTTTAAAACTTATCACAATGCTACATTAATTTATTATATTTGAAAACTTAAACCTTCATCGAAAAAAATGAACTTTATTCCAATGACGGCATTGAAATATAAATTGTCTGGTTTAAACATCTCTAAAATGCGATTCCTCGGTAATATTTTTAAAATCATCATAATACTACGATAATTTATTATATTTGAAAATTTCATCGAAAACAACTGACATTCATTCATATGACGTCATAGAAAAAATCACAGGCCTGGCTCTCTCTATAAAAGCAGCATTTCATTCATAACATTTTCCCAATCATTTCATTCATCACAGTACTAAAATAATTTATTTTATTTAAAAACTTAAGACCATGGAGCTACAAGTAATTAAACTCTATGCTTAAAACTTCATAAAAAAAAACATGGTCCTTTTCTGTAAAATCAATGAATATTTCATTCATATCAGCTATGCAGACTCCATGAGCTAAATACTGTTGCGTTAAAAAAATACAGCAATCTTATACAACTTGTCCTACGTATTTTGATGTTTACATTTTACATAAGTGAAAAATAGGCTTCGTTGTAGAAATATTCAAATTTGGATGACCATTTAAACTCAATTATATTGTCATTGCGTTGTTTCAGTTTGTAGATGCACAAAATTTAAGCAAAAATAAAGCGTTTTTAGGACGAATACAACACTCAATATGAATTAAAAAGAACTTTAAGAACTTACCCAAAATTTTCGAAACAATTTGTGCATTTAAAATTTGCTTAAAAAATGTTTGAAAAATTAGGTCCCATAGGGCTCAATGTATTTCATTTTTTCAACCGGGATTCAATCCAAAACAAATTGGGAAATATTATTCACTTACATTCCCATGGGTTCTACAGACCATCTGATCAACATACTAAAATTCCATTTTGATTAAGTCATTTTTACGGCAGTTATCGTGATAAAGGACAGACAGACAGACAGACAGAATGAACAAATTCATAAACACTTTTCAACTTTGTTGTAAAGTGTTAAAAAAATACATATATTGGATATGAAACTGAATGCATTGTTTTTCTAATATTAGTGCGATGTGTGGAATTTCTTTTATGCGCAAAGTACTTTAAAGTTTGTTTTTAACACTTTACAATATATTTGAAAAGTGTTTATGACTTTGTTAACACTTTACAACATAGTTGAAAAGTGTTTATGACTTTGTTCACTCTGTCTGTCTGTCTGTCTGTCTGTCCGTTATCACAATAACTGCCGTAAAAATGACTTTATCAAAATGAAATCTTAGTATGTTTCTCAGACGGTCTGTGGGACCTATGGGAATATAAATGCATAATATCACCCAATTAGTTTTTTATTGAACCCGGGTTGAAAAAATGAAATACATTGAACACTATGGGACCTAATTTTCAGACATTTTTTAAGCAAATTTAAAACTCACATATTGCTTCGAAATGTTTAGGAAATATTCACATTATCCCATAAAATATATAAAAAAAAATTCAGTAAAATATGTTAAGTAGTTTTATAGTTAAAAATTACTTAATATAGGGAAAAAAATTCAATTAAATTCTGACTTTCGGGATATCCTCCAGAAAGAAAAAATAGGTATATTATATGATAAATATCTTTCCAAGAGTTTAATCATTTTGTATATATGAGAGACTTCACATTTTTAAACAAGAAAGATCAATCATGCTTAAAGCATGGATTATGAAACACTTTCCAACTTCAATGCAATTTTATTTAAAAAAGTCTAAAATGCAATACATTCATCGGTAATATTTTAAAACTTATCACAATACTACATTAATTTATTATATTTGAAAACTTAAACCTTCATTGAAAAAAATGAACTTCATTCAAATGACGGCATTGAAATATAAATTGCCTGGTTTAACTATCTCTAAAATGCGATACATTCCGCGGTAATATTTTAAAAACCATCATAATACTACGATAATTTATTATATTTGAAAACTTCATCGAAAACAATTGAAATTAATTCAAATGACGTCATAGAAAAAATAACACGCCTGGATCTCTCTATAAAAACAGCATTTCATTCATTACTTTCCCCCATTCATTTCATTCATCACAATACTATAATAATTTATTTTATTTAAAAATTAAGACCATGGAGCTACAAGTAATTAAACTCTATGTTTAAAACTTCATCGAAAAAAATCGTCCTTCTCTTTATAAAATCAATTAATATTTCAATGCAATTTTATTTAAAAAAGTGTAAAATGCAATACATTCCTCGGTAATATTTTAAAACTTATCACAATAATACATTAATTTATTATATTTGAAAACTTAAACTTTCATTGAAAAAAATGAACTTCATTCAAACGACGGCATTGAAATATAAATTGCCTGGCTTAACTGTTTCTAAAATGCGATACATTCCACGGTAATATTTTTAAAACTATCATAATACTACGATAATTTATTATATTTGAAAACTTCATCGAAAACAACTGAAATTAATTCAAATGACGTCATAGAAAAAATAACACGCCTGGATCTCTCTATAAAAACAGCATTTCATTCATAATTTTCCCCCATTCATTTCATTCATCACAATACTATAATAATTTATTTTATTTAAAAATTAAGACCATGAAGCTACAAGTAATTAAACTCTATGCTTAAAACTTCATCGAAAAAAAATCGTCCTTCTCTTTATAAAATCAATTAATATTTCATTCATATCAGCCATGCAGACTCCATGGAATAAATTATTTTGTGTTAAAGAAATACAGCAATTCTAATACAACTCATTCTATATATTTTGCTGTTTACATTTTACATAAGTGAAAAATAGGCTTCGTTGTAGAAATAATCAAATTTGGATAATCATTTAAACTCAAATATATTGTATTTGCGTTGTTTCAGTATGTAGATGCAGAGAATTTAAGCAAAAATAAAGTAGTTTTATGATGGATACAACACTCAATATTAATTAAAAAGAACTTAAAAAATTAGGATTTTGAAACAAGATGGATGCCATATATCATTTCGAAGTGTGTCATGTGATCTTTTCATATCATGGTCACATGACCATTTCATATAAGAGGTGTAATTATTATTTTAATTTTTATTTCAAAAACTACTGAATATATTTCGCTGAATTTTTTTTATATATTTTATGGGACAATTTGAATATTACCTAAAATTTTTGAAGCAATTTGTGAATTTTAAATCCGCTTAAAAAATGTTTGAAAAATTAGGTCTTATAGGGCTCAATGTATTTCATTTTTTCAACCCGGGTTCAATCCAAAACTAATTGGGTGATATTATTCATTTGTATTCCCATAGGTCCTACAGACCGTCTGAACAACATACTAAAATTTCATTTTGATTAAGTCATTTTTACGGCAGTTATCGTGCTAACGGACAGACAGACAGACAGACAGACAGAATGAACAAAGTCATAAACACTTTTCAACTTTGTTGTAAAGTGTTAATAAATTTGATAGATAACAATTTTTCCTATTTTTTTTTAATTTTATATAACTCTTCATGATATACTTATTTGATGGCATTTTTAATGCACTTTCCTACGTCCTAGAGAGTTAAAATTTGGTACACAGCTTAAATTTTTTGAACATTTTGTTCTACAAAAATTTGGTGGATCTTTAAATATAGATCATACATTTTTTTCGAAATGGCCTGCAAATAATCCCCGTTCACTTCTATAAATCATTGTTGTAATATTGTTAAACATTCTGATGTAGGCAGCACATGCCTTTCCCTGCAGACTCATATTCACGTTCTCTTTATTTCTTCAATAATAATTTCTGTTTATCTGCACAAAATAAGAGCCATAAGTATTTTAAATGACATTGAATTTGCACGCTAAACTTAAATTTGGTTCTCATTTGATAGTTGGACTTATTGTCAAAGATGGCGTAGCGAAAACGCGAAAAAACCAGAATATCTCAAGAACGGCTAGTCCTAGAGTAATGGGCTTAGTCTTATTCTTTTTGTTGTTAAAAATCACGTATAAAATAGGAATTTAATTGATATAATTGAGCACACGTAGTCTTTTATTTTTATTTTTAACGATTTTTGCGGGCTATTTCGCAAAAATAACTCGTTCCTTTTTCCCGAATCGTACTAGAATAACCTACAAATGATTTATATACTAAATTTTGTTAAATTTTGTATATAAATCACTTGTAGGTTATTGAAATATTATACACCAAATTTTGTTAAATTTGTTCCATTAGTTTTTAGCTAAAGTGGATAAAGGCTATTTCTGCCAGCCATTTCGCAAAGAAGGCAGATTCTTTTATTACAAATCGTACTATAATCTAATGAACATCAGGATTTACCACAAAAATACCATACCTACCAAATTTTGTGAAATTCGGTCCATTAGTTTTCATTTAGAGTGGATGTAATATCGTCACAGACACACAGAAACATACACAGATACACCCTTACACAAACATAAGTCTTCCTAAAAATAGTTTTTTCGTGTTCTAGAAGTCCCAAAACGTGTAGATCCTTCGAAAATTCGAGTTCCGATCTTCGGCACGATTCCAATACTTTGAATACATACACACACACACATATATTATCTGTATATCTGTGTATTATCTGTGTATCTAAATTCCGTGCCTATGCAATTACAATAGTTGTGATTTTAAATGATCCCTAAACTTTTATTATTTCTTCAACGAAATTAACCTAATTTTAACTTATGAAGAATGCAAATATCTCAAGAGATTGTAAGGTGAGTTACATAAGAATTGCTGAATTTTTTTCACACAAAATTATTTAGATCTGGAGTCTGAAATACAAGTTATATGAATGAAATATTCATTGATTTTGCATAGAGAATCAGATGATTTATATTTCGATGCAGTTTTATATATTTAAGTATAATAAATTTCTGTAGTAGTGAGATAATGTAAAAGATACCACCACTGAATGTATCACATTTTAAAAATTTTTAAATGAAATTGCATTTCAGTTGGAAAGTGTTTCAGAATCAATGTTTATGCATGATTGATCTTTTTTGTTATGTTTGGTTTGACATTTAAAACGCATATGCTGTTTTTGTCAAAGTATATTCCGGAAAGGTTGCTTTTCAAGAATAGATTGTTGGAAAGGGGTGTAACTTCATCACCCTGAGTTTTAAAACTTCTTATACTCTCCTTTTAGCGTTGCCCAAAACTCACCGAGTCTCTTTAAATTTAATTGCGAGGCTTTGGTCGCTAGATATGTCTATCTACTGCTCATAGTCATCGACATGCAATGCTGCATTTGTAACAGGAGCTACAAAGGAATTTCGCAACCAACAGATATCGTCTTTAAATAGGGGAAAAAACTCTGAAAAAGTTTTTTGTCTTTGAAGTAATCATTTAAAAAGTATTTTAGCACATACAAGGAATTCAGATTCTGTTATAAAATCATAAAATGTGGAGAAACATTCTCTAATTCCTTTTTACACGTGATTCTCAGAATGCTAATTTTTTAAGCGGAATCAGTTTTGACCTGAATAGATATCACATTAGCAGGGATTCCTTGAAGAGATAAATTTAGCTCGTTAATGCGAGTAAAGATATGGGCAGGATATTCAAAACGCTGTATCTACTTAAGATCATCAAATCGTATAGAAACATTTAAAGCTGATTCAGCAATAAATATCATGACCACAAATCGAATCTCTGAATAACCAGTCTTACCAAGATATTCCCGTGTTACAACCACCTTGTAAATGGTTGGCAAATGGCGGCTTGTCCACCTCTACAGATCTTTTTTGTGGTACACCCAAACTGTGTCAGGAAACCCCAGTCCGCGGAACACAGGTTGTGTGATTTATACATAGTTTATACAGGCTGTGTGGTTTATAAATAGATAATTTGACGAATATATTTTAAATTTGTTGTAATTATTGTTGTGTTATCCCACTTGATTGACAGCAACAGCAGATCAAGTCCATGATCTCGTGAGACTTCAAAAGGTCCAGGACCGTTTCAGAACTGGAATACAGCTGACCTCAACGAATGTGGAAGTATCCAAGTTTCCAATTCGTCGAGTCATGATGAAGAGATGTAAGATGCAGCTTCAGTGGATCCAATGCCCTTGAGGCTCCAAAGGGATGAAGAAATGCCTTTGCCTCTGCCTGCAATGCTTTAGATGAGCATAGTGGAATAGCCTTCACGCTTAGGGTGACCTTAATAGAAACAAAGCTGCTGACGTACTTCACTCATTCCGGCCAGGAACACATCCCCGTTACAGTGAGGCAGAAAAACAGGACTTGGGGGGAGGGGGGTATTTTTTTTATATTATATAAAATATTTAGAATATAAGCAAAACATTCTCTTGTAACAACCACCTGGAAAATGATTGGTAAAAGACGGTTTGTCCACCATTTAATGTCCACCATATTAACACTTTACAACAAAGTTGAAAAGTGTTTATGACTTTGTTCATTCTGTCTGTCTGTCTGTCTGTCCGTTATCACGATAACTGCCGTAAAAATGACTTAATCAAAATGGAATTTTAGTATGTTGTTCAGATGGTCTGTAGAATCTATGGGAATGTAAATGAATAATATTACCCAATTAGTTTTGGATTGAACCCCGGTTGAAAGATGAAATATATTGAACCCTATGGGACCTAATTTTTAAAACATTTTTAAGCAGATTTAAAATTCACAAATTACTTCGAAAATTTTAGGTAATATTCAAATTGTTCCATAAAATATATAAAAAAAATTCAGCAAAATATATTCAGTAGTTTTTTAAATAAAAATTAAAATATTAATTACACCTCCTATATGAAGCGATCACATGACCATGATATGAAAAGATCACGTGACCCACTTCAAAATGAAATATGACATCCATCTTGCCTCAAAATCGTGATTTTTAAAGTTCTTTTTAATTCATATTGAGTGTTGTATCCGTCCTAAAACCGCTTTATTTTTGCTTAAATTCTGTGCATCTACATACTGAAACAACGAAATTACAATATATTTGATTTTAAATGAGCATCCAAATTTGATGATTTCTACAACGAAGCCTATTTTTCACTTATGTAAAATGTAAACAGCAAAATATGCAGAATGAGTTGTATAACAATTGCTATATTTCTTTAACGCAAAATTATTTAACTCATAGAGTCTGCATAGCTGATATGAATGAAATATTCATTGATTTTACAGAGAGAAGGACAATTTCTTTTGATAAAGTTTTAAGCAGAGAGTTTAATTACTTGTAGCTTCATGGTCTTAATTTTTAAATAAAATAAATTATTATAGTATTGTGATGAATGAAATGAATGGGAAAATGTTATGAATGAAATGCTGCTTTTATATAGAGAGCCAGGCGGGTTATTTTTTCTATGACGTCATTTGAATGAATTTCAGTTGTTTTCGATGACGTTTTCAAATATAATAAATTATCGTAGTATTATGATAATTTTAAAAATGTTACCTAGGAATGTATCGCATTTTAGAGATGTTTAAACCAGACAATTTATATTTCAATGCCGTTATTTGAATGAAGTTCATTTTTTTAGACGAAGGTTTAAGTTTTCAAATATAATAAATTAATGTAGTATAGTGATAAGTTTTAAAATATTACCGAGGAATGTATTGCATTTTAGAGATGTTTAAATAAAATTTCATTGAAGTTGGAAAGTGTTTCATAATCAATGCTTTAAGCATGATTGATCTTTCTTGTTTTTTTTTTGTACTACCCCCAAACTGGGTCAGGAAACCCCAGGATTGCGCGGAACACAGTTTGGGAAGTAGATTTCTAAACAATGTCGAACGCCAAATGGGAAACGTTATTTCAGAACTGAAATGTATTCTTAAAAATGTTTATTAAAGTATTAAGGCTTAAAATAATTTTTATATTTTATGCTATCCTAACTTTATTATTCTTTTAAATTTTCGTCTGTAAATAGACAGCAATAATTTATTTTTCTATTTTCAGTCATAATTTTAAATATAATTTCGAAATGTAAAAATACATTTAAAATAATGAAGATTTTTAATGCGTTTGTTTGCATTAATGATTTAAATAATGCAATTTTTGCTTACATTGTGATTGTAAACAAAAAGTGTTCATTTACATTGAGATTGCTAAATGTTTAAATTATTAAGGTTCTACTTTATATTAAAAGTTAACATTTTTTGTGTTATTAATTGTTTTAGAAACTTCACATATTTAAACGTTTGTATCTGTCTTAGATTCAGAACTTAAAATGCTCCTATTTTTAACTGCTTTTGTTCAGATTAAAAATTTAAAATTTTCCTATTTTTAAATGCTTTTGTTCAGATTAAAAATTTAAAATGTTTAAAATCTTATGCATAACAAACAAAATTACAAAATATTTAAAGACGTTCAATTCACGCAAATTCTTTGAATACATTTACAGCTTTCAAAATTTTAATTTGAATACTTATTGTTTCATTGATAATAACTGAATTATTCAATTCTATTGTTATATATATGATCTTTGTGATTTATACATAGAGGATTTAAAGAATATATGTTAAACTTTTTTTTATATTATATAAACAATTTAGAAAATAAGGAAAGTGTTTGGTACGAAAACAATTATCTATTGAATTTTGCGAATATATTTTATGACTTATAACTCGATCCGAATCTTTGAAATATCTTTTAAAATCGTTTCAGAACTTACTTCATATTTTAATGGTATTTATAAAGACTCTCACAACTTACTGCCCCATCCCTATCTTAAAAATATCTTTGTAATATTTATACATATACTGAAATACGAAAATTTTCATAATTCAGACATTTTCATGATTTACTGTTTCTGTTTAATCATATTATGATAATTTTTGGAACACGTCTACTGTTTCATTAGCTTAGAAAAATGTTTGCCCCAGTCTTTGTACTTGTATTTTACTTTATGAATGCAGTACTGAAAACTTCCTTCCTTCTTTGTCTTCTGTAAAGTGATTGATGAACTTCTAATTACTGTTGTTTTGCAGCACCTGCTGGTGATCTAACACTGAAACTTGAATACACAGCAAAAAATGTGACTTCTGAAAAATATCTGATGTGGTTAGGACAAGTCTTTTCGTATAGATTCAAATATGGTTTTTTTTTTCACTATCATGATTTATATTAACTACATGGCTGCAAACTACATCCTAAGTTCAATATTATCAAATTTTAATATGGCTGAGTGGTAAGACTAAATTTGTCATTTTACTCTTTTAAACACTTTAGTAATAGTTTACTAGTAGTAGTAGAATAAATATCGTGGTCATTTGTGGTTGTTTTAAATTTAAGCTATTGCTTATGGGTGGTACAGCGTCAGTCCCAAACGAAGAACCTCTCAAAAATACATGTATTTGGCATATCCTGTCCCAAACAGTTCGATCCCCCTTTGCAGGCATTGGTGTCCATGGACGTCAATGCCTGCAGAGGGGAATGAAACTGTTTGGGATAGGATATGTCAAATATCTGTATTTTTGAGAGGTTCTTCCTTTGGAACTGACGTTGTCCCACCCGTAAGCAAAAGGTGAATACGGTGTTTATGAAATATTGGAATTAGACCAATATATGACCATTTTTAAAATTTAAAATTTAGATTTAGATTATTATATATATTAATAATTTTATGCTTGACGCTAAGTAGAGAATGTGAGTTGAGTTTGAATACATTATTATTCATTAAATTATTTTTTAAAAATTGTAAATAAAATTGTTTACACATAATCGGATCGTAATCATTAGAAGCTCTATTTGCATTTGTAATTACGTACTGAACGTTACAATTACTATTTAAAAGTAATTGCATTTGTTCATATTTTTATATATATGAGGATCAAATAATTGGTTGTATCTTATCTATTGGAGGCCAATGTACACAGTGCGTCAAAGAATATTTAAGACTGGCGCTAGATGTCATCAGTGTAATCGCGCATGGTGATAAACCTCGACCGTCTGCTGGCGCACTGCCTAAAGTTCGACGTATTTTCTAAACCAACTCAAAAGATGCGGCCGTTCATTACAGAAGTAAAATTTTTTCATGTTAAATTGTTGAGATGGAAGAGCTGTAATTAAATTTAACGCAAAACTTGGTAAAAGTGCCTCGGAAATGCATCAACTGATGAAACAAGTTTACGGTGAGTTTTGTTTAAGTAGATCAAATGTTTTTCCGCGGTACAAACGTTTTTTGGACGGAAGAGATTCGCTAGAAGATTATTAACATACCGGAAGACCAAGTTTAACTAGGACACCTGAGATTATTGAAAAATTGCGTGATTTCGTGGCAAACAATCGCTGTGTGTCACTAAAAATGATGGAAGAGTCTTAAAATCAAAAAAATTATTCGAATCATCCTGTATGAAGATTTGGCCAAAACAAAAGTATGTGCTAAATTTGTTCCACACACTTTAACCAATGAACAAAAATCAAGGATAAGTGCATATTGCAGAGACATCATTTCAGCCGCTGAAAATGATCCAAACTTCTTGAAATCGATTGTTACAAGTGATGAAGCATAGTGTTTTCACTATGATCCTGAAACAAAGTGCGGAATGGAAGTCGAAAAACTCACCACAAGCCAAACAAATAGGAAAAGTTCCATCCCAAATCAAAACAATGCTTATTACATTCTTTGATAGTAAGGGTATTATCTACAAAGAATTTTTCCCAACTGGTGAGTATGATTTAAATGTTTTGAAGTGTTTGAAGGTCAGAATTCGTTGCATTCGTCCAGAATATCGGGGTGGAAGCAGTTGGTGTTTCTTGCACGATAATGCACCCAGTCATACCTCACTTATTGTTCGTTAATTTTTGGCAAATAATTTTTGGCACTTTAAGCGACCTGTGGTGTACTTTTTCTATGATTTTAATCTCGACTTTTTTTAATCTGCTTTCAATTATTTCGAATCTGCTGTATTCAGCCCTTATATACACTATTTTGAAATATTTAGAAAAATCGCCGTAACCTGTTAAATTCTTAATCGATCTATAAAATTCAATCAATTTCCAAAGTCGCCAACTTGGCGATATTTCACTAAATTTTTCGTCAAGGTCAGGCAATCAGAACCTTCAAAAAATACAATAGCTGTCAATAAATGTCGTGTTCTCGGGGAAATAAGTAATGTGCTGGCTAAGCGTTTTAATTATTCGTAACCATATGGATAATATCTGTTATAAACACTAAAAAAACTACACTATAAAAAATACAAACTCAGGGAAAAGCATAAAAAGCGCCATTGTTTGTGAATAAATTTCTTGAATTAGCGTTCTTTCTTTATGCATTTTTAATTATAATCGTAGTTGCATTATTTAAACAAGTAAAATTAAGAATAATAAATATTACAAATGAAGAAGGCGAATAAATATTTTCCTTTTGAATTCAGGGTTATGATGTTCCTTCGGAAAGACTTTTTTGTATATTCTGCAAATTTTGTCTTTCTTTTTGTTTTTATTAAAAGTGATGAATGAATTTTAATTAACTCTATGGAATTTTACTTGAGAAACTAAGAGTTCTAAAAAATCGGTTTATATTTCTTTGAAATAATGAAACTCTCATTGTGTAATGTTTAAATAATTAATTCAAACCTGTATAACGAAAATGTTTTCTTTTATTCATTGGAGTCGGTGGGAAAAAACAAAGTACGTTTGGTCTGAATCTTTTGAAATGAAAAAAAAATCCCAAAACAGCTATTAAGCTTTAACATTTAATTTCTGGTATATGTGACTTCAATTTTTTAGGTACAGGGAAGCAAAGAGTAAATCAAAGTGGGTAATTATGGATAACAAACACAACGCGAATAATTATCGTTACATTTATATATGTTTTTAATTGTAAATTCTGCAATTTATTTAGTTTTACAGTATAAATTGAATACTGGTGTTCTACAGCTGAGGTTTTGCTAAATTTTACTGCAAATACATTTTTAAGTATTATGCTGGATATAGCTTTATGTTTACATTATTCTATTTCCTGGTCGATCTGTCTGGTCCAGGGTCTGGAACACACATCTAGTAAAATAGGAACAGCATAGATAATTTCTTTTTAGGGAATTTTAGGTATTATTCTAGGACAGTTAATCAGGTTTTGACGTAATCTTTTTCTGCTACATGTTATTTACATATATGTAAAAATCAATATGTCAGAACAAAATAAAACCCAAGAAGAAGCATAAAATATAATATTTTTATAATAATTTTATTTGATCCAGCAGGACTTTTTAAGATCCTATTTCAATAAACATAATTAAGAGTAATAAATAATACATAAGGATGACGATGAACAAATATATATTATTTCTGTTTTCAGAGTTTATGTTCCACAGTAATTAATTTCTGTGTGCATTCGGCGGTATTTTTTTACATATCTCTGTGTTTTTTATGAATTTTTATGAATGAATATTCATTAATCCTCTATTGTTTGATCTGCTAATGATGTTTATCTGACGACACGAAGGGTTCATCTCTGAAAAGTATAAAGGAAAATGATCAGGTCTTATTTGAGAATTGATAGCACTATCATTTTGCACCGCATTACTAATGAATCATCGTTGTAGTATAATCTCTATTAATAGTAAATAATTCAGTTATATGCCATTGTTGTATTATTTAAGTGTTTTCTTTTAAATTGGGATTATTAAATTATTTCAGGAGCTGAAGGATGGATCGTGGTTAGCGTTACTTTGATTCACTATAAAACTGTTATTATTCTACAATTGTTATCTTAATTTTACGCCGTTACAAGTCACTATATAACGTTCCCCATGTACGTTTATGTATTAAACACTGAATTTAAAAACTAAGTAAGAGATGACGAATATGAGGGTGAACTTGTACAAAAACTTAATTAAGATTTGGATAGTTTCTATTACGAAATTTGATGGGTATAACTAAAGATGATAAACTGATATAAAAAAATTCTAACAGCAGAAGTAGTGGATTAAATATAGAAACCGGCATCAGATTCAAAAAGGAGTGAGGAAGTAGGAGGCTGTTATATAGATTCGAAATAAGTTCGTACTTTTAATCAGTTGCTTATGCTGTTAGCATTGGAATGTTTTTTTTTTCAGATTAATTTAGACGGTTGTTTGAGAGAATTTTTTGTAGTAATTCAATAAAATTTTGTGCGCTATGATGATTGCAATATTTACGGATCATGAAACAGTAGATTGATAGGACAAACATTTATTATATCTGGTGGTTTACAAGAATAGATTTAGTTGCCGGTAATTTTACCTAAGGTAAATAAGGTATATAGCCATTAATACTGACAACTACATCCACTTTAGTTTTCAGCAGATTCATGTAGCCGCACGCTTTTCAAACATGGGAAACAATAAGCTCTGCGTGTTGCTTATTCAAAGAAATTAATTTTTTCTATCAACTAGGATTTAAAAAATGTATTTTAAGATGAAAATAATAAAAATCACAGTTAGCTCTCTCTTTAAAGTACCGTGATGTAAACAAATGGGGATTTTGAACCAGTCAACCCTGTTTTCAACTCAAATTTCAGGATGCTTTTCTATGTTTCAATATTCTAGTTTGATAACTTCTTTAAAAATTGTAAGATGCAATTATATTAAAGACAAGCGATTTTGGTATTTAGAAACTACCTGGAAAGCTGAAATTAACAAGACCCTAAACTCGATTTTGAAATTTCTGTCATCTGGATCCTTTTCTCATAAACCACCACATACATGGTGTTCAGAAAGTTCCGGAACGGCGCAATATCTCGAGAAATACACTTCGGATCAAAAAATAAAAAAACACGTATGCAGTATTTTTACAAAAACTATCCAATGATACCAAAATTGACCCCCTCCCCCTCCTGGGGGTAGTGGGTGGGGCAACTTTGTATCTTCAATGGGAACCCCCATTTTTTATTGCAGATTTGGATTCTCCAGAAAAATTTACATACATTTGACCTATACGATTTTTCATTTTTGCTCCCACAAACGAGAAAAACGGAAGTGGGGCACAAACGTTTAAAAATGGGAATGTCTCGGGAAATACACTTCGGATAGAAAAATAAAAAAATTACGTGTTCAATATAAATATTTAAAAAAAAAACTATCCAATGATGATAAAATTTACCCCCCCCCCCCCTCCCGCTAACCGTTCACTTCAGCGACAATTGTTGACTTCAGTTTAGAAAACGATTCAAAACTACTTTTAGCACTACCCAGGAACAACGATGTGGACGTAGTAGTTTTCTGTTACCTTCGGGGTGCTTGATTAACATGAGTCCCCTTGCCTCTCATGATCAGGGTGCTTTCTTCTGTAACTCCCCTTCCCTATCATGATCGGGGTACTTGAATCAAAATCGTAGGTCAAATGTATGTAATTTTTTCTGGAGAATCCAAATCTGCAATAAAAAATGGGGGGTTTTCATTGAAGATTTCAAAGTTGCCCTATTCCCCGACCCCCAGGAGGGATAAGGGGGGTCAATTTTGGTATTATTTGATAGCTTTTCTAAAAATATTGAAAACGTGTTTACTTTATTTTATGATCCGAAGTGTATTTCTCGAGATATTGCGCCGTTCCGGAACTTTCTGGACACACTGTATAAGATGATAAAAGAAAGGCATTATTTAATTATATTAATTTTAATAAATTTTTAATCTATAGTATTCTTGAAATCTAATCAATGTTCGCATTAACATGGTATTTAATTATGTTAAAAGTAATCATGAATCATGTAAAATATTCAAAGTTTTTCAACATATGGGTTTGGCTGCCTCTCAGAGGTTGACGAAAATAAATCAAATTAACTATTTTATAGGTATGTTTTTAAACTAAGAGTCTTTATCTACACAATTGTCATAAATAAATAAAACTACTCCGAAAAATTGAAACTACTTTTGAATTTGATTTAATGAAACATATGTTACCAATTTTTCTGAATTCTTCTCCCCGTATTTTTAGGATTATTTTTTTAAACATTGTTGATTCACATATGATACAGTTCAATAACATCGAGTTTAAGATAGGTGACATGCAAATTTGCAACTGAAGCGTGTTGTCGATGTTAGTCTAATTGTTAGTTATCCCTGGTAAAATTAAAACCAGACCATCGTTACTTGCAGTTACTTAGTGGGACAACAAGTAACGAAGTCATGATGAGTGGGATCATTATTTTACAGTTTTTGTATTAGGATTCAGATGGAACCTCCACGGCAACCTGTTGGTTTATGCCGACAAAAAAGGGGACGGGAACGGTTTTATCCTACCCAGCCAAGCCACAAACAGGGGTGTGGAATCGGTGGGATCACCCACGGTATACGTCCGGACAGACGATCCGCCAAATATTGACCCCAGTCGCCAACGGGACTGAAACCTGACCACAAAAACACAGTTATTCTCCACCAGCTTTAAGAGTCGGTTCATGAACCGCTGGATAACATCAAAGGACAATACCACGATTTGTATATTCCCGTAGAGGAGGTGGGTCAGAGGCTACAAAGTCAATTCCCATACGAGAGGCGTCTTCCCCCTACCTGAAATTTTGAATTCGGGACGTTTAAAATGCTGTCAAATATGCAATATTTTGGTATATGTGATTTTTTTAACATTTCATGCGCATTAATGACAAATTCTTAAAAGGTGGTTAGAGAGGTAAAATTCTACAAAAATGTTGTAAAAGAGAAATACAGCCCTGATGAAATAATTCTTTTCCCTTCACTGATATTCTACTTTAATTGAAAATTAAGAGTGATGAAACAAATTTTATACTAAACATTTACTTTCAACTGATAATTTTCGGAATAAAAAATGTCCCTTGAATAGTTTGATACAGATGTAGAAAAGTATTTTGATGATTTTAAAGGGCAAAATTCTTTATATATATTTATTAAATTTATATTTAATATTTAAACACTTTTCGTTCACGAAAAACTTTTTTTTCTAAAGAATTATAGTCACTTTTTTTATGAAAAGCACACTTCAATTTTAGCGAGTAAAAAATAAATAATGAAAACAAATAAAAAAATTTCTCTACTTGCGGTGTCTTTATAATATGATTTTTAAACAAAAAAACTTTACACAGCGCTTTTCGAGAGTGAGAAAAACCATTTTGCGATGCGTGATTTTTTTAGATTGTCATTTTGACAGCGTTAATACGCTACTTAACGAATTTTCTTTTTAAAATCCGATTATTTTAAACTAAACTGCTTAATATGACAAGTATACAACTGGAGGTATAAATATTCAAAATTATTTCTGTGTGATCCAATTTTATGCATAAATAGATGCAGTTTTAATAAAAAAAGTATTATGTGTTTGATGGAGTCCATAGTTGTAAACGCAATGGAATAGTTTGGTGTAAATATATTTATTATAATATAAAACCTTTTCCTCAACTGCAAAAATTTCCACTAAAAATATTTTTAATCATAAAGCACTATATATAACAAAATATATGGTGTCAAC
The DNA here is from genome assembly GCA_951213105.1 of Amaurobius ferox. Taxonomy (NCBI): domain Eukaryota; kingdom Metazoa; phylum Arthropoda; class Arachnida; order Araneae; family Amaurobiidae; genus Amaurobius; species Amaurobius ferox. The sequence goes on from OX578139.1 coordinate 132,612,306, forward strand.
TAAAGCCTAATGTTAAACAAGCTTCACTCCTCTGGATGAGCCAAAAAAGGCAGAGGCGGACAATTAACAAAATATTTACACATCTCATACATAAAATAAGAACTTTGCGAAAATGGAAGTTACATAAAGGCAAATAACAAATAGATGAAGATAGGAGTACATTGTGCATACAAGCATCATCTTTGGATCGGTTCGAGATTTATCTTGCTCTTTATAGCAGGGAATCTTAGCTTTATTTAGCAGGGGATAGACGATAGGGTGAGCATGAACAGGTTCACTGCAGCTTAGCTTTGATGACATTGCAGTTACCCTCTATTTCATACCGAGGGCTCTAAATATGGGTTCATGGATTCCGGTATTTGTGTACCCATGTAGTTAATACGCTGTAGCGAATGTAGTTAACATGCGATAGCTAATATATTTAATACGCGGTAGCGAATGTAGTTAATACGCGGTAGCGAATATAGTTAATACGCGGTAGCGAATGTAGTTAATACGCGGTAGCGAATATAGTTTTTACGCTATGCTTGCTTTCTGTCCTCTTTAGGTGGCTTTAGATGTATGAATTCTGAGCTGTCTGGGACAAAATTCCATGTATAATAAGTTTTTTATATTGTATATTTCACCTTTAGAAAAATATCGATATAAAAATATATATAAACTATTTTTTTTTCATCTATGAAGTATGTGATGAATTCTGTAATGATCGTTAAAACACATATGGCTGAACATGCAAAATAATGCGTTAATATCAAATACTACATCCATTGCGTATAGTTGAGTTAGCAGAATATTGACAATTGAAATGTTTGTTAAGGGCTGTTTTGAACAACATAGACACATCTGTATCGTAAAATACTATGTTCTAGTTTCATATTTTTAATGCTGATTGAACTCAGTGTTGACAATACTTAGATGAAGTTTATCATGGTAAAAAAATACTTGATTTGATAGAAGTCTATATTAACAAGTCGCAAACTTAGGCATTTTATGGCTAAATTTAGGCCATTTTGGGGCATTAAATTTAAAAATCTAATGTGTGTAGACTCAAGGACTCAAGACTTTGCTACAGCCCCAACTTCATTTTCTCTTTCTTTTTTTTATAATTCATTGAGTTCTATACCGAAAATAATAAGCATATTTCAATTTTCGTTTCCATTTAGCGACAGGATGTATTTAACATCAACAACAAAAAATCTGATGAGGGGAACACATGACTTTCCTTATACTTGTATAATGCAATGAATTTACTACTTTTACAATAAAAAACAGGTTTTCTGATAGTAGATTATATTCTTTCCAAGATATTGAATTTTCGTCAATGTGTCGTCAATTTCATTGATTTAGTGTCATTTTTATTCATTTGGCGATATTTTTGTTAATTTGGCAACATTTAAATAAGTCGCTAAGTTTGCGACATTCCGTCAAATTCGGCGCCAAAATCTCGCCAAGCGTTATGGACGGAGAAATAAGTCATTCTTAATGCAGATACATATCCATTGGCGTTCAAATACAAAAGTATAACAAAAGGTATCTTGTTTCATGAATGGAACGAGCTAAATCCATGAGAATGGTGTCACTAAATTTATCGCATGATATTACATATGAAAAGTGAACATGTTTCTCAACAGTTAATATATATTTTTTTAATTTATGGGATTTTTTGATAAATTTATTTTAAAAATGTGCAATATCTCGAGAACGGTTCATGCTAACGTTCTAAAGTTTATGTCAATCGTTTTCTAAAGAAAAGTTACATACGAAATGTCTATTTGCGTAACTTTATTAAAGGTTTTGATTTTTTGTTGATTTTTTCAAAATTTTACTCAAAAATTTAGGTGGGTTCTGAACATTCGATTACGTTTAAAAACAATAGGTTTCCAGTATTTATGGATTTTGATTTTTGTGCCAAATATCATTCGAATTGCTCTATTTATTCGTGAGATATCGTCTCCACAGACTCAGTGACACACACACACACACACACACAGACACACATACTTTCACACATACACAGACACATACTTTCACACATACACAAACACATATAGACATCACCTCAAAAATGTTTGATTCGTGATCAGGGATGCTTGAAACGTGCTCTCCCGTCGAAAACTCGAATTCGAATTTTCGACCCGTCATAATATTTTTACTTATACATTATGTATATAAAGAAAGTAAAACATCTTGAGAACGGTTTGTTCTAGAGTTGCAGTGTTGGTATTCTTCTTCTTGACGCCAAAAATTACGTATAAAACAAGAATTTAATTGATAAATTTGAACACACGTAGTCTATTATTTTAGATTTTGGCAATTTTTGCAGCCATTTGGCAAAAAAGCAGAGTTTTTCCCCTCTAAAAACTGTATCAAATTCTAATCAACACTAAAGTACCCCACAGGTAATTTATCTAAAATAATTTGTGAAATTTGTTTAATTAGTTTTCAGCTTAAGTCGATAAATACTTTTTTGAAGGGCACACAAGTACACTGAATTTTGTGAAATGTGATCAATTAATTTTTCAGCTAAATTGGATACATACATTGTACAGACAGACACCCAGACGTCACCCTAAAAATAGTCTTTTGGAAGTTCTGTAGTGCTCGAAACGTGTAGATGAGTCGAAAACTCGAGTTGCGATTTTCGACACGATTCTAACACTTTTCTTATATATTATCATATATGGTAGGAAAAGTAAAAAAAATCTGATGTGAGCAGTACTTGTCTTTCCCTACACATTCAAATTCATTTTGTTATTTTTTATTTTATGATGAATTAAATTTAGTTTAATTGTAGGAAATAATATGGATATTTATCTGGTATTATATCCAATTCACAGTTCTAATGCATGTTTGTTTCATCTGGCAATTTAATGAACTTTAAAATCTTCAGCTCTTCAAAATTCCAAAAAAACTAAAATATCTCGGGAACTTATATCTGAGTCATGGAGTAAATCTTATTCACTGTGCTGTCAAACATTACATGAAGAACCAAGCTTAATTAGTAATTACATGACGATGAACTTCATATATTTCAGCAATTTTAGTAATTTATTTCACATGTTCACAATCTTTGCGGGCCATTTCGCAAAATAGTATCTGTAACATTTTTACCAAAATCTGATCAGTATCAAAATAACCTTGAAAGGACGTAACTGCTAAATTTTAAGAATTTTCATTAATTAGTGTTTCACTACAATGGAAACCGTTTTCAGTTCGCCAAAGTTAAAATACTTAAATATATCGAGAAAGGTCCATCTTATAGTAATGGAGTTGGTCTTATTATTTCCGTCGTCAAAAATTACGCATAAAACATGCTTTTTATTGATACATTTGTAGTATTTTATTTTAGAACTTTACGTTTTTGCGGGCCAATTTTCAAAAAAGGCAAATTCCCTTTTATGTAATCGTGCCAAAATCCAACAAGCACTACGGTAATCCCCAAACAACTTATCGACCAGGCAATTAGTTTTTCAGCTAGAGTGAATGCATACGAATTTTACTTGCCAATTTACAAGAAAAGGCAGGTTCTTTTTTTTCCGAATTGTACCCAAATTCAATCAGCACCAGGGTAACTTACACGTAACTTATCCACCAAATTTTATGAAATTTAGTGAATTCGTTTTTGAGTTAGAGTGGATACATATAAATTTTGTGCGACATTTGGCAAAAAGGCAGGTTCTTTTACCCCAAGCCCTACATCTAATTAGCACCAGGGTAATCCGCAAGTGTTACCTATAACATTTTATCAAATTTTGTCAATTAGTTTTTGAGTTAGCTCTGTCGTTAGAAAACCCGAATTCGAATTTTCGACCTCACACAATACTATCTCTATATACATTATACTATGTACGTATAGAAAAAAGTAAAAATGTCATTATTTTAATCAGTTTTTCATCATTCCATGAGTCAGTGTTTTTTTTTTCTTTTTGAAGCCACATCTTTAATTAGTATCGTAGCTGCGTTGTTCAAACAAGATGCATTAACAAAAATAAATAATACAGAATGAAAAACATGAACAAATATTTTATTTTTGGTTTCAGCGTCTGATGTTCCTCAGGAATTAATTTTTGTGTATTCTGCAGCTATTTATTTTATTTCTGCTTGTTTTTATTATAAATGATGAATGAATTTTAATTAATCTTATCTTGTGTGGTCTGCTAATGATATTTTGCTGATGATGCTAGAAGTTTAATCCAAAAATGAAAAGGAACTGCACTGTTCATATTATAAACAGAAAAATAAAAAAATGTGCGCAGAACGCGACTTTCACTATATAATGCAATGAGTTTACTTCTTTCATCGTGAAAAAATGATGTTGGAAACATTTTGCACAATGTTTTTAATGTTAAATTGTACACTTGGCACTGTTTTGGATGACAGCATGTAAAACTATATCGAAACTATACGCTGATGATGCTAGAAGTTTAATCCAAAAATGAAAAGGAACTGCACTGTTCATGTTATAAAGAGAAAAATAAAAAAATGTGCGCAGCACACGACTTTCACTATATAATGCAATGAGTTTACTTCTTTCATCGTGAAAAAATGATGTTGGAAACATTTTGCACAATGTTTTTAATGTTAAATTGTGCACTTGGCACTGTTTTGGATGACAGCATGTAAAACTATATCGAAACTATATGCTGATGATGCTAGAAGTTTAATCCAAAAATGAAAAGGAACTGCACTGTTCATGTTATAAAGAGAAAAATAAAAAAATGTGCGCAGCACACGACTTTCACTATATAATGCAATGAGTTTACTTCTTTCATCGTGAAAAAATGATGTTGGAAACATTTTGCACAATGTTTTTAATGTTAAATTGTACACTTGGCAATTTTTTGGATGACAGCATGTAAAATATATCGAAACTATATGCTGATGTTGCTAGAAGTTTAATCCAAAAATGAAAAGGAACTGCACTGTTCATGTTATAAAGAGAAAAATAAAAAAATGTGTGCAGCACACAACTTTCACTATATAATGAACTGAGTTTACTTCTTTCATCGATAAAAAATGATGTTGGAAACATTTTGCACAATGTTTTTAATGCTCAATTGTACACTTGGCACTTTTTTGGATAACAGCATGTAAAATTATATCGAAGTATCCAATTGACTTTTATTTCACGTAACTCTAAATTGACAATTATCAGCAATGATAGCATCCACAATAAGCAATATACTCAATATATTAAAATATTTTAATACTTAATTTATCAATTAGGTGTCATTTTCGTAAACTTAGCGTTATTTTTGCAATTATTAACGATATTTTCGTCAATCTGAGGCGACATATTGCCAAGTTGGCGATATTTTGCTAAACGAGTCGCCAAGTTCGCCAAATGTATCGCAAAGTATTGCAGACAGACGAAGAGAAGAGTTTTTCTTGTATATGACTATTGGCGAATAACAAAATGCAAAACTATTACACAACTATTTTTTCTCCTGAATGGAGGGAACTAGATCCACGAGAATGGTGTTAAAAATGTATTGCATAATATTACGTAGGAAAAGTAACACATATTTTGCAATTAATACTTTTTAATTTTATGTAGTGTTTTGATAAATGTATTTGAAAAAGCACAATATCTCGGGAACGATTTGTGCTAGCGTTCCAAAGTGTTGAATACTCAGACCGTCCGACTCATCCTAGGACATGAGCAGCCATTTGGACCGACGGGAAAGGCATTCTAAAGTGTCTAAATCGCTTTCTAAAATTACATAAGAAATGAATATTCCCAATAATAAAAGTTCTGATTTTGTGACTTTTTTTAAAAAATTCTTTCGAAAATTCGGTGGTCTTGCGAACATTTGATTGCATTTAAAATCAATGACCTTCCAGTGTTCATTGATTGCAAGTTTTGTACAAAATTTATTTCGAATCTCTGCATTTGTTATTGATATATCGTCTCCACATGCACACACACACGTATACATCACTTCAAAAACGTTCGGTATGTGTTCAGGGATGCTTAAAACTTGTTCTCTCGTCGAAAACTCGAATTTTAATTTTCGCCCCGTCACAATTTCTTCTTATTTTTTGATTATGTGGAAAGTAATAGATTTCTCCTATATTCATAACAAGCTTTCTCTCTAATGAACTAAGTCTTTATAATGATCACACAGCAGCTGAATTAATTAAGTAAGTTTTACGAAACTGTTGTCGCGATGCAATTTTACTTCGAAATATGGATTATAAAATTACTGAAGTAAACCCTTCTTATAACGTACTTTGTTTAGGCTCTTTCGGTATAGCCCAGTTTGTTTATGCTGTTATCGCTATAACGCAGTTTATTTATACTGATTCGTTATGATGCTATTATTTTAGGCAGATTTACGTAAAGTCTGAATTTCACTTCATTCATTTATCACTTGAGATATTTTTGAACAGCACGATTGAGAACACTAGGAGAGAAACCATGATCGATAGCAACAGCTTTTAAATAATTGATCTCAGAATTGAGCAAATCAATAGTCAAACAAACCTTCAAACCGCGATGGATAAACGTGTAATCAAAGCAGTGATTTTCTGGTTACTTAGTTGGCAGAAGTTTTTATGTACCGGGGAATGTAAAAAGTCCCGGGAAATATCTACGCAAAATCATAAAATGAAATCCCTAATCATTGTGGATGTCCAAAACATCCATAAATGCAATATTACTGTTGTTTTCCATTTCATAAGTAAATTGAATGCAAGAATCAATGGAATTCAAAATATATAAAATACCATCATTATTAAAAGAATGTCTAGAAGAGCAAAACTAGCCATTATCATTAAGAGTACAAAAACAAAATGAATGATTTCAAAATCTTTAACGTTAAAATTACACGTCGACTGAGTGGATTACTCTTTTTAAAACCGTTTACTTATTAATATTACAACATTGATAAGAAAGTTTACATCATTAATTAAGATGACGGCATTGATATCTATAATTACAACATTAAAATTAAGATTGCAACATTAAAAATTAAGATTAAAGCATCAATTATGATTGCAGATTTGATGATTTGGATATTTGTATACGTCCACAAATTTATCTTAGTTGTGTAAACTTAACACGTAACTTTGGGACGAGAGCAGAAAATTTTCATTTTAGTTTGAAAGAGTGTCTAACGAGGAAATGATTCCGAGATTGTTAATGTGATGAATAGTAATCTACTTTTCAATCTCCGTCTCTTATTTTTCTTTATATGCATGGCTTGATTGCGTGGAATTAATTTCCTCTCCAGAGATTTTAAAGTAATATGTTATGGGAATTTAATTATCCCCCAACTGTTCAGTTAGAGCTTAAATTCCACTTCTGTAACTTTTAGGAATCAGGCTAAACTGAATGTTTGATTATTTTTATATGACTTAGCGTTAATCATCGATCTGGCAAGTTGTAAATAAATACATTTCGCTACTCTCCTAAACAACAGTTCATCCACATTTGACTGTACAAATTATGTCCCAAATTTTCTTAGTCGCGAAAATCTGTTTGTACGAAGTCACAGAATTTGATCTTTTACGGTTGTGTGACATTTAAAAGGAATTCTTTAAATGGATGGAGTGATGTAGATAGCAGCATCATTGAGAAGTTCCAGATTTATATAGTATAGAACTTCCAATAACGGATATGTATATATATATATATATATATATATATATATATATATATATATATATATATATATATATATATATATATATATATATATATATATATATATATATATCCAAAAGGAAATTTCCAAATATGAAAATCAAATATGATACTTGAAAAAAATTGTTGAAAAATAGTTTTTTGGGTTTTGGTTAAAATTTAAAATAAAAATGATATTTTTTAAAATTAATTTGATAGCTTTAATATTAAATAGATGGTTTTTAGATTTGTTATTTAATAATCTGTATTAAAATTTGTGAAAAAAGTTTTCATGTATATATATATATATATATATATATATATATATATATATATGTATATATATCCATCTTGTCTATATCTATAATCTCCCGTTCTCTCTCTCTTTGTATATATATATATATATATATATATATATATCAAGCTTTTATATTACAATTTTACATACGTAATACTAAGTACTTGTCTAAATATGAATGAAACGTACACCTATCAGTTGCATCGACTTTTTTCTGTAAAACATTTAGAGTTTTAAATTCATCATATGTAGTATCTTGATCTGGCGTAGGGTAATAGCGAATTATTTCTAAGACTTCAAGTTCATTAGGTAGTGAAATATTTTAGCAATTTTCCCTTTCATCGTTAGCACTTTCACGCGTTTAGTCTTAAAATTCTGTAGTTAAATATTTTATTGTCGCTGGCTTAGTATTAATTGCGCTATCGGTTAGTGTTAGTTTGACTAATTTCAGAACTATTTATCTTATATCCTGTCGCCTCGTACCCTTTTCCACTGGTTTAATTAAATTGTTGTCTATGAGAACCATTTTCATTACTCAATTAATGATTTCTTTTTAATATCCCCACGCCGCTTTTAAATTTGGTACATTAGTTGCTGCTTTTAATTTTGGTATATTTGGTTGCCGCCTTTTTCATGCGACATTTGGTGCTTGACCACCTTCTTCCTATTTTTATGCGTTAAAAATTATAGCTTTTTATTTTATTTCGATTATGAAATAAATATATCATCTTCAATTTGATATGAAGAGTAGCCAATCAACCAATCTCTCCCAATTTCATAAATTAAATTTCATCCTCATACACTCCTTTAGATGAAGCAAAACCCAGAAATTGCATTTCAGTTTTAAGAATCCTTAACGCGTAAACGATACTCAGATTGTCAGCGTGATGAATGGCAAAATTACTTTTCAATTTCCGTCCAGTTACTTTCTTCTGATGGATAACTTGATTTTGCCGAATTGATTTCCTTTCGCTCGTGTTTGAAGTTAAATTCTGCAATACTGAAATTTAATTATCCCCTCTAATGTTCAGTTAAATTCGCATATAAGGTCATTCGCACTGATATCGATTTGGGAATCTAGAACTGCAGAAAGCATTGCCATTTATGGTGAGATTTTGGTTGGATAAATTCCTACTTGTATAAGAAGAAGGATCGGTTTGAAAATATCCCCATTGAAGATAACAGTATCCATGGATTGGTTTCGCTCGAAATCGGTCCATCGATTTTTTTTATCTGAAATATGAATGTCTTCCCAATTTATGGGAACGTCTCTTACTGGCGAATTCGGTGATTGTGAACTTGGTTTTTGTAGTTTCGTGGTGTATTGCATGTTAAATGGTATATGAATTGATGCCGGCTATGTGGAACAACTACATATGTTCCTAAAGAAGGTGTTGTTGTTGGGATCTAGACCGTCCGACCTTCCAGAAAGGTGTAAGGTAACTGTTTGGGCGGCTGGGGAGTGCCACCTAATTTAGACCGGAACCCAGTGGGGGAATCATCCACACGGACCGCACTGTCCTTCCCCTACCACCAACCTTTCGGGAGCGGACTCTGCAAAGTTCGCAAAGTAGTGGCTTATAGTAAATTTCTTGCTGCAATTGCGAATAACAGCTATGCCATGCTGACTGCTGACGAATGCATAATACAATCGAACCTTATCCATGGATGCTGTTATCTGCAATCAATGAAAGTGTATTTTAAATTTTTAGAAACTTCTCTTAATGGCTAGTTTCGTAATTATGGAAAACGCTCATGTTAAGGAAGTCAAGCATTATAGATTTAAGATTAAATAATTACCACATTTGAGAAGATTCTATGGGGTATGATGAAAGTTCTAAATATCAGAGAAGGTTCTTCTGATATGTTTTGATGCTGAGAATCTAACTTTTTCATTTTCGAGAAATCGAAGAAAGATATTTCTTGTCATAGCAATTAAATGAAGAACTTTCAGTTCTCAATAGGATATTCTTCTATAATTTTCAACAGGTTATGTGGTAACGTTGTATAATTTTTCAGAATATTAGCATAAACTCAAAAATTGCCATACAAAAGATAATCTTCATATATATCTCATGTGCAAAAATCTAATGTGGTTAAGGCACGAATGTCTCAGTAAACTGAGATCGTTGTTACGAATATTGTTACGAATTATGTATATTGTTACGAATACCTAAGATATCTCCTAGGCACATTTAATGAGTCGTTGTTACAAATATTGTTACGAATCTGTGTGTATGTATATTGTTACGGATATTTAAGATATCTCCTAGGCACATTTAAAAACGATTTTTAAGCATATTAATTGATATTATTTGAAGGTCTGGATTGATTGACCTTAACAACAAATTTGGTTAACTTGGGGATAAAATTTGAGCCAACTTTTCTAATTTTAGTGAGTTTTGGAAACTTCTCGAACTTTGTAAATGGGTCAACAATTCCTCGAGTTATTGGTTCTTACCAGAACTTTCCACACATGCTATTCCACAGATGATATATAGGCTATTCATTATTCAGTTGGTACTTATGTTGGTATGTTGGAGTGATGTCAGTAAAAGGGAATTGTAAACAGTGAGTGAATTATGAACAGTGTCTTGAGAATATAATTATCTGTTTGGTGTATAAGATGAGCATTTACTTGTTGTTTTGTTATATCTGATAGTTATTTTGTGACCTTCTAATATAGCTGAAGAGCTTGATTATTTGTATATTTTTATTTTTTATGCTTGTTAACGGTTTCAATAAGTTGTTAGTTATCCAGAAATTTGTCAGCATTGAAAATTATCCCACGATTCTAGAGGATAAATTGTAACAATACGTTCTAATAAAGTAACCTTTATAGGAAGTAACCTTTTATAGGACGTAACCAATAGGAAGTAACCTTTTATAGGACGTAACCAATAGGAAGTAACCTTTTATAGGACGTAACCAATAGGAAGTAACCTTTTATAGGACGTAACCAATAGGAAGTAACCTTTTATAAGACGTAACCAATAGGAAGTAACCTTTTATAGGACGTAACCAATAGGAAGTAACCTTTTATAGGACGTAACCAATAGGAAGTAACCTTTTATAGGACGTAACCAATAGGAAGTAACCTTTTATACTAATGATCTGGCGTTATCATACTGGCCATACCGCAGCATTCTTCACTGATTCATAGGTAGGTACAGACCTGCAGAGTCGTAAATGACATACAATTTTATAAAAAGTTTTGATATTTTTATACCTTTATTTTTAAAAAAAAAAATCATTTTTTTTACAATGCTTTGTCTACCTTCAAAATGATATCGGTTTTCCAAATAAACTGAAATCGAAGCGCCAAATTTAATTTGTGAAGAATTGAATAATTTGATTCACTTCCATTCAGTTGTTTCAATTCTCGCTCCCGTCTCATACATAAATACATGAGATAAATTCATAAATAAATAATGTTTCGAATTATTGCCTGCAAAATGGGAGCCATTTCGTTTGATTAGATTTTAGAAGAAATCTTTAAGATCGGAGGTAATATCTGATGGAATTTTTCTCACAGGTTAACGGAAAATTGTTTCGAAATTTAATAAAAACCATGCATTATGTATGGCAATACCTAAAAGTATCAATTATCATTTCAGTAGAAACCGCCTTTTAAGGATATGCTTTGACGTATAAATGTAACTTAAAGATAGTTGAATTTCCAAATAGACTTTTTACCCCTTTTAAATGCAATAAACAAAACAAGTCAGTAATTCTTGAATGCGAATTAACCATATTTACGAAACGGTATATATCTGCTCTGGAATGTAACATTTACAACACATTGAACAATTTAAATTAATCAATCATTAATCATGGATCAATCAGGCAAATCGGGTTGTCTACAGTAGCGAAGAGTGATAAAATAGCTTGCTGTGACGTAAAGTCAAGGAATAAAATTAGCAAATAAAGAGTTTCATGCTGTATATTTTAACAAGATAGCAAACAAAAAAATCTGATGTGGGCAGCACATGACTTTCCTAATATAATGCAATGAATTAACTGCTTTTACAGTAAAACAAAATGGGTTATTCTTATAGTGGATACTTATATTCTTTCCAAGATACTTGCATTTCGTCACTTAGTCATCATTTTCCTTAATCTAGCGTCATTTTTATCCATTTGGCGAGATTTTCGTTAATTCGGCAACATTTAAAAAAGTCTCTAAGTTGACGACATTCCGCCAAACTCGTCGCCAAAATCTCGCCAAGCGTTATGGACGGAGGAATAAGTTATTCTTATAGCAGATTGCCGTTCAAATACAAAGTATTACTCAAAGTGTATTTTCTCGTGAATGGAACGAGCTAGATCCATGAGAATGATGCCACCCAAGTTATCGCATGATATTACATATGAAAAGTGAACATGTTTCTCAACGGTTAATATTTTTTTTATAATTTATGAAATTTTGTTATAAATTTATTTGAAAAATATGTAATATCTCGCGAACGGTTCATGCTAGCGTTCTAAAGTTTAGGTCAATCGTTTTCTAGGGAAAAATAACATAAAAATGTCTATTTGCATAACTTTATTAAAGGTTTTGATTTTTTAATGATTTTTTCAAAATTTTACTCAAAAATTTAGGGGGGTTCTGAACATTCGATTGTATTTAAAACAACAGGCTTCCAGTATTCACGGATTGTAATTTTTTTACTAAATTTCATTCAAATCGCTCCATTTGTTCGTGAGATATCGTCTCCACAAACTCAGTGACACACGCACACACACACACACACATATACACATACTTTCACACACACACACACAATGTTCACACACCTCTAAAATATTCGATTCGTGATCATAGATGCTTGAAACGTGCTTTCCCGTCGAAAACTCGAATTCGAATTTTCGACCCCGTCACAATACTTTCCTTATACATTATATGTATATAAGGAAAGTAATAAGGTATAATAGCTAAATTACAATGAAAATTAATTAATTGTATTTAATGAAAATAAATGAATTGTATTAAGTGCAATTTTGTTATTACAATGGAACCCGCAGTTATGCATTTCTTTGTACAACCGATTCAAAAACGTTATATTCGGTAAATACCGGGTGGTCAGAATTAAAACACCCCCTACTCTGAGCTCTCTATGCATCGAAATACTCAGTATAAAGGCTCCAAAATTGTTGAACATACTATTCAAGACATGGGGAAAGGGATTACGCGAAAAAAAATAGTTCCAGAAACACCGATAGGTGGCGCTGTACAACAGAAAATATGTTGAAAAGACACAAAATACACATTTGTAACACATTTTATTCGAACGTACCAAACATTCATATCAGAAGGACCTTATGGATGCAGGGAATGCTGCTCAATATGGTTCCCTTCTTCAAAATGTAAAATCTGCAGTCTGTGGACAGACAGCTTGTTCAACTGCGAATCGTAATTAGTCGATTGAGATGCTTCTCACATGCAGAGTGATACTGTCTTTCAAATCTGCCAAGGTTACCAGACGTCCTCGATAAATAAGACTTTTTCAGTATCCCCACAGACAAAAATCACAGGGATTAAGATCTGGAGAACGAGATGGCCAGGTTGTCGGAAACATACGACTAATTACTCTACCATTAGTACAATGTTGCCGAAGAAACTGCTGTATACAGAGTCCAATGTGTGGAGGCGCTCCATCTTGCATAAAGGTAATTGAATCAAGGTATTGGTGCTGTAGCAGTTGGGGTACAACAAAATTTTCGAGCATGTTTTTTACTTCCTGGCCGTCACGGTGCATGTCACAGGGCCATTAGAAGTAGCCTCGCCGAAAAAGAAAGGTCCAAGAATGAATGTGGCTGTGAATCCACACCAGACTGTAACTTTCGGTGAGTGAAGTGAAATCTCTTGGAAGGTACGAGGGTTTTCCGTGTCCCAAATGCGACAGTTATGGGTGTTGAGTGTTCCACTTAGATGGAAATGCGCTTCGTCGCTCCATAGAATCTGCCATGGCCACGATGCATCCACTTCAACTCTAGCCAGAAATGTCAATACAAAGGTCAGTCGCTTCTCCCTGTCGATGGTCAGCAAGTGGTGATTGTGACTAATTTTGTACGGGAAAAAATGCACTATGTTTCTCAGTACGTTCCTCACTGTGCTGTAGGAAACACCCAAGTGTCGTGACACTTCACGTGCACTACTACAGCCTATAACGTTATCCATTGATTGTTCAACAATAGCGGTGGCAACATCGTCAACGACATCTGAACGAGTCGATTTGCGTCCTCGACCCGGCTGAACTCCAAGATGTCCAGTTTTCTCGAATTAAGCGATCATTCTCCTGAGAGCTTGTGAAAGTAATGGCCTTTTGCGCAAATTCTTAAGTCGACGAAATTCTCGAAGTGCAGCTGCAGCATGTCCTTTGTTTTCATAAAACAACTTCACAAGCAAAGCGCGTTCTGGCAGTGTGACAGCCATCGCTGATAAGAATGAAAATTTCCCAGTTTATCCCCTTTTATGCCCAGAACATAAGTAGCTGCAAACCAAGGGTTTACGCGAACTTTTGTACTTACAGTGCGAAATTGTAGTTACAGTGACAGTTTAAGATTCTTCACTTTTTAATCTTCTTTTTTTTCATATCAGCAACAGGAATTAAAAAGGAAAAATTATCGCATGTGTTTGTTTTTTGTAATTATTTTGTGTCTTTTCAGCATATTTTCTGTTGTACAGCGCCACCTATTTTTGTTTCTGGAACTAATTTTTTTTCGCGTAGTCCCTCTCGCGTTGTCAAAACCCCTATAATGTAGCGATTCTTGAAATCAACTTTGCAATTAACTTTTAAAATGACTCTACAGATACTATTGTTACAACGCATACTCTGGAATCGTGCATGTACGTTCAGGATACAAGAATGAGAGGAAATATCTGGATAACTAACACGCTTATTCACAAACATATAGCAAACAGAAACAATATACAGTAAAAGAGTAGTTAAATTATCCACCCAATTTCACAACACAACGGATACTATTATCAAAACATTGCCAAAAACTACAGTTTAGTGTAGCTCGTATAACGTCATCTGCCCTTTAACTGAGTGACGGCTCCTTTCATAGATTCTCTATAGAAATTGCGGAAATCCCTCATATGTCGTAGAATATTAGTTATTTCGAGATGCTTCTCCAACTTTCAAAAAGTCGCCAAATGTCGCTAAATTGTTTATAAATCACCTAATTTGGCGACCATCTTCCGAATGTCAGCATCTGAAAATCCTAAATTCACGTCATACGTCATGGGAAAGGCTGGTTGCAAGGGTGTTTCCTCCGATCTGGTTTTCAAGTGAGTATTTACATGTTCGTAAAACTATGTTTTTGAAAGAGAAACGATTCAGAAAAAGAGAAAACGGAAAGAGAAAAGGGAATCTTCACCCCTTCATAAAATTCCGCAGTCTAGACACGTCTACCCAGGCTTATACGACAGTTAAATGAAAGATGCAGATGATAGCTGAGGGTATAGCTGAGGGCATTTCAAGATATCTCGCCAGAATATTACGTTGACACTTGAGAATATGGCGCCAGTCGGACCAAAAATATGTCTGCATCTCTTTTCGTTAATTTACAATTAAAAACACGTTTTATACGTTTATTTTGAATAACATGTTACTGAAATAAAATGAAAATTGCCATAACGCATTTGGATAGGCAATGTCTACCTTATCTTCCCTGACGCTTAGCCACTGGTGTTCTATCGATTTTCAAAGTTTTTGGTCCAATGAGAAGATATTCAAAGTTTTTATTTAATTTATTTTTTGGATCAAAAAATAAATATATAAGTGCATGTGATAAAAATAAATAATTGCTTATTTTATATGTATTTTTTATTTAACAGCAATATTACACCATTTGTATTAAGCTGACAGGAGCGAGATATTGAAAATTTTTGGTTTAAAATAGAAAAAAAAATAATAATAGGTGGACTTATGAAAGATTAAAATGCCATGTTAAGTATTTTTAATTAAAAATGAATGTATGGCATTTTTGCGAAGCTATATAGAGAAGTTATGTATGTAGGTATTATTGGCGGTTAGTATTTGTAGGCATTTGAAAGTATTCCTGATTTCAAGATTTTGATGGGAAAGCACATGTAAGGGGGCACATTTTACTAAAATGTCCATTTTATGCTTAAAATATAACTGTAGCATTTCTAAATATATCAATGAAATTTCAAAGTTGAATCTTCATTGGTAAATAAGTTATCAAAGATTTTATGCACGATGACAGAAATGAAACAACACACCAAGGAAACACATAAATTGTTTTTTCATTTTTCATTTTTTGCCGAATATCTTCTTTTAAAAATGCATTATTTTTTTGTAAAAAAGTAAAATGTATACATATATATATATATATATATATATATATATATATATATATATATATATATATATATATATATATATATATATATATATATATATATATATATATATATATATATATATATAGATATATATATATATAGATATATATATATATATATATCTTAAAATTCATGAAAATGTTTCTATTGATAGTGTGGCCGTTCATAACTTGTCTGAAAAATAATTAATTCTTCGATCTTTCCTATTTTGTTCAGACGGAAACTGCAATTATATTTTCAATCACGGGATTAAAAATCGATGTGTGCAAAAATCGCTCAGGATGGAGCTTCAATATTGGCTAACTAAAAGACTAAATTAAATTTTAAAAAAAATCTCAACGAGGCATCTCTTCCCTGTAGCGGAGTACCAAATTTCATGGCTGTGCGACGCTTCGATTTTCCGCTATAAACGACACAAACAGGCAGAAGAACATACATCTACTTTTATTATTATAGATACGCTTTTTCATATAAATCAGATATCTTTATTATTGTGTTATATGCTGTTTTATATAAATCGTGTATCCTTATTAGTATGTAATATGCTGATTTATATAAACCAGATATCCTAATTATTGTGTTATACGCAGTTTTATATAAACCAGATATCATTTTTATTGTGTTATATGCTGTTTTACAGAAACCAGATATTCGTATCAATGTGACATATGTTTTTTTACCAAGCTTTCTAAAGGACTTCTTCTTTTTGCATACTTCGTTCTTATTTTGTAAGCAAGCAATGCAGACATTTGTCTTTAAAGCAGCTGAGTTTCAAACAGATAGATAAAAAAAAAATAATTTCGGGATTCTACCATCCAAAAGCAATGCAATTCAATAAATCTTCCAAAGAAGCCCGGAAATTACTTCAAAAGATAATCTTTGTGCATTCGTATTTTCGCTATTTATTGATATTCTTATTTGATCCTTCAAAAGTCTTATGATTGATTCAATCCAATTTATGCGTGCGGATACTATGATTTTTGAGTTTAGTTCTTTAATAAAAAAAATATATAAATAAAGAAACGGATAAATGAGATAGAACTTATTTTCCGTTACAATATTTTATTGAATGATATATGATGGAAAATGCTAGGAGTGCTCGGCGATACATTAAAATGAGTATTATTGCGTACGATTATTTCTCGAATCAAAGTATTTCGAAAAATTTACAGTTTCTCTTTAAAAAAAATCTGATGTGGGCAGCACATGGCTTTCCTTATATAATGCAATGAATTTACTACTTTTACAGTAAAAGAAATTGGTTTTTCTTGTAGTAGATACTTATATTTTTTCCAAGATATTGCATTATCGACAATTCGTCGTCATTTTCATTGATTTAGCTTCATTTTTATCCATTTGGCGAGATTTTCGTTAATTTTACAACATTTGAAAAACTCGCCAAGTTGGCGATATTTCGCCAAATTTGTCGCCAAAATCTCGCCAAGCGTTACTGACGGTGAAATAAATTATTCTTATAGCAGTAAATGACTATTGGCGTTCAAATACAAAATTATTACTCGAAGTATATTTTCTCATGAATGGAACGAGCTAGATACACGAGAATGATGTCACCAAATTTATCGCATGGTATTACATATAAAAAGTGAACATGTTTCTCAATAGGAAATACATTTTTTTTATTTTATATGACTAATGATATAATTTTTTTGAAAAATGTGCAATATCTCGAGAACGGTTCATGTTAGCGTTCTAAAATTTATGTTAATCGTTTTCTAATGAAAAATTACATAAGAAATGTCTACTTGCGTAACTTTATTAGCGGTTTTGATTTTTTGACGATTTTTTCAAAATTTCACTCGAAAATTTAGGGGGGTTCTGAACATTCGATTACGTTTAAAAACAATAGGCTTCCAGTGTTTACAGATTGTGATCTTTGTACCATATTTCGTTCGAATCCATTCGTTCGTCAGTTATCGTCTCCACAGTCTCACTGACACACACACACACATACTTTCACACACACACACACTCAGACATCACTTCAAAAATGTTTGATTCGTGATCAGGGATGGTTGAAACGTGCTCTCCCGTCGAAACCTCGAATTCGAAATTTCGACCCCGTCACAATATTTTCCTTATACATTATGTATATAAGGAAAGTAATTACGGATTTTTATTATTTAGAAAATATATCACTCACTTACTTTCATAATTACTTTCATTATATACATAATGTATAAGGAAAGTATTGTGACGGGTCGAAAATTTGAATTCGAGTTTTCGACGGGAGAGCATGTTTCAAGCATCACTGATCACGAATCAAACATATTTGAGGTGATATCTGTGTGTGTGTGTGTGTGTGTGTGTCAGTGGGTCTGTGGAGGCGATATCTTACGAACGAATGGAGGGATTGGAATGAAATTTCGTACAAAAATCGCAATCTATGGATACTGGAAGCCTATTCTTTTTAAACGTAATAGAATTTTCAGAACCCCCCTAAATTTTTGAGTGAAATCTTAAAAAAATCATCAAAAAATCAAAACCTTTAATTAGGTTACGCAAATAGACATCTCTTATGTAATTTTCCCATAGAAACGATTAAAATAAACTTTAGAACGCTAGCATGAACTGTTCTCGAGATATTGCACATTTTTTAAATACATTTATCAAAAAATCCCATAATTTAAAAAATATATTGACTGCTGCGAAACATGTTCACTTTTCATATGTAATATCATGTGATAAATTGGGTGACATCATTTTCATGGATCTAGCTCGTTCCATCCATGAGAAAAGATACTTTGAGTAATACTTTTGCATTCGAACACCAATAGTCATTTATTTGCTATAAGAATAACTTATTTCTCCGTTTATAACGCTTGGCGAAATTTTGGTGACGAATTTGGCGGAATGTCGTCAACTTGGCGAATTTTTTAATTGTTACCTAATTAACGAAAATCTTGCCAAATGGATAAAAATGGCACTAAATCAATGAAAATGACGACTAATTGAGGAAAATTCAATATCTTGGAAAGAATATAAGTATTTACTGTAAGAATAACTTACTTTTTTTGCTGTAAAAGTACTAAAATCATTGCATTATATAAGGAAAGTCATGTGTTGCCCATATCAGATTTTTCATAATATATCTGGAGTTTGAGTTAGAACAGTTATCGTCGAATAATGTATTTTAGAAAAGATACTGAAGAGTGAGCAATATTTTACCGTTCAGTTTTAGCAACACACTCGACTTGCAACACATTCGTTTACATTATATATAAAAAAATTCAAAAACAGTGTTCAGTTTTAGAGGAATTATCATCGGACAATGTATATCTATCAGGCGGGGATGCAGGAAGAGATGTAGGTGGACGTGCAGCAGGCTGATGTGCCATCAGATATTTTCATCAGGCTAAGTTCTGCAACAAACTCGGCTTGTAACACATTCATTTACACCATACATCTAAACGTAAAAAAAGACAATTATTGTTTACGTTTTGGAAGAGTTATCGTCGGAAAATTTATATCAGTAAAGGGGTGGGGCTGAGCATACACAATTTTTTATCAAATCACGTTCAGCAACGAATTTGGTAACACATTCATTACGGTATATTGATTTACGAGATTATTACATACATTGATTTACAGTATACATAAAAATTTATATAGGAGTATATAATATACATACCAATTCTTTTTAGGAGTTGATGTCGAACAAAGTATTCGGACAGACAACAGCAAATAGTGACTAACTCAAAAGTAAGAAGTTTAGTGACTTTACTCCCTCGTTCCAGAAAGTTTTGATGCAATCAGCGGTATCAACTTCGAAGGGCAGAAAGGAGTCACCATGTGAAATCAATGAGCAGGAGTCAACAGTCACCATGTGAAATCAATGAGCAGGAGTCAACAGTCACCATGTGAAATCAATGAGCAGGAGTCAACAGTCACCATGTGAAATCAATGAGCAGGAGTCAACAGTCACCATGTGAAATCAATGAGCAGGAGTCAACAGTCACCATGTGAAATCAATGAGCAGGAGTCAACAGTCACCATGTGAAACCATTGCATTATTGCATCTTGCCAAAAGTTATCTACAGACGTAAGGCAATAATAAATGCTTATATAAATAAAAGAACTTCCTTCCTAGTGAATAATGCGGGAAATGCAGATTTTGAGGAACGTAGCTGGAATACAAGGGGTTATCAATCATGAACAGAAGGCAAGCGTGACCATCAGTACTGTTCGTTGCCCCGAGTTGCTTTTGGCGAGTTGACCAATTAGTAGCATGGCGGAACTATACTTTCAATAAGTGGAAGAAGACTACGTAGTAGGATTGAATTTGCCCATTCTCATAGAGGTTTGCAAAATGAACAGAACAGAACAGAAAATGTATTATAAATTCAACGCAAAACATATACAGTTTTATAGGTCGAATCTTTCCAATTTAATGAAAATCTTATATGAATTAAAAAAAAATAATAATCAAATAATAAAGTACAAATAAAAAAAATCTAATGTGCTCAGCATATGAGTTTCCCTATATAATGCAATGAATTTACTTCTCTCACAGTTAAAAAAATGATGAAAGATCCACGGCACAGTGGTTGTGAACTTGAATTATACTTTTGGAGCTTTTCTGCGTGACAACATGTAACTCTATTTCGTCCCCAATTAACTTATATTTCACGCAACACTACATTAACAAGTATCAATATTGATGGAATTCTCAATAAGCAATATAGTCCATATATTAAAATATTTTAATAATAAATTCATCAATTAGGCATCATTTTCAGTCACTTTGCGTCATTTTTGCAATTTTGACGTTCTGGCGCTAAATATTGCCAAGTTGACAATATTTCACTTGGTTATAAGTTCGCCATATGTATCATTAAGTGTTACAAACAAACGGATAGAAGCGCATTTCTTATATACTAGAAGTTATGTCCGTCATATGACAGAATTAAAAATTTGCAAAGCATTGTCTCCTATTTAAAAAAGTCGCCAAGTTTGTGACATCCCGCCAAATCTTTCGTAAAGTATTACGGACGGTGAAATGAGTTATTCCTATGGTTGCTTGTTATATTCTTTTAAATATATTGGATTTTCATCAATTCATTTTCATGGTTTCATTGAATTTTCAGCATTTCATTTTCATTGATTTGTTGTCATTTTTATCAATTTGGCAACATTTTCGTATATTTGGCAACATTAAAAAAATAACTCCCCACGTTGACGATATATCGTCAAAATTCGTCACCCGAATTTCAATCATTACAGACGGAGAAATAGGTTATTCTTATAGTAGATACTTATATTCATTCCAAGATATTGAATTTTCATCAATTAGTCATCATTTCCATTGATTTAGCATCATTATTATCAGTTTGGCGACATTTTTATCAATTTGAAAACTTTTTAAAACTCGTGAAGTTTGCGAAATTCCGCCACTTTCATCGCTAAAATTTCGCCAAGCGTTATGGACGGAGAAATAGGTTATTCTCATAGAAGATACACGACGTCCAAATACAAAACTATTACTCAAAGTGTCTTCTCCCGTGAATGAAAGGAGCTAAAAATAAACAAGTCAAACGATTGCAAGGTGAGTTATATAAGAATTGCTGAATTTTTTTTTCACCCAAAATCATTTATCTTCGGAGTTTAGAATATAAGTGATTTGACTGAAATATTAATTGATTTTACATACTAGAGAGGCAGACGATTTATGTTTCGATGACGTGATTTGAATAAAATTCATTTTGTGTAATTAGCATTGTTTTTAGACGAAGTTTCAAGTTTTCAAGTATGTATTACTGTAGGTTTGTGATAATTTAAAAAAAAAATAGTGCTGAATGCATCACATTTTAGACATGTTTAAATAACATTACATTTGAGTTGGAAAGTATTTCATAATCAATGCTTTATGCATGATTAATTTTTCTTGTTAATACATGCATCGATATTGGTAGGCAAAAAAGTTCCTTTAACTACAGGATTATGAATAAATAACGTAATTAAACAGTTACTTTAGATAATATTATTTAAATTTAATTGCTGAAAAAGTGTCTGGCAATTATTTGTAGTTGCAGTTAAAAACAATTGTTTATTACACAAGCAGAAAGTAATTGTTAATCGCTAATTGCATATTTTCTTTCAATAATTATTGAGATTTTTGAAGCTTTACATATTCGTCACTTTCGTGAAATTCTGACGCACCCATCATCTACACGTTACATTGCGAACTTTGCAATAGATGATTAGGATTTTAAAGCAGTTGTTATTCTCGTGATTCAAATACATCCATTGGCGTCATTAAGCTGCCGCTGTCTTGAGAAAATAAACTTAAAAAAAATGTATATGAGCATTTTAAAAATAATAACAATTTCGAAAGATGCAACGTTATTTTCATCTTAATTCTTATTGTGAAGAAAGTTGAACTATGCACTATGTAATATGATTGTACGAAAATGTAAGAGTTGAGACTAATGCTTCATATATTTTATTATTATCTTCATTTGAAGTACGATTTAATTATTATTACATTAATATCCATCTAAATTGAGTTAACCATCTATTTTGGCATATTTTATATGTAATGAATAAAATTTCTGGATTTAAATTTACTACTAGTTTTCTCTACCAATTTTTAAAAATAATTACAGCCTTTTCATATATATGGAACACACACACACACACACACACACACACACACATATATATATATATATATATATATATATATATATATATATATATATATATATATATATATATATATATATATATGTGTGTGTGGGGGGGTTACTCTAGGATTTGCCTCACCCAAATTATGTAAACTACTTCCACTTTCTCTGGTCTGGTTTAATCCAACGCGGTATCTTGCGTGGTGAGCATTCAGGCTGGAGCACGTGGTGGACTCCCATGAAGATTATTTACGCTGGCGACGACTTTCAGACTTGTGAAAGTAGCTCCTCTTTTTTGCATGTATGTTAATTTGTGCGCTATATTTTTTATGATTATGTGGTATTTTATGTTTTAAAGTTGAAATTTGTCCTATTTGGTATTTTTCTGTTACTCCCATTTTTTCCGTTGTTGGGCACAGATTGCATAAAATTTTAACCACATATATTTATGCAATCATAGAAACAGTGGGTTTTAGTATATCTGTCTAGAATGTGCCGCTGAAGACGTTTCTGGCATATATACTATTCTTTAATGTATTTTTCTTGTCCTGGTCTCTCCGTGCTCTGCTTTTTCGGCCCTTCCTCGTTGTTTTATTGCTATTAAAGACACGCTATTATATTGCACGCGGTTTGATACTGCGTTTACTGATTTGCATTCCTGCACTTTCGTATTTGTTATTTTAATATATATACTCAAATTAGTAGTATGTTAAATTATGCGACTACATTAAATATTCACTAGAGTCGTGCGTCCTGTTCGGCTGGAGATCGAAATTCAAATTCATTTTTATAATGGAGCTAGAAGTGTCTTAACAATTTTCTGTAATTAAAATGTTGATTGGCTGTCAATTATTCTCGTATATTTATTTTAAAGCTATATATATATTTATTAACTTTTTAATAAGATCTTAATTAGAATACGCTATATTATTCTGGTATCCTGGTTATGCTTTTTACAGTCAGTTTAATAGAAAAGTCCAAGATAAATATTTACGATATTTATTTTTTTCAAATTCAGTCAAAGGTTTATTGTTCAAATGATCTTTCTAGTGCAGTGTTGAGAATAACATTTGGTAATCTGTAATTAAAATTTAGAAGAGAATCCTACTTCATTGTTTTAACAATATCGATTGTTTTCAGATTTTGAATATTATATCTCTTAATGTTTTGAAAATTGATATGAGACATACATCGATATATCGATAGTCTTCGAAAAACAGAAATTGACCTTTAAATGTGACTAGTATTTTACTGCTATTAAATTTTGTGAATATTTGCTGAAGTAATCAGGATATTTTTTATATCAGCTTGTAACTTTAACTCATTGTGTGTACGCTTCAAATCACATTCGTAAGATATCGTCTTCACACACACACACACACATCATCATCATCATCATCATCATCATCTCAAAAGCGTTTGATTCGTGTTCTGGGATGCTTAAAACGTACTCTCCTGCAAAAAACATGAAATCGTATTTTCGACTTCGTCACAATACTTTTCTTATACATTATAATATGTATATAAGGAAAGTAATAAATTTCCTAAGACAAACTTAGCGATCAACATTATAGCTAGCCTTATTTATTCTTTGAGAGCACACAATTTAAAAAGACATATATCATGTAACACAATGGGAAGAAAATACTTTTAAGGCACAACATTAAAAATGTTCCCCATCATTGAACTGTGCTCCAAATAATCAAGACACGAAAAATTTACACTGAAGAGAAAATATAACAATAATTTTTATGTGATTTGGTAAAAAATTAAATTAATTAACTCCAATAAAGTAAAAACTCTTAGAGATTTAGTAAATAGAGCAAATGGTGGTCTGATTGTGGCATGTAGCAAGTTTTCTTTTTGCCACTGCACATGTCGGCACTCCATTCACACACACACACACACACACACACACACACACACACACATACACACACACACATTATCATCATCATCATCTCAAAAACGTTTGATTCGTGTTCTGGGATGCTTAAAACATACTCTCCTGCCAAAAACACGAAATCGAATTTTCGACTTCGTCACAATACTTTCCTTATACATTATAATATGTATATAAGGAAAGTAATAAATTTCCTAAGACAAACTTAGCGATCAATATTATAGCTAGCCTTATTTACTCTTTGAGAGCACACAATTTAAAAAGACATATGTCATGTAACACAATGGGAAGAAAATACTTTTAAGACACAACATTAAAAAAAAGTTCCCCATCATTGAACTATGTTCCAAATAACCAAGACACGAAAAATTTGCACTGAGGAGAAAATATAACAATCAATTTTATGTGATTTGGTAAAAAATTAAAATAATTAAATCCATAAAAGTAAAAACTCTTTTAGATTTAGTAAATAGAGCAGATAGTGGTCTGATTGTGGCATGTAGCAAGTTTTCTTTTTGCCATTGCAAATATCGGCACTCCATTCATAAGCGTTTAAGGCAAAGACGGAACCAGTGTATGACTGTTGTTATCTATAATGGAAGGGAAATTATTTAAAATGTATGAATTTTAACCAAAATTGCACAAAATCGTGATTTATATTTTATCAGTGATAAAAAGCACTATAAAAGGATGCATAAAGCTTTTGTACTCCAAATACCGTTATAAATATTTTTTTATTAATCTGCATCCATTCTCTGAATGTAACCGATGATTTATTGCAAATTACTTTTCCTGCTTTTTTGCGCGATAGGAGATTAAACATTAGTGTGAAATGCATGTTAGTCAAAGTCAACGTAAGTCCTTTGAAGCATTTCTTTTGTTTGCATTTCTGAATATAAATTGATTCATTAGGTGGTGGGGAAAAAACCCTTATTATAAAATGAAAGGGGGAAAATTCGCTTCAAAAACGCAGATAATTTATGACTTGAGCAAAGAAAGTTTCTGCACTTCTTTGCATAATACACATTCGAGATTCAACTCAAGGCCTTAAATATAATTAAAAAAAAATTGATAAATAAGAAATGCGATCAACAAAGATTATTCTTTTTTTTGTTTGAAATATTTGAAGAATTTTAGAAGCACATGGAGAAAAGTATGTTGTTGAAAGTATGAAAAATAAAACAGTGTTTGATGTAGCGCAAAATAGTAAGGGACATTGTTAGGAGTTCAAACAACTTTCTTAACTTGGGGAGGGACACAAATATAGAGGGTTTCACAGAAAGTTATGGACCAGGTCAATACCTCGAAAAGTATTTGGGTTATCGTATAACGTTTTATGCAGGTGAATAGAAAACCCCAATTGCACCACACAGACAATTTTTTGTATATATGAAAGCAACTTTAGGGTTGGGGGAAGGGGGTTGCTGTTGTTGTTGAGACCCAGACCGCCCGACCTACCAGAAAGGTGTAAGGTAACCGTTTGGACAGCCGGGAAGTGCCACCCAATTTAGACCGGAACCCAGTGGGCGAGGCATCCACAGGGACCGTACCCTCCTTCCCCTACCGCCAATCTCTCGGAAGGACTTACGGACCCACATGTTTAACGTGGTCGTACTCCGCATGAACACGGTGGCAGTTGTGGCAGCCTGCAAATGCTGCGCGCAAACCACGGGGTTACCGTGCCCGAAATGTGCCAACAGTACGCGGTGTTCCCAGGTGGTCACCCACCCAAGTACTAACAGCGCCCGATGCTGCTTGACTTCGGTGATCTAACGAGAACCGGTGTTTTCAGCACGGTAGGGCCATTGGCTGGGGAAGGGGGATGCTGACTCTTTCTTTTAGAAGATTTCGAGAGGTTATCTCACTTCCTGCTGGAGATAACGTAAAATATTCAATTACATAATAAGCTGTACAGCGTTACAAAATCAGTACTAAGCATTTTTGTTTCCTACCTCATTAAAGTTGAAACTAAACCCTGAAATACAGTGTATACAATATAGTTCCCTTTCCAATTGTGGACATTTAGGTAATGCAACATAATAAAATTAACTTTATTATACACAAATGTGTCATAGTGCTTTATGACTGTACGAGTGTGAAGCACGACATTTTTCATTTCTTCCCAAAAACATTCTCTTTCGGAAGCCATTTTTATTCCAAGGTTTTAATTCTGTTCGAGTTTGCACTTTTCATACTGAAAGCGTGGAATCTCGCTTCCGCAGATGTTCCGAAGTAATTTCTTACTTCTTTAATTATTGCGCTGGGCAGTGGTTTCGATTCTGCAGACAGTGACGCGAGGTTGCCGCACAAATCCGTTGGGTGCTTCATTTAATGTCGTGCATGGAGTAGAAGGTCGAGGCCACAGAATACTATATTCAGAAGGTTCACTCCCATAGGAACTTATGGCAACATCGTTAACATAGGATTTCGCATAGACACTAGCGTTCGATGAGCCAACCATCCTCGACTGCTAGATTTGGCGACTATCGCTCAATTGGCGATTTTATGTTAATGCGGCCAAGAAAAAAAATAATAAAATATTCTATAATTTTTTAAACTATAAACATGATCAGCATTTAAAAATACTTTTATCTGTAATATGTTTAACTTTAAATAAATAAACACAAATATATATTTAATTCATGCAATCATAAACTAAATAAAAAAATTGACGCATTGCATCACTGTAAATCATTATACACCAAAAATTACAAGCTAACACACCCAAAAGACTAAAATATTATATAATACTTTCAGCCTAAAAAGTATACTAGCGTGTAGATAGTTAAATTGCTTAGTTCTTAATTTATTCTGGGATGCTGTTATTATATATATATATTTTTAAATACACTATACTAAACTATATTCTATACTAAATAACAAATTTACATAAATGCATTATCAAAGGTGTCGAACTCAATCGTTAATTAGAAGGGGGGGGGGAATATTTTCCACATTACGTCAGTTAGTAAAAATCATGTAAAATATATACACATCCAATATTATATTCAACTTTCTCTAGAAAAAGCTATACAAATGTCAATTTTTATACAATTTATATAAATGCGGAAAAGGTTTTTTAAGTAATAATGCCATTGCTTCTTAGAATTTATAATCTAGGCGGCATTGATAATACTGCACCAATTTCTTATGAACACGTGCATAGGATGAAATATGGGATAGATAACACATATTTTTTTATTTAAATAAAAATAAATTACATACCTTTTAAACGTAATTCCTTTTCTTTTAGTAATCCATAAAATAGCAGCGAAAGTAACATGCGATGATAGAACAAAGCAACAAAGTTCTAAGTTCCAAGTGCTTCGTTTAGTGCCAAATAGGGTTATATTAGCAGAACGTCTTGGCGAAAACCGTCACAGACCATCGCCAAGCCTGCCAACCTTGATATTTTTGGTTGGCGGTTGAGGGCGCCGAGGTCGAGTGAAATATCTGTATATGTTAATCTGTGAGTGCAGGCTTCAGTACGTGTAACAAAACGTTTCTGCGTGTTTTCCAATGCCTCGACATCTGCGGTGTTACAAATGCAGATTAATAAAATTGTCTCTTTTGGGGGGACGGTGGACATTGAAATGAGCAAAAATCGAGTAAAAGAAGTTTTAATATATAACATTATTTTACACATTTAACATTTGCTTATGGGTGGGACAGCGTCCATTCCAAACGAAGAACCTCCTAAAAAGACAGGTATTTGACATACCCTATTCCAAATCGCTGACAGAAACATTGCACCTGCTGCATCAGGTGCAATGTTTCTGTCAGAAATTTCCATGGACGCCAATGCCTGCAAAGGGGGATCGAACTGTTTGGGATAGGGTATGTCAAATACCTGTCTTTTTGGGAGGTTCTTCGTTTGGGATGGACGCTGTACCACCCGCAAGCAAAAAGGTCGAATGCATTTTTTTTCGAAACGGAATTGTCAAAGGTTTTGCATTTTTAAAATGCTCCATCTGTCTTAATTTTTGTCTGAGATGCATGGAATTTGGCAAGAAGACACCTCTTATACTTTTTAATGAAACTGGGTATGCATTTTATAATTGGACTTTATATGAAGGTAATTAAAAGTGAATAAGAACCTAATTAAATGATAAAAATTAAGTCTTAATGCAGAAAAATATCTTTAAAAAATTGACTTTGTAAGGGATTTAAAAATGAATACCCAAATTTGTTCATAATGTGTTTTTGAGTGATCATAATGTACAAAGAATCAAAATTATGAACATATGACATGCAAGGAGCATTTTCAAATTGTCGTTAAAAAAATTAAATTAAAGAAAAAATACAAAATTATAACAAAATTGAAAAAAAAAAATTGTATATAGTAACGTTAGGAGGAATATTTATACAAATTTCCACGTTTCTAAGTCAATAAATAAAAAAATTTCAACGTCCACCGTCCCCTTAAAATCGTTATTTAGAGTGCTGCGGGGCAAAAATGATTAGTATTGATTTTGCTGAGTTCTACAACTTTACCTAGCAGCAATCCAATATTGGCCCAATATGAGTAGCCAAAGATTCGAAATATTGGACCAATATGAAAAAGTGGACATTTTGACGGAATTGGCACAATATTGGCTTAAATATATTGGAAAATATTGGCATTTCAGTGGAAATATTTCCAATGTAACACTGATATTGGCGTAATATTGTAATGGAAATATTTAGCCAATATTGAAGGTCAATGTAACCCCAATATTTTCCCAATATTGGGATTTCATTGGAATTATCCCCCCAAAATAGCCAAGATATACAATATTGGTCAAATATTGGACAAATATCAAATACTACTAAGGTTGTAATCGACATTTACCCCCCTATCTCCATCAAGAAGCGAGATTGTTGTCCTTTCAACTCTAAAAATGGGGGTCAGTTTTCCTAAATTTGTATAATTTTGTTACTCTGTAGGGTTTTTCTATACACTCGTATAAAAACACACGATAACCCCAATACTTAAATACTATGTATATCTGGCCGGAAGGCTCACCCGAAAGTTTAGAGCAGCTATTTCCCCGGGCGAAATGAAAAGGTACT
The DNA here is from genome assembly GCA_951213105.1 of Amaurobius ferox. NCBI lineage: Eukaryota > Metazoa > Arthropoda > Arachnida > Araneae > Amaurobiidae > Amaurobius > Amaurobius ferox. The sequence goes on from OX578139.1 coordinate 132,642,207, forward strand.
TTCGTTCTTTTTTTTTTCTTCGACCTAGACCGTCCGATCTACACGAAGGTGTCGAAAGCCCAGACCGCCCGACTCTACCTAGGACATGAGTAGCTGTTTAGGCGGCCGGCTATCCGAAGGTGTTGAAGACCCAGACCGTACAACTCACCCTGAGGACTTGAGTATCTATTTGGACGGCTGGGCTATCCAAAGGTATTGTTGTTGAAACCCAGACCGTCCGACCTACCAGAAAGGTGTAAGGTAACTGTTTGGACGGTCGGGAAGTGCCACCCAATTTAGACCGGAACCCAGTGGGGGAGGCTATCCAAAGGTGTTGTTGTTGAGACCCAGACCGTCCGACCTACCAGAAAGGTGTAAGGTAACTGTATGGACGGCCGGGAAGTGCCACCCAATTTAGACCGGAACCCAGTGGGGGAGGCATCCACAGGGACCGTACCCTCCTTCCCCTACCACCAACCTCTCGGAAGGACTTACGGACCCACGTGTTTAACGTGATCGTACTCCGCATGAACACGGCGGCATTTGTGGTAGCGTGCAAATCTAGCGCGCAAACCACGGGGATACCGCACCCGAGATGGCCAACAGCACGCGGTGTTCCGAGGTGGTCACCCACCAAGTACTAACCGCGCCCGATGCTGCTTGACTTCGGTGATCTAACGAGAACCGGTGTTTTCAGCACGGTACGGCCGTTGGCCCGCTATCCAAAGGTGTAAAGTAACTGTTTGGACGGCCAGAAAGTGATACCCAATCTAAACCGGAGCCCAGTGGGGGGTCATCCACAGGGACCTTGCTCTCCTTCCCCTATCACCAGCCTCTCGGAAGGACTTACGGACCCACAAGTTTAACGTGGCCGTACTCGGCGTGAACACGGTAAGAATTTAGGCAGAAGCGGGAATCGAACTCGGTTCTTCTGAGTTCAATCTCCGCGCACTAACCACTGTTCTATCGCGCCATACTCCCATTTTTTGTAATTCTTACAATTTTGCGTCATATAAAAATGCTCATGTTCGGAAAATGAAAATGAAATTTGAATAAATCAGCTCCGGTTTAATGCAATTAAAAATATTTTTTATTATATTCTTGTTCGATTATACGAAAATCTCATTTAAGTGAATTTAAAAGAAATAATGCAAAAAAAAAAAAAGTAAAAACATAGAGTCGGTTTGAAAATGTATGTTCTATCGTATAATTTTTTTTTTGCATTCTCCTTATAAAATGATTTTTATTTACAGATAAAATCTTATTGTTCATCCATAAGAGCGTTTCATAAAACCATGTTAATTTTCTTTGTTTGTAGATGAACCATTAATACATTTTTCCCCTGACTTAAAAAGCACAATTAAGCTCGTTTTTCTTTTATAGTAAACAGTTAAAACTCTCGTAAAAATAGTTTTACCCGGAGGTCGTTTTAGAAGTTTGTTCAAATTTTTATCGCCTTATTGAAAAAAGGGTACCTCACAGCGACATTCTAAAAAAAAAAAAAAAATGTGGGCAGCACATGACTTTCCTAATGATGGAATAAATTTACTCCTTTTACAGTAAAAAAGCAATATATAAGATCCACGGTACGGTGTTTCTAACATTGAATTGTACATTTGGCGATTTTCTTGATGACAACATGTAAAACTATTTCAAAGTGTTCAATTAACTTATATTTAGATGAACTCTAAATAAACAATTATCAGTATTGATGATATCCTCAATAAGTGATATAATCCATATATTAAAATATTTTGATAATTAATTCATCAATTAGTCATCATTTTCATTGATGTAGGGTCAATTTTATCAATTTTTCGACATTTTCGTAAATTGGGAAACAATTAAAAAAGTCGCCAAGTTGGCGATATTCTGCCAAATTTATCGTCAAAATCTCGCTAAGCGTTATGGACGGAGAAATAAGTTATTCTTATAGCAGATACATGATCATTGGTGTTCAAATACAAAAGTATTACCAAGTATTACACAAAGTATCTTTGCTCATGAATGGAACGAGCTAGATGCATGAGAATGATGTCATCCAATTTATCGCATCGTATTACAATGAACATGTTTCTCAACAGTTAATATATTTTTTTAATTTATGGGATTTTTAGATAAATTTATTTGAAAAATATGCTATAGAGAAAAATGTGTCTTGAGAACGGTTCATGATAGCGTTAACAAGTTTATGTCAATCGTGTTAAAATAAAAAATTGCATAAGAAATGACTATTTGCTTAACTATATTAAAGGTTTTGATTGTTTGATGATTTTTAAAAAAATTTTAAAAAATTTTAAATTTTTTTTTTTAAAATTTAGGGGGGTTCTGTATATTCGATTGCGTTTGAAAACAATAGGCGTCCAGTGTTTACGGATTGTAATTTTTGTACTAGATTTCGTTCGAATCGCTTCATTCGTTCACGAGATATCGTTTCCTCAGACTCACTGACATTCACCCGCAGTCGCACACACATAAACACACACGTACGCACGCACACGCAAACACACACACACACACACACACACACATATATATATATATACATATATACATATATATCCTCAAAAATGTTCGATTCATGTACGGAGAAGCTTGAAACGTGCTCTCCCATCAAAAACTCGAATTCGAATTTTCGACCCCGTCACAATACTTTCCTTATACATTATACTATATATATATAACGAAAGTATTATGTCATTTATAGCATTATCTTTTTATTCAATAAATTTACAAAATAAGTTAGAACACTAATTTCATCAAATTAAAATCTATTTAGTGAGAATTTAAGATGGTAATATTGGCGATTTTTTTTCTCCTTATTCAGCGATTAAATGTAGAAAATTAGTTGAGGTTAAATTTTCCAAAATTAGTAATTGAAAAAATAGGTGGATATGTAGTTATAATATAAAACTTAATGTTTGTTCTTGCGGTTGTTAAGAGTGCATGCTGTTCTACCTGTTCTTTTAGACTGAAGAATGGGGTTTATAAGGCCCTCGAAGCATTTATAATCAACTTATACGTCTGCTTTCTTCAATGGAATTTGTAAATTTGTTTCTTATAGGCAGCAGTTTAATGTATGATAATTATTCCTGATTCCGGGATATACACCATAGAGTAGTACTCTTTAATTTTTGTTTTCTAGGTAAGTTTCGTTTTTTTTCTTTGTTTTAGCATGATCTCTCTTCTATGCCTAATAGATTTAAACATGAAAGATGCCTTAATCATTTGAAATTTCTTCTCTTAATATGTAAAAAATTTAAAATAATTCCAAACTATTCGTGTTAGCCGGTCTTTAAGATAAACTTCATGGATATCTAACTCTTAATCCCGCATTCATTTGATTTTTCTCCGTGCTGTTTGTCAAGATACTCGTCTTAAGGTTTCTAATATTGAAATTGAACTTTATGAAAGGAACTAATGAAAAGGAACTAATGAAAAGGAACTTCCACTTAACTTGATTTTAAATAGGAATCTTAGTTCATTTTTAACGTTAGAAAATCACAATCGGTCCTTTATTCAAAAGTATGGATATTGTCATCGGATGAATATTAATAGAATATTTTCAGTGTCTTCTCTAAAAGAAGACTCGTTCCAAAAAAATTAGCAGGATTGCATAATGCGTATACCTTGATAGCGGATTAAAAATACGTTTTAAATTTGGAATACATCTTTTCTTTCTTGAATCAGACAGTCCGATTTATCCGATCAAGGTAAGGTATCCGTGTAAGGTATCTGTTTGGATGGCCCGGAAGAGTCACCCAATTTAGACCGGAACCTAGTAGAGACGGCATCCAAAGGGACCGTACCCTCCTTCCCCTACTACCAACCTCGCGGAAGGACTTATCAATCCACATATATAACGCGTCCGTACTCCGCATGAACACGGGGAATTTTTGGTTAAAGCCGAGAATCGAACTCAGGTGATCCGAGTGAAATCACCTCCCGCTAACCACTGCACTACCCCACCCATTAAATGTGAGATTAAATTTTTAACCGCCTGTTACTAAGCTTATTGTGTCTATTAAAGGATATCTAAAGCATAGTCAAATTTCATCGGCCTATAAAGATTGTCTTAGGCATTTAGTGGCTAACACTTTCCTCATACTATCATTCCAAACTTACTAGCAACAAGCAACTTTCACTGAAAGTGTTGAAATATAATCCTCTTGCAGGCATTACCAGGGCTGACAAAGGGGATCAAATTGTTTTGCATGATAAGTCTACTTGTGTTGAAATGGTGGACATTTTCTACAATGGACATTATAATAATGTGAAAAAAGAAACAGCTAACGCACATCTTAAAGGTATCGAAAAAACGTAGGTAAAAATCGCTAGGGTTTATATAAACTACTAAGTGGATAGTTGTGCCCTCTATTGCTAAATGTGCGCGCTTTCATTCAATTCCATTGGTCCATAAGACTAACACGATTTTTCCCTCATCTGCTTACAATTGTCAACATAAAGACGGAAGTTTTCGGAAATTCGAATTAGGGAAAACGATGAGAAGTGATTATCAAAACACTCAAAACAGCATTTTGAAATGGTCGAGCAATTCCGCTCGAGCCAGAATCCTGGTCTTGGTCTCGATCCGTTTCAACTTCCATGTTGATTGAAAAATCGAAATATTTAAAAATAAGGGATTTGCCGCTTAAAGGTAATAAGCGCCCAGTTTGATACACTGTCGGTGACAACAATTAAAAGTAGAAAAAAACTTATAAATATACCGCAATACAATTTTTACTCTCCTTATATACATAGTATAATGTATAAGGGAAGTATTGTGACGGGGTCGAAAATTCGAATTCGAGTTTTCGACGGGAGAGCATGTTTCAAGCATCCCGGATCACGAATCAAAATTTTTTGAGGTGATGTGTGTGTATGTGTGTGAGTGTGTGTGTGTGTGTGTGTGTCAGTGAGTCTGTGGAGACGATAACTGACGAACGAATGGCGCCATTCGAATGAAATTGGTACAACAATCACAATTCGTGAATACTGGAAGCCTATTGTTTTTAGATACAATCGAATTTTCAGAACCCCCCTAAATTTTCGAGTGAAATTTTGAAAAAAAAATCATCAAAAAAGCAAAACCATTAATAAAGTTACACAAATAGACATTTCTTTAGAAAACGATTGCCATAAACTTTAGAACGCTAGCATGAACCGTGCTCGAGATATTGAATATTTTTCAAATAAATTTATCAAAAATTCCCATAAATTAGAAAAAAATATTAACTGTTGAGAAACATATTCACTTTTCATATACAATATCATGTGATAAATTTGGTGACATCATTCTCGTGGATCTAGCTCGTTCCATTTATGAAAAAATATACTTTGAGCAATACATTTGTATTTGAACGCCAATAGTAATTTATTTGCTATAAGAATAATTCATTTATCCGTCCATAACACTTGGCGAGATTTTGGCGACGAATTTAGCGGAATGTCGCAAACTTGGCGACTTTTTTAAATGTTGCCAAATTAACGAAAATCTCGCCAAATGGATAAAAATGACGTTAAATCAATGAAAATGACGATTAATGGACGAAAATTCAATATCTTGAATATAATAGAAGTATCTACTATAAGAAAAACCTATTTTATTTTTAGTTTAAAAGTAGTAAATTCATTGCATTATATAAGGAAACTCATGTGCTGCGCACATCAGCTTTATCTAATTGAATTAGGGGTGAATATGAAAAGAGATAATCAGAACACTCGGAACAACATTTTAAAATGTTCGCGCACTTCCGCTCGAGCCAGAACCCTGGTCTTGGACTCATTCGATCCTTTTCAACTTCCATGCCAACGGAAAAATTGAAATATTTAAAAATTTGGGCTTTGCCGCTTAAAGGTAATAAATGCCCAGTTTGATAAAACTGACCAGCAATTAAAAAAATCTGATGTGGGCTGCACATTACTCTCCTTATACAATGCAATGAATTTACTACTCTTACAGTAAAAATAATAAGTTATTCTTTTAGTAGATATTTATATTCTTTTCAAGATATTGAATTTTCGTTAATTAGTAGTCATTTTCATTTAATTAGCGTCATTTTTATCCATTTGGCGAGATTTTCGTTAATTTGGTAACATTTAGAAAAGTCGTGAAGTTGGCGACATTCCGCAAAATTCGTCACCAAAATTTCGCCAAGCGTTATAGACGGAGAAATAAGTTATTCTTTTCGCAGATAATGCAAAACAAAAGTGTTACTCTAAGTATCTTCATGAATGAAACGAGCTAGATGCACGAGAATAATGTCACCAAATTTATCGCATGATATTACATATGAAAAGTGAACATGTTTCTCAACAGTTTATATATTTTTTATAATTTATGGGATATAGGATTTTTTGATAAATTTATTTGAAAAATGTGAAATATCTCGAGAATGGTTCATGCGGCATTTAAAGTTTATGTCAATCATTTTCTAAAAAAAAATTACATAATAAATGTCTATTTGCGTAACTTTATTAAAGGTTTTGATTTTTTGATAATTTTTTTAAAATTTCCTTCGAAAATTTAGGGGGATACTGAACATTCGATTGTGTTTAAAAACAATAGGCTTTCAATATTTACGGTTTGTAATTTTTGTACCAAATTTCTTTCTAATCGCTTCGTGAGATATCGTCCCCACAGATTCACTGACACACACAAACACTTTCACACACACACACACTTTCACACATACACACACTTTCACACACACACACACTTTCACACACACTTTCACACACACACACACTTTCACACACACACACATACACTTTCACACTCACACACACACTTTCACATACACACACACACACACACACACACACACACACACACACTCACACACACACTTTCACACACACTTTCACACACGCACACACACACACACACAGATCACCTCAAAAATGTTCGATTCTTGATCAGGGATGCTTGTAATGTGCTCTCCCGTCGAAAACTCGAATTTGAATTTTCAACCCCGTCACAATACTTTCCTTATACATTATGCTATGTATATAAGGAAAGTATTATTAAACAATTATGAATTATTTGTCGCGCGTGGAAATAAGATTCAATATATTTTCTCATTTATAATTATCCATTAAATCTGATTGGGTTTTAAATATTCAGAAAGTTATTAACAATTTTTATTAAGTGTGTATGTGTCACATTTTATCACCATTAGTCATCTCACATACGCAAACCGAGGAGGAAAATGCCGGTATAAAATAAAGCACTAAGTTTATCCTACACTATGGATATGCATTTCTCAATTTTTCTGCTCAAACTATTCAAAAGGTTAAATATTTAACCTATTTCGAATGCTGCTCGCAGAAATTTGAACGTGCTATACTCCTAAAAGCACATCAAATATAAGTTATTACTTTTAGAGATGTGCTCTGCTTTCTGGGGAAAGAGAACATGGGTAGTGCTTAATACATTAATTTTTATATTAAAGTGAAGTACTTTTTTTTATTTGCAGTAGAAGAGAAATATGTGATATTTTTTATACTTGACAATGCCGATCCGGTGGTCGAGCGATCAGGGGCATGCGTTTCCGCCTGATCTCTGGATTGTGGGGTTGCGGGTTCGAATCTCGCCAGCTGGCATGGATGTTGTCATGTCGAGACTAAGTCAGACTTCCGCCCTTCGGGGAGCCTCTATAAAAGTGAAGCTGTAATTCTTCTCCCCTTGGCCATGGGATTCCCTGGGGGTCTTGTGGACGTCCGCTCCTTTACCACGGAAGAATTAGTAAGGAATACTTGACAATAATTGGTAACAGTACAGAAATATAGAAAACAGTACAATACAGAAATATAGAAAACATTACAGTACAGAAATACAGTTCAGAATTCGTAACAGTACAGAAACATAAAAAAAATATAAATCTTCGCTTGAGAGTTTGATTGTAAACCAAATTAAACACTATTTATAATTAAAAATTACAAAAAAATTTTTGTGTTAAATCAATGGCTTTAATTTAAATCAACCGATTCTTATAATTAAAATTTAAAATTATATTAATATTTTTCTTATTTTAATAAAAATTATTCCTAACTAGAACACATAATTGGAGGATTGATTGGTATTGCTATCCACAGTGGTTTTTATAATTTATTTAGAGATTTAATACAATCATGTTCATAATATCAGTTTTTTGTCTAGAATGATTTATATTAGTTCTGATTATTAGTTTTAGAAATTAATGTTTTAAAAATATTCTAGATAATGATGCAAATTTTAAATATATTTTTTTTATTTTAATAAACGTTATTTTTAACTAGACAAATAATTGGCGGAGTCCTGACTGATTGGTATTCTTATCCACAGTGGTTATTATAACACATTCAGGGATTTTAATATAATCTTTTTCATAAAATCAGTTTTTCGTCTAAAGTGATTTATATTGGTTTTGATTTGTTTTTGTAATTAATGTTTTAAAATAATTCTAGATAATAATGCAAATTTTAAATAATTTAAATGACAGAAAAATAATAAAAGAAAATATTATATAAAATAGCATTTCAATTTTGTTAATGTCTATCAATTTCTAATTACTTTTATAAAAGCATGACTATATATAGATTGTGATTGTAATATTGTCATGTGATTAAAAAAATTATATTTTATACTTACGTTCATACCCTATAAACTTTTACAAAGCAACTTTAGAAGATTGTTATCAGATTCACGAATTGAACCATTTTATGGTGGTATTTAGTCATTTTTTGGACGGTTAGCACAAAAAATATTCATATAGCCATTTACCTATAAATCTAGTCATTATTATTGACAAATTAGATAACATCTGGTAACTACGTTGAGGTTTTTAAGTATGATTATGTTTTTAACGCAAAACGGAAATTTACAATATCTTTGAATTTGTAATCATTAACTATTACTGTTTCATTTTAAATAAGTTGTTAATGAATTTTTCTGGAATATAAATGACTATGCCTCATAATCAACTCCCAAGCCGTAGGGGCTTTTGGGCTCAAATTATTGCTGTCGGGACAAAAAATACTTTTTACTGAAAATATCATAAAGGTAGGGATTTTTGGGATTTCGACATTTTAAAATAATTTAATTTCAACTTCTTAAATACTTAAATGAAATGGCATTTTTCAATTTAAAAAAAGTATTTCCAAACATTTTGTTGCAAGATAAGTTATATCTTATTTGTTATTACTGGATTAAATTATTAAACAAAGTACTAAATTTTAGAAGGTAAAATGTGGTAGATAAGTGGAAAGAACACGTTACTTTTCCAACTTCCAAAATTGAAATTGATAGCATATATATTTTCAAACGTGCATCTAGAAGTGGATTATTTTTATCAAACATAATACTTTTTTCTTTCATATGTCAGACTTAGAATTACGTACCAGATCTATAAACCAATAGATCAATTTTTGAAATATATTTAACATATAAAATGATTCTGTCGACATTTTAAGAGCACATTAAAATGTTTTAACTTAAATTTGATTTCACAGTTTTTCAAACATCATTCTGTATACTGTGAAAAATTCATTTTGGACTTTATTTAAGTATCGCATAATTTTTTGTTTTAATTCATTCAGTTCATGTAGAAACTAATGACAAAATGAAGTTATAAATTGAACGAATCGGCAATAAAGTTTAAAAAAAGCAACGTCGTTAACTTCAACCATACAATAAACATTCAGCGTACTTAATATTAGAAATTTCACTTAAAATTAAATATCATTTTAATTTGCCTGTGAACCAAAATAATAAATCTATGTTACTACATTTTCAGCATAAATTTTAAATATAGTTCGTATTTATTCTATGTAAAATGATTACCAGAATACATAAAAAAATAGGACATCGTGTTTAATAGGAATTTACAAGGTTACTTGTGATGAAAATACCCAATTCAACATATTGTTCGTAAGACTTCAAAAATAATGACACCTACTGGACACTTTCTTCTAAATTTGCCAATAATTTCCATACGTTAAATGTTACTAAATTTTAAGGATTATTTAAAAAATCAAATGTGGTTTCAGTATATTAATCACGCCTACTAAATTTCAACTAAATCCAATTGTCAGAATAAAAGTCATACAAATGTATTTATTTTTTTAAAAGATTGTGGCAAAAGTGAAATACGAACTTCTGCGTCAGCGTGAAGTTTCCTTTATTTTCTTTAAAAAATTATTTTTTCAATAATAACCACGCCCACTGAATTGCAGGGAGAATTGCAGCTTCAGAAAAATAATTAAAATTTTGATTTTTTAACCTGGTCTGGTAAATTAAAAAGTGAATTTTAGTAGGGGAGAATTGAGCGGTTTTTATTCTTTACAAAAGAAAATGATTTCTCGAGCTGTCAGTAGGATATTAACCACGCCCACAAAATTTCTGCAAGATAAGAAATTTCAGAAAAAAAAATTAAATTAAAGTTGTTATTCTAAAATATTTTTACGAAAGTAAAAGGAGGATTTCAGTTTAGAGTGTATACTCCTCTCTTCATCATTCTTGGCATATGTAACACCTTTTTGTAGGGACATTTCAACATCTTATAGGGGCAAGTAGGGGTATTTGAATCCACTGTAGGCATACTTGACTCAGACCACCTGACCACATTGCTCATAACCGATGTTGCCTTGTATTTAAGATGCAAACCTCCGATTAAAATTACACCCCAATTTTCAGCGAAATTTCGAAACGGAACGAAAACGACCTATAATCTATTCAAAAAGCTCTCAACTACAATAATTTTCTGTAGTAATTTTCGACCACATGTATGCCAGCTGCGTGTGCAATCTACGTAAGCCCTTAACCCGCAGATGCAATCCGTGTAAGCCCTACACGTAAGCACAGGGGGCATTGATATCCATGGTACAATAAGAAACGATAATCCAACTTCATGCAATAACGCCTTGAGTTAGCGCATAAATAAGAGTCCGCTGATACACTCACTTATGAGAGCTCTCTTTCTATATAAACTATCATAAGCTTAAGACGTCGCGGGTTCATAAAAAAAAAATTCCTCGCATTTCATTATTCCGTATTTAAACTATATGGTTAACAAAACGTGGCGGAATATTGAACGGTAACTTAGCTTCATAGGGCGTTGAGCATTTAAAATTATATATATATATTTATATATCCCATATATATATTTACAGGGTGTCCCAAAAACATTGACCTCGGTTTTTATTCCTTAAATATTGATTTTAGACATATATAATAAATTACAAAGTTGCGTAAAAAGACACAGAATTTTATGAAATCGATAAAAATTATCAGGGGATTAAATTTGAAGAAATACAAAATTTAAATTTTTATACGGGCCCCATACAAAAACATTTCCACTGAGTAAAATGTGCCCATACACTAAAAATGTGATGTACAAAATTTCAGCATTTTAACATAAAAAGTTCCAGAGATATGTTTAAACAAAGTTGGTGAGGGATTAATCACAAATTAAAATGTAAATGTTTACAGCAAGAGTGCAAATGACGCAACGCAGAAATGCATCATAGGCAAATAATATCTGCCTCTTATCTTTAATGGATATTTGGCATGGATGGAAAACATTTTGAACATGCTTTGTAAACTTTGTGTTGAGACCCAGACCGTCCGACCTACCAGAAAGGTGTAAGGCAACTGTTTGGACGGCCGGGAAATGCCACCCAATTTAGACCGGAACCCAGTGGGGGAGGCATCCACAGGGACCGTACCCTCCTTCCCCTACCACCAACCTCTCGGAAGGACTTACGGACCCACATGTTTAACGTGTCGTATTCCGTGTGAACACGGCGGCAGTTTTGGCAGTGGCTGGAATCGAACACGGGCCTACCGAGTGCAACTCCAGCGCGCTAACCAATGGGTTACCGCGCCCCTGTAAACTTTGTGTAAAATTATTCTTTCTACGTTGTACCAATAAATAGCAAAAATATTATTTTTTATATAATCAATGTTTTCTTTTCTAATTTGTGTATGACCCCTGAAACGCGATCTGCCGACATGATTTTTCTCCTCTGAGACCCCATGTCAATGCATCGAAAAGTGGTTTACGTCAGCAATTTGGTCTTTTCGTATCTCTGGGACTTTTTATGATAAAATGCTGAAATTTTGTACATCGCCTTATTAGTGTATGGGGAACATTTTACTCATTGGGAATGTTTTTGTACGGGGGCCGCATAAAAATTTAAATTTTGTATTTCTTAAAATTTAATTCCCTTGAAAGTTTTAATCGATTTCATAAAATGCTGTACCTTTTTTGACGCAACTCTGTAATTTATTATATATGTCTAAGGTCAATATTTAAGGAATAAAAGCCGAGGTCAATGTTTTTGGGTCACCCTGCATATTGCATATATATATATGTATATATATATATATATATACATATATATATACACACACACATATACATATATATATATATATATATCAATTCCCAATTTGTAAGCTGGTTTCCAGAATTCTAAAAAATGAAATAAATCTAAAAATATTTATGGAACATGTGCAAATAGGTAAATGGAGTAAATATATCATGTTGTTCAATGATTGCAATCTACAGCGGAGCGCAAAATTATCTTTACTTAAATATATAATATCGATTTTAAAAGTTAACGCTTGGATTTGAGAAATTTTCAAAATGACCCGCATTATTTCATAAACATTCATAAGCAGTACAACTTTCAAGGACTTGCTTGAAGGGAGCAATTTTTTTGACATCATGTATTTCGAGATAGTATTCCACCTTTGTTGAAAATTAAAATCGTGACTTATAGTGTAGATAGACTTAAAAATATATAGGAAATTCATATTAATATTCATATTAAAAAGTATATAACGGAATTGCAATTTCTACTGTATATCATAATGCAGTAAAACTTTATTGCATGAAAAGACCAATGTTGATTTCAAAATCAAAATTAAAATAAATCAGATACTACTTATTTGGCATATTGTAGAAATAATGTTGAAAATTATTGGAAAATATTGTTTAATTTTCTCAGTCATTAATTATGTTTATTGGCTTAGATTTACTCAAACTCTTTAATATGTCTACCAGTGAAAACAAAGGAACAAAAATGAATAATAAAAAAATTCAGCTATTGAAATATCGTACGATGTTTAGAATTTTTCCGTTCCTCATCGAGCTAGAGGAACACAAATGTAAAATTTACTGTAACTTAAACATTCATTATTGAAATGAGATTCCTGAAAAGTGAAAACAATGTTTGGTAAATTTTATGCAAATTCTTCATGTTCTTTATCTAGTAGAAGAGGAATTTTATTCTACCTCATCTTGCTGTGTTGATGCATTTTTTTATTGAAACTTCTATTTGTTTAGATATAAATTAAATTATCTATCAACGTATTTTCGGACTTTTAAAACAACGGTCTTACAAAGTTGTTGAACCGTAAAAGAAAAATAAAATTATTGTTATAAAATGAAGATATTTACTCATTATATATATATGTGTGTGTATATATATATATATATATATATATATATATATATATATGTATATATATATATATATATATATATATATATATATATATATATATATATCGCGCCAGCTCTGTTTACAGAGCAGAGGGGCAAGAAAGCCAGCGAGGGTTATAACTTTTCTTCATCGCCATTCAGAGCAACCGACCTTTACGCCATTGCTTAAAGATTCCATGCGATCACTTCTTAAAATTCTAGTTAGACCAAGGGGACAAAACTGTTTCAATAAAGGACTACAAATAAAACATTTTATTTACTTTCACAATGGGTCAAAAAATTGGACCAGTAGGCGGTCACCTAGCGCGACATATAAATGAATAATATACACATAAAAATTACATTTTACAAATGGCATATTTACGACAATGTTATTCATTCTGCACGTCATCCACAGCTAGAAAATAAAATGTGTCTACCTTTTTTAATATCTAAACATTTTTTATTATACATCATTATACTAACCTACGCTTTTCATTTCCATTTCGTTCTTCATCATCAGCTGCTTTAAACATTCCAATATATTGACATATCTTATGATTACTTTAAAAACCCTTTATCTTCATTCCATTGCAATCATTAACCCCGAATTCACCTAATCCTATCCCTTTGATCAAGACATTTTCGAGATAAAAATCTTCCCATTCTGAACGTTCTTTTAAAATTTAAGTCAACACTTTTGATCAAGCAAAAGCTTAAACCGAAACGAGCCCACAAAACTACATTTATTTTCTTTCTTACTACAGAATCAAATTACATTATTCAGCACACTTTTTAAATTTTTAAATACTTTAAGACTTCATCAAAAGCGATTTTTACTCTCTATAATTACTTAATACATCGTCAATTACAATTTTTAATTTCTAAAACTACTCCATGCACATCAAATACAGTTTTAAATATAAAAATTTAGTCAATGCATATCAGTACATGTTTTAATATCTAAATTTACTCAACACAATTTTCACTTCTAAAATTACTTCATATTGCAATTCTACTCAAATTTTCATCTGATGGTAGACATACAATCCAGTTGTCAATTTACAACCACTTAATTTTCACTTAGCTTTCAATTAAAGTTGTTCTTTATACAATCAACGTTAGTTTACGACTTGCGTTACGAGCTTACTATTACTTTTACATTACCTAAATCATTCCATAACAATGGGCTGGAACCTGAAGCATAATTTCATAACATCAATATTTTAAAAAACCACAACAATTTCACTTCATACATTTTTCAATATTAAAATATACATTTAAACTTTACTTCTAAAATCATTATTTTTAAAATCATTACTTTTAAAATCATTGCTTTTAAAAATCTCTACTTATATTTTATAACTTTATTGCTTGTATCTGAAGTCGATTCCCTTTTGGTGTCTTGCCTTGTCCTTCTATGGTAACTGCAATGCTCGCTGTCGCTCCAATTCCCATTTTCCCGCCCTCCATCGGAGTTCTGTTTGGGCTTGGTCATGGCTCGGAGTCCGTCTTCTGTTCGTCCATTCTTTTGGTCGCAGATGACACAATCCTACTCTTCCTTTCTTCCATTAGACACCCATTTCTCTTGCTGGTTTCCATATTTTCCAGTTCGCGGTGAGAATTCGGCGTTTTCCACTTTTTTATTGTGGTTATTGTTCTTTCGCCATAATGCTTTGTCTTTGTCCCGGTGGTGCGATATTTTCAATCATTGGCATTTTACGAAACTGGTACATTCCGAATTTCTTTCCGGTTCCTTCCATTCCCTTTTCCGTCTTTTAAAACTTCTTTGCTACTCTCCCACCATCTTGAGTCAAATTCCTCTGCAAGTAATTGGTATAAACCCCGTTCTTTCTGAACTTCTAATTCCAGTTTCGAACCTTTTTCAGTGGCCAGATTCTTATTTGTTTCTTTTCTGACGTCTGTAATGAGATACTTTGTTTTTCTGAGACTGGAACTTTAGACCTCTACTTTTATTTTCCATCCTCTTTCGGCCTTCATATATTTGAATCTCATCTTGTGGGGGTTTTCTACATTCCATTTTGGATGTGGGCAAATTTCACTTTGATTTGACTTGTTCGTCCTCCGGATCGGTCGATCGATCGTCTCTACTCTTATCCAGTTTATTGGCACTTTACCAGCTATCTCCTGATTTGTTTTTCGATCCCGGCTGTATTTATCAGACTTTCTGCTTGTTTGTGTTTCAGGAGGTCTACAACTTTATGTGTCTCGTATCTGTATATGCTAATTCGACTGTTCGTAATAGGCTCTCATCTGCCTATTTAACTTATTTACATATGTTATATTCCGTTACTTCATTTTGATATATTGAGTGCCGTTAATCATATTTTAAAACCAGTTGCGAGGAATTTGCAAGCGTTTTCGGTACTTTTTATATATAAAAAAAATCTTGAATTTTATTTCTGTGTTTCGTTTTCCTTCATAGATTAGCATATTCAATTCGAGTTCTCATATTTCCAATCATAATTTATTTCGCACTTCTATTTTTTTAACACAAATTTACATATTGAATCTCTAGGTTACTACGTTATATTATAAAACTCAGCTTCTAATTATACTTACTTCCTTACTTCTGGGAAACATTTAGTATTTGTTCTTTGAACTCAGCCTAAGTTTTACAAATTTCGTGTCCTAGTATATCACACCAGTAACTTCCTTTTCCTGCTAGCGTCGATTGAATTATGGATACTTTTTGCACCTCACTTCTCATTCCCGTTAGAAAGAAGTTTTTAATTTTTTTTTATACTTTTTGACTGATTCGCTTCCTTCCAATGTGCAATTGAGGTTCATATACATCGGTAGCACTGTGATCAGATGGTCTACAATATTTTACACGATTTGTCTTTCTACTTTTTGAAAAAACTAACATCTACGATTTGAAACTTTTGACTTTTCGTATGCTATTGGGTTTTATGTTCGGGCGCTATTCTAAAGGTTTATCTTTACAATGGATGCATAAATAAAGTAAAGACAGTAGAAAAACTGCTATTTATTACTCCCGTTATTTGACGAAAGATCAATAGTGAACTTTGACTGGAACTGGTGACATAATTGTATTTACGTAATCAATAGAATAGATCTAAATAATTGCTGCTTAACAATGCAGATCAGTGCATCCCAGAAACATCTAGTCTTCGATAAAATACAGTATTTATGAGAATTTGACAAAAAGATCAATAGTGAACTTTGACTGGACCTGGTGACATAACTGTATTTGCGTAATCAGTAGAATAGATCTAAATAATTGCTGCTTAACAATGCAGATCAGTGCATTCCAGAGACATCTAGTCTTCGATAAAATACAGTATTTATGGGAATTTGACAGATAGATCAATAGTGAACTTTGACTGGATCTGGTGACATAACTGTATTTACGTAATCAATAGAAGATATCTAAATAATTGCTGCTTACCAATGCAGTTCAGTGCATCCCAGAAACACCTAGTCTTCGATAAAATACAGTATTTATGGGAAAATGATTTTTATTGAAAATAATTCTCTATGATCTACCTCCCTTCCTTAAGTTCAGTCCCATATGTTGAACAATATATTTAGTTTTCGAATAACTACGTCACGAATGATTTATCTTAAAACATTATTATCTTCGCTAAAAATGAAGTGTTATTTGAACAAGTGCTTCTGTGGACTGGATCTTGTCCTGGACAACTAGTGGGTACTACCATTAGTAGATACTATCTAGTGGGAACTTTCCATTTCGTCACACTCACACAGCGACTCAACTGCCAGACTTCACTGGACTTTTTCATTCTCCCTCACGATACGATACTTATCCTGTGGCTGTTCAGGATCGCAGAATTTTAATTTACTCTTTGATTAGTCTACGTAACCGAACCAATCAGACGTTGTTAATATAAAGTCAAACATAAATTATAACGTAACTGAGGAAAGTAAAACTAAAGGTTATACAGACCTCACAAGCATAGTATAAAAGAAGGTACATACTCTACGCCTATGCTGAATCGCGGTTTTATCCCTGACCACAGAAACATATCATTCGTTCACATTCCTTGCATCTCTACAGGTTATTCTCAAGCACGATTGTAACCCATCCTAACTCTCACTCCTTGCCTACTCTGCTCCACATTTTCAACTATTATAGATGCTTGCTAGTATCCAGCTTCTATTGAAGCGTAGTTCTATACCGCATTATAATAAAACACAATTAATTTACGACACGCTGGACCTTCTAACTAAACGAACCTCCTCACGAGCTCTCCAAATGAATTATGAATTGTGCAACCCATTATATTTTTAATAATGAATATTAATTTAATAATTCCCAGAGGTCAATAGAGATCATATAAGACATTAAATTAAATTGTTCAAGACATTGAAGTATCGTCAACTAAGACAACATTTTTCAAATGTCGTTAAATTGATTATATTTCTTCAAATATGTCACCAAGTAGGACAGGCAGACAAACAGAGATACATGCTTTTCTTGTATTGCGTTTTCGAATATTTTATATCAAATTAATCGTGATTTCTAAATTAAGTTCACTTTTATTAAGAATTGAATTTTTCAAAATGTGTACGCACTTACTGTGGTCGATGCGGAAATATTTTCTCGTAAATCATGATTATATATTTTTATGTATGTAAGAATTTATTTTTACCTTAAATGTAGCCTCATTCAATTATGTAGTGTCGAGGTAAAGCAATTCATGGTGAGTTACTGGTATTAGATAAAAGAATGTTCAAATATCACTTCATCTTTAGAGACGATATTAATCTCTTAAGATAAATCATTCGTGACGTAGTTTATCGAAAACTAAATATATTGTTCAACATATGGGACTGAACTTAAGGAAGGGAGGTAGATCATAGAAAATTATTTTCAATAAAAATCATTTCCCCATAAATACTGTATTTTACCTGACTAGGTGTTTCTGGGGAGCATTGATTGTGCTATAGAGGAATTTTAGTAGTCAGATTTTGTTCAAAGAAGGAAGTTCGATGAGTGAGACGGTAATTAAATAGAGTATTGATTGACACATTTTGTGATTTTCCGACAGAAGGCGCTAAACTCAATATGGATTGATTAGACACACTTAGTGTTATTTAAAGTCATACTGTATGTCAAAAGCCCTTCACTTTGCAAAAGGCCATTTTATTCTGGGACAGAAGAGGGGAACTTGCGACCTAAAGGCTGCATGTGGCCTTCTGGGCGTCAAGTACTGCGTTTTCAAAAAGACCAAATTTTGAACAAATATCACCCCCCCCCGTCCCCATCCTAAAAAGTATGCGTCTTACATTGTATATTATGTTCAGTAGCGTAGCGTGGTATTTTTGACTGGGGAGGCCGAGCGATTGGCATTTTAGCTTTGAAAATGTTTTTTTTTTATTTTAAGTGAATTTATATTGGAATTCGGTCTTTCAATAAGTTTTATTTCCTTGGTGATTAAAATAAAATAATTTAACACAAAAATGCTAAGAGTGAATAAAATGCAAAATATTTTAAAATATATTACTTATATAAGATAAGTATACACAAAGTATTACATTTTAAATGCTTCCTTATTTCTAAATTAGTTGCACATTTACAACATTGAATATTCAAGATAACAAACGCGAGTATGAAGCTAGACAATGTTGTACATTTTTTTCTGAAGTTTACCCCCCCCCCCCCTTCCGATAACGTTCCGTTCTTCGGGCGTCCATGTATGACAAAGTGCACTGAAAACTTGTGAGAAATCTGGAATATAAGCTTAGTTGAAAATCACTGTAGTCAATACTGTCCTTAAACAATATTGTATGTTAATTATTTACAAATACTGTACTATGAAAACCTATATATATCTTATAATTACAATATGCTAATATCCGCAAAATATTATCAACCCCTTTTATCTTAGATTCTTGTCTAACTGGGGATTTTCAAAGGAAACTCAAATTTATGCTTTCTAAAACTCTCAAATACGCAAACGGATGCTTCGCCATATCGATGGCAATATAAAGAGCTAAGTCTACTTTGAAAAGTACTTAAGTTTAATGGTAGTCTTTATTAGTATATTTTTTCGTCTTTATTGTTTAATTTAGGTAAATGCTCGATTACTCGTGAAAAATGACTCAAATTCCTTAGAACTATAAATAATGATTAGTTTCTACCAATATAATTTAATAGAATCACATTTGACCTAAAATGGAGGAAGCATTAGCCTTGCACTATCGAACTTCACCTACCCATCGTTGATGAAACGACACATCTCAGATCCAGTCATTGATTATTTATAAAGCTTAAAATTGGGGGAAGCAATAGCCACACATTTCTATAAACTAGCGGTCATCTTGTTAATCAGCTAAGGAGGATTTTATTAGCAAATGGGTCGTTTTAATGTCTAACTGGGAATTTTTAAAGGAAACTCAAATTTATGCTTTCTAAAACTCCCAAATACGCAAACGGATGCTTCGCCATATCGATGCCAATCTAAAGAGCTAAGTCTACTTTGAAAAGTACTTAAGTTTAATGGTAGTCATTATTAGTATATTTATTCGTCTTTATTGTTTAATTTAGGTAAATGTTCGATTACTCGTGAAAAATGACTCAAATTCTTTAGAACTACAAATAATGATTATTTTCTACCAATATTATTTAATAGAATCACATTTGACCCAAAATGGAGGAATCATTAGCCTTGCACTATCCAACCTCACCTACCCATCATTGATGAAACGACACTTCTCAGATCCAGTCATTGATTATTTATAAAGCTTAAAATTGGGGGAAGCAATAGCCACACATTTCTATAAACTAGCAGTCATCTTGATAATCAGCTAAGGAGGATTTTATTAGCAAATGGGTCGTTTTAATGTCTAACTGGGAATTTTTAAAGGAAACTCAAATTTATGCTTTCTAAAACTCCCAAATACGCAAACGGATGCTTCGCCATATCGATGCCAATCTAAGGAGCTAAGTCTACTTTGAAAAGTACTTAAGTTTAATGGTAGTCATTATTAGTATATTTTTTCGTCTTTATTGTTTAATTTAGGTAAATGTTCGATTATTCCTGAAAAATGACTCAAATTCTTTAGAACTACAAATAATGATTATTTTCTACCAATATTATTTAATAGAATCACATTTGACCCAAAATGGAGGAATCATTAGCCTTGCACAATCGAACCTCACCTACCCATCATTGATGAAACGACACTTCTCAGATCCAGTCATTGATTATTTATAAAGCTTAAAATTGGGGGAAGCAATAGCTACACATTTCTATAAACTAGCAGTCATCTTGTTAATCAGCTAAGGAGGATTTTATTAGCAAATGGGTCGTTTTAATGTCTAACTGGGAATTTTTAAAGGAAACTCAAATTTATGCTTTCTAAAACTCCCAAATACGCAAACGGATGCTTCGCCATATCGATGCCAATCTAAAGAGCTAAGTCTACTTTGAAAAGTACTTAAGTTTAATGGTAGTCATTATTAGTATATTTTTTCGTCTTTATTGTTTAATTTAGGTAAATGCTCGATTACTCGTGAAAAATGACTCAAATTCTTTAGAACTACAAATAATGATTATTTTCTACCAATATTATTTAATAGAATCACATTTGACCCAAAATGGAGGAATCATTAGCCTTGCACAATCGAACCTCACCTACCCATCATTAATGAAACGACACTTCTCAGATCCAGTCATTGATTATTTATAAAGCTTAAAATTGGGGGAAGCAATAGCCACACATTTCTATAAACTAGCAGTCATCTTGTTAATCAGCTAAGGAGGATTTTATTAGCAAATGGGTCGTTTTAATGTCTAACTGGGAATTTTTAAAGGAAACTCAAATTTATGCTTTCTAAAACTCCCAAATACGCAAACGGATGCTTCGCCATATCGATGCCAATCTAAAGAGCTAAGTCTACTTTGAAAAGTACTTAAGTTTAATGGTAGTCATTATTAGTATATTTTTTCGTCTTTATTGTTTAATTTAGGTAAATGTTCGATTACTCGTGAAAAATGACTCAAATTCTTTAGAACTACAAATAATGATTATTTTCTACCAATATTTTTTAATAGAATCACATTTGACCCAAAATGGATGAACCATTAGACTTGCACTATCCAACCTCACCTACCCATCATTGATAAAATGTCACATCTCAGATCCAGTCATTGATTATTTATAAAGCTTAAAATTGGGGGAAGCAATAGCCACACATTTCTATAAACTAGCTTCCATCTTAGTTAATCAGCTAAGGAGGATTTTAGCAAATGAGTCGTTTTAATGTCATATTTTTCCTTATAGACCACGAAAGCTGGATGGCTTAATCTTCTAAAGCACTAAAATGTGCGTTTTAATGGAAAAAATACTTTGAAGCGTGTCACTTTAAGCATATAAAATGTAACAGTTTTATAAATAATACGTATATCTTTTCAAAATTATTAAAAAATTTATACTAAATAAGAGTATTTTTTAAATTAGATTTTAAAATGGGGAGGCTCAGCTTTTTAGCCTCAACGAAAGCTACGCCACTGATTATGTTACGTCAACTTATTGAAATTAGGTTAACAAATTAAACACTAGAAAAATATGACTAGAACAAACCAGCCTTATCGGTTTAAGTATGGAAATTAACAACTAATTGAAGGTGGGTTCAATATACTTGTAGTTTCCGTAAAATTTGATTTGTTTCGTCATCCATGCTGTTATTAAGTGAATTTACTACTTTTGAAATTTAACCGCTTATAAATAATCCACATCGAACAGCGTTTAATTCTGCAACGGTTTTAATCATATTCAAAAGCACAGATATTTTCAGACTGGTTGACATGACTTTCATTAAGAAGAGGGCGGAAAAAAAGGAAAACACGAAATAAAAAAGAGTGATTGAAATTATCATCCAAATCACGTTTTGTTTTTAATTTTTACTTACCTCATATAGACAGAAGAACAGAATGATGAGCTGTCTTATTACTTAAATTAAACATTCATTATTGAAATGAGATTTAGAAAAAAACTAAGAAGAAATGTTAAATAAATGTTATGTAAATTTTTCGTGTTCTCGGAGTAGGAAAAATAAATTCTAATCTGGCTTCGCTTCTTTCGTCAAAGCGAGTTTTATTAAAAATAGCAATTTCGTTACAAATAAATTAAATTTCTTATGCATATATTCTCATACTTGAGTATGGTAACAAGATGAATACAACTTTGCATGTTTAAGAATTATTCTTAATATTAAAGAAACGAAAAATTTTGTATTTTAAATGTTTAATTATAACTGTGAATGTTAAAAATTCGTTTAAAACAATTTGATTATAAATTAATCCCTTTAAAATCGAAAATGGCTATCATACTCATTCTTTATGATTTGCGCCCCAATCTTGAAGTTATTTTACACCAGTTCACAAACGGGGAAAATAATATATTTATTAGTTTAACAGTAAGAATTGCCAGTTCATAAAATGGAAAAAGGATTGCTTAATTCATGAACTAGTACAGAATCGTGCAAATGGCAACCCTAGGAAAACAAAATATATATATATATATATATATATATATATATATATATATATATATATATATATATATATATATATATATATATATATATATTATATATATATATGTATATATATATATATATATATATATATATATTATATATATATATATATATATATATATATATATATATATATATATATATATATATAATATATATATATATATATATATATATATATATATATATATATATATATGTATATATATATATATATATATATATATATATATATAAATATATATATATATATATATACACTTATCCCCCCGATTTACACGACACTTGTTTTACACGATTTCGCGTTTACACAGTTTATAAATTAACAGATTTCGAAAAATTGATAAAAATGTATATTCCGCTCCATATACGCCTATACAAAGATTTGATGACATTTTTGAATTTTATTCCTTTGGTAACACTGATGAAAACAACAGGGGATTCCCGGTGTTGTAAAATATATACATTTAAGGGAATCCCCGTAATGGGAAATCCCCGTAATAGGGGAATCCCCGTATGTATTTCACAACAGTAAAGCTATCTGGTTCATGCAAGTACATAGTGCAGAAACATTTTAGCAGCAAAGCTTATATTATTGTGCGATCATCTTTTGAACTGGCAAGTTTTCAACATTTATAGTTTTTCTTGCATCTTTATAGTTTGCGTAAATTTGCTAAGGTTCTATAATGTCAAAGGAATTGAAGAAAAATCAAATAAAAAGAAAAGTTATTTCTTTAGAAACTAAAATTCAAATATTAGACCGTCTACGTAATAGAGAAAGAGTAACGGATGTTGCTAAATTTTACTCCATGAATGAAGCCACAATAAGGACTATAAGAGCAAATTAAGACTCCATTCGAAAAAGTGTAGCAGCTGGAACCTGCAGCAGTATGAGTACGACTTCATATGTTAGAGATGTTACAATGGAAAATATGGAAAAAGCCTTAGTGATATGGATAGAAGACCAAACTCAAAAGCGAATTCCGATCCATACCAATGCTGTTACAAATAAGATTTATCAATCACTTAAGAATCAGTCGCGTCGACTTCGTCCGATGAAAAGAAGGTATATTTTTTCTCCAAGCCATGGGTGGTTCGAGAGATTCAAACAAAGACATTCTTTACATAATCTGAGAATGAACCGTGAAAGTGCATCTGCTGATTCGGATGCGGCACAACAATATCCGGCAAAACTTGCTGAAATCATTGCCGCTAACTCCTACACTTCTGATCAGGTTTTCAATGCTGACGAGTCCGGATTATTCTGGAAAAAAAATGCCGGAAAGAACCTTTCTTTATAGCCAAAGCTCATAAATCAGCTAGTGGTCATAAAGTAGCGAAAAGTCGTATAACAGTTCTTTTCTGTTGTAATGCTTCTGGCGATTATATGATGAAACCATTGGTGTTTAACAAATCAAAATCACCACGATCATTCAAAGGAATAAATATAAAAAACCTTCCCGTCTATTGGATTGCTAATAGAAAAGCATGGGTCACTGCCATAGCTTTTAATGAATGGTTCCATAACTTCTTTGTTCCAGATGTCAAAATTTATTTAACTAAAAAGGAATTGCCTTTTAAGGCTCTTCTATTAATTGATAATGCACTAGGTCATCCTCCAGATTTATAACACGAAAATGTAAAAGTTGTTGTTTTTACTAAAGAATACAACTTCCTTATTACAGCCTTTCTTATTATGAAGATCAAGGGATAATTTGGACTTTTAAAGCACTGTACATCAAGCAAACTTTCAGGTATATCTTAGAACAAATGGAGAATGATGAATGTCTTACTCTGATGGATGCTTGGAAGAAATTTACAATTTTAGATTGTGTTAAGCATGTTGGACTGTCATATACTCAGATCAAACAATCAACGATCAACGCCTGCTGGAAAGCAATATGGCCGGATATTGTTGAAAGAGGAAATGATAAATTACCAATGGAGCATGAATAATCTCAGATCACTGAGATGGCCCCTACTATAGGCGGAGAAGGTTTTGAAGATTTAGCTCAGGCAGATATTGAAGAAATAATGGCTGATGAAGAATTGAATGAAGATGATTTAATTAACATGATTCGTGAAACAAACAAACATGATGAAGACAATGATTCTGATGAAGAGAAATCTGAACCAGATGCGTTCACAGCAAGAATCATAAGCGTAGGACTTGATTTGGGAAGAAAATTGGGCAACCATTTCTTACAATATGACATAAATGTTGATCGAGCTCTCCGATTCCAGCGAGATCTCCGTAAATGCTTAAATCAATATGAAGAGGTCTATAAAGATTTAGCAAAAAAACCTACGCAATTGTTAATTACCGATTTCATGACAATGTTTTGTCAACCCGAGATCTTGCCTAATTCGTCAACCATTGAGCCAGAATCGCATCAAGAAAGCTCAAGTGATGAAAGTGACATCATACCTATCAGAAAGAAAAGACTGATTGTACATGAAAGTGATGACAGTGATTAAGTTTATAATTAATTTTTAAGGGTATTTTTTTTTGTTCTTTGTTCCTAATGTAAAATAAATTAAATATGTTATATTACTACATTCATATGTTTGTTGTTTTATAAACTAAGTATAATTTTAAGTTTTCTAAGATGTCTTACTTTTGTTTAACTCAAATAAATGACTGAATCATGCACATTTTGGGGTTATTTTCGTTTTACACAATTTTTCTTAGCAAAATCCAAGATTTCAATTAACACGGTTTTGTGCAGCGGTTTTGTGTTATCTTCCGTGTAAATCGGGGGACAGGTATATATATATATATATATATATATATATATATATATATATATATATATATATATGTAATATAGGCCACAATAATGCAGGGAAGAGACATTTCACGTTATGAAAATCTACTTTATCATATGATACTGGAACATATATAGTTACATAGGCCACCCGAGCTCCGGCAACCCACTCCGGAAAATCTCACTCAAGCAATCTCAATGCCGTCAGCGTTTGTTCACATAATGTACAGTAGTTGCATCTGAGGGGGAGGGATATGGGGAATGAGGCACATGCTGCCTTCGCCTTCGTTAGGCTTTAAAAATGTGATGGCAAAGCAGTTTCATATGAGAAAGTTTACGCAGAGGTTAAGATCAGTGATGATATATGGTATGGTCGAGGAAAAGTGGAAGTGCTGGTAGACTTTGCTAATATTAGTGGCGTGGGGTAGGATTTAATATAGTTGCAATATGTAGTAGACATGAAATAGGAATGTGGAATAATATATATATATATATATATATAAATAAATAAATATTTATATATATGTATATATATATATATATATATATATATATATATATATATATATATATAATATATAAAATGGAAAAAATAAGTTATTGAAGATATTGAAGTGTTATAGCATTTATGCGCAAAGCAGCTACAAATACTATACACGATATAAATATAAAAAGTATAAAAGGAATTTTTGAATTGAAAAAAGAAAGAAGGCTTAGCGAGAAGCTTACTTAATAGCGGTAAGGGGTTGTGACCTTACACCCCAGTTGTCAACAATGTTTATGTTCAGCAAATATTGCAACTATATTAAATTATATCCCACGCCACTAATATTAACAAAGTCTGGCAGCACTTCCTCTTTTACTCGACCATACCATATATAGTCACTAATCTTAATCTGTGCGTAAGCTCTCTCACCTGAAAATGCTTCCCAATCATATTTTAAAGCCTAAAACGCGAAGACAGCATGTGGTGCCCCATGCCTCATATCTGCCCCCTCTGATGTAAATGTAACTTGTACTTGTGAAAAACTACGCAGATTACATTGAGATTTTGTGAAACCTAATCTTGTGGTCGCTAATCAGGAGCTCTGCCAGCATATGTAACTACCTGTTTCAAGTGTCATGTAATAAAATAGATTTTGGTAACGTGTAAAATGTCTAGCCTATATATATATATATATATATACTTAATTGAAGAATTTTTATTTTACTTGTGCATATACCTGACATAGATCATTAATAAAAAATGTTCTGTATAACATAATTGAAAGGAAGATGCACTGAAAGGTAAATGTGACATCAAAAATACTATATTCTAACCCTTTCTAAAACGCCCCGCCTTTCTAAAACGGCCTTCCTCTCTAATACCGCAGAGTTCATTCAAAGAAGCATTATTTAGTGGGTTTGTTTTCGTATAATTTGGATCTTTTATGTCACAGGTGTCTGTAATTTGGTAAACGTTCTATTATTATTTTTACGTCTGCAGACTTTAGCAATTCCACCCGGCAATGATACTGTAAGCCCCTCCTTTCTAACAGGCCCTTCCTGTTTAGTGCCGCCAATTTCAGGAAGCATTCTTTAGTGTGTTTTTTTGTATAATTTGGCTGCAAAAAGCAAATTGAGCTAGGCAATTTGGCTGCAAGATTTCTTCCCATTGAAATGTATGGTGTTGCTGAAAAATTGCTGGAAGGAATTGCTCCGTGTAATAACACTATAGTCGCCATTGGCTAAACATATCTGAAAAGTCTTTAAAGATTAAATTTAATAAAGTCAGAATGATGTTTTCTAAGAAGTACAATAATCATTTGGAATATTAGTTCAAAGTATAATGATTAATTAAAATATAATATCACTGTTGATATTTATATAAATAATTTGAATTAACTAATTTTGAATTATAGATAATTAGACATTATATTATGTACTAATTTGGAATGAAGTATTTTAATGTTTAAATGAAGATATTTAATTTTTATACATTTATAATTCATTTTAGTGTTGATGATGGTACAATTTGAATCTTATTAAAGGTGAACTTCAGCACAGATCATTTAAATTTGTATTTTTAGAAAGTATATGTTTTGAAATAATGCGTTTTGAAAATGACCCCCCCCCCCCTACTAACCTCCAATCATTATTTTGGCGTTCAAAGTAATGATGAACATGGCGAATAGATATTTTTATAGAGGCACAGAATCTGGAACCAAGTGCAGCGAATTTCGTCTGTGTTAGTACCCGTGGTGAGTAATCAGCATAATCGCTTTAATTTCTGGGGGTTTTGGACTAGAAACGGACCTTTTTACATTGGTATGTACTCTTTAAAGGTTTGCAAGTATATTTATTGCTTGGATGAACAAATATTATTATTTTCTTAGCAAGCCGTCACTAGTCGGGCAGCTAACTGGATAACACATCTATCCACAGCCAAATACGTTCCTTTAAACAAAATTTTAAATTTTGTAAAATTACTCATGAAATTATTTATGGTAGAAATACCATTTTTTGTATATATTATTTTAGAAACGCATATAACGACCTTGAGTCTGAGCGTAGTCCTTGTTGCTCAATGCCAGCTGATTTTAAATTCCCGTATACACACTGGCAACAAGTAACTCCAAAACCACTTGCTAGAAGGCAAATAAAGTAAGTCGATTTAAATTTCTTTTTACTGGTCTTTTTTTACAGTCTCACTTGTCCTGAAGAAGAAGAAGGCTGTTTTTTGCCTGACATTTTTCTTTCAGAAACTTTATTTTTTTATTGGATATTATATTGAAATGTATGTTAAACAATATTTTCCATTTTGTATTTAGGTTTAGAACGTTTTACTCTGTTTGCTAAAAAATCTATGACTGGTCCAAAAAGATACCAGATAAAGTCTTTAAGATGTGGGTATATCATGATCCGACACTCCTTCAGCGCGAATATAACGATTTCTTTAGCTGCGAGAATGATAAGTAAGGGGGCCAGTGTTCTAAAAAACAGTGAAAGGGTATGACTAAATCCTGTTAGTAGATGCCGATTGTGCTGTGTATAATTCATTCTATGTAACTAAAAATGTAAGTGTGTGACATGCTGTGTGCAGCAAGAAATTATGTTGGTTCAAGACTTCACTCTTTAAATCAATGTTGAATGAACTCGAGGACGGATTCTTACATTATGTAAACCTGAAAATGAACAACACCATTTATGAATGGTTATCACGAATCATTGAAATATTAGAAATTTTACTTTTACATAGAGAACCCGAAATCTCTTTAAATAATCAATCTACTTATATGGAATCTGATATGCTAACTTCGTTCAGTAAGATTTAATTATTTTTCAGCCAGATATATGTAAGAAAGCTCTAATTTGTGATTTCATTTTCTCATATTGAATCTCATATTGAAATGTGTTAATATGTAGAGACAGTTAAGTTTTGGGAATAAGAATTTGTTTTTGTCTGATAATGCATAATGAGATGGAAGATATTGTATGAAACATATTAAATTTAACTAGCAGTAACTTCATGATTAATGGTCTTGAGGAGGTTCCTGAATGTAGTATTGTAATTCGTACTGTTTCGTTTTTATAATTTTTTCAAGTATTTTGATAATCTTATCCATATAATCAATATATAGTCTTTAATCAATATATTGATTTTTATTACTTGCCTTTTAATGTTATAAGAATAATTTTGAAAGTAATAATACTAACTTCTAGAAAAATTGTAAAATGCATTGTTTTATTAATTATTATTAGTTAAATCAGTTATGTTTTATGGCAAGCAGTCAAATCTTAAGAAATAAGTTTAGACTGTGAGCTAGCTGGTCATGTGATTTGAAATATACAGTAATTCCCTATTTTTTTAGTAATTTCATTATCCAAGGCGATAATCGACTGCAGAACATTTTTATTATTCATCTGAAATATACATGTTTTCACTTATTGCAACATATATTTTATTTTTTATTTGCTTATCAAAGGCGCCTTTTATGAATTTAAACCTTTTTTTTTGTTTAAACTAGTTTATTTTTCGATCAGTTAGTTCTTTGAGTATTTTGACTGAAAATTAACCGTTCTGTGTCCCGCATGATTCCATTTGAGAATAAATCTGCCATTTGAAACTTGTTCGGCCACGTATGAATATATGCATGTCAATGCAATTATTGGTGCAGAAAGTCGCGGCAATTTTTTAAATGGGAGATATTTTTTAAATTGGAGGGTAATTTTTTAAATGGGAGTTTTCTTTTAACCAAGACAGTTCGATCTATTCGAAGGTGCAAGTTATATTTTTGAATAGCCTGTACAGTTCTACCCAATTTACACCGTAACCCATTGGGGCCGATATCCACAAGGACTGGAGCATCCTCCACCTACCACTAACCTCTCAAAATGAGTTTTGGTTCAACGGATATAACGTACCCGTACTCCGCGTAAACACTGGGATAATTTCGGTAGACCCGGGAACCGAACTCAGGTTCTCTGAGTACAATCCCCATGTCTTTACTACTGGGTTCTGGTTCTTTCTTTGGAGGGTTATATAAGGATACTCAATTTTTAGAGCGCGATCTTACGTGATAAAAGGATTTGAGAAGATTTGAGAAGACGATATTTTTGTTTGTGACCTCAAGGATTGTTGACCTCAAGGTTGTTGACCTCAAGGTGTTGTTGACCTCAAGGATTTGAGAAGACGATATTTTTGTTTGTGAACTAGTTGAGCATTTCTTTGCTACTTAATTGTATCGGACGAATGCTTTGTGACTAAGCCAGATGGCGAGGAAGTTGCTCACTGTATATTGGTAGACTTATTAATACTTTAATAAAACTTACGTAATCCACAATTTTGAAATCATGCTTGGCTTGTATTCTATAAGAATATATACGCGAATCCATAGGATCTGTCGTTACAATATTCTATGCTCCATTTTATGTTAGGTATGTCGAAACCTACATGGTTATATGACCTCAAATGCCACAGTTATGCAATGTGTTTGCATTCAGTCATTTAGAAGTTGTCTCTAAATATAGAAGGTTGAAAATCCAATAACTTCGTCTATCTTCTCGAATATACATCATAAGAAAAATAGGCTCCATTCATAAGTCTTATGTAGAGGGGAATCTTAGATCAATACATCAAGAATCTTATCTGGGAGCCAGGGAAAACACAGTATGTCATGCTTTTACTTTGACCTCGTTCTTTGGAATTGGAGTATTGATAATTCTTTCCTTCTTCTGTCTTTTTTTCTGATACAGTTTTAACCTATACCTATTTCTTTTGGCGAAAATTATCTTATTTTTTATTTTCTATGTTTCTATTAATGGAAGAAATTTGGAGGTGGTGTGTGTGTGTGTGTGGGGGGGGGGGGGTAATTTTATGCGAATCCGTTAAATGGTGTTTAGAAAATCAAATTTTTATCGGTAAGTAATGCATTAGATAAAAATGTGTTCTTTCATCTTCCTAATTTAGCCATTTGAAGCTCCTAATTTCTAGGATTACTAAGCTCAGAATAAGGGCTCAAAATAAAAGTTAAGGGTTCAAAATAAGGACTAAGACTCAAAATACGGACTAAGGTTCAAAGTAAGGACTAAGGGCTAAGAGCTCAAAATAAGTTGCAATAATTTGTTCCATTCAAGCAAAGTCGAGGTACATATAAAAATAGATTGAATATTTTCTAATAGAAGTTACGTAATCGTTCTTTAAAATGAGCAGGAAGTTTTAATATTATTCTTTTTAAAATTCCTTTTGTTAGAAGATTCACGTAACAATACGAAAAAACGTTCTAAAAATGTTTCCTCAAATTCGAAATATAAATCTTGTATTGGAACATTTCTATTTTGGCAATTAAATAAATTGTGCAACTGTGATGCCAGATTTTTAAAAATTCCCTACAGAAAAGAAGGACAGTATTATAAAAAATTGCATGGAAGAAATGTAGAAAAATAACCGAGATAAAATAAAAATAAATGGTCGTAGAAGAAAAATCTTGTGGAATATACAAATACAATCTAACCACTGTAACCAATTTTAACATTAATCAAAGTCATACATATAATTCAGAGCACAAATGTGTATTAATTGTGCAGTTAAACAAGTCAAATATATAAAAAACTACTTTAATTTCTTGAAGATCACGCAAAAAATTATTTATCCCTCAAAAACTGTTTAAAATCATTTTGCGTGTAGAAATCAACACGAATTCAAACTTTCCATAATATACCAATGGGTATTTCAATCGTAATGTATTTCAATGAGGATTTTCAGAAGTTGAGAACACTTTTAAAAGATATACAATCCCCCAAATTTAAATTAATTACAACCAATATAAAAAAAAATTAATAGTATTTTGTACTTATTGAAGGAATAATTTGATGATGAATTACTTTTTTTGAAAATCCCAAAATATTCCCTTATTTAAATGAAAACGATTAAAGATATCTCAAATAAAAAAAAATCTCAAATTTTGTAGGGAAATGATCTTTGAAATTTAATAAAATTATATTTAACAAATTTAATAATGACATGTCAAAGGATGTATAAAACCTCTACATCGCCGATTAGAATATCCAATCGGAATATTCTAATGGATTTTGAATATGTTGCCTTATAGAGATGGCTCCTTTTCGCAAATAAACATTGGGATAAAGAAACATACATTATTATTTAGTCTTTATGTATAGGAAACATTATATTATATCGTTTTAAATGCACATTTTTATTGCTGCATTGTAAATATGAATAAAAATGTCTTGAAAATGTGATCATAACCTATAGGATAGAAAATATACTAAATCTTTTGACTAATATTGTGAAAGTGCTAAATGTTGGTAGCACTGAGAGGATGAATAAGTCTGAACCGATTAGACTAAGTCTCTGAAGTTTTAAAACTATGAAAAAGTCTAAAAAAGAAAGTGAATAAGTCATAAATGTATTGGCTATTTCTTTTTTTTAAAAAAAAGTTCCTAAATATGTTTTAAGCAATAAAGGGCTGTACAGAATTTTAAAAATAATTACAGAAATATTATTTTTTATGACACTAAGATTCTGCATATCAGTACCTCAATTTCTCATCTGGGAGCCAGCAGACAGTATATCATTCAACGACTTTAAACTTATTCTTCAAAATCAAGTATCTATTATTCTTGGTTTTCTCATTTTACCGAAGACGCTTTGTCATAGATGCTACACTACTGACTGGGTGTTAGAAACTTACGAGGGCCAGTACTTAAGTTTTTAGAATGTGGCAACATAAAACATAACAGCTTTAAATGCAGACGATTTCTTAAAATCTGACCTTCCAAATGAATATTGGCTGATAAAGAATGAGACATACCATAAAATTATTTTACCGGCGTCGTTTTGAAGTTAATAATGTAGTGGCAAAATATGGATTTAAGCCCAAGGGATTTCGAGTTGTGATTTATTATGACGTTCGACAATGTTTGACACAACAGTGGGTCAACACCGCGTGCTGTTGGCATATTTCGGGCGCGGTAGCCCGGTGGTTTGCGCGCTGGATTTGCTCGCTGCCACAACTGCCGCCGTGTTCATGCGGAGTACGATCACGTTAAACGTGTGGGTCCGTAAGTCCTTCTGAGAGGTTGGTGGTAGGGAAAGGAGGGTATGGTCCCTGTGGATGCCTTCCCCACTGGGTTCCGGTCTAAATTAGATGGCAATTCCCGGCCGTCCAAACGGTTATCTTGCACCTTTCTGGTAGGTCGGACGGTCTGGGTCTCAACAACAACAGTGGGTCAATCGCATTAATTTGATTTTTTGGATGTGAAATCCAAAAACACAATTTACATCTGGTGTACAGAATTCCAACCTGGACCTAAGAGGTTAAGTGAATTTCGTGAAGGTCGACAAAGAACTATTGTGATGCCAGAAAATATTGATGCTGTGCAATAAATGATAGCTTTAGATCGTCATATCACTTATGATGAAATTGAGGTATCTTTGAACATTTCTAGGACCCGAGTGCATTCAATGTTACATGATCATTTAAAAGTAAAAAAAGTATGTGCGATTCCACACAATTTAACTCAAACTAAAGAGGTTGCTTGTGTCAAATGGTGCAAAGAAAATCTGAAAAGATTGAACTCTGGTGCTTCAAAACATGTCTTTAACATTGCAACAAGGGATAAAACTTGGATTTATTCATATGAACCAGAAACAGAACGATAATCTACTGTTTGGGTGATTTAAAATGAATCCAATCCTAAAAAATTTGTTCATGTTCGAAGTGTTTCAAAGAAAAATATTGCTTTATTTTTTGGTAAATTCGGCCATGTTACAGTATTGGTATACGGTAATTTATTTGCCAGAAATAGTTGCTCAAATCAGAAAAAAATAATGCAAAACGCTGCATCGTTCTTCATCTTGACAGTGCAAGCTCACACACTACATTTTGAACTATCAATTATTTAAAGCATGAGACATTGGATTTGATGAGGCATTGCCCTTATTCTCCTGGCTTAGCACCCAGTGATCTTTTCTTGTTCCTAAAATCAGAAATAAAATGCGTGGTCAACAATTTAACAGCCCAGAAGAAGTAAATGAAGCTTGTAAATTACATGTTTCTGGTATACCAATTTCTGAATGGCATAACTGTTTTGAAAATTAATTTATTCGAATGGGAAATATTGTTGATCCTGAAGGAGAATACCTTGAAAAGCAATAATACGACTTATTGCCATTAAAATATTTTGTGTATTATTTGTATTTCCTAAAAACTTAAAATACTAGCCTATGTATATCCTTCACGCAAAGCTAAGTTAAGTGCTTTACGAAAGTTAAGGATGTCTAATTGTTGTCTTCATACGTTCATTATATGTTCGTTGACTCACAGAATTCTTAAAAGATTCGCCTTTGAATTTTAAATGAATTTATTTGTTTTTCTGAAATATGAAAATAAGACGTGAGTTAAATTCAATTTTAGGTACAGATTAATTAGAACTGAAGTCATTGCTTTTATGCAGCAGAATTGTAATTTTTAATAGCTTGTTAGCTAAATTGTTGCTACGATTGTGTAAATTGTGTGCCCCCCACTTTTTGATGTCCTACAAGAAGAAAACACTTTTTAAGACAACTATCGATATTACGTGATTGTAGGATCGCCAGAACTTGGCGATATTTTAGGAACCCGTGTCCCATATTTGGCAAAATATCGTCGACTTGGATACTTTTGGCGAGTTTCCGAATTCGGTGGAACATTTTGAAACATGCACTGGTTTTGATGATACCCCCCTCTTTCTAGAGATTTCTATGGTGACTTCCTTAAATGCTTTAAGGAAGTCATCGTTCATTTAGACAGAGTGGACGTCATACGAGTTACAGGGAATTGTGAAATACGTCAGTGTGTTGAATACAAAATCTTCGGTTTTGTAAGTTAGTTGAGCATTTAATTGCTATTTTATTATACCTGGCAGTGGTTTAACTGATCTTGTAAGATAGTTATCGAGCTATTCGCAGTATGTTGCTTTTGTTTACGCTTATCAGTGATTTTAAATAAAAGCGTTAGTTACCCAGAATTTCGAGCTCAATTTTGTATCTTGAGAGTAAACCCACGATTTGAGAGGATACGTCGTAACATTATTTATTGACACATTAGATTTGCCCAATTTATAGATAATTTAAATCTAAACTACAATAGCCTTCCCATATTGATCGACAGATACAAATATACTGATTGTAAACATGGCCCCATAGCGGGTCAGAAAATTAGAAATAGGAACGTGTTCGAGCATAAATGAAATAAAAATGTGGCATTCAACTGTTTTGAGGATATACTGGATCTTATCGTTTTTTCAATACAATTAACCAATTTGAAGTCACAAAGACGAAATGCCCAGAGCGTATTGTCGAAACAGATGCGTGCTGCACTTTAATTTTTTGACGCAAGACTGCGTCTAAATCTGCTGACGGTATGGGACGAATAACAACCGACCGCCTGTGATAATAATAGGTCCCAAATGAAATCGCTATATCGGTAAAAATACGTATCGTCCAGCAATCGTATCAGCATATTCGTAAATCAAAGTTCAATTTCCAAACTGCGCAACGCATTTTGCGCCCAACGCTTTCCTTGCTCCCCATGCGCGGGTGAGATGATTCAATATTTCTGGGTGTGCTTCCGCATTTGACCCAGACGTGCTCCGCAGCCGTGAGTGTAACGTGACTGTGCATGATATCGTTTAGAGCTCTCGGTAATATTCTATTCACATATGTATATAAAGGTCATTTCGCAGTAATTTGAACTGCACTTTGTAAAATTGCTTTCTTTTGAACCGATGTACACCTTTGAAAATATTTCAGTTTATCTGGGTGGCTGTGATTGCGAAACGACTGTGTGTGATATCATTTTATAGTTCTCGATGCGATCTATTTAAATATATAAGTAACTTATCGAAGTGGTTTAAAATACAATTTATAAAAATTGTTTTCTTGTGAATGGGTTAACATTTTCAATACAGAGGAATTCACAGATAGAACGGAAGCAAAAGTGGAGAAAATCAAAACGAGATGCAAGAGTAAGTGATGAGGAGAGTAAGAAGCACAAGATGACTAAGAAGCACAAGATAACTAAGAAGCACAAGATGATGAAGCTAAAAAAACTGGAGAGTATCAAGGACGCCTGAAATCAGCCGCTGCTAAACAAAAATGCAATTGAGCGATCGAACCCATACATGCTTGTAGAAATCATGTAAGCTACTTTTCATATCGTAGAACTGTGTTGCATGTAACAAATAAAATAAATGGTTGAAACCATACTTGTTTAGCTCATTTCAACTCTCCGATCTGCCAGTCGTAGTCCTACATTTTAAATTGATCGCTTGATCAGAGCTGAGCCTATCTGTTATTTTTATGCTTGAATACTTAGCTCAAGTTTTTCTTATTCTTTGCACAAATTATTTATTACTTTATGCGATTTTGTTTTACTTACTTTTTATTTTATATACTCCGCCTTTGTAGGCATATCCGTATTCGTTAATAGTGCCAACTTCAGGTATATTCGTATTCAATAATATTGGCCATATCAGGCATATTCTTATTCAATAATAGCGGCCAGATCAGGTGTATATATTCAACAATAGTGGTCATATCAGGTATATTCGTATTTAATAATAGTGGCACATCAGGTATATTCGTATTTAATAGTATTGGTCACATCATATATATTCGTATTCAATATTAGTGGTCAGATCAGGTATATCCGTATTCAAAAATAGTGGTCACATCAGGTATATTTGTATTCAATAATAGTGACCACATCAGGTACGATGTCCAAGTATATAGTATGTTTAAAATATGTAAGCAAAAGTCATTGCAACATCACTAAATTAGTCTGAATTATAATTATGGTCTCAGTGTTGCAAATTTAAGCACACGCATTCAAAATTGGTGCCAAAATCTTGAGTTTCCATCCTGGTTTCCATTCTATATTTACGCAAATACGGAATGGACGATAATTTATTTTATAACACGTTTGTTTTGCCCAACATAGACTATTAGGTGTCATTGGATCTCATACGTGTGTGCAGCATACTTCATCAGGGTGTACCATGTTCTATTTTGCTTGTATACTGTAGGTAAGTATGTATATGTTCTGATGAGATGCAAGTGCAAAATGGGTCTGCAATCATGTCTTTAATATGTGTGTAAGGAAAGTAATGAATAAGCGAATGAGAGCGTAACTGTTTCCCCATTTTAAACGGGTATACATGTGTAAGAGTCGCAAGTTCTACATGATTTTAAACATTTAGGATTACATTTGTAGTAGAAATATTATCATTATTATTGAATTTACAAAATTATAAATGATTGGTTTGTGTTTAAGTTATATCGTGTTTTGCGGAGCACGAGTTTTATTATTTTCTATATATTTCTTGAAAATAAGTAATTGGAGAGTGGTTTAACATGATTTTCTCATACCAGAATCCATTTTTAAGTAGCTTGTGATTTTAGTTTTTAGTTTTACTAGAAAAAATTTAAAAAGTATCTATCGTTTTTCCAAATGATCACAGTTATAGCATGCTGCCCTTCATTGTAAAGGGTTCAGAAAATATTTTGATTGATACATAATTTGATAATGTGTCCTAGGTGGGTAACTGTTACACCCCCCGAGGGTGCAAATAAAGTAAAGAACACAAAAATTGCATCACAGCTATTTTTCACTAGAATTATTGAACTATTAAGTTTTGGGATCATTGAGCCATATATTATCCCTTTTATGCATGATTATGCCAAATTTTGTTGTATGCTGCAATCTTAGAAACATATAATATTTAGAATAAATTTCGAAGTTTTCGCTCGAATTAAATATATTCTATCTAGTTCTAGATTTTTTTTTAATAGAGTAGAATTAAAAGGCTTGTGAAAATCCAGTAATATTTGTGACAGCTATCTTGTAGAAAGCAAATCGACCAGAGACAGACATACAGAAGAACATCACTAAAAAAATAATCAAAACGTTTTCAGGAGGTTTTAAAACATATATCAGTATCAAAAATCGAAAATAATCATGAAAACAATACTTTCGCAATACTACGTATGGGAAAGTGAAAATAACAACCCAATTTTTCTTGAAGTATTAATCTGATTAATTTTAGAACGCAGATTTAACTACAAAATTCAAATAGTTTAAAAAATATTCACTAAAGATTTAGATATATCTTAATTTATTGACAAATATATAATTTTCGAAACTTTATTGAGCAGCCATTATTTTGTTAAAATTAGTTAATCATTACATGTGTTAGTTTGACCTTTTACTAAAAAATATTAGATACTTTAGTTTGGGGTTGTAGATTTGACAAGTATGTCTAATAAAAATATCTTTCTTTACTACTCTATATTTTAAAAGCAACAAAAAATCCCATTTATAAGCCTTGGGAAAAGTAAGATTCTAATATCAATATATTAGAGTCTGATCTGCGAGCAAGGAGAAACATAGGAAACTTGCAAGTACTCTGACCTCATTCTTTGAGCTCAAGTATCAATTATTTTTGGTTTATTCTACTTTTATTGAGCAGTTTTGGTTGAGATGCCTTGCATCTGCCTGGGTGCCAAAAATACTCTTAATTATTCTCCTTCTGTATGTAAAGTTTGCGACGATGTTCAAGTTTTGTCGGGTCACCGGTGTTGGAGGAAAATTAATTTTGTTATGTGAGGAGTTGTATTATTTTTTTAATTATTAGAGGATCTCAAATCACTTCCGTCTACGATAATTAATTCCCATGTTATTTACTATGTTTAATCATAAAAATGTGAGTAGCAACAATCGTATTCTATTTTCACCTGATTCTCATATTTTTCTTTTCAGTTTTCTGCAATCAAGATGTTGTTTACAAATGCCGGTCGTTTGATCGCTAGGTCATTACACAGTGACCTCTCCTGTATTTCTCAATGATTTTATTAAAAATCACTAGTGCAGGGCATTGGTCCAAATATTTTCCAGATATGGGTTGTCCTTGTTCGCATAAAATAACTGCAATCAAGATTCAATTGGGTTTCCAACAGCAAGTTGCGTTGTTTTAATTGCACCTGGCTATATAACATCTATCATATACAAAAAATATTACGAAGTCTAAGTTATATTGCGAAATATTACTCTAAATAGTTATAAGTTTTTCACAATATAAAATGCCTGTTTAAGAGTAAATAATTTTAAAGATCATGTTAAGTTAGTTATTACCATGTGGGAGTTAATGCAAAACCCATTAAAAATTTCTGCAATTAAACCAGTGTTGACATTTGATAAAGTAAAATTATTGGTTATTAAATTATTGGGCACCATTAAATGTAGCGACCGGTTACGAAAGCATGTAATCTTCCTTGCCAGAGTAGTTCAGCTAGGTCAGTCAATGCAGTGTGTTCAGGGAATACTAGCCGAATACCCGTTGAAATTCAACGCTCTCACAAAAAGCAACCCCCGAATAACGTGCAATTTTGAATAATTCGATTTTTCCAGTGGTCCTTATCAAACTGTTCACCCGTGCCCTAAATCTCCACTATATGTTTCACTTCAGACATGACATTTCTCATTTATACAGCCAATTAAACATTTAGGTATGCGACACCCCTAAATTAGCAACTATTAGAAAGCTAAAATTATACGCTTTATTCCTATCTAGCGGTCTGCACTAATTTGAAAGCATCTATTGTAAAGTTTGTTTTACTATCACTCCATATTTCGAGAGGTTTTGTGTGGAGCACCCATTAAAGGAACATTTGTGAAAAATACGATTTTCTCCTGCTGTATTATCGATT
Organism: Amaurobius ferox; assembly: GCA_951213105.1. Lineage (NCBI taxonomy): Eukaryota > Metazoa > Arthropoda > Arachnida > Araneae > Amaurobiidae > Amaurobius > Amaurobius ferox. Next base: position 132,682,224 of record OX578139.1, read on the forward strand.
GATGGATCCGTGTATCAAATTCCAAGTATTTATCTCACAATTTACCTTTCGAACGTTTTGATGTGGAACATCCCTCTCTACAGAACATTTTAAGAACTCGATTTTCCCTGAGGGTTTTATTGAACGATTGATTTGTGTACCAAACTGGAAGACTCTATCTCACATAAAAAAAGATGTTCTTCATTTATTTGGCAAATCGAATGTTTTAGCGTGCAGCACCTCTGAAATGTCACATTAGGGAGAACTAAAAATATGCACTTTCTTCCTTTCCAACTATCTACCATAATGTCAAATTTAAGGTAATCATCTCATCGCGAAGTTTGATTTTTCTATAATTTCATTTTCGAATGTTTTAGTGTGATGTTGCCACCCCTTAAATAAAATGTTTGAAAAATTCTATTCTTCTGGTTTTTTTATCAGATAATTTGCTTGTATACCAAATTTCAAGTCTCTATTACATTTTTAAGGAGGAGTTTCTCATTTAATCGGAAAATCGAACATTTCGGTGTGAGGTACCCCCTAAAGTTATAAATATTGGAAAATTCAAATTGTACACTTCCTTGAACTATCTACCTATACACCAAAACTGAAGTCGCTATCCTATCACCAAGCAAACTTTTTTATCATTTCACTTTTCGAACGTTTTTGTGTGGTGCCAATCCCTTAAAATGAATATTTTTGAAAACTCTACTTCTTGGATTTTTCATCAGATAATTTGCCCGTATACCAAATGATCACATTTTAAATGAGTCGTTTCTCATTTTTTCGGAAAATCGAAAATTTTGATATACGGAACCCCTTAAAGTAGAAAATATTGGAAAACTAAAATTGTACGCTTTTTTCCTTTCAAACTAACTACCCGTACACCAAATTTGAAATCTCTACCTCATTCCGAAGCATATTTTTTTCATCATTTAATCTATCGAAAGTTTTTCTCTGGAGTACTCCTTAAACGAACATTTTTGAAAAACTACATTCGTCTCGAGTATTTTTAGCAAATGATTATCACATATACCAAAGCCTCTATCGAAATTTAAAGGAGTCGTTTCTCATTTATTCGGCAAATCGTACAGTTTGGTTTGCGGCACCCTCTAGAGTAGCAATTATGGAAATCTGAAATTGCAGATCTTATTCCTTTTGAATGATTTACCCGTACACCAAATTTTAAGTTTCTATCTCATCTCAAAGCACCTTTCCTATTATTTCAGTTTTCGAACGTTTTGTCGTGGGCACCCCCTCAACAGAACATTTTCGAAAAATTCGATTTTTCCAGGGAGTTTCATGGAACGATCTACCCGTGTACCCAATTGTAAGTCTCTATCTATTTGGGAAGTGCCTAAAAAGCATGACAGACGGAAAGACAGACGGACACTTGGCAATTAGTACATATAGATTCTGTTAACAGAAAAATTCTCACATGAGACAAGAAGGTATGCAATGTTTTTTTATAATTTACACTGTTAAAATAATGAATCTGCATAAACTGTAATTAGCATTTCATTTGTTATTTTTATTTATATAACTATAATGAAATATACACAGTTTGCAAACATTACTAAAGAAATATTGCGTTCAATGGTGAATTGAAAGATATATGAAAAAAAGTAACATAAGCATTTTTGGACACAGTATCGGAAAAGTCATTGTAAAAATATAAAGAATTGTAAGAACAGCTATAAATGTTTCTAGAAATAATTATAGTTAATTTATTCCCTAAATATAATGTTCTTAGTGGCAATAACCTTGTATACGGTTCGTCTGATGCATGTCAGGAAATAATGAGAGGTGAGTAAATTTGTTACGATTTTTTTTTTTTTTGAGGGGGGAAATATTTATTAGTTACTACAACTATTTTACCCAATTTCTCAGCAAAAGAAATAAAGTTTAAGCAAGACTAATCTATTTTCATTATTATATAATTTTGTTCTATAACAATGAGTGTATGTTTGAATTTAATTTGATTTATATCGATGGCGGAAGACAACAACATCACTTAGTGACGCTGGAAGAAGCAAAAAGATCAACCCTAAACGCGGGAACGGATGCATGAAGCATGCAGAGATGGCTGCGTGCTTCACACTAGCGTCTTGTCTTTCTTCAAATTGTAAATATGTACACCATTTAAATAATTTGTAAATAGCAGCTTATATATGAGTATGTGTGCGGACGAGCTTGAAATGTGTAAATTAATGAAACTCTAATTTGGATTTTCGATCGTATCTATCTATGCTCGTTATCTGAAATTTAGGTGAAAACTTTCATTTTTTTTTTTAATTTCTTTATATGAAAACAGTGGTAGGGAAAGGGGGCTAATACTATTATTTCATTCGAGATCCTAAAATTTGTTTATCTGGTTATGATTGCGGCATGTTGCAGGTTAAAATGAAAAAAAAATCTACTGTCCACTGATTTGTTTAACAACATGCAGGACGAATTATTGCTATTGAAAACAAGAAATTAAGCAGAAGGAAAGATTTAAAATTAATTTTATGGTAAACTTAAACAGTTTGTTTTAAAGTAAATGGATTCACGTGAATTTTTTAACTTGCACTGTCTAAAAGTAAATGTACCATAAATTTTTGGACCGCAGCACTACATGTAAGAAAATACCCACACATGAAGTAACGGATTCCTCAAACGCACGTTTAAGATGAAAATAGTTAATTTATGGTCAGCGCATACAAAATATGTAAGTCCTATTATTGATCATTACAAATTACAGCCTTGTTTCTGTAGTTAACTTTTAATAATAACTTCAGAGAAAATAAAACTGAACGAAAAAAATATCCTTAATTTTGAATTTCAGTGAAACTGGGTTTCTTAGTTTTCTTATTGCAAATGGTTCATTTGTAGGAAAAGTTGTAAGATTATTTATTTTAATTGAATATATTCTTTAAATATTTCACTTTATACAAAAAAAAAATTCTTAAAAAATATTTCTTTTATATGGCAGTACAAACTTCGTCTGTGAACTTCAATTCATTTAGATGTTATAACTGCTCCATGCCACTTCTGCTAGTACGATTGATTTAATTTCTGTTCCTTTACGATGTTTGTTTCGTATACCGAGGAATGACTACACTATCGCTTCTGTAAGAGAAACATTTAATCAGGAACAGAAGACGCGCTGATTCTGATATTCTTGATTTTGAGTTTTCAAAGTAATGTTTGGATTGTTAAAGATTCACTTCATTAAAACAGAATAGAGGCAAAATTATAAAATGCTCATTAGAAAAGCGAAAATATATACATATGAATAGTCTTTAGTGTTATGCCTCATAGAATAGAATATAGCGGTATCAATTATTCTGTGAACAAAAGAACAATAAGATCCAAAACTTTGATTTCAAACCTTTTCCTTTTTTAGCTAATATATGACTTAAAAGACCACTAAAATTTCATACATGCACTGTTTAGAATAATTTATGGTGATATTTCCAGTCATTGAATCATATTGAAATAAAAATAAGTCCGTATTCAGTCCCCATTGTTACAGAATGCATAATAAAAAATTATTTTAATTGAAAATGTAACTAAGGCTCCTAAATATAGAGGATGGCGTAACCGCTATATTTACTTCTACCGGTCCAGTTGTCGTCTGTTTGCGTTATTTTAATAGCATGTTGTATGGTTGATATTTGATACACAATTTAGCTGTAAAATGGGTGCTTCTTATGCCAAAAATAATGCCAGTCATTCAAGAAAGAAGTTTAGAATGTTTGGGTTTCCACCAGATCCCGAGGAAGAAACGAGAAAGTTTTAGCCATGTACAGCCATCATCGATTGGGAGTAAAGATGGCCGCTGTTGCGTTAGCTTTTATGTTTAGGAGTCGCAGATCTAAAAGTTTCGATATTTTTGTCATATTTTTATATACACTTGCATGAAAAATATTATTCTTGTTAGTTGTTTTCACCAGAATATATCTACTTTTCAAAATTGTATTTATAGTTGCATTTTTAAATACGGGCATCATCTAAAATTAATTTTGAACGCGACAAATTAAATAAAGTCACGTATAAGTATGCCATCGAAACAATTTGTTAACAAAATAAAGTGATGCACCTGATGCATTTATATAAACTTCGATTATTCGAATGTAAATTGCTCGAGTAGTTTTGTCCTTGTCTTGGAGTTCAAATCGAAATACATGTCTCAAGAGTCTCTGAGAGAAATACATGTCTTAAAGAAGATTCTGTTTGATATTCTTGCAAAATTCAATTCACTGAGGGAATAATAAAATTAACGCCATCTACGTAAAGCAATCTAGATTATTTCTTCTCCATTCATATCTCTGTCTGGTGTATAGAGAGGGGGCAATCCTCTGCGCAAGTATATACCTTCCGCAAGGAAAATGTTTAATCATATCTCGACCAAATTAAACACCAGACGCTCGTTATACTCTTTGAAATTCTCTGTTTTCTCAGAGCTAAATTAAGTTAATGTTTGGATGAATATTTGGAACGGTTTCTCCACCGAAGCTGATGTGCGTGGGGAGGTGGGGAGGAGGGGGGACTTTCCAGAGGAAATTAATTGCGGGAGTAAGCAAGAAATTTAAGATCTGAAGCTGAAGGCTGAAAATGAATTTTTGATAAGTTTCATTTTTGTATTTTAATACAGTTGAATAAAAAGGAGTTTTCTAGAGAATATTTAGTAATTAAAAAGTGTAACAGTTCGGTTTTCGGAGAATAATACGCTAACGAAAAGTAAAAACACTTTCTGAAAAGGATAAGGAAATTAAGCAACATAATTACATGTAAATTAAGATATAAATCAGCATAGAGCGTCTTGGAGGATTCGTTGGATTATTTCTGTTATGTTTATTTTGTTTACTAATTGGGGGGTAATCTCGGAGTTTATCATCTTTGGTGTATGTACACTTTTAAGTTTTTAATTTGTGCCAACTTTTGTTTTTTTACTTCTGGTTTGTGTGTTCTTTTGGCACTGACAAAGACGATCTATCGAATGCACAAATTATCTATAGGATGATTTAATATCATTATTTGTGCATAATTATTTTGCTTATATCCATAGTATGTAATTTTATAAAAAAAATACTGACATTTTTATGAGAACCTTCTTAGCTTTGAATGCATTTTATTTTCCAGGACTATAACTTTAGGAAAGTAAAAATTGCATTACTTGCCTCTTGCCAAACACGATTACAAGTTGTCTAAAAGCATACTGATATTGATTAAATTTTCTGGTTATGTTCAGTTTATTGCTGTACAGATGACAGTCTTAGATAACAGTAGTTGAATTGAAATTATTGCCAAGCTGTTTGGCAAACACTATTGTGGCAATACACGTTGAAAAATACCTTATCAAAAATTCAACAACTTTTTTATGTAATTTGAAGATGTGACTCACTTAAAAATATCTCTCACTTTATATTGAGTCATACGAATATCTAGCATACAATATGAAGATCTCCAGATCTGTATCTTACATTATCGACAAAATGAGTTTATCTACTATGTGGACTTGTATTACTAATCTTTAGATTATCGAAGGCTACAAATTTTGGTTTTGCTGTAGTTCTGTTATTTGTATATAATTTAAATTGTATTATTATTATTTCATACCACATTATACAGATCTCGGAATTGGATCTTTCATTTAAAACAAACATATATTTTCTACCCCGAGAATGAACGTTTTAAGTTCCTTGAGTGCATAACAGGCATACATAAATATATATGTATAGGAGAAGGGAGGTAAAAATTGTTCTGGGCAAAGTGGCCGTATGTTATTTTTGGATTTTAAATGTGTTGCTGCCTATCGAAAATGAGACTTGAAGATTTCTATTTCAAGATTTTGATACCATATATGTTTTAGGATCTCGTGAAAACGTTTTGACTACTTGTAAAGTGAGCGCCTATCTCTCTGTGGTTGATTTATTGTGTATACTACGGCTGTCAAAAATATTAATGGTTTTCACGAAAATTTATATCTGGCTTTGTAAGCAAAAAATCTAGGACTAGACAGAATGTTTTGAAATTCGATAGAGAAATCCGAAATTTTTGGAACATAACAGTTTGACACATAACAGCTTGACACAATGTAGTTGTTGTTGTTGAAACCCAGACCGTCCGACCTACCAGAAAGTGACACAATGTAGTTGTTGTTGAGACCCAGACCGTCCGACCTACCAGAAAGGTGTAAGGTAACTGTATGGACGGCCGGGAAGTGCCACCCAATTTAGACCGGAACCCAGTGGGGGAGGCATCCACAGGAACCGTACCCTCCTTCCCCTACCACCAACCTCTCGGAAGGACTTACGGACCCACATGTTTAATGTGATCGTACTCCGCATGAACACGGCGGCATTTGTGGTAGCGTGCAAATCTAGCGCGCAAACCACGGGGATACCGCACCCGAGATGGCCAACAGCACGCGGTGTTCCGAGGTGGTCACCCACCAAGTACTAACCGCGCCCGATGCTGCGTGACTTCGGTGATCTAACGAGAACCGGTGTTTTCAGCACGGTACGGCCGTTGGCCCAGTGACACAATGTAGTGAAAAAATAGACGCGATACAATTTTTGTGTTCGTGATGTCATTAGCCCACCTGGGGAGGGGTAAGTTGCCCCCTCTTGAGGCCAGTGCTTTATCAAACTTGGTACCAATCGAAAGATCTTTTTCAAACCCTCTAAAATGAAAAGTAACAGATTTTATATGGGATCATTTGAAACAATTATACAGATATATTATACAGATAAACAGATTATATACCAATTATACAGATATATAGAGATTTTCAAATATTTTTTTGCAAAAGATAAATAAATAAATAAATAAATATTTCAAAATAAAAATAAATTAAAAATATCATAAGCTACTCAAAAATGGATTCTGGTATGAGTAATTTAAGTTAGCCACACTCTTGTTAATTTCTTATTGTAGATAAAATAGAACGTCCTGTATCCTATGGATAGTGTATTGTTAATGCTTTATAATGATGTGTTTGATTCCTAAATAAAAATTACATATTTAAAGGGTATTTATACAATATCTTATTACAACATCTTGCAATAGATAAATCGAAAGTATTTGATTAGGTCAAAATTTGGGCCGTATTTTTATGTATATAGATGTTTGAGCGTTCTTGAACACTGATATGTTACTTATGTCAATGATATCAGCGTGTTTGTAATGTACATAATGTAGCATTTTTAAGGATTATGTTACATGGATAATGTTTTAAAATCAACTTAAAATTATAATGATGAATTGAAGGTCTGCTCCTGTTGTGAGCTTTTCAAAACTAGTAGGTATCTAACGCATACCGATTGAAATAATCGTATATAAAACCTTCGGTTTCGTCACATTTGTTTGCCAGTTATCGAGCTCACAGACTCACATACAAACATACAGGAATCATTGACAGAAATCAGGAATGCTCAATACATTTATATCCATCAAAATACGATTTTTTACCTAATCAAAATACATCCGATGTAGCTATTGTAGGGATAATAAAAACATTTATGCATAAACTGCGTTCTTATCAAATTTGTCCAGTTTCAAAAGTTCCAATACTTTTCCAAGTTGAATTATTGACTCTATCACAAAACTTATTTTTTTCATATATTTTTGTTATATTTAAAAAATGAAATATGATTTTTCATAATTATTATTTTTGCTACGTATATAGACTTCAAATAAAAAAATCTGATATGGGCAGCACAGGACTTTCCCTGCAGATACAAATTCATTTTTTCTTTATTTCTTTACTAATTCATTAAATTGAGCTTAATTGCACAAAATAGCACTAAATTTGCATTTTTAATTCAATTATTGTTTTTAATTGGTAATTGGACATTTTTCCGAAAGTGGCGGAACAAAAATGCAAGAAATTTCAAATATCTTGAGAACGGTTAGTCCTAAAGTAATGAAGTTGGTCTTATTATTTTCCTCTTCAAAATTAAGTATAAAACCATGTAATTGAATGCATTTGAGCATTTGTAGTCTTTTTTTTTTAGATTTTGGCAATTTTTACGGACCATTTCGCAAAAAAAGCAGGTTGTTCCTTTTCGAATGGTACCAAAATCTAATCAGCACCAGAGTATCTCACAAGTAACTTATCTACCAAATTTTGTGGAATTTGGTCAATTAGTATTTTAGCTAGAGTGGATACATGAAATTTTATTGGGCCATTTCACAAAAAAAGACAGATTCTGTTTTTACGAATCGTACCAAAATATCAGCACCAGGGTCACACCCAAGTGACTTACCTACCAAATTTTATGAAATTCAGTCCATTAGTTTTTGAGTTAGAGTGGATACATACATTGCACAGACACACAGACACAGAGGCAGATAGACACATACACAGACATCACACCAAAAATAGTTTTTTCGTATTCTAGAGGTCTCAAAACGTATAGATCCGTCGAAAACTCGAGTTGCGATTTTCGGCATGATTCCAGTACTTTAATGCTTCCAATACTTCGGCAATGCTTCTAATACTTTAATGCTTCCAATACTTTCCAATACTTCGGCATGATTCCTATACATTAATTACCATGTATTGCAAGGAAAGCAAAATGAGTAAATTCTTGCTGAAGTAAAACTTTAAATTAGTTTTAGAGTTTTTAAAGAGAACTCTATTCAGTAGGATTTATTGCCCATTCAAATGCAATTAGCCATTAAAACCTTCGAGGTACTTCCTCGCACAATTAACTTGTAACACATATCTTGGATCTTCTTTGCATTTTTTTTCATTGGAACTGGAATATAATGTCTGGTAAAGTGGATGAGAGGTTTAAATTACTTTTATAGCTTCCTTTCAAATTTAAGCAACGTCCAAAAAATTCTAATTCGCAAATGATGACTTATTTCGTCCGCAACGAAACTTTATTTGCAAACATGTTTTTTATTGTGCGTTATAGAAATGAAAGATTTACGTGTTTTCTATGAGACATATGATCACTCCTAATTGATATATTTTCTGTTTTATTAACACTTTACAACAAAGTTGAAAAGTGTTTATGACTTTGTTCATTCTGTCTGTCTGTCTGTCCGTTAGCACGTTAAATGCCGTAAAAATGACTTAATCAGAATGAAATTTTAGTATGTTGTTCAGACAGTCTGTAGGATCTATGGGAATATAAATGAATGATATCACCCAATTAGTTTTGAGGTTGGTGGTAGGGGAAGGAGGGTACGGTCCCTGTGGATGCCTCCCCCACTGGGTTCCGGTCTAAATTGGGTGGCACTTCCCGGCCGTCCAAACAGTTACCTTACACCTTTCTGGTAGGTCGGACGGTCTGGGTCTCAACAACCCAATTAGTTTTGGATTGAACCCGGGTTGAAAAAATGAAATACATTGAGTCCTATGGGACCTAATTTTTTAAGCATCTTTTAAGCGGATTTAAAATTCACAAATTGCTTCGAAAATTTTAGGTAATATTCAAATTGTTCTATAAAATATATAAAAAAAAATTCAGCGAAATATATTCAGTAGTTTTTTTAATAAAAATTAAAATAATAATTACACCTCTTATATGAAGCGATCACCTGACCATGATATGAAAAGATCACATGACCCACTTCAAAATGATATATGGCATCCATCTTGTTTCAAAATCGTGATTTTTTAAGTTCTTTTTAATTCATATTGAGTGTTGTATCCGTCCTAAAACTACTTTATTTTTGCTTAAATTCTGTGCATCTACATACTGAAACAACGCAAATACAATATATTTGAGTTTAAATGATTATCCAAATTTGATTATTTCTACAACGAAGCCTATTTTTCACTTATGTAAAATGTAAATAGCAAAATATGTAGAATGAGTTGTATTAGAAATGCTGTATTTCTTTAACACAAAATAATTTAGCCCATGGAGTCTGCATGGCTGATATGAATGAAATATTAATTGATTTTATGAAGAGAAGGACGATTTTATTCAATGAAATTTTAAGCATAGAGTTTAATTACTTGTAGGTCCATGGCCTTAATTTTTAAATAAAATAAATTATTATGGTATTATGAGGAGGGAAATTAATGGGAGGATGTTATGAATGAAATGCTGTTTTTATAGAGAGATCCAGGCGTGTTATTTTTTCTATGACGTCATTTGAATTAATTTCAGTTGTTTTGATGAAGTTTTCAAATATAATAAATTATCGTAGTATTATGATAGTTTTAAAAATATTACCGTGGAATGTATCGCATATTAGAGATATTTAAACCAGGCAATTTATATTTCAATGCTGTCATTTGAATGAAGTTCATTTTTTTCGATGAAGGTTTAAGTTTTCAAATATAATAAATTAATGTAGTATTGTGATAAGTTTTAAAATACTACCGAGGAATGTATTGCATTTTAGACTTCTTTAAATAAAATTGCATTGAAGTTGGAAAGTGTTTCATAAACAATGCTTTAAGCATGAATTATCTTTCTTGTTTCTATTAATTTTAGCTTTAAAGGAGTGAAATGTTATTTTTTCTTTAATTGATTGAATTTTTATTTGATTTCTATAAAATATGATGTTCTTTATAGCAGAGCGATTAGAGAGCCAATGAGCAATTGCACTACATATGCAAAGCAATATATGAGCAATTGACGTTCGTATAGAACAGAACATTACGGTCTCTAGAAATAAGGCGGAGCTAAAGTCTGTTTAAAAATAATTTGCTCGAAAGTAGTCAGTAATTGCTTCACAATATTTTCCACAGAGGTACTGGGCAAAGCAAATGGCAAAAAGTCCCACTGATTAGCAATGGGAGTGGCTGCCTATCAGTACGATTGAGCTGAGAAAATTAAAATGCCTGTCTTTGATCATATATTCCGTCTCTGATCAATTTCTTAAAGTTAAACAGCTGGTTATCACACTCTAACAAGTTACTCAACACTGTAAAAAATATTTATTATCCTTTTATTATATGTTTATCTGTTCTAATATACTATAGTGATGCTGTATATATGCAGGGTGTCCCCAAAACATTTATCTCGGCTTTTATTCCTTAAATATTGATCTTAGACATATATAATAAATTACAAAGTTGCGTAAAAAAGGACAGAGAGGCGTAATATATATTTTTTTTAATTTAAAAAGGCGTAACAGAATTTTATGAAAATCGATTAAAATTTTCAAGGGCATTACATTTTAAGAAATACAAAATTTAAATTTTTATACGTCCCCTGTATAAAAATATTTCTAATGAATAAAATGTGTCCTATACACACGCAATGAATAAATGTGCCCCATAATTAGGTGTGCCACAATGAATAAATGTGCCCCATAATAAGGTGATGTACAAAATTTCAGCATTTTATCATTAAAAGTCCCAGAGATATGAAAAGACAGAAATTCTGACTTAAACCACTTTCAATGCATCAACATGGGTTGTCAGAGGGGAAAAATCATGTCAGCAAATCGCGTTTCAAGGGTCATACACAAATTACGAAAGAAAATAATGATTACATAAATAAATAATAATTTTGCTATTTTATTGGTACAAAAGTATCTACATTGTGAAGAAACAATAACTTTACACAAAGATTACAAAGCTTGTTCAAAATGTTTTCCATTCATGCCAAAGATCCATTAAATATAAGAGCAGATATTATTTGCCTATACATTTCTCCGTTGCGTCATTTGCACTCTTGCTGTAAACATTTACATTCTAATTTGTGATTAATTCCTCACCAACTTTAAACACATCTCTGGGATTTTTTATGATAAAATGCTGAAATTTTGGACATCACTTTATTAGTGTACTGGGCACATTTTACTCATTGGAAATGTTTTTGTACGGGGGCCGTATAAAAATTTAAATTTTGTATTTCTTCAAATTTAATCCACTATAAATTTTTATCGATTTCATACAATTCTGTGCCTTTTTGTACTCAACTTTGTAAGTTATTAAGTATGTTTAAGATCAATATTTAAGGAATAAAAGCCGAGATCAATATTTTTGGGACACCCTGTATATATATCTATATATATACTCTAAGATAAAATAAATCGACGCACCAAGAAATATTTATCCAAATGTGAAAAAATTTGATTCGTGCAATGACGATGTATATAAAAAGGAATTATTAGATTTTCAGAACAATTGGTTGATTTATTGCACTGAAAGATCTACACAAAATGAGCACGTTTATATGGCGTTGGCCCACCAATGGCATTGAAACAAGTTGTTACCCAACGTGGCATTGATGCTTAAAGTTGCCGGATGGTGTACTGAAGGATGTCGTTCCAAATGCCCTTCAATTGACTAACTAAGTCGCCTACAGTCTGGGATGGTCACAGACAACGTCACATCTAACCCAAATGTGCTCAATCGGCGAGAGATCTCGGGATCTGGCTGGCCAAGGAAGTGTGTTGTAAGCATGGCGACAATCAATAGAGATACGTGCCGTGTGTGGTCTGGCATTATCTTGCTGAAAAGTTAGGCCGGGATGTTGCGAAATGAATTATAAAACAACAGGCCCTAGAATGTCGACAACTTACTGTTGTGCTGTGATGGTGGCACGGAGGACTATCAAAGGGATTCGGCTATTGAGCGAAATAGCACCCCAGACATAACTCCAAGCTGTTGGGTCATGTGGCGTTTGACAGTAAGAGCAGGATCCTAACGATATCCAGGTTGTCTTCAGACACGTCTGCCCTCGGACTCAGTCGAAAAGGGACTCATCACTGAAAACAATTCGCTCCCAATCCTAACAATTCCACGTTGATCGGACCCGGCACCATTGCAATCGCTGTTGACGGTGCATACTGGTCAGTGGTAGGCTGCGTAACGGGAGCCACGAGTATTGATTCTGCTCCCGTAGTCTTTTATTAATGGTCCGGGTGTTTACTTTCATGTTTGTCACACGGTGGATTGTTGATAACGACGAATCTTGTGCTGTCACAGTTGCTCTGACAATTGCTCTATCTTCTCGTTCTGTTGTCGCTCTAGGTCGTCCGCTGCCAGCTTGCCGCTGAAATCTGCCATTCTGGACCCATTCCTGCCAACATCGTCTAATTGCTGCATTGGTCTTACCCAAATTCCGAGCGATGCGTTGGTGTGCCCATCCAGCCTCATGCAGTCCGACCGCAAGCCCTGTTTCAAACTCCTTCATATGCTCGTAGTGGCTGCGAATTCGCCGGCGAGGCATTGTTATAATCAAGGAGAGTAAACGCAATCGAAATCCACTGGACATTTTGTTCCTGAAAGCAAGGTTCGCTCCTTCTATGCACCACCATGGTGCTCAGTTTCAATGCGCTGTAGTTCAGACTATTCATTCATTGACTGCGAATTTTTGATCATTTACATATTTGATCAAACGGTGTTTACAGGTGCAGTTTCATTACCATCGGGTTATTTTGCGGGGTGCGCCGATTTTTTGGTCTTATAGTGTTTAAAGGAAAATCTGTCTGTCTGTATGTTCAGTATACAAAGACACAGTTTTGATGGATATGATTTTACTTTATTTCACTGGGGGTAATCCCATCTATGTTAAAAGTTTTTAGGATCAAGGGTTATCGGGATATAAATAAATTCATCCCAATTTAACCTTCCATTGAAATAGCATTGTTAAGACAATACGATGGCTAGTATTGAAGTTTTTAGAAAATAATACACAAAATAATTGTATATAGTAATAAACTGTTTTATTGCTTTTCAAAATATTCACCTTTAGTATCAATATATTTATTCAGTCGAATAATCCAATTTTCAACACAGTTATGTCATTCAGAAGTTGATATAGCAGACACATGCGATTTATAAGCTTCAACTGCCTCTTTCAGGCTATTAAATCGTTGACCACGAATTTAAATTTTTTTTGTTAGGTACAAGAAAAAATCATTGGATTGAAAAACAGGCGAATATAGACAATGACTCATCAAATAAATTATTTTCCATGCTTCAAATTGTTTGAAATGCAGTGTGTGGGTTTGCATTGTTACGATGAAGAATGGTGCGACGTTTCGCATTATTAATTCTGATTTAAGAAACTATTTCTGGTAAACAAATTGTCGTATACCGATCAACATGTACTGTTCTACGATCCTCCAAAGCAACCGTTGCAGCATGACCTAATTTACCAAGAAACGAAGCAATCATTTTCTTTGAAACACTTTGTGTGCCAACAACTTTTGTAGGATTTGGTTCATTTTGAAACACCCAAACAGTAGATTATTGTTTTATTTCGAAGAATAAATCCGCGTTTAATCACCTGTTACAATGTCAGAATCATGTTTTGAGGCAACAGAGTTCGGCCTTTTTAGATTTTCATTGAAATCATTTGACACGAGCATCCTTTTGAGCTTCAGTTAAATTGTTTGGAATTCAAAGCGCATAAACTTTTTTGACTTTAAATGTTCGTGTAAAATTGGATATGTTCCGGTCCTTGAAATGTTCAAAGATGCCTCAATCTCATCACGATATGGCGATCTAAAGAGATCAATTTTTGCACAGTATGAATGTTTTCTGGCGTTACATCAATTCTTGAACCTTGAAATTCATCACTGATACTCCTATGTCGAATATGTAATTCTTTAAATCAGTTGTAAATTGTTGCTTTGAATGGTGCTTTATCACCCAAAGTCGAAATAATTCGAACGCTGTTATTGTGTCACTGCTGCTGTGGCAACTTTTGTCGAAAATCATAATAAAACATAGCTCAAAAATCCTACGACTTAAGTTCGTGTTTTGTCACTATTAACTTCAAGATGATGCCGTAAAAATAATTTTATAGCATTTCTCGTTCTTTAACACCCAATGTTCACGTGAAAGTTCAAATTTTAAAAAATCGTCTCCACTAAAAGCTGTTATTTTCGATATTGCCACATTCTGAAAACTTAAGTACTGACACTTATAATTTTCCGAAACTTTATTTGAAGAAAATTATATCATGTTTCTTAGCAACGAAATGGAATCAAATGTGTATTTTTTGGCAGTAAACGATTTTTATTTTATTTATGTGATTTGAAAAAGAAAGAAATGTATATAAAAATACATATTACTTTCCTTATGGAAAGTATTGTGACGGGGTCGAAAATTCAAATTCGAGTTTTCAACGGGAGAGCACGTTTCAAGCATCCCTGATCACGAATCGAACATTTTTGAGGAGATGTCCGTGTGTGTGTGTGTATAAGTGAGTCTGTGAAGACGATATCTCACGAACAAATGGAGAGATTCGAATGAAATTTGGTATACAAATTACAATCTGTGAATACTGGAAGCCCATTGTTTTTAAACACAATCGAATGTTCAGAATCCCCTTAAATTTTCGAGTGAAATTTTGAAAAATTCATCAAAGAATCAAAACTTCTAATAAAGTTACGCAAATAGACATGTCTTATGTAATGTTTCCTTAGAAAACGATTGACATAATTTTTAGAGAACTAGCATGAACCCTTCTCCAGATATTGTGCACTTTTCAAATAAATTTATCAAAAAATCCTGTAAATTAATACAAAATATTAACTGTTGTGAAACACGTTCACTTTTCATATGTAATATCATACGATACATTTGGTGACGTCAATCTCGTGGATCTAGCTCGTTCCATTCACGAGGAAATATATTTGAGTAATAATTTTGTACTTGAACGACAATCTGCTATAATAATAACTTATTTCTCCGTCCATAACGCTTGGCGAGATTGTGGCCACGAGTTTGGCGGAATGTCGCCAACTTGGCGACTTTTTTAAATGTTGTCAAATTAAAGAAAATCTCTCCAAATGGATAAAAATGATGCTAAATCAATGAAAATGACGACTAATAGACGAAATGTCAATATCTTGGAAAGAATATAAGTATCCACTATAAGAATAACCTGTTTTCTTTTGCTGTATAAGTTTAAATTCATTGCATTATATAAGGAAATCATGTACTGTCCACATCAGTTTTTTTATTAATAAACGGTACTATAATTTCGATTGGATTCTATTTCTATCAGTTACGGTCTTTGAGTATAACATCACAGTAACCCTTTTTAACACTTTACAACATAGTTGAAAAGTGTTTATGACTTTGTTCATTCTGTCTGTCTGTCTGTCCGTTAGCACGATAACTGCCGTAAAAAGACTTTATCAAAATGAAATTTTAGTATGTATTTCAGACGGTCTGTGGGACCTATGGGAATATAAATAAATAATATCACTCAATTAGTTTTTTATTGAACCCGGGTTGAAAAAATGAAATTCATTGAACCCTATGGGACCTAACTTTTCAAACATTTTTTAAGCAAATTTAAAATTCACAAATTGCTTCGAAATCTTTAGTAAATATTTACATTATCCCATAAAATATATATAAACAATTTCAGTAAAATATGTTAAGTAGTTTTTTAATTAAAATTATTTAATATAGGGAGAAAAACAAATTCAATTAAATTCCGACATTTGGAATATCCTCCAGAAAGAAAAAAAGAGATATATTATATAATAAATATCTTTCCAAAAGTTTAATCATTTTGTATATGAGAAAAGTTTCACATTTTAAAATACATTTGGCACATAATTTTTCAAATTTTTTTTTAATTTAATATAAATCTTCATGATATACTTATTTGATGGCATTTTTAATGCACTTTCCTACGTCCTAGAGAGTTAAAATTTGGTACACAGCTTAAATTTGTTGAACATTTTATTCTACAAAAATTTGGTGGATCTTTAAATATAGATCATACATTTTTTTCGAAATGGCCTGCAAATAATCCCCGTTCACTTCTATAAATCAATGTTGTAATATTGTTAAAAATTCTGATGTAGGCAGCACATGTCTTTCCCTGCAGACTCATATTCACGTTCTCTTTTTTTCTTCAATAATAATTTCAGTTTATCTGCACAAAATAACAGCCATAAGTATTTTAAATGACATTGAATTTGCTCGTTAAACTTAAATTTGGTTCTCATTTGGTAGCTGAACTTATTGTCGAAGATGGCGTAGCGAAAACGCGAATAAACTAGAATGTCTCAAGAACGGCTAGTCCTGGAGTAATGGGGTTAGTCTTATTCTTTTTGTTGTCAAAAATCACGTATAAAATAGGAATTTAATTGATATAATTGAGCACACGTAGTCTTTTATTTTTATATATAAGGATTTTTGCGGCCATTTCGCAAAAATAGCCCGTTCCTTTTTCCCGAATCGTACTAGAATAACCTATAAATGATTTATGTACCAAATTTGTTAAATTTTGCATATAAATCACTTGTAGGTCATTGAAATATTATACACCAAATTTTGTTAAATTTGCTCCATTAGTTTTTAGCTAGAGTGGATAAAGGCAATTTCTGCCGGCCATTTCGCAAAGAAGGCAGATTCTTTTATTACGAATCGTACTATAATGTAATGAACATCAGAACTTCCCAGAAAAAACATACCTACTAAATTTTATGAAATTCAGTCCATTAGTTTTTCAATTAGAGTGGATGTAATATCCTCACAGACACACAGAAACATACACGAATACACTTTTACACACATAGACGTCTTCCTAAAAATAGCTTTTTCGTGTTGTAGAAGTCCTAAAACGTGTAGATCCTTCGAAAATTCGAGTTCCGATCTTCGGCACGATTCCAATACTTTGATTACATACACACACACACACACACATATATTACCTGCGTATCTGTGTATTATCTGTGTATCTAAATTCCGTGCCTATGCAATTACAATAGATGATATTTTAAATGATCCCTAAACTTTTATTATTTCTTCAACGAAGCCTAATTTTAACTTATGCAGAATGCAAATATCTGAAGCCATTGTAAGATGAGTTACATAAGAATTGCTGAATTTTTTTCACACAACATTATTTAGCTCCGGAGTCTGGAATACAAGTTAGATGATTGAAATATTCATTGATTTTGCATAGAGAATCAGATGATTTATATTTCGATACAGTTTTAAATATTTAAGTAAAATATATTACTGCAGTACTGTGATAATGTAAAAGATATCACAACTGAATGTGTCACATTTTAAAAAAATTTAAATGAAATTGCATTTCAGTTGGAAAGTGTTTCATAATCAATGCTTATGCATGACTGATCTTTCTTGTTCATTTTTCCATTAGTACATTCAGTCGCAAAGATTTTTGAACCTCATATTTTCAATCCTGTTTAACTGATTGTAGAATCAAAATAAAAATAGGATATATCTTTACGTCAAGATACTTGACTGTGAAGACAATTTTGTAAAGTGAGAACATTACATTCTTATAATTTTTTCAGGGAAATCAATTTAGTTAATAAACTGTGTTTAATTTTTACTTTCCTTATATACATAATGTATATGGACGGGATTGTGACGGGATCGAAAATTCGATTCGAGTTTTCGACGGGAGAGCACGTTTTAAGCAGCCCTGATCACGAATTGAACATTTTTGAAGCGATGTCTATGTGTGTGTGTGTGTTTGTGAAAGTATGTGTGTGTCAGTGAGACTGTGGAGACGATAATTGACGAACGAATGAACCGATTCGAACGAAATTTGGTACAAAAATCACAATCCGTAATCACTGGCCAAATCCTGAATCCCCCAAAATTTTCGAGTGAAATTTTGAAAAAATCGTCCAAAAATCAAAACTGCTAATAAAGTTACGCACATAGACATTTCTTATGTAATTTTTCATTAGAAAACGATTGACAGAAATATCAGAACGCTAACAATTACCATTCTCGAGATATTGTACATTTTTCAAAAAAATTATCAAAAAGTCATATAAAATAAAAAAAAATTCCTATTGAGAAACATGTTCACTTTTCATTTGTAATACCATGCGATAAATTGGGTGACATCATTGTCGTGGATCTAGTTCGTTCCATTCAGGAAAACAGATACTTTGAGTAATACGTTTGTATTTGAACGGCAATAGTCATTTATCTGCTATAAGAATAACACATTTCTCCGTCCATAACGCTTGGCGAGATTTTGGCGACGAATTTGGCGGAATGTTGCCAAGTTGGCGACATTTTTAATTATTGACAAATTAACAAAAATCTCGCCAAATGGATTAAAATGACGCTAAAGCAATGAAAATGACGACTAATTGAAGAAAACTTAATATCTAGGAAAGAAAGTAAGTATCTACTATAAGAATAACATTTTTTTATCTGTAAAAGTAGTAAAGTCATTGCATTATATACGGAAAGTCATGTGTTGCCCACATCAGATTTTTTATATTGTTAAATTAGTTACTGACATGGAAAATAAGATTGCGGTAAGATTTTTGGAAAATATTTTTTAAATTCATATATTTCCGAATGTGTCTAAATAATTGTTGAAACAGCGTAATAAATAATTTAGAAGTAAGTTTTTCCATTTTCGAGCCTTTAATTTTTTTTGTATTTACCATACGAAATATTTACCACCTGTCATGTTTTTGTACATTGGTTTAAAAACGGGACCAGGATGTTCCATCTTCAGATACGTCTCCCCTTATACTTTTTATTTTTTATAGAGGAATTACATTTAATATTTCAATGGGATTTTTTGAAAAGCAATATGTGAATGCGTTTTGATATGTACTAAACTTTGAATTTCTGTACATTGGTTTTTAAACGGGACTAGGATGTTTTACTCTTCAGATTTGTTTCGGGTTATACATTTTATTTTTATTGGGGAATTACATTTAATGTGTTGATGAATATTTTTTTAAACAATATGAATGCATTTAGAATTTTCAAATGTTTTAAAATGATTGTCGTAATAGGGTAAATATAGTCTGGAACTAAATTTTGCGACTGTTTTAGCGCCTTCTATTTTGCGGTATATTTATTGGACCTCATATTTTATGCAATGGTTTGCAAATGTGAGTAGGATGTTTTAGTCTCCTGATGTGCCTTTCCTTATATTTTTTATTTTCCCATAGGAGAATTAAATGTAATGTTTTAATTAAAATTTTTTGTAAAGTGAAAATAAGCCCTTAAATATTTACCAAACTTCATATTTTTGCATGTTGGTTTACAAACGGGATCAGGATGTTTTATTCTTCAGATTTGCCTTAGCTTATGCTTTTGTTTTTATTGAGGAATTAAAATGCTTTGAATAATGTGTCCAGTGCCAGAATTGATGTTTAAACTCAGCTTACTTTATTTTCGCATCATAGAAGTTTCCATCCGAATAAGCGCCAGATCGTAGCTGACTAGGCTGACAGCAGGCACTTACTTACTCCCTAGTATCTCTCCAGCTAATCACTGCAGAGTTATGGGGGAAAAGCTAATCAATGGGTCAAAGCCTTCAAGAGAAAACATCCAAAGAAGAGTAATAACAGTGACGAAAAAGTTACACCATATAGACTCTCAAAAGGTGTCCTTTCTTTCTTTCTACCCAGACCGTTCGACCTACCAGAAGGTGTAAGGTATCTGCTTAGACGACCAGGACAGTGTCATCTAATGTAGTCCTGTACCCAGTAGGGGTGACATCCACAAGGTCCGTACCCTTCTTCCCCTGCCACCAACCTTTTGGAACCGCATCACCACATATTTGACATCACCGTGCCCCGAATAGGCACGGGAATAGTTTGGGCAGCGCCGAGAATCAAACTCTTGTCTACTTTGTGCAATCTCCGTGCTCTAACCACTGGGATATCCTGTCCCTGTGATGAATGGTCGCAAAATATGGCAAAAAAAGGAAAATGATAAGTTTAACGTTGCCGAAAAAGCTGAACCTGTGCGAGCATTGAGCTTAGTCCCCTGAAGTCGGATGATGAGCAACCGAGAATATAACAGGTATGACACATTTATCCCACATGACAACTATTTTAATCAACGGTAAAGAACGAATACCGTAAATAATCGCATGGCACCACACTGAACTCTGAATATGGTTAATACCTGTAGAATAGTTTTTGTAATTGTCAAATATAAATTTAAAATGAGATATAAGAGTCTAAATAAATAAATATGTAAAAAATCTGATGTGGGCAACACATGACTTTCCTTATATAATGCAATGAATTTACTACTTTTACAGTTAAAAAAATGTTATTCTTATAGTAGATATTGAATTTTCTTAAATTAGTCGTCATTTTCATTGATTTAGCGCCATTTTTATCAATACGGGGAAATTTTTGTTAATTTGGCAACAATTAAAAATGTCGCCAAGTTGGCGACATTCCGCAAAATTCGTCGCCAATATCTCGCCAAGCGTTATGGACGGAGAAATAAGTTATTCTTACAGCAGATAAATGACTATTGGCGTTCAAATACAAAAGTATTACACAAAGTATATTTTTTCATGAATGGAACGAGCTAGATCCACGAGAATGTCACCAAATTTATCGCATGGTATTACATATGAAAAGTGTACATGTTTCTCAATAGGAAATATTTTAAATTTTTATTTTATATAAGTATTGATAATATTTTTGAAAGATGTACAATATCTCGAGAACGGTTCATGTTAACGTTCTAAAAGTTATGTCAATCGTTTCCTTATGAAAAATTATATAAGAAATGTCTATTTGCGTAACTTTATAAGCGGTTTTGATTTTTTGACGATTTTTTCAAAATTTCACTCGAAAATTTAGGGGGATTCTGAACATTCGATTGCAAATAAAAACTATAGGCTTTCAGTGTTTACGGATTGTGATTTTTGTACCAAATTTCGTTCGAATCGGTCCATTCGTTCGTCAGTTATCGTCTCCACAGGCTCACTGACACACACACACACACACACACACACACACACACACACACACACAGACATCACTTCAAAAATATTTGATTCGTGATCAGGGATGCTTGAAACGTGCTCTCCCGTCGAAAACTCGTATTCGAAATTTCGACCCCGTCACAATACTTTCCTTATCCATTATGTATATAAGGAAAGTAAAAATCAAAACATTTTATCATTGAAATATCTATCTATTTGTTTTCCTTTAAGACGTATAGCTTTTTCTAGGTGAAGCCGGACTGCAAAAAAAAAAGTGAGTTTTTGATGGTAAGAAATCTTTTACAGATCTTTTTAGAGTAATTCCTTTAACAAGTGCAATGCTCCCCTTTAACGATAGGCTTGGTCATTAAAATGCCAGTATATTTATAATTAATAAATATTACTTTCCTTATATACATAATGTATAAGGAAAGTATTGTGACGGGGTCGAAAATTCAAATTCGAGTTTTCGACGGGAGAGCACGTTTCAAGCATCCCTGATCACGATTCAAACATTTTTAAAGTGTGTGTGTGTGTGTGTGTGTGTGTCAGTGACTCTGTGGAGACGATAACTGACGAACGAATGGACCGATTCGAATGAAATTTGATACAAAAATCACAATCTGTAAACACTGGCAGCTTATTGTTTTTATACGCTATCGAAAGTCCCCAACCCCCCTAAATTTTCGAGTGAAATTTTGAAAAAATCGTCAAAAACTCAAAACATCTAACAAAGTTCGCAAATAGACATTTCTTATGTAATTTTTCATTAGAAAACGATTAAAATACATTTTAGAACGCTAACATAAACCGTACTCGAGATATTGTTCATTTTTCAAAAAGTCATATAAAATAAAAAAAAATATTACCTATTGAGAAACAAGTTCCCTTTTCATATGTAATACCATGTGATAAATTGGGTGACATCATTCTCGTGGAACTAGCTCGTACCATTCATGAAAAAAGTTACTTTGAGTAATACTTTTGTATTTGAACGCCAATAGTCATTTAACTGCTGTAAGAATAACTTATTTCCCCATCCATAACGCTTGGCGAGATTTTGGCGACGAATTTGGCGGAATGTCGCCAACTTAGCGACATTTTTAATTGTTGCCAAATTAACAAAAATATCGCCAAATGGTTACAATGACGGTAAATCAATGAGAATGACAACTAATTGTATAGAATTCAATATCTTTGAAAGAATATAAGTATGTACTATAAGAATAACATTTTTTTAAACTGTAAAAGTAGTAAATTCATTGCATTATATAAGGAAAGTCATGTGTTGCCCACATCAGATTTTTTTACCATAGAATGCAAGTAAACTTCATATTTTTGTACACTGGTTTGCAAATGAGACCCGGATATTTTCATTCTTCAGATTTGTCTTCATTTATACTTATATTTTGTATAGGGAATTACATTTAAAGTTTTAAAGGAATTTTTTTTAAGAGCAATGCCAATGTGTTTAGAATTTTCTCATATATTAAATGACGTGCAGCGCTGTGTATATTTGATAGTAAGTAAAATTGTGAATATAGTGACATCTCTAATAATTACACAATTCTATATTTATAGAGGAGTTGGTAAGGGTTTACGTACACAACCTCGTTTTAAACATAATATACATCAATTAGTAATATATCACCACACTACATATGTACAATATATACACAATTATATTTTATAATTTGTAAAATAGTAATAGAATATTAATATTTGTAATAGTTGTCTGTAAAATTGTAGTATACTAAATCAAGGCTCTTCAATATTTTTTTTTCAAATGGCCAGGCACTTTGACCTTCGTCATTCGCCTTTATG
Source organism: Amaurobius ferox (assembly GCA_951213105.1). Lineage (NCBI taxonomy): Eukaryota > Metazoa > Arthropoda > Arachnida > Araneae > Amaurobiidae > Amaurobius > Amaurobius ferox. Next base: position 132,705,656 of record OX578139.1, read on the forward strand.
GTTCTTTAATATAAGGTTGGGTGCTCATCTTGGGAAACCGATTAAAAAGTTGTCAGCTTGACGTCATGGGAATTAAGCTTCGTCATTCGTGATGTCACGGTCCAGAGTAAACTTTGAGAGGGGTTGCCAAATCACAAAATTTTTTCGCAATATTACAGCTAAAAATTGTTTGTTATTTTTAAAGTCGCAATATTATTCATAAGAGTCATAAGGAGTTGGATTCTAGATCAATACATCAAGGGCCTTATCTGGGAGTCAAATAAAATACAGTATGTCATGCTACTACTTCGACCTCGTTTATTAGATCTAAAGTAGCGATTGTTCATCTTTTTCCCTTGTTTTCTTTCTGATGCAGTGTTTACCCATACGATTTTCTTGTGTGACAAAATTTATCTTATTTGTTTTTATTTTGTTTGCATAGACTGTAGGCTGTTTGCGGCATGTGGGGGTGATAGATGAATTTTCGACAATAGAAGTAATTTTATTTACGGATTTATTTTGTACAATGAGAAGGTCACTTTACTGTTCTAGATGGAAATAGAGCCATGGATCTTTGAACTGGTCAGCCGATGATTATAACGTTGAGTAACTGGGAGAAAATTCGTACTTCTCGTCAATTGGAAACTGTAATATCTGCTTTCTCATACTATATATTATAGTATAGCGAAAGTATTCTTTTTACGAAAATTTTTGAATTCGAGGTTTTGATACCAATGTATGTTTTCAGACCTCCTGAATATGTTTTGACTATACTTGGAGTGATGTCCGTTCGTTTATCTGTATGTATGTTTGTGGTCGATTTCTTGTGTACACCATAGCAGCCACAAGACTTATCACGAGACTTTATATTAGGCTTTGTTACTGAAGAATTTAGAATTAGATATAATTTTTTACTTTCCCTACAATACATGGTAACGTAAAGGGAAAGTATTGGAATCATGCCGAAAATCGCAACTTGAGTTTTCGACGGATCTACGCGTTTCGAGACCTCTTGAATGCGAAAAAAACTATTTTCAGCGTGACGTCTGTGTGTGTGTCTGTGTGTCTGTCTGTGCAGATTTTGTATCCACTCTAACTAAAAGACTAATGGACAGTATTTCCTAAAATTTGGTACGTAAGTTCCTTGGGGTGAACCCGGGTGCTGATTAGATTTTAGTGCGATTCGTGATGAAAGAACCTGACTTTTCTGCGAAATAGCCCGTAAAAATTGTTTCCACTCTAGCTGAACAACTAATAGACCAAATTTTCCAGAATTTGGTAAATAAATCACGTATAGGTTAATCTGGTGCTGATTATATTTTAGTATGATTCGAAAAAAGAAAGATATTGCCCTTTTTTACGAAATGTCAAGCAAAAATCTATAAATCTAAAAATAAAAGATTAAGTATGCTCAAATATATCCATTAATTGATTGTTTTACACGTAATTTTTAACGAAGAGAAGAATAAGACCAATCCCACTACACAAGGACTAGCCGTTCTCAAGATATTTTAGTTTCTTCGTATTTTCTCTACGCCACCTTTAAAAATAAGTTCAGTTAACAAAATGAGAACGAAAATTGAATTTAAAGTGAATTAAATTTAATTAAAAAAATCTGATGTGGGCAACACATGACTTTTCTTATATAATGCAATGAATTAACTACTTTTACAGTTAAAAAAAATGTTATTCTTATAGTAGATACTTATATTATTTCCAAGATATTTAATTTTCTTCAATTAGTCGTCATTTTCATCGATTTAGTGTCATTTTTATCCATTTGCCGAAATTTTTGTTAATTTGGCAACAATTAAAAATTTTGCCAAGTTGGCGACATTCCGCCAAGTTCGTCACCAAAATCTCGCCAAGCGTTATGGACGGAGAAATAAGTTAGTCTTACAACAGATAAATGACTATTCGCGTTCAAATACAAAAGTATTACTCAATGTACCTTTTTCATGAATGGAACGAGATAGATCCAAAAGAATGATGTCACCCAATTTATCGCATGGTATAACATATGAAAAGTGAACTTGTTTCTCAATAGGAAATATTTTTTTTAATTTTATATAACTTTTTGATAATTTTTATGAAAATTTTGCAATATCTCCAGAACGGATTATGTTAGCGTTCTAAAATTTATGTCAATCGTTTTCTAATGAAAAGTTACATAAGAAATGTTTTTCGGCGTTACTTTATTAGCGGCTTTGATTTTTTGACGATTTTTTCAAAATTTTACTCGAAAATTTAGGAGGGTTCTGTGCATTCTATTGCGTATAAAAACAATAGGCTTCCAGTGTTTACAGATTGTGATTTTTGTACCAAATTTCGATCGAATCGGTCCATTTGTTCGTCAGTTATCGTCTCCACAGACTCACTGACATAAATACACACACACACACACACACACACACACACACACACACACACACACACACACGCACACACACACACACACATACTTTCACACACACACACACACACACACACAAACATCACTTCAAAAATGTTTGATTCGTGATCAGGGATGCTTGTAACGTGCTCTCCCGTCGAAAACTCGAATTCGAATTTTCGAGCCCGTCATAATACTTTCCTTATACATTATGTATATAAGAAAAGTAATAAAGAGAACGTGGATATAAGTCTGCAGGGAAAGTCATGTGCTGCCCACATCAGATTTTTTAAATTCAAACGAAAACTTCGAAATGTATTCGAAATTTTTTATTTTTTTGACATGGCAGCATAGGACAAAATTTGACATAGTCATGCATAAAAGGGTTTATTTATGGCTCAACGATCACAAGATTTAATAGTTTCAATTTGTGTTGTGAAAAATAGACGTGATACAATATTTTTGTTCGTGACGTCATTAGCTCCTTGGGGGGGCGGGGGGGGGTTGAAGTTACGTCCTGGGGATACATTGCCAAGTAGGCTATCAATCGAAAGACTTTAAAGTGAAGGGTAACATGCTATAATTGCAATCATTTGGACCCACTATAACGATTTTTTAAAAAAATTCTTGTAAAATTTGGAACGACAAAAGAAAAATACAAACTACTAAAAAATGAATTCTGGTTGGAGAAATTCGAGTTGGTCTACTCTCCAGTTAATTACTTTCCTTATGTACAATGATGCATAAGGAAAGTATTGTGACGGGGTCGAAAATTCGAATTCGAGTTTTTGACGGGAGAGCACGTTTCAAGCATCCCTGATCAAACACGAATTAGACATTTTTGAAGTGATGTCTGTGTGTGTGTGTGTGTGTGTGTGTGTGTGTGAAAGTATGTGTGTGTGTGTGTGTGTGTCAGTGAGTCTGTGGAGACGATAACTGACGCACGAATGGACTGATTCGAACGAAATTTGGTACAAAAATCGCAATCCGTAAACACTGGAAGCTTATTGTTTTTATACGCAACCGAATGTGCAGAACACCCCTAAATTTTCGAGTGAAATTTTGAAAAAACCGCAAAAAATCAAAACCGCTAATAAAGTTAGGCAAATAGACATTTTTTATGTAATTTTTCATTACAAAGCGATTGATATAAATTTTAGCACGCTAACATGAACCGTTCTCGAGATATTGCGCCTTTTTAAAAAAAATTGTCAAATAGTCATATAAAATTAAAAAAAATATTAACTATGTTGAAACATGTTCACTTTTCAAATGTAATATCATGCGATAAATTGGGTGACATCATTCTCGTGTATCTAGCTCGTTCCATTCATGAAAAAAATACTTTGAGTAATACTTTTGTATTTGAACGCCAATAGTTGTTTACCTGATGTAAGAATAACTTATTTCTCCGTCAATAACGTTTGGCGAGAATTTGGCGACGAATTTGGCGGCATATCGCCAACTTGGCGACTTTCTTAAAATGTTGCCAAATTTACAAAAATCTCGCCAAATGGATAAAAATGACGCTAAATCAATGAAAATGACGACTAATCGTCGAAAATTCATTATCTTGGAAAGAATATAAGTATTTACTATTAGAAAAACCTATTTTTTTACTGTAAAAGTAGTAAACTCATTGCATTATATAAGGAAAATCATGTGTTGCCCACATCAGATTTTTCCCTTTGAAATCAAATTGGTGTACAACTGCCGATTTGAACGACTACAATCGTATTATCTGTTTTTTTTTTTATCCAGACAAGCATCCTATGCGGTCGGATATTGAAACTGGCGCCATTATTCATAGGGTCCACTAAAATTCAGAACTGTGCCTTTTTTACGATCTACATCATCATTGCATGTAACCTCCAGGGTTATTTCCTTCCGGAGCCATTCAAAATATCTCACTTCCCTAGCTTGGGATCAAATGTGGATTTTTGAATTGATCAGCCAATGAGACAGTGGGACAAATTTGCAACAATATTCTTCAAATTGGACTCTATGCCTGTCAGATAACGGTTGAAAATAATAAAAATTATGATCGGTAAATAAATGCAGATGATACGTACTTGTGTATTATTTCTATCTGCAAACACATGCAGGAAAATCCGATGCATGAGTTTAAATTGTCCCAGGATCCTCTGCGCCAAAACTGTATTTAATGCTTTATTGTAATGTATTTTAATATCTTCATTTTAATGCATTTAGTGCGTAAAATATTCTGTACATTCTAAATTTAAAGTGGCAACATCAACTGCAGAATATCTTAAGTTTTGTAATGGTATGGAATATTCAAATAAGTCATGATTTTGTTTAATTAATTTGCTAAATCAACAGAATAACACTTTTTTGATAAAATAGATTTGAACATCTAGTTAAATATGAAATGGGAGTTTTTAAGAGAAAATGGTCTCAAATTAAAAAATATATATAATTTTAAAAAATCAAATAGTGAAATGATATGCGTAACCTACTTATTTCATGATTATTTCCAATCGGAATATCGCAACGGGTTTCGATTTATTCGCCAAAGTTGGAGCCAACTAGCTTTTAACAAATATCCAAAGTAATAATTAGCTGTATATATAAGTTATACACTATATAGATTAATAAAATATATTTAATATATAATAAGGAAAATTCAATACCAATAAAATATTGATTTTGTAAACAACAATAAAGCAAAGATGAGAAATATTTGCAAACTATTTTAGCAAAAGAAAAAATTAAAATTTAACTCAATTTGACTAGAGATAGTACCCAGTGTAGCCCTAAGCACATTTTAATAAGTTTTGAATATATTATTAATAATAAGTGGTCGCAAAATTTTACAATTTTGATTACAGAACGAAGTTTTTGAGTCAGAAGAAATAGTACAACGCATCATTCAACAACTTTGAACTTATTCTTCAATTTCAAGTATCCGCCAAATCGATAAAAATGACGCTAAATCAATGAAAATGACGACTCATTGACGAAAATTCAATACCTTGGAAAGAATATAAATATCTACTATAATAATAATCTATTTTTTTTACGGTAAAAGTAGTAAATTCATTGCATTGTATAAGGAAAGTCATGTGCTGCCCACATCAGATGTTTTTTTGATATAAAGACAAATGTTAAATAGTTTCAAAATGTCATCCCTGAAATTAAACGGATTTTAATTAGAAGTAAACCTCTTTTGTAACTAAAATGTTAGATAATTTCGTCTAGGGGGTTATGTGATATTCACGAGTGTACCTAATCAAAACCGTTTCTTCCTTGATCTAAACCTGAAGAACAAAAAGAACTCATTCATAAGTCTTATGAAAAGTAAGATTCTTAGATCAATATATTAGAGTCTGATCTGGGAGCCAGGAGAAACATAGCAGCCTTGCAACTACTTTGACCTCATTCTTTGAGCTCAAGTATCGATTATTCTTGGTTCTGTTGTAATTTTTTTCAGCAGTTTTGACTCGTATGCCTTGCAACTGCCTGGGTGACAAAAATAAAGGTTATTTATTTTCCTTTTGTGTGTAAAGTTTGTGGTGGTATTTAAGTTATGTCGGGTTATATATGCACGGGGGTAGGGGAGAAAAATTTTAAACAATAAGTTGTATTCTTTATTACCATTACTATATTATTACCACACTATTTTCATTAGATTATCAATATCTGTCGTAATTTCTATGATTACACAGAATTTCAAAAGCAACAATTATTTACTTTCCAGATTTTTCAAAAATGTGTCATCTTTCTATTACAAAGATTGATTCGGATATCTAATAGAATTGTGCCTAGTCTTAATTGCATGTGCGCATGTAAATACTATCATATATTTAAAAATATCATGAATACAGATTTCTATGATTTTTAGAATGTAAAAAATAAGTGGGATGCCAGTGCTTGCTAAATACTGCAGGAAATACTTGTTTTCTTGGGAAATTATTTCTTACTTAACGCTATTATTTTGCATAATAAAAGAAGTTGTTTGTGCGCCTCTGTTATCTATAGCGGAAAATCAAATCTTCGAACAGTGACAAAATTAAGTACAGGGTTACTTCAGGTGCCCAATACGATACGATTCATAGATGTTTTTGAAAATGTTTATTATTTTAAATGTTATGAACATTTAAATCCCCAAAAAACTGTCAAAATTTCGGTTTCAAAATCCCATTTATTCGAGCGTGGATTCGGAAAGACGATTTCAGAATGCAAAAACACAAACACAGGCGTTTTGATTAAATGGCATACGTATTGAGCAGATAAAAATAACAGCTGTTTCCAAAGAAGTGGATTTAGTTTATATGTTTCTTAACTTTGCGATTTTAAAATATTTCGTTCTATTTTTTTAAATTTGGTATTCTATTATCGTTATGTGTATTGTGTTAAAAATGTAAAATACTGATAAAAACTCGCTTAGATAGCATTTAATCTTTTGAATTTTACTTCTCGGGTAAAGGAACTTTTTTTTTTGCATTCTGAATTAATTATAGCGTTGTTTTGCTTTCTGAATGTGATGTGTTTTGAAAGCAACATAATCATATCAGTTTGTTATTTTGTATCACAACTTTCAATTTTGCTAGAGCTTCTTAGGTTTAGAGATTATACTTCTTAGCGTGAGCTAATTAAGACTCTGTACCCGGAATTAATTAATGCTCCCTGAAAGCTTATTTAGAGCGTGTTAAGCAAGTGTAGCAAGTTATTTATTTTCTCTTCTAAGTAGGTGTATGGTAAAAGCTTTCTTTGATTTTCAAGAATTCATTATATGTTCCGGTATAATTTTAATCAAAAATTTTCATCATAAATCTCGGACAACGGCGGGTGCATTTTCCAGTTCTGCAATATTTCGGAACACGGAATTTTCATTTGTAAATATTCAGTATCGATGTCCATTATTCACCACAGGGTTTCATATAATAATTATATTTTAGTGTTTAATTAAATTTTATTTATTAGTTAGAATTTAAGCATAACAATCAGTTTTTGCCATTTATCACAGTTTCATTTCTGACTTTATTATTAACGCCAGCCTAGCTTCTTTCTTTTACGACTCCCTTATTGACGTTCTTCGGTCGTTACGCTCAAACATTAGTTCGGTAGATTTTGAGTTTGTATCCATACACTGATTCACTCTTCTGCAAACACAAAAATCTAATGCGGAGAACATATGTTTATCCAAACAGCATCAAATTTGCGTTTTCTTTCTGTATTTAATTACGTACATTGATATGAGTTTTATAATTCAACATCACACATGAAATACAAACGCATTTAAAATTTCAGAGAAATTAAAGATGCATTTTAACAATTAACAACGTAGTTGAAAAGTGCTTACGGATTCGTTCATTCTGTCTGTTTGTACTTTAGCACGATAACTGCCGGAAAAATGATTTTATCAAACTGAAATTTTAGTATGCTATGCAGACGGTCTGTGGAACCTATGGGAGTATAAATGAATAAAATCACCCAATTAGTTTTGGATTGAACCCGGGTTTAAAAAATGAAATACATTGAAGCCTACGTGACCAAATTTTTAAACATTTTTAAGCGAATTTAAAATTTACAAATTGCTTCGAAAGTTTTAGAAAATATTAAAATTATCCCATAAAATATATGAAAAAAAATTCAGCGAAATATATTCAGTAGTTTTTCAATACAAATTGAAATGATAATTACACACTTTATATTTAGAGATCACGTGACCCACTTCACAATAAAATATAGCATCCATATTGTTATAAAATCGTGATTTTTTAAGTCCATTTTAACTCATATATGGTGTTGTATCCGTCCTAAAACCGCTTTATTTTTGCTTAAACTCTGTGCATTTACATACTGAAC